>CM036578.1:0-1200000 GCA_020745775.1 Theristicus caerulescens
GCTTCTCAGCCGCTGCATGGATGATCGAGGCAAAGGCTGATGATATACTCCCCACGACACAAGTTCTGAGCTGCAGACCAGGAGAAGTTCTGCAGACACGAGACCTGGCCCCGGGCTACCCCAGGGACAAGCTCATAGCCTCTAAGCCAGCCGTACTTAACACGGGTCCCGGGGCGGGGGGGCCGTACCCCAACGTGAGACTTTTCAAAAGCATTGGGAATTTTGGGTGGCTCTTTGCAAGTATCTAGAGGTGCAGCTGAAGAGGAGAAATGGGCAATTAGCAGCAGCCACTGAGCCCAGATCATCCTTACGTGAACATCAGGCACAGAAAGAGGTTAGCAGCAACTTCAGCTAGAGGAAGGTCTCCCACCAAGTTTTACTAAATATTTGATCCATAAGCAAAGCTGAGCCCCAGAAGCAAAGAAAACGAGCAGGGGAGCGACACTCACCGAGACTCCCAGCCGGCTGCAGCACAAGCACCACCGCTGCCAGGAGCTGCCCCGGCCAGCGGCGAAGCACCCGCATGGTGCGGGGAGCTGCTGGGCCAGCGCCGTGGGAAGGCGAGACCCTCTCCCTGCCGAGAGCCCGCTGCAGCGTGCCGGGGAAGGGGAAGCAGCTGTGGGAAGTTGGGGACAGGCCAGACGAGCCACGCTGACGCTGCCACCCCCCAGCCCTTCTGACCTGCCCACGGTGAGGGCTGCCCTCCCTCAGCTCTCCAGCAAGGGTATGCCCTGGGAGGGAGCGCTGCTCTACCTTCTTCCCCAGTGGGGACAGGGGGAATAAAGCTATTTTACAGCTAGAATCGCTCCTGGCCTCATTTCAGAAGTGCAGGGAGTGCTGATCGATGCGCTGGGCAGTGCTGCGCCTTCACTTTGCCTCCACCGCGCTCAGGGAATAGCAGCCCTCCGTGCCAAATCGAGCAATGATTATTGAAGCACCTCTTTACTACAGATAGGACAGAATTATTAAAAGCCAGACACAGCTGTCATTACAATTGCAGCTTTATTATAATCTCGTGGTGAAGGAGTACTGCTCCGATCACAAGATGCGTGCTAACAGACCTCTTCCCCTTTACTGGATGTTGCAGAAAAAATTCAGCTGTTTCTACACTTTTATTTCCAGCAGCTGCTCTTGGTGCACACACACACAGACGCAGCGAGTGGCACTGCCACGGCCTCAGATACATCTGTCCTGCCTGGGAAGAAAACCTGGTATTTTTGTTTTGCTAGAAGACAGGCTTTGAAGTTTTCTCCATTGTGCCTGCTCTGAAGGTCACAGCTAATTAGGCAGCTAAGTGCTTGTTCACAATAACGAATGCAAGATACACGAACAGAGTAGCGATGGGCTGTACTGGCCTGCAGCTGAAGCGGTGCAGCGGTTGTGGGGCGAGCGCGGGCTGGTGGCTCTTACCACGTTCATGTCTGTACGGCGTCTGCTCAGCTCTGACAAAAAATTTACTTTCCATTCAGCTCCTTTCTAACTGCACACTTGTCAGTACAACAAACATAGCTAAATGTAAAGCGTTAAAATGCATAGTGATGTACAATCCTAACGCAGTGAGCTCTAACAGAATGAGCCAGAAGTCACTTTCTGACTCCCCATATGACCAGATCTGCTCCTGACTGATTGGTAAATTTTGTTCTGGCTACCTAAGCATTAGCACAAATCACGAAGTCATAAAAAAATCCGCAGCCATCATGATTATTCAACACGCAAAGAGGACGGTTCTTATGATACCAGTGATGACAGTCAGCCGTATGCTGTGGCTTTTAGCTCCCTTTCAAGCTTCTGGATCTCCAGGTACAGTTTCTGGACTTCCAGCAGAGTTTTCAGTTCTGTCAGAGGAACTCCACACTGGAAAGTTTCCCTCTTGCGAAGAATCTTCTCACATGTATCATGACTTTTCTTTAAAAGAACCAAAATGAAGACAGAGGGCATGAGACCCCGCTGCAAGGCCCTGTGTGCTGAGCATCCCCCTCCTCCTGCAGCCCCGAGATCAGGCCAGCCCCATCGTAATGAAACACACGCCTTCATGAAGGCGAACAAGTGCTGTCCCAGGCTATAAATGGGGCAAGACACAAAGCCTGGGCAGATGGTGGTACTTACACACGTGAGCGGTGGTATCCAAGTGCCCTTAGCTGAGCAGACACTTTGTGAATTTACTGATCGATAGCCATCACGTCTGCAGTAGAATACCAGAGTTTCATTCACCTCGTACCACAATTTAGGAGAGCGAATCACTAGGTCCTCCTGTTGCGAGGGCTGGGGACACCGAACTGAAAGGCAAATGCATGCCAAAAAAGAATGGAACGGGAGGAGACTGAGGAGAAAACTCCCTGCAAATGCCACCCGTTGCTGGTGATTCAAAGGAGCAGCACCCCTGGCCTGTGCAAACCAGCCGTGGGGCATCTGCCTGGGTCTGGTACCCACCTGGCTGGCAGGTGGGCAGGGGAGGGTGCCAGGCGCCGTCGGCCAGGCACCGGCTCTCGGCATCGCCCCGCAGCACGAAGCCTTCGTCACAGGAGAACCGCACGGCCGCTCCGTAGGGAAACGTGAACCTCTGCGGAGTCATCGTTCCCCTCTCGACTGCGGGCGTGGGGCACCGAACCACTGCGGGGAGAGAGCAGAGGTGGGAGCGGTGGGTTTGGCTGCTGCCCTTCCCCAGGGACAAGGGGGAATGCGGTCAGGCGGGGCACAGCCACTCTTCCTGATGCTCTCCTCTTCAGTTTTATAATCAAATGCAAGAATTGACCCTCAGCTGCCTGCAGCAGCCCCCAGGGAGACCCTACCAGTCCCTGGTGTTACTGAACAGCTCGTGGTGCCGAGACCTTCACGCAGGAGCCGGAGGAGCTACACGGTCATTAAGTCGCTCTGGGTTTGGGGCTCCTGGACCAGGGCAGGTAACGGGGCTGGGGCTTAGCTCCAGCACTGAACCCAGGTCCTGGTTTCAGTCTGATCCTGTACAGGAGAAACGACTCACGCCTGCACTCCGGGGCAGGTCCGCTCCACGCCATGTTCACCCCGTCGTCAGAGGTGCAGTAGATGGAGGCGTCCCCAATGAGGGACAGACCCTCCAGACAGCTGTACGTCACCTCTGCACCGTAGAGAAACTGCTTCTGTCCCAAGCCAGAGTGCTGCCCGTTGGTGATTTGTGGAGGGGGGCCACAGGCTATGAAATAAAGGGAATTGATAAGGAAAAAAGCACATGACTATCATATTGAGGTGAATCAAAACTGCTTCTGGGAAATCAGTACAAGAGTTAACTTCATGTTTGTAGCATAGCAAATTCACATCACAGAATCATAGAATATCCTGAGTTGGAAGGGGCCCGTGAAGTTGCTGCCTGGCTTCTTGCCTCTTACACCAGCTCAAGGCTCCCACTTCTCGCTCAGCTCCCACCTGCGTCACATCGCCAAGGAGCAGACGCCTCGACACTTTCAGCCCAAGAGCCGGTGATCACCGTCCCATTCCCCAGACGCAGATGCTGAAGGCAGGTCACGTACTGACTGCTATTTCTGAAAACTGATGCACGAGATTTCTTCTCAGCATCACGTTACACGTACCTTTATCACAAAATGGTAACGGGGGAGCCCAGCTCGTATCAGCCTGACACACAGTCGACTCCTGGCCCCTGAGGGCGTAGCCCAAATCACACGCCAGCGTCAGTCGGGTCCCAACTGTGTAGTCATTTTTGCTTTTATAAATCTCTCTTCCATGAGCAGTATCTGGCTTTGGGCAATGAGGTTCTAGAAACAACGGAAAATAAAGGATGTCATGTATTTTCAGAAATAACCCCAGTGAAGATTCTTTCTATGGAGAAGACAGTTAGCAAGAACACCTGAACCCTGGAAAAAAAAGGTGACTGTCACCCAGATGCACGTCTCAAGGCTTCCTTTGTATCTAAAGGAGTTTCTGCTTCTATAGTCAGGTTTTTCTGAGGCTGTTGGGAAAGGCACACACTGCAGAGCTGGGTCCGTGCCTGACCGAGCCTCCCCTCGGGGCTCCTGGCACCGCGGACCGTTATTACCCCCGGGGCTGCAGGCCCTGCTTTCCCACTGAGCTGCACTCGTGAGGCTGCCGAGCACCTCACAGGCAGCATTAGGGCCAGGACAAGGAATCGCCCATGCTCTAGTGCTGGCTGCTCTCTGAGGTGGAGCCGGCTCTTTCCTCCTGGCAAGGTTTTCCCGAGCTTTTGGGCTCAGGCCGCTTCCAGCAGCTCGCTGACATTGCTATGGTGTCCCATTGCTAGGTTATCAATTTCAGCAGTGTCAGTTATTTATGCTGTTGCACTTTCTTCTGAGAGGGGAAATGCACTAAGAACATCCTCTGCTCCCAGGCCTCGTGTCAGCAAACCAGCCCAGCTGTTGTCCAAAGCACAAACCACATCCCCTTCCAGCTGGGTAAATGTCTCCCAGGCTTCTTAGGAACCTCCTAAGCCTCTAAAAGCTACCAACACCCAGCCTTTCGCATCCCACCTCCCCAGAGACCAGCTCAGCCCCCTGCCAAACCCCCGTACTTTCTCCACAGCAATCCCCAGGCAATATAATGATCCAGCTGGATCTTTTGCTGCCTATTTCTTCCAAGTTAATGCAAGAGGACTAGATCTGGGGATACATGGCAGAAGAGCAAAAATCTCCTTGGCTACTACTACCATCATCTACCTTCCACATAGCCACATGTAGATTTTTCTGTGAATGTCAGCAGACAGCTACGCTGTACAGAGTGAGCCAAACCTTTGCAATCACAAATAAGTAGTTGCCAAGTGGACGTGCTTCACCCACTCTCGCCTACCTGGAGTGCACTCCGGTACTGCTGGATCCCATCTACCATCACTTGTACACCGAAGCACAATGCTGTTGCTATGACCTTTGAAAGCGTAGCCATCATTACACGTAATTTCCAGGCTGTCTCCATACACGTAATCGTCTTTCTCTTCCCATACATTCAAGAACTTTCCGTTCCTGATGTCTGGATTTGGGCAACGAATTCCTGAGAAATGCCAAACATTAGCAAGTGTGAAACCACAGCAAAGCCGTCTGGATGACAGCAGATTCATTGTAAACAGAAGGATGAATGCTGTGTAAGACAGACACATCACGACATTACATCTGCTCCAACATCATCCCTGGGTGCTCCTGGGGGACGAGGTGTTTGCAAGGAACGCTGCAACTGCAGCCTGCCCTTGGATGGAGCAAGGGGCCCTCAACACTGCAATGACTTTTTCCACAAGGGTTCAAGGGACTAGAAAGCATAGCTGGTAAATAAAGCAGAAAAAACCCCATGGCTGAGGAACAAATCAAAGGAATTCAAGAGTCACAGCAAAGACCAGAGACGCCGAGCTGGGCACCTGGAGCATCCCCCCTTTCTCCCCCACCCTGCGATCTGCACAACAGCAGACCACGTACAGTTTCTTCATTTGGTGATAATTTTGCCAAATGACAAGGGTAAGTAAGCCAAAGGAACACACACTCACTTTCACAAGGCTGTGGAGTTTCAGTCCACGTAAAATTCTGCAGACACTTAATGTTCCGTGTGGTTTCTCCCGGGCTGAACTGGTGGCCCTCCCTGCACTCGTAGGTAATGACAGTGTCCACAGGAAACAAATTGCCAGCAAGTTTTGTTTTAACAGCATTATACACATCTGGAGGGTTGTCACAGCTACCTAGGAATGCAATAGCAATTTAGGGACATTGCCAGGGATAAATCAGCGAGGCCCACAATGGTATGTAACATAACAGAGAGAATTTGGGGAGGAATCTTGGGCTCACGTTGTTCTTTCTGAGATGCACTTAATCGTCTGAGTTCGGTAACGCTAAAGAGTGAATGCAAAGGAGACAAATGAAAACATATAAATAATTTCGGACTGCATGGTAATTTTCACTGTTACAACGAGATGTAATTTCTAATAAAGTTCATACTATTTGAGGCTCTTCCAACAAACTTTAAAAATATTAAGTATAGAAAGGTTAATTTAGACCCTTTGAAGAAACGCTCATCAGCATGAATGGGACAAAGCTTTAGTCTCTATGGCCCCAAGTCATAAATTCCTAAAGTCACCTTAGTGCTAACAGAGATTAGCAAAAAAAAAAAAAAAATCCAAAAAGTTACATCTTGGAGCCATCACTTTCAGGACCTAGGGCTTTCTTAGGCGGAGCAGCGCGGGGTCCACCGCACTTACTGAGCTGGCAGAGCGGCAGCGGAGGGTCCCAGAGGCCATTGTCCTTGCACACGGATGTATCGCTGCCCTTCATGGTGTAGCGGACGTTGCAGTCGAACATGACGGTGTCTCTGTAGGTGTAACTGGGCCGGTACCCGCTCACCAGCTTCCCATTCTCCACGCTCGGATGCTCACAGTTAACCACTGCGTCAGGGAAACGCCATCACTTAGGAAATTAGCAGTTATGCTCAAGAGGGGAGATTAGGGTATTAAAAACATTCTCGTAGCATAAGATGTGTTCACCAATGAAAACAGACGTGACAATATCAGGCTCACGAGATATTTTTGTACACCTTACTCCATTTTACAGCATTTTTTTATTTCACACTTTTTATTAAGGCAAAGCGTAAAAAGCACACAGGGAAGGCAGCAGGTATCGCAGCAGGTTTCTGAATTCTTTGCAGGCGCTATGTTTTACACAGGCTGGCAGGCAAGATACATCGTCTGGTCTGCGACCACTAATGAAATCCCACTCCCATGTCCCTGCTGACTCGGTGACCACGAGCAGTCACGGTCCCTGCGAGGGGAGACCCTAAATCCTGTTGCTGCTACCAAACCCAAAGGGTCTCATCTGCAAGAGGCAATTTCAGCAACATAAAGGAGAGAGATGGCTCCAAGGAAGACTCAGCATTAGCAGACCAGTCGGCAGCAGAGAAGGGGCCACGGCTGGTGCTGCTGCCATGCTGAGCTTGCAAGCGCGCACCTCACCCCATGCGTGGGAGCAGCTCACCTTTGCACTCCGGGGCCGGCTTGTTCCAGACACCGTTTATGTTATCTGTGGTTGTACAGTAGATAGAGGCATCTCCCACCAGCAAGAAAGGTTTCTCTCCCCTTCTGGCAGTGTGGCACCAGTAAGTGACAGACACCCCGTATTCAAAGAGCTCTTTGTCAACTCCGCTGTGCTCTCCATTAGCTATTTTTGGAGGGGGTAAACATGGTATTGCTGGGGAGGGAGGGGGGAGAAATGGTAGGAGGAGGGAAGAACAAGACAGAAAGAACTTAATTCATTTTGAACCAAAGGTCTGGTAAGAAAAAAAATTGAAACACGAGGTGCCAGAAGGGTCAGAAATTAAGGGCAGGTCCCAAGGGAGCTGCACACCAGCCCACAGGCAGCAGAGCTCTGAGCCGGGTGCCGAGTGGTTTTGGGATATACCGGTCTTACATGCAGCTGCCTTACTCCCAGACAGCGAATAGTTTTTTCTGCAGGATGATGCAGGAAGAAAAACACAAAGAAAAAATGTCTTTCCAGACTCCACCATGCATCGAACTGCTGAAATCCTCAGCAGGGCAACACGACTGCTTCTTTATCCATCCGCAGTAACATTTAAGCAGTAGATCAAATGAGGAACTCTACTTACGCTCACAGATGGGAATATCGCTGTCCCATGTAACCACCCCATTTTTAATCACACATTGAATTTGAGGATTTCCAACCAGTCTGTACCTGTGTGAAACAGGGGAGAGGGAATTACTTGACAAACTCAGTTTTCATGTATTACCTATAACATCACCATCAGGATGGTTTTGGCTTCCTTATCACAACTACAGCTGATCAGAAATTTGCCATCAATGTAATTTTTTCAATTTTTGGTTTCAACCAAACACTGGTTTTGGACAAAAGCATTTTTTAAATAAAAAAAATTACATGGTTTCTAAGGAAAAATGTCTACTTATCAGCCAGCTGTAGCTATCACTACAGCTCTGAGTTCAGTATCGATGTCTTTTCTTCAAAAAAGGTACTGAAACATTGGAAAAGGTTTAGGAAAGGGCCAAGAGAGTGAACCTGAGATCGGGAAGAACTGCCTCAAAGTACAAGATTCAGAAAACTCCATCAGTCTTAAAGCTCTCAAAGGAAAGCTTAAAAGATATTTCAATCACAGTCTGCAGTTACCTACACCGGTAAGGCTTCTGACAGCACGGACTTTAATCTAGAGGGAGAAGACTTCAGAAAAATCACCAGGGAAGAAGAGGACCTGTGCCCCGAGTCCTCCTGGCTTACCCAGTGTTGCAGGTGAAGTTCACCGCTGAACCAAAGGTGAACTTTTCTGTTAGGACGAGTCTGCCGTTGGCCGGCTCTCCAGGGTAGGTGCACAGCTTTGCTGGGGGACAACAGGACTGGAGTTAGTTCTTATTTCAGTTTCTTGAAGAATCGGGAAAATGCAGCAGGAAAGCAGAAGACTCCTCCAATACCGAGCAAGGGGATGGACCAGAGACCTCCAGATTTCCCCTCCAAGCCTAAATTATTCCATGATTCACGATGCTGTTAAGACTTGCATCGTGATCTGCAGCCAGCCTCTGCAGTCTAAGTGGGCTTTTGTAATAACCCTGGCAAGCGCGACAGCATTTCTTCACAGCTAAAGGATTCTCCTACTGCAAGTTTGAAATACTTTTTTTGAACCAAGAGTTACAGAGTGCCTGAGCAGAAGAACATCCTTTGAGTCAGCAATCAAACACAGCCAGCATCGAAGCAGATTTCAGCTTTTGCCATCATTGCCAGTACTTAGCGGAATACAACCGGTACGTCATGTCAGGTCACTCAGCTCCCACCATCCCATGAGGTCACTTTGGATACTGCTCCAACAAACTGAGCTGATAGCCTCAGCGAATAAAAAACAAAATCAAAAGTCAACCCAAATATACTCACGTATACAGATCTCTGTTGATCCGTGCCAGTTATTGTTCCTTCCACAAACAAGGCTGTTTGCAGAATTAATATTTCTTGTGTAACCTGGACGACAGATGTATTCCACCGTTGCTTTATAGGGAAATGAGGTAATGCCATGGTATTGCTCTTTGAGTTCTGCAGATGGGAGACGCGGCGGAGCGTTGCAGGCACCTACCGACAGAAACTCCATCAGAAAGATGCTGGGAGGAAAAGCAGTGGGAGTTCAGGCCTGATTTACTCTGAAGGTCCAGGCGAGGACGCTTCGGTGGCCTTGAAACTCCTTAAAGCTAGAAACAAAGGAGAAGCGCAGCTGGTGGCTGAGGCTGGCAGGGACAGGGGAGGAGCAGCACCCCCGAGGTCCTGTTTGCTCCTCACACCTCATCCAGCAGTTTCGAAGGCTGGTCACAAAGTCCAGATTAACCGTTTCCTCTCCCCAGTTAGAATAAATCATTGCACCTTTTTCAGCTGGAATAATTTTATGGCAGTTTTACATAGAAAGGAAAAAAAAAAAAGGCAAAGGGAGATGGATTCTAATCACAAAAATTTACAGTGTTCTTGAAATGCAAAGGCAACGAGGAAAAGAGAAGGATGCAAGTCTTGTGAACCCCAGGAGAAGATTTTCCTTGGAGGGATCTTAGTTTATCCCAATGGACTCGCTCCCTCCTCGCATTCACTTACTCTGGACAGCCACAACAAGAGCAGCGGTGAGGAATAAGCCAAGGACAGCAGTGTGATCCCTCTGCCTTCCCAGCTCCAAAGCTGGCATCTTCCTTTATTCCAGCCTCCCTGTCCAGAGATCCCACAGAAGTTATCACATTCTTTTTCTAGGCAGAATATCTGTAAAAATAGCAGGGCAGGTATTTACACGCAAGATAATCATAGCTCATACAGACAGGTCTCATTTCTCCATCCCTAGGCAGTTCCTACAGTTGTGGCTGGGGACCAGACGCTGCAGGAGCTATTGCAATACCCTGCAAGAGAGCGGAGCAGCTCCTCTGCTGGCTCCTCTCTGGCCGACAGGACCGGGACCCAGCGGGGAGGAGCTGGGCTGCTGCGGCAGAGCCGGATTTGGGTGAGGAAGGCTGGCTCCAGCAGACCAGACCCAGAGCCGTAAAAATACAATGTAAACAGGACAACTGATTGTAGATGTTAAGCAATTCCCATCGGCTTTATTCCACTAGTCTCATTTATTTATGTTTTTGAGAATGCAAAAAAAAGACTAACAGCTCCACTCAAACCATAACGTAAATACTTTGTAGCTTGTCAGGTTCAACTTAAAAACACTATATTGCCAACATAGCGTTCTTCCCGGCCAACCAGCCAAATTAATACCTGCAGGGCCATGAGTTTCTCTATGCCTTCTGGAAAGTCTCCTGAAACTTTTCTTATGGGTAAAACATTTTGTTTTAGCAATAAATCTCTTGGAAGCAAATTCATAGTCTGATGGAATCCTGCTGGAGTCACTACAGTCCCCTAACAATGAATTACATGCAGAGAGAGAGAGAAGCATCTAACCAGAAAGATAACAACGGGTTTGTGCAAATAACATCAACTGGACATTCAGGAGACGGAATCGCTTTACAAAATGGAATTTAAGTGCAATTTGGACTAACCTCGCACCGCGAGAGATCAGCAAGAGTCCTCTCTGACTTTGTTATCCAGGATCATCATTTACGAGCCTAAACCCTCCCAGCTGTATGCACGCTCCAAGTGCCTACCTTCCTCCTGGAAACGAGAGTCTGTCTTGGTGCTTTCTGCCCTAAACCTCACACTTCTCTCAGCTGTCTCATTCCTCTGGCTTTCCTTCAGTCCTTGTTACAGCTCTTGGTTTATTTTAATTTAATTTACTAATCTTTGTGCCTGCTAGAGTTGCAAGAAGGCTCCAATCCAGTTCCCAAGAGCAACACCACCTAAAGCTGTATAGCTCGAGTCATCTTACCTGGAGGCCTGGCAGCAGGAGATGGAGAGACCTGGCACGTTCAGCTCTTGCAAGACAAAGCGATGACTGTCCTTGTCCAGTCCCCCCGGCTCCAGGCACCGCAGCGCTGAAGGAGGAGTTACGATACGCCTACATGCTCAGATATGGCTCCGTGCAGCAAAGTTTGAACCAGAATTGTGCCAGTTGACCCATGAATCATTAACTGCTCCTCTGAGCAAGAAGGAAGTAGTTTATTCAACCCACAAAGCGAAATACTAGAAAACTGAATGCAACCCAAACAGATGTTGAAATTGTTTGTTTTCTGTGTGGAGATGCCAACTCTTTGCTGGAATGATCCTTGCTGAGCAGGACGCTGCCCATTCCACCCTGCAGCAACAGCACCCAGCCAGTGCCGGTCCCCAGGCGATGCCCAGGGACCTCGGGCTCATCACGGGGGCCTCCGCAAGGGGACTGCTTCACCCCGGGCCATGTCAACCACGACCTTATCCCTTCTGACCCGAAAAGCCTATGGCCAGCATTCAAAATATGGTTTCTTCAACCAGCTCCACCTAATCCCATTAAAGCAACACCAGCTGGAGCTCAGCAGCACAGAGCTCCCAAGGAGCTGAACACCCAGGGCCATGATGGGAAACCCAGCTGCTCTTCATCTCATTGAAAGCTGTTCCCAAATCCGGCTGTCACTGGCAGGTCATTTTCCAGTAACAGGAGTTTTGGCAGAAGTTGTGGCCATTTGCTCCTTTTACACTTTGGCTGCACAATTTCATCCAGGCTTGAATCACTATCAAGAACCTGGCAATGGCCTTTTTACCCCATCTTGTGCTTCTCGCAGGTATTCGTTTGTTCTGCCAAATCTGAGGTTTTTTGCCAGAAAAAAATCTACCACATCCCTATATTGACTAGGATATATTACCTTTCTGAAGTTCACCTGAGTCCATGCCAAAATGCCATAAAAGAGATTTAGTTCTTACCCTGTAAAACACAGCAAAAGGCTGCCCGTCCTGGCCCCACGAGCAGGGGCTTGCCCACAACAGGCCCCTCGTCACTCCTGAGCAGGCACTGACCTCCACTAAATATTTACAAGAATCCAGTTATTCTCAAACACAGAGGCTTTCTAGATTTCTTTTCTCCCAGATGACTCAGAACAAGAAGATTTGTGTGCCAAAAAATCGTCAGCTTCCCCGCAGGCACCCAGGAGGTTATTTAGCACAGGGTGCTTGCAGCCATGAGCATCAGCCAGGGCATAGCCACACCGAAAGCCGTCTCCTGCTCAGACGGCTGCTAAACACCCCTAAGACCCCTTCAACCCACAGCTTGCAGCAGGATAAACAGGATAAAAAGGGTTTTCCTTGCCCACATCCAAGGTCCCTTTCTCTTCAGGCTGCGGCTGGTTTCCAGCTGCAGATGCTGGAAGTCACAGTTACAAGTCACAGCAGTTGCTCCTCTTGACTCCCCCCCCAGAAAAAGAGATGCTCTTTAAAAAAAGTGTTCCTACCCTAACAGCTCCACAGAAAACCTGAAAATCCAAATTCCAATAGCTCCAATAAGGACACCCTGAAAATTGCGGAGGGAAGGGGAACAGCAGCAGCGGCTCTGCGGTGCAGGATTCACCATTTCCAACCCAACTCCCAAGCGCCAGGGACGCCTGCCCTCCCCTGCAGACCCTCTTTCTCCAAACGCGTTCCACAGACTCCCCAAATTCACCATTATCTCCCAAAACCAGCACGCAATAGATAGTTATAGCAAACAATAATGGAAAGTAACAGAAGAAACTAGATCTATTTTTTTTTAAGTCTCTTTATTGTAAATAAATGCTCATGGGATATTTACGCTCGGGTGCAGAGAGTACACAACATACAGCACAAGTTTACATACACTGCCTTTTTTTAAACCTAAAAAAAACATTAGAAAGCAGTAGAGTAACAAAATTGCAAGTAGACATGTAACATCCATCTTAGTAAACACTAAATACAGAGATGCAGTTTGCAAACAGTGTTCAGAGAGACAGAGGAGCAGCGGGAGAGGTGGAGGTGGCACCGGCAGCGCCCACCCAGCGCCCTTCGGAGGAGCACGGGGGAGAATTTGGGATGTAACCGCAGGGCAGGCGGCTCCTGGAAGCACTGGCGGCGATGCCTCTCCTCCCAAGGCTGCTCCTCGGCCCTGCGGCAACTGGCCTGGGCTTCCCCATCAGTCACCGGCTGCCGGGAAGGGGACGCCTTACGGAGAGGTGGCAGCTCTAATGTCACAGCCAAAGTACACAAACTCAAGCTACCCGGCCTGGTTTTAAACCTTCTCCCTCATTTTCCAATTTTCCCCATCACTGGCAGCAGAGATGGAACAGATTTTGCCTGAGCAATCATTTTTCTCTAAAACGACCCATAACGCTGATAGGACAACCAGCCCCTGGACCACGGCTCAGGGACAGCGATGCAGGTCCCATGGGTGGCCCTGCCACCACTCACTGAAGGTGACAGCAGCCACCACCATCTCTGCTGACAGAAATGGAGAGAAAGTCAGGGAAATACAGAAACCCCCCCACTCGTGCTGCAATGGTCACGAAGGCACCAAGCCACGTCCACACCTCCAAATTCAGCACCTCTGCCTGCTCAGCCCAAGACGGTGGCTCCGGCACGACCAACAACGCAAGCCGCTGCTAATCCTCAGTTGAGGTACGTTGTGCAATCGTTGTTTATTCTGGGGTATTTGCACGCAGGTTGCCAAGGCAAATCAGGTGATTTCAAGGAAATACCTGGCACAGGGACCAACCAGCCCGGTTGGGGCTGGGGAGATGCGTGGGCTCGCTGGCATCACCCCAGCCCAGCCACCCCCGAGAGCTCGGGGGTCGGCAGGACCCCAGGACCCGTCGTGTCAGGTGTGATTCACCCGCACAGCAACAATGATCACAAATCTGCCGCTGCTCTGCTCTAGACACACCTATTTACACCTTTTGAAAGTTAAAATGCAGGAGGAAAAGGCTGTAGTCAGGCTTTAATTAAAACACCGAGGCACAAATGCTGCCGTCTGCGGAGACGGCTGAGAGGCTCCATCCACGACCCAGCACACCACGGCCAAAGCAAGGACCCACTCAAGAGGAACAAGGGACCCCCAGTCAGGGATCCAGAACTGCAGACCTGATTTTTAGCAGTGATTAAAAAAATTACGACCGCCAACATATTAGCAGCTACATTCATGAATCCCAGTAAGTAAAAATATATATTTTGTCTCCTTACAACCATTAACTGCCCAATGATACAAATATAATTAACTCCTTAGCAAGTAATTACAGCATAGTGTGCGTAAACATCCTACAGTACATTTGTACTCCTTTTTCCCCGCAGAGCAGGAGGTTTCTCGGCAGGAGCAGCCAGCCCGATGCGGTGCAGGTTTGTGCGTTCAGAGCATTACTGGAGAGTGACAGCGACTATTACCATGCAACAGGCTATCAATCTCTTCCTTCAACACTTTTTTTCCCCCCTTTTTTTTTCTGGCTTATTTCTAAGCACTGTAACATTTAAAACCAAAGAAAAGACGGTGCTGCTCTTGCAGAAGGCTGCAGCAAACCTGCGCCCCGATGGGAACAGCCCGAGGAACAAAACTAATAAAACTCAGTTTCTCACCCACTGAATTTCCTCCTTCTGTGGCGCAATTGCTATAGATCAACACACGCTTCTGCTCGGCATAAATCCTAAAGGCTTAGGATTAGAGCCTGGGCCTTTGCCATGGACGTCTCTGTCTCAGCTTTATCAATTAAAGCTCTGGGAGTGTTTAAAACAACCGGGTTTGAGCCCAAAATCCCCAGGTGAACCTCAGGCCTCAGGGCTGCTGAGCTCCTCTGCAGCCAGGGCACTGATGTTTCTCAAGCACAGATCCCTACCGCAGGCATGGCCAACATTTATTTACACATTTAAAATAAGCAACCTGGGTTCCAGAAGTTGCTCGCATTAAATCCTGGAGTCACTGAAAACTGCAGGTCCAGAACAGCCTCCTGCTTCGTACCTAAATGCTCCTTTCTTCACCCAACCTGAGGATTTTGCCCTCATTGCGAGAACAGGAGTGGGCTAAACTGGAGTTTGGCAAAACGCAAGTCAAGACTTGTGGGAGAAAACCGAGTTTGGGGTTTCGGTGGGGATTTAAGTAACACGCAGCCATCGCACGAGCTGCACCACCGGGGAGTTTCACAGTCTATGCACTAAATACTAAAGCAGCTTAAACTCTATTAAAGGCAGCATTATACATCAGTTACATTCACAGCTTATTTATAGGCAAGTTTAAAAACTTCTCGTGGGCCTAAAATTTGGTACGGTAAAAAGAAAACTGGCAAAAATCACATGCTTCTTGCAAATCCTGCACACGCGGCCCCGCTGTTCCCAGACACCGAGCGAAGCGGTGCCCTGATTTTTTCTGTTGTAATAGAGAAAAGCGTCTGTAAAACCCAGGGGGAAAAAAAAAAAAAAAAAATCAGTGAGAGGATGAGGCTTAGATCAGGGTGCAAAGCTAAAGCAGGACTTGAGTTCATTGGTAGCTACGCTGTTCCCAGCGCAGGAGCTTTTATTCCCTTCTGCCCCGCACAGCGGACGTCCCGCAGGATTCGCTGACCTGACGAAAGCCTTGTCTTACACCATGTGCAAAAGCCTCCCAGAGCAAAGGAGCAGGCTCCGATTGGGGGATTCAAATCAGCAGTCATGAAAGCAAAGTCAAATGATACCTGGAGTTCTTTCGGTGGTTAAATAACACAATAACTGCACTTGAACCTGGAAATGGTAACAGTTCAATAAAAACTTGGGGATTTGGTCTGTAACATGTCTTCCAAAGAAAAGCTGCTTCAGCGAGTATGGACATGACCATTTTGTCCTGGCATACGCTGCGGTTAATCGTGCCATCTAACCAGAAAGACGTGGGACGCTATTTTAACGCCTCAGAAAGCCCAAGGATACTTTAGCTCACACATACTAAAAGCAGGTTGAAAAATCACCATAATAAATTTTCTCCAATCTCATTGACAGACATTTCAGCATTCAGAAAGAAAAGACACAGACAGACTCTAAAAACACATTTCAGAGGAGAGTACTGGCCAAAGCGGTGCGTGGCTCACTCTGCTCCGGGGATGCTCGAGTCCCATCCGCAGGGCTCTTCCCAGCCACGGAAATCCCAGCTGAATCCCAGATGAGAGCACAAACCTCTACACCGTTAAACCGGCCATCCTCTACAAATAAGAGATAAACGGTACAGGTTATAACAAGGGTAAGTCAGGAGATGGGAAAGCAGGGGACAGCAGAGCTCAGCTCAGTGCCGGGGGACGGACAGACAGACGCTGTGCAGCAGCCAGCGGCAGACGGATACAACCAGCTCCACAGAGTTGGTGTGTGTGACAGTAACCATCTGAGGATTCACTTATTCACCGCTCCCTGAGCGAATAACGAGCTGCTTCACATTTTGCATCATCCTTTAGCCTCTCGCCAAGCTCCACACCAAGGGTTTCCCAGTCTCAGCCTGAGACCACGCAAGCTCAGCTTTACTGCGGTATCTCACAGGACAGCAGGCAATAACAAAGCAGGCTGGTTACTCAGGGTTACTCGCTTTTATTTATCTTCTCCATAGGAAAGTACACTTCCAGGACAAACGGAAGAAACATTACAGTAATCATTTTGCATATTAACCACAATAAACACTTATAGCTTTGATAAAACTCCTTCGCTTGCCTCACCGAGGGTCCGACAGACGGCAGGAGCACACTCCGGTCACTACAAGCGACTTACGTATTTACAAATGCACACACACATGAGTCAAAATCTGACAGCCAGGATTTCCTACAGCTGCTGTTCAGGCAATGTCTCAGAGCACAGAAATGCTGGGAAGGGCTCCGAGTTACGCGGTGTTTGGTGCCCGCTCTGCTCGGCTGCGGCACTTTTGGAGCCTGCAAACGGACATGTAATGATTGCACAGTGCAATTCGTCTCGTTACCTAACCAGCACTGTTTTGCAACAAGAAAATGGTATAGCTATTGAGCCAATTTGCTGACAATTAACAGTAGGCATCAACACTTAAAATCCAACAGTCAGGAAATCCAAACCCTACACATTTTCCATTTGTAATTTAAAAAAAAAATCTAAACAGCTTTCCCAACATTGACACTTAAAAAGTAACTATCATCAGACAGAGGTAATCCATAATAGCTGCTCACATGCTACTACATCCAGCAGAACACCAGCACTAAGAAGGAAGAAGGTTTGTACTGGAATCAAGGAAGTTGGACCACGTTCCCTTCATTTATCTGCAAACCCTCCTAGGAATTCTGTGTTATTTGTTTAAACATAGGGGAAAAAAACACCTGAAGCGCAGCATTAGAAAAGTACTTTTGCAAAGCTGGCATATACATTCCTTTTTGTAAACACACAGCTCCTTTCGGCTCAGAGCAAAGGCAAATCCAAAGGGGCAAGGCTCTGATTTTTAGCCTGTGGATAATTTTCCTCTGATTTGATTCTAAATTAATATTACTCAGTACAGGAACAATGATTTGTCAGATTTATCACAAGCTCCCCTGGCTCAGGTTCTTTCTCTTTTTCCCCTCATCTTGAACACTAAGACCTCTGAAACCCACGGAGACAGGCAACGTTAGGAGAAACGTGCCCTTTTGGCATTGCTGCTGGTCGGACCATTCCCAAGTCGGCCATCCCGACGTGGGAAATGCACTCCAGCAAGATCTGAGCTTGATGCTTTGTGCGCTGCCGCAGCTTTGGCAGGACAGTCACGCTGCTTTGTCGGTAGGAAAACTCTGCAGCATTATTAAAAATGCTATCACAAACTAGAGAATAGGAGACAGAGGCACATAACTTTAGGATCAACCCCATAGCTTTGTATCCCATGAAATGTGCGTACATACTGGCAATGTAGAAAGACAGGGCAGTTTCATTGAGAAAATTGTTGCAAGAGCTTCACTTCAAGGATAAAGTGCAATTAAAGTAAAAAGCTGCACATCAAATTGCTCAATATATTCAGGCAGGAGTTTCTCAGGCCTGGAGGAACGCTACCCGGGCAGAGGTAGGAGCTGCGCCTTCCCCACCTGAAGAGATGAGCCGCATCCTATGGCAGCGAGACCCCGCGGGGACCACCCTGCGGCAGCGAAACGGGAGCCAGCTCCCCACCCAAACCTGAATCCTCTCTTAACGCTCAACATCTGGAAACTGAGCCAGCTACGGCTTTACTTGCTTGGCACTAAACCCAGCTCTCCCTTTGACGCCAGAGCACCAGGAAGAAGAAGATTTGCCCAAAGCCCCAGGGCAGAGGCAAGGAGGGAGCAGAGCTTTACTGAGAGCAAGAGCAGGTCAGTAACAACCCCGGCAGCCCACGCGCAGTGACCGAAGCCTCTGAGGACACAGCTTGTGCCACCTCTGAGCCCACCCTTAGGCACCGCCACCCTTGGGTGCTCCCTGGCACAGCCTGCTGCTCCACAGGGGCAGACCACCCTGCTCCCAAAGGTGGGTGGAAGCAGCCGGGTGCTGGGGGTCACCCCGGCGCACGGGGACGAGCACGGCACTGCACAGAGGATGCGGCACGGGTGCTGTGCCATACAGCTGGGCCCCCAGACAGAGCATCTAAATTGCAAAAAACTTTTACAAGACAAAAAACATCAGCGTTGTTGAGGCGACATGAGGCGAAACACCCGATAAGCCAAGCGAGGGGTTGCAGCAGGGTCTGCCACAGCCGCCGGCAGAGCAGGGGTGGGCCTCGGGGCCGGCGGGAGCACAGTGAAGCGAGGGCATCTCTGGCCTTTCTGCGTGGGGTGGCAGCCAAGGTCTCATCTGAGCCCCTTACTCGGAGGCCGAGAGCGAAGCCAAGGTCTCGCGAGTGACGCTGGCTGCTGGCTCCCTGGAGAGGGGGGACAGACAAGGACATGTTCTCCCCTTAGGGTGGGAGAAAGACGGTCCTGCTCTCTTTGCCCCCATTCAAAGATGCCTCCAAGGGGACATGATGGTGAGGACTCGGTGACAACTGCCACCAACACAGAAAGGTTTACTCCCCGAGCTGCTTTCTAAGCATGTGCTAAACCCACCCAGCTCCCTCAAGTCACCGGGAGCTGGGCCTCAGCAGCTCCACTCCCATCCAGGCTGCAGATCCAATGACTCCTGCAAAATCCCTGCGGTAAGTATCGTCACCGCACCCCATCCCAGGCGGAGAGGAGACATAAGTGGGACCCGCTCAGTACAAGCTACGTGGCTCAGCCCAGCAGCACCAGCACAGAGCACTCCCACGTCCCAGTCGAGGGATGGAGCAAGCTCGGGGTGAAACGCACTTTTGCAGGCAGCCAGCCCAAGCACGATCACCAGTAAGTCCAGCTAGAGCCCCTGGATCAGTGGGCTCAGCCTGGTAACATATTCCTCCCCCACTGAGGTCCCCCTTAATGACAGGTTATTATCCAGCAAAAGACTTCCTTCCGCTCCATGCGTTTGTCTTTCCCCAAAGTAGTTTCCATGCAACATTAATCAAGAGAAGTCCTACTTACTAAACCAAAAGAGAGTACATACAAGCTGCTCTCAGTGGTACTCACAGGCAAGCATTTCCCCCTTGAGGCTGCAAAGGAAAAAGAAACAGCACAGGATAGCTCATAGTGCATTTTAGAGGAGATTTTAAGATAACAGTAAAAGCAGCAAAGCAAATGAGGAAAGAAGTGAAGCAACCCCGAAGATTTCATGGTAGGGAGCCCAGGACAGGCTTGTATCACAGCAGGAGCTGATACAAGGCATGGACATCGCATGCTGTGGTGCCCGGCCACCTCCTCCACTGCTGCTCATCTCAAGGGCTCCATTCAGGCGAGAGGACTCGGGACAGCACAACTCCCTACTGCCCGCACGGCCCCAGAACCCAGGGTTTCCAAATGCTCCTTCAGCCCAGAGCTGTCAGCGCTTTGCCATTACGATTATGAAGGTGCAAACGGGGAGCAGTCGGGGTGGGCATCCCCGTCCTGGGGCTGCCCAGCTGGAGGCACCCACAAACCAAGACCTCGGGCAGTCGGGGTCCTCTCCAGCTGCTGAAGAGTCATCCAGCACTGCTGCGGGCCAAACCTCCCCAATGCAAAGCCCTGTCTGGTTTGGTTCCCACCAGAGCCCTGGGATTTTGGGGATGCCAAATCGTGCTCTTCACTGAGTATGAAAACACAGGTGACATTCACCTGTGCTACATCGCCCCTTCTTTTACTCTCTGGCCACTTACTCCACTAACAGGGAGGAGAACAAGAAGCTGGGCTCACTGAATAGCATGGAACACATTAACCTCTAAAGTATCCAAGATTATTTTGTTTTTAAACAGCTTTGGTAACGACGGCTGTCTCTGCACGAGGAGCCCAGCCAAGACCTCCTCGAAGCCCAGCACACAGCTCTCCGCCTCGCTGACAGGCAGCAGCGTGCAGCCCGCTCTGCCTGCGGTCTCCCAGGCACAGAACAACTCCTAATTTAGCAGAGAAACAATTTTAAATGAGCAAAGAAACAAACGGGGCTTCGCATCCAACACTGATGAGGACCTATGTGCTTCTAAGCTAAAAGAAATGCCAAGCACCAAAACCCAAGCTGCTTTAATTTGGGCAGCCAAAGAGCCCAAACTTTGTTCAACCAGCTGCTGACGTGGGGATCTGCAGGGAAAAGGGCACCGACAAAATCACGGATGCAAAGATTTCCTACCCAGTCGCTCTGGAGCTAGAGCGACACTTGGCTGCAGTATCAAATTAGGACAAAGAGGGTATTTGTAACTCTTTCCAATCAGTTTTTTGCTGGAAAGCAAGATATTACCCAGAATTACCCACCCTACCAAAATCCTATTGCACTGATGGAAACTCGCCTGCATGGAGCCTGATTTTTGAAAGCCTCTGGCACCACAATTCTAGCTTAATGGGGCAAGTTTTGGTTTCTGGGGAGGTTTTTTGTGGGTTTTTTTTTTTTTTTCCTTCTTTGTTTTTTTAAGGGAGTCTAATCCAGAATGATTTTCCTGTGGGAACAGAGATGGTGATTAAGACCCTGGGAAGGGTCTGTATTTCAGAGAGGACCACTGACAGCCATGGGTGATGGCGGGGATGGGGAGCATAGGGAAGGTACCACCTGGACACCGACTTGCAGCTGCGGCCGGTCAGCCCCATCTCGAGCTTCCAGGGATGGGAAAGGCCCCAGCAGGTCGAGAGGTTTGCTCCCAACGCTGTAATGTCGTGGGCGCTTTACTGTGTCCGCGCTGGCCCGCGGCGTAAAGCTGTTTCTTCTCATCCTGACAGGGGTTTGGCTGGTGGGAAGGTTGTTCTGATCCCAGACGGAGGGTATCGCAAGGAATGAAAAGGGGAACCACAGTTTAAAACCACATCGCACACCAGCACACGCCACCGGCATCCCCACCCGCGGGCACCCCCAAGCTCCCGGCAGCCGGGGCTGCGGCTCGGCGAACACCGCATCGGTCCCTGCCAGCACGACCGCTCCGTGCCTTCCCTGGCTGAGCACCAGCGGTGGGAAATGACCTGCTCTGTCGGTTAATCAGGCTCAGAGTCCACAAAAAAGTCTGCTTTTTTAGCAGCTTTACTTCCCTTTGCAATTTTTTTGCTTAGGTGGCTTTGTTTGTTTCTGTTTGGTTTATTTTATTTTTTTTTCTCCCCGCAATCAATTGGGGGGGAAGGGGGAATAATAATCAAATAGAAAAGTTTCCCTTCTTTGTGTTTCTTCTCCCCCAAAGCAGCTACATTGCCCAAGTAAAGCAAAGAACAACAGAAACAGTCTCCGACTTCTCTGAGTGGGCAGCAACGATTTCAACGCAGGCATCGCACAGAAGTCGCAAAGCGATAAATGCCCAACTGGAAACCACCAGAATGGGACCAGCCACAAAAACCTTGCCGAATATCCTCAGTTTAGCAGGTTACAGTCAGCTGGATTTAGCTCCGCAAACGCTCCTACCGCAGGTGCAGGTTCCCAGTTTCTCCACTCCGTGTTTATGGTCCCTCAGCACAGGGACTCCTTTACACAGGGACAAAAATAACCACCTCCCAGGCAATCAGCCACTAGCTCTTTATAAAATCCAATGACAACAGGCAGCTAAAAGCCTAAATGTACCAAAAGAACTTAAAATGCAATGCACTTAGATTTGCCATGAGCTAGGAAAGCGGAGAGTTGGTTTGTGCTCTTTAACTGGGGGAGTTAATTGCAGGCCATCGCTACGCAGCGCTCCCCGACAGATCAGTCCCTCTGCAAAACAGCGTTTGCAAAAGCTAGCACCTGAAATAGCAGCAGCTTCCACAGATTTAGCACGTAGATACGTGCTTTGCTGAACAAGGTAGATGGCCAGTTATCTAAGTCATGGGACAGACAGGATTTCATCAATAAAGCTAGTCAAAGTCTGAAGCGTTTCCACTGCTCCTGGATGAAGATGCCCAGTGCAAGGGAGGTAAATTGGACTCCTCTCCTTCCCCTCTGATATATACAAAGTTTAGGAACGCCACGGTCTTGCCTTGCACCAAATACTTGTAAAACGCACATGAAATCTGCGGAGACACGGGAAAAGCCTCCACTCCTCCCAGCTACCAGCACGAGGCAGCCCAGCCCCGCGGGGGCCGCCGAGAACCCGCCCCAGAGCCCAGCCTTACCCTGTCTGCAGCTTCAGAAAGGGAAAGCTCATCAAGACAATGAGAAAAATTCACTGTAAACATTTTGGCAAGTCTTTTCAAAATTATCACAATTAATGCAAACGAGCATCACCAACAAATACTTAATTGAAAGCTGAGAACAAAACCTGGAATTTTAAATCTATGTCCTAAATTTGCCCATTCTGCTTCCTAGAATAGCTCTGAAAAATATCTCCCCCTGGCCTGGGAAGCACACTAATTCGGCCTACAATTAATTCTGATTTTGGGGATTATTTCTGAAGCAAGTCCTTCTGGTCACTGAATGCAATCAGCCACTTCTGGCAGGTATTTAAGAGTGTTTTGGTTTAGGTACTTCTTTTTGAAAAGGGAAAAAGCCAGAGCTATGCAGCAAGACTTACTGAGTTCAGAGAGGGTTTGTCGCGGTGGGTGTTCACTGCTTCCACGTTCAGGGTAATCGTCTCCACTTTACAACCTTTACCAAAAAGAAGGACGTTTATATGAGGAAGGGTGATTTACTAAATAAACATTTTTTTTTTTTAAGTCTTGAAAACAGCATGGAAAGTGAGCAGGAATAAATTTGTTATTTTATTTTTTAAAAAATAAAACAGCTCATAAACAAACAGTTCACCCTATTAACAGCATTTTACACTTTAACTGCTTTCTGGCTTTGACCTTCACTGCAGGAGTGCAGCCCTGTGTTACGTGGAATACAGGTCTATACAGAAAAGCCACTTTTAACGCACTGCACCCCAGAGCCAAATCCAAGTTTAGAGGCACAAAGAGCCTTCTCCATCCACAGGGGAAATCCACAGACAATTATCACTTGTTTAAAAGAGAGGCCACGGGAGAACACCCCTGCACCCCGCATAGAATCACAGAATCGTTTAGGTGGGGAAAGACCTTTAAGATCATCGAGTCCAACCGCTAACCCAGCACTGCCAAGGCCACCACTAAACCATGGCCCTGAGCACCACATCCCCCGGCTTTTAAATCCCCCCAGGGATGGGGACTCAGCCCCTGCCCTGGGCAGCCTGGGCCAGGCCCTGACAGCCCTTTGGGGAAGAAATTTTTCCTAATATCCAACCTAACCCTGCCCTGGCTCAACCTGAAGCTGTTTCCTCTGGTCCTATTGCTTGTTCCTGAGGAGAAGAGACCGACCCCCCCGGCTCCAGCCTCCTTTCAGGCAGTTGCAGAGAGCGATGAGGGCTCCCCTCAGCCTCCTCTTCTCCACATCTCCCCTCCCGCTGTTCCCCCAAAACCCTCCCGCTCTCCAGAACCTTTTTATATGTCAAAAATATTACCAGAAGCATTTACAGCAAGCGCGGTTGCTGCCACACACGGACACAAACTTGCGCATCAGATTCGCGCACACACACACAAACCAGGAAAAAAAAAGACAATATTTACCATATGCCACAGGCGTGAGCTTGAGAATGGTGTGGAGGGGACAGCGCAGGTAGGGCAGCTCATCTAGGAGAGAGGCAGGCGTTACGGGGCGCGTTACGGCGGCGCCGGGGCTGCCCGCGCCAGCCACCCCCCCTCTCCCCAGGCTTCAGGTGGGACCTTTCCCATAGCAAATATTGGGCACCAACCACACAAGCACCTGGTGCCCACGCAGGTGGTGCCGCAGCCCCCCCGGACCCCTCCACCGCCCTCCCCGGCCCAGGAGCAGTGGGACGGGACTGTCCCCACCATTTCCAACGCACGGGGCCAGCCAGAGGAGCCTCTCCAGCAGCAAACGGGTGCAAAAGCGCTGCAGCAACAGCCGCCGTGGACCCACGGGAGTTTTATTTAGAACTTTATTAAAAATTTATTAACTTTATTAGAAGTTTTATTAAACTCCCGTACCACTCGCTGGAGTTTCATAAAGGAGCTCGCAGCAGGCTGGAACTAGCTTCCAGGCCAGCATGCCACACAAGGGATCAGCATTTCGCTGAGATGTAGCACTACTGCCAGCCTTTCACAGGCTACCGATGCATCAGAAAACTTTTTCTTTACATTAAAAAAAATAATCCCCTAGAGATCGTATAAATGCTACTGGTGGAAACAGCTCCAGAAACAAGGGCTGAGCAGAAAACCAGCAGCGCACGCATCTGCATTTCTCGCTAAGCTCCGCGCACCACTGAAATGCAATGGTTAAAGTGTTTCAGAAATGTTTTCTTTTTTTCTTTTTTAAGCAGCTCTTCCCTTGTGAAAAATCAAAACAGTAATTACAAGCCACCCTCCCAAAAGCTCTGTAAAGGAAGCAGCAAGAGAAGCCAGCCCCTAACATCATACGTTTATTTTTGTACCTGCACTCTTGTCAAGAAAATAAGCCAACAGGCACCTCATAACCGCCTGGTGGGAGATAACGAGGACGTTGCCTTGCCGTTCTAGCTCCATAATTACCGGCTCCAGGCGCTGGACCAAGTCCTGGTAGGACTGAAAAACAAAACAGGAATTTTTCAAGGGGTTTTGTAAACAGAGGTCTAAAGCAGAAGTAGCAATTAC
Source organism: Theristicus caerulescens (assembly GCA_020745775.1). Classification (NCBI taxonomy): domain Eukaryota; kingdom Metazoa; phylum Chordata; class Aves; order Pelecaniformes; family Threskiornithidae; genus Theristicus; species Theristicus caerulescens. The sequence continues at coordinate 24,914 of CM036578.1, forward strand.
CACAGCTTCACACTCAGGAAAATATCAGTTAAAATATCAAAATGCAGAAGTTATGGATGATCCAGTAAATACAGGAAAAAAAACAAACAGCAGAAGGTGAAATTTAATGTCAGCAACCCTCAGATTACAGGAGGATTCAGATTACTGGTAACTCTTAACGAGTGCAGTAAGAAAAACAAATAAAATAGTAAATTATATGTTTCAACAAGGTTGTGAAGTAAAACCAGAAATGACTCCATACCACACCCACAGCCATTTTCTTTCCAAGATGTTTTTTCATAGTGACAATTCAGGCCTTGGCCATAGGAACATGATGCAGAAACCCCTCTGTGTCTGAGGGGAGCATCAAGGGACTCGGCAAGTGGCCCAGTTAATACGATTGAAAGGCATCATTAGCACAGCACAATAAAGGAAATCAATAAACCTTTCCTCTAAAAGAGAATTGGGGATCCTCATGCTTTCAGTTTCTTACAGGAATATTAGCACAAAAAGTTAAAATTAAGTAAAATCTTTCAATTCTACACATATGTATTTGTTTTACATATAGTATATCTTATTGTTATTTCTTAAGGGTCTTCACCTCGCCTCCAGGATAGCGATAAAGATATTTCTCTTGATCCCTCAAGGCAAACTCATCCGGATACTTGGCTTCGATTTCTGCGTAGGTCATTTCTTCACATACCCCCTGAGGAAAGAAGAACTTGTTACAACAGACTTCCTTTCAACAGAGGTACAACAATGCAAAACCAGCAAGCGGTTGAGATCAGTAATCTCTTTGTGTGACGAAAATTTTAGGTATCATAACTGACACAGCCAAACACCCAGCATCTGTGCACTGCACGTCCAGGGTGGTTTGCAAAGGATGGGCTTTTGGTTTTATTTCAAAACCCTTGTTTGTCAGGGATGAAAACGAGCGTTCATGTCCACAGCAACAACTCTGCAATTTCTTTTGCCTGAAAGAATTAGAGCAGGAGCAGTAAGCTTTGTCCACCCAGGATGGTGTTACAGCCAGGGTGACAAATGCCTGTCAGTCAGTGTTATTTTCTTTCTCAGCACCAGCTGGATACGTTCACAGCAAAGTCCACCAGCTCCTGGCATTGTCAGCCCTGTACCAAACCATCCTAAACCTCATGGTGATGGCTGGAGTACCTTATACATGGACATGGTTATAAGTGAACAGGAAATAGTCAAGTTTATCATGATGAATTTATTTTTAAACATTATTTTCCATCTAGAAAAGCTAAAGGCTTCAATCAGCATTTCACTCACGGCATCGATCTCATTGAGAATCTTCCACTGCTCGTACGTGACCCCCAGGGACTCGGCCGTCTGGATCGTCCTTTTCAGCTGGCTCGTCCACACCTTCAGATCAACAATTTCCTGCTCTTCGATGAACTTCTTCAGCGCCTGAGCAAACTGGAAAAAAGCCAGGGGAGGTTAGGAGGGAGCAGGAGCTGCTGCCACCGCTAAAAGCATCATTTCAAGGGCTGTGGCTGTCGCAGCAAGATCCAGCTGCGGGGCTGCGCCTCGCAGGAGTCGGATGCAGAGCCCGGCTCTGACCCTGGTCACACAACACTTTACAAATACAGCAACCCGGGTGCTGCCAAACACATACCTGCTTCCCGCGTGGTGACAGACCAGAATCCCCACCAATCTTGCCAACAAGATTATATTCACTCTCACCATGTCGGCAAAGGTAGATGGTACGCGGCTGGACATGAATGTTCATTAGGTAATAGACGATTTTACTCTGGATGTAATCTTGGACTCTGTTTACTAGGAACCGCTGTCCCACATTGATCACTTTAATGAAGGAAAGATCTCTGGAGTCAACATAAAATAAGAACACCCACACGACTGGTTTTAAAAATGAAGCACGTGCATCTGCGGGTGTAATCTAGCTAGTTATCCTCTAGTACAGGCATCAGCACTACCACTGGGTCGCTCCAGCAGACAGAAGAGACACTGAACTGCCGTGCGTAAACACGGAGCAGCATTACACCGTGGTACACTAGAGAAAAATCCTTTCAAATCACTTGGGACCCGAGGATATCACCTTCACACGAGCAATTGCGCTTTGGGGGAGCAGAGGCTGCAGCAGACGCGTTGCAGCATCCTGAGCCAGAGAACAGCAGCGACAAAGCAAAGCAGCTCGTGTCTGCAAGGACAAAATGCACCCCAGGGCTTTGCTTACTTGTCATACGCATCGGGATCAAGAGGCTGGTAAGTGACCTTGTAGCACTCAATCCTCTTCAGGAAATCATCCATCACATTCTCCCTGTTTCTCTCTGGGTAGTCGGGGCTGGAAACTTTCACCTCCTGAGCAACAGACAGCGATGCTTTGTGAGAGTTAAGCAAACTCGACAGGGAGCAAAAGCAATGCTGAATAACATTATTCTTCCCTTTTGAAACAAATGAGCATTGTTTAATGCCACCCTGTGGAAAAACCTGCTCCTGGGGAGGAAACAAAGGGCGGCTCTGAAGGCGCTGTAGCGCTTGGCCCCGCGACAGACACAGCTGGCTCGCTTTTAGCTGTCCCTGCGAGCCACTCGCTGCCTGCCTCCCCTTGACAAGAGCACACGCTTCAAGGTCAAACATTTCTCAGCTTCACTGGATTTCCACCTTCTCACATAACTAACTGCATCTCCAGCTTTTATAAACCTGCAAACCTTAGCTGCTTTTTTCCAAGGTGAAACGTAAGAGCAAGGCACTTGCAGACACTGCCATAAGCTACTGCAGCAGGCGACCATGCACCGAGCAGCCCAGCTCCCACGGTAAGCACTGGCAGCTGAGCCTGGAAAATGCGGCACGCACCAGGATGTTGGCAGCAATGACTTCTGGATCGTCACAGACAGACTCCACAAAAAACACCTACGAGGAAGGCAAGGAAGCATGTTTCAGAGAGTCAAGATCTCTACCCTGAATCAGAACTCGAGAGCTCCTGCCCAAGGGAGCAGTAATGCCCCTCGGTGCAACAACTCCAACTACAAATTAAATACAGGAGCACTACCTTGAAAGCATTTTCTTTAGCAAAATTTAAGATCAGGTCCCGTCTCTCTCGAGTTGTGTTGGTTGCATCAAACACCTACCAGAAAATGAATAAGTAGCAATAAGCAAGTTTAGCTAAGACTTTTAAACCAGCCCCAAATCATTTGGGATTCCAATCAGGCCCCCAAATGCCCTGGGCAGCTTTGAACTACCCAGATGTAAAAGCATGTTTAGCCCAGAAAAGCCTTACAGCTATTTGCCCGCACTCCTCCAGGAGATAAGCCTTCACATCTTCTAGAGCCACTAAGGCACATCGTCTGCAGGAGAGAAACGAGCATTGTCAGAGCTGACCTAGAGCATTCAGATGGCAAGGCTCCTCAGCCACGGGGGAGAGATTTAAATACCTTCTCGCCCTGCCCATGGGGCACCCACCCCTCCGTCCTTCCAAGAGCCTCTGCAGAGATCATAAGGCATCTGTATCTACAACTCGCTTCGTATTTCATTCATCGCCAGGCGTTCACAGACTCTGTTCTTTGCGCCAGCCCAAAGTCAATGACAAAGCTCCCACGCACAGCCCCTCTGGCAGGATCCCTGCACCGGCTGCGCTGCCTCCCTCCTCCCCTGGTTTCCCAGGCATTAAATGTTATTTTGTGCTTCTCAAACGCAGAGGCTGCCAAGACCTGAGACTAACCAGACTGCCACGGATCGGCTGGGTCCCCTGATGCCGACTTACTTGCGTATTTCCATGGCTTCTTTGTTATCGTGCCTGAAGAAGTCATAGGACTTGTAAGACTTCACCGCTTCCCGGCGATACACCCCTAAATTAAACACTTGACACACAAGAGACGAGCGCGTGAGACTGACGGCATTTCGCAGAGAGATCTCACAGCGCTTTCGGTGAAGGGCAGAGCCATCCCCGCGCCGGGCCGGCTCCCGCACACACCTTTGGTGGGCACCCCGATCCAGTTGAGGTAGCGGGTGAGCTTCTTGGACACGTAGGTCTTGCCGCGCGCGGGGAGACCGATCATCACGATCAGGGTGGGGGAGTTGGTCATGTAGGAAGCCCATGCTGTGGGAAAAAAAACCCCAAAACCAGGAGCATCAGCGGCATCACAGGGCAGCTAGGAGCAAAGAGCTAGCCCCAACGCAAAGCCATCCCCCATGCAGAGGTGCCCCGTCTCCCGGACGGACAGACCGCCACCGTGCATCTCGTAAGGGGCTCGCTATCGTGTCCTCGCAGTTAATTAACCGCCACGAGCAGCTGGACCACTCTGTGGTCTCCCAGGCGTCAGCTAATGAGGCGGATCAGCAACGGCACACCCGCTGTGCCTAATGGGACTGATATACGTCTTTTAGCGTTAAAAATATTTACCGCTTGGGCACGAGCTGTCAAGGACACGAGAAAGATGTTTTTAACAAAATGGTCACGTTCTCTCAGAAAACGGACAAAGCGAGCTCAGAAAATGCCCGGGGGGGGGGGGGGGGGGCGGCAGGTTTGGGGGAAAAGGACGATGGTGACAGCATCCAGAAGTTGGGAAAATGAGAGGCGGGGGGTGAGCAGCGCCGGGCAGCCGGGGAGGGGGCAGCCGGGGAGGGGGCAGCCGGGGAGGGGGCAGCCGGGGAGGGGGCAGCCGGGGAGGGCACCCTGCGCGATGGAAACGCGTTTCAAGGAAGACGCGCGCTTTCTTAAGCGGCACGAGCAGCGTTATCCCCCTCAATATATACATTTTTTTTTTTCTCTTACAGATATTAAGCGCACCCCCCCGCCCCGGCCCGGGGTACTCACAGCACTTCTTCTCGCCGCCGCGCAGGGCCCCGCTCCGGCCCCGGGGGGGGCCGCCGTGCCGGGGACCCGCCGACATGGCTCCGCGCCGCCGCGCCACATGCAAATCATATGCAAATCGCACGCACCTCGCGCCCCGGCGAACGGCGCGACGTCACGGGCGCGCTCCGCTATGCAAATGAAATCGGCGCCCCCCCCCGCCCCCCCGCCGGCTTCTCTGATTGGCCGCAGCTCGGCCAATGGTGGGGCGCGGCGGGAGGTCTCGCGAGAGCGGGCGGGCCGGAAGCGGAAGCGGCGGGCGGCGGCGCGGCCCCGCCGAGGATGCTACGGCTGCGCTGCAAGGCCCGGAGCGGCACCCAGCCGCTGCCCGGCCTCACGGCCCACTCCCGCCTCCGCGACATGCAGGCCGCCCTGGCCGCCCTCACCGGCGTCCCCGCCCCGGCCCAGCGCCTCCTTCTGGGTTTCCCGCCGAGGAGCCTGGACCTCAGCGACGGCGAACGGCGGCTCGGCGACCTCGGCATCCACTCGGGTGAGGGCCGGGAGAGCGACTCGAGCCTGCGCGGTGTGGGGGGGGCGGGCACCGGCGCTTTATGGCCTCTGCTGCCCCGCCGCCTGCAATTACCTTAATTGCAAGAGGCTGCGGCCCAGCACGCCCCTCGTCAGCCGGCTGTCGGGCCGGTTCCTCCTCCCGGGGTAGCTGTCAACAGCCGGCTGGGGTTGACTCCTGCTCGCCGGTGGCGCCGGTGGTGGCTTTGCCCGCGTCCCGGGGGTGCGGAGGCAAAAGCGGGGGGCTCGGCGGGGCTGGCAGGGGACGGGGACCCGGTACGCGCCAGGTGAGTACGCCGGAGCCCACCACCTACGCTCGGTCGGCGAGTTGCAGTGCTCCCGGCTGCTTTGGCTGAGGCTGTTTTCCATCAGGATACCGGGGAAAAGAATGTGCAATCCTTAATAATAACAACACAACCGTGTTCTTCTGTTTTGAGAGCATCAGCTTTAACTCCCACCTCCGTATTTCCTCAGTTCTTCCTCCTTCTCTGTTTGACAGGTGATACTCTAATAGTTGAAGAGGATACCTCCAAACCCAAGACTGACTCGCCTGTAGTTGCAAAAAGAACGATGTCTAACTCGGTTAGGGAAGCCGTGCCTGTGCTTGCGAGGAGGGTTGTTCCGGCAGATAACTCCTGCCTCTTCACCAGTGTGTACTATGTGGTGGAGGGAGGCGTTTACGACCCGGGTTGTGCTCCAGAGATGCGCAGCCTTATAGCCCAGATAGTAGCAAGTGATCCTGAATCTTACTGTGAGGCAGTTCTAGGGAAAACTAACAGGGAGTATTGTGACTGGATCAGAAGAGAAGAGACTTGGGGAGGAGCCATCGAAGTGTCTATTTTATCCAAATTTTACCAGTGCGAAATCTGCGTGGTGGACACGCAGACCGTCAGAATTGACCGTTTTGGGGAGGATGCCGGTTACACTAAGCGGGTCCTTTTAATTTATGATGGGATTCATTACGATCCACTTGAGCGTAAAATCCCCGACTCGGACATTCCTCCCCAGACCATTTTCTCCACAACTGATGATATTGTTCTTGCGCAAGCATTGGAGTTGGCAGATGAAGCCAGACGGAAGAGGCAGTTTACCGATGTGAATCGCTTTACGCTGAGGTGCATGGTGTGCCAGAAGGGACTAACTGGACAACTGGAAGCCAGAGAACACGCCAAGGAGACCGGACACACCAACTTTGGAGAAGTGTGACATCTACATGAGGATGGTTACATCGACTACCTCACCGATCCAGAATAAAATTCTGGATTTCCAGATAAGCTGTATGTAATCGTAAAATTCCGTTCACAAAGCTTGAAAAGCATATTAATGGTGGCCAAGACGCACAGGTTTGTTATGGTTAGTGACTTTTCCAAGGGATTTGAAATAGGTATCCTCTCGCATGCTAATTTATAGTACTTTGGCAGGTGGTATACACTGGCAGCTAAAACTTGATTCCTGAAATAATCTTCTCTTTGTGTACGCGATCTGAGCGGACATAGAAAATCAGGCTTGTTCAACACTAGTGTAAAATCTAGCCTCTAAGTTGCTGAATTAATCTCTCTGGATTATGTTTTCAGGATAATTAAATTAATCTAAGGATTTGGGGAACACACGTATCGGCATTACTTATACTAAGAATTAGACTGCGCATACAAGCAGTTCTTGCAGGGGAAACTGCTCATTTGGTGCACAATTTTTAATGGAAAGAGTATCTCCAAAGCTGCCCTATACTATGTTACCATCAGAAGTAGACTGTATTGTTTGTGTGAAGTCATGGCTTTAGAGAAAGAAATGGCCTCTAAGCTTTAAGATAGCCTTCTTTAAATTAATGAGTAGATGGTTAAGTGTTGAATAAACTTATTAATCCTCTGTAGGTAGTTTTTAGTTGCTTGAAAAATAACTATCAACCCCCTGGTGTTTACACTGCATCAGAACATAGGCATGTTTCTTGAAATACTTTGGATTCTTCTTCATAATAGTATCTGAAATCCTGGCAAGAGGGAAACACAGTAGTTAGGGAAGTGACTTAATTTGCATCTGTTAAATACATTTAAGCAGACTTGACTTGGGTATAGCCCATCTCATGGCCACAGTGTTACTAAGCTGTACCAGATTCCAAATACTGTAAATTAGCACTTTAAGGTATAGTTCTCACTCTCTGCCGGTGAAAAGTTTTGCCCTTGTTGGAAGGACAGAGTGCTAACCCAGGAAGGAGGCTTGAAGTTTCTTCATCTGCATTCTGCCTTAATGTGTTTGATTTGTCACCGATGACTGTTCAGTAGCAAGACTTTAATTCTGATAATGAAGGGTGCAGTTTAAATGTCAGAACAAAATAAGCTGCGTAAACTGCCCTAGTTCTCGTACTGTTCAGAATCAGGGAAGTTGAAATTGGTTTAATATATCTTACCTCACAGCGGGGTTGTGAGGCTTAACAGTAAGTGCTTTTGAGGTCTTTTAAAAGGTGCTGTAAAGGTGCATATTACTGAAAGGGATTTTTTTTTCTTTGAAATGCCTGCGACACATACTTGTTTTATTGAATTTTAAAATATTCTTAGCCTGCTATTCTTCTGTTACTCTGTTTTGAGTTACCTTCCTTGCACTTTTACAAATGGGGAGCAAGAACGTGCATCTTCGGACTGAGGCAGAAATAAACCCACTTCCCAAGTGGAACCTAAGATAGAGTTTTAAAGGCCTCCATTCGTTAAGGCATCTGGCTAAACTCCTGATGCAGCAAAAACTTCTTTTCTGTAAAAAGCACGTTTCACTGAAGTTCTCAGCAGAGGCTCCCAGTCGGACCTTGAAATACAGGAGGGTCTTATTGAAGAAGGAACATAATGACATAAGTGCTTTGCTGAATTGAGGCATGAATAATTAAGTATAAAGCACAGAATCACCAAGAGCACTATGGACCAGGTTTCTTTTTAGTTCAGTATTAAAATACACATTAGCACTGTTGGGAGTTTCCTGTAGAAAGCCGCTTAGCTTCCAGTGTTAAACCCCACTTTGCTTTTAGCCTATCATTAGGAAAAAAAAAACCCAAACCCCACCATTAAAACCAGCCCTCTGGAAGCTTATAAACCTAAAGAAATACCTGACAGTTCAAAGGAACATGAAGATTACACTGTGTTATAACTACTTGAGATGAAATACTGTCTAGGAATGAGACCAAGAGACTGTCGATCCTAAGTTGTATTCTCAGCTTTCACACTGAAGCGGCGAGACGCCTTGGACAAGGAGCCGATCCTCACCATTTGCCATCTGTAAAATGGACGTAATACCTACCTCAGAGAGGTGTACAAGGTGACTATCTTTGGGTGTCTTTGAAGCAGAAGTGGAAAATACATATTTATTGTCTGCCATGTTTGCAAATGCATTGACTTTGGGGAGCAACACTTAGATTTTAGCTTTGTATCCTGGATGGATTTCTGAAAGTGTGTAAAAATATTTTTTTGGTATTTCTCAGTTCAGTATTTGAAAATTAGCTTTATTTAATCCAGAGTGTTTAGCTTTGCTATATCATGTTCGGAAATCTGCTAACAGAGAATCCCTTCCATTTGAGGAAAACGTGTCAGAATCACTGCTTGGATGTTTTCTTTCGTTGCCTAGAAAATAAAATCTCTTTGCTTAAAAAATGTCAACTGAACTGCTGTAATTCATCTTTGTAAAAGCTGATACTGTCACACGCTGACAAACTTGTTCAAAGAGCAAATAACCTGTGGAACTGACTGGGAGCTGGAAAACCTTCTGTGATTCTCCTCAACTCTCCCACACAGAAAGTATCTACATTATTTAAAGTGTAAGATATGGATACATTTAAAGTACAGCTCCCTTTTTTCTAAATGTTGTAAATGTTAGGGGGTTTTTAAATATCTTTTTACCAGCATTTGCCTGCCCTTAATGATACAATTACGGAAGTACCACAAAAATGGCATCCTGGTACTAGTGGGATGAACTGCTGAACATCACTAATACATTGGCACTCACCCGTCGTTCATTATACAGCAAGATGGTAGGTACAGATATTTCAGAAGAGAGGTGGTGTGGGACGGAGGCTCAGGTACTGGCCGGGAATAACCTCGCCTCGCCAGACCAATGCAGAAAGCCTGGGCAGTACGGGCTTACAGGCTTACGGCCTTACCACTTCTCTTCTTCCCATTCCCATTTAAAATGAGCGCTCATTTCCTTGCTGAATACCTCGGCACAGAGGTCAGTAACTAAATGGGCCCTGGAAACTGAGATTTTTGCCTCGGAGCTGTGCTTACTAAAAGCTGGGCTATTGGTATTGTTTTACCGATCTCTGCAGTTCTGGGTCTTGAATGAAATAAGGAATTGGGGTTTCCTGGTGCCAGTCTGGCCGTTTCACCAGCACTAAATTCCTTCTTTAATTAAAGAAGAGCCTAACACACTCCAATCACGTGGCCTTTCACAAAGATGTTCTCTTGTATGCAGAAGTACGCATCCCGTGGCTATAACAGCACTTTAGAAGCTCGTCCGAGTTCACACACCGAACCGCTGTTGAGCAGGGACTTTCACCGACGTAGGCAGCGCCTGCTCCCAGCGCGGTGAAACGAGTGGCGTTAGCAAAGGCTTCTAAAAGCCCTGGTTACCCGTGTAATTCGGTGGCACAGCGTTCGGTTTGCGTATCGTCAGTACAGCTCGGTTGCTATAACGTTATTTCCTTAAACACGTGCCCTGAATTGCGAAGATTGTTGATGCGCCAATAAACGTGACCGATGCATGCGTACCTGTCTACCGTAGTCTGTGCCTCAGTTCTTGAATTTCAGGTTTGTGCCCTATTCGCTGCTGTTTTCGAGGTCTTCGCATCTCTGCAATGCAGTCTTTGAGCAGTTTGCATCAGCTTTCCCTCCGTCTCATTCCCTTTTTTTCCTTGACTCTGAGACAGTCACGGCGAGAAGGACACGGCCTCGCAACCTGTTCGGGGTGAAGCTGCTTCATTTTCAACTTGTTCAACAATAACTTTTGTTTTTAATAGTAAAATATTTCCTCTGTGTAATTAGAGTCAGGTCTCAAGAGGAGCAACTGTAAAGAGAGTTTTGCATACCTGCAGAATCTTCTCTGCATTCAAAGATATAAATCATTAAGTACACAGACTTTAAGGAGAGTTGGGTTCAGCAGCACACGTATCTACTTCATGGATGCAGTTGCCTGAAAGACCGGTCTCGGGAGTGAGTCAGTAACATTCTGCGGTTTCTGAAGGAGAAACTCAATTCCTTAGTTCTGGATAAAGGTACGTAAAAAGAACGATTGCTGGGGAGAGGACTGAGAAAAGGAACGCCTTGTTACACGGTACAGAATCAGCGTCTGAAATCCGCACCCTCTCATGTGCACGGCCGCAGCAGGGGCCGCCTGGGACAGTTTGGGAGCGGTGGCTCCTGTACCCATCCTGCTTTTTCCAGAGACCTGTTCAAGAATATAACAGAGCTGCAATCGCAATCCTGGGGCAACGAAGCCCCACGCACGAACACGGCCTTCATTTTCATACACATAATTGACCTAAGCAGCGTTATCTATTTGCCCTTCTCGACTTTCGAGGAAGCAGCAGGAGGGGACAGGCACGAATGAAGAAAATGCAGAATTTCTCTGCCTTAAACACCGTATCCACATATTGATGGAGTTTTTGAGAAATCAGACTGACGCACAACTGCTGAAGCATCTGTGTTTGGCAGATTTCGCTGTGGCTCTGGCTCCGGCCCCGCGTGAACCCACCCATGGGTGAGCCCTGCCAACCTCTCCCGGGCAGGGAAACTCGTTAATAAGAAGAACAAAAAAAATTCAGCCTGCTATTTTGAAAATTACAGCTCTTTATTGTACAAATTAAATGTCTGCCTGCATTTTAAATGAAGCTGTGCATCCAGCTGGAAACTGCCATCAGGTTTTGCTCTGCTCTGGACTGGGCAGAATAAAATTACTTCAGATTTGTTGAAATCCATATTGTTGGTTTACTCCTCTGAGTCTGAGCACCAGAATGCTTTCTGTAACAAAAGAACGCAACAGGGGAGTTAACAAAATTGGGTTGTCCAAGATTGCAGTGTCCTTGTCTATTATTTTTAATTAAAGCCTTGGGGGAAATGTTGGGGCACTGTATTATACCTTGAGAGCTGACTCCTCATTTCTGATGTAAAGTTGATGCTAACCAAGCTGTGGAAACAGATCACCTCAGCTCTCTACCTCCTTTCTGTAAAACAGGGATAATAAATAGGGTTCCTTGCTTAGTTCCCAGCCATATTAAGATTTAATTATTTCTCTAAACTGCTGGGTAATACCAGCTATTAACTACCTGGTATTTTTTATAATTGATTTGTCAGCATACGTACTGTACAGACAATTTGGTCTAAGGAAAGTGTCCAACAGGCCTACAGAGGCAAATAACCGTCGTTACGTTAACCGGTATCTTATCGGTGACGCCGTGTGGCTGCGTTTCCTTCAGGGCCAGGACCGAATCAGTTGTGTTCTTTTGTTTATGAACGGGGTGAGGCACTACAGGTCTGTTAACATGCCAAAGTCCTTTCATGGCTTTGCGTAGTTTTCTCTGCATCATTTGACTACTTGCATATACTTCATGCCATATATATGAAATCACGCTTTATTTTGGGTTGTAGCTATTTATATTCGTTGGAGGAAGAGGAACGTGGAAAAAAAAAAACAGGTTCTTTCTGGGCATCTGATTCACAGAAGCTCAAGACTTCCCTTAATGGATCATGACATTTTCCTGACCTGCATGGAGCCCTGCAGGCACCAGCCTCTACCTATTGCAGAGATTGAAGTCCCTGTGCTATCAGCACGGGGCTCTCAGGACACAGTTCCCTGTCCTGGGGTGCTTGCGTGCACAATAAGGAAACTGCTCCGGGTTTGATTTGCTCCCTCCTTCAAAGCAGGCTCAGAACTAAGTGCAGCTTGACAAAACCAGCATGAATCTGACTCTATTTAAATTGCAGCACCATCCAGCATGACACCAGGTAACTCTTCCTGAAGCGCTTGCACCAAGTCCTGCACTCAGCTCTGCGATCCCCGGCTGTTGCAATGCTCGGGCAGCGGCTGGGGCCGGTGCTGCTGCTCGGACTGTGCCGCGTTCGCATCTCTTACCTCTGCTGCAGGCCAGCCTGGGAGAGCGGGGCTGGCTGGGGCTCCCGTGAGCCTCTGCCTCCTTGGTTTGCTCCTCAAGGCACACGGTGCCTTTCGTAACAGCGCGCAGCTGGGGCTCAGCAACGCTGGTAGGAACCTCTGTGCTTCCTGGCTCATCTGCTTTCTCTCCATCCTACCATGGCTTTAAATAACTGATGTTTCCACTTCCCTGTTCTCTGCAGCAGGGAACAGACATTGCAACACAACCTTTTTCTAAAAAAAAAATAAAATAATTGAAGCATGAAAACTTGAATGAATCTGGTGGCTGTAGCAGTTCTGGAAGTTTGCTGCAGGGTTTCTGCTCGGATATTTCTAGTTACTCAGTGAGGAGCACCTTGCAGAGCAGATACAAGTCTATGCTGTACGTGTGTGGGACAGGAAGCAATGGCCTAAGCGTTGTTTATCAGAGAGAAAAGCTGTAATTTTAATAGGAGAGCCCGAAGTCGGGGTAATAACGAGCCACTGCAGCTCTTCCAGCTGCTTCTGCAGCACCAGCTGGGCAGATCGGGTGCTGGGGGTTGGCATCCCCCAGTGCTGCACAGGGTGCTGCAGGTGGAATAACGGGGGTTTTCTTTACCTTCCCCCCGGAGAGAGGCAGCGGAGGTGGTACCCTCAGAGGAGGGGATGCTGCCGAAGGAAATGCCCCGGCAGCAGTTTCTGGGAAGGTGTCAGTGTGAGTGAGGGGGGCGGCTGCGGTGAAGAGGGGTGCGATGGGCGTCTGGGGGGCTTTAGCTTCACCCAAGCTCTAGGACTCCACCTCAAGCTGCCTAGAGAAGAAAGAGTTTCCAGCATTAGAGAGACGGGGAGCGAACCTGCAGAGGGGCTCCACGCTCGCAGGGAGCGATGCCAGGAGGGGCGAAGGGCAGAACAAGCCCCAGAGCTGTGCACAGCCTGGGCACCCCCTCCTCTAGCATGCAAATAAAGCTTCGTGGTGAAGCTTCCCTTCTAAAATGGCCTTTTACCCATCCTTACAAGAATCTCCTTACAGCCTACAGCAGCAGGTGGCAAACTTTCGGTCTCTGGGAAAGCTTTGGTGATATGCAAGTATATACCTGTTCCAGCAACAATCTGTGTTTTGAGAGCCGAGAAGGAACCGGGTCCTCCCCTGAGCTGAAGGACTTCATGCACAAAACCACCTAAGAGAATAAACCTGTTGTGGGGTAATGTGTTCAGCAGCACACGGCACAAACACCCAGCAAAGGACTTAATTACTATGTACAAAGGCGCTTTGGTCAGGGCCGTGCATTCGGCTCCTCTGCATGTCAGCGAGCAGCTATGCGGCAGAACAGGCTGTCGGATTAAGGAGTCTCCGGCAAACCCCGTGCTGAGGACAGCAGAGGCCACCAGCCAAGCCGGGAAGTGAGTGAGCTGGGTGGTACCGAGTGGAGCTGCCCGCAGCCTCCCGGGCACCGGCTGCTGGTGCTGCTGCCCGCCTCTGCAGCTGCGCCTCTGCCTGCACTGCCTGCACCGCGCTGGCTCAGAGCAAAGCTGCTCGGGCAGGGCTGCGAGAGAGCACAGCACGCAGGGACCCGGCTGCTTCAGGTCAGAACACAGAGCTGGTTTAGGGGCTCGGCCGTGCTGTGACCCCAGCCCGGAACGGTAGCGAACCTGCCTTGCATGGGTGCAAGATGAGTTTCTCTCGCCCCGGTGCAGCAGGCTGCAGGTGAGGGGCCAGGGGCTCGCCTGCGAGCGCGTACCTGCCGAGCACCCACCTACCGAGCACCCGCGCAGCCTTATCTCCGCTGGGGAAGCGAGTTAATGTGTAACCCGGCTCTGTTTGGTTAGCCCAGAAAAGTAAAGAAGTCCTGGGATAGGCACGGCCGGGAGAAGGATTTGGGCAGCGTGGAACGACGGACGTCCTGGTAAAAAAAGAAAAAAAAATATAATCATCTCTATTCCTTCTTGTCCTTTGCTTTCTGTCCTTTTCCTGCTGAATGGGCTGTGGGCGAGGGGCTGAGCGCCTCTGCCCGGGTGGGACGCGGGGCTCCGGGCACCCGCGGGGTTACGGACGTGCTTTGCTTTGGAAGAGGAAAGTTGTGGAGGTGTCACGGGAGGTGGCACCAGCAAAGATGGACGAGGTGGTTTGAAGGTGGTGGCGGGAGGAAAGCTGGGGTACTCCAGCTGCTGCCGGCGGAGAGGCTGGGAAAGCTCGTGCTCTGGACAGCACCCAGCTCGGGCAACTGCTACGGGTACTCCATTTACTTGTTTCAATAGGAGGAACTATAGATCTGCAGCCATCGTCTCCTTTCACCTTGAGGTGGGATCCGTCCTGCTGCAGAGCGGGAGCAGCTGGGATGGTACCTGCAAACGGGGTTTTGCTTGGTTTTGTGTTTTGAGCTGGCCAGGACGAAGCGCTTTGCTGGCAGCTGTAAGGCAGAGGGGGTCCGGCTGCTCTACCTTAGACAGCGAAAATACCGAGGGTCTTTAACATTGCTGGAGAGCTGCGATAGAGTGCTTGCAGTAGTGCTGGGCTTAAAAGAAAGTAGCCTCTTCATATAAAGCAACTAGCATTAATTGCTACCCAGCACCTCTTTGATGTCTGAGGGCTCAGTGAGCTTTGTACAGGACAGTTATGGCAGCTGTCACAAAAGCTGCGTCAACTGGCCTTTTATTTTAGATAAAAAATAGCTTCTTCTAAAAGCATTTTTAGTGGGGGAAGATATATACACTGTTGAAAAACAACTTTTCAGGTACCATGTCTTTTAATTTAAATGTTCAGTCATTTTTTAGTTTGTGGCTGCTCTGCCGTGTTATTCAGCAAAAGGAAGGAGCTACAAAATCTGTCTAAATTGTAAAAACTGGGATTTTTCAACACTGATTTTTCCCCTTTCCCAAGTCAGATGAATGTGTTAGAGCCATAATTGCATCAGAGAACTGGTGAGCAGGAAAATGAACTTCTTGTTTTTGCGTAGATCCTCTCCAGCGTCCAACGAGCTCTGGGCTGAACTTTGCCTCTTCGTGAGCTGGGGCTCAATGGGTGCCAAACCCTTGGCAGCTGCTTTATGTTTCTGCAAACGCTGTTTGACCAAGAGCAAATTATTTCTTCCAACGGGCTGATGATGGTGGGCATCCTCACGGAGAAATTAGCTCTGTCGAGACCCCTAATTAGGGCTGGGCCGCGCTGCTGCTCGCCCGCCCGTGGGGCTGCCTTGCAACAGCAGACGCTGGCTCCGACCGGCTGCTCGGGCTGCAGGCGTCAAGTTCGAGCAAGACTTTCGCTTCCCCGGGAGTGTTTTGCTCTCTCGACTCTGTGCGGCAGGGCAGGAGGCAGTGAGGAGCATTGCAGCAATCCTGACCGAGCAGGCGGTAGCCTCTTGCTGCTTAGAAGTAGATTCATATTTCACGTTGCAAATGTCCGGGTGCACAGCAAAACCGTGCAGCTTGCGGAAGCCCCAAACTCAGCTGGTGTCTCTGCTTCCTGACAGCTAAAAACTCTGGCTATAAAGTTACCCAAATTCAAAGAATCAAGGGTATTGCTGTTGCAAAACCACCGCTTACTGAAATGTAATTTAAGCAGTAAATAATGCAAAGCTGAGATTGAAATATTAAATTCCTCCTGCATGGAAGGATCGGATCTGTCAGGGCGTGGGTGTTGAAATCTGATTTTTGCAGCATATTCCAATTACAAAGGGATTCTTTCAGGGTCTAACACTCTGAACAAGCAGCCAGTTCTGCTCACTTATCGCTAGATCTAATTCCCTGATCCTGCTACAAGAAAAAAAAAAAAAGCAGCAGTGTGCTTCTGCGTGCCACGGCCAGGTTACAGCACAAAGAGCTCCTCTGTCTTCTGATGAGCAAATCCTCTTGCGTGGGTCCGTGTGTGTTGGAGGGGGTGTTTGTTTTGCCGCTTTCATTAGCCTCCTCTCCGGAAGAATGGGCGGTGCGCGCAAAGAAAACACGTAATTGGTGGTGTCAGTAAATTTTGGAAGCTTAATGCTTTACATCCATAAGTAATTATGCCTTTTGTAGGCTGCCCAGCCTCTCCCTGCAGGCAGCAGAGCTCTCTTGGCCACGCACCCTGCGAGCATAACTGGTCCCTCCGCCGCCTGGGAAGGTCTGGCTGTTGGGAACCCCGATGGCAGGTTGTTTGTCAGGCAGCTGCTACCGCGTTCGGGTCCCACCGGTGGCGGGGGTACGGGCTGCACCCAGAGCAGCAGTGGTACATTGCTGTGAGCAGAGGGGGACACTGGGTGCTGCTTGCAACACCCCCGGGGTGGCTGGAGACCTGGCACATGGCTGCAGCCTGCGCACAGCCCCCAGCACTGCCCTGCTCCCTGCAAGCGATGCCAGGCATGTGCCCAAACACACCCAGGTGTGCCCCGAAGGTACACGGGCACCTCCCCACGGCCACGACACCTCCGTGGCCCCTGAGGAAGCTCTTTGCCAGGACGGAGCTCACGGCAGGGCAAGGCTGTGACTAACCGGCAGCATTTCGGGTCAGCGTGTTCAGAAGTTTGAGCGCACTTCGGCTGCGTAGCTGGCAGCGGTGGGTGCGGCAGAGGGAAGAGGTCCCACAAGGCAGCGCTGGGCTGGGGCTCACATTGCGATGGAATCACTGCTGGCAAGTTCCGAGGCTGCGGTGGGCTTGCAGCCTCCTGCTTCACTCAGGAACCACCTTATCCACACCTCTGAGATGATTAAATAACCAGCAACGTGAGATGGCTGTGGTTAGGCAGTCCAGAGCTTACTGTATTTCCAGTTCTTTTGGGGAAATTTTCAGTTCCAAGGATGCTTTAAAAAAGCCCAGCTGCCTCTTCTCCTGGAGAGAGCAGCCTAAGAATGAGCACATTTGCATCCACCCGGCAGCTTCACAGCCCGCCTGCCCTCGCTGCGGCTGAGCCAGCGCGCTTGCATCACCCCGGCGGGGTCTCGCAGCTTAACGCCTCTCCTTTCTTCTGCTTCAGCTGGGATATTGCCCCCTGCGCCGGACGCCGCGGCAGCCTGTGATATGCCTAGGGAGGAGCTGGGGCTGGGGATGGCTGGCTGCAACTCTGGGAGCTGTGACAGCATGGTCAGCATGGCCTCCAACCACTCACAGCATGTAAGTAACCCTGTTGCACCCAGCAGGGGCTCAACTCACCCCTCTTGGCAGCTGAGGAAGGATTTTGGCCAGATCTCTGCTCGAAACCACTCTCCATCAGTGCTTTGGAAGCACCGGGAGGGCTGATACAGCACCATGCTAAGGGCAGCGCAAGGACCGAATTAATTCCTGCCCCAAAGCACTCCCAGACTTTCCATCCTGCCACGTGCATGGCAGCGATCAGGAGCCTGAGCTCCTCCAAGGTCTCCTCGGGGAAACGATACCGAGAGCCCAGCGGCTCCTGCATTGCCTGAAGATGCAGAGGCAAATAGTGCAGGCACTTGGCAGGAGGAGCCCGGCGAGTTCCCCGGTGGGGGATTAGACCAGTTGGATAACTGGGTCAGACTGGCTCCAACAAGGGTGACTTCACCTGGAGAAGACAGTGAGCCCTACTCCTCCCGGCTGACAAGAGATTAATCTCCTAGTTAAGGCAGAGATGAGTGTGGACCATGGGTGTAGATGTGTAATTTTTCACTATCTGTCCATTAAAGCTTGTTTGTCTCCAAACACTGATTCCAAGATTGATGGACTAATTACATCCTGTTTGACTTGGAGCATAATTGATATGTGCAAGTGCAGCTCTCAGTCCTGAACAGGTTTTCCATCTGATGTATTGCAAACCAGAACCAACCCCTCTGAAATTTATTAGGGATGGAAAAACTGGTTGCAATATTGCAGGGTAAAAGATTTGAATAGGTGTCTCCCTGCAAAACAGCTCCACCTGGGACAATTTCTCCTCTGTGCTTGTTGATCTGATGCACACTCCATCCTTTCCCGAGTCAGTTTTTTCATGACATTTTGCATGTATCACCTTGTAACTTGGCACTTCCACAGCAATCATCTCTCATGATACTTGAAATACAACAAAATTTAAAAGGATCTTGCTGGGGTATGAATGGGAGAACAAGGAGAGAGACCACCACCCGCAGATAAGCCTTCAGTGTTTATGATATTTAGACAAGCTTCTAAGATTCAGCATTGCCGATCAGTACAGATGTCTGTACCTATAGACCACCCATGTTACCCATCTGCTCATATTTCAAAGTAAACTAAAGAACTAAAAGGTGGAGGCCAAGTTTCCAAATTAAGAATAACCCATCTTCTGATGCTCATAGTAGGGTAATATAAAAATGGCCTTATGTGTATATATATATATTTTAATAGGAAATTGTTTAGTTTTCTGTAGGTACCAATTTTTGAATAGTCACTGGCCAAGTCTCCTGGCCAGGAGCTGTCCCAGGTCTCCTCTTAACTGCCAGGGCTGTGAGTAGTAATACACTGCATCTCCTACCTGTACTGCTTTTTTTCTTTTTTCAGAGTGATAACAGTTATGACTACTTATCTGTGGAAGAGAAAGAGTGTTTGATGTTCTTAGAAGAAACTATTGGCTCACTGGATGCAGAAGCAGACAGTGGGGTCTCTACCGACGAGACTGACTACGTGGAGCCCTCCAAGCTGCCCGGGACGTGGCCTAAGAGAGACTCCATTCCCCGGGGTAAGCTGGAAATCCGTGCTCCAGCCTTGCTTGCAAAGGCGCTTTCTCGCTGGGGTGCGTTCCCGTGGCAGGCAGGGAAGGAGCATTGCCCCAGTTTTATGCACGTGGTAAGCTAAAGCCAGCTTGTTTCCACCACTCCGTGCTGAGAGGTGGCTGTAGGCAGCGAGATAGGTAGGGCACCAACTGCATTTTCCCAGTTCTCGCGTGCAGGAGCTGCTAGCAGCTGCCAGCAAGGTCAGCAGAACTGCAGGGCAGGGCAGAGCATCTTCACTCAGATTAACAAGACTCCTCCTTCACCGTGTGCTTTGTCAAATCCAAAGTGTCCGACTTTGTTAGCTGTGACAGCATATTAGCTGGGGTCAGGGTAAACTCTCTGGGTGCAAGTACTTTGCACTGGTTCGGCAGGCATGAAGAATGAGTCTTGTCAACAGGAAGGTGTCCTGTGTCCGTCTGCAGAACAGTGCATGACTTCACATCTCTCTCTTTGCCTAGATTTGGAAAATGGGGCTTCCTCTCCGAGTGTAGGTCAGCAGCGTGCAGCTGATCAGAAGAGCGGTAAGAGCATCTCTGCCTTCTCAAACTCACCTCCAGCAGCAGTTCCAAGCCCAGGCTATTACAGTCTTCCAAGGAGCGTCACTGTAGCAAATGCACAAAGAGCAAACGGAGCTTCTGATGGCAAAGTGACTGTCTGCACAGTGGAGGAACCAGCGCCAGTAAGTAAATCTTCGCAAGAGATGGCCAAGGAGGACAGGCTTGGCCAAGCCAATGCCAGAAGCCAGAATAAGCCCCTGGGGCCTTTGATTATCCAACCTCCAGATCCCCTCCAGGATGACCTGGTGAGCCATGAGTGGTCACGTAGCAATCGCTCAGATGCCAAGAGGGAAACAGCCAAGGAGACCAAAACTTGGACTTCATGGGGCCAGCCAGAGAAATCCACGTTGGAAGAGGCCCCTCAGGACCCAGATGCCAAGCGTGGGCCTCCAACTGCCCCCAAACCACGAAAATTGCCACCAAATATTATCCTGAAAACCAGCAAAAACAGCCCAGTGCCGCTCACCACAGAGCCCGGCCAGAAGGTAAAAGCACCACCTCCGTCTTTGGCTGGCTCTCAGCCCGGCTCTGCCAGTGACACCGCTGCCGAAAAGGCAAATTCGGGGCACCTGGACCCCAAGGAGAGGGAGAAAGCCCGGCGGGAGGCGTTGGAGAAGCTTGGACTGTCACAGGACAGGAGGGAGCCCAGCACCCATCTTCAACCTACTGTGCATCCCCAGCCAAAGGAGATGGCATTCCCCATCCCTGGGGAGCCTGAGGCATGCTGCGGGGCGGCGGAGAGGTCGGTGCCAGGTATCCGGCAGATGAACTTCAAATCCAACACCCTGGAGCGCTCCGGTGTGGGGCTGAGCAGCTACATGAGCAGTGCCAAGGAGCAGAGCGTCAAGCCCAGCAGCTCCCTGGGCAAGATGTCCTTCATCGAGCGGCTCGCCCCGAGCTTCCTCAGGAGCAGCCGCCCCCGGCCAGCATCCCTCGGGGCAGGGAAGGACTTTGCTGGTCTGAAGGAGCCCCGGCAGGTGGAGCAGGAGAAGAGCAGCAAGCGGCAATCCCACCCGCTGCAGAGCTTCCCCAGGCCATCCCGCTCCTGCGTCAGCGTGAAGATTTCCCCCAAGGGTGCGACCGATGAGAACCGGCGAGAGGCGCTGAAGAAACTCGGTCTGCTGAAGGAATAACTCTGCAGGCAGCAGGACTGCAAGAAAAGCGGCTTTTCATCCTGGATCCAGGTGCCTTCACTCTCTGTCCTCAGGCAGCACAACCATAAGCATCTTCTGCTGTGATCTCCTGCTCCAGCATCTTGGGAGGGGTACCACGAGAGGTATTCAGAGCTTCACACCAAATAAAGTAACGCCATGTGTACATAATAGGTTGTATATAGCAAGTGTATATGAGCTATTTATATAAAGCATCGCTCAGCGTGTGGATGGGGCATATTCTCCTACAAGGTCTTTAATGCATTTGTGGATTCATTGCAGTGGGGAAGCCATGGAATTGGGGGGTTGGCTTATTTTAAAAGGGGGTGCCCATGGATAAAGCCTCTCTGGGAAGAACCACAGGACTCTGCTGCTCCTTTAGGATTTTTATGGCTTTTTGTTAACTTTATCCAAAGCCTGCGAGGCCTGAGCGCTCACCTGCCCACACAAGTGCCTCCCAAAAGCCACAACTGCCACATACAAAACTGCCAGGCTGATGGGAACCAGAGGGGGCTCAGCAACGCTCCCCCCACGGATGAGTGCTCCTCGTACAGCGCCTGCAGGCGAGGGGCTGGATGGCGGCACAGACATCCCGCTGCTCCTCCGTAGCCTGCTCTCACATCCAGCCCTGACCACCTGGATATAGCACTTAAAAGCAAGACATACATGCATCCGTGTTTATCATGAAGTGACGGGTAAGAAGCAATAGACTGCATTTCAGTGGAAAACACAGAAAAGTTGCCCAAAACGAGAGAGATGCAAATCTGAGACAACGCCATTTTGTTCCCTTTCAAACTCTCATCACATCTTTCAGACCCAGCGGATGCTGTCAACGTTTATGCTGTGCATCTTTTATGCCAGAGGTGGTTTATTTCTGTAATAAACTTGTCTATTATCAGAAAATGACTGTGTGATACAGACCTACTCTTATGTTGAGTCAGAGCTCTGGTAAAGCTAAATAGTGAGTTTTAACCTTCAATATAACCTTGATTTGAGGAGGGAGTGACCCAGACAGCAGCCAGGCATTGCAAATGATGAGGTCTGAACCAGAGACTTGTGCGGCTCCTGGGCTGCAGGAAGCCCGAGACGGGATTTCATATAAGTGCTTCCAGCAGAATAAGCAGATGCAAAGTCTGCCCCGGCACTGCCAAACTGGAACCGGTGACATGGGACCTGCCGCTGCTCCAGTCAATCCCTTCCAACCTGCACCACCTCCTGGGTCTGTGGGGACATCTCCCCCAGCAGCCACGTTAGTTGAAAAGCCACACTAACAGCTTAGCTTGAAAGGATTGTTTTAATTTCTTCACCAGAAAAAAAATCTATCATGCAATCCTGGCTTTCAGTATCGGACATCTAGAGAGAGCCTCTGCTAATAAAGCAAGCGCCTTTGTTCCTAACAGGCAATTTAATTTGGAATCTAACATAGGCTTCCTTTAGAGAGAGGGGCTGACCCATGCAGGCAATTGCACTAAACAATTTACTGATGTTAATTAACTGCTTGCAGCATTAACATACAGTTGCACTCAATCGTTTTCATCACTGACCTTGCAGTACAATCAGCTTTTAAAGGCAGCGTTGTGAATACTAAACAGGCTCATACTGACAAAACCCAGAGCCAGGCTTCTAATTCCTCTGCAAACAGGCATCAGCAGAGCTTTGGTTTTGCGTGGAAAGAAGGGGAGGGCATCCTTCTGCAAAAGCTGCACCATTTCTCAAACCCCCACATAATAAAGGTGTGCACAAGCAGAGGGAATAGTACTGACCCACGTAAAGAATCCAAGGAACATGAGAAAATGAGGTCTGATTAGCTACACTGCATGAAAGCAGGGAAATGCTTCTCTGTAGTTAAGCAATTAAGTAAATTAATTTGGGGCTGGCCAGCAGTGATGCAAACCTGTACATCAGGGAGGAAAATAGGAGAAGCCGCATGAGCCAAGGTCTGACCGAAAACTCAGCAGGTTGCTCAGCAAACACCTTGTTGCAGGTACTTTGGCTCCAAAAGGGAGAAGGAGCCTGGAAAGTCATTTTTAACTCCCCCGGCCTGAGCCTAGCGCCTCATTTCAAGCCTGGAGCTGGGCCAGCAGTGGCCAGGCAGGACCGGCAAGCTGCTGCGTGGCTGCACGCCGTGGGCGATAACCGCAGCCCGGAGCCCCTTCCCCAGGCGTGGGGTTGGCTCTAACCCAGCACGGCTGGGGAAGCAGCTCTGCCACATGCCTGGGGCATCGCCAGCGGTTTAAGGGGTTTGCGAAGGTTCGGCAGGATTGAGGCAGCACTGAAAGCTGGGCAGGGTGCAGATACTGCCCTACGCACAGCACTCTGGGCGCAAGCCTGTCCCAGCACGAGTAGGTCATGATAAACACGGCCAGAGCTGATGTCCCCCCTGTGCAACCTGGTCCACGTGGCCTTGGGAAGGTGCCTCTGGGCTAGCGCAGGGCCAAAGAGCAAGGGGGCTGCACCGCGCTTACAAACTGGGTGCTCACATCCACGCCATCCTGCCCCCCTCCTGCCCAGCTGCCTGCTCGTGCCTGGGGCAGGGGCCACCCTGCCTGAAGCAGGAGGCAGAAAGAGGAGCTTGGCTTTAGGAAACCACTCCCAGATGCTGCAAAAAGCTCCGCGAAGCTGAGAGGTGGCCGTGCTCTCTGCGAGAGCAGGATCCGTCCATCAGCAGCAGGGCTTGACTCTGGGTGGCACCAAGCAGAGTCATGTGTCTGCTCTTTCGTAAGGTCCCAGCCCAGGAGTCACACAGCCTGCAGGGGTAAACACCTTCGTTTCTAATGGCTGCAAACATACCGAGCCTGTAAAATGTCGTATTTTGCCTGCAGGATTAAACAGCAATGCCTGCTTTTGGAACAGGGCTTACCCACGATGAGTGATTCAACCCAGAGGACCCAGCAGCAGCAGAAGCACTTCGCCCCGTGGAAAGGCAGAGATCTGGAGTCCATTCCCAGAGGAATGACCCTGATCTCCTGCGGATGTTGTTTTAATTTATTCTCTTTTGTTTCCATTTCATACCAATCAGGCCATGGGCACAGCTCCTGTTAACGAACATCGCTCCGCCCCATCGTAGCTTACTAAGCAATCTTTGGAAGTGAGATTTGTGCTAGGAAGCCTAATCAAAACTTAGCTTTCATGCTTGACATGTATGTGACACTGTAGTACTCCCTGGTTTTGACTAAATAAGCCAAGGAGTGGAAGAGAATCCTTTGTTTCCAAAACAATCTGTTTTTAAGAGACATTACGGTTCTGTTTCAGGCCAAAAATGCTTTGCGAGAGACCTTAATGCCCTCCTCCTTTCTCATCAGATAAACAAGGTGAGATTACCTTTGGGACTGCAGTAGTCATGTATCTACATTATGCAAGTGATGTGTAGTAAAACAGAGCATTAAGTAGCATAATGCTGGAATCAGCAGCAGGTAAAAAGGAGTGGTCAGAGGAGAGGAGCATGTGGATGAAACGCACCGTAAAACCACCCTCATTTTCATTATAGAAGGAAGGATGAGGAATAAAAGGCAAATCAACTGCCTACATATTACTATTCCTGCTAAAACTGCAAAGTCCACGCAGGTTTGGAAGAGAGTAGAAAGCTCAGTCCTGACAAACTTACCCATGGGTGCCAGCTAAGTTTTCTGTCTCTACTCTGTCTCTATTTCTACGTGGTGGTAGTGGCTGGGATGGGGAAGATGGAGCTCTGCTCTCACAGGAGGAGCTGGCAGCCCTGAAGGAAACAGCTTCTGTCTCAGAGAAATTTGTTCTAGAGAAGCAACAGGCCACAAAAGATGGAGCTACCAGATACCTTGCAAGAACTGGCTTCAGAGGGCTGGCCCCTTCACTCAGAGCTTAACCTTGCATCTTCCTCTCCTCTTCCATTTATGCTCTGCTCTCCCTGCCTTTAAAATCAATCATTTGCACTTGAAAGTCTACAGCCTGAGGAGTGCAGCGCTGGGTGGGAACCTCTCCTGCTGCCTGTCTGCACATCAGGCAGGTTGAAGGCTGCCGGTTCACCTGAGCAGCACCACATATTCCCCCTTTTTGTTTGCAGGAGGAGCCGGGACACAGCATCAGTCAGAGCAGCCCTGCATTTACAGTCACCCAGATAATTGCTCCCCAGCGCTGGCCCGCTCCCTCCGTGCCAGGCAGCAAGGGCCACGGGGAGCAAAGCTCTCCTGCTCTGATGTAACCCGTAATTCACAGACTCAAAGGAAGAGCTTTACCTTTGCTCTAGCCCAGCCTGCATCTCTCATCAGCAGAGACTCCAGCAACGAGCCGCTCCTCAGCCAAGTGCCCGTGGGATCCCCACCATCACCTGATGCAAAAGCAGCCAAAACAGCCCCAGTTTGCAGACTGGCAGGAGCCTGAGCAGGCTCATGAGCCTCTCTTTTATAAGGGGAAAAGCTGGTGGGCAGTCAGACGAGCTGCTGGCTGCCACAGCTGTGCTCCTCCAGCCCGCCAGCACCGACACAGCTGCTGTGAGGAGCAGCAGTGATGCTGTCTTCTCACAGAGAGGCAAGGGAAAAGCTGCTCCTGCCTGCTAATGCCAATTAAGGCTGCTCCTGCCTATTAATGCCTATTAATGGGATTTGGGGGTGCCTGGGAGGTGGACAGGAGAAAAGCAAGAACAGAAACAAAATCCACCTCCAGGTTCAGCCAAACTCCAGCTGAGTTCCTGGGCTCTTATTTGGGTGCCTCCAAAAGCAGACTTTGTACTACTTACTTTTGGGCATATTTTGCTTGATTTGTGCCTAGAAGGCAAAATCACAGCAGACCCCAGCCAAAAAAACAGCCATGAAGAGAGATCATAATATTTCAGAAGTAACCTGGAGAGTTGGTAAATGTGTCCTCAGCGCATGACGCAGATTATACAGACTGTGTTTATTTAGTGCAAGAATGTTAGAAAAGACCCAAAGAAAACACTCAGCTTTGCATTTTGCATGGAGTATTCATCCCCTTCTTAACTACCAGTCCCATACTGGCTCAGACATATCATTTCCATGTCTACATGAGCCTGTCAAGACCTACTATTCCAATTAAAAGCATTCTTGTGCACATCTTTCATTACAAAGATCAAATTCAGGAGAAGTGGTTTGTTAAATTCTGGCAATATCAAAGAACATCAGCTGTACTGGGACCCAGTCTCCAGGAGAAACTGGTTGTCTTAATAACAGACTTTGTCACCGTGCAGCAGCTTCGGTGTGGGCGTCAGCAGGGAGCCTTGGGGCTGGTGTCCCGCAGGAGGTCGGGGAGGTGGGTTGGTTCCTGCTGGCCCAACACGTCTCCAGCTGGAGAACATCAAACCTGGGCTGCTGTGAGACCCAGAGTCCCACTGGAATTGCTCCAGCTCTGTGGAAGAGGACTGTAGATGTCCGAGGGTTTTTAACCACGTCCCAGCGGGGTTTTGGCAATAACCGGTAGCTGAGGCTCTGCCGTTTCCCTGCTCACGTGCAGATGGAGAGAAGGACCCTCTCCAACTCCAGCTACTCCAATATGAAGGAGGGATAAATTACCCCTATTTCAAGGAATATTGCACCTCTCTCTGCTTCATAAAATCACCAGGATGATCCCCATGCTTTGCCTGATCTACCCAGGGCCCGTTTCTCTTCCATTCAGTGCTTTGTGTTGGTGTTTACAGTAATGCAGGGCAAACAGAGGAGGTGTGGGGAGCGTTCCCGTGCTGGTGCAATGGCACTTCATCTTCCTGTTGCCCCAACCAGCATAAATGACCACACAAGGAGGAAGGCAGTGGGACTCAGACGCTGGGTCTGTGCGGGACCTCGGGGTGGGGACTCATCCAGCTGCATGCTGTGTTTAATACAACAGGCTGCTGCTTCAGCTGAGCTTCGGGGCGATGCCATAATCCCTGTAGGCATGCTGAAAACCTGCAAGCCTCTTGGTGGTTATGACAAACTAAGGCTTTGTGGAATCAGGCATGGTAGAAGTGCTGCTGGGGTTCAGCTCATGTCACCCTGTCCCAGGTCCCCACGCCCCAAGGCCAGGCACAGAGCTGAGCCCAGGCTGCTGATCAGCCCTGAGCATCACGGGGGCATCTCCCCAGTTACACCAACTAACCAAGGCAAGCCCTGGTCATTTACAGTTATTAATGATGAAAAATGAGCGCGATAGACTCTCAAGCACAGGAACAACATTCCCTGAAAATTGGTGTCCTCCTAACCCCCCTCAGCCAAGGGCGAGCTGATGTACAGAGCCGTCCCATCACGTTAAAATGTGACTGTGCAGTAGGTGTCCTCAGGTGAACCTGAGTTCTGCTAAGGCCAACAGCAGGAGTGGCCTGGGTGATGCCTGCCCATGCCCAGGACAACCTAGTGCAGGATTTGACACAATATACTCTGCATTTCTCTCCATTACATTTTTTTTTTCCTGTTCTCTGTTTCTAATGGAATTTTAAAAGAAAAAAGGCAGCCGTACCCCCAAACCTTGTCACTGCCACTCCCGTGTGTGCGGTGCTCGGTACTGGAGACCTAACAACTGCAGGTAGAGAAAAGCCAAACAGCAAAGATGAGCTCCACCAAACGCATTCCGGCCTTTTACTGCCGACTCCTGCTGTGTTCAAACGACCAGGGTTTTCCTGGTTTGGGTTTGTTTTGCTTTACTTGCCAGTGATGCAAATTTACCTGATATTTTAAAACCTAACTAGATCCAATGTTCCTCATTCCTGCTCCTAAAAGCCGTGTTCTGTCTCTGCCACAGCAACCACCGGTTTGCCCTTGGGGAGCTGCTGGATCACCCTGGGCAGGGCAGGGGTATGGGTACACTCCTGCTTCCCAGAGACCTCAGCTGTTCTTTGTTTCTAAATGTCCTTTAACTTTGAAGTCCTGCAAGAGTGACCCAGAAAGGGTCGCTGTTGTTCCTTGCACAGAGGTTTATGCGCAGCGATAACATAGCTGGCTTGTTCCAAGAACACTGCGCTAGCTAGAGTTTAATCATTAACTCCTGCAGGCACTGCGGAGCGAGCAGGCGTTGTTACGATTTATTAATAACAACTCTGACTGCAGACAGGCTGTGCTGAGATGCCGACAGCAACCTCAACAACTGCGCATTGCTAAAACACGTGGGGCCGGAGCCCCGGCGCGATGCCCGGTGCTGCACGGTGCCCGCCGCGCTGCTCGCAGGGGAGAGATTCACCGGCCAGCATGTGCTCATTATAGGAAAGAAGAGAAATTTCCTTAACGTGCATAGCCCAGAAGAACAAATTGTGTAACTTGTCTGAAAGTTAACTCTCCTTTAGCAGTAGGAGACGGTGCAAGGCAGCGGTGCTCCCCCAGGAGCCTTCCTTTCCATGTGCTGCCCTCACCGTTCCCTGCCGGAGCCATCCTCCTCGCTGCCAGCTGCCTACTGCTCCCAGCTGTTTGGGAACGATGCTGAGAAAATGGCCCTTGTTGCTTCCAGTGCTGCTGCCCCTGCTGAATTTATTTGCTTTTTTTGTTTAAAAGAGGTGGGGTCCCCAGATGTCCCTGCCCCAAAAGCTGGGGTCGGCTTGGGACACCTGGGGACCTTGTGCACAGACCAAGAGGAGCGCTCCCGCCCCGGATGGGAGAGGAAGCAGTGCACGGTGGTGCCGCGGTTAAGGGTGCTTGTTACCACCCCGTCAAATCAGCTCTGTCAAAGGCGATCTGCCTCCACCCAAAATATCTTGCCACCTCATTGCTCTTCAGAGCAACTTGGGATGGAGTACCTGGCCCGACCGGCTCTGTCTGACAGCAATCCCGCTGCACCTGTCGCTGCCTTTGATCTCTCCCTGCTGCGCCAGGAGGTCCCCTCCTAAAACACATCACTGCCTGGTGTGGGTTGCCTGTTTCTCCCAATTCTCTGGGGATTCTGCTCCTTTCTGTCTGCCCATGGGCTATGGCATTTGCTGCGGGATGTAGCAATCCCAAGCTGCATTCATCACCTTTCGTAAGGAGCCCAGGGGATGTCAGACCCCAGTGGCTCGCTGCCCGGGGGGCAGCGGGTTTTGTGCACCCGTGTGATGTCCAAAGGACATCACACGGGTGCACAAAACCCGCTGCCCCCCGGGCAGCGAGCTTCACACGGGTGCACAAAACCTGCTGCCCCCGGGGGAGCGAGCCACCAGGGTCTGGCATCCCTCCGCAGCAAGCTGGCAGCGTGCAACACACCAGCACGAATGGCACAGGGATGGGAAAGGGGACAGTCAGCCCCAGCAGTGACACTCCATGGGACCGTACACTCCTCATGCCTGTGCTTAACCAGTCAGTATTGGGATGCTGCTGCTCTGCCTTCAACCCCTCCTGCTCAGCTGGGCTTTCCTGGTGTCCTTCCCTTCCAGATGTGCTCATTATTTTCCCCTTTTCTGCCAGCTGCTGGCTGAGCGATGGCTTGTGCCCCTTTCCATAACGTGAAGGAAAAGCAGAACCGGGGCCAGGTCCCACCCTGTACCCAGAGAGGTCTGGAATTGGCATCCAAATGAAAACCAGCAAAATAACTTGCTAGAAGAGCCGTTTTCCAGCTGTGGCCTGGAGACTGCTGGGTGTCCCCAGGCTAACGGATCCACAAGAAAACCAGCAGAAGGTAGCCCAGCCTGCTACCTGCGTGCTCGGGGCTACAGAGCAGAAGGTCCAGTCTGCTCCAGGGGCAAAATCTGCAGCTCTGAAGAGGAGAACAGCCTCTTTACTCGGGTTTAAAGACGTAGATGTGAACAGCAGAGATCGTGGATGAAGCTGGAAACAAGCCTGCTGAGGCAAGGCAGCCTGGATCCGCCAAGCCCTGGGGATGGGCAGAGGACTCTTGGCTGTTCCCCTGCCCTGGCCCTCCCTGCGCAGGACCCTCGCCCTTCCTCTGGGACCCTCCTCTCCCTAGGTCCTTCATGCCACCAGCAGATCCGTGCCACCACTCCGGGATGCGCAGCGGGGAACCAGCTGCGACACGGACGCGGGGTGGCAGTGCGCGCCCGGAGCCTCCGCTGCTCCTCACCCCGGGCTCGGAGCCCTTTGCTGCGGGGACACTGGGGACAGGGCGGGGAGGAACGGTGCCAGGGGGGCTGCTGAGGGGGGATTTCCACCCCGGGAGCCTGTAGATGCAAGCCCCCTTACCTGCAAGGTAAATAAGAAATAACGCACAGGGATGTTCCTCCCCGTGCCTGCCTGTGTCCAGCTCGGACCCGCACCCAGGGGCTGCGACTGGCAGGGATGGGGGCAAGGCACAGCTGCTCACGCCACAGAGGGGATTTCACCTTTCCCAGTACCAAGGTCATATGAATAGTTTAGGGAAAGAAAAAAGAAAGCAGGGTATGTGGTAATTAACCTAGTACCACAATTAAAATGAATTATTAACATTGCTGCGGATGTAGAGAGGCTTTGCCTTATCAGAAGCAATAAAACAATTATGAGAACAACCTTTAAGCACACAACACTTCCCAAACTCAGGGCACAAATTCGCCCCCAGACCCTTTGGTGCATCTCCAGAGCCGAGGTCTCCCCAGGGCGGCTGCGGTTCCCCTCAGCGCTTGGTCTGCCCGTCCTCGCTGTCCTGCCATGGGTGTCAGCTTTATCCCCATGGCAGCACACGGGGTCCTGCGGTGACACTGCTGCTGGGCTGGGCTTCACCAGTTGTCACCCAGGTGAGGACAACTGGGGTGACCAGGCTGTTGGAGACCCCTCTCCCCTCCTGCCCCAGGATGAGGTTTGCTGCAGGGCAAGGACAAGGACCACCAGCTCAGCTCTGGTCCTCGGCTCACCCTTGCAAACCCCACTCTGCCCTGCAGAAGTGGCACCAGCTCTGCTTCTCCTTTGGGCCCTTGAATGCCGATCTGCAGAGGTGTCTCTGAGCGCCGAAGGAAGGGGCTGCACCCCAAACCTGCAGCTTCCCCTTTAGCATCGCTCGGCAGGGTCGCCCCGGAGCAGGGGGCTTGTCAGGGGTTTCAGACTGAACATTTCGGCCACATTTGCAGCATGGAGAAATGACACTGAGCACTCTTAGGAGTTTCCCACCATCAGTTTTGTGTATCACATTTTTATTGCTAATACAAGGACAATCCTATTGCTTTGCTACTGATGTGGTAATAAATGTCCTTAGATTAATTCTGCTGAATCCTAATCAATATTGGGAAGTTTATTGCACAGGTTTGGCACAAAACAATAGCAATTACTGCAATATAAGTAATCATATCATGATAAAGAAAGCAAAACTGCTTAACAGAGATTGATCTTCATCCCAGGAGATTCCAAAGCACTTCAATGACTGGCTTACACAAAACACAATCTGTCTTCAAAGCACGCCTGCGCACAAGGAGGGGAAGAGCAGGACCTTCGGACCCCGCCGGCACCACCGGGTCAGAACAAAGTCATTCCTATCGACTCTCCGTGAGCGCTCTGAACCACGCACCGCTTCTCACACGGCGGGTGTTATCCTGCAAACCCTGGAGATAGGCAGGGTGCCGGGGCTGACCCAGGGCCTTCTCAGAAGTGCCACAGGCACATGATTGCTTCAGTCAATCATCTTTTATTTGAAGGAAAACCAGACCAAAGGCCCTCACAATAACACAATTGTTACTATGCCTACATAGTTTTGATATAACTATCACCACGTCTACACCTCTCTCAATTAAGATTATTTGGGTAGTGCAAAAGAGGAATTGTGTGTGTGCATGAGCAAACTGCCCTTAGTTACATCTTCAGATCCCGTGAGGCAATGAGCAGGGTTATCACAGAACAAGCTGTAACTGCTCATGGTGAACATGCCTCGAACATGCCTGGGTTTTGGTGGTACCCGTGCAGAGCTCTGGGTTTGGTGATGGACGACGGTGCCTTTCCTGTGGCAATGCAACCCACCGGCTGACAAATTTTAAGTATGCAATGGTTAAAATGCAGCAAGATTAAATTTAGAGAGAAATTAATCACCACTAAATGACAACTTATTGAGTGAGCTTAAGGATATTTTCAGGTAAAACGCCTGCACTTTTGTGATACCCCAACCCGATTTCTCAACTTCAATCCATTTAGCTGCTTGGCGACTCAGCTCGATCAGGCTATGCTGCAATAATCTGATACAATCATGCTAATGGGATAAAACGATAACCGCAACTGCCTTCCTGGGAATTCCAGTAGGCATGCGTGCAAGTATTTATCACTGTGGAGCTGGGCTGGTTTGTGCTTCTCAGGTAAGACACGAGCCACGGGGGACCACCAGTGCCCTGAGCTTCCCCATGCCCGTTCCAGACCTCGCAGGGGGGCTGAAGGAGAAAATTACAGCAAGAGTCATGAGAGCACAAGGTTTCATCTGTGGGATGAAGCCCTACGAGCAGGGACTGGCAGTGCAAGAAAACAAACAAGCCAACCCTAAGGCAGGAGCCTAAACGTTTATTTTCTAGAGCTGTGAAGGGTTACCAGAGCTTTGCTGGCTATGAAGGTGATGTCCTTGTGGAACAGACACCTGAGCATGCTCTGCAACGCAACGGGGGTGTTACAGGGAAGAGAAAGACCAGGCTAAAAAAGTGTATTTGTTGGTTAAGCAGCACTCGTACCAGCATGGCATTATCGCTTGCTTCGTTCTCATTGCAGGGATTGTTTTATAACAGACTTTGAAGCAGAAACCATCTTTTTGTCCTATATTCATGAAGAGTATGGGATCGAAAGACAGGCGTGAGCTAGATGAAGCATTCAGGTTCATTCAAACCACAGACATTTGAGGAAACGTGCACGAAGTTCTTACTTTATGTGAAGTTCTCCTGGAAGCGGTTCACAGCAAATAGCGTTTTACTACTATTGTTTAGAAACAGTCGCTTTGTGTTAAAACTTTGCAAGTTGTCTGTAGAGCAGGGGAATTCCTCTCAAACTCTCGCAATTTCTGCTCCTGGCCCCTTCGCTTCCCCCCCATGATGTCACCCACATCATTAGGTGGCTAAAAACGACCATTTTTGGGTTCCATACTCAGTACGTTGGTGGCATCTCTACTATTCCTATAAGTATTTTGACCACCTCCGATTTGTTCAGCAATGCACATCTGGACTTAAGAAAGCTTTTAGGGCATCCATTTTTAAACTCTGGACATCAATCCATTAAAAAAAGAATTAAACATCAAGAGTCAAGCAAAGACCAACTGAACTGCAAGCTGCAAACCAACACTTTGTCTGACTAAATCCAAATTGGAGGCAGAGCAGGAGAAAATTTCCAGCAACAGCAGCATCACAGTCTGAGGTAGGTGATCCTCCGTTTGCCCTTAAAATACTATTGTTTGGAGTACAGCAGTTATATCAGCCACTTCGATGTATTTCACCTACGACAGATAACAGATCAGAAATTTAAAGTCATTGTTTCTATAGCAACAAATGTATTATAACTCATTTATGCTGATTTATTTTTTTGAAGCTAGTGTGATTTTTTTGTTTTTTAAAGCTATAAATTAGATTGCTGACTTTTTTGCAAAGAGCACACACCAAAACGATGCGGACAAGGTAAGTTGTTATGCAGAGCCAGCAGAGAGACTCTGCCCAGTTATGTAGCAGCCAGCTCACTTTGGATGGTGGCAGGATAACGGTTTAATCAGACAGGTGCAGAAAATTGATCATATAAACATTTTCACAATTCAAAACTGACGTGAAGATGGGAAAAAAACCCAACCATACATGGTTTATTTCTTAGTAACCCCTGCATTTCTGGGATTTATAATTCTAGCTCTTTCTTTTCACTTTCTGATTTTTTTTTTTTAATGCTTATTTGCTGGCTAAAAAACCAAAACACCTCCTCACCTAAAGCCTGAAATTAAATGAGATTAGAATTTAGCTGACAGCTCTGTCCTGCAGATAGGAACCAAGTTCACTCCCCTACACCAGTGCTCACTCTAGATGGGAATTTTCACACAGACCCCCCAGAGAGCTCCGATAAAGCAGCTCAGTAACCCAACAACGCTGCAAGAGCAGCCACGTAGTAAGACAGACCTACCTGAGTGTGCTTTATTTTAGCTTCCATCTAATCCCTAAATCCTTTGCAACATGGGTCGGGTACCTGCTCACAGAGCTTCCCGCGCATCAGCCACCATCTCGTACCTGCAAATCCCATCCTTCAACGCCGGTGGATGCTGTGAGCGACCCAGGAGAGGCGGTTTTCGTGCTAGGGCTCAGCTGAAGCTACCCAAGATAATTGGACTAGTTTTTCTCCTGGAAAAAGTGAGATCTCCATATTAGCAGCCTGAAAGGCAGGCACAGTTCATGCTCTCCGGGGCTCTTTGCTAACGCGCTGCCTGTTGCTGCAGGGTGGGAACACAAGGAGTGAACATGGGGGTTGTGAATTAGTGGTAAGTGATCTTAAAATATTGCAGCTGGGGGGTTGTGTGAGCTTGGCACCCACCTCCTAAGGAGGCAAGGAGCTTGTAGACACTTCACATCTCCGTTGTTAATGGGCTGATGCTGGGGACAAGTTAGCATGTTAATGCCAGCCCAGAATACAGCTACTTAGGAAAAAGCCTCATTCAGATGCTCACCTGAACATCAGGACCACATCAGCTGGGCCAGCACATGATGAAATTTTGGCCTCCAGCTGGCAAACTGGCAACTGCTTCATTACTTTCAGCATGCCAGGACTTCTCCCCATGTCCCTAGCCCAAAAATGAGGAAAAGAGGGAGTGCACTGGCTCAGCTGTATTGGTGTACATCAGAAAAGATGAAATGAGCACAGGGATAATATTTTTCCCAATTTCTGGATGTAAATAAGGACTTCCAGCTCTTCCAGGGCATTTTTGTTAACTCCTCTTTGCTTCAAGTTGTCCAGATTGGTGGGCATTGCATAAAACTCACCATTTTTTAACTGGCCACACCCCAACAAAGAGATTTTGCACAATTTTGTCCAGTCTCTGTCCAGCTGCAATGAGGAAACTACTGAGGCTCTGTCGAAGCCACCGCACAGTGTCAGCCTGCACAGAGCTGGGGAGACTCGAACGTTTTTCTTGCTGTTTGCTGAGGGCACAGAAAGCCATTTTGCACCGGCAGATGTGGTCAGCCAGCCAGGCACAGATACACACGCATCTCCACAGCAGAGCTGCCTCCACTGCCTCGTACACGGGGAAAAAAATGGAGGGGAACCTGCTCGAAGAGGATGCTGTGCCAGCTGCACCACCGCAGCGCTTCAGCCTCCGCCGACAAGGGAAGAGAGCATTTCTGCAGTCCCGTCCCATGCTTCCTATCACGAACAGCGAAGGGGAGAGCTGGATGGGAGCTGAGTTTGCAGCCGGGGGAGATGCACACCGTCCCCAACACAGGGCGTGCAAGGCACAGCAAGAGACTGGTGCATGAGCTGAGCCCATCTCCCACTGCTCTGCAGCACGCAGGGGTGGAGAGTGGGCAAGCAGTGGGCTCCCGTGGGCATCCCGTGAGCCCAGGACGCTGCCGCCAGCAGTAGCTGGCAGGAGCCGGCTCAGCACCGGGGCGGGTGGGAATAAGGCTCGCTATGGCATCGAGCTTCTGTCGTTTCCTTGTTCATATTTCCGGAATGCTTTGAAGTGATTCCAATGCACTAACGAGTATAATAAACCACGTGATTTGCACCTACCGAGGCTTTAACTGCAGTGGGGGTTAGGCAAACCTCAAACAAATAATGTGAGTAGAGACTCTTTAGGATAAAACACTGCAGTAATCAACAGTCAATTTTTAACTCAGACAAGGAAGTAATTCCTATCTGAAACAGAGACACCCAAACACTGTTTCTGTTCAGATCTGAGAACGGATAACAACAATCTGTACAAAGATAAATTGCAGGGAAGAAAAATAAAAAAGGAAGAAAGATAACTGTGGCGTGGCAGGAGATGTTTAAGGATGTTGGCATTCCTGAGGTCTGCAGCATTTCCTATTGTTTCTTGAGCAGAAAAGAAAAAGAAAGAAAAAGATAAAAGAAAAAGAAAAGAAAAAGAAAAGAAAAAGAAAAGAAAAGAGAAAAAAAAGGCTTGATGCCACAGGTCTGTCTGCAGATGGCTGGCCGGGTGGCAGGGCAGGCCCAAGTGCCACGTTTCATGGCTGCTGCTGGCTCCCTGGTGCCGGGTTGGGCAACCGCCGCAGCGATCCTTGAATGCCTCTGTACATGCACGCACTCGTGCAGTGGCAGCGCAGCCCCGCAGACCGCAGCAGTGCCGGCGGGGGCTGCTGCTTGGTTGCTGCGGTGCCGTGGCTCAGCGGCAGCACCGCAATGGGTCCCTCGCCAGCCCGACGGACCCCCGGCTTTCAGTTGCCAGTGACCTGCCATTACCAGCAATGCCTTTAGTACCCACACAACAGGATTTAATGCAGGAGCGTGAGAGCTGCCGAGCACTATTAGCACTTTTTTTGCTTTTTAAAATTCCCTTGTCTTTGGGCTAGGCCATGTCGCGGGCTGGGAGCCACCAGGCACACAGGCACTCTGCTCTGAGCGGCCATCAGAGCAATCCGGCTGGTTTACCTTGGCAGATCCCAGCCACAATCTCTCTGTTCTGTTTGATAACACAGACATCAGCAAAATCCCGTATCCAAAGCGAGATTTTTGAAGTTTGCCGAGCGAACATTCCTGAAGGCTGGACATGGCGGTTCTCCTTCTCTTAGCAGCTTTGCTGCAAGGTGAGTCGCCAAAAACCAGCTCACCAGCCACTTGCGCTGACATGAACAGGCAAAGCTGGAACCGGGGGCAAAGGTACCTCCCTGGCTAAATGCTCACTTGGACACCAGACACTTCCACCTGCAAAATGGAAACTGCTCAAATCTGCCTGCCCGCTGTGCAGAGAGCTAGCAAAGGCATGGCAAGAGCTGGGAAGGAGAATCCCAGCTCTCCATTGCTCGGCCCTGCAGACAGCCACTGGTACCTGCGCAATGCCACTGCAGGGAGAAGAAAGTTGCCAGATCAGGCAGAGTTTGCAAATGCCAAAGGTTATTCGTAGATGTTTGCTGTTAACTGCTGCCCTTGACATTTAACTCCAGGCAGGACTGTCAGGGCTGATGGGGGTTTTGGGCATCGTGTAAGGGGCATCAAGGGCTTCCCCATTTGTGCTGTGGCAAAGGGGCAGTGGCTCTGCGCCATCAGTTATCCTCAAGCGGATAATGTGGCGCTCAAGGAAGGTAACACACCACATCCAAGATCAACACTGGACTTTCTGAGCCAGATGTCCCACTGGTGCCCTTGACCCGAAGGAGCTATGCTGGTTTTTAGCGGGCAAGGATCTGGCTGTCTCTAACCAACTACTGTTTCTTTCTTTCCCACAAAGAGCCAGTCTCAAGCACCTTGTACGGATCCAGGTTTCTGACAGGTAAGGTTGGAGGATCGGTCACCCATCAGTGCTTCTACTCCATCATGCCAGCCAACAAACACGACCGAAAATATTGGTGCAAAATAGCAGGAAGCGGAGTTTGCTACACCGTCATCTCTACAACCGGCTACACCTCAAAAGACCACGCAGGGCGAGTGTCTCTTGAGGACATCCCCCAGAACGGCACCTTCATGGTGACCATGACAGAGCTGAAGAAGAGCGACACAGGGACCTACCGATGTGGTATCGGCACCACCAACAGAGACCTGTATGTCAGCCTGGACCTGGCGGTTTTGGCAGGTAGGATGCTGGCAGGGGAGAGGGGAGGCTCTGCTCCACCGGCAGCCCGGCTCGCAGGCAGCGGTTTGGGGCAGGATGCTGGAGCATCCATGCACAGCAAGCATGTCAACTTTTTCTACCCCGTGCTATTAACCAGATATTGACAGCAATGGGGTATAAAAGTACCCAGATTTGGCCAAATCAGCCGTTTGTAAATGTAAAAGGAAGCTCTCTCCTGCCTGGCTGGGGACTGCGTGCTGGACAGTGCCTACCATGCTTTCTCCCCACAGATGCCAGTGCGTCGGGACCGACCGAGCTCGTCTGGGGGGAGCTCCGTGGCTCTGTGACGGTCCTGTGCCCACCTGGGGACACTCAAGGTGATGAGAAGAGGTTCTGGTGCAAACTGGGGAGAACCGGCTGCGCTCTCATTGCCGACACCAGTGGCTACGTGGGAAAGAGTTACCAAGGACGAATCCTTATTACCCCTCAGAAGAGCTCTGGAGCTTTCAAAATCTTGATAAATGACTTAAAAAAGGAAGACTCGGGGCTGTACGGGTGCGGGACGGGAAGGCGTAGCGGTGGGGACAGCCTGCAGGTGGTGGCTCTGCAGGTGACCGCAGGTAGGACGGGGCACTGGGGGCTGCACGTGCTGCATGGGTTTCTTGCAGCCCTGGATGAGTAGCATGAAATGTTAACGCAGTCCTCTCCAACCTGCAGCCTCCACCCTTCCCAAGAGACCAAAATTTCTGAGCGGCACAGTCGGCGGCTCGCTGTCCTTGAAGTGCCACTATGATCCCAAGGGGAACTACGAGAAGAAGTATTTGTGCAGGTGGAAGGAAGCTGGCTGCTCGCTGCTCGTGGACGCGGACGGGTTTGTGCACGAGTCCTACGAAGGGCGAATACAAATAGCCAGCAGCGACCCGGAAAACGGGACTTACACGGTGGTGATGAGCCACCTGAGAGAGGAGGACGCAGGATGGTACTGGTGTGGGGCTAAAAATGGGCACACAGAGCACACGTCCTCTGTGAAGCTGCGCATCCAGAAGGGTAGGTGGTGGGATGGCTTGGAACACAAAAAAATCTCATTTTTTTTTAAAAATCACTCTTTCCCCTACCATTTCATGGGCACGCGAGGAATAGACTCTCCTTTGTACTACACATAAATATATATATTTTGCCTTACAGTTATTGGCAAGTAACTGAGGTGATAGTAAAGGTTTTCAGAGGCAGGGATGTAAGCTGAGCTTTCAGAGGAAATTTAATTTGAATTATATTACTGATTATTTATGCTGCAAGCTCCTAGCATATGACATCCTGATCCTAGCAAGTGCAGCGCAGATGTGTGCTTTGCTCGGAAGATAAGCTGAAGGTTATCTTGCAGTTTTAGAACCTGCGGCATGTAAATACACAGATCCGTGTAGCTGTTCAGCTGGCAAAGATGGAAATAGTGGGGTTAAGGTACGAATGTTTCTTAAGGGCTAATGGGTTTTCATTAGTACTCCCAAGCTGCTTTCTCTAAGACTCAAAGGAAAATAGAAATGCTTGTGTTTGGTCATATCGTGCTGCATATTTTTTTATGCCGAGATACAAGGTGAAATGTGTAAATCTCTGGTAAATCTAACAAGTCTCTGCAAAAAGATCGATATTCAAGCCTCAAAATAATTTTCTCTGTAGAACCCCGCTCTTCACAAGACCCAGAAACATCTACTCTTGTGAAACCCACTTTATCATCCAGTCCAGCTGCCTACAGCACGCCCACGCAGAGGAGCACCATGGGCCTGACATATGCAACGGGCACCGTCACCGAGCGCACCAGCACCCGGCTGCCCACTGCCCCCCCCGGCACCTTTGTAACCTCCCCAAGCGAAATCTATCGTGAGAGGTAAGTTCACAGCCACGTTTCTCGTTGACACCAAGTTGGTGGTTTACGACCTGTCTGCCCCATTTCCTGGGGCCCTACCTAGGCTGTGCACGGGTTTCAAGTTGAAAACACTAATACATTAGTAATTAGAAAAGCAGAAGGCAAGCTTATCTCATGTCCATCTGTGGCATGTGTCTTTGAACTTGTCTCTAAATCTTCTGGTGCTGGTTGCTCCTGTAGATCAGATGCCAGAGTCAATAGATGTGCTCCTGTCTGTTTTTCTTTGCTCAGCGTGGAGGCAGAACATTAGGAAACATTAGGCTTGAGCAATAACGCTGGTGAAGATGTAGCTGCTACATACTTCACCGCATGCATTATCCAAGTCCTTATAGGCAGCCAGCAACCAGGGTAGCATTTGGGTGCCCTGTGTTGCATAAGGAGCTATCTTTGGACAAGGTTAATCAAAAGGCTGTGAGCTATTTTGGCCAGTAACTATACCATGGAACTTCTCTACACCAAGCCCTGCGGCTCACCCCAGTGCAAGTGAAACGTTTCCTTGGTGAATTTACCTCCTGTGCTTCCTGTTACACAGGATGGCTGCGAGCAGCTCCTACACCTTTCGCCCCAGCTATGGCCACCATCCAGCGCCGGGTGAAGTGATTTGCATAGCTGGTGCAGATGCATCAGATATCGCAGTATCGGGCATAACTGAAGATAAACCACAAAGTCCACAAATCCAGTTCAATATCCTGAGCTGTCCCTCCGTGCACCTCGGAGCTCACATCTTCCC
This sequence comes from Theristicus caerulescens, assembly GCA_020745775.1. NCBI lineage: Eukaryota > Metazoa > Chordata > Aves > Pelecaniformes > Threskiornithidae > Theristicus > Theristicus caerulescens. The sequence goes on from CM036578.1 coordinate 64,845, forward strand.
CAGTGACCCCCAGCATGAGAAGCACCATCCTCTCCATCCCCAGCCTCCCTCAAGCCATATCTCCTGCCATCCAGCCAGGAAGAGGAGGGGAGAGCACGTTACCAATCACAAAATATGCTCTTAAATAAAGGGTCAGATTTTGCACCATTCCTGGCAAAGCTCTGCCCGCCTGAGGAGCTCTGATAGCATTTCTAATTTTTTGCAAGGAGAAGACACATAGGGTCTACAACAACTCACAAAGAAAGAGCCTGAACCTCGCTTGTGAATTTGCATGGTGAAAATTGCTCGTTTTCCTTCTGGAGGGACTAATCCAGCTGGCAGCATAAACCCCACACAGTAGAGCAGAGGCAGCGGTAGAAATTAGTTCCTCATAAGCCAAATTCCAGATCAAATGATTTCATCTCTGTTTGACTTTGTTGACTGTTCTCCTTTGATTCAGTCAGAGTTTAGAACTCGTTTATACTCTTTGGTGTAAAAACAGCAGCCTGCATTAAGGTACTTCAGCCACCCCATAGCTGAATCAAAATCCAATTTAATTCTGACGGTTCATCTTTCCAGCTCATCGCGTGAATCACGTCTGCTCTCAGTTGTGTTACCCGCTCTCGTTTTACTGATTTTCATCACTATCACTATTCTTGCCCTGACCAAAATGAAGCTTCGAAAGGAGACTGGTAAGTCGGCCAGGCAACACCTTTTGGGTTGAGGTTGTTTTGCAATAGCTTTGCTTGTGATTTCCAAGAGCTGGAGTCTGACCCACTGAAGATTTCCATCTCTGGAGACACACGTCCATTTTGCAGCCAGTGCAGCCTGAAAGTACAACTGTACTAGAGAAGCTGAAGCAAAAAGCAAATGAAGGAAATGGAAATTCTGAAGCCCTGCTGAATTCCAGTTTGAGTTTTTGTGTATAGAAGATTTCCGGCTCCGTGAGTGCTCGGAAATCCTGAAGTATAAAGGGCAGGGACGTGCGCGGCACGAGCGGCTACGTGCTGCCTGGCTTCTTGGGGCCGAATCCAGCCTGCTTGGTGCAAAGCTGACAAAGGCTTGCCCCAAAAATCCTTGCTAATGACTGATTTTCAAAAATAGGTGCATATATATCTTATTTTATAACATACTGTGTCCCTGGAGATAAATTTAGGGAGAAAAACCTTCAGCGAGGACAGCAGCGAGTAGAAATACATTTTTCACAAGAGTGAAACTGGGAAAAAATGGGTCTAATCCGGTGTCTGTTATGACATGCTTGTATATTTAAATAGGCATTAGAGGAGGTGTTCCTTCCGTTGCACGCATATTTTCTGTTTTTAAGGAGAAGAAAGAAGCGCCATGGGAAACGTGGAAGCGGGGCCGATTTGGTCTGATCTGAACCCTGGAAAAGAGCAAACAGCAGAGGAAACCCTGGGTCCAGAAAAAGTGCACGAATACAGGACAGACTCTGGCAAACATAGGTGGGCGTTTCTGGAACAGGCACTGCAAATGTCATCTCCCTTGGTAGAAGAGAATAAAACCAAATTTTAAGCAAAGGGTTTGAGGCTTAGTATGTAAAAATACTTCCACGGGATAGACGCCAGGCTTACAGTCCTGGAATTACGATCCTGCAGTCCAGGATTTATGTTCTGATGCCAAATTATTGCCTTTATTCCTTACCAAGAGACGTTGAGCCATAGATTTCAAAAGACTTGGATTAAATCCTATATGAGGTTTATAAATTTATTATAGGGTTGATTATAATTTTTGCTTACGCATAGAAAACACGTTATCGTTGTTCCTGCTTGCTTGTTTCAATAAAGACTGATTGCTTATGACCTCTTGCAATATTACACAGAAGCAATTCTTGTCCACTGTGTTGCAATCATATTATTCTTTTTTGTCCTACTTGTGCAGGATAATCTATGCTATCCTTGGAAGATTCAGGATGACCAACTTATGTGTAAGAGTCTATGTCTTCTGGCAAATTATAAAAATAGTGGCCCTGTCTTGGAGTATTCGTACTTTAGAGACAAGCTCTTGCAGAAACCATCTGAGCAAATATTTTAAAGTATATCCAATTTGTGGAAATTCCTATCAGTGAAATGTACCCTTCATTAAAAAAAAAAAAGAATCCAACTTAGTGGAATAGTGCTTCCAAAAAATTTGGTGATGGCATTTCATATTCTCATTACAATGCACTGAGATCCAAACTCTCTGACCGTATAAGCAGGTGATAATATTTTAAAGTCAGATAGTTGCAGAGGGAAATAAGCCATTGTGAGAATTTGCACCCTCTGGAGCACCCTACCACCTGCGTGCACACTACTGCACGTACGCTTGCATTTCTTTTCCTATTTGAAACATCCACTGGCTTGACCAGAAGCAGAAAGCAGATCTACAGACATCACATTTTCAAAGCTACGTAGAGAATATACTGTAGACATGTAAAGAAGCCTTCAGAGTGGCTTTAAAACCAAAGTCACCAAGGTTGAAATCTAGAATATTTTGTGGAGACTGATACAACTTGCTAAAACTATGCAAGTTTTCATGCTCTGTGCGATTTTACTTTACCAAAAAAAAGAAGCTGTATGAAGGGTTCTTGCAGTCCTAAAAGTAAAGAATGGAAAGAAAAAAATACACCACCACCCCCCAAAACCTTGAAAATAAATAATCAACATTCTGTGAAAAACTTCCAAAAATGAGAAGGCAAACCAGAAGTTGTTAACAGTGCCTTTTGTTTCTAGATGTCTGGCTTGGGCTAAAGCCCAGGATAACTCTCCTCTTAAGCTGAGCAGGAGGTTGACTCCAGAAGTCCCCTCTGACCCAGGTTGTTCTAGCTTTCTGTTCTCAGGACGCCCTGAAATATCAGAGCCATTTAAAATAGCAAGTTTGGTATAAAAACAGAAACACCCACAAAATCACTTGTAAAAATATTGTAGAGGCAATGCCAGATCACAGCTTTTCTTCTGTTTTGGTTTTTGTTTGTTTGGGTTTTTTTACAGCAACGCTACAAGGAAAAAAAATACTTTTCAAGGTGACTGATGAGGACTTGCAGCAGAACCCCCTTCCATCAAAGATCCCATGTACATGAGCTCAGAAGTCTCCCTACGGAAAGTCGAGGCATGGCTATAAACTGCAAAGCGCCCGGCACCGCTTCTCGCTTGCTGCCCCGCTCAGAAGCCGAGCGTCCTGTGTCGAGAGCCGAATCCCCGCAGGCTGCCCAAATGCCACTCGCCACGCGGTTTGTAGAAGCGAGAATAAAATAATGCCCCTGTAACCAAGCTATTTGTGTGCACCCCTGACGGTCTCTTGCAGAGGCAGAGCACCCCGAGGGAAAGGTAAAGCTGGGGAGGGGGTGTGGGAAGGAAGGACCCTCGTGGCTGCAGGTTTGCCGAGTGCTAGGCAAAGAATGAGGATTTTCTGATTTTTTAAAAAAATTCTTATCCGTTGGGTCGTTTTGCAAAGCATAAACCGTATCTGACTTCAATCTATCAGACACCCAAATTCTCAAGCACTATTTTTCCTCCACCTCTTCCACAGAACTATCCACAGCTTCAAAGTCAAATCATTTCAGCCCAAATACGGCCCAGACCCAAACAGCAGCTTTGGTTCCTATGCTCAGATTGCATGCCATGCTGCAAACTGTGCTTTGGCCCGAAAAAAAAGCAAGCTCAGGGTTGTTTGTTTTCTGGAGATGCCAAGGTGCTTTGGAACCTGTGACTTGGCAGGAGAACGCTTCCTCCTCCGTCAAGGCAAGTAAACATTTTTGCATGAGACAATGGATCGGTTTTACCAGAAACCTTCAGGGTGAAGACAGTGGCTTGGTTAAAGAAACTGTTCATCCGCCCTGGACTAACTTTTCTCCCGTGAGATGCACAAGCGGTTGTGGGTCCCCATGGCTGGTTTCTGCCAGGACTTCCTCCGCCCACGGCCATGCCGCCCTCCTCCTGCACACCCGCCACAAGCCCAGGCTCTTTAAAACGCATCTCAGTGCAAATTGCAGGATTGAGACAAGGCAAGTGGGGAAGCCGATGTGTTGGCACCCAAAAGGAAAGGTTCCTGTGAGAGCGGGAGGTATGGGAAAGCAAACACACCTGTGCCTATTGTGGCCAAGGGAGCACAACTCTATGTCCGAGAGTGATAAGTGATGGCAACCGCAGCCAGAGAAGCAGCGCTGGTGGGAAGGACACGGCTTGCAAGGGGATTGGGGTTTCTTCCCATCTAGGAGAGACGGTGGCTGTTCTCTCAGTTCAAGATCCCCACTAGATCACCCTGTGCAAGCACAGCACCAGCCTTCCTCACCTCAACAGCTCCTTCCTCCTCACAAAAGCTGCACGTTCATGGAAAGAAAGGAGCTCGACACTCTTAGCTGGAGGAAAGGCACTTCCAAGGCTGCCTATAAGATCTGACAAATTTGTAAAACATCCTGACTCCGGGTCAGGATCTCACTGCTCTCAGGCATGGCAGGAACGCCTGGAGCTGCTATCCTGTTTGGCCTCATCAGCTTTCACTGAGAACAAAGGAGAAAAGCTTCATGTGACCCCTAGTTAGAAGAAATTACTGCCTTTTCATCATTAGTACAAGGTAAAGCAAGTTAATGATTCATTCCACATAATCAAATACTTTCATCATCATTAATTTTACTTTCTCGGATGGTTCCATTTCTGACAACCCCACACTTCACAGGGAGTTTTAATTTGGGCCCCTGACATGCCTACAGCAGGAGAGCAAAGAATTGAGGCTGAAGATGGCAGCAAAGCTCCTGTTAATTATTTTCCATTTGAAAGAGCTTACAGTGCTGGTCTGCAAGGACAAGGCCAAGCCTTGCCCACCCAGACTCCTGCTCTTCCCACGGGGCTGAGGGGAGGCAGAGGGGCTGGAGAGGGCAGAGAAGGGAGACAGACCTTCTGTACCAGGACAGCCAACAGCCCGGGTCTGCTTAGGGACACTGGTTTCCAAAAAACGTACAACAGAAAAAAAAACAAAACCAAAAACCAAAACAAAAACAAGCCCTGGTTTTGTCCAGCTTTGCCTTACAAAGCTATTCCAGCACTGGTTGGGGGGGTCATAAGACCAGAAGCCAGGCCAGTCCTTGCAGCGAGGGGTTCTCCTGCCTGGGCCGATGGGAAATGTGGTCACGACCCAAGGGTGATGTTGCAATGCCAACAGAGAGGAGGGGGCTGGCTGGAGTGGGGAAAGGACCCTTGCGTGCTCAGACCCAGACCCCGTAAGGCTCCCCAGCATCTCTGTGCCAGGTGTTGGAACCCATCTTCAAACCAAGGAATCACAGCTGCCCTAGCTACCAGGGTCCTGCCCAAGCAGAAACTGTCTCACAGGTACCCTGCTCCCAGCAGAGCAGAAGACCTTCCATGGACCTGACCCCAAGCAGCCACCAGGCTCCTTCCTAAAGGAGGCAGAGGTGCCCAGGACCACGTCCGGGAGCCCACCCTTGGGGTGGCTGTTGTGCAATGGCAACGTGTAACCAGGAGGTAAATACCAGCGTGCACCCTCAAAGTGACAGCAGAGCTGGGATGGGCATTGGCTTCCCTGCTCTCCCGTGGGGTGGTGCTCACCTGCCAGCGTTTTTGGATGCTATTCCTTTAAGGCGCAACAGGTGGAAATGCAGGGCCAGAGGTAGAGGAGTATTTAAAACAGCCTGGCACTGCCAGAGCCCAGTGTCCAGCTGCGGCAGGGAGGCAGGACACTCGCAGGAGGTCCCGGGGGTCGGCCACCGAGACACCAGCAAATCTAGGAGCGGTCAGTCTAAAAGAAAAAGCAAGAAGTACAAAATAGTTTGCAGAAGTAACTTGGAGTGTAAGTAATGCTTCTTCATTGTCTCTCTGAAATGTGAAATCTTTTGTACTACCACTTTGAGATGGGAAAGGAGAAGAGTGCAGGTCTTGAGACACTTCTAAGGACTCTTCCTCACACATGGGCAAAGGGAAGCAGCAGTTCTGAGACAGCAAGGAATAGGTGTGCAGGTCTTGCTGGTGGGGAGGCTGATTTCTTTTGAAAGAGGGTCAGAAGCATAGGATCGGGCTTATGATGTTTACATTTTCTTCACTGCAGTAGATTTTTTTTATCTTTCCTTTCTGGAAAAAAGCTTAATTATCATTACAGTATTTGCATTACGTTTTAACTTAGAAAACGACAAACGTCAGTAAATATTACTGTAGTAATCTGAACTGTTGCAAATCGGTCTACAGTCATTACAGTCTTCTGAATCACAACACGGAGGTAATCATAGGGATGCGGATTTTGAAATGCAAGAAGGGAATTGTTATGGTTCTGTCCTAAATGAGCTCTGAAGAGCTATCAAGTTTGTACAGTTAAAAGGAAGATAAATGGATACTGAAGCATAAGTGAATGGGATGCGCGGGTGTCCTAAAGCTGAACCAAAGGAAAGCTGGCAGACTCCTTTCACATTTATACCAACAGCGAAGGGGTGGGCTTCTGCATACCTGAACTCTTACTCTGCAAAGGCAACATTCTTATAGGACTTTTAATATATTTCATCTGAAGTACAGAGAAATACCACCTCCTCATAGCAACTGTGCTGCTGCTAGCGATATGTGCGCTATCCATCTGTCCAGCAACTGTCACGGTACAGACTGCCAGCACAGTCTGTGCTTTTGGACTACAGCAGGTTCCTGCTCCTTGCAATATGAGTAGTATTAAGCTAGAATAATAGTTTAATAGTCTTGAAGTTGGTTTCACTTTCTAGCCCAAGAGACAAGAAACAAAAAGTACGAAACAAATGAACCATGACACGCTTATCTGAAAAGCAACAGGTTGGTGTGTAGGGTATCTAACACCTTAAAGGAACATAAAATTAGGTCACAAGTTAGTGTATGGTATATCTAACAGCTTAAAGGAACGTAAAATTAGGTCAGCAGCACAATCTCGGCAAGAATTTCAGTCACTGCCATGAGCGCTGTCTGGTTATTCTTTTTCATTTGTTTTCCCGAATATACGGCTCATATAGGACAGTGTTTCACTGGCACTTATAACCTTCTTAGCTAGGAGGGTCACAAGTACTGCAGAAATTCCTAAAACCTGCTGATTTCTTAGTAAATCCTGATAATCTTCAATAAGATCTGCCTAGCCGTTTCTGCTCACTGCATCACAAAATTAGCACCTCCTATTTCTTCTTTCCATATTGTAAAGGAGGCATTTGTTTGGAACGTGACATATTTCTTTTCTGTACATGTTTAGGTCAGCTTGCTCTTTTGTCTTAGAGCTGATTGCTCATTCATAACTCCATGAAAACGGAGTGGATTGGTGGCTTTTCCCCACAGCAACTAAAACTCAGAGTAAGGCCATCTATGCAGTGATCTTGATGGGCGCTGTGAAGACATACATAGCCCCAGTCCTGTGCAGCAAGAAGTCCGTTACTGTGCCCTTCTGGGCACACAAGTCTTCAGCACCTCCATAAATCACCCCTAGCACATGTGCCAGTGCTCCTCCTCGCATTATAACCCCTGATGCTGCTGCTCAGCACTGCCTGTGCCTGCAACAGTTCGTATCTGTGCAGCTTACTCGTGGTGTTAGTGGGTCTTGCTGTAAAAGGATTTGGGGGGGGAATATTACCCCATTCTATATGTTATTATTTCTCAAATATTTGAATAACAGTAAGCATTCTATAAAACAGAAGGACACCTAGGCTAGAATTACAAATGTGGCGACTAACTCTTCATGTTTCATTGATCCCATGGCATGTCCTTGACACTGGTCGTCGTTAAGAGCAGCAGTTAATGGCTAATGGATTGGACTGTGCTGCTCCCTGGCAAGCTGCATTAGGAGCATACCCGTTTCTCTGAGGTCAGCCTTGCAGCTGAGTCAGCAGAATTTGGGAACTGAACTCTGGTATTTCATACCCTGCAAGAGCACCTGCTTGCTTGGGTTTGTATCACTCAGGGGTCAGGTCCTGATCCCTTTCAAATCATTATAAATCTGAAGATATTCCTCCCGAGGACTGAGAGAGTCACAAAAGCACCACAGAAACCCACAGGAGGTCTTGTAATGAATGATTTCAAAGAGCTCACCTGGTCTGAGAGCACTTTCTGCTGGAAACCTGAAAGCGCTAATTTAAAATTTAGGCATACAATAGTGCTGGAGAGGTGATGTTCCCAACCCAGGCCAATCCCACAGTGCTTTCGGCACTGGGGGATCCAGGGAAGCATCCACACACAGTAGACTGGGAAACCCAGCCCAGGGAGGTCTCATAGCACAGCTACTCCAGACCAACCTCCCACTGCTCTGCAAAAGCACCATGAACAACTTTCTATGGATAGAGACACTTCAAGACATGTTCATATAAGCAAGGGAGAGTGACTGTGCGGTTTGAGGGGGTCTAACCTCCCCAGAGCTTTATATGCAGCACTAAAATTTCTTTGTCACTCAGTGGAGGCACAATGCAGTGAGGATTAAGAGCACGGCAACATACTGAATCAAAACAGATAGTGTTATTCATTCTCAAGATGATACTAAGACAACAAAAACATTTAGCTGTCCTGAGTTGGAAAGCAAGAAAAAAGGTCATTATGTTGTAAAGGACCTTGTAATTTTTCCATTTGCAAGGCTTTTCACACTGAATCCGCATTGCGGCACAGCCGTGTCTCACTCGGCGCTAACAAGCGAAGCCCCTTTGGTGCAGTGCACGCACACACCAAGCTCTAATGCCCTTGGGTGGTAGGAAGAAACACAGCAAAATCCAAATTATGGAAACATATTACAAGGTGTAGTGAGTTTTTACCTGTCATTATGGTTTAGGTAGATAGTTGGCTTTTATTAATGCTCAAACGCTTCCCAGGTTTCTCATGCACTCACACTCCTGCACAGCCGCCCTCGGTGGGGGTTTCAGGAGCCCTTCCCAAGCTCATGGCCACGAACATGGCAACTCAAGCCGAGCGTGGAAATGGGTGGCTAGGAGAAAGTTAATGCCATTTACCTGGTAACGGCTATATCTTCTGTTTTAAAACATATTAAAACTAAATGTTTTGATTTGTTAGTATTAATCTTGCTTAGCCTGTCCTGTTCTGGTTTTGTACAGTATAATTCTTTGGAATCCCTGTTGCATTATACACACAAACACACCAGCACACTGCAAAGAGCGAGAGCATGGAGCCACCCCCGCCCGGCAGCGTGTCCCAGCCAAGCCAACGCCCTGATCTTGGCGACATTGGTGTCCAGAGGCCTGGGTTAAGAGTGGAAAGCTCATGCACCAACATGCAAACTCCCGTCTGCTGAGTTCAGCTGTAATACTGGGTTTGTACTCTAAACCTTCAAAACCTGTTACATTGGGACAGGGAAGAGAAGGGAGCCAGCAGTTTTGATGATGCAATATGAAAGTAAATTCACAAAAACAAGATTTGAGTTGTATCTAAAAAAAACCACCAAGAAAAAGGAGTACAGCTCCAGTCCACAGCTGGTAATAATCCCGAGAGGACCACTGTTGCAACAGTGAGTTAGGGGTTTATGCCAGGAGGGGACATGGCCCTTTGGCTGCAGGAGGGACTTTGCAAACACCAGACATGCACATGCTTTCAGCATGTGCAACTGAAAACTTTCCCCATGGCAGCTTCTCTGCGAGTCCTGTGCCGCAAGGGGAGCGGGGGAGAACTAGAACAAGCTTTTAATTCCACCCCGCACCCCTTGACCTGTCAAAATGTTTTAAACTAACCACAGAGACAGCCTGGCAGTCTACGGAGACTGGCCCAACAGTGCAGGTGAGCTGAAGCCCGAAATGCCGACAGAGGCGGCTGCCCCAGAGCGCTGCCAGCCCGGCACTTCCCACCCACGGCTTCTTTGCCCTGCGCTGCAGAGCAGCTTCTTGGAGACACTTTCCTGGTGGGAATAACTGGGTTCCCTCCCTGCTTTCCCTCCATTGCACTGCCTTGCAGACAGCTTCTCACTAGGCTTTTAATGCATCAGGTTTAAGACAGCAGCTTCTTTGCCTGCGTAGACATATGCAGCACAAATCGCGTGTCCAGGTTTCTCTCAGCCTGCCAGCCTCCGCGATCCCTCCTGCCTGACAGCTCTGGTGCAGGCAGGAGCTCCGATGGCCACGCAAAGCAGGCTGCAGGCACCAACCTGCGCTGCGCCGTGCACATCAGCTGCCAAAGAGGGTCCTGGCGACCCGTCCTGCTGCAGTGTGGTAGGACCAGGTTTTCCCTGCAGGAGAGGTTTCCAGTGTCCATCAGTCCGTGGGCACACCATGGTCTCACACGCTCAGTCCTTCCCGCTCCGAGAGCGATCAGAAATCCAGCGCAGGCACCCGGACACGCAGGTCAGTGCCTGCAAGAGGAGGAAGCAGGAGATGTGGACACGAGCGGAGGGGAACCCAATGTGACAACTGTGTCCAAACCAGCCATGTCATGCAGCCCTCAGGCAAAACTAGTGGAGGATCAGCAGTCATCTGCAAAGTCAGTGCAACCGTTCCCATACGGGGTGACCAAATTCAGCTTCTGCTGGAAGGTTTTGGGAGCACTGCACAAGCCTCATGCTTTGTGCAACCACCAGACCCGCCCCCCCCAGGACTTAGGGAAACCCCTCAGGACCAGTCATGGCATCACTGCCTAGGGCAGACTTTTGCACCTTTCTCTGCATCAGCTGGTGCTGCTGGATACAGAGGGCACATACCGATAGGGTTGTGCGCCTGTATATGAAGCTCAAAATGAAGCCTTTCCTCCGCTGCCAGCTCCAGGAAAGATTTCACCAACACATAACAAAGGAGCACTATTTTTCCCCTTTCTCTACCCCTGAAAAGCTAGGATAGACCCATGAGAAGCTGCAGCTGAGCGGCAGGAGGAGTACAGGCTGGGCACAGGCATTTCACCCTTTCCAGCACTGGGGCTTTGGCAGGCACCATCCCTGGGCACGCAGCAGGATAAGAGCACTGCAGATCTACCAGCACGCTTGCCATAAGGTTGCTTCCCAGCTGCTCTGGAGATTGCATACGTGGCATTTTCCTCTGGTTTCAAGCCTCTTGGCTCTTCTGTAGCCCCCTGCAAACCTTTGCTGTCCCATCTCCTCTCTCCTTTCAACTCCCCCTCCATCTGCAGAAGCATTAATACAAATCACTTGCACAGCCACTTACTTGCACTCCCTTTCATATGAGCTCAGCAGCCTTTTCTCTTCCCTGGAGCTCTTAGGTTTAAACCTTGTGTTCCAACTAGAGACAGCAAATCCAGCAGCAAATGTTCTTTGAAAGCAAGAAGGAACTAGAGCTCTTTTACCAACAGCTTGATGAAATTCTCCTCCAGCATCTCGAACAGCGCTTGCTCTTTGCAGAGTGACCAGCAAAGCTCATTTGCACCATTTCTCTGGGCTAGGCAGTGTCATTCGCAGAGCGCAGCACGGCGCCGGCAGCAGAGAGGGGGTTTCCAGCCACCCAGCTCAGTGGATTAGCATGGGAACACATCACAGATTTTTACGTAACCAGTGGCTGTGCTTGCTCGGACTTGCTATACATGGGAGTTTTCTCCATTCACTCAGTCAGCGGGGGAAGGTTTTAACGCCACCTGAGAAAACAGGACTAGAGGCAACTCAGGGCTGCAGAAGGCGCAGATGTTGGTCGTGCAAGCACGCAGGAACCATTGTTCTTGTGTAAGCTCAAGTGCACACGCGTGTCCTCAGACAGATGCAAAAATTCTTTCCCGCTCTAACATGCATATGAAGACCCTGATGCCACCACTCTTGCACACATCTTTCTGGACACAGCTGTATCTTTGTTTCAAAAACAAGGTCTTGGCAATCCTTTCCTACCTGACAAAATGTTGTCGGTAAGCCTGAAGTAGCCAATTGCTTTGGGAAGAAATCAGATGAACAGATTATTCAAATTTTGCCAAGAAGCTGAACTGGGATCCTGCTTGCACTGCAGAGCGAGGGGTGGAGGGCGGCAAGGTGACCATCAGCCAGAGGAACTGCTGTTAACAAGGGGCAAATATCAAGGCCCTTTTTGTGCCATATTGTTTGCTTTCTGCAGAATGTTTGTCTTGCTGGCTACTTCTGGGGTATGTATGCAAGAGCATTTTTCATGCTCAGTGAGTTAATTGTTAGCCATGGACAAGTGGCCATTGAGCAATTAGAAGTCACAATACAAGGAAGAAAGCACAACAGAACACCTTTCATCTTAACAGGGAAATAAAAGCCTTTTTCTTCTACTGGGAATTACCCTTAATAAAATTGTGTCACTTGACAACTTGAAATCAAATTCCTCTGAATGTTTATAAAGATTTTCCTTGGCACCTATCTTCTTTTTTAGAACTTGGAGTACGCAGATAGATTAACAGCCGTGCTCAGGAAATGCCCATTCCCACCACTGTACCATGCAGTGTCCAACAGCACGCTCAGCTTAGGCCAAAGAACAGTTTAGTGAATTAAGAGCCTCTGAGCCATCTCTCAGTCCAAAACAGGGGGCAGGTCAGAAATATTCATCCTGAAGACTATGGACACATTTCAAGAGAGACAATTTGATTTGACATTCCCCAATAGCCATAATTTTGGGTCCTGGCTAAGGGTTAATTTTGGTGCAGTAGGTGTTTTGGATATACGGGTGGGACAGTGCTTCATTGGTTTAAGTCCGATTCTTGGAGGGGTGAGGGGTAAATCCCTGCATCTCACTAACTTTACCAGCAGCTGAGAAAAGAAAAAAAAAGTAGAGGTGAAAATATTACCCTTTTTCTCTTTGGTGTGTTCTTGAAGAGATCTGGGAAACAAAGAGCAGTAAACAAACACAGGTTTCAGATGGGAACTCTGCTCTATGGCATAAGGAAGAAATTTGGACGTAAGGAAGAAATTTTTACAATGAGGGTGGTAAGACACTGGCACAGGTTGCCCGGAGAAGTTGTAGATGCCCCACCAGTGGAAGCGTTTGAGGTCAGGTTGGATGGGGCTTTGAGCAACACGACCTAATGAAAGATGTCCCTGCCCATGGCGGGGGGGTTGAACTAGGTGATCTTTGAAGATCCTTTCCAAACCAAACCATTGTGTGATTCTGTGAGAGCAGGTTTTCCTAAGGAGTGGTTTTGGCACTCAGGCTCACAAGTGAACAAACCTTCCTTTCACTGCATGAACAACATTGAAAGAAAATATGACCCCAGCTATTAAGATATTAGAAGCAGCGTTATCTCCTGGCAAGGGTCAAATCAGCAGTTGAGCTCCGGGCTGCCACCTGACTCTCATGCCTGCCAGGGCTCTGTGGCTTTTGGACCATTTTTGGACTTCAGCCTTGTGATGGGCTGTTCTGATTTACAAGTGTAAAACCAGATACCATTTCTGATTTTGAATCAAGTCTCTTCTGATTTGGCCAAAATCGCTTTTGATGCTGTGCACCCCACTGTTGTTGCCCATCTGTGGGACGCTGTCCCTGGGGCACTCTGCTCTGATGGACACATTGGTGGCTTGCAGGCAATGCATTAACCGAGTTTGTCATAAGAACAACTCCCTCATTTTACAGAAGGGAAGCCTGGGGTGTCAGGATGAGACCCACGGGCAGTCATGACGCCATGCAGCAACACACAAGAACAGAGTTATCAGCTCCCTTTTTCCCATTCAGTGGCTTGACAGAAGCTATGAAATGCTGTATTTCTCTCTAGCTCTGTAGCCACAACCCTCGTATCCTCCAGACATGAGGATTATTAGATGACTTGATCATTTAACTTAATCATTTTGCAGACGTGATTATTTACCAACTTCTGTGTCTCTTCCAGGAATGCAAGAAAAATGACTTTACTAGCGTTCATCTTCCTACTCGCTTTCGTCCCAGCTGAACCTGCAAGCAGCAGATACCTCCCCAAGGCAGCAAGTAAGTGTAACCTGTCTGGGGCACAGGTCTTGTGGGTGGCCTAAGACCAGAGGTGGCATTACTAAGAGGGGAGCAGGGTTCAGGGAGTCTCTCTACCCCATCAGTGCCCATCACTACCATGGGACCTTCCAGACCACAGGATGCTGCACAGCCCCGGGTCCACGCTTGCCCCAGTACACCCGACCTGCTCTGCAGCTCCATCAGGTTGTGTAGCACAGTCAACATTTACAGCCAACGTGTTTTCCTCTTGCAGTCTCAAGCCCTGTGTTCGGACCACGGCAGGTATATAGTCTGCTCAATGGGTCAGTTACCGTGAAATGCTTCTACCCTCCCACCCGTGTGAACATACATGACAGAAAGTATTGGTGCAAGGAATCGGCCACGGGCTGCATGACCATCGTGTCCACCAGCGGCTACATTGCTCCAGGCTACCAAGGCAGAGCCTCCATCACTGACCACCCAGAGGCAGAAAACTTTCAGATTAACCTCTCCAAGCTTACAATGGCAGACACAGGCACCTACCAGTGCGGTGTTGGTATCAACGGCAGAGGGCTCTCCCACAAAGTCAATCTGGATGTTTCTAAAGGTAATTACAGTCTTGGGGCTCCTTAAAGTACTATTTTCTTTTACCTTTTCCCCCCCCTTTTAATAAGGCTCCACAGATAGTCTGTCTAGCATCTAAGAGCTCAAGGTGCTCCATGCTTTCAGGAAACAGCAGTTTTCATTTTCCCCTGTGCTCTTACAGAATTAATTTTTTGACCGAAAATGTGGCATAAAAATCAGATTAAACGAACCTCATCTTAAGGTCACAAACATAAACAGCCAACCTCTCTCAGCCACTAAAACTTCGGGAGATGCAGTCAGAGGGCAGAGCTGCCCACCACTCTGATGTACCCTCCAAGCCACACCTGTGCACAAGTCCATAAGAGCACGGTGTGCAGGACGGCACCGCGCTGCTGGGCAAGGCCCAGGGTGCAGAGCACGGTGCAAACTCACAGCACAGCCCCTGGCAAGGCGGCTGTGGGAGAAACCCCGCTCCAGAGCAGGCAGTGATACAGCAGAGAGACCTCAGTCCTGAAATGTGTGACGGACATGGGACACAGCTGGGTAGATGATGCTCTGACCAGGAGGGGCACATGATCATATAATATAGCAAAGTAGAGAGAAACCCTGTGCTAAAAAAAAGCCTTCAGAAGTATACGGGAGTTGCACAGTTACCGACAGAGCAGGCAGTAGACGCTGACTGGTGTCTCTGTATGCACAGGTCCGCATATACCCGAGGGCGCTGAGCTTTTCTACGTGAAGCTGCACAGCACTTTGAGTATGTCCTGCAACTTTGGGCCAGATTATGTGAGCACGAGGAAATTCTTGTGCAAAATGCAGAAAAACAAGTGCTATAACATCATCGATAGTCATGGGAAGGTTGATGAGGATTACACAGGGCGAGTTCTGCTGAGCAATGAGGATCCTCCAGGCTCATTCAGCATCGTGATAACTCAGATGGGCTGGGAAGACTCGGGCTTGTACCTGTGTGGGGTCGGCTCCTATGGGGAGTATGGAGAAACAAAGGAACTGGACGTGCATGTTTATGAGGGTGAGTAAGCTGTTCCCAGTGTTTTTTCTCTTCATCTAGATACTTCTTTCTATTCATTTAGCTATCCGTAATGTACTAAACCATCACTAATAAAGCTTGTGTCAAGACTTAACTTTCCCAGCAGTGGCTAGCTGTCTTCCCCAGTCTGGCTAGCCCAAAACTCCAGAAAGCAAATTCTGCCTACCAGTTTGAGACAAGCAAACTGTCTCTTCAAGTCTTAATTCCTTAAATCTCAAAGTGACAGATATAGAAAGGAGAAGACCTGGCCTTCCCTTAGCAAAGGGAGCAAAACTTTGAAATATTGGTATACAAAGACCACCACCACCCAGTGAATTTGGGAAAAAGAAAGGCCTGACAGACCCTTTAGCGTCAATTCCTAGCAGTGCCAAGACAGTCTCCTACCGTCTGCACCCCTGAGCTGCACCTAGCCTTGCTTTAGCCAAAACAGCTTTGTTTGATCTGATAATATTTATTCTCTTGGGAGAGTGCCACATGGGCAAAAGTTAGACATGTATAGCTGCTCATTTCATTTTTATCTCCAGAGACAAGTGTTCCTCAAGGAAAGCCTACAATAATTGGAGTAAAAGGAAGTTCAGCAACTTTTCAATGCCGCTATGACGCTCTAAAAAAGTCCACAGTGAAGTACTGGTGCAAGTGGAGAGAGCACGGGTGTGCTCGGATCATAGACAACATAGGGTACGTGTCAAACTTGTATGAAGGACGAGTGGCCATGTACGACAGCCCGGGTAACGCTACAGTCACCGTCATCCTGAACCAGCTGAAGGACAGTGACAAAGGCTATTACTGGTGCATGACAGAGGATGTGAAGGAGCAGCAATCATCAACCGAGCTGAAGATCATAGACGGTATGAGCTCGCGCACTGGCAGTTCTCTGCCTGCTCAGTAGGTACAAACCAACCTCCTAAGCACCACAAAGGAGCAGAGCTGGCTGTTGGGGAAGAGGTGCAAGGTCCACCTCTGAACTTTTATCTCATAAGGCAAAACATTGTGCCAATGCCCCCCACACCCCACTAGCTTTAAAACAGAAACACAATGTTTCAGTTTTATGGGAAAGTGTTCACAAAAGTTTGTCATGCAAGTATTTCTTAAGTCTTGCAAAACCCCCCCAGCTTTCACCCAGAGATGCATATACAACATCCTTAATGTTAATTTGGCAATGTAAGGAGCACTTTCCCTCACAGATACATCTCCTGGTTCACCATCTCTAGCAGCACCACTACCTGTTGCCTACCATTCCCACCACTGCAACCACTAACGTCAGCCTTGATGTTCTCCTTGCCTTGCAGGAGAACCTGGACTGAAGGGAAAGAAGGAAGTGGAGGTGCAAGTGGGTTCACGGGTCGATTTAACTTGCTCTTATCCATGCAAGTACTACTCCTACCAGAAGTACTGGTGCAGGTGGAACAACATGGGCTGCACCCCCATGCCTGCTTCTGACCAAAGGCAGTCGGTGCCAGACGTTACCTGTGACACCAACAACAAGACAGTTATCCTAAGCTTTGACTCGGTGGCAAAGACAGACGAAGGGTATTACTGGTGTGGAGTGAAGCGCAATGGCCAGTTCGGGGAAACCATGGCAGTCTACCTGCGGGTGACTGAAGGTGAGCTCCAAGGCAAAGGGGCAGGGGCTTTCCTGCTCCTCAGGGCTGTGAATTACGCTGCCTTCTGCTGAGAGAAAAGTCCTCTCCGTATCCACTAGGTTGCAGCACCTCAAAACAGAAGTGCTCTCATCCAGGCAGCCTCCCAGCCTAGGTGCCAAGATCACCCTGATTTTGCATAACTTGTCACAGATGTTTTCATCCACTCACTGGTTTCTGCTTCCCAGTCCTAAAAAACCCCACTAGTCTAGAAATCACTTCCTTCCACACCATTTTTACTTTTTATCCCTGTCCTTACTAATTATTGCTATTATATTTGTAGCATCATTTAGTTTAAGCAACATCTGACACCTGCTGGGTGAAGGGCTGCATGTAGTTCAGAGACCCATCTTGCTCCAGGGAGCGTATTATCTTAATAAACAGGACAACAGTAGGGAGCAGGAAGGGAAGGGCTATCACCGACTCCCCGTGGACAGCAAGAGGCTTAGTCTCAGCTTTGGTGCAGTATCTTAATTTTCTTGGGAAGGAATATTGTTAGGAGCAGGGCAAAGTATAGCACTAAACAGCCCCCACACAACCATCCTAAGTGGATGATGGTCAAAGTGAGAACATAGAGAAACAGCCTCATTTCACTGCCTTTGGCAGGCAAAGAGCAAGAAATAAAAGCAAACCAAGTATTCAAAATCTATTCAGGAAATACTAGAGGCAGAACTTAGAAACGCAAGACTTCTCAAAAGTATATAGGCAGAGAGAGCCTACTTGAGATTTTTGCAATAAGTTATTTGGAGTGAGATTATTTCAGATCCCTAAACCCCGTTTTAAAGAGCCTCTCGTGTACAGCCAAAACCCACTGCAGTTCCACATGCACCAAATACACCCAACTAGTTTTTGTGTCACCATCTCCGTGCTGCTGCTCATACGACTAACGGCCCTTCTTCCCTGGGAAATGTAGGAAGCCGTGCCGGCCACAACCTAGATCTCCTGGACTTTGATGCCTTCAACCATGCCGAGCCCCCCAGCCGCGCCGAGCCCCCCAGCCGCGCCGAGCCCCCCAGCCGCGCCGAGCCCCCCAGCCGCGCCGAGGGTGGCTTTATTCCCCAAGGAAGAGCCTACAATGCTGACGTGCGAAGCGCAGCTGCCTCGGAAAGGTTAGTTCTCTCCAAGCCTCTGGCATTTATCATTTTTCTGAAGTTTATACGAACCTGTTGTTGGTACTGTGTTTGCACACTGTGCATGTGGTATAGCAACAAAAAACATCTTGTCCCCAAAGAACTTTGCTCAAAACATCAGAGGAAGAGAAGCAAAAAAGTTACAGCAAAAGGCAAGATGTCTTGAAATTAATCTCTAGCTCAAGAAAATACAGTCCCAGGAGGGAACAATTAGAGATTCCAGGTACAGAAAAACTAATTGAAAATACTTCTGTCAAGATTAGAGCACTTTCCTTCACACATTTATAACCAAGCTGCTGATGTAGCTGGTTTGGCACAACCTCTGGCCACATTTTCATTTGTTCCCCTCTGATGTGCTGGGATCCAGTTCATTGACTGAATTGCATCGTGCTCACTCAGATTTACCATCCTATATAGATTTTAGACTGCTGGAAATTCATATGCATTATTCAGTCTTGAATAATTAAAAAAAAAAAAATAAAGTCTTTCACAGCTTAGTGATCTCTTTCCCTCCATTCCAGCTCTGATGAACACCATGGTGGCCCCAATGTACTTGCTTTTGTCCTGGGCCCTGTTGGTGCCGTGCTCCTGATCCTCGTGACGGCTTTTGCTGTTTTTAAATACAGACAGCTGAGGAGATCTGGTGAGTCCCTGCCTTTTCTAGTCTCTCAAGAACTGTCAGCAATATTAAGATAAAAGCAATACCTTGTGCATGCTGCCATCTCTGCTGGGCTGAGCTGCTCCCCTGGTACCCCCTCATGCCATGGGCAGACAAGGGACCCTGCTTCTCCCACTGACCCCACCATACAGCTCCAACGCCCAGCATACAGGGTGCCCGGGCTGACGCAGAGACCAGCCCTCCGCAGGCTTTGCAGGTGGCATTGCACCGTGCCTCCTTGCATAGAGGCAGTTTGGATGCCAACGCGCTTGCACCGACTGAGGGTATTTCTCTCCTCCCTCTTAACAGACCTGGTGTCCGTCGGGAGCTACAGGACAAACATCAGCATGTCGGACTTTGAAAGCGTGAAGGAATACAGCGCAAGCAATAACGCCTGTGTGAAAGAGACCCAGGAGACTCAGATAGGAGGGGACGGTAGGTCGCTGACTGATGGGCTTGGTCTCCATCCCCAGAGCCAGGGCAAGGGGTGCTGGGGAGGGGTTTGCAGAAGGACCCTACAAAAGCCACAGAAATACCTGCCCACCAATGGCTCCCACACCCCAACACCACCCTTTCTCTCCCTGCAGAGTTTATCACCACCGTGGCCACCCCGGAAAGTGCTGCCGAGACAAAGAAGGCAAAAAGGGTAAGAGGAGGCAGGAGAGAGCCCACTGACCTGGGAGGCACCATCACAGCTCTCCAGCCTCTGCCAAAGGAGCTGCCTTCTCCCAGGGGCCTTATTTATACCCAGGTGCTCTCCATCTTACCTGGATCAGGCCACCTGCTGCAGATCAGCCTCGATGGGGGGGACCTTAACCCTTTCCTGACCTCACGTTTTAGCACAGACAATAATACAGTACACCAAGTCAGCCCCAGGTAGCGTCAGGAAGGTTGGGGCTGGGTTGTTACCATACACTGGGATACCATACATGTTACCATACACTGGGATAAGCAGATGACCGGAGGCCGGAGCACATCCCACCTCCCAGCCTTCCCCCGACGTTGTGCTCCCCTGCGGGCAGCGGTTCAGAGAGCAGAGGTAGGCAGGGAGGTTTCTGCCATTACAAGGCCTGTGACCTGCTCCAGTGGCCCTGGCAAGCCCCTGCCTCCCCCCTTGGGTAAGGTCATGGTCAAGTGGCACCACTCAGCAGTAACTGAAGGTGCCAGACGCAAGCCCTTCTTCTGAAAAGTCCCTAACCAAAGGCTATATCTAGGTGTTGTAAGTGCCAAGAGCTGAACCGGAGCAATAAAGGAAACTATCAGGAAACCAGTAAAACCCAGCAGCTTTAGGACAGGTGAGCTGGATGCTGACACACAGGGACAGGCATGCCGTGGAGCCCCAAACCCACAAATGTTTGGGTCTTCCCAGGTCCAAACAAAGGTGCGAT
This sequence comes from Theristicus caerulescens, assembly GCA_020745775.1. Lineage (NCBI taxonomy): Eukaryota > Metazoa > Chordata > Aves > Pelecaniformes > Threskiornithidae > Theristicus > Theristicus caerulescens. The sequence continues at coordinate 85,044 of CM036578.1, forward strand.
GCTCTCGCATCGGCACCAGTGTGACCCACCAGATTACCCCACTCATCCAGTCTGCCCATAACATCCTGAGAAGCTCACAGCCCATCTGATGCTGCCCTTTCCCTTGCCGCGTGCTGCTGTCCGTCCCTGGCCACCTGATGGTGTCCTCCTGTCCTTCCCCAGAGCTCCAAGGAGGATGCTGACCTCGCCTACTCCGCCTTCCTCCTCACCTCCAGCAGCATCGCACAGGGCAGCTCCGGGGGGGACAGCACTGCCCCGGCCGTGTCCCCCCCGAACTGGGAGGGCTAGATCTGAAGGCGAGGGACCGAGAGGCGGCAGCAACTGGGACCAGCTCTACCTTGAGGATCAGAGCAAGACATCAGCAAGCAGCACTGTTTATTGCTACCACAATTTGCTATAGCTTGACCTTTTTTTGCTTAAATTCAGCTTCGAGCGGTGATTTAGAGGAATCGTGTGATGCCAAAAGGGGTGGCTGGGCCGGAGGTGCAGGTCTGAGCAAGCAAGTTGGACTGGGAAATGGCAGGAGCTTGAGTGGCTTAGCCCACTGACAGCCCCAGCCCCACCAGTGCTCTTCTAACACTGTGGGCTCTCAAAGGCCAGAAGGTGTATTAAAAAATTCTCATTTTCTGTTAAAGGCAGCTGGAAAACCCTCTAGAACAACTCACGCTTTTGATTCCTCTAAGCTTTGTCATCCCGAGGGCAGTACCTGCAGACCAGACGTGGTCTGAACTGTTTTTGTGCAGAAGCAATAAAGAATAACATTGGCTTTCAGCAGACCAGGGGGCCTCGCAGTCGTGGGAGGGCACGGGGAGAGCACACCCAAAGAGGCGCAGTGAGGGTGCGGTTGCGGGGGGCTTTCTCCTCCTCTTACGGCAGCATTACAGCATCACATCTGGTGTTGCAAACGGCACAGGACAGTAGAAGAAACCCACAATTATGGAGATAAGCAGGAAATGTTTTGAGTAATCTCATGTACATTTTCATCAACAGCAGGTATTGATCACAGAATGACAGTAATTAGTATGATGATCTATCAGCAGCCTATACAGCCGATTAGGCAATAGGCACCGGTGTTTGCTGGCACTGTATTTGCATAGTGCAGACCAAATTCCCCAGAGCGCCGGAACCAACAGTCTCCCATTTCTGACTTGGAGTCGGAACAACTGAACCCAATCCATGCTCCTCTGCCATGGAAGCACCCTGCTAAGGGTGGCCTTGAAAACCCACGCTTTGCTTAATAAACCTGAGCCACACATCACTCGCACGCTTTCCCTGGCCGACTTCATGTTTATGCAGGTGGAAACGAGGATGACTGTAATTAAATATTGTCTCTTGGTCTTAATTTCAAGAGCGGATGACTAAACAGAGAAAAGCAATTTATTGATGCATGGATTTCCAAACAGCAGCACGGCACTGCTGGCTGTCAGTGAGCTGCGAGTACAGAAAGCTGAATACCCCGCAGATAAAGCAATGTAGGAAGCAGCAATGATGAAGAAGTGACAAAGCAGAGAAGCAATTTTCCCTGAACACCAGGAATGGGGTGGGCTGGTGCCTGCCTGGCTAAGAGAGGGGCCGCAGAGGTGTCTGACAGGGCCAGAGCTGTTCGGGAGAGAAGGGGCAGAAACTGCACAGATAAATTCAAATTCCTGAGCCTGTGTTGGTTATGTGCAGCTCTGATAGCAAGCCATAAAATATAAAGAATGAGGAGCATCACCCTGGCTAGAGCCTGAGCTGATGGTCTTACAGTAACACCACAAGTATATTTCTGTTTTACTAGAATATTAGCTACGCTTTAAAATGAAAGCAGTATGGTAACTCAGCAAGGCGTCAGGCAACGGCCGATTGCGTTAGCCTACAGACACAGAGTTTTCATCAAGGATAAAACCCAAATTATTCCTGAATCATGGACCTCCCCACAACAAGCACTGAGATGAGCTTTGCTGACTGTGAGTAGGAGGGCAGCAGCTCCCGTGGTATTTGTGTTTCCCCTCCCAGCCCTGCATTTTTGTTTTCAGGGCTGCTCTCACGTCCACATTGCAATAGTCATCATCTTACTGACATCAAGGCTAGGATCTTAAATCTCAGGTTATAGCTCATCTGCCTCATCTCCCGGGCTGCATCCCCTCGGCAGCACGGTGGGAAGGGGCTTGGATATTGGAAAAGGTGAGGAGGGGCCAGGACAGGTCTGCACCTGCCCGGAGTTGCTGGAAGTGAATGAAATATTCTGGTGCAATAGGAAAGGCGTGCGCTTGGAAAGTGTCCCTGGGGGTAAGCAGTCATAAAGCTGCAGGAGAATGCTAAGGTTTGGAAATTTCTGAGAGGAGAAAACCCCTTTCGCTCTCCCTTTGCAAATCCGCTTCCTCTTCAGCCTGCCCGCCGGCGTCCTTTTCTCAGCTCTGCTCCTCCCGCACCGCACTGGGAGCAGCGAGAATGAGCTAAGCTCCCGGGAGAGGTGCAGAGGGCGAGAAATGTGGGTGGGCTGAGCATCCTGCCAGCCGGCTCTGCCTGCACCCCTCAGCCCGGCAGCTGCCTGCCAGCGGCTCCTGCTCCTTCCCACCGCTGACACCTCCATCTGGCACCTCATTTCCAAAGGGGCACGTCCCTGCGCTGCTGCAGTGCTTTGCAGCGGATGGGAAAGTGTGAACTTAGTTTGACATGAAAGCAATAAAACATGCATGGATTGAGGTATGGCACCCTCCGCACAGGATACAAAATCAATGAGATCTGATAAATAATAAGAATTGTGACAGCGTAAGCTGAAGATGCGGAATAAAACCCACACTTCTCACTCGAGCTGTGATCCAAAGCCCACCAGGATCAATGGACAGGTCCACAGGACCTCCCCAAGCAGCCCCATCTCCTTCACCAGAGTGATCGCCAAACATGCCAACCGATTTCCTTTGGTCAGTGATGCACTGTGGTACCTCATTGCATCACTGCTTCATTCCTAATGGTTTCTCTTTAACAGCAAATCATGGTACGTGCAGGGTATGTCATTCTTAAATGGTTGATTTCAAGGGTGATGGTGTGGAAAGATTGGCTTTCATGAACATTGACAGAGCATATATTCACCCGCTCATGCCCTGGCACCAGGACAAATGAAAGTCACACTGCAAAAACTCATGAGAAAGTAAATTAAAAGAATCAAAGCCCCGAGAGGCTTTCCTTTGGCATAAAAAAATATTTGAGGAAGGATAGTGAGCAACCAAGGAGATCTTTCCTTTCAGAGTGACTCACCAAATCCCGCTCAGCCTGAAGCACATGCATGTGCACTACAGGCAATGCCGCTGAGCTCACCCAGCCAGGTCACCAACCGGGCCTTTGGGAAGGGACGAGGAGTCTCCTCCTCCTCCTCTGCAGCTCTTCCTTCTGCTGACGCCCGATGAAAGGCGCAGCGCCCACCGGAGAGACGCAAGGCTCCGGTGATGCTGGTATGCTGCCGGAGGTCTTGACCAGTGTCCTCCTTAGATGGGGACGAAACCAAAGCAGTAACTAGGTTCTCCTTGAGGACACAAGGACCTTATTCCATAATAACAAAACCCTGTTAAAGAGCATCTTCTGTAGCTAAAGCCTTCCCTGTGTCACCTCTGTAGCATCATTAGAAATTGCCCAACTGGGAACAGCCAGCCCTCCATCCCTCCCAGCTGCTGAAGCTTGCCCGTGCCTGTGGGCAGGAAAGGGAGAGCTGGAGAGTGTTGGACTCTCCCATGGGAACAGAGGTGCTGAGAAGAGGTTTGTGCAGGCCTGAAGGGTTCAGACCTAGAAGCAATGACTTGATCCTAACAGCAATAAGAGCTGCTCAGAGCCAGGGGAGAGCATGCAGCGCCCTGGTTGTGCTCGTGCCACTCCGGCAGGAGTTTTGTTACACCTTGCTCAGCTTAGTTGATCCCTAAAGCAAAATGCACCAAGTCAGAGATCTACCCTCCAGTCTTACTCAAGCCCTTTGTCTAATGAATGCAGCAGCACAACTTTATCACTTGAAATATTAGGACTAGAGAGCTACCAGGGACATAAACATCCAACTGCTCTCTGAGCAGCTTGTGCTAATAAGCAGCAGTTACCTGGGCCCTGACACCAGAGGTATATAACACCTCCTGGCTGCTTGGAGAGATGATCTGGGTGGTCTTGGTTCATTTACTAACACATTAGTCCTCTGCCATTGTCAGACACTGCAGCGATACGTGTATTAACACTTTGTAGGAAAACACAGTGGAAAAGGGATTCAGAGCATGCAGAACCAGTGGGTACCAGCAATGTGTGTGCAGCCACTGGCAGCTAAAAGAGCCCAAAAGGGGTGAAAACAGACCAGAACTATACATTACGCACAATAAAAATGGTCTTGTGGACAAGCTGGGGTGATTTAGTAACATTCAGGTCTAAACTTTGGTCTCTCCGGTATGCCAGGAACGATCCATCGCCTCCGGGATGCTAGCATCACCAGGAGTGACAGTATCTGCTATGAAAGGGCACTACGGTGAATTCGGGAAGTTTTGCCAACAAGAAACATATAATTCCTCAGAATTTTGACTGACAGACTCAGCACAGTTTCAAGTGAGGTTTATTTACAGTAATTGCAACAGATTTCCACAAAACTTACTACTGAGTGTCAGTAAATTACACAATACGTACAAGAACCTTTTTTTATTCAGCAACCACATATCTTGCATAGAAAGTTTTCTTTTACTGATAAGGCAGAAAATATCATCTCAAAAGGAAACACAGATTTCTAAGGCCTGACATACCTGCCAGGACCTATTCTTGGAAGCATTTCTCACCCTGTGCACCTCGTTTCAGCCAGAGCAATCAATGGTAGCAGTCACGTAAGACTGACCCCAGATTTATGAGCACTGCTCTGCAGCGTTAACTACACCAGAGTAGTTCCAGCAGGCACTCAACACTCACGAATATACATTCCCTATACAAAAATATTATAATTTAAACAATACCTTTATTAAATGATCACAGCTTATGTCTGCTAGTAAGAGAAACCCTTTTAGATTTTCCCTTGGAGAGCATCCTTTGATAGAAGTCAGCTAAGCAAGTGCTATGCTGATTTGATCAAACTCAATATTTCCATCTTAATGCAAGACTCTGCTGATGCATTAGCCTACGTACCTGGCTAGCAAAACACTTGGTGTTTGATCAAACACAGCTGCAATCAGTGACAAACTGCACTGATACAGTACATTATTTTCCCGTTCACCGCTGGTGTGTGCAATGTCCCAGCAGCTTCGTTAGCCCTGGCCGTTGGTGGGTCGTTAACACCGCCTGCTCTCTAATGAGATTTCTCCATCCAGTCTAGTAGGATGTCCAGCTCACCCAGGGATTTAATTGCTGCAGATGTGACATTCAGCTGAAATGATATAAAGGAAAAAGTTGTAAGCAAAGATAGTGAGTACGGCCCAATGTAAAGATAACCTGAATAACTGCGTTAATGACTAGACTTAGTCATCAACTTACCCCTTCGTAGTTAGCAAGTATTTGCTTAAATTTCTCAGTGGATTCCTGTCCACACATGCACTTATTTTGCTCATGCTAGAAAAATAAGACAGAATTCATCAGTTTGGGGTGGGGTTAATTTTTTAAAATAAGAGATTGGTTTCTAATTATGCTGGAAATTGCTGTATAGACTGAGACCTTGTTAAACTCCGTAAAAGGCTGCAGGTCCTTAAATCAGACTTCAGCTAAGAACAGAGTTTACTTTGAGAGACAGAGGGACAGGATAAATATCGTTCTTGAGAACTAACGTGGGAGTTGGCTGATAAGTGGCAAGTAAAAATTTCTCAGTGGACATACGCACTCTTCACATCACACTTCTTCGCATTCTTGTTAAAACCGTTTTTATAAATAGAGATTTTGTAACTTATGCTTAGGCTTATTTATATACCAAATACTAACAGATGAAACTAAACTGTAGCAATACCCAAGACTTACACACTGCCTGAGTTTCCTCTTCACGCTGAGGAAGGAGTTGGCTATGCTGCTGATTTTTCGGTTGACATACGAATCCTCAGTCTTGCAGTGTTTGAAGACTTTGTCCACGTAGAAGTTGAAGAGTTGATGGGTGATGCAGCATCTGTCTGAAGACTTAAGGAATAAATTTCACTTGTAAAAGGTCTTCCAAAGTGCTATAAACCTGTAGTTGCCAACCTTTCTGCCCCTGTCTAGAATAAACCATCTCTAACACCAAGCACAGTAGCTGAGCACTGTGGGATGTTTTGACTCATATAAAGCTTTTTCAGTGATGCTTGATGTAAACTGATAATATATATAGGAAATTATTTTAGACTGATTTTCCAGGAGATCCATCCTCAGCAAGTCTCACGGAGTCAACAAAATAAAAAGCTGATTTTGTAGCTGGGTATTAGAGGCTGAAACCTGAAGCAGTGGCAATGTCCAGTGCTTCAGAGCGTAAGAGAACCGCAAAATACTTATTTATAATATATGTCACCTCCCGAGATCACATTCGCCTGCTTTTGGATTCTTTAATAGCTTTCCACCCAAATCCTGATTCACCTTGCTGTGCCTCCACTGACCGAGGTGGTGGGGAGCCGCAGCTGAAGCTCCCGTAACTGGAGCATCACATGCAACAAAAAAAAAAAAAAGAAAAATCTCTGCCCACCATTTCTGGAAAGACAGTCAGGGTGAAAGCCCGGTGCAGGAACCGGCAGTGGGACACCCACCTGTTCTCGCCTACGTGATCCACATCACTTTATCCTCCCTGACCCGCGCCGCCTGCCAGCGTCTGTGTTTCACAAGAAGTCGTGATATTGAAAAACTTCCCCAAGCGCCCTGAGCTGGTACACCTCCCGATTGGTGTTAGGGTGCTAGCTGGTCAAAATTATTCAGGGAAAAACTGGAGACACGGTAAGGACACCTACCTTAACCTTGTGCAGGGAGTGCGGGTAAGACAAGATGCTCAGAGTCCTGATGGGGTCTCTGGCTTGCTGCGTGAGAGAAGACAGAGATGGTGATGTACGTGCTGGGTCCAGAGGGGCTTCGGGAGCAGCCGACTAAAGAGCTGCCCCAGGTCTACGAGAGCCCGGAGCAATACTTACGATGTTGGCTTTAATTGCGGTGAAACCAGACCTAATCTCAGTCACACTCATTGAAATTCTGCAGAGTCCAAAGTGGAAGATTCTGTTCCCAGCTGTTGGCATCAAATTCAACCAGCACGACACGAAGAAGAGGCAGAGGAACAAGTGGGATGCCTTCATGCTGCCGCAGGATGCAAACACGGCTGGGAAGGGAAGGCAATACTGCCTCTCTGGCTTTCCTAAATGACACAATGGTAATGCTTATGAAAATATATGTATTTTATATAGTACTTGTACCTGTACACCTGTATTAAAAAACACACACTAACTAGTATCTCTTACTCATTTCTTTTTTACTCCCCAAGTGCAAGAGAAAAAATCAAATAAAACCAAATATTTAACAGATGATCCCAAAAGAAGCAAAAAAAGAAAAGAAAAAAAAATACCAGTAAAAGATTGCATGTAAATAGACAAAGATCTTTCAAAAAATTTTCATCAGAAAAATAAATACAGATAGATTAATTTTTAAAAGCCTACTGAGTCAGAAGCAGCAGGAGGTAACTGCGACTGAAAGCAGCAGATCCCAAACTCTGATCACAAAAGAAAATGCTTTCCCTCAGAAATAGCACACTTCAAATGCGAGTTTTGTTAGCACTGAAAATTAAGGTTATTAATGGCAAAATCCTTTCAGAGACACATCATAGGAATACAAGGAAATATACACGAGTGGATAGAGCGAAAGGATAAAATCCGTATTTTACCTTGTTCTTTGATGTGGGTTCACCCGTCTCGCTGATGTCTGACCTGAAGAGCTCTGAAGAAAGTGTTTTTATCCAGGTACCAGGAGGAAATAACTCTTGGATTAACTTTTGGGATTTTTCTTGCTTTTCCCAGCATGTATTTCCTTTTGTAATTTACTGAATTAATGAGCCAGTGAAAGGGACCAACTCTCTCACCCACAGGTGTTTCCCTAACCTACGGAGGCGGGAAATCTTGGCATTGCTGTGTCATTTTTCATTCGGGAAGAAGGACGTGACCAAAAGGAGGGACCATCATGGGGGTTACATCTCCGCAATGCCAAGCTCAGGGGCTCCCCCCAGCACGGAGCCGCGCTGCCAAGCCCCTCCTGGGGAGGGACCATTCCCGGCTCCCGCAGAGGCAATGGGGTGTGGGAAGCCGAGCGGCATCACCCCCCCGGGATGCCAGTGGTCCAAACCCCCCAAGGTGGGAGGGTTTCTGGCAATAGGTCATGGCACGCTAGTAAAGGTAGCGTGACTCAGAAAGTTGGCAAGACCTTTCTCCATCACTGTCCTGGCACACGGGGCCTTCACCCGCCAGGTACGGGGGACCCTGCTCTCAGGCTTGCTCCTCAGGCAGGTGGACATTTATCTCCATCAGCACATCCCTGGTACTTGGAGTCCGGAGATGCCCAGGTACGAGAGGGCAGAGCTTTGGGATGACACAGCTCCCACCTCGGTGCCAGAAGTCACTCGGTTTTCAGGAGCACGGGTGACTGAGGTGATCATTATGCACAGTCCAAAGCTACCACCCTGCAGAAGGACAGAAATTTCTCTCGAACCTTTAAAAGTCCACCAGCCCAGTGGCAGCAAGGAAGTTTTACCCACATGCAAAGACTTTGACTGCAAAGTCTATGATTACCCTACTGCAAGCATTAGCTGCTGAGAAAGACTGGTGCAGGTCCTCGAGTAGACCAGGCACGTTCTCATAGCGAGGTTTCAGATCCAGACTGTCCCCAGGGAGCCAGGATTTGCCAGGTGGGGCATGCCATCACGTGAACGTGGCAGTACTGGTGCAAAACCCAGGCTGGTTCACCATGGGTTTGGCTCCAAGGCTAGCTTGGTTGTTTCTGTAACCCCTCTGGAGTTAGCTAAGTTCAGTCTACAAACAAAAATGAGCAGTGAAAAAAACTTCTTGGACTACCTGTACCCAGTAGGGAAGGACAGATAGACTTAGAGGGCATGGAGGTGGCAAAGACGCCCCTCTAATCCCACCGCCAGCCTCCAGAGCAGCCGCGATGCTCTGGGTGAGGGCAGCAGCCTGAGCGTGTGCCTGCTGCAATGCAGGTACGTCTTGTGTGCCACTGCCTGTGGGCCAGGGCTGTTACATAAAGTTTTGCTGGGTGAGTAATTTATTGATAACCAAGCTCAATCTTGAGCGTATATCCGTCATCAGGGGAAGACTAGGCAAATAGATTTTATGCCCAGGCTAGTCATAGCATTGCACACAGTATTGCTGGAACTACCCCAATGCACCAAACATGCCTCCCTCATCCCTGTGCCTTCACACCGTAAAACAGCCAAAAAGGCAGGTCCAAATCCGCAGCAGGGTGCATTTGCCCTTGCTGAGGTGTTGGAAGGATCCTCAGCAGCCCATGGCTGATAGTCTCTGCCTTCCTCCCCCAATTCCCAGCTGCTGCCCGTGATTGCAGCGAAAGTTTCTCTTGGAGCAGAGGAAGCGGCACCGGCAGCGTTCCCAGCCCGGTGCACACCCAGCCTTGGTGAAGAAACGAGGGAAAAGGCAATGAGCTCTTACTTAATTATGTAAATTGCAGATGAGAAGGGATTTCTTTTTTTCCTTTTGGTAACTGAACTGACGCTCAAGACAGGTCAGCCAAATGCCAGCAGGCAAGAAACAGTCATGGATTAAAAATTGCCAGCCAGGCTGGTGGAGGAAAGATGCTGGGCTGATACAGGAACAGGAGTGAAATGTCGTAGTATCGGGGTCCAGGGCCTTGCTCCATGACAGACCTCTGCATGGTCCCTTGGCCTCTCTGTCCTGTCACTGACCGTTTGCAAAGCAGAGGCAATAGCGTGGCCCTCCCCGCAAGGGCAGGGAGGAGAATAACCAGGGCAGACGGGGGGAGACAATCCAGAGAGTTTTTCATTTTTGGTTTTTAAGTATGTATGCAATGATGGCGATTGATTGCCCCAAGTGCTGGACCCGGGGGAGGTCCGAAACCCTCACTTTTCGGAGCAGGTGGGAGGGCATCAGCAGGGATCTCGGCAGGCGTTGGACCGAGTCCTGAAGGAAGCAAATCACCCAGGCTCGTCTTTCCCCAGGCAGCCTGACTAAGGGGATATCCTCAATAAAACAGCAAGCCATTTCTCATATGCTCTGGGAAGGAAGAGGAAAAGGAGAAATAGGGATTTCTGAAACACAGCAGCGTGACGATGCAGATGAGCTCAGACAGTAAAATGGGAACTGACTCCCCCGGGCACTCTCAGAATAATTGGGCCTTTCGCGTCCTGCAGCGCTGGGAGCGCGCTGGGAGCGGGGAAGCGGTCCTCTCCCCAGGAACCCTGCCAGGCAGCTCCCAGGTAACGGGAGGGCTCCTCCCTTGGGATTTTATGGTAGGCACGTTGTGACAGGGCACACTAAAAGTAGTTACAAGCCAAATAACAAGCAAAGGCAGCATAGAGGGTTGTTAGCCGGCTGCCACCATGCTAGGGAATTAAAAACTAAGCCCTGCGTATCATTAGCCTGTCATACAGACTCCGACCGCTGCCGGGACCGATGCTCAGCCTCCCCCTGCCATGCAGACGGCCACATTCACACCACCGCAGAGCTGGCATCATTGCTATGGTAATGGAAACATCTCAATAACAGCAGAAAGCACCAGACTGCTGCAGACAAATGGCTTGTTGAAATGACTAACGAAGCAGACGTGCCTGGAGAGCCCGGGAGCATGACAGGAGATGAGACACCTACTCACCGACGGCCGGGTAGTCGGGGAAACTCAGCAGTGGCACCTGGCCCTGCTCCAGCTTTGTCGCGGAGAACCATGCCCTGTGCACGCCGCTTACCGTGAGTTACTGCAGTCCTGCTCAGCCTGATCCACTGCTGACCCAACTCCGCATTTATTCACCTCGAATATCCAAAAGCTTTTGTTTTATCCTAAAAATTCCTTAAAAAAAAAAAATCGTACTGTTCTGATCTGCAGGAGCCATGCTGTCAAGAACTGACCACAGGCACGCATTAACACCGGATTTCCAGTAAAGTGTTTCAGAGTCATAAGGTACCAGTTTCAATAGTGCATTTCAATGTAGTTTCATGCTGTAAGAAGATCTGATAATACTTTACAGACCACTCTTGGTTTGCCATTCTTTGTCGTTACTCATATTTTACAGCAGCTTTGGGTACACCAGCTTTTCAGATATGAAGCTGATAATGGTTTGTACACAGATCCCCAGAACCAGACAATGTGAAGGATAGAAATGCCTCCAGTAATTTTAATAAAAGAAAAATCAAGACTTAATAACAAAGTCCAGCAACAATATCTGAACTCAGGAACATCCTTCAGTAAAAGATCCATCAAAAACCAACTCGGCCACCTGGAACAAAAATGCTTGTCGGACTTTACATCTCTCCTGGTAATACTGTAGCTCACTGAAACCCTTGCCAAAGAAACATAATTCTGTTTCCACAGGCAGAAGAAAATGTTTCCCCTTGGTTTTTTATGCACTAGAATAATTCCTTACATACTTGCAGTGGTGTAAATTGTCAGACAGCCCTATCCTAATCATAGCTGGGCACTAATGGGAAGATCGACTGTAGCAGCAGCTCTATGCTGCAGCTCTGAGTAGTTTTCAGCGCCTTAAAAAGCAGAGGTTTAATTGTCAAGCAATCACCTGGCCCTCTAATCCAGGGCCATTTCAAATCTCATTTGAACAAGAGCTAATTTGGCACAGTCCTCTTGAAACCCCGGGATTCACACCAGCACCCAGATGGGTGTCACCTGCCCCGTTGTCACTCTTTCCATTAGCTTCTGCACCGACGCGCTTTGCTCTTTGCGATGGAAACATGCTCCACGGCTGCCAGCACCCTCTCCCAGCCTCCGAAAAATCTGTCTGCTCTTCTCCCTCTTAATTAGTGCAGCTCATTATCGACAGAAACCAGGGGCCGGTTACCTTGCAGGGTCGCCAGCCCTGCCACTCGCTCAGCCCCAGCTCTGCAATGCTGCTGACAAAAGTAAAAAACTGTTTTTCTCGGTAAACTCATCAAATGACTCAGAAAAAAATCTGCAAGGAGTTATCGGCTGATAGGTGTGGTACATCGTGTGCCCTCTTCTCGGTCACGTTTCTAACCATAACCACTTGAATAATTCTGAAAATCAAACACTGAGTACTGCCTTTTAGGGAGTGACAGGCTAAGCACGGCTCAGCTCAATGAAATGCAACTTTTATTCAGCCCAGCACAGGAGATGTCCAAAGTCAAGGGAGCAAAACTTCAGGCTGTTTTCCAGGCTCTCTTCCCGAGCAGCTGATGGCACACGGGGCTCTCAGCAGCTTTAGGACCTCCCCTCACAGGCAGAGCTGCTCCTTTCCCAGGGCTGAGGGGCTTCAGGGCTTCCAGAGAACCTCGGAGAGCATCCCCAACCCCAAGATGATGTCTGAATCGTCCTGATTTAGGGCGTCACCCACAACTGTCCCTCTGGGGCTGTTTCTGCCATGCCCTGTCACCTGCAGCCCAGCCCGGGATGTCCCCAGGTGCTTGTCTCATCGGAAAGGAGACAGAGCCACCTCCCCAGGTGAGCATCACCCTGTTGCTGTGGGTGGCCCTGGGCTCACCCTGTCCTCGCTGGCTGTCCTCGGCCAGGTCACGATCACTGCCCGGCTGCACAGGGCTGCACGTCACAGAAAATAACACTGCCTCAGCCACCGCCTTCACAGAGTAGATGTGACACTGATCTGCGTGACTCACCAATGGAAGTGCTGCCGCCAAGCCAGGATTTCACCCAAAAGCGTAAAAAAAGAAATGCAAAAAAGAGTGATTTCCCCCCCCCTCTAAGATTCACCTTTGTGGAAAGGGAAAAGCGTGGTGGGGGATCTTGTACACTGACATATCTGTTCTGCAGAAAACCGTTACTTTAGTCACCAGGGTGGGGGGTGTTGAAGGTTAGATACTTGCTTCCCCTGTTTTGATAAAACGTGAACTCATATTTTGGTTATCATAAATGGCATCTTCCCCAAAGGGAAATGCATATTTCAGGTCTCTACAGTTTAATAATACAGCTAAAGAGCAGCTCCTGCTAGCTTTTCTTCAACTGTCCATCACTTGGGTTTCAGCAGCCACCTCTGCCTGCAAAGCACAGGTTCAGAACGTCGCAAGTCCAGCCAAAGTGCCGCTGTGCTCAAAATCAGGCAAGCGTACGAGCTGCGTGTGATGCTAGGGACCAGCCCAGGGGAGTCCAATGCATTCCTGCTAATGTCAGGAACCAGCTGGAAAATCAAATTCCTCTTGGGAAATTTTCACCCCAAAACTGCAACAGCTCAGGAGTCATGCGAAAGGTTTAGCAGCCCCCCTGCTTGGGTACATGTCACTCTTTCATGATCATTTCAGCAAGATTTCCCAGTCAGAAAGTGAATTTCAAGGGTTTGGGTTTTTCTTTTTCTTTTTTCCCCACCGTGATAAGGAAATTGGCTATTTCAGCAAAAATTGAGGTAAAGTTGCCTGAAAAGCACTGCCCTGCCATTAAAGATGAACAGAAGTGTCACGAGAGAACAGCGTAAAGCCCAATGCCCATGCTGAGATTAGCATCGATCTCCAAATGTGCATCTATTTCAAAGACTCAAATCTGCCAACAAGGTGAAACACAGGCTTAATGAATTAAGCTTTTTCAGTTTCCAGGAGGTTTCAGAAGCTTTTTGATGTGGGCATCTGACATATTAGCAATTGGGCTTCTCTAAGTAAATGGCAACGCCAATGTATAGATAAAGAAAATGCTGAAGTACAGGCAAGATTTCGAGCTGCCTGAGCAGTGCTCTCGCTGGCCTGCAAGGCTGCGCGCTGCTGGCAGGACCAATATTTCGCAGAGAAACGAAACTTTCTTGAAAGGTCTTTCCGAGGGAGAGAGCTGCGATCAGTGAATATGAAAAATGATCTAAGCAAATCAAACTTCCACTTTCAAAACCCACGAGAAGCCCCCATGCACATCTTCCCTGCAGAATTTAGGTTTGTTTACTATGTTTGCTTCTAATTTTAAACTTTTTCTCTCCCGCAATTAGCGCTACAATCATAATTTGCATTACCAGCCATCACAACCCTTCCCTTGTTCCTGCAGTCCTGGGGGCCTCCCATGGAGACTGAGTTATGCTGTTGACAGAGCAAGTTTGCACCTTGGAAAGTGGGCAATCTAAAAGAGACATGAGACAGAGAAGCAAAGAGGAGACAAAAATAAAATTAGGCAAAATTGAAGAAAAAAGCTCATTCCAAGGACAGCGATGTTCCACAGTGAGCCTGGGGATCCCCAGCTGAAGCCCGTGGATGCTCCCATGCCTCACGGAAGAGCTTGTGCAGCCAATTCTGATTCTGGGGTGGTGCTCCCAACAACGGGCTCTTCTTTAGGAAAGGTTTGTTAATGTTTAGAAAACCAAAGCTGAAGTTCTTTACTGTGAAAATTCAAATGAACAGTCACAGAAAACGGCATCAGTTATCTGCAGCACATAGAGATTGAAAAATAAAAATAATCACACAACACAGAACAACAGCACGTGCACAGAGTTATCAGGGCTAATCATCTGCACTCCCAGGTGAGCAATAGCAAAGACTTCGAGATACACCAGGCACAGCGAGCAAGGTCACTGCTAGGCAGAGGGGTGGTTTCTTGTTGAAATATCAAAGCACCCCCACTGCCTCCTCCCAAGCTTCAGCCAGAGCTTTGAATGGCGTGGTTTTTCAAGTAATCACAGTGATGCCCAGGAGAGAAGAGAAGCATCCACCGGCAGCAGGTTCCAGGCAGCAGCATGGCAGATGCCAGACCACCGTCTGCTGAAATGCTTGTACCTATCACCCAGCGCTCGTGTTCCTCCCATCCTTATTTTTGGAAGAACTAGAAGTGATATGATAGCAAAAGTCACACAGGGCATTTTTTAGAAAACTGAGCTTGGCCTGGGATTTGAGCAAGCAATCAAGCTGGCTGTCCCACACAACGCCTGGGTTTGCCCAGGAGGGTGAAATGTGCTGACGGTGCAGGCAATAAATGATGCCTAATGGAGGAGAAACTGAGAGCTCACTGCTATCAGCTCAATTTTTGATTATCTGGGGAGAAAATGAATCACTCCAATAGCCAGTCATAGCACTCATAGATTTAGCTTTCACCAAAACTGAAACTTATGTTTCAGTAAATTAGCTGTGGATTCTGTACATAACCCAGCTCTTAAACAGAGGTTTCGGTTTTGTCTGGGTTAATATTGCCTTGAGTACATATTAACGCGGGACTTGAATCAGTCTCAATTTCACAACCCTGAGGGGCCAAAGCTGGTTTCACTGGTGCTGGATGCATGCGAACCCGCACAGAGGCACCATGATGGCGGGCAGGGCAGAGAGAGACGGGAGGGTAAGGACAGCAAAAAGAGCTCTTGCTGGCAAGGCACAGCCACTTGGCTTCCTTACTTCCTACCTTATTTGATAATACATGTCCTGTGCAAATGAGAAAACACAGGCAAATCAGCACCAAATTCCCTGGAAAGAGGGATGAGGACAAGCCCGCATTGGAAAGTCTCCTGTGCCATTTGCCCAGCTCCTGTTTGCATCATTCCTTTAATGCAGGCTGGCAGATGCGCATCCCTCCCCGCGCTGGAGCTGCACAGCCGTCCTCCCCTCCTCCTGCAGAAAGGCCGGCTAACGAAGGAAGCTATGGCTTAGCTAACGAGGAGCAACACAGAGCTCAGGCACAACAAACAGTGCCCCAAGCAAACGTCTCAGGGAGCAAAACCATCGGGGCACCAGGGGAGGGCTTTGGGAGGTAAAAGCTGGCCCCCGTGAGCTGTACTTGCAGGGCAAGAGCACCGTCTTCCCTGGACTGATCAGGATGATTTCTCCTTTGAGCTCTGCAGGGTGGCTTGAGGAGATGGAAGGGAAGAGCCTGCCGTTCAATTCAAGATGCTCTCCAGAAGGCGTGCGGGCAGAGCCACCACTGCTGCAAACTCACCCTGCAACGGGGCCATGCACAGCGCCGGATTTCCCACGGACGCGGTTTTGGCCCTAGGATGAGCAGGAGCTGCCGTGCCGGCTGCCCCAGGGCTCCACCAGCCCCTGAGGACACAACCCCCATTCGCAAGGCCCATACTGAGACCCGTGCATCCCAAAAACACCAAAGGGTTTGTCCCACCCCAAGCCAACAGCAGCTTTGCACAGTCCTCGGCTCCACGAGAACCACCTCTTTCACCATCCGCTACCGCCACCATTTGCTTCTAGGTATAAATTCTTGGAAAATCATGCTACAAGGCAAGGTTAATTCTTCCAGAGGTTTATCCTGTTATCAACCCCCTCCGTAGGGCTCTGCCCCGACCCCAGCACACACGGGAGCGCCGGCTTGGCCGCGGGACGTCAGCCTTCGCACCGCAGCCCGGGCAGACCCACGCAGGCAGGCTCGGCCCTCTGCTAACCAAAGCGTCCTCTGATCCCGGTGGAAAACTGAAGACTCGGTTGCTTGCAGCACATCTCCCTGCTGCACAAAGTGACTGGCAAAACCCCTTTTAGCCATAAATATAAATCAGGGGCATTACAAGGATTGCAGCTCTTACATTTGACTTTATATTTTCAGCAAATACACTGCCAGCCTCTTCCGAGGAGCGGGTGATGAACTGCCGATCTCTCCGTTCCCGACAGGCAGGAGGCAGCTAGCAGAGGAAGTTTGCTTCAGATCTTTTTTCTTCTTCTTCCTTTTTTTTTTTCTCTTGTTTAAACACCGTTTTCAGTGACAGGGGTTTTCCGCCATTCAGATTCGTCTTCCACTTCCTAGTTACAGCCCTCAAAACCTACATGGAAAGCAATAACCAAAAAGGGACTTCAGTGCCTGCTCCCATTACTGAAGCAAACCTTCCTCAGACTTCCACGAAAAGATAAATCCTGAGAAAATTGTCTAAGAAGCTCAAGCAAGACCCATGCTGAGCAGAAGTGGAGCAGACACCCCAGCTCCCGCCGAGGGAAGCAGGTCATACCCCTGCCAGCAATGCGATTTCAGTAATAGCTTTTCAATTGCTGAACTCTACTGCTTTCATAACTCAAGTTCGCTTTTTCTTGGGTCTCTGTAATTAAGATAACCTCGCAGCAGAAACAGCCTGGTTGCATCACCTGCTCTCTCTGTTTAAAAAAAAAAAAAAAAAGAGAAAACAGAAGGGGGATCTGAACACAAGGAGGTAGAAAGTTACAAACAAAATATTTAAAACCCTCTGAGATGCACATCTGATGGATCATTTTTTAATCAAAAAATCTCTGCTTATGTAGGTGAGGTCAAGCTAAGATTATTCTTCCTCCCCCTGCTCGTGGCACAGCCGGACACGCACCCTGTGCTGAGGCTGTTAATTAGAAATTCCTCAACTTAAAATAAACAAATTAAATGGAAAAAAAAAATCCCTTCTAGCAATTCTAATTTATTGCATTTTTCTCTGAAAGGGCAGCAGTGTCAGCAGCAGCCTTTGGGCTCATTATTCTGGGAATCCACATCACGAAATTTGTTCCCCTTGCCCTGGCTTCTCAGAGGGGCCTCCGAAATGTCAGATTTGAATACAACCTTGCATGGCCATCACTATTTCTTTTCTGGTTGAGTAACGCACTGGCTCAGACCCCAGCCTTCAGCCTGTACAGAATGGCCCGCAGGGGAGTCCCAGGGACCATGGCATTAACACACTAGTGATTTTGGAGCGGAAAGTTGCGGCGGGGGCACACGGGAAATCCCCCGGCGGCACCAGGGATGCTGCAGCATCCCTCGCGGCACCGGGGATGATCCACCGTCACGTGCGGCATCGCCAGCCGCGGCACATGCTTATCTGTGTGTTGGGGGGTGGAAAAGAAAACCCAGAATTTCTCAATGTGCAGCGTGAGCTGCTCTGTCCCATGCAAAAAACCACCCCAAAACTCCACCACGTGAGTGCCCAGCCTGATGTCTGGCTTCAGGCCAGGGGCCTGATGCTGCTGTGGAAAGTGAGTGAAGTTGCCTCCGTAATTCACCCCACGGTCACGTTATGCTTCCGAGCAGCTGGTTTGCATTATCTGATTTCCCAAACCATATCTAGTTTCTGTCTTATGACCATTCATAACTACAAATAGTTTGTATTTGTATTATTGGTCAGGGTGTTGATGCTAAATCATGACAAAGACAATATTCTCCAGCAGATCCACACACCTCAGTAATATCAAAACTAGAAAAAAGAAACTCATCAAAACAGTACTTGTGAAATGACCTGTTCAAGACAGGAGTTGCTCAAAATTGCCCCTGTAGGATGCTCAAAAAAAAAAGGCAGTGCAAAAGATATTTGGGTAAGTCAAGATGGTTGGAGGCCGTCTTGGGCATAGCAATCACGAAATGATAGAGTTTTTGATTCTTGGAGAAGTAAGGAGGGGGGGTCAGCAGAACGGCCTCCTTGGACTGTCGGAGGGCAGACTTTGGCCTGTTCAGGAGCCTCGTTGACAGAGTCACTTGGGAGGCAGCCCTGAAGGGCAAAGGAGTCCAGGAAGGCTGGACATTCTTCAAGAAGGGAATCTTACAGGCACAGGAGCAGGCCATCCCCATGTGCCAAAAGACGAGCCAGCGGGAAAGAAGACTGGCCTGGTTGAACAGAAAGCTTTGGCTGGAACTCAGGAAAAAAAGAGAGTTTATGAGTTTTGGAAGAAGGGGCAGGCAACTCAGGAGGACTACAAAGATGTTGTGAGGTTATGCAGGGAGAAAAGTAGAAGGGCCAAAGCCCAGCTGGAACTTAATCTGGCTACTGCCATAAAAGACAATAGAAAATGTTTCTAGAAATACATTAGCAACAAAAGGAGGGCTAAGGAGACTCTCCATCCTTTATTGGATGCGGGGGGAAACATAGTGACAAAGGATGAGGAAAAGGCTGAGGTACTTAATGCTTTCTTTGCCTCAGTCTTTAATAGCAAGACCAGTTGTCTTTGGGGTACCAAACCCCATGAGCTGGAATACAGGGACAGGGAGCAGAATGGAGGGATTTAAAAGCCGGGGAGATGTGGTGCTTAGGGACATGGTTTCATGGTGGGCTTGGCAGTGCTGGGTTAGCGGTTGGACTTGACGATCTTAAAGGTCTTTTCCAACGTAAACGATTCTATGATTCTATGATTCTAAGATGGACCATATAGTTGACCAATTTTGCATACTTTTACCTTCTTGGCTTACCTGCAAACATATTACGTTCTTCTGAGAAAACCTCATTCATCCTCCGTGCTCACTTGGAGTACACTCTCCCTGCTCCCTGAAATGCCAGCGCCCAGATCTCATCAGTTTCTACAGGGTCAGAAACAGAACATTGCTGTGAGCATCAGAAAATCCCCGTCAACAACTTATTTCAGGAGAAAAGAAACTTAATGACCCCTCTGTTTGTAACTGCTCCCCTGCGGAGTGGGAAATAACCTCACATGGACAAGGGCATCATCACTGAGCTGGCAGATGGCCTGACGCTGCATCAGTAGGCTCCTTACAAGGCCCAGCGACAAGAGGGTGTTGTAGCAGCACCGACCTCCCCCACGACTCCGCACACCCCTCGCAGAGTGGCTTAGAATGGCAAAGTACGTGCAACCTGGGGAAAAAAGCACAGCTCGCTCTTCTAGGCTGGCAGAGGGCACCCTGAAATCCCAGGGCAGGGTATTAAATAAGGATCTTATAGGCTGCAGCAGACTTCCAAATATTGGGAGTTTCATGTATGCAAATAAAAAAGTGCAAATATTTCTCAGTTAAGTTAATCACCAAAACATTGAATCTACAGATGGGAGGAAGTCTTCATTACTTGATGCTTTTAGGTAATGATTCCAGCTTGATTCAGATCAAATGGAAGTTTTGGACCTGCTAAGAACTTCTTATGTAAGGCTCTCTTATGTCATATTAGAAGTCACATTAGAGGTCACAATAACGTCTTCTATTCATGATTAGTAACCTATTCATGAACACTTTGATGTTACAAGACAAAACAATGACATTGGTTAAATTTCCAAAGAGTAATTTGGGATTTACCTGTTGAGGTCGATACGAGTCACATTTGCAAATTCTGACAAGGGTTCTATTAAAAAAAAAAAAAAATCCAACGTCATGCTTTGCCAGCAAAAAAAAATCTTGGGGGAAAAAAAAAAAGGCAGTCCACTTTATGCTTTACCCATCAGGAACTGTTAGTCATCAGCAATGGGGCTGCTGAGAGTGCAAATGCCATTGCTTCAAAACTGTTCTTCACAAAAGGTGAATAAAAGGCCACCAAGTCTCTGCTTCCCCCAGAGCGTCACTGACAGCAGATCTCCCTAATCTGAAGGGATGAGAAATGGGGAATTTTTGAAAAGGAAAGAAACACACACCCCATTATGATAGGCTGGAAATCTAGGGGATCCTCCAAGCTATATCTAGAATAGTGCATAGAATACACAATGTTCCTTTGTCCGAAAGCAATGACAGAGACCAAGAAGGCACAAAAATGTAAAAACTTGCCCACATAAAAGCTTGCCAACATAAGAAAAGCTACACACATGCACAGCCCCTTTAATGATGAGATGCCACCCTGTTCCAGAGGATGGGACCTCTGAAGACCACCGAGCCCAAGCCCCATCTGTGCAGGGTCAGCCAGCGCAGGTTGCCCAGGACCACGTCTAGGAAAAACCTTTCCGCATGCCACGCTGTGGGCGAAAAGCATTTGCCTAAATGCTTCTGTTTTACTGCAGAAACGCAGTTCTGCCGTCCTGCTGAGTATTTCTTGTGAACGTGCAGCTCTTAGAAATTTGTGGGAGGTGGGGTAAAAGTGTATGAATGGCTTTTGAGTAACACACTTTCCTTCCTGAAATGATCTTCTTGGCAAACACGAAAGCTGTTTCCTAAAGATTTAGAAATACACCCACGTCCCCTGGACACTCTTTAGGAAAAGGTGCTTTATTCATTCATGCAACCACTCCGTAGTACTGCAGAGTCAATGCGTTTCCACAGCAGTAAGCAAAAGTGAGTCAGAGCGAAACTGCACCGTCAAGATCTCTGACACGGCAAAGGAAATACAGGTAAACACAGCGGCGTAGCATCCGTGCGCAGGCCAGAGTTTCCTTTGTGGAATGGACACATCTGGCTTACGCTCGTACCAAAAAAAATACAAATCAGGTTCCAAAACAGGGAGGAGGGAATTGCACAAGACTGAGAACCACTCTGCATGCTCTGGGTGTCAAACTGAAATGACTTCATGGAGACCCACAGATTGTTCAAAATAAGAGAAGTTTGGAAACGAGCGCTCAGCTCCTGGGCAGGAAGGAGGGAGGGCTCCTGGCCCCGTGCCGCTGCTGCGCTCCCACTGATGGCGCAGGAGGTTCCCGTCTGCCCAAAGACCCTTTGCTTTGCATCCCACAAAAATACCAGTACCTAAACCTAAAGCTGAGGCTGAGAGTGACCCCTCTGCTGCAGGGGGACCCGATTTGCAGAGAAGTGCCTGGGAGTGCATCCTTCACCAAAGGGAGCGGGTTTAGCTCTGGGCTTTGGTCCAGGGCCAGGCTGCCTGCGGACCCGCTCCGGGGCACTGCCTCCTGACAGCATCGCACCCACTGCCCTGACCACATCGTTTTCGATGCCCTGATGAAACTTAAGCAGCCATCCAGGTCTTGGCAGTGAAGCTTTATGAACCATAGCAGATTTGAGTTAATCCAAAATAAGCAAAAAAATCTCCCAGGGTGGGAGCCAAGGGGAAAAGCAGAGAAAGGTGGGATCCTACCCATGGAAATGCATTGAGTTTAAGACTACTCGGTTTTGTCTGAGCCATCTGCTGCTGCTCGCTCTTCTCCTTTCTGATAACTTCTGCTGGCGGTCAAGGGCAGAAACCGCATGGCTGCGTTAGAGCAGGGGAAGAAAAATGGGTCACCAAATACATGACACACGCTGTGATTCAGACAAACTAGTGTGCCTGCAGTGATTCACTGGAAGCAGGCTTCCTCATCTCCTCTGGAAGAGCCAACATCAACAATAAAAGGAAAACAAATCAGAACACAAAATCCCATTGCCTCTGCCTCAATACCTTCAGTTACTTCATCCCCTTTACTCTTACCCATACATACGTAACCATTCCTCTCTTTTGCTCCTAAAAATCATTAAAAAAAATCTAAATATATGGTAACAAACAATACTTTGCATTTTTCCAGCATTTGTTTTGCAACAAGTGCCTTCACAGAGGTTTGCAAATTCAACTTAAAAGAGGTTCAGTGCAGTGAAGGAAATGAGAATTGAAGTGATTTAGCCAAGGCAATATATTGGAGGCAGGCTAGGAAGAATGCACCATTTCAAAATAAGACGGGAGCTTTCAAAGAAAACACTCTGATTTCAGGAAAGCCAAATTCATCTCCACTTTCTCTTTCTTGGATAACAGATTCCCGAGTTCATCAGTGAAATCTTTATCACAAGGAAGCAGGGGGGTGTGTGTGTACAAATGTATATATAGAAAGAGAACATGAAAGAGAGGAAAGCGGAAAACAAGAGAGACGTCAGAGGAATTATCTTCAGCTCTGAAATGGTAATTTTATCAGAGCTGGGACAATAAGTCTCAGTTAACACAGTACACCCAGTTTGCAGAGCCAGCACTGGGATGCTTGGATGGGGTTAAAGTCCATTTCTAGGAAACGAAATAGGATTGAAAAGCTGGAAACGTGAATATTCAGGACCTGCTTATACACTTTAACACCACACACTGATGTTAAAATAAATAGTGGCTCCCATGGCACAAGCCCGGCTCCCACCCAGCTGCTGCGGCCAAGCAGCCAGGCAGCCGTGCCCAAGCCCTGAGGGACCTGAGCAGCAGCGCATCCCGGTCGGGCTGGGCCTCCTCCACCGCATCCCAGCGCATCACACATCTAATCCCACTGGCGTTCAGACACGCCAGCTGAAGTCTGGGAGCATAGCCTTTGAGCTTGCTGAAGGCAGTGAAAATTCACATTGGCTTCAGCAGATGTACATATAACTGAAAAAAAAAAATTAAAAATTAAGATTTAAGATTAGTATGTGGATTTGCAGGATAGCATTAGAATGCCAAAGGAGGTGACAGTGTATTTGTGCAGGTTCATTATAAGCAATGCTGCTGAATTATGCATGATGCTGGGGATCCTAAGTGCAGGTTGGATATGGGAGTTTAAAAATAGAAATGCTTTTTTTTCCCCTAACAATAGCGCATTCATCTAAAAATAAAAAGTAACTGTGAGAATGCAGAAGTAACCTTACACAGCACCTTTTGTTCTTCGCATTATAGCTGAAGCTTTCCTCTTTAGCCACATTTAAATTTACAAGAAGCAAGCAATGAGAAAAAAAATGCAGAGTCTAAGCACAAAAGATTTGATGGGGTGTGAGGAGAGGAGGGGGGTCAAGAGAACAGGAAACCCAAGTTGACGGGAAACCCAAGTGACATTTGGGTTTAATGAATGACTTAAAACCCCAATATTGCTCGCCAGGAAACGGGGAGAGGAAACTGAGCGATGTTTTGAGAGTATAAATGAGGGGCTCCATCAAGGTGAAGGCTGCAGATCTGCTTTTTACCCTCCTGTGAAATTCAACCAAGAGCTGGACCAAGAGGCAAGCAGCTCATTTTCGCAGCATGCAAACCTGCTCAGCCCTGGTCTTGCTGCTCCTGGCTGCCAGCACCCTGCCTGCCAGGTGCTCGCCCGCCGAGCCCAGCTGCCTCCACTTCTCCGAGCTCCTGCCTGCAAAGCTCAAAGAGCTGCGGATCAAGTTTGAGGAAATTAAGGATTATTTTGTAAGTATAACTCTGCTAGTCTCTCCTCCTTCTCGTTCTGCTTTTTTTGCAAAGTTCGGTGATTTGGATGAGGGGGAAGACAGCTTCCTCCCGGCAGAAATGATTTGGTTGAGTATTGTGCTATGGGCTGACGGGGGTGAGCAAGAGAAGTTCAGTTTCATTGCTCACTGAGAGACAACACGTAAGGGTTTTCTTCCTAGTTTTAGTTACAATGAACTCAAGAGATTTCATAATGAATCTTTGTGACCCTTACTAGCCAGACTTCACCCTAAATGTTGCAGACCAAATTATTCACTGCATTAATAGGAAGGAAATAGTCCCTTCTCCAGGGCAACGAGGTCCAGTCTCGCTGAAGTCAATGCTAGATGAAAAGGGAAATCTTTTGCTACAGACTTTTTCTTTGAAAGAACCACAAAAGCCTGAACATGGTCCTTTATGACTCGAGAAAAGGTACAGTAACTAGCGCTGGCTGTGGTGCCTGTAAAAGGTCGCTGCTTTGCATCGCAGCGAACAGAAGCTTCAAGGCTGCTGAGAAAGCAGCACAAGATACCCTCAGAGCATTTGTCATTGCATCAGTACTGAGAGAGACGGTTGGTCGCATCTGTCTTACTATTTTAGTTAACGTTTGGGTTTTAGCAATAAAACAAGATAAATCTCCGGGTTAAATCTCAGGCTAACGTCATGGCTTGTATTTATTATCAAATGAACACAGTCAAGACTTTAGATTTAAAGCTTGCTGTAAATCTCCCAGTTAATGTTGGGAAGGAATATTTTTGACCTCTCAGGAAAGTTTTGGCACCTTGGTGCCATGGGGTGATGCTTTGGCTGGTGCCAGCTCACCCCACTGCAGCTCTCTGGTCCTCCAGAGCTGTTGGTGCAAGAGGCACCACCAGAGCAAACACCCTCTGCAGATCCCTTCTCCCTGTTGACTGGAGACCTGCAGAGATGACAAAAACGGGGGGATTAAACCCTCCTGCCCTGGCAAGCCTGGGGTGGATGCCTCGCTTCCAGAGGCTGCCATGACCTTGACACCCATCTGAAGAGCGGTGCGGTTTGCATCAGCACTCTTACATAAACACCCTCTGCAGCTGAAGCGAGCGTGCAGCGCTGGCAGCGGCGGGAGGAGTTTCACATGAACGAAATCGATGGTACTGAAGTTTGTGATTTCATTATCTTGCTGTCTTGACCTAATGGTAGTTGCGCTGCAAGATTATGGACCAAAGAATGGGTGACTCCTGAATCTGGTGTTATTGTGCTATGTACGCAAATGTGCTCTTTGCCTTCGCTTCAGTGAGACCATAAATGCAAACAAGGAAAATGATCATTCCGTAGGGCAAAGGGAAAAATAGTGTTGACTGCCTAAGTAAAGCTCACGCTTCTATTGCATCCTTCTACAGCAATCAAAAGATGATGAACTTAGCATCCAGTTGCTCAGCTCCGAACTGCTGGATGAATTTAAGGTAAGAATTATGATTCTTATATCCTTATCCTTCAGCCAGTGTTTTGTAAGAAGGGAAGCAGATTGTAATTTGGGGCATTTTCAGTGTCAGACAAGGACAGCTCTCCAGCCAAGCAGTAACATGGGTGTCTGTGGCAGGGCTGACGCATGGTTCCCCCCACATCGCAGCCGCAGCGAGCGCTCCCAACGTGCTGCGAGCGCTCTGACCACCACCGCGATTTTGATTTTTAAAAACACCCACACATGTTGGTGCTGGTGGTCAGCCCCAACACGGTTACCTCCTCTCGCCCCAGGGGAGCTTCGGCTGCCAGTCAGTGTCAGAGATGATGCGGTTCTACACAGAGGAGGTCCTGCCCAGCGCTATGAGGACCAGCACGCACCACCAGAAGAGCATGGGTGACTTGGGCAACATGCTGCTGAGCCTGAAGGCAACGATGAGGCGCTGTGTGAGTGGGGCTCAGCATCACATGAAATCAGTGCTCCGGCAAGGCAGGGCCAGTCCCAGACCAGCAGCAGGGTGGGGAGCGGGTGCTGGGTCTCCCCAGGAGCAGGGGACAGGAGCATGGGTGTTGGGATGGTGCGGAGGAGCAGGGCTCTGGGCAGGCAGACCCCGTAAGGATGGGGTTTCTCCTAGCTCGTGCTCTCCAGGCTTTAATCAGTTAAATGCTGATGATTCAGAGGCTCTGTTCAGGAGCACCACTTATTTGCAGCCAGTCCCACCCAAGCTGAAGAGACAAGGGGAAGGAGGGCAGAGTGGCCGTCCCTTACCTGGGCACTGGAGCAGCGTGGCTCTGCGACGATGCCTCCCAAAACCACACCTGGTGTGGCCGTGACCCCATCGCCTGCCGCAGGCTAACTCAGATGGGGCCAGCCCTGCCCCGGGCTGAGAGCACCACGGGGCCAGTGGCAATGGGCACAGGGCTGGGAAAGTGCTCGGGGTCCGTGCTCAGGGTCGTGCCGTTGCTCGTTTCATCAGTGCACGGTGCAAAGCAGCCGCAGCTGCTGCCCAGGGAGCCCCATGGCCACACACGGGAAAGGGGAAGGTGCCGGCGGGGCGGCAGTGACGAAGGGAGATCCGCTGCCGCACACCCCGGGAAGGAAACCCGTGTGGTTGAAGCCGTTGTTCTCGTCCCTTTGCAGCACAGATTCTTCACGTGCGAAAAGAGGAGCAAAACCATAAAGCACATTAGGGAGACGTTCGATAAGGTAAGGTCCCCGCTCGCGTGGCTGCGCTGAGGTTGGGAGGAGCCCGCTGCTATATTATTATTTATAATAATATAAACACCTAAGGCAGAGAAATCTAGAGAGCGATGCTTGAAGGAGCAGCCGGTGGGTTCCCCTGGGGGTGGGGCAGGGAAGCTGGAGATGTCGGTGGAAGGAGAATATGTCTAGCGATTGTACATCGTGTATCATCACATTCAGACTTAACCGGACTTGGCTTTCACCTGCAGATGAACGAGAATGGAATCTATAAGGCCATGGGAGAGTTTGACATTTTCATCAACTACATCGAAGAGTACTTGCTGATGAAGAGGAAGTGAAAACGCCCACGGGTCTGCATCTTTCGCACAAAATCCTGCTATTTTTTCAGAAATCACTTTAGGCTGCAAGGGCACATGAGAGATTAAGTTATCTTAGGGTTCAAGTCAAGAATTACAGGTCAATAACGTCAAGTTTAGTATTATATTTAAAAGTGGGTTTTTTTAAGAACTGAATTTAATATTTATTACTTCTAATACCTCAGTGTTTATGTTTACAGTATGTTTTGAAGAAAAGTGTGACAAGATTGTAAAATACTATTTATTGTTCAATATTTTAATATTTTCTATGGTAGTGCTATTTTATTCATAGCTTCAGAACACCCAAAGCGGCATTCTTCTGGGGAGCAGATAATGAGCAGAGCTTATCCTAAGTGCAATTTCACTGAGTGTAGTTGCCTGATCAGGAGCAATTCCAGCTCTGAGTTCAGCAAAACTTAATTTTAAGCAAATGAGCACTCTCCTCCTGTTCTATCCCTCTATTTATTTATGCAAGCAAATGTTTTTACGCATAACCAATGTCACCGTTCTGCAGTTGGAATTAGGCACTGAAACATTCAAAATTATTCCATGGCCTTGCACTGAGCAAAATAACTATAAATGTAACCAAGGGCATTTTTTTCTCCTGTGCATGGAAAGCAAAGTGGAGGAGGACCTGCACTCCACTGAACCGCACGCGGCCATGCCACAGCCACAGACCAGCAGACCCCACCTTTAGTCTTCAGCCTATATATTAGTTCAGGTTAAAGAAAAAAATAGTAGTAGGAATGAAATGTTTGGTTCTAATAGAACTTGACTTAAATGTTGCTAACGACTGACTTCCAGAGCTGCTGGGTCAGCCACTCTGCACTTTTGAAAGTTAATCTTACTATTTTCCAGTCTTTGATTGGGTTTTACTCGCTGTTTTGTTGGGTTTTTTTAATCTTTTAGAAGTTAGAGGATATTTAATTAACCACCATTTTAAGGTGGCTTGGGTAATTTGCATTCAAATCCATAAAGCTGCACGCAGCACTGACGATATTCGGGTTTGTGTTATCTCTAATCCTGCACACGGGGAGCCGCAGCAGACGAGTGCTGCGGGGGGGAGGCTGCAGCGAGAGCAGCTTCGGTGCCTCCGGGAGCCGCTGGCTTTCAGGCTCCCCTTCCTCCTTGCCCCGGTCTCCTGTGTGCCCCCACGGGACACCGAGCCAGAGGAAAACGCCATAACCCAGAGGCATTTGCTTCTAATATTTAGAAGTATTAGGGCACCAATATGATGAAACACAGTCAGTTTGTTGTTGGCTTTGTAAGTTACCACTGAAGAGGGGCTATTTATACTTGGTTTATTCTATTTGTACATTTATGGTGACAGAAGGGCATTCCTGCTGGCAGCCTGCCTGCGCGGGAACGGGTTATCCCAGGAATGCTGCTCGCTGGGTCGCTCCTTCCACTGAGCTCAATCGGGTGGCAGCGACTCAAGGGCAGCATGGGAGCCAAACACTGTAAAACTTAATTTAAGCTTCTTACCAGGACACATTAAGCTCCTGTTGAGCCAGCTCTGTACTCATTTTTCCACCAAACGTCTTGACTTCAAGCTGTAGGAGAAGCAAGGACGGCCCCGGAGCTGCGGCGAGAGCCCAGAGCATCAGCGGCTCCGCTCCCGGGGGGCTGCGCTGGCGGGGGCACCGTGCCTTAGCCACAGCTTCTGTCACTGCATGAACTTCTGCATGTTTATCTGTATGAAAAGAAGTCTTTTATTTTTGCTAATAAAGACCTCCTAATGAATAAAGCCTCTGTTCTCTTCTTCCAAGCTGTTAATAGGGCTGTAAATCAGCACCCGTGCATAGATGCTGTGCCCAGTGTCACCGTGCTGGGGAAGAGCCCAGCAGGCACGGATCCGGGCGAGGAGGACCCCCAAGGATGTGTTGCATGCATTAATGGCCAGGGAAGTGAGAAGACCCGAGGTCCTCACATTTAAATGCAAATTTCTGACACAATTTGCTGGAACAAAATACCTGCCAGTGATTTCTTACAGTAGAGAAACGCTGGCCCCAAGGTTCTTCATGGGTTACTCCAGCCTCTTCAGCCTCTAACTCCAGCAAGCGTTTCAGCCATCGTCCTTTTCAGAGCAGCATTTATAGTTAAATAACCGGTTACATGCCATCACGTAACACCAGCACTAATCACCAGGGCTTTAACATCCCTACACCTCCCTTCCCCTGATTTACAGGAGATAGCACTGCTGCCTCTGTTTATCTATTGAGTTGTTTTTTCACATTTGTTCTCAGTCAGGATGAGGTCTTGATCCTAGATCAGATAGTAGATACTAGCTAAAAACTAGACTAATATAAATTAACAGCAGAACTGCTTGCTTTTCCTCGGGCTGGGGATTATGTATCTATGCACATGGATCCGTATGCCCAGCAGTTGAATCCTGAACAAAACCGAGCAGGCGTGCACGTGGGAATCTACAGCTCTGTTACTGATAAACCCAGAATTCAACCAGCGTAACCATTCCCAAACTCCAGCTCGCGCCGGCAGCCCGGGGCCGCTGCTGGGGGTACCCACCTGGCCACGGTTCTGTTCCACTTTTGAGCCCTTCTGGTTTTCACCGCTCTGAGCCCTTCATTTGCCAGTCCAGCAGGCTCTGGGTGTTTATTAGCAGCTGGGGTTTCTTTCCTCACTGCATTAGAAACAAAATTCGGTTAATATGACAAGTTCTAAGTCTGTTTCTGCCCAGACCTCAGTCTGGTGTTGGTCAGTGGAATTGCTGAACTTGCCCCAAGAGATTATTTGTGTTCTCAGTAAAACCTGCACTTAGGAGCACTGCTGAAAGCTTCACCCCGCGTGCTCCCCTGACCCCTCTGCACCTATTTTCATCCCTTTTATATAACTTTTCTTCCATAGGATGCAAGAAACAGCTCTCAGAGCTCACGTCGCCAGCTCGAGGTAGGAGCCCCAGGACCCTCGTGAGCAAAACCGGTGCCTGGGCTCTGCCCTGCGTGGAGAAAAGGGCAGCGTCAGCTCAGCTGTGGTGAGTTTTTCAGTAAAGCTCAGTCACTCTGGTTAAAGTAACCACAGGAAGGAAGCAGATGGGATGCCTCTTGCTGTACGGAGAATGAAGGTTTCCAGTTACCTGATGCTACGGGAGTCGTTTGATTCATAAGAAAATGGAGACAGAGCGAGTCAGCAATCTGGACGGGATGGCTGCCTGCTTGCAGGGGCATCAGCATGGGAAAGGAGCTGGCACGGTGGGGAGATGCAGCTCCAAAACTGGGTTGAGAAGGTGGAAGGACTGCGGAAAGGTGCTGCAGGGCTCCTGGCCAGGGGCACGGGTTCGCTCGAGGGAGAGAGAAACAAGAGCCAGGGGACACATAGTGCTAGATCACCACACAAGCCATGTGCAAAGAAATCTGTGCCATTTGTCACCAAAACACGGGGATGTTTGCATCGTGATGCAGCTCTGGTGGGCAAAAGCATGCAAACATGCCTCTGACTAAACATACGTATCATCTCCAGGAAGTTTTAGGAAGGGTGCTCTGGAAATCCCACCAGAAGCCGTCTGGGCAACCAAAGGCAGCATCTACCATGGAGAAATCACATTTCCATCAGAGGAGCGATCGCCATGATTCATTTCTGGCCATGTCCTCATGCAGCCTTTTTCCCATTACCAGGCCAGCCCTGGCCACAACAGTCCCTCCCTGCCAGGACACACTGCTTAAAAAAAAAAAAAAAGGAAATAAAAGGAAAAAAAAAAAACCCCAAAGGGCAGCCTGCAGAGCTGAGACACCCAAGGGACCGTCACAGGTCATCCGTGTGACTCGTGACACCTACCGCAAACCAGAATCACAGCACCAGCATCACCCAGCTCGCAGCGTCTCGCCAGGCTGCGCCCTGACCTGACGCCCGCTGCACGTGTGGGGTGCAGGCAGCAGCTCTGCAGACCCCCTTGGGTCCCAACGTCAACTACCATGTGCCAAAACCATCAGTGTTTGGGGGAAAAAAACCACAACAAAAAAAGGTCTTTTACTGCAGTAGCGTGATGCCATCACAGCGTGAGCTCTGTGCCGATTGAAGCAGCGGCGGGCAAGGTGAGCCGAGTCGAGAGCCGGAGCGCTGGGCTGGGGCTCAGCCCTGCCTCTGCTCTGCTGGATCCCAGCGGGGCCGTGCGAGCCACAGGATGAGACCCCGGGCACAGCGTCCCCTCTGCAAAACAAAACGGGACAGTGCTCCCCTGCACGCCTCTTGTGTGCAACCTTCTGCTTCTCACGCAACCCCGAAAACTGCTGCGACGGGAGGCTGCATGCACCGGCACGGTGCATTATCCCCCATCGCTTAGTGCTGATGCAGTTCTTGCCAATCTCAGTGTCAGTCTAAGTGTTACAGTAACAGCACAAGACTGTCACATAGATCAGAGATGGTGGTTTTTCTGGTTTTTTTATCCCACAGAAGCAAATGGTTTCCTTACTGGGTACCTTCTTCCTGAGAGCTCAGCCCGCTGCCTTATCAGCAGCCCTGGTACCTGGGAGCCTGAGTCATTCACCCAGTCTCGGCCACTGCTGCCTGCCTGAGCAAGGCTGAGCTTCTCACCAGGCCAACCGCTGCATCTCAGCCGGGTGATGCTAGTGCCGCAAAGATTTCCACGTGGCATGGGCTGCATGTGGGTAAGCCGCTTTTTGAGCTAAAAAAAAAAAAAAAGTTTAAATATTAAAGCCTAGAGGAAAAGAATTGGAGATTTGGTCTAAATACAGAAGAGGAGGAGGTTTATCAGCCCTTCAGTTTGCGAGGGGCAGTTGCACTGCTCTTGAAGAGCACAGCATCACCATCAGGCCAGAAACAAACCCGCTGGGAACGGCGTGGCCAATCCAGCCCATTATAAAGCAGCCAACACTACATAAAAATCCCATTTCTGCATCCCAGCACCCCCCATCGGTCAGTGCCCCTGCTGCTGCCTTCAGACAGGAACACCAAGAACCACCGCCTGCTTTTCATTTTCCTTTTTAGAAAGTCCAGTCGGTGCTCACTCGACAGAAGCTCCGTCTGTGGTTGAAGCCGCACGTTTCTGACAGTCCGGTGCGGGGCAGCGAGCTCCGAGCGGGCTCCGTGGCACAGGACCGGGGGACGGGGACAACCCACTGCGGCCGGCGAAGTCCAGGCTTGCCTAACTGCTCTGCCACGCAGGCAGGGGTTTTCATGGTGAAACCGGCTGAGCCACAGCGGATGAATCACTGCCAGCGAGTGCCGGAGCAGGCGCGTTGGCAGTCGTCCCTGCTGCCAGCAGCATGGCGTTTGCAAGGTGCTGCAGTGCAGGCAGTCACTCACTTCTTCCACTTTTTTTTTTCCCCATCGGAGGGAATCCTGGCTCATGGGAAGATGCAACACCCAGCCAGACAAAAGAGAGCATGGACGCTGGGTTGGCACAGGGAAAAAGTTAGTGGTTTCACAAGTGCTTTAGTTTAATTGCTGCAGCGTGTGCACAAGCACATGTGGACAAAACTGCCGAGGACTCCAGACGTGCCCAAGCATCAGCTGCTCCCTGGTACATAAGCAAGTTTCACTTCAAATAAGGAACACGCCAAGAGCAGCAGCATCAACACATGAGAGCATCTGCTGCCTGAAAGAGCTGTTTCTGTTTTTTCTTTTTTCTCTTTAGAAACTTTCCTGAAAGCCATAAGCACCCTGGTGCTGGACACTATGTACTTGCTGTCAAGAAAGCAATTAAACTTCTTAGTCATCTCCTGTTGGCCAACACGGGGAGGGCAGATGAGCTGATCCCAGCTGAACTGGTGGAAGTGTCTGAATGCAGTAGGGCAGACACAGATGTCTCCTCTCGTGGGCTGGGCATGAGGAAGAAACCCCCACTGGCCTCTTTCTTGTAAGGAAAAAAAAAAAGTGTCTCTCAGCACGAGGAAGACGAGCACCTTCTCTGGGACCCTTCAGCCTCCCGGGGTGCCATGAGCACCAGGGACCCAGCTTTTAGTGGTACGAGGGACCTTAAGCACTAAAGGGGCAAAATCGAAACAAGTAAACCCTGTTTTAACCATTTCTAAATTGCAAACGCTTTCAGAACTTTCCTGATTTCGGTTGTGGTTATAGTTAATGCTTGTTATTTAATTTTAACGGGCTGTACCACTCAGCCCCACGCAGCTCGTGCCTCTCTGCGTCCTAGATTTTAGCAGCACGTGACTGAAATTGGGACTTTTGTCATGAAAGAGGTCAGGCAGAGCAGCGAAAACAGGGTGGCGTGCCCCGGCTGGGCGCGCACGTTACCCAAGGGGAGCGGGGGAAAGCGGCCGCGGCCCCAGCTTTGCAGGCTGCCACTTTCTTATCTCAGCTGCGCCTGGGTGGCGAGAGCCTGACTAATACCAGGTGCGGGAGAGCGCAGGATTACTAAAGCCAGCAGTGTTCATGCTCATTGCAGCCGCGCTTTTGGTGCTCGGGAGCTTGGTTTCTGGGAAGGGCTCGTCTCCATCTCCCAGGGCCAGCATCTCATGGACCCAGCGGGGCATGGCCGGAGTGCAGGACACCAGCCTGAGCATCCCTTCGAGCGCGGGGACCCAGCACATCCCACCCGCAGGCAGCGATCCCACTCCTCCCTGCGGGGCTCCACTTTCAGTATTTCAGCAAGTGAAATCTAAGCTCAACGCCTATTCATCTGTGCTCTGGCTTTGCCTGTAAGGTGGAGGAGCAGCAGCTCCAGCTGTCTCATAGCAAGAGGTGTGCAGGGACGTGCGTGTTTCCCCCCGCGGCGTGGGGT
Organism: Theristicus caerulescens; assembly: GCA_020745775.1. Classification (NCBI taxonomy): domain Eukaryota; kingdom Metazoa; phylum Chordata; class Aves; order Pelecaniformes; family Threskiornithidae; genus Theristicus; species Theristicus caerulescens. The sequence continues at coordinate 118,532 of CM036578.1, forward strand.
CTGGCACACATGGGGCGGCGGGGGCTGCCCTGCCCCGCTCCCGGCATTGCCAGGAGCCTTTTCGGTCTCAGCATCGGCGGGGGTGGCAAGCGGGGCTCCCACAGGGATTGCCCATGAGGCTGCTGAGCAAGTGCTCTTGCTTTCAAGGAGCAGCAATAGCTGCCCAGCGAGGGCAGGCAGGTGCTGGCAGCGTTGGTCCTGCCTGCCCCCGCTCTGGGGACAGAGCCCAGAGCACTGCACGCTGCAGGGTGGGACCCCGCAAAGCTACAGGTTATACAGGAACAGGCCTTGCTCCTCTGGGAAGTCAAACAACTGTTCTGCTGTCACTTTGTCCCCTGCAAAAGTCCAACCATCAGTTTTCTGCAGGCTTTAAAGTTCACAGGCAGATTATTTGGGAGAAAGGATTTCACCAGCTGCCCCAACATCAACATTTCTTCTCTAACACTGTGCAGCAGAGTTTGTCCTAGCCCTTTTCTGAGCTCTGCAGGGTCCTGTCACAAACTCATCTACTCTCCAACAGCATGGGAAGATGCAAGGCAATAGAAAAAAGAAGTGTAGGTTAACACACACACCCCAAAAAGCCCTTAACAACAACCAACCATACTGATCATCAGTAAGGCCCTGTGCCTGGTCATTTCCACCTTGCTTCACCATCGCTGTTTACCAGTAAGGGTCCAGCATCCCAGTGCAGAGCTTCAGGAGCCACCCACCGCCCTCTCCATAAGACAGGGATGGGAAACCTGAGGCGAGCAGCCCCACGGCTGCACCCCACGCTCCCCGTCGCCAAATCCCCCGGGTTACGCACGCAGCCGGTGGAGACGGGCGTCCCGGCGGGATGTGTTCGAGGCGGGTGGAAGGGATTCAGCCCCAGCACGCAAACCCTGAGGAAGCATTGCACCATTTCTGCTGCTGCCACAGACACTGTTTAGAGCAGAAAGCGAATTACAAACAAAACTGATAAAAGGGGCTACGGAGTAAGCAAAGCCAAGCAATTCCCCTGGTTGCACCTGCAGCCGGTGAATGGGTGTTGTGTGGGGCTGCGGAGACATTTGGGAGTGAACGGGCTGGTTCTCAGAAAGGTGCCTGGTTTCAGCGAAGCTCCTTTCCCATGCAGCGTGCTGGGCTCTGCCGCCAGCCGAGCCCCCGGCGTGCCCCACCACCCGCCCGGGAGCCGAGCACCTCCTGCCTGCGTCTCCTCCGGTTTCACAATGACTGAGGACTGGTTACCCTCAGCAGGCTGGTGAAGCAGCCACCTAACAGGAACAGCAGCCACTTGCTTTCCTCTTTGTGCTAAATCGCTTTATCCTGATACGTCCTGAGACTTTGGGGAGGATTCAGCTCCTGATATTGAAACTCAGCCCCAGGGTGATTCACAAGACGCCTGCAGAGTGTGAAGCAGCAGACTGATGATCTGATGCCACACAGATGCACGAACCCCATGACATTTTTGGGTCCTATCCCAACTGGCAATCTATTAATTTGTGAAAGAGCACGGTTCAGATGCGCTGACTCACTCCTGGGGCAATTAGATGATGATGCAGAGGAAAGAAGGGATTTTGTTGAATTGGTTCCCATCCATGCCAGCTCTTCAGATGCTTAAATCAGAGCGCTTCCCTGACTTTCTGATGCAGGAAGAACTGGAGATCCCAGCCTACGATGTAGGTAGAAATCCTCAGTTGGATAGGGATGGCGATTCAGTGGTTTAACCCAGCCAGTTCTCATTTTCCACCTCTGCCTTCTGTGATCTGTTGCCTTTTGCCTCTTGGCAGGGTCTCTCCACCATTTCATCACACCCTGAAGCAACAAAATATTCTTCTTCGCTCCAGACAATGGAGCTGGACTACGAGGTTCCCTTCCTGGCAGTAATGCCAGATTTCTTTTTCCCTGAGCTGAAACTTCATTTCCTGAATCTGTTGCAACGCTGAGCCCAGCTGCTGCGATCGGCACATCTTGCACACCCGCTCCGTAACCTGCTCACAGCTTCCCACGGCTGGGTCAGCCAGAGCTGCTCTGATTTTCAGAGCAGTGAGGACCAGCTTTGCCTTTCCTGGTGGGAAAAAGCACTGCAAGAGTCTAGAGCAGGATTCCTGTGGGCCTGTTCTAACTGAATAGGACAATTTCTGGAGAGCACCTTAGTGAAAAACACATTTTGTTCCTGGGCACCTTACTTTTACAGCTGGGTTTAAATTGTCAGCCATCACCGCCTGTCATTTTACAGTCAGCTCCAGCAAGCCCTCAGCAGAATCGCTCTAACCCCAGGTTCAGGCAAGCCTGATGCTAACAGGTCCTTTACTAATCTGGCATTTTTGAGCATTTAAGCAGTTTAGCTGTGCCAGCGCGCTTCGTCCCAAGCTCCGCAGCAGGAAATCCTGACAACCCTGATACACCTGATCCCAATTCTTAGAAAAATACAACCGTCATCTGATTTTTCACGGGAAGTTTTGCTTTTTTAAAATTGTACAGCTTACCATCAGCTGTACCTGGGGTACAAACCGACCTAGGACAGAAATGCAACCTAAGTCACAGCCTACTTGGCCAACAGAAGATTGCAGTTAGCTTCCATTAGACTTAGAGAAGGCTTGCAAGTACTGATAGCCCATGCATGGAAAAACATCTACTCTCAATTATAATCCCTGTCATTAGAAAACTAAGGGCACCAGCAAACTAGCAATGCGATGCACAACTGCTCAGTGCTCCTCTAGTCTCAATTGCACAACGTGCCTTCCTGTCCCACACATCCTCGGGGCCCTGGGGACAGTTTGTCCTTCTGGGGCTGTCCAGGGTTGACCAACACTGTGGGAGTGCAGCAAACCGCCGCTGCAGCGGCGTCTCGAGGAGGAGGAGATGCAGTGCTGTCAGCTATCCAGGCCTCGCCTCCCTCCTTGCAAGAGCAGCAGCTGCTTCTCGCATTGACAGGCTAGGAAACGGATCTTTGTGATTCATCTCTCAGGTAGCAGCAAACACCAACCATCTACCTGGAGCAGAGCCAGACTTTTGATCAAAACTTATCCCTTTGATAGTGAGAAATTTTTTTTTTCATTAGCAGGAAGTTTGCTACTAAAAATAAGATGGTAGGGTGAGGAGAGAGGGTTTATTTTCCTACTAACTACTGAAAATTAAAAATGCTGCGGTGAATCTCTCACATATTCCTTCAGAGTCAGCAGGTCACACGTACAGTCCCTTGATTTTGTGTGAAGCGTTGGGCGGCTACGTCATAGATCATACGTACATGGATTACGTGGTGGACGAGGATGCTAAAAGGTTATATTAAATTTAACTTCAAGTCGAATTCTGCAGCTTCAGCTCCAAAACAAGATGCAATCATTGGCACAAACCACATCCCTTCAGCATCTACAGCAGCACGGGATGCAGTTGGATACCTGAGTGCTTTCGTTTGTAATTGTGAAAGTACGCTCGTCAGGCCGGAGGGCTGCGTTTCGTTCAGGGCATCCAGCCTTGCACCGCAGGGGAAAGGGAGGGCTGGGTGCGCATCAGCTCCGCGGGGGCTGCCCGGAGGCGACGGTCGGCCCTCCTGACCGGCTCTGGCTCAGCGTGCTCTGGACACAAGGTGTGGAGAGGAACCTGCCCAAAGACTCTGCAAGCCTGGGTCCAGGCCACGGCAGGAGGCTCCCGAGGATGCGGCTAAAGCAAAGCCAGCCCAGTGCCAGCATCCCAGGAGCGAGGGCAAAGTCAGAGGTCCCACGACAGCACAGGGCACAACGAGAGAGGCATCAAGGAGCTCAGTCATAACCCAAATGTGCAAGAGGACAACAGTCCTGCACAATCCCAGAAGACCTTAAATGAAGTTCAGAGGCAAGTCCTGGACGGTGGGAAACCTCAAGGAAGGAAGCTGCATGCTGCTTTTGTCATTTTGCCTGGGCCCAGGCATTTTCTGTGTCTAGAGCTACAAAAGACAGCCTTCAAAGCCCAGGGACGCCCTTTGCAGTCTCTCTGTGACATTCCTCTTTGTTTTGAAGACAAACCCAGGAGAGCAGTCTTTGGAGGAGGACTGTATGGGCAGCCACTGGGGATGGTGTCCAGCTGTGGGTCCGGGTTCTGGGAAGGAGTAAGAGCGATGGCCAAGGAACCTGCTGCCGCCGAAAGAAGGGACACTGGGGCACATTTCGGTGGAAGCTGAGCTGGCTGGCCCCTCGTTCTGGGCTGGGGGGAAGCATGCGTGCCTGCGCTGCCAAGGCACTGGCACGCCAGAGCAGCCTCTGTTTGTCATTGTCACCCAAAAGCACTGACAGTCGTCACCAGGCTCCAGACGGTGGGTGTAGGATTTTGCTATCTGCACCACCACTCCTGGTTTCCAGTTAGGCTTGAAGTATTTTCAAAAAGAGTTAGCAAGAGAGACTTTCGCATGCTTATCTCATTGCGCTTTATCTTGGTGGCTCATCTTCAGCTTCTAGTTGAAATCAGCCATCTATATCTTCTTTTAAGGCCAAGCAAAGGTCAGGATGAACCAGGTGACATCAGTGCAGGTATATAGAGACTGCAGTGTTGTTATTTACCAGCTGGAGCTACCGAAGAGGAAATTAAGACCTTCACAAATTTGGTTCTTGTCAACTTCCTTCCTCTTCCCAAATAACTTGTAGTTTCAGAGCATCTCCACTGCAAAAAGTGGGAAAAGATAAAAGCCTTATTCAAAGCTCCAGGCTCCCCTGGCACACAAGCTGGCAGAGGTGCTCGGATTCCCAGCAGCCGGTGCCCTGGGCCTCCATCAGCCACCCCATCGCCGCAGCATCCTCCCTCCCCAGGGGAGCTCTCTTGGCTGCAGAGACAAACCGCAGATTCCCCAGGGGAGGAAGCTGATGCGGTAAAGCCCGGGGAAGCAGAGCAGCTTGCCCGCTTTCCCCCGTCCAGATGCACCCTCTCTGCCAGCCCGGCAGCGACTGCTGCTCACAGCGCGGGAGCCTCGGGGCTGGCACAAGCAGCGCAGGGGCTGCAAAACCCCGTCTTCTAAACAGGGCCAAGGGAACTGGAAATATCACTGTGAAACGACAACAGTGGCAGTACTTAGCGGGCTCACAAGGTAACACGGGATCCACCCGTATCAGAAGGCTCAGATAGATCCTGTGCGAGGACCTAACCCTGCAGCAAAGCGCCGGAGAGCCCCGATACCTGTATCGGGGGTATGGGGAGCTGTGGGGGGCACGCACACCCGTGAGGGGGGGCAGTGGGTGCTCATAAATCCAAACCTGCTTCACTGGCCCCAGCTCTGCCCGGAGCATCCCCGTGCTGCCCCTGCCCCATGTCCCCAGGTTTCCGTACTCCGCTCCCACCGCAGCTGGCAGGGCCTGCAAGGAGCCATGGCCGCCATCTCTCACGTGTCCCACATCAGTGCCTTATTCAAAGATTTTATACCTTGGCTCCTCTTTGAGTGTTTTTCCTAAGCATGATGCATAGCATCGGTCGCATCTCCCCCAAACAAAGCTGGATTCCTTCACGCTGCTTTTTTCATCCTTACCTGACACTGGTGAGCAAATGGCACTGAGCATTCCCCCAGCTCACAGCTGCCCTCTACTCTCTTCTTCAGCCTATTTATTTACAGCACTTTCTGAATCAATCTGTCTAAAAATTTTGCTTTTAAACCTGAAGCAACAAAATATCGCCCTGCATGAGTAAGTCTCTGTTCTCACCCAACGCCTACACTGACCCAGCTATTCCTTTTAGTATCAACAGCTTTACAGAAAACAGACCTCTGTTTTTATCCACCTAGACAGAAACTATGAAAGTGGTGACAGAAAGAAAGAGTCTGGTGTGCTGTGGCGAGAGAGATTTCTGCTGGGGAGGGAGGGAGAAGCGGTGGATGGAGGGGGGTGACCCCATGCCCACCCCTTCTCTCTCCCAAAGCTGGGAGCAGGGACACGCGGGAGAGCCCCGGAGCTGCGGCAGGGCCACCCCGGGCGACCTGCTCTCTGCTGCTGGCTTCAATGCCAATGCCAAGATGGGGGGGCTGTGCAGCCCTGGGAGCCACCCCCCGCCCTGGGCGGGCAGCGTGGGTGGCTGGGTGGCCATCGGTGCCCGCTCCGCTCTGCTCTTCCCTCCCCAAACACAGACAGAAAACACTTCAAGCCACAAATCTTCCCACCGGAGTGTAGATTTGTGTCAGTAAGCACCATGATTTCCAGAACAGGCTCTCGGTAATAAAGGAAACCCAAACCTCAGCCCCCTGCCCTCAAGACAACCTCAAGGTTTTATTACTAGGATTACGTTTGTTTATAAAATCTGCTTTTTTCAAAACGTTGAACCTGCGCAAGCCTATCGGAGCTAACGGCGGCTGCGGGCTGAGCCCCTGGAAAAATCTGCCTTGTGCTTCACACCTCTCAGTGCTGTGCATGTTTGTACAGTCCACGTTTCCGCTTCGGTGGAGTAAACAGCATGGTGCAAACAGACACGATTTACTGTTAGGGTTTTGGGTATTAGCTCACTGTTTTGGAACTTGACAGCTAAAGAAATGACTCCTCCCTGCTTGGCTTTTGCAAGTGTGATTGGAGTAGGTCGCCGAAGCTCCTCTTCTCATCTGTCTCCAGCTCCCATCTCGCAGCTCCTTTGTGGGATTTGACTTTGTGCCTGCCTGCCCAGCCACAGGCGGGCAGCGGCACTTCTTGGAGCAGCCCGTGTACCTGCCAGGAACGGGACGAACGCTCCTGAGCCTTCCCTGCTCGGCTGCCCCCACTGCTCACGCCCCGGTGTTAAAACCCCTTCTTAAGCAAAAGCAGCAATGTGCCATCCTGCACCCTCCATCCACGAGGCGCAGCCTTGCAGTTAAGGCAAAGACGGGACTTTGGTTTTGGGGTGCCGCGCCAGCCGCTCGGCACAGCGCGCAGACCCCACAGCTCCAGCCTCTCCTGCCTCCCTTACACCCGCAGGGGCGAGGGGAGGCGACACCTCGATAGCCCAGCCCGGTTTACAGCCCCCAGCCTGTAACCGCAGCTCAGCATCATTTACACCTTGTAAAGCACGAGACGCAATTCCAGCCTGATTTCTTCCCCCAGCCACCGGACAGCGAGGGAGCACCCGGAGGCACTCGGTCCGGGGCCCATCAGCCGGACATGGCACTGCCTAACCGGGACCAGGCGCTCTGCTAGAAAACCCACCACAGGGCTTGTTCTGCCCTGTCCTGCCTGCAGGCGACTGGGGGCCATCGCGGCAGTCACAGCATAAAAATCTCAGGGACAGAGCACCAGAGGTGATACGGGATGCTCGGGGTGAGGGGTCCCACAGGGCTGGGGCCACCGGTGCACGCCGTGTCCCACCGATTACACAGGCAAACTTGCACTAACCCCAGCTCTTCCAAACCTGCACAAGGACAGCACAACGTCAGGTTTTGCAAATGTGTTAAAAGCACCATAAAGAGATGCAGCCTGCCAGGCTTTTCTAAGCCAACTCGAATGTTTCCTCCCGACAGATACAACATCAAGCCGTTCGCCAGAGACTAGCATGTAAAAAGTGCTTGTTTAAGCATTTGTAAGTGCAAAGGGACACGTCTGCATCAGGCAGAGCCAGCTCAGCTCGGGACCCCGGCAGCTCCCACTTCCAGCCTCTCACGTTACGCTTCGTGCAAACACCGCTGCACGGTGGTAGCGTTTTGCTAACTTCTTGAAAAGACAAAAGCTTTTCAGTCAGTGCACCTCCAAACCACAACATGTGCCGACAGTTTTACTGCGCTGCCGGCGTACCGCCACGGCTGGAAGCTGCCACATGGGACCCGCAGAGCCGCCGCGGGGAAACTCCCTCTGAGCTGCTGCTGCTCCTGCCGGCATCCCTCCTGGCAGCACCCCGCGCTGGGCTCAGCTAAACCCCACACGCAACAGGGAGGGGGCCAAAAAAAAAAAAAAAAAGAAAATATAAAAAACAACCCAGTTTAGCAAGAAACAGCAAGCCCCTGGCAAATCTAGTGTTTCAAGGTCACCAGGAGTTGAGGCGTGTGAAGAAACTCAGAGCTCCCAGGGCCAGAAGACTTGCAAGAAAGGAGTGGAGACACGTATTGCCCCGGGACTCGCAGCTGGATGAGGCCGAAGCTCCAGGTCCTTTCGGGGTTGGTGCTGTCCCCTCCCCACCACCACCACCTGCGCATCAGTTCCCGTCCCTGTGCCCCAAATCTGCCCTGCGTAAGCTGGAGGGAAAGATTTCAACAGCAGCAGCAAGAGGTCACAAGGCTGACTTGGGTGGACAGACATTTAAAGCAAAGGCATGAAGGAAAACGTAATAGGACCTACAGAAAAGGTCTGTCTGTCTGAAACAGCTATCCTGCACCATGGACAGGGGCTGCACAGACCCGCGGCTCCCCGGGCAGCCTGGCAGGGCGAGCGGGTCTTACCTGGGCCGATACAGGATCCTCCCTGGCCAAGAAATGCTCAAAGTGATGGCTTTGATGAGCTGCTCAGAACTGGGGAGATGCTGGGGAAGCCCCTGGGATCGGCCCCACTCTGCTGTCAGCAGCGGGGGTCCCGCACGAACGGCCGGACACAGCCCCAGCATCTGGTGCAGCACTCCAAACCCTTTGGCACAGGAGTGAGCTTTGGACCAGGTTCAGGCTGAATTTCGTCCAAATGTAGGTTGAAAATACCTCTGGGTGCTCCTGCAGGTGGGGAGAGGAAAGCCTATTGCATCCCATCCATCCCATTAAACCCAGTGTTAGGTGAGAGCTGGGGCTGAAGATGCAGTTTGAGCAAAGGAGCCCCCCATAACCAGGGGGGCATCAAGGCACCCCCTCCAGATGACCCCAGCTGGTCCAAAACCTCCATCGCCTGTACCACAGCCTGGCTGCAGCTGACCCGCGTTACAGGGTGCACGTCCCACCCCACACTTCTATATCCCCAAAAGGCCCAGAGGCACCCGGGGCACCGGCACCCTTCCCAGAAGGGGAGGAAAGGCTGGGAGATCCCGCTTCTACCCTCCCCACACCCCAGCCCCAGCACTTACTGCCCCATCCCAGGATGTGCCAGGGCAGAACTGCTTCGCCCCAGGGATCTTGTGTAGTTCCAAGGTACCTGGGTGCCGCAAGCGAAGCAAAAACCTGCAGCGGGGTCAGCGGAGAGGTTTCAGCAGCTCTGGCAGCAGCAGCGCAAGGCTCGTTCAGCCAGTGCTGTCGGAAAATGCAGCTCCATTGGTAGGAGTGAAAAGAAAAGTAACCCAGCTCCAAGTGTGAAATAATGAAACAAATAATCAGATAAAGCCCTTTGTATCGCACGCTCGGAGCCTTCCTGCTCTGTGGTTTGGCAAAGCTCATGGGCAGCGCTCCTGTACTCCCACTTGCCCAGCGCTCAGCTCAGGGGCTGCAAACTCGCCCGGGGCGATGCTCAGGGGTCCCCAGCCTGAGTCCCCCAGGGCAAAGCCCCATGTGGGAAGCAGAAAAGTGATTGTTTGGAGTCAAATGACCCAACAGGACCCGTCCGAGTCCCTCTGCAGCCCCCACTGCTGTACCTGCGCACCCCTGCGCTGCCCACCCCAGCAGCCCCTCCACTGCTTCTTCACCCCCGGGAGGAGGAGGAGGGTGAGGAAGGCACCTGGGGCTCTCACCACTTCCTCCTCTCCCACAGATGCTGCAGCCCCGCACGGGGACGAGCAGCAGCAGCAGCTCCCAGCAGCCCCGCAGCCATAAACCCCAGCGCAGCACCCACTGCACACCCTGGGGCTGCCGTCGCAGAGGTGACAGCGGGGACCAGGCAGGGCTGGTGGCAGCCCCGGTCCCATGGGTGCCCCAGCACCCACAGCCGGGCCGCGATGCCGGATGCGCAGTTCCCCCTGCCGGCACCCAGGCGCAGCACCCATGTCCCCAAAGCCCCAGCCCGGGAGGATGCACACACACCAGGGAGGGAATCCTATTTGCAGCAGCCAGGACAGACCTGGCAACAAGATCTCGAATGACTGGCCCCAAGCAAAGGGATTCTGCAAGGACAGAAATGCTGCATCCCCAGAGAACAACCTGGGGGAGCTCAGCCTCCTTGCTGGAAAAAAGAGCAATTTCAAGACCTCAGGAGAGCGGCCGCCGAGCCTGGAGCACCAGGGTGTTCCTCTGCAGCCACGCAAGCAAGGAGGAGAGACCAGGTGACGCATTAAGTGTCTTTAATCCAAAGGACTGAAGAGCAGACCGGGAAGATTAGTATAAGCCAACAGACAAAAAAAAAAAAAAAAGATAAAAACCGGTTTTTAAAACAAATTAAGTTTCCATACAGTGTCTAAAAGATCACCTAAAAACTAAACATTGCTTTAAAAAATTTGTTTTCCCATTCAAACACATTTAACGCAGTGAAACATTGTGACAAATAATAATAATAATAATTCATGGACTAAAGACTTCAGAGCAGCCATCCTGCTCCTGGGAGCAGAGGATCGCTTCCAGTCCCTGGGGAGCCGGCGGCAGGAGCAGCTCCCTGGCAGGAGCCACACGACCCCCAGCCCTGGCCAGCTCAAGCTACAGTCCCACGCCATCTCCACCCCCTCCCCATGCCCCCACTTTCCCCCAGGGAGCCCCAGGACAGCATCTTCCCCGGAGCTGGGGGCTGCGGGAGCGGGCGGAGGCGGCGGGAAGCATCTTTTCCCCACGTTCCCGCAGAGCGGGGGGCTGCAGGGGGCACTGGCCTCCTGCTCGCACCGCAGCCCCCCCCCGTCCACCCCTGAGGTCAGAACTGGATTCCAGGCACAGGTACGGGCTGCAGCGGCCACGGCGAGGGGGGAGCCCCGAGCAGCTCCGCGCCCACGGACACGACACACACCCCACGCACAGACAGACAGCGACACAGACGGCGCCCACGGGGAGCCCGGCGTGCCACCGGGTAGAGTCGAGGCTTCCAGGTCAGGAAGGGATTGGGGGTGGTTTTGGCTACCGTGCTTTAAAAGCAGCAGTTTTCCAGGCCAGCAAAGAAGCACGGTGGCCACGGGGACCCCCCGCGCCAGCCCTGCCATGCACAGTGGGACGGAGGAAAAGGCAGCTCTCCCTCCCCGTCCCCCTGACCCGCTCCCAAGCCCGAAGCCCATCTCTAGCCAGCATCCACGCAGGAAACACACTGTCTGGGTTTCAGCTCTACAGTAGTTTTTAAAAAATATTTATATGTCATATACCCTAAAAAGGTCACCACAGGAATTTCCATGTCTTTGGAAGGAAGGAAAAAAAAAATAAAAATCAAAACTGTTTCACAAAAGAAAAAAATCCAATTATCAGCGGCGTTCACCTACAGGACAAAACCCCCAGCTGCAGCATGTGGATCTGATGGGGGGATCTTACCACCTGCTCTGGAAAGGTCAGAAACACAGGTGAGTAGCTAAAAATAACTAGTCTGGTATAAATGTCTGAATTCCATGCGCTTGATATAACAGTCTGTCTCTTTTTGTCTTTTTTCTTAAAAAATATATATATATAGTTATTGCTTTCTCAAGGGCCGGTGGGCGCGGGGCACCCTCAGTGGGGGAGCGCGGCGGGCTCGGTGGGGTTTGCTTTCTTCCGCCTCTTCATCAGCAAAGGGTTTGAGGAATCTTCGATTTTCTTGATCTTGATTTGTTCGTAGTCCACTCGCATGGTGGCCAGCGCGCTCGTCATCTCCTCCTGCAGGCAGGCAGCACAGGCAGCACCGTCAGCAAAGCCCTGCGTGGGCACAGCCCGCAGCCCCCCGGGACCCCAGGGCAGCTGCTCCCCTCCAACCCCCAGCAGGAACAAAATTGCAGCAGGGGCTGAGGGTCCCACTGCCAATTTTTCCAGCCCCCTCCCGAGTGCAGATCTCCCCGGGAGCCAGCACACTCGCACCGAGCCCGAATTAGCCCCGTTTGCAATGAGAAGGCAGAAGCAGACAGTCCCCAGATGGCACCCGGGGCGCAGAGCGTTTCAGACAGCAACGGAGAGAGGTTTACCTTCACGTCCTCCCACAGATCCTTCTCCTCTTTCAGCACGCGGCTGGTGTGCAGCGGGGTCTGGGGCACCTGCATGGATTGCTGCCAGGAGAGCGGAGAAGCGTTGGCCAAGAGCCACAGGCATCCCATCCTGTCCCCATCCGCATCCCTGCCCCATCCCGCTGCTTCATCAACCCTGCCCTTACCATGATCCAGGGGTGGTTCATGAACTCCATTATCGTCATGCGCTGGGTCGGATCCGTCTTCAGCAGGTTGCGGATCAGCTGCTTAACTGGAAGGGTTTGTGCAGGACTGGGCGTTAGCAGGTCCCAGGATGACTCTCCCCACACTCCGACCCAAGCCAGCAGCCCCAAAACATCTGCACGTGCCTCCCGTCCCCTCCGTGCCACAGACCTCACCCTGGTCAAACCCTTCAGCAAAACCCTCTTGAACAAAAAGGCAAAGCTGCTGCATCCCTGAGAGGTGACCCATGATGTGGCCAGGCTTCCCCCAGCCTTCGCAGCGCTGCTGGACACAGGGCTGACCCCAAAGGGAGACCTCAGCCTGGGGACAAGCCAACACAGGGACCACATTTACCTTCCTCCGACACTTCGGACCATTCGGGGTTGGGAAACTCGTACTGGCCCATTCGGATTCGCTTCTTCATGCCGGGCGAGATGGCCAGGCCGTGGTTGGAGTAGAATGGGGGGTACCCACACAGCCTGCACAGGGGAGGGAGCAGAGTCAATGTGTCACCCCAGAACCCTCCCCAGCAGCGCCTGCGGGGCACGGGGCACTGCAACTGGGAAAGGTTCAGCCCCACCAGCCAGCAGACAAGCTCAAAAGCTGCATCCCCGCTTCTGACCCCAGCAGGACAGAGAGGGACCCGTCAAACTTACAGAATGTACATGATGACGCCGAGGGACCACATGTCACAGGACTTGTCATACTTCTCCGGGCCCAGCACCTCCGGGGCTGGTAAAGAGGAAAACAAAGTCCTGAGTCGCGGGCTCGGCGCGAGCGCTGCTGCACAGCATTCAGCGTGGCCATGCAGGCAGCAGAGGCAGGAGCGGTGCGGGGTGGTGCCACCTCACAGCCTCGAGCACAGCACAAGGGAGGCTGCAGCACGGGTATGAACATAGCGGCTGCGCACATCGACACCGTGCTCAGAGCAGCCCATCCTGCATGCACCAGCAAGCAGCAAACACAGCACCCACCTGCACCCAATGCAGCCCCCAGCCCCAAGCATCCCAGAGAGGAGTCGCACCCAACGCTGCGACTGAGGCTCCGGGCTGGATGCAGAGGTGATGGGCTGCACATGGCACCATCCAAACCTCCCCAGCTCTGCAAACCTGCAAGCTCAGACCGCCCAGCCACTTACCCACGTAGTACGGCGTGTAGCACGGAGTGGCCAAGGAGTTGTGTGTGGTGGTTTCTTTAGCAAAGCCAAAGTCCGTGAGTTTTAGCACAGCGTTGGGCCTTTTGGAGGTGTACAAGAGGTTTTCCGGCTGTGAAAACACAGGGAAGAAGTAGTGAGCAGAAGAGCCACAGAAGACTCGGCACTGCCACGGGCCAAGAGGGGCTCAGCACCACCGGGCGAGCGTGCAACACAGTACCTTCACGTCCCGGTGTGCTATGTTGATCGAGTGTAAGTACTGGATGGCTTCCCCAATGCTCTTCATTATCTCTGAAGCCTCTGAAGCAGCAAAAAAAAACATCAGAAGCTTTTATAAGCAAGTTACAATGAGCACCACTCCCTGGGTTACTCTACAGACCAGGAGCCAAAGAGCATGGCTGAGGCCAAAGGGGTTCCCTCCACCTGAAGGCCCCCTTTCCAAGCAGGAGCCCCCCTGCCCAGCACCCACCCCTGGGTCAGAGCCTGCAGCAAACGGGAAAGAAACTCCCAGGAGAAGGGACAGGGCAGGCTCCAGCCGCTGATCCCAATACCCAACCACACAAGCCCCAAGGAGGGGCTTGCTCTGCGGTGGAGGGGGCTGGTACCGCTAGGGACCCCAAATCTGCAGGGAAACTAGCTGGGAAAGCTGTCCCCTGTGGGACGTGGGGGCAACAGGCTCGGGGTTTGGGTTGTGTGGACACTTTTCCTGGCCACAGGAGCAGAGGGGATGAGATTCATGAGATCTATGAGAACCATAGGCCTGGTCTCCATTTTTTGGAGCGGGTAGGTGTTTCTGTAGGTCACTGAAGTGCCTGTGCTGGAGTGGGAGGGACAAAGAGCAGGGGCAGCTGAGAAAACATCCCCTAACCCTGCTCTCAAGTGAGCGTGAAAAGCAGGGCCACTTGCACCCATGTTCCTCATTCTCCAAGAGTAAAACCCTGCTGGAGATTCAAAAGAGCGATTGAGGGAATGAGCTGAACCAGAGACACTCCTATAAACAGCAAGAAATGGTCCAAAGACAAAATTCCAGGTCCCCACGGGCTCCGTACCCCGTTCTGTGAAGGCCTGGTCTCCCCTGTCTTGAATTCGGCTGAAGAGCTCCCCGCCGTCCAAGCTGGAAGAGAAGCAGGTGGCATTACGTGCTGCGGCGCCTGTCTCACACCCCGGCGCAAGCAGTACCAAAACCTCTGATGCTCAGCCAGGAGCTGCACAAGCTCAGCAAGAAATGAACCCCTTCTCCATCCCAGCCCTTGCATCTGGGCACAAGGTGTTTCAGAGCCTCCTCCTTCCAGAAATGAGCAGGGCAGAGACTTCATACTGGCGGTGGAGACGCTGGTTGCAAGCGGACGTGGTCTCCCCACCAGCCCACAGAAACACATTTACAGTAAAGACAGCAAACGTGGCTCGAATGTGACGAGAGCGCTCCCGGCACGCCTGGCCTCATTTAGCTCACAAGCCAACCACCTTGCCGGTGTGCTAACCCCGTGCAGAAGTGCTGAGCAAAGATCATGGCACGGGCACGGTGTCAGCAGCACTGACATGGGCTCACCGATGGGATGGGGGAGGCAGGGACCGAACCCCACTGCAGCAGAGCAAGCCCTCACGTAAGGTGTTGGAGAAGGACCACAAAAACTTTGGCGTGGTTCCCTCCCCAGCCAAAGGCTCCCCAGGTACCCTAAGGAAAAACTCGGCTCCCAGAGAGATTAGGAGTGAGATCAGGGATAATTTTCCATGAGAACAGGGATAATGGTGCTTCCTGTCCCTGCCTTATCTAACTCGAGCAGAAATGGTTTCTGGCTTTCCCAGCGCAGATAACATCTCCTGCCAGCGCCCTTGACATTTGCTGGACACCTGCAATACAGATAGCACGCAGCTGCCGGGGCCAACCGCTGCACGGAGCGCACGAGGAGGCACACCGTGCTCACGCTGAAAGCCAAACGTTGCCTCTTGACGGGTGTTACACCCAGCGCATCCCTCGGACGGCGGGGAGCTATCGCAGAGACGCTGCAGGGAGCTGTCGTTGCCCCGGGGACTCAGTTCCTACCATTCAGCTACTGCTTTCTTCCCACGCAAGCAGATGCGCCGCACAAACCTTTCCCATCCTGGCTGCCCAGCGCTCCGGCACCATTCTCAGGAGCCTCTTCCCACACAAGAGCCACTCGGGCAGCTGCCGTGCCGCCTGCCCCGGCGCTGCTCGCGGCACTCCTCGCACCCACTGCCCCCCCAGGCAACCTACCGGCTTGCCAGAGGAGAGGTTTTGGCAAGGAAGCTGCATCAAATCACAGCTGCGGTTGGGATGTGGTTTCAATACTTTCCCCTTCATTCCTCCTCCTCCCCAGGTTATATCAAACATCTACCCGAATCAGAGTCGCTCAACTGCTGCTGCGAGAGGTGCGACAGCGCTAATAGATGTGTCAGCTCGGTTTGGATGCCTGCTGCCCAGCAGACCCCACTGCAGGCTGCTGGGGTGCCAGGAACCCGCTGACTACCCCGACTTTCAATGGCCAAAGCAAGTTTAGTTATGACCTATCTGCAGTGAGAACCACAGGCCCGAAGCCTCCCGACAGCCGAGTGAGTTTTCAGAATGACTCAGAGCCAGCGCAGCTCCTGCCGTCCCTCCAACGCCAGCGGTGCAGCACCTCTTCCAGGGCTTGCATCCCTACGGCTCGCAGGCTGCCTCCCCCAGCACAGCATCTCCCTGGGGTCCCCAGCACCCCAGCAGGGGTGCAGGAAGGTGCTCACCCCCCTTTTGGCATCACCCCACCGCCCCGTGGGGCTGTGGGTGCTCCGGTGGGGAGAGCCCACCCGCAGCGGCGGCACCGGGGACTCACCACTCCATGACGATGAGCAGACACTTCCTCCCCTGGTAGAGGTTCTCGTAGACGTCCATGATGCGGACGATGTGCGCGCACTGCGATGCCCTCCAGTGCAGCTCCACTTCCCTGCGGGCCTTCGGGCAGTCCTGCAGCATCTGCGAGAGAAGCAAGACCCTGTCAGCCCTGAGCCCCCCGGGAGAGCCGGGCTGCTGCCATGGTGCCCACCCGGAGAAGACGCAGGGGCGAAGGCTGAGCGCGGGTGCTCTCTGCGGGCAGCATCGAGGCGAGCTCCAGTGCACTCTGTGCAATGCCTCCATCCCCATCTAGTGGGAAGAGTGTGAAGCCACCCATCCTCATAAGCTTCTTGCCCTCCCTTCCAAGGCTGGTAAAAGCTTAACCCAACCGCCTGCCACCTCCCTGCCCTCTGAGATGCCTCGCCGGTGCCCAGCCAGCCTGTGCCACCAACCAACAAGACTTCCTACTGCATTTATGAACAAGCTTCTGCACACTGGTACCTATACCACTGCACCCCTGGGTGCCAAAAGGCATCCTCGCTCTCCCCTGTGCAGCCCCTGGCAGCGCTGCCCACCCATCACCTCCCGTACATCAGCCTTCTGCTCCGTGGGACTGGCAGGATCCCCCTGCTCTGTGTCCTTACACACGGGCCGAGCACAAAAGCACCCTCACCACAGCTTCAGAGGCCACCAGCACCCAGCCACGCGTGCCTGGGGAGGGGACAAAGCAAACAGCCAGATGTTCCCTAAATAGCAGCTTTTCTCACAAGCAGCAGCAGCTCTTTAACAAGGCCCTCGCCCTTCCCAGAGACAACTCACAGTTCCCAGGTGCAGGAAGGATTTGCTCGTCTGCCACAGACTATTAATTACCATGTTTGTCAGGATAAACAACCAGCCTTAATTATTATATTCCTAAATATAGAGCGACAAACGTGTCTATCTTGAGCAGAGTTCATTTTCCTTCCTGTCTCCGGCAGCTCTCGGGGCCGGGCTCGGCAGAACCCCAGAGCAGGTCTGCACCTCGGTGCGGCAGCAGGCAGGGGCACGTGGAAACACATCCCCGCTCCCCGTGTGCATTGGAAGGAAGCAGCAGGTTTGGTCATTTTACCAAGACAGAGACAGAAACGTACTTCTTGCCCCTCTGCTCTCTCCCAGCCGAGCTCCTCGGGCTGCTCAGCGAAGGAGAGCACCCAGCCGGCAAGTAGAGGAGCATCAGCCCCTGGGATGCTTCGCCGGCCTGGCAGGACCCGAAACGGTGCCCAGTGCATGGCAAGGACCCCTCTGCTGCAGGGGGGATTTCACAGGAACATGGGTTAATGCTTGCCGCAGCCCCAAAAGATGCACACTGCCTTTTATAAAGGAAACGCTCGCTGACGGCGCTCGCGTGAGCCCTGGCAGAGTAACGGCAATTTGCATTCCTGCCTGCGACAGTGCTTGCCCTTTGCCACAGGGAAAGGGACAAATAGGATGCACCCTTCGGCCACCCACCCACAACCCCGATACTCGGGTGTTTGGTCACACCTCTCCCACCTCCTCGGCTCTCCTGCTTCCCGAGGCGCTTGAAACCCGCGCCGGTGGACGGGGCACGGGGGGGCTTCTGGCATCAAACCATCTGGAAGCTCAGTGAAGACCGAAGTGGCCAAGCTGCCCTTTGCACAACCGTTTGACATCATTTGCACCAACAGCCTCAGGGCGAAAGGAAGACAGGGCAGGAGGTTGGACAGCCCCTCCTCGATCCTCTATTGCTTAATTACCCTAAAAACCGGATCCTGCCGAAGCCGTAAGCAAGCACAGCGCCAGCCCCCCCAGCAGCCGCGCAGGCAGGGAAAGGGCCTGGAGAAAAGCTGGGTTACTTGCAGCTCTGCTCTGAAGAGCCTGGCACGGGGAGCCAGGAAGCTGAAGGGAAAAAAAAACAATTTGTAATTACGCGCTGGGAAAATTGAACAGCAGGAAGCAGACTGTTAACATCATTCTGCACAAGACAAACAGGAGATGTAGAGAAATATATATCCAATTTTTAGAGGTCACTCAGAGCGCTTTTAAAGAAGCTTAATTGTATTTCTAATGAACTAGGAGGCAGCAGCCTCCATTACCTGTACCAGCACAGCCCTGACATTTGCTTTTGTACTCAGGCACCTGCGGGTGAGCAAACAGCTGCCCCAGCGCTCCCAAAATGCCCTGGCTGCAATTCAGCCGCACCACCAGCCGGCCTCCCGCCGCTCCCCTGCCAGCCACGGGATGCAGAGGCGATGGAGAGGCTGCTCGCCCGGCTGGGAGAGGAGCAGATTAAGCCTCATTAAGAGAATGATTTGGTCTATTTAGGAAATGTTCCCGGTGGCAGGTGACAGCAGCACAACAGGGAGTGAAGGCCAGATGCAATGAGGCTGTGTGGGGAAGGCCATTACCACTGCAGGGGGATGCAGGAGGGACATGGCGATGCCCAAACCACGGTAGAAGCAAACCACGGGCCCAGCATCACCCACCGCACCCACACAACCTCCATCCTGCCCTCGGCACAAAGCACCGGCTCCCTGCGCCCCATGCAGCTGGGGACGTGCCGAGCATGGTGCAGGGGTGGGAAAGCACCGTTTGCTCCTGGACCAGGCAGGGCAAGGGCAGCACTTCCACCAGTTTCTCCTCTTCAGGCAGCAGCCGACAGCTCCCGCAGCTGACAACTTTCCCTCCCTCTCCCTCCTCTGCTCCTCGGCCACAGCCAGCAGTGAAACCACCGGTGGGTGACATCCTGATGTGACAGGCGTTGCTCCGGTCACGGGAACTCCATCAAATGTATTTGGGTGTGTGTGGTAACACTGCCCAGGTCCCTAATTTAGCTCCGGTATCCAGGGCAGAAAGATTTATATTTCTTGGCTTGCAATGAGGAGGCTGGAATGGGAAAAGCACCTCGTGTTTCCCTGAGGTTCAGCAAGGGTGAGCTGCCTCCATCCCACCCCAGCTGAGGGTACCAGCCTGGGGACACTCTGCCCTGCCCCTGGCTTCAGAGCGGCTTCAGAAGCAGGCGATTTTGCAACCACAGTAATCCAGAGCACAATCCAGAGTTAACCCTTTGCAGAGGGGAGATGGCAGCAGATGGGCAACCCCCTGGAAACCCCTAACAGCCCATAGCTGCTCTCAGTTCAGCTTTTCCATCTCTGTTATCTCCTCTTCCCCTTCCAAGGGAAGGCTCCTTGGAGATCAAACTCTGCATTATTTCAGATGGGAAGCGTTGCAATAACCGCTCGGCTCTCACCGGAGCAGGAGCGGAAGGCTCCAGCACCGGGGCAGCAGCCAAGCCCAGCAGCCCGGGCACCGCAGCGGGCAGTAACCGGATCCCCGCGTTACACAAGCGTCCCCGGGACAAGGGGCAAGGGCAGCGCCGCGGAGGGGGCTCAGCCACCACCTCTGAGCCAAACAGGGTTTCACTCACGGAGGAGCCACGTGCGTTTCCCTTTACAGGTTAGGTGCTTTAGACGTTAGCTTTGCAGCTGGCATGGGTCTCTGAACCTCCTCTCATCGTCAGAGCACGCCTCATGTCCAGGTGTCCCTTCGACACCATGTGGGACAAGGGACAGCCGGGAGAGCTGTGCCACCCCAGAGCCCTGCACCGTCCCGTCTCTGCTTCCCACTGGGGCACCTGCCTGCAGGAGAGGAGGGAGAGCAGGGAAAGGGCCACTCCGCCCTCATCCCAATTAGGGAGGAAATTCAGCTTTCAGCCACATTTCAGCTCTCCTTGCAGCAGCTTGACACCTTCGAGACTTCGGCAGACGGCGCTTGCTGCCATCCTGTGCCTTGGCTCAGCCCAGCTCCCCCAGGAGTCATTACACACTGTGAGAGAAATTAGTTATGTGCAAAGCTAAACACACTCATTAGCTTCACTAAAACCCTCAAGCTGGGGGCTCCGAAGCCGGCCCCGGCAGCGGTCGGCGCAGCCCAGCCCCTGCCCCTATGCGCTCGGGACCCCCCCGGCAGCAAAGGCTCCTCCCGGGCTCCCGCAGCAGCTCCAGGTTTTTCACCACCTTTGAAAGACAAACCTTGGAAGCGGCTCCAGAAAACAAACCAGCTCATCAGGGTGTCTGCAGGGGGACGGCACCCACCCAGCAAACCCAAACCTGGGCAAGCCACCTCCGCGGTGTGAGAAACGGGGCTGCAAACCGAGCGGGCTCCAGCCAGCCCTGCTGCTCCCCACAGTCAACAAAAATGAGCTTCAAATGAACGGGCTGGGGGCTTTGTCCCGTTCTCTCGGCAGCGTGTTGAGCTGAATTTGCGCCCCATCATCTCACGCCAAGCGCAGCGAAGGCTGTGGGCGCAGGGAAGGAAGGAAGACGCCAGAGAAAACAAGGGGGCTGGAGCCACCCGCGCTCACGTTCCCTCACCGCACGTGTCCTCAGGCACCACTGATTCAGTCTCACCGCCTCCTCCTGGGAGGATGGGCCATGAATCACAGTGGTTCACCCAAGCAGCTCCCTACTCTGCCGGCACGGCAGGAGGTCCCCAACGACACCCGTAGGTACCACCGCAGCCCCTCGGCGAGCCACGAGAACACGCTGCGCTTGCTCAGCTTGGCAAGACGGCCCTGTCCGAGAGCTTGCAAGGGAAAACTCACCTCCCACAGGCAATTTCCACGAGAACTGAGGATCAGGCACATGCCGACACGCCGAGCTGTTCATTTTGCAGGGCTGCCCCTCTTTGCTCTGGGTCCACGCTCACCCCGGGCACTCCAGCTGCTCTTGCAGGCAGGGTATCTTTATTTCCATGTGTATTTTGATCACACCCGATTCACCTCGGCTCCCAGCAGAGTAGCACACACTGCATGCCTTGCCTGTGCAGCAACCGCCCCTCCGACGGCCTCCTGCAACAGGACCCGCAGGAGCGTGCCCACGCCCCATGCCGCCCCGAGGAGCTCCCCTCGGGACCTGTCTGCACCACGGGGGTTAAAATAAACTGTTCTTCAATTGCAATAAAAATAAACCTACAGTAAAGAAAGGCAGGCTGTCACCCTCCCGAGTTACCAGCAGGGAAGCAGAGCAGAGGTTTCCCTGCCTGGACTGCACGCACAGGCTCCAAGTTCCCCTGACCGGGCTAGCACCGGGCAAGGAGCAATTTTTCCTAATAAAGCAAAAGAGTTTCTCTTCAAAGGATTTGCCTCTTCTGATTTTTCCATGTGAACTGGTTGCCAACTGGTGTCAGCTGCTTAGCACACTTGTAGAGCCGGTGCTGGATGCCTTGCACATGCTGTTGCCACCCTGCAGTGCCGCGAAGGCAAACCCCCATCGCCCCCCGCATCCACCCGACCAGGCGCAGCACCGGGGGACCTGGATTAAGCTGATCATCTCCCGTGGGTCTTTTTTCTGCCTTTAATGCCAGCACATTTGGGGAGCCCACAGGTAAATCTCCCCACAGTCCCAAAGCTGCCCCAGCCTCTGCTGGAAGCAGCAGAAGGGCATGGAAGCTGCAAAGCTTCATTCCACTTTCACCGTTTATGAACTACAGAAGAGAAATAAAATCATGAGTCCCAAAGCCCATAGAGGAATTATGTTACCAAATGCAGGGAAATTCATGGTTCAATCACAAGGCAGTAACGATGAAACGCAGCTCCTCCACATCACCGTGGCTCTTACACAAACCTTTACATTGACCCATCCCCACCGCTTACATCCACCACGACCAGCAGCACTCACAGAGGCAACAGGGCTTTCCTAAACTGGGGATCATTTCTGTTCTGCCCATGCACGCGGAGCCGCAGACAGTCCCTGCCCGAAGAGCTTTAAGCCCCAATAGACCAGACAAAAGCCTCATCCTCACGTTCATTTTACCCGGGGGAAGCCAGAGAGGAGATGTGACGCGTCCAGAGGAGGAGCCGCGCATGGGTCCCGCAGCGTCCTGCCCCCAGCGTGCCCCAGCCTGCCACGCCGGGGTGGCTACTTAGAAGGGTGGCTGCTGCTCCCCGATGGAGAAGGCTTCATCAGAGCCTCATGGTTTGCAAAGCAGGACAGTACCAGCCACCAGCTACCTGCCTTCCAGAGGGATGGTGGCTGGTGCCATCAGTGCCCGGGCGGATGCTGAGGCTTTGACCCTCGGGCAGGACGCGAGCACGGCCAGCTCTGTGCATTAGTGGCTTCGTCCCCCACCGCCGTGAACAAAAGGTCATCCTCCACATTCACGTGCCTCAGGGAAGATGGAGAGGTTGGAAAAAGCATCCCAGCAAGAGAGAATTATTCAGATTAGACAGAGCTACAAACAGGGAGCAAGCCTGGAGACGCAATTCAGGCCAAGCAAACACAAACTGACACATGCTCGAGCTGCTCGGCCACATTCTCCAAGTCTGAATTATCGGAGCGCTTTCAGGAAGACCCGAAGCCATCGTGGCGAGTGCAGGGAAAGCTTTCCCACTGCGCGGCCGGAGACAAGCAATAAGCCAGGCACGAAGAGGCTGCGTGCACGAGGGGCGAGCTAAAAACCCTCCCAGAAGAAGCCAGCGCTCTTGCAGAGGCAGATGTCGGAGCGGGCGGCCTCGTCCCTGCTCCTGCAGACGATTTTGCAATGGGGCGGAGGATGGAAACGGGGCAAGGGAAGAGGCAGCTATTGCACCACGCTTTCACAAGGAGACCCGCCGCACCGCACCGGGGCCCCGCTCACCCGCAATGGTTGCACAACCCTCCGGGCCCCGTGTGCTGCCGCTCCCCTGCCCGCAGCTCCCGCGGGGGGTCCGTGCCCATGGTGGGGGGGATGCTCGGGACCCCCCGCCCTGCAGCCCCCTCCTCTCCAGGGCATCTGCTGAGCATTTCCTCACCCCACAACAGATGCAGCAGCTATTCAGCCTTTTCAGGCTGCAACAAAAGCCTCTCCAGGCACACAAAGGCAAAGAGCAGAAGAGAGGCCTGGGCTTAAATAAGAGCCACCTGCCAGGGGCCCGTGCCCCCCCCGCAATCGGGGCGCTGCCCCCCAGCCAGCCCCGCTCTGCAGAGCCCATTTCCCAGCAGCAAAAATATTCTTGGCACATTGATTTCAAGAAGATGAAGCTCCGAAGCGGGTGCCCAGGAGCAGTGCCCTGGATGCTGAGGGATAGGTCACTGGCACAGTGGGGACACCAGGGACAAGGGCGTAGGGAGGGGACGGGGAGGTGGCAGGCAGGAGGGGGCTGCGAAACTCATGGGAAAAGTCAAAGCAGGTAAATGGCAACAAGGCAGCAGCATGAAGCATCCCCGCTGACTCACGGCACCAGCAGCAAGCTGGAGCTGGTGTTTAATGAAGATAAATAAATCATTTCAGCTTCACGTATCTGAGAAAAACAAAATTAGGGGCCCATTCAGTCCCAGGTTTTTGTTTTGGGATCATCCTCTTCTCCCCGTACATCAGAAGCAGCACTGGGTTTCAGTGACTCGCCTGATGCTCGTCTCTCCAGGAGGCACCAGGGCTGGCGTGAGGAGCCATGATCTCAGCCCAGGCATTAGCCATGGTTAGCGAGGCCCCTGTGTCCTGCCACGCAGGGGGATGTCCCAGGAGGTCCCAGGGAGCAGACCTGGCTGCAGCGATGAAGCCACCATCCTGGCCATGACCTCCAGGACCTCCCCATGAATCCAAATGGGACAAAGGGGGTCATGATGGCCAAAATGCCCCAACCCAGCCCATCCCTTCCTACGGGCATCCAAGATGTCACTTCCCACCAGGAGCCACCATGATGCCGGGCTGGGAGGTCTGAGCGGGGAAGGGAGGCAGCTGCTCCAGGGCCGGGGGACACTCAGGGACCCCTCTCTGCAAACCAAACCACTGCATCCCCCCACGCCTCCGCTGCATCCCCCACCAAGGACACGCTGCAGCCGCCGGGGCCTTTTATCCGCACAATACAAAGCGAAAGGAAAACACGAAGCCATGCGAGGGGCGGATATCTTGACGTGAGACATGGCTGCGGCCAGCGGATCTGCTCCACGCACAGCCCCGTTACTGCCACCTCCTTGCAAAGCGTCAGGGCCGGGGTCAGCTCCTCCTTCCAACCCCTCCTCAAGCCCCATTCCTTGCCAGATTTCCTACCGGAGCTGCCGAGCTCGTGAACGGAAAAGTGCACATATGTGCTTTTATGATAGGAAGTGGTTGATAGTCACAGGCCTGATTAATACAGAAGTAAACACTAATGTAAACCATTAACTTAGCGCTGACCTATGTCCTTTGCACTTCCCTCCCACAGGCACAGCTTGAAAAAACCCCTTATCGCCACGCCAGCACCCTCGCTCCCCCAGCACAGCATGGTGCCGCCTCCGCCAGCCCTCTGCATCACGGCCAGGGGCTTTCCCTCACCCATCAGACAGATGGACCGGCTCAGCCTCTGCCATGCAGCCCACGGACAGCACCAGGCACTGAACGCATCTTTTTGGGTGCCTTGCTCCATCAGCCTCACAGCAATCCCGGGGACAGCCCTGCCCGACCCCGCCATTACCTCCAGCCCCAGGGACCACTTTCGGAGGATCACCCACACCTACATCCCAGAACTGCTTGCTTTTAAGCTGGAAGTGATTTAGGGGAGAGGCTCTCGGACCATCCAGATCCACGCCTGCAAGCAGAGGAGCCACGAAGCCCTGCCAGAAGCCCCACAAACACCCACCGCTTCTCAAAAGCCTGGCCTCACACTCCTGGGCTCGTGCTCTGCCCAAAAATGAAGTTTCTCGGGGCTCGGCCCAAGGGCAGGACCCGTGCGGGACAGACAGGCAGCTACCACCCCTCCCAGCCCACTGATCCCACCTGCTGCCTTTCAACACAGATCTTAAAGCAGTGTAAACAAACACATATTAAAATATATATATTTAAAGAAGAAAAAAAAACAAACCAAAACAAAACACAAAGCCCCATCGAGGCCAGCCACTCTTGAAGCACCATTCACCCCCGGCACTGGAAGCAGTACGGCCTCGGGACGTGTTTCTTCCACCAGTGCCAAGCCTGAGGAGGGTTTCATTTACGTGCCCTTGAAGCTCAGTGACAACAGCACATTTTGCACCGTTCTGCCCTTTCCTTGGCTGTTTGTTTAGTAGAGTTTCACCCTCATCATGGGCTTTGTCACCACCGGGGCACAGCAAACACCTCCCTGGGACGAGGCCAGGGATGCACACCCCAGCACGGGTGTGCCCATGCACCCCAGGTCACCCCGGAGGTGAAAGTCCCCCGATGCAGGGGCAGGACACGGGGCAGCAGCTCTGCCTTCGCCGGGTGATCCCTGCAGGGCTGCAGAGAGGAGCATCCCCCCAGCAGCCAGGACCCAGGACATGACACCTTGGAGGCTCCTGAGCGGTGCCAGTCTAAGGGGACAGCATGGCTTGCACCCGCAGGGTGAACCTGCGCCAGACGTGATGGCTGAAGCGGTTTGGAGGCTGCCAGGGCCTCGGGGCTGGGACCACGGCTCTTCCCTGCACGAGACAAACAGCACCCGTGCTGGGTGGCTACCGCTTTTGTTAACAGCGGGGTTTGTTTTGCGCAGGGGAAGGCCAGGACAGGAGCGACACGGGGATTTCGTAACACACCTTTGTCTGCACAGGCACGCATCGACGCAAGGGCCCCGCGGCCGCCAGCCACCCTCCTCTCTCCACCTCTCACACAGCCAAAAAGCCTCCAGCTCCATCAGCTCCGATGCAGTCGGATGCAGGAGCCCACCTCCGGGGATGCACAGGGCGGACGGTGCTCCAGCACGCACGCGGCAGGGAGAGGGGCTGCGGCAGCTGACCCGCAGCACGGCGTGTAAGGAGAAGGGATGCTAATGAAGGGGCAGAGGGAAAGGGGAGGGATTGCACCCCACCGGGTGATGAAGAGCTGTTCAGCGGTAGGCATCACCCACCACCCTCTCTCTCCTCCACGGTCTCCCCCAAACACCCCCAGGCAGAGCTGCTCACCAAGAACCAGGGCCACTCGTGCCTCTCGCTCGCCGCAGCCACCCTGCCCCGGTGAGGCTGTCCCTGCACCCCAAGCTGCTCTCCTCCTCCCACCGCACGGTTGTTGAGCATCCCCAACGCCTAACAGGACCTGCAGAAGAGCTGGTGGGACCACCCGTTTGCAGCGAGCCCACCTGAGTTAAGAGCCAAGCAACACTCCAGACTCGAGACCCAACACTACCTATGGTCACGCGCTCCCACTCTACCCACCACGGCAGTTAGTATTTTAGGGGAAATCCTGGACCTCAAAGCAATGCAATGAAAGGCCGAGGGCCTCCTGCCACCCTGCAAGCCCGAGGGGCCGAGCAGGGTGTTCTTCCTCCACCAGCCCCTCTTCCCTCCGCACCAGCCATCCGTAAACTCTTTCAGCCGGGAGGAAAACACAGTTGTGTTTCTATTTAAAAAAAGCCCTTCTTTGCATCCTGCTGGCACCTCATTAAAGCTCTCAGGACACGGTGGCTATTATTAGCTCCCTCCAGGCTTTTGGCAGCCCCGAGAGCCTCCGTGGCACCTGTTGGCAGCAGCCGCGTGGCCGCAGAGCCCCGGAGGTTTGGTGAAGCCCAGACCACCAGCATCCCGGTCAGCACCGTAACCTCAAAATACCTCAGCCAACAAGCGTGCAAAACTCATCACGAAGCACCTGGGTGCAGACACCTCCGAAAACACCATCAGAGGAGAAACCTTCCCCCCCTGGGCATTACTGAAAGGGAAACGCTGGTCCCTGGAGGCTGCTCCCACAAAGAGGTCCTGCCCAACAGAAAACAGCACAGAGCAAGGGCTCAATAGCAGAGGTTTTATGCTCTTGCATCTTTTCAATACACAGCAAAAAACACACACACACGCTCTGGAAAAGACTCACTGATCTTCTCATGGATGCCCAGTGCCCCACTGCTAGACAGTGTTTACCAGCAGGCTCCTTGATTTCTTACCAAATACAACAGACAGCAAGCGCTTTGGACACATTTTGCCTGTTAGATTAGAACAGAAAGGGGATAAAAGGATAAAAGTAGGGACTTTTAAACAAACTAACAAAAAAACCTACTCCTGCAGTTCGGGCTGCTCCCCTGGCAGGGCAGGCTGTTCATCTTGGGCATTCCCATACCCAGCCTTTAAAAAGAAACCTCACCCGACAGACGGCCTGACAGAGGCCAGCTCGTCCGGGGCCGCGTTAACTGGGGCCCCCCGGGAGCAGAGGCAGCCCTGGGGCACGGGGTGGGCAGGGGGAAGCTGCTCTCTCCGGGCTGGCCGGGGACTCCCGGATCCTGCTTTGTATGAATTTAAGCTTTTTCAATCCCGCTTATTCACGGAAAGGGCTTAGGGCCGGGGGGAGGCAACGAGCAGACAGGCCAGCCTTTGTGCGGCTTGGCCGGCCACCCACCCGAGGGCTCCAGCAGCCCCCATGCTTCCCCGTGCAGCCCCTGCAGCAGACCGGAGCATGCTGGTAAGCAGCAGCGCTGGCATTGCCACTGCCCCCGTGGCCCCGCTCCCCTCCAGCTGCAAAGCCTGGAGCAACGCCTCGAGTCAGCAGAGCCTCCGTTTCCTAAGCAAGAGAGAGAAATTAAGTCTTCAACCACCCGTATGAATATCACCCCATTGTATTACCCCCATCTCTCCCGCAATGAAGTTTAAGGCTCTTTCCAAGGCTGCTGGGAGGGTTTGGATTCAAGGTGGGTATAAGATCCAGATGTTCATCGCTGGTTAGGACTTAAGTCACTAAAACCCTCGAGGCATCACCACCACGTCCCAGCTGAACCATCCTTCCAGTGACATTCGCTTGGTTGTTTCAGTGCAGTCTTTGGGGAGAAAGAATTGTGAAAGGGATGTTTTGGTAAAAGCCAGCGGTGCCTGACCTGCCACGCACAGGCTGCCCTTACTGCCAGAGCCCGGCAAAACTGAGTTAACCAGCTACACCGAGAGCAGCCAGAGAACTCTTCTTGCTCTTGTTAGCTGGACCCTGCAGGTCTAGAGCCCTCCCTGCTCTTCAGCTCCTCGAGGTGAAGCCCAGCAATAGGAATATCAGCCAAAAGCCCTGCACGCTGAGGCACACAGAGAACATCATCTTCCGTGAACTCCTCGAGACCGCAGTGGAGGGCACGAGCCACAGACCTGCTCCGAAGCTCCCGGGGAGCAGCTCCATCCCAGCCCTCCCGCCCGGGAGGTGCCGGAGCTGCTGCTCAGCAGCTTGCAAAGACCACATTTTAATCCCTTCATAAACTCCTCAGCATCTTACTCACCCAGGCTTCATCAGCCCAGTATTTGCATCTCTAACAACACGCACGCGAGGCCGGGCTGCTCCTCTCCTCCAGCGGCGTGGAGCTGGGCAATAGGAGCACCAGGACACTTCCAAACCCCCCAGGGCCTGGAGCATTTCCCTGCTGACTCCCAGCACCCACAGAGCACCTCTCATCCTGGCAGGGACCTGCTCCGTATCAGTGGCTCTTCCTCACAACAAAAGATACTGGGAGATTCTTCCCCAAAGTGGAATAAGCAGCGCAGGAGGGGAGACAGAGAGGGAGACATCAGCAGTCCTGCTCCGATGTAAACGCACAGACTCTCATGCTGGGAATATAGTCTTGCAGGGAAAAGCACTGAGGACAAAAGCAAAGGCCTCAGCAAGCTTCTGCTGAGCTCCTGGGCCAGCAAGGGGGAAGATGTCCTCTCCGGGAGCCCGGGCAGGTGCCCGGCCGAGGGCTGCAACACCCCCAGGCTCCCCAAGACAGCCGTGCCCCCGCACCGGTGCTGCTCTGCCTGCAGCACAGGAGGCACCCACCCAAAATCGCTGGATTCGCAGCTCTGATGACTTCCAGGAGATAACCCGGGTTTAAACTTCCTGGCAAGCCTGCCCTTCCCAGCACCGCAGCAGAGCCACTTATGCAAGAGCCACCTGGGTTTTCTTAGCAATCTGCCCAGCGCAATGGGCAGCGAGGTTGCGAAATGGCTGAAGGGGAAGAGAGAGTCACACCAGAGCCCGGAGGGGACCGGGCTGGCGGGAGGAGGCTGTTACAGGTGACGATGGCTCCCGCAGCCCGGCTGTATCCAAAAGCAGCCACGACGGGAGCTGCGGGGCCGTGGGAGCCAGCACTCTGCGGGTGACAGGTCGCTGACACCCGCAGCGGGGCTGCCCGCGAGCGAGCACAGCCCCTGCCTTTTTGCTAAAACAAGTGGAAATATAATAAGTTAAAACTGTTCTGAAGCAGTCTTAAACACTGAGCTGGTAGATGCAATAAGGCCATCATTACTACTGAAAACAAAAACATATCCCTGTTACCAGACCAGCTCCCTGCTTTTTATTTATTTGTTTTTTTAAGGTAGGCTGAGCATAACATGCATACTTTCTGGTTTGTTTGGATCTGATTGCACCTGCTTTCCCCCCCAACCCAGCGGAGATGCCCAGGATGCCATCCCCATTTCCGAGCAGCGCCGCTTGGACCCGGCTCCCACTCGCACCTACGGGTGCGAGAAGCGACAAGCTGCGGCTACTGGAATTGCAGGCTGACGGGATGCGCTGCCAAATTTCCACAGCAGCCCCAGCTTGTGTTCCAGCCACATTTCCCTGAAAACACACATTTGGCAGGAGGTCCAAGGAGCCTTCCAAGAGGCTGCCCTAGCTCGGTGCCGCGTACCAGGCCAGAGGACACCGGGGGGACAGCAGACAGAGAACTGCTGCGCCATTTCTGAACGCTCAGCAGAAGATGCTCCCACCCGTGTCTGCCCCACAGAAACCCAGGAGGTGCCATATCCCTTGGGACAGGGACAGCACAGAGTCCCGACCTGCTGTTACTCAGATTTAGCCTGTTCCAGCACGAGAGGCATATGGCAACGACGACCCAGAACCCAATTTACCCCCTGCTTCTGGGGCCAGCAGAGCTGGAGAGGTTGGATTCAAGAGGAGCACTCAGGGGAGCTGGCTGCAGCCAGGGGCACACAAAGTGAGGCAGCAAAGTTAACCATGACGACGAAGGGAATGAGCCCATCCCTCCACTGACCCCAAATCTATAGCCCAAACCGGGTAAGGATATCTAGCAAGAGCAGAGCCGCAAAGTCCCAGCCTGGCTGGGCGCCCCAGGAACATTCAGATCTGGGTTTGCATTTTGAACTTTATCTCTAGTTTAGGCTACGGTTTGCTGGACAGCCAGGCACATAATCACATGCAGCCCTGACGCCAACAGCTTAAATAATCTCATTACATATGACGGCAAACACCGTGCCAGCTGCAGACTGCTTGAACCAACGTGCTCACCTGCCCTCTCTGCTGGCAGAGCACAGGCTGTCACAGCAAAGCAGCGCACCCACACAACGCCCTAATTCATGGGAAGATGCTGTTGTCCTCCCCAGCAGCATCAGCCTGAAGGCAGAGCCGCAGCGAAGCTCCGCGTGCTCCCAGCAGTGCTCAGAGAGCAGCCGCACTGGTACCCCATCCTGGATCCCTGACAGCAGGTACTGTCCCAGCACCCTCCAAATGACAGCATCTCCAGCAAAGCTCGTGTTTCAGGTCCTCTCAGGTCAGGGGGACCTACCGGCACTCACGACTCGTGGCTGTTAGTCCCTTCCTGAATCCGCAAAGGAAACAGCGAGTTAATGCAACTATTAAACCTGCCAGTTGCTATAATCCCTACCTCAAACTGGTAAGATCTTAAAAGCTGAAATCTTTGAAATGACTCAGCCACGAGGTACAAAGAAACAACAGCTTAAAAGGCTGTTAAAGCTCCCTGCATTCAGACTCGCTCTTGCGTGTCCTGCTCTAACCCCCACACGCTGCGCCCCGTCCTCCTCTGTAGGGGAACCAGCCGCAGAGACGAGAGCCCTCTCCAAAACGAGCCTCCAGGCACCGGTCACGCACGTAGTCCTCGTGCCAGCCAGAGCTGAAAAGGAGAATATATTTTAGCATCCTGCAAGCCATGAAAGATGAGGGGCATCCACGGATGTGGATTTTCCACAGATCCCCATATTCAGTGGGAATATTCAGCGTTTTAAAATCCAACGCCAATGTCACGACCGGAGATGACCACGATGCTCAACAGCTCTGGACCATGCTGAATTGCTGACTCGACATGACTGCCCGGGCTCGAAACAGGTTTCTTGTGGAGCGGTCAGGTAAAGGTGTGTTCCCCCGCCAGCCTCTGCAGCTGGTGGAGGGATCGCCCTGGTCCTCACGGATCCATCCCCCAAACCCTCCCTCCTCCAAACCCAGCCAGGTCCTGAAGACGCTGTCCCAGTTCCTGCCTCACCTCTGCTGCCTGCGCCCCTGCCCGCAAGGGGGAGAGGAGCTGAACGGCACGGGGCAGACATGGGGCTGCCTGGGGGCACCTGGCAAAAGCGGGGCCCCAAGAGCCGGCCCGTGCCGGGCTGCGGCAGCCGCCCTCGCCCGCTGCAGACAGCCCCGGCGCGGCGGAGGGGAGGCAGCGCGTTATTCTTGGAAATCAGGAGGTGAGGTCATGCTGCCTGAATGCTGCAACTTGAGGCCAGACGCACGGGGCCAGTTGTGCTTGGAGAGGAGCCTGACTTCTGCAGCAGGCGGCCGAGCGAGGGCCGTCTGCGGGTCGGGAAGCCGGTTACATTTGGGGCTAGCAGGAGGAAAGGGTTTCTTAATGAAGGAGGGCTCTTTCCTCCCAGACTCTCAGCAGAGAGTGCAAACCCCAGCAAAGGGATGGGTTTTAAAATAGCATCAGCTACTGTCTCTGCAGCAAAGCCCTGGGACCACCCCGGTGTGGGGCACGTGAGCCCACCACGATGGCTCAGGAGATGCCAGACACCAAACCCAGAGCCATGCTGCTCCCCGTGCCGCAGGGACGGCTGAACGGCCGCTTCCGACCCGGCCGCTCCTCCGGATGCCTCCCACGTACCCGCACCGCCCTGCCAGCCCGTCAGGAGCTCATTCCATCAGATGCCAGAGCACATCCCGGAGGGCTCTGAGAAGAGAGAAGTCACCAATTCGCTCTTTCAGGCTCCCTAGGCAGGAGCTTTCTGGGAGTTTTCATCACCTGTGCCTACCCATCGTCCAGCAAACGCGCTAGGAGACCCGGCTCTCAGGCTGCACAGCTTCAAATTATTATTTACACACTGCTTTAAATACACACAGTGCTTTGGAATAGGCAACGCGTGTCTGAAAGCTCAGTGCCTGCTCTCCATCGCTCGCTACCCGGAGGCAGAGCCAGCACCTCCGCAGCCCGGCGGGCGAGCGCTCTCCTGCACATCGGGCTTTCCCGACGCGTGCGCTGGCAGATGGCAGAAACCCCGCTGAAGGCCAGCGGGAGCTCAGTGTGAATGATAAACTAAGCATTTTACCTGGCTGTATTTGGGTATTAAATCGCACACACGGGGGCCGTATTTCTGTCCTGCGGGACGGCTGCCTGCGAAGGACTCATCCTGGAGCGAGCAGCTCAGCTCCTAAGCCTGGTCCCGCTTCTGATGGGTGGCAAGACCTTCAGTAAATCACTGCATCTCAGTTCCCCACCTCTGAAGATGTGGGAAACACCGATCTTCTTTTGCAAGACCTATGACTGATGGCATTAGATTATTATTAAGAGGAAGAACCCTGCCACTTCCTGAGCATGTGCCAAAGCAAAAACCAAGTCCCTGCTCCCAGGCCGTTATCAGTCCATCTCAGTCATAGATTTGACTGCTCAGAACATGTAATGTATTTAGAAGAGATTAAGGCAAATCCTAAATTGTTTAAACAAACCCCAAGTCAGTAGACTCCTTTGGTCAATGAGATAATAAACCGCTGCCTTGGAAAAGTCCCAGTGATGTCACTACACTTTCCAGAGCTTTTCAGCCACGGTTTGCACAGAACTCCACAGCAAAGACATTTCTGGTTATATAAAATACGTAGTAGAGTTTGAAAAAAAAAATATCCCCCTGCTGAGAGAGGAGCAGAAGCACAGCAGACACTCAGCGAGTTGTTTCCCAGGAGCGTGAGCCCAGGATCTTCATCTACTCCATCATTTAGGGGTTATTTTTCCAGCTGGATTTTCTGGGGGACAAAGCATTTGATTTCAAATGAAGCTGCAGGAAGCCATGGGAAACCGGGTGCTTTGCTCCTCTAAACGCCTCGGTAAAGAACCCTGGCCGCAGCGGCAGAGAGAGCACGAGGCCACCAGCTACACAACCACGCTCATCCACGGGGCTGCTCAGTTATCAGCTACGAGGCGCCTGCCCTATTTCCACGACAGCCATCTTACAAGAACAATAAACCACAAAAGTACTGGGCTCCTTCCTCCTTCTCCATCAGAGGAACCACTGCTCACAGATTATCTGATGAGGCTGAGAGCGAGACTGAGAATGTTTCGCAAATATGCCCCAAAGCACCAAGGATGCTCCAGAAACAGGGCTGCCGGAGAGGGGGCAAGTTTGCACGCCGTCTCCACGGCCCTGCGAAGCTCTTCCGAGCTCACCAGTCCAGGCGAGGATTTCCTGCTTTGAAGCTGGGGTTAGGATGAGGTTTGTTAATTTGTTTTAAAGGAAACCTGCTCCACGAAGAGCTCCATCAGGTGTACAGAGGAAAACTCGCCACCTGCTATTAGTGGCCCCCGCTCTCTGGTCTGGCTTACCTGCGACTAAGAGAGCCAGCCATCAACCCAGTACCTTGCCTAAAGATTACTCTTAAAAGTAGAATGTGCAGTAGGCGAGACAGACCTCACTCCCAGCCCCACCGTCACAGCCTGCGTCACTAATGCCAACAGCCTGACCACAACGAACAACGCCAAGTCAGGTCAGCAGTGACCTACATACAGCAGGCTTTACAGAAATTACAAGCCTAATTTTTCCTAATAATAAATCACACCAAGGTACAAGGAAGAAAGGGGTAAGAAACCACCTAGACCTTGCATTTCAACCGCGTTCATCATCTCTCCACAGACTTCATGTTCCCACCCTGCAGTAAATCACCGCGCATCAAACAGGGTCAAGTCATGGGTGACTGGGACCGTCGGTGGCCTGCTTCCCACCAGATAATTCAGGGATACCACACTTCAGGTATTGCTCGATACCAAAAAATAAAAGAAAATTGGGGGTGGGAAATCAGTAAAATAAACAATAACGATCTATAAGAAAAGTAAAGGAATATCTCCTGTTTTCACCTAGGTACTACACCGCAAATAAAATTACCATCCATCAACTCGCGCACATTTTATTTAATGATGCGTCTCTGCCCCGGACTATTGCACTGGAAGGAGGAGAAAGTTGGCCGTAACATTTTCACTGCTGCTGGAATGGTGTCTCCAAGCTCTCTCGCTCTCCCAGAGCACTGAAAAGTTCGCTTAAGCAAAGTGACTCTCGGCAAAACCCTAACCTAAATGCACCTCCCTGTTTGGGAGAAAGAGGTTTAACAACATAACAGTTGCTCATGATCCAAGAGGAAGCACAACAGAACCAGGAGACACCGTTAATATCAGGGAGAGACACGACTGTTTCCCTCCAGTGGAGGACTGCGTTATTATACAAGGTTTTGGAATAGTAAATGTAAAGAGCAGTGTTCCAAATGGAAAGGTTTGCTCCACGACCAAAGCAGGCAGCACAGAGAGATTTCAGCTGTGGCTTCTGGCGATGGGCCATCGGGATTCTTTTAAGCATCATCTGAAGCATGACGACTCGATGCAATCACTTCTGCGGATCCTGCTTTAGGTCATCTTTCCACACTGATGCAGCTCATGAGTAATTCGGATCCAAATACCTCTCCGCAGGTCCCTAACAGAGACGTTATCCCGGCTGCGTACCAGAGGAGGGGATGAAGTCAGCTCGCATCGCGGCTAGGGCAGTCACCCCCGCCGAGTTTGGGCTCGGCAGTTCAGTCCAAATATAATAACCAAATAACCCAAGCCTCTCGCTCACCCTCACCGGGGCAAGCCGCGTACGCACCAGCTCGTCCGAGGGCCCAAACTCACAGCGTAGCGGTTTTTAAGGGGCTGGAAGGAATCACTTACAGTAGCAGCTGTGCTGCTCTTTGAAAAGCCAGAGACGCGTCCAGCCGCTCAGCTGAACTCCTCTCTCCCCGGCAGGGACGTGTGAAGAGGCCGGGGCAGGGGCCGGGGAAGACGACCAGCGCTTTTCCAAAACACAGATTCAGCGTTGAATATACCTCACCCTCCAAGAGCCACGCAGACGCTCTGCACCACCCTCCTACATTACAACGCGAAGTCCTCTGCTCCAAGAGGCTTTTCAACACGGCCAAGGAACCAACGCGACTCGTGGCAGTAAATCCCGACCCCATCTGCTGCACCGCGCTCTGGTACGGGCAGGGTAACGGCGTGAACGCCAGGCCCCGGCCGTCCCACCCGCGCTGGGGCAGAGAGGAACCGCCGGCGTTCTGTCTCCCTGCCATCCTTCCCCTTTCAGGGCTGCAAAAGGGAAGTGCTGGAATCTGAGCATTAAATACTTGAGTCGACTGCAGAAGCGAGGAGGAGCCCGACTGTCAAAACAGAAGAGGATTTCGCTAATTTCCAACCAAACGAGATGACAATACATGTCGTCTCGGAGTACAACGCGGTGCTGCTCATGAGAAATGCCTGCGTTTCCGAAGGAAAAGTCAAACTTTTATGGTTCAACTGAACCCTCCCTCCTAAATGGCAGGGGTTCCGCACCGTCCCTTGCCGACCCCGCCACCCCCGCGGCGTGACTTGTGCCTCTGAAGCCACTTGTTCATTCATTCATTCAGGTTCAGAATCCCAGATACCAACAGATGGGCAGCTCTAAAAACAAAAGAGGTGGGGGTTACGGATTTAGGTGGGGGTTTTTTAGCCTTCGCAGTTCTCAGGGTAACGCCGAGGGTTTGAACAGCTCATGTGTGGGCGCAAATTGCATCGATGCTAGAGAACACGGCGCTCCCGCCGAGCAGACTGCCTGTACCCGCGTCACCCAGCGCCGCGCTTGGCGTGTCCTGAATCCATTCAAACTTCCCCAAGTCCCTCCGGCAGGGAGACACGCTCCCCCCTTCCCTCAAAAAGCTCATTTGAGCACAAGGAAACCATCGCATCACCTAGCGCGTGCTAAAATACACCTTTGCAGCCACTATTTATCGATGCGTCTTTCAAACAGAAGCAAGTTACGGACAAGGGGTAAACACAACAACTCTGAATTATTCCCTGTCTGAAGCGGGGGACGACAGCCGCCCGGTGTTACGCGCCGTTTGGTACAGCCGGAGCCAGGAGAGCCCTGCCATCAAACAGGGACACCCGCATTTACGCAAAGCGCTCCGAGCAGGGAACCCCGCATTTTGAGATGCGGACCCCGCGGGGTGACTCCGGCCAGGCCGAGGGCTCCTCTCCGCTCCGGACCCCCCAGGGTGGGATACCGAGATGTCATGTTGCTTCTTTCCACATTAGAAAGCCGGAAAAAAAAAACCCAAACCACACACACATCTCGCTGCTCTTAATGGGGAAAAAAATTAAATTAAAGCATGGCGGGGCGGACGGGCAGCAACCGGCTCCATTGTCCCGGCCGGCTCCGCCGCACGCCCCGCTCCCGGTTGCCGCTGCCCGTTTGCCCGGGCCCGGCCCCCCGGGCCCCCCCAGCAGCCATCTGCCACCGCTGCCGCTCCCCCGGCCCCTTCCGCAGCCCGGCGGCGGGGCGGGGGCAGCCCGGAGCCGCCCGTCCGGTCGCCGTCCCCCCTCGCCGCCCCGAGGGGAGCCCCGGCGGGGGGGAGCCCCGCTCCCCTTCGCACCTTGAGAGCGAACTTCTCCCCGCTCTTCTTACTGAAGATCTCCAAAACTTTCCCGTTGATGCCCAGCCCCAGCACTTGCGTGGTGACCTTGTAGTCGTCCGTGATGGCATTCTTCCGGATCTGCAGGCCGCCCTTCCCCGGGAACGGCGGCGGCCCGTGGGGGGGGAGCGGCGGGCGGCGGGGGCGGCGGCGGCTGGGGCGGCGGCGGGTTGGGGAAGCCGGCGGGCGGCGGCGGCGCTCCGGAGAGCATGGCGGGCGGCGGGCGGGCCGCGGCGGGCGGGCGGGCGGGCTCCGGGAGCGGCGGCCGGCGGAGCCCGGCGGGAGCGGGATGGGGCGCGGGGGGGGTGAAGCAGCAGCGCCGCCGCCGCCGCCCCCCGCCGGTGCGCCCCGGCCCCGAGAAGAGCGATCGCTCCGGTGCGGCGGCGGCTCCTCCTCCTCCTCCCGGCGCGGCGCGGCCCGGCTCTGATGTCAGCGCCTCGCCGCGGCCGGCCCCGGCCGCCGGGGGAGGGACGGGGCGGGGCGGGCACCGGGCCTGCGCCCGCCGGGGCCGGGGGAGGAGGCCCGGCCCGGCCCCGCCGCTTCCCCCGGGGCGGCTGGGGGGTTCCTGCGCTTCCGAGGGGGCTGGCCCGGGGGGTCTTAGCGCTTGAGAGGGGCTGCGGGACATGGCGGGGGGCAGAGGCCGGCCCCGGGTCTCAGCCCCCTGCCCCAGAACCGGCCGTTTGCCTGCTCTAGGGAAACCCGCCGTGGGATGCCAACAGGTCCTGGCGTTCCCAGTGCCCCCCAGTAACACCCGGCTAACGCATCTGGCCTCTTCCCGGCGTCCCGAAAGCATCCCTGCCGCGACAAAAGGCAGCTCTGGAGTCGGTAACCGCCGGTGCCCAAACACCCTGCTCCCCGATCGCTCCGTCTGTAACCAGTTCCCAGGAAGACAAGAGGCAGAAACACCACCACAAGCACGCAGAGCATCAGGGCAAAGACAGGGCACGAGAAACCAGTCCAAAAAGAATAAAGGCCATCCTGACGGTAACAAATGAACCCCTATTTCCCTGCTCAACCCAGAATCCAATAAGGACAGAGAGAAGGGATCTGTGCCGAGGTGCAATGTGCCGTTGAGCTGCTCGGCATCCAGCAGAATCCAAGGAACATTTCTTCAGCTGGAGCTCAATGGGAAATTGAGATTTTTTTCATTTATGGACATAAAAAGCACAGCCTGCTTGTCACTGATAATCCCTGTTTCCTAAGTAAAGAACACGTGTTTTTTTACATCCATCCCTCTCTTACCCAGCTGTCCCACAAAAGCAGTGAGTGTGCCCTGGGGAAGAGAGATGAAGAAACGTGCCCAAAGCCATACCAGGAGCAAACGGCAGAGCCTGGAGCAATCTCCTGAGGCCCGGCCACTGCTCTTTGGCAGGCTGGTACACATCCAGCCACGCACACAAGCCCACCCTGCGTGGCACAGCCGAGGGACTGACATGCCACCGGGGCAGCGAGGGGCAGGACGTGCTCCCAGGCCCCACCGATCCGGCAGCCGTGTCCACGGGGCTGCGATGCAACAGGCAGCCCCAGGCCACACATGGGCTCCGGTCCCACCATGAGCAGCTCTGGAAGCCCCTCTGAAATGATGGGGGGGTCCTGGTGCACCCCCGGTCAGAAACCGCCGTCCCCATTCACCCACGCTGGTGTCAGCAGTTTCACTGGTGTCACAAGGACAGAGCAAGCCATGGAAGTGGGACTTCCCTCTTCTATTTGCAACTAAAGGAAGGCAATAGCAAAGGAAAATGTCTGCAGCATTCGGGAGAGGGAACACCAGGCCCACAGTACACAAGAACCACACCAAGTCCTCGACAAGTAGCTGCCTCCAGAAGAGCAAGCTGTAACCTCTGCCAGTCCCTACACACAGGCAGAGCCACTCGCACCAGAGCGGGAGGCATCTGGTCCACGTCTGCCATCCCAGCACCTTCTGTGATCAATAACATCCTCTTGGATTTTTTAGTCAAGCCAATAAAACTGCCCCACCTGTTAAAAAAAACAGCTCATGATTTTAAAAACCAGTTTTTAAGCAGTGACTGATCAATAGCTGAGGGAAGCAGCGGATCCAGCTAATCAAAGTACGTCAGTAGCAGCAAGAGACGGAGCGTCTGTCAGGAGGTGGCAGCGATAGGCACCAGATGGGAGAGTGAGCAAACCTACACCAGGCGCTGGCAGCTTTATAAATAAAACTCTTGTGGAGTTGCCGGTGCCTCTCACTACAGGTCCCGAGTTTCCTCGAGAGGCCTTGCCCTGCTCCCGGCACATCACCGCGGGAGCGGTCGCAGCAAGAAAATTTCCTACTGGGAAAGCGGATTAATTCTGGGACTTGCAGCATCTCCCAGAATCTGAGCCTGCATCCTTCACCCCAATTAATGAAGGGCTTCGGGGGGTCAGAGTTAGAGCCAGTGGACCCTGTAACAACAGGGCACAGATGCTTTAAAGCTGCCAGCAGCTCTGTGGGGTTTTCCCAGCATTTGCCTCCCCTCACTTGGGCTGGTCCCAGCACGTCTGGAGAAATGAGCCTTTAAGCCCGAGTTTTTTCTTTACCGAGGAATCTGGTCAAAGGAAAACGATTGACCCATTTCGCTACTCTGTTGCCTTTAGTTTCATTCATATTTGCTTTGTAACCCGACCCTTCAGCTATTTCAAAGATAAACACGGCTCCGGAGGAGGCACGGTTTGGGAGCCCCGTGTCCCGGGTTTCCCATGGAAAACTCCTCCATTATTTACCCGAGGCGAGGGCTCGGGGCTGTAACGGAGGCAGGAGGGGACAACCCCTGCCGCCCCCCGAGCCGGGGCACCCGGCGGGCCCCGAAGGCCCCATTTCCCTCTGCTTCCCAGCCCGGGAAGGGCCGAGTCCCCCCCCGGGGCCGGGGGTCGGCGGCGAGGGCACCCCGCACGTTGCGAACCCCGTCCCGGTGTCGCCGCGGCCGAGTCGCCACGAGGTGGCCCCCGGTCCCCGCGCAGCCGCTGCTCGCCCCGTCCCGTCCCGGGGGCGTCCGGTTGCTGCCGGCCCTGCGCCTCCCACCCCGCAGGGGGTCAGCGCTTTGCGAGGTGCCTGGGGCGTTGGATGGAGCCCCGAGGCTCCCCGTGGAGCCAGCCGGCAGGTTTGGGGTCCCCAGCCCTGGTCCGTGGGACCCAGATGTGCCCCTGACCCGCGCCCCCCCAAAAAGGGACCCGTCCCCCCCAAAGGAGACCGGTCCCGGTGGGCTGCGTGGCTGGTTGCTCTCCTCGGGTCACAGGAGAAGAGAAAGTGTCTACGTGCTGCAAACCAGCCCTGTTCATCCCTTCCCACGGCAGCTCCCAGGCCTACTAGGAAGGAGGCCAACGCCGTGATTTATTGCCAAGGACCTGCCAAACGCTTTGCAGATCGTCTGGGCTCGACGTGGAAGCACCGAGGTGAGCAGCACCCAGCCGCTGGCACATGTGTTCACAGCAAAACCCTCTCTCCTAATCCTGCAGACGGGCTGGAAACAGGCTGCTCCTCAGATTTGGGGACCTATTTCCAGGTTCTCCATTAACCGGTTAAAATCTGGCCCAGAAGCAGCGAGATATCCATCTCCCCTGCGATCTTTCAGAGGCAGAGGGATGCGAGCATGGAGCACAGCCAGCTCCTCTGCCACCCACCCACTCCCCTCCCCGCACATCACGCAGCTTTGCACGGCAGAGGAAGAACCACCATAGGGGGCCCAGCACAGAACAAGCCCTTCTGCACAGCCTGCCAGATCTGGCTGCTTCAGCCTTTGCTATTAAATAAAAAAAAACCCTCAACAACAACAAAAAACCAACAAACCCCCCCCCCCCAAAAAAAAACCAACCCTGCCTCAAATGCCAAACCCAGCAGCAGTGACCTCCATTCCTCAGCCACGAGAAAATTCTTCCGGATGTGAATGGGAAGCGATTTTTCCCTCCTTCCACTCCCATCTCCATTAGGGAAAAAAGCAACGGCCAGCAGCAGGCTCAGCCTTTACATCTACGTGACACAAGCAGCTGATCTGCTAACGCGCTTTCCCTGGCAAGTAATAAACTAGATTGTTATTTGATTATAGCAGAGTTACCAGGAAAAATAGCCCATGAAGATTAGGGTAATGATCATTAAGGCTGCATGCATCCTGTTCCTCTCCCCGGGTAGATTTGTATGAGCATGAGGCTGGTGAAAAGCTATCCCACTTAACAAATGATAATACCTTTAAATAATCCTGCATGCTTTTAGGATAGGGGTAATTGAATTGGAGAGATATTGTTAATCCCCATTTCAGATATTAATGTCATTTGTAAAGCAATGGGAGGACTGGAATAAGGACGGGAGGTAGCACTGCGAGTTTTTTTCCATGCAAAGGGAGCCTAGCGTAGCTCTCCATGTCAGCAAGGGAGATGAGCTATCCCGGTGGGATACGAGGAGCTGCCTCCCCGCTGCCGCCCGAGCGGCCAGCCCAGCTCCCTGGGCTGCTTTGCCCGGAGCTCCATCGCTCCGGGAGCTCCAGCTCTGCTCCCACCAGCTGCTCCGCAAGCGGCTGCGTCTCAGTGCTGGGAAGAGATCCTTGTGCATGGTTTGTGTATCTATTTATAAAGCACTGTGGGATCCTTTAGGATGAAAGGGGCTATTATATCCTGGACTTATTACCCAAAAAGTAACCGTGAATTTTCTCCACTTCACCCTTCATTTGCCTGTCTCGAGACAAGCCTGAGCAATAGCCTTTAGACAGAGACCCTCTCTCCTGACCCTGCCAGAGCAGGGGATGTTTCTAGCTGGCAACATCAGTCCCTTGCCAAGGATATTCCCCCCGGCACCACCCTTCTGCAGCAGAAGGAGAAATGCCCCTTGGCACATGGTGGGAAGAGGCAGCAGCTCCAGGGCTGGGCTTCCCCTCGGCAGATTAGCACCCGGCAGGCTCCGGCGTTGCTCGCATACCGGAGCGGGACGGCTCCGCAAACCCTTCCCGCTGGACATACTCTAGCTGACACACAGAGCCCATAATTACGAGACACGTCAGGAAATATTGGTCAGGATTATATCTGTCTGATTGACGGGCACGAGGATTTTCCTCCACACAGCGCAGGGGAAGGTGCAGACCTCGTGGCCGCTGGACTCTGGAGCAGCACTGAGCGAGACCCCCGGGGCAGACCATCGTGCCGTGGATGCGTCTTACACGTGCCCACCTCAGGCAGCATCCCCACCGCCTCGGGGAGCGTTCAGCCCAGGGAAAGAGCACATTAAAAACACGCAAAAGCCCCCAGCACTGCCCCGTTACGCTGCTGTTCTCAACACAGGGTGATTTTTCCACCTGGAAACTATATCCTGATTCATTGCCCACAAGATGATGCCAAATCTACTTCCTGAACTCACAGTCACAAAAACCGCTACTCAGAAATGCAGAAATATACATCTTCTAAAATAATTCGCTTTGAAAGGGATGTAGTCCAACTGACAAGCAAAACCACAGATCCCACACAAGGGAAAATTGAGCTTGCAAGCAAATATTAGTTCTTGCCTAAGGCACATCTGAGCGGCAGAGCAGCCCCGCGGCCTCGGAGCAAGCAGCACCTCATGTCTAGCCCTCACAGCACTTTTTCTAAATGCAGATTTATTTTATTTAT
The DNA here is from genome assembly GCA_020745775.1 of Theristicus caerulescens. Lineage (NCBI taxonomy): Eukaryota > Metazoa > Chordata > Aves > Pelecaniformes > Threskiornithidae > Theristicus > Theristicus caerulescens. The sequence continues at coordinate 160,783 of CM036578.1, forward strand.
TTTCTAAGAAAACCCACAGCAATGCCACTACGGAGAGGGGATGGGATTTCAGCTCAGTGATCAGACAGAGAACGTCTGAGCTTTTGACTGGAAAGGGGTCCCTCGTGCGCCATGGATCCCATCGGAGCGGCACCCAGTTCTCGGTGGCTCCTGGGCCCGTACGTGGCCGCCGTGGTCTCCAACCAAACACGTCACATTTTGTAGGCCGGAGCTGTCTGCTTCGCCGCCCGCTGCCTCGATGACGGGCAGGAAGGCAGATCCTGCCTCGTGCCTCCACATCACCTATCGCTATGTGCAATTCAACGGGCAGCTCTGGAGCAGAGATAGGGAGCCCAGAGGCTTCTTCTTGAGTGTGAAATAACTCAGATGAACTTGAACAGCCTCAGCTCCTCGTCAGCAAGAGGTGGCATTGGAGCGGGTCAGGCTTTTAAGGGCAGGAGGGACCGTGCACTCCTGCGCAGCACAGAGACCCCTCGCAGGGGCCCAGCCAGCAATATTTGTGATCTGAAAAGGTTGCCAGGGGCCTGAAACAAGGAAATAAGCTAAATCAGACCCAGAGACGGACCGACAGCCTCCCCAGCCTTGCCCCAGCCTGAGCCCGTCAGCCAAGGGCAGGTGAGCCACAGCAGGACGCGCTGCAGGATCACGCAGAGATTTGGAGATCACCTTGGGGTACCAGCAGGAAAGGTGAAAAACGCGGCATAAAGTAGAAAAGGACGCGGGATGGACAGGAGGCCGGAGGAATGGCAGCACGCAGGGCTTACAGGCAAAGTGACTTGCTCTTAAACCAAGCATCCCCAGATGCATTGCCCGTGGACGGCAGCTCACGCCGTGCTGTGGGGGGACGACGGGGCGAGACCCCGGAGCGGGGCACAGGAGAGGGGTCTTCACACCAGCCCAGCCTGAGCCCAGCCTGGCAGGGGCCCCACGAGCCCCAGATGTGCCTCCTCGCTGTGCCACCTCCCAGCGCACTTACATCTGCTGGCATCCACATATAACCCGAATCCCTGCTGGTCTGCCAGCAGAGAGGAGGCATTTGTGGGACAAGATTACGGAGATTAGCTCCGTTAGCATAAGCAGCTCCTGGGCTGGCCCTAATCCAGAGGGACATATGCAGCCCACGCGCCACCGCTCGCTGTCTTCCCTGAAGGACCCGTGTGAGCTGGAGGAGACGATTTTCACCAGTGTCTCTGTATCAGGGCAGGCACTGCGTGCCAGCGGGGAGCCCGCAAAGGCTCCCAGTCCAGCCCAGCCCCTGCTAATGGGATGGCCACACTGGGATGGCTCTTTCTGCTCCCACTGCTGCCTCTCAGCCCAGCGGTTGCTCTAACACGAGCACAGGGTCCTTGGGGCAGAGTTTGCCCTCCGTGTTTTTCAACACAGCCTCTCCAGGTGCTTTGTACAGCAGACAAAGGCAGTGCTGGCTAGCTATAACCTAAAAATGGCCCCCATACATGACAGTGACAGCTCTCTGCAGGTTTCCATGCAAACCTGGGCAGTTATGCATCCCAAATGGAACAGCCTTTTACACCCCACTGCTTGACTTTCACCTGCAGAAGGTTTGAGGTTGGGAGCCCAACTTACCTGCAAGCAGAGCCCAAAGCAGAGCACTGAAGGGCTCATGGGCATCGGCTGCAGAGCATGCAGGGACTCAGTCCTCACCTCTCCGCAGCACCACAGTCAGTCCCTGCTAGGAGGAAAGACCAGCACTGCTGAAGGGAAGCTTCTCCCATGCCAATTAACAGCATTAATTGCCAATAATCAGCAGCTGGGCCTCACTGAACCCCAGGCACCCAGGTGTGTGAGCAAGGAGCACTGCCTGCCCTGCCTGCAGGGAGGGGGGAAAAGGGAGTGCAGCCCATGAGAAGATAAAAATTGTGTGATCTCCTGAACTGCACAAAAAGGCAGCTGAGAGAGGCTGTGAGCAATGCCTCAGCATAAGGCAGAGAGCGGCCAAAGAGCTGGTTAGACTGAGGGTCAGCACTGGTGCAGAGAGCGGCAGCCGGGGCGCAGGGACCCCCGCAGCCCCTGCTCTGGGCACGGCCGGGGTCAGGGCTGGGGGGCCAATACAAGAGGCTGGCGGTGGCTCACCCCGAGCCTCCCACCCCGCTGGCTCGGCCCTCGCACGGGTGCCGGTGGCAGCGGGACGCTGACGGGTCTTTATCTGGGTTTCTGCGCGTGGTGGAAAAACACTTGGGCCACCGAGCAACAGGCTAAAAGTGCCCGGGGTCAGGCGGAGCAGCTGCCGGGGGCCGTGCTGGAAGGGCTTTGCTCTGAGAGCTCCGTATCCGCCCCAGCGTGCTTAAACCAGTAACACAAGATTACATTGCAGCAGGCTGGGACCTGGCATGCAGTATGAGCCAGAAATAAAACTGTTTGTGTAGCAACTGAAAAAATAGCAACAGGAGCTAGGTGAGGTGTATCTCTCTTTGGTTTTTTTTTTAAGGCCAGAAATTTTTATTTATTTGGGTGGAAGAGATTTGTTTGCATTTTAAAGGGGTTTTGCTTGGGATGTGAGCTCCCCAGGCTGTGCCTTGGAGCCTCCTCGAGCTGCGGGGTGTTTCCATGCAGGTCTGGGGCTCTCCAGCCCTAGCAACATCTGCGTTGCCCTTCCGGGTACCACAGGCTTTTGGACACTGCGTACACTGAGAGACGCTGGATGCAGCACAAAACAGAGCTAGCGGGATGCAGATACAGGCTTCAGCCAGGCTGTACCCCAATGTTCGGAAGACATCGCCTAGATTGCTGCATGCTAGTCCCATCCCAGCTGTTATCCCCACTTTACAGACAGGGAAAGGGAGTCAGAGGGGCGACTTGGGCTTCTTCAGATGGACTTGGGACAAAGCCCTGTGCCAACGCATGCCCTGCGGTGGCAGGATCCAGGTGGAAGGAGCAAGCTGCACAGCAGGCAGACAGAAAATAAGGCAGATGATCTGATAAATGAATCCAAACCAGTTCTATTCAAACTAAGAAAATAACCATCCTGCAAGCGTAGGGCCCCTCTGCTCAGGGCAGCTCTCCCAGGGCTGCGGTTTCCTGCGTGAGCTGCAGACGGGCGAGCGAAGCGTGAGGTCACCGCGCAGCTGCGGGCAGAGCAGGGACAAACCGCCACCTCCCACGCCTGCCATCCCTGCTGCTGGCACAGGGATGCTTAATCCCTCAGCAGTGCCACGTAGGGAGAGCTCTGCAAATGGCATCAAGGAGGTTAGAGAAAGGGAAAAGAAGGGGGGAGCACACCCGAAATTGGGTCCACCAAAAGCTGCGTTTGTTGTGGCCCTATGGGAAAGTAAAGCATCTTTCTGTAAGGTTGCCAGCTCACAGAAAGGGCCATGGAGCGAGACCAGAACCTGAGAAAGCATTTCATGAAGGCCGTCTTATCCGCTGTGTGTAATTAGACCTAAAAGTGTGAACGACGCATGAAGCTCTGGTTTTAGTTTAACAGGAAAAAAAAAAGAATCAAAGAATATTTATAAAGGTTTGTGTCATTCTTGTGCATTTCCCATCACATGGGGATGTGTCAACGGATCATGCTTAGTCCTGCAAGTGCTGAAGAGGGGCCTGGAAATAGTTATAGCAAAGCATGTGATCCCACTAGGCTGGGGAAAAGAAGAAGAAAATCCAATTTGGAGGTCTTGGCTTTTTCTTACCCTCCTGACATCTTATTGCTTCTCCTAAAAGCACCACCAGCGTCCCACGCAGTGAGAAATAAGACGATGAGGGAGGTAAAGTGCTGCTGCACATGGAACTGCAGCCCCAACGTGTAACCAAGCCCGCGGTGGCTCAGCTCCATGCAATTGTCGCTGCGAAAACATCCTGAATCAGCACCAGCTGGCTGGAAAATGAAAGCCGGGCTGTTTGCTCCCCTCTTGCACCTCCCAAAATAACCAGCGGCTTCCCTATACTCATCCCCCAAACACACACGCTCCCACCTTCCCCAGCAACTCAGTGACCAGCGGGAGCTGGCACAGCCAGTGTGCCCAGCCCCGTCCTCCAGTATGCCCCTAGGAGTGACGGGATTAAAGAGGCATTTTTGAAGATCACTGGGCTGTAAGGATCTGGAAAGTGTTGGAAAACAGAGTTACCCCCATCCCAGTGCCTGGGGTCCCGCGTGGAGGCTGTGCTGCGGGGCACCTCCAGCAAAGAGGCAAAAACATCTTAAGCCACCCCCATTATTTGCACATTTATTTACATCTAAAGAAGAAATCAAGCACCTAAATCCTATCGGCATGGAGCAAAAGGTGAGCAGCACATTTCTTCAGGCACCTTCAGAAGCCCCAGCCCGGAGGCAGCGGCCGAGGAGCTGCCCGAGCCCCGGGGGCTGCCCATCTCCGGCCCCTTCCTATCCCACGTCAGACAAGGCCTGGCAGCATCAAGACCAAGCTATGCCAAAGGCTCGCTACTCCCCGAGCTCCGCACAAGGCAACAGCAATGAAGGGAATTGTGAAGGGGATATACAGGGGATATACAGCTCACGTCTGGGATTCAGCCTCAGATGAAAAAATATCCCTCTGCTCGCTTGCACATATTTATTCTGTGCTTATGGCTTTGAGAGCAGAGAACTTCTGGTGTAAATGACTTGCATGACCTTTCCTGTTTGATGACTTTACAGCTGGCTGCCCACACCTCAAATATAATTTCATTTATGCCATCCATCATCAACCCCTGCTGGAGAGACTGGCAGCTTCTCTCATTAACATTAGCGGTGCTGCTGTCACCCAGCATCGGGGCAGCGGCTGGGCAGAAGATGGGCACGCACGCAGGCTCGCAAGGTATTGCTGCATTGCACAGCCCTGGGCACTGCAGGACGGGAATGAGGACCTTGGGCATTATCGGTCAGACCTGTGATAGTATTGAGCAAAATACTTCTTTTGTCCTCACCTTCTCATCCTTTGCCCATGTCAGAATGAGCAGCATGAGCTGCTGAGGCTCCTGCTGAGCGTGGCAGGGTGGAAATCCTATTTTTCCAATTCTTTTTCCTGCCCTACAAGATCTTCTTCCACACGGCTGCCCACTGCACAGCCCTCGAAGGCCATCAGCCGAGCACAACGGTCCGCTCTCCCAGCTCCTTCTTGGTTACGACTTCTTGCATTTCCAGGGACACGTGTCCACAGCAGCCTCCCGCAGCCAGAAAACCGCCCAGGGCAAGAACTGGCTGCCTTTCTCACCTGGAGACCCCCTTGCTCAACAGCATCCTTCTCCAATGCAGCGCATCCAAGGTATTCTCACAATGCAATTAAAATCATGAAGAACTTCATATTAAATTCAACCTGTTTTAAAAACAATGTCACTGGTCTTTACAACAGCCTCCCACAGTAAATTCTGTGGACTAATCAGCCATGTGCTTTATTTCTTTCAATCCCTTCTCAGCTATGCTTAATTACACTTAATTATTATAATCATGTCCTCTGCCTTTCTACCTACAACCCACTTGCCCAGGAAAACAATTCTCTCTGATACGCCTCTCCTCCGCTCGTAAAGCCGAAGAGCAGAGTTTCCGAGCTAGCGGGAGGAATGCAAATCCTTACATGGTTCCGCTCCTCAGCAAGAGGCTGGGGCTGACTCTCTGTCATCTTTAGAAAGCTCCTCTCAGCACTTAAGAATGGGCAGACTTAATTCAGGCAACTATTTCATCCCCGCAGACAAAGCAAACAGGCTGATGCACACTTAAGGGACCGTTCATTTAAACCCCCGTCGCAAGAGGCGAGGGAAAAGCCGGGGAGTGCTCCTGCCGCTGACCCCATCTCCCTGCAATTCTGCGCTGAAGCCGAGAGCCAGATCCCAAACCCTCCTTCGACTCCTTATAAGTTCAGACTTCACAGATGCCTTGGGGCGCGGAGGTCTGCCGCTGCCGGCTGCAACTGCAGCAAGTAGATCCCTGTGCATTTATTATGGCTGTATAAACGCTGGGGAGAGACAGGGATGGCACCACAGAAAAACATTGCGTGAACACGTGTGCTTTGTTCAAAGAACACGCATTCACGTGAAGAGAAGAAAACAATCTTCAGAGGAAAAGACATTTCTGAGTATCTGTGCGTGTGGCTGTCCTAAAAAGCGTTTGTAAAGCCCATTAGGCTAATTTGACAAGAGGAAAGAAAACAAACCCAACACTGCCTACCATTCATTCATCATCTCTGCAGCCAAGAACTTAGTTTATAAAAAGGATTAGATGAATCATACGAAGACTAGCACTAGCTTGCTAGCCGATGCTTAAAGAAAACCTAATTATGGGCAAAATTCCCCTCTTCCGTCCACACGGCCCCGAGCCACACGCTGACCCACACCCGTAAGAACAGCGTACGTGTGTAAGGATCGAAAACGGAGCTCAGAAAGACTCCCCGTACAGACGGACGTTTCATCGATAGCACCCGTTCCAGCAGATTTACTCGAGGGCCACCCGAGGAGCCCTCCGGGCAGCCCATCGCCGGCAGCGCGAGCAGGAGGCGCAGCCCAGGCCAGCCCCAGGAGCTCCCACGGGCTCGTCGTCACCGGACGCGCAGCAGCCTCGCCTCTTCGAGGGAGAGTTTCCAAACACCCTTCCCCTTCACTCCAGCCCGGTGAGCATGAGGACTACTGGCAGATTTAGCTTAACAGCCGCCGATGTGTTCAGTCCCGCCTCGTAACCCTGCGTACACGGCAGGTTCAAGCGCGGCACTCCCCTGGGAGGGAGAGCACGGCAGCGTCCCGCACGTGGCGAGTCCAGGCATCACCAGTCATTTATACCACCGCTGTTACTAGAAGATATGTCCAAAGTTGTCAGTCTGGTAATTTTGAGGCCTTTTGGAATGGCCCTAGGAAGTTCCTGGCTTGTATTTTCAGAAAAATCAGCTCCCTTTAAAACGTATCAAGCAGAAATCCCAAATCTGAAGCTCCAAAACAGCTAGCCACCATTGAAAGTCTTGGCTTACAAGTATAAATTAGATAGGCAGCTTAAAAAAAGCCCTCAGCCCGTGTCTTTAAAATGTCAGTAGGCAGAAATTAAACAGGACAAATTTGTGCTAAGCCACAACTCACTTTCTAGACTGATGCAGCTGCTTTTTAAAGTGCTTTGTGCTAAATGAATCTATGTGGAGCGGCATCGCCTTCTTACTACGCAAAGCTTTAAAAGTTTAAAAGAACCGAAAGGAATATTGCTAAATGCAAGTAACTCTCTTCTTCTTCTGCCTGTCAAAAGGATTCAAGAATCTCCCGATTAAATTTTCCACCAAGAAACCACATTAATTAATGAACGGCAATAATTAATAATGGATGGACTATACCACACGAGCACCAGCGGGCCAGGCTCCAGGCTTCTGCCCCGCAATCTGGCTCTGTGTGCAGAGATGCAGGTTTTATAGACATCCCTCAGCGTAACTGAGACAGGCAGAATTATGTGAACACAGCTTTAGCGTCGGATTCCCCCGCTCCTCGGCTGCCATTAAACAGCGCCTCACGTTGCAGCTCCAAACGGCAGAATTTGTGATACGGTACCTTATCGCGTCACATCAACAAGCGTCACAGCGTGCCAATATAAGCCTGTTTTTTAAAAATGAGGTGCTGTGCCTGAGAAAATGCCACTCAGTCACACAAAATCCGCATACAGAGACCGTCCCATGAAAACCAGTAACGGGCAGTGAGCAGGCACAGTGCTCCATACCTACACCTACGTGTATACATATACTATAAACGCAGACGTTCAAAGGACACTTACACGTCTGCGTGCACTTACTTTGTTACTGTTTTCAGATTGTGAACTTGTTTTAGTCAAACGTTTGCCACTCACCCATAGTAAAACAAGGAAAAAATTCACTCAGCGTCTGCACACTTTCTGCATGTAACACGCATCGTTTAATCACACAGGTCACAGCTAGGGACCTTTTTATTGCAGCATGATTTCATCTTCAAACTATTCCAATATCCACTCGTGTACAGTAGGTTACCCATTTATAGGTTTCTAATAAAGGCAAATCTTCCTTAAGTGGCTATTACTGGATTTCTCCTTTCAGCCTAGGGATAAGCAGGATTCTGGGCTTTAAAAAGATCTCTCGTGGCCTGAATAAGAAAGTGACAACTGAAGAATGTCATGGCAAAACTTCGATATGTTCTAATTACAGCACCGTTAACGAGAAGAACATTTGTCAGATCCGAGCACCCACCAGGTTTGGCACAGCCACACCGAAATCACCGATTCACACAGAGTCTGACCATTTTCTACTGCTCTCTAGTCAGAGTCCACAGAAGGTAGCGCCTGGCACCACGAGGTAAGTTACACCACCTGGAAATGAGTAATACTTTTTTTTTTTTTAAATCAAGTACATCCTTTAGGAATTTGCACAGTCTGTTGCTAAAGAAAATTATGTATTTATTTCCTTTTAAAAACGAACCGGAATACAACTTTAGGAAATATCTGTTCATTACATTTAGATACATAGTTTGAGACCGACTTATTTCCAAAGCGTTCCTTCACAGAGTTATATTCACATGCACCTTGTATACCTTCTACGTTCTCCACCATGTTACACCTCACCACAATATTTATAATAAAAAGGCTAACCTTCAGACATCGACATTTCGTATGAACATCTGCAACGTGTAAGAAACCCTGAATAGTAAGTTGATTGCACCGAGACAGATGTAGGCTGGTAAAATAATAAGGCACAGAACTATGTATAGGGAACACGGGGTCGTCTTTGAGCGACACAGATTACTGACCTCCTCAGCCCATCTGCGAGAGCGGGATTTGGATTAAAGTCACTGCACCCTCCGAGTACAGGGACGATGTTGGCCTACCCAAGGCTGCTCTGATGACCCAAGGATTTTACACGCTACAGCGGGAGTTAAAAAATTGTAAGGTATCAGTGGAGTTTTAGAACACACAAGGGAAGTATGAAGTGTATACATGTCCCCAAACCCTGACGGAATTAAAACAAAACCAGACAAAACCCCCTCCAAACCCCCCGCCATCAGGCGGTATCTGTGATAAACACTAAATATAAAAACTTGATGTCCGGTTTTCAAAACTGCCAGGTCCCCGCAGCTCCGAGTGCTCAACACCTGCAAAAGCTGCAGGTTTTTTCATTACGGACAAGCTGCCGGCGCAGTTTGGCGTCTCAGCTGGGTGCTGCGGATCTTTCCACGCTATTTTGGCTCTCCGCTTCCCCAACAGTATTAAACTTTGGCAGGCAGAGGATTTGTATCAATCATTTCAGCAGAGATCTGCGGGTGCAGAATCAGCCTTTTGCTTGTATGGCTAGGATTAGTAAGACATTGCTGAGATCATCACGTATATGTTTCACAGCCAAAACAGCTATTAGTATTAAACAAGGAAAAAAAAAAAAAGAGGAGCTGCAGTCTGCAGCGAATATCGCTTTAAAAAGGACCCTAGGTTCATTTCGGAGGTAGTTTTAAAGAGGATGACCATCGCAAAGAACCTCTGCTGATAAATTGCTGCTCTAAAAGTTTTCAACTGCATGAAAGTCCTAACAGGTCACAACGGTTGTAAACAATTTCAGATTGAGCAACAGACTCCCTCTTCCACAAGAGTCACCTTAAAGCTTTCCAGTTAGGCTGTTCTGAATCCTCCGGTTACCGGACAGCTGGAGCTCCTATTCGAGCTGGACGGGAAGGATAAAAACTCCAGTGAGGAGTATCTGCTGTGCGCAGATCTCTGATCAGGTCTCTGTTGGGAAATAAGCTCCACATTCAGCAGCCGGCAGGAGTAAGATCAAACCTGTGAAGAACTAAAGGCAGCCGGGGTGGGTGTCTGTCCGCGGGACCGTGGTCTGGGGGAGGAACACTTCACTGTCCCACCGAGTTCAAATGAAAGCAAGATTTTCCTGCAACTTGGACAGGCAGATGATACTGGGACCCCCGTGTAAAAGCAATGTGTATCTGTCAGGTGTGATGCTCCTGCATCATTCGTTTGTATACAAATATTGCTAACCCAAACAGGTAAAACCGCAGAGGATAAACAGAGCGTGTTATTTACAACACAGAGACTAACAGTGCAGCAAAACAGGGAACTTACAATGAATGTTTTAAAACAAGTTTAAGTGACTTCCACAAATGTGATGTCTGTTTTGCTGTAAACCCCGGGAATCTGCGTTTGTTGTTCCTAGAGGAACAGGACTGAAGTTCCAGGGGAATCTCGCTGGTGCCGGCAGGTTAACAAACCTGCAAAGCAAGGAGTTACACAAAAATAAAAGCTGTTCTGTTAACCTATTCAGACCAGTTTAGTTTTAGACTACTTTTAACATTCTAACCAGTATCACAACTAATGAAAATGATGAACTTCTGGCCATTTCAGACCTCCCTCGTGTTTAGCTTTCCACAGAACAAAGTGTGAATTTGGGATTCGCCTGTATCGCAGGGAAGACGGCCACGGTGACCGTGAGCACCCTGTAGAAACGACACCGTCCAAGGACGTGGTCCAGCCCTCCCCCCGCGGCTGCGGGCAGCTCCCGTGACAATCCGCGGGGAACTCAACAAGTCCAGCGCTGGCAGGGCCGATTCCTCAGCTCTCTCCCAGATTTATTAGCTCGCTCGGAGGGCTCTCCCAGTTTGGGAACACTGTGCTACGCTACTCACTGAAAGCAAACATTTTGTAAAGAAAATGGGGCTTAGTAATTGGAAACAAGACCAAAATTTTCCCAGCTGTATTCCCCGGGTTATGAAGAAGTCCTTTTCAAGACAGTAAAAATCTGCTGAGGCTGCTTCCTTTTCCTTCTCCCCTACTGTGGCCATACAGACAAGAGACCCAAAATTAGCACGGCAGTTAACGATGCACTTGATTTTAAAATATAGTAGTCCCACGTAAGATCCAGTCTTAAACATACACAACTCATAACGGGCACCCTGTGCAGTCAGGTCACACTGAACACATTTTCTGGATAAAAAGCAGCGTTCTTGCCAGCTAATCGCTTTATCTGCCGTTTTACAGCACCAGCCTTAAGTGAGATTACTGTGTGTACACCAGAGGCTGTTACGGTAGAAGTTACCTCATAGTAACCGGTTCCCAGCAGTCACAGGAGAATGATTATTCTACATTTGGCATTTTCTAGATGAAATTGGTTTAGAACCAATATTCCGCTCTGTGTTCCTAAGAGAAGACCTGTTTGTACAGGTCCTAGCACACCAACGCTCTCCTGTCTGCTGCCAGGCTCCGGACACCATCACTTACAGTCTCTATATAAAGTGCTTTTCTATGCATCTTTCCTAACAAGCTATTGCTCCTGAAAAGTTCCTTTCTCCTCACTCACCAGGTATATTTTGTAAAAAAATGCATAGAGCAAAGGGCAGAGGAGGAAGAGGAATGTTTCTGGCTCTCAGAACATGCCACATCTATTAGAGATCCTACTAAAATCGATGCTATCTTCTGCCACTTCCCTCAAAATCCACTTCCCTGATTCTCCATTCAAATAAAACTTCACTCAGCTGAGCAAAATAAAAAATGCCAGTCATGCATTATTATGAAGTGAACCACGAACATACCATACATGCTGGTATTACTTGTAGCTGCACAGATAAAGGCCAGACTTATTTTAATATTATTACTGAGCTTATTGAATTTACACTTGTAAAACAAAAGGACTCAGAAAAGCCAAGTACACGAGAACCTCAGTTTAAACAACAGTGCTGGAAAGTCTGGAGCTTTGGCTCTGTCTTTTTGACTTTTTATACAGGCCTCCACCCAGCATTTCACCAGTGCTGTAATTAAACAGCGCAGAGGAGAAAATGCAGCCCCATCTTCTCTGGGGGAGGGTCTTGTATTGAACAGGCCACGTTATCTTAAAAATCACCCTGATAATTCCTTTGTTTGTATACTGAGAGTCTCCTTGTTTTAACATTAAAAACCTGCTACAGAGAAACTCATTAAATTGAAAAACCTTCTGTTCATAAAAGCTCTAAATTGTATTTAAAATTGTGGTCAGGCACCTGGCAGGAGATCAGATGGTTTTGTAAATGGACTCGGGCCATGTGGCTGCAAGACGTAACAACGCGAACGAGTTGTGCTGTTGTCATTACGGGTCACATCACCTTTTCATGTTCTTGGAAGATAAAGGAAGAGGAAACACAAGCTCATATATTTCAAGAATGAGAAAAACATAGGCATCTCTCTCTCAAAGACCTGAAGGAATGCAATTAGAAATAAAGCAATTCTTCCCATAACTTATTTTGATTTGGATCCACCAGTTCTTGCACCTTTTCACTCTTCCCTGATATTTCACAGATTAAGCTTAGATTTCAGAGCACGCTTCCAGTTATTAGGTGTGCCCCCCCCTCCCCATTTTCTACTTACAGTCCTGAGCCTTAAAAACTTTTACTTGTCTGACAGGGGTGGCATGTTTGCTTTTTATTAAAAGAGCTCCCATGTAATTCAATGGAATTCACTCTACACAAAAAAAGAAGTTTTTAAAATGACCAGAAAATGACATGTATATAAAACAGCTCTTTAAGTTCAACATTTTTGTTTTGGGAACACGACAGGAAAACAAACACACACACACCTGGCAGAACTGATGATTTCGATTTAAGCTCCAAAGAAACAAATAATTGGTTCATTAGCCCTGAACAAACTGGCCCACACTTGTGATGATCCTGATCTTGAATTCCCCTACCAGCTTTCCATAGACTTTTAAGGGAAATAGCAAGTGTACAGAAGTTCGAAGTTTTATTTAGATATATCCTGTGTTTCATGGCATTTCTACGCTCCTTTGGAAAAAAAGTATTCAGATGATAAAATTTCAACACCAAATTCCTTTGGTGTTTACCATCCCATGGTATTTTTAAAATTCTCAGTCAGGGTAGATAAGGGAAAAACAGCGCAGAGAAATGAAATTCTTCAAACGTAAGTTAGCAATTTGCGAGTAAGTTCCTAATGCATTACGTTAACACATTTGTGCTTTTGACAACAGACGTAAAAACTCTCCCCAGAATAAAAAGAGTTCAGCTGGAGATTAACTGAATATATGTATTTTAAATCAATTTCCCTTGCTGTCTTAAGCAAGAATCTGTTAAACCGTCCTGATAAGAAATAGCTTGATTTCTAAAACGGCATTATTAAATAGCACGTCTGCCAAACTGTCATTTTACTCAACAGCTGAGCTGACCTCCCCAGTAACGTCAGATGCACCACACTGTGAGTGAAACAATTGGGTAAAAGTTAGCCCTTTAAATGTGTACATTTTGACTGAACTTTTTATATCCACGATTTAGCCTCTAATAAAAAGTAAATCCATTAAAAACCTCTGCATTCAACTTCCTTACACATTATTAACAAACAATTAAAATACAAGGTATGTATTCTGGAAATACATAATTCTCTATTAGCTGACCAGTTTGGGTAGCACAGTACATAGAGGTATACTGCCATTGGAGTCGGATGTTAAATTAGCCCTCAGCTTGTTCGCTACTCCAACTACAGGAGGCAACTTGGAACCTATTCCTGTGAAAGAACTTGTATAGCTAGAAATCCGTTTACTGGAGGTTTTATCAGTGCTGGGTGGTTTGGGCGTTCGTTTACAAATCCACGGGTGCCTTAAAGCTTGACTCGGAGTCATGCGTGCGGAAGGGTCCCAGCTGAGACATTCTTTTAAGAACTCTATGAACAAGGGATCGTCGCAGCCTTTCAGTGCCGTCACCCAGTCTTTGTTCCCTGGAGCACCTCGTATTTTACCCCGGCGCGATCGACTCCCATTAAGGGTCACTCTTCCATCCGCATGCGTAGTTACAGTGCAGTAGCGAGGATGACCCTTAGAGTTGATGAAGTTCTTGGCTCGCTTAGATTGATCCAAAAGCTTCTGAGGTGGCATCCCGAGAAGTTCCATCATACAAGCCAGCTGGTCTCCCTCATCCTCTCCAGGAAAAAGGGGGTATCCAGTCAATAGCTCCACCAGAATACAGCCAAAACTCCACATGTCTATGGGCATCCCATAGCGACTTCCCAGAATTACCTCTGGCGCCCGATAAAATCGAGACTGAATATATGTGTAGACTCTTTGGTGCTCAAAACAGCTGGACCCAAAATCTATAACCTTGATTCCACTCCTCCCTTGCTGTTTTAGGAGGATATTTTCTGGCTTCAAGTCACAGTGTATGATTTTGTTTCTATAAAGGGCATCCAAACACTGCAGTATAGAGTGAGCAAACTTGCGTACCAGTTGGATACTGAAGCCCTGAAACTTATTTCTTTTAATCAGCTCATACAGGTTCATACTCAAGAGTTCAAAGGTCATACAGATGTGGTTCCGAAAGGTGAAGCTTTCCAGCATGTGAATAACATTCATACTGCCTGTTTTATCCTGCTTCTTCAGATGCTCCAGAATCCGGATTTCTTCTGCTGCTTGGCGATGGAACCTCTTTTCATTGCGAACCATCTTTAAGGCTAAGTGTTGGTGGAGTTTGTGATCGTAGACTTTAGCAACTTGTCCAAAACTGCCCTTGCCAATGATTTTGAGTACTTCATACCGGTAAGCAAGATGGTCATGGGGCACGTGAATGTAGCTGCCTTGGTCGTCATCATAACCTCCGTTGTTGGGACCACCAATAACTCCTTGTCTCTTTTTTGCAGCTGGACCCACAAAGTAAATTTCGGAAAAATTAAATATCTCTTGCTGCTCATAAGCAGATAACTGATGTTTGTACTGTTTGACAGCTTGCTCTGGAGCTTGGGAAATGGCTTTGTGTGCTTTCGAGGAACTACCACCACCTTTAGAAGTGCTTACGCTCTCTATACTTTTATCTTTTGTCAGGGAAGGAAGAGAGCATTCCGAACCAGTAATTCCTGCAGACTGAAGAGTGCTACTCCTTCTGTTGCCAGAGTCCTCAAATAATTGCTCCACTTTGACCTGACTTCCAGTCAGAGGGTGATCCTTCATTGCGAGTTTGTTGCTAGAAACCTACAGATGGAAAAACAAAAAAATAAGCTTTATTTTATCTTTTAAAGCACAGACTAAGAATAAAATCAATACCACATGAAACAAAACCAGTAACATCAACAGGTTTTGCATTTCTATTAGGAACAGATATAAAATGCTGGACCTAAACTAACGCAAGTTACAAGCATAGTTATAGAAGGGTACACGAAGAGAATGCAAGTTACTGAAACAAGCACTTGCACAGATGTGGTGTATTTTAAGTCCATAAAGGGTAAACCCCAGACAGTCAAACGCTCAAACAAGGACACAATACCTATCTCTACTAGCATGCACGTAGTCAGCAAACAGCCGGGGGAACAGCTATGTTTAGCTTTAAACGTGGGTGCAGCAAACACAACCAACGACAGATGCAACTTGCACCTGTCTGAAACATGCAACATAAAGTGTGCAGAGAAGTGCTAGGAATATTGCAAAGGCAAGTGTGCCAAAGGCAGACAAAGAAATGACAGCGAGCGACAGAAGGCTGGTGTAACCAAGCTGAACAAGGAGCAAAGGGATGACAGAGCAAGAGAAGATAAACCATACTTCTTTAAAAAAAAAAAATTGATTATTTTTCTTTGAAAGGGAAAATACCATCATATCCACAGCTCCCTTTGAAATCACGATAGCTGCACAACTATCTTAAGACAGACTTGGAAGCTTTGAATAATCAAGAATATCTCTCACTGCGACTTTGTTGACAGTAGTCTGTAACCACTGCCTCTTATTGCCATATGTTAAAATATTTACATCCGAAATGAATGCATAGAACGTGAGGAAAGCACTGTGAAATGTTTCAAGCTTGTCATTTTTACAAATTATTAAATGCTCAACTCCCTGGAGTTCAGTTCCTTACTTGAACAGCAGTTACTCCCCTTTTCTACTCACTGCTGCTCCATGCTGATAGACAGCAGAGAGGTGTTGTCTTATCCTGCACAACACTGAAGGAGCCATGACCAGAGCAGCAACATCTGTTTTCCATTTTGTCCTTTAATCTAAAAATAAAGATTTCAGACACATGCCAAACCGAATCCCTGAAAACCAAAATAACTACACAGGAATCAAACAAAAATATAAATAAACCTGCAGATCCACAGCAATAAAACCAAATTCCTTTTTAGTTATATACAATCCGACATCTCAGCACAGTCAGTAAATAAGGGAAGTGAATGTTCTCGCCAAAAACAACTACACACGTCTCTTTTAAGAGTCTGTTTGTCGGTGCTGCCTTGAAATGTTAGCTCTTGCTCACAAGCCAAAAAAAAAATGGGCATTTCCCGCAGAATTCAGTCCTTATCAATGGTGACTGGGGCCATCGGATATATCCTACTCAGTTCCACTACTCTGAGTCCTATCAGCCCAAAAATACAGTGTACTGTAAGAGACACGCCTTTCCAGAAAGGCTTAAATAAAAAAACAAAGCCCAACCCTGGTAACTTGGAATAAATGCCTTTTTCTCTGAGTCTGCCTGAACCTCCAAGATAAGAATGACATATTTTCAGAACTGGCTAAAAGACTATTCAGCCCAGCAGACTCAAACAGTAAGTTTACAAATAAACAGAAAACACAAGCACAGAACAAGGTTCACTCTTGTTTGTTTTCTGAAGTTTTCCAGGGGGGGCAGGAGAGAGGGGGGAAACCAAACCAAGCCTGTCCTTCTACAGTAGAAGTCTTATTTTCACCTTTGCAATCAAAACTTGATATTCCTCCCGTTTCAATTGTATGCACAATAAAGCGTGATAAAACCACTGGGACTTCAGAATAGACACAACTGCACCTTTGCAGACAACCACCCTGACGCAGAGCGCTGCCACGGCGGTTGGCACCAGCAGGCTCTGTGGAGCAGCCTGCTCGAGCTGGGTGAATGAATTAAGCACCAAGACTTCAAAACGCGCTACTATATTGCACAAATTTCTTTCCACTCTTTGATTTCCAACAAATGGTGTTAGCAATCTGAAAGTCATAAATTGTAGCAACGTGATAAAGTGTGAAAGCCTTGCGAACAGCGCTACATCTAAATATTCCCTACTCAGGAGCAACAGCAACTCTGCTAATGCTGCTTGTGGCAAACATTCTGTAATTTTGAATCCCTAAATAAACAATTCCATTTATCCTGCAACTATTTCTTAATGGAGAAACTACAGCTTTAGATCTCAGGCCCAACTCCACAGCCACTCAGCAGAAAGGACTAAATTTTCATTCTCAGAGGCCTACCAAAATCACTGGCCACGTGACGGTCAGACACAAACATAGATCAATCTTAACTTGAATTCAGAAGAGCTGCACTTGAAGTCAGATGACTTCTGGGTAACATCAGCTTGCTTTCAACAGCTTTCTTGTACAAATCGCAGGCTGCGCAGGTTTTGTTTTACTGATAAAGTGCTATTAGCAGCCAAGAAATGAGACTGACAACACAAGTGGCACCCTGTTGAATATCTTCACATACTTACAAAACTTCATTTAAATTGAGAAGGAAACGGTTAACGCAGTTCCTACACAATTGGTTTTGCAAAAGTGCATCAGTTATTTTCTGAATACCGAATCAAACAAACCGAATTAAAAATCTCAAAGCAGAGATATTTATGTTCTCGTATAGCTAAGATGAAAAGAATGGACAGCAGCTGCAGACATCAGAAGTTTTCGATGCTCCTGTAACATTACATCGTAATACAAAAATCTTGCAAGAAGGAAACCGAATATCACCTAATTCCAGATACTTTCCCATTAAAAATGAGCATCATGATTTTCATCCTTGCATGTGTCATCTCAGTTCCCACTCGCAAGATACCACTAAGGTTGTATTTTTTTGATGTGCCATTACGGCAAAACTGGGCATTTTATAAAATCTTGTCTTAAGAAGTTAACGGGCTCAATGGACAAAATACAGATGAAAAATAAGATACACTAGGGAAACAAAATATTCATAGAGTTATATTTGTATTTAGCTGGATAGTTCCATTCTACGGATTTCTGTTCAGTTATGAACAACTGTAGTTACACTACGACTTAAACATTACAGTTTAAGAGTTCCCACCCCCTGCAAAAAAACCAGCTCACTACTCTTCAAACACTACTGCTCAACAAATCTCTACATTTCTTCCGCTCTCCCTCAATATTGCCAAAAAGGGAAAACAGCCCCGTGCTACTGAGTTTGCTCAGTGAATGGCACAGACCACATGAATTACTAGTATCTGTTACAATAAATTCCCACAAGGTGATGATTTTCAAATGCATCTTATTCAATGAAATGTGTATTTTCACATTCTAGGGAGTGGTTTTTTTAAGCTCAAGCTCCTTCACTTCTGCCAGAATTCAACAAGAGCCAAAACGCATTTAAAAACCATATAAAAGTCAGATCACTGTACAGCCAAACATGACCACTCCACTACTGCCCAGCTGAATCAAGGAAAGATCTCCTAACTCCACATCTGCTGAGGAAACATTGCACTTATAAAGAAGCACGTTAACACCTTCAGTCCATAAAGAGCTATTTTGCTAGCAAATGTAGTGGCAGATAATGCCAAAGTTTTCAGCGGAGAAAGATACTTTTGTAAGATGTTTGGCAGCCACGCAAACCCACACTGCTCTTCCTGCTGTTCATAAGTACTTATCTCTTGGAATTTTCATGAGGGAAACTAAAATGGAAACGTGCAAGAGTTAAAGCAAAGCATGTGCGGATTTACATACTTATCAACATACGAGGTGACAAGGCAGAACACTTCAAGCATTTGTAAAATAACTTTCTTGATTAAAACATGAGCCGAGGAGAATAAGATAGGATTTCTGAGGCTGCCTAGCAAGTTCTACACAATACCACATCATTTTTATGCGCAGTAAAAGCAATAACGTTCATAAGCTACTACAAGGCTGCAACATCCCACTTCTTTAATTCATCCTCTATAGCGAGATATCCAACTCCTTGACAGTTTTCACTGCCACACAACACAACCCGGTGAAGACCAAGACAGCTTTAAAATACTCACATTAGATCTTCCAAGGGAAGGAAGTCCCGAGGGGCTGTGTTCTTCATTTGTAGACTCTTGGTACCTAATCTGATCTATCCTCATATAGGAGTCATATAATCCATCTCCAAACCTGGCTGGAAACGTCCCATATACAATCCAGTTAGTCACAACAATTCACGTTGATACAGACCGAGACAAATGCTGAAGCGTATCTCGCTCAGCACACTTTAGTCTGTAAGATCATCAGTTCTCGTTAAATTAAATGATCTTTAGAATTTAACTATATTTTAATACCACGACAGAGTGCAAAGCTCTTGGGAAATCTTAGTTTGTGATACTTTTAATTTAGAGCTTCTCTGTTTTTAATCGACTTTTGCACTGCAAATATATCCTTAAGAATCATGAACCAACATACTCCCCATTTTCCCTTAAGCAGGATAATCCCGAACTAGCCTCATTGAGAACGACAACAGAAAACGAGCATACGCTTAAATACTTGATGGGACTATCCTTTAAAGTAGGTTATCATTTTTAAAGGATATGTGGGAATTACAGTTAGATTGGCTGCAAGGGGGGGGGAGGTCGCGCCGGTTTGCACCGTGACTGTGGGGAAACGCTGTTAAAGAACTCAAAATTGCAGCGTTTAAGGCGCCTGGCTCCGGTTTCGCGAAGGGGAGAAACCGAGGGGGGAGCGGAGCGGGGCGAGGCTCCCCGGGCCTCCGCCGGGCCCTCCCCGCGGGACCCCCGCCGCGGCCGCCTCAGCCCCTCTCCCCGCCGGCCCGGGGCCTCACCTGCACCGAGGGTCGCCTCCGGCTTCCTGCCCAGCAGCATCGTGGCGGGGGGGGGCGGCCCCCATCCCCCGCCGGGCCCCGCTCCGCCGCCTGCCCGCGCTCCCCCGTCCAGCGCTGCCGCGGCGGGCGGCGAGGCTCCGCTCGGGCTGCGGCCGCCCGCCCGCCACTGGCCCGGCGTTGCCACGGGAACGGCCCGCCCGCCGCCGGCCGGCGCCTGCGCAGAGGCGGGAGGGCCGGGCCCGGGAAGGGGCCTCGCCGCCCGCAGGCCTCCGCGGGCCGGGGGGCGGCCGGTAGCGGGGCGAGCGCCGTCCCCGCAGAGCCCCGCGGCGTGTTTAAATCCGTAGCCGGGCCGTTCGGGTGTCACGGCCCCGTTTCTCCTCCCTCTCCCGCCCCAGGAGACCCCTCAGGGAACAAAGCACAAGCGCTGGGGAAGAGGAAAAGGCTCCGTTAGGGTAAAACCCGCAGCGCCTCCCGAGGCCTCACGGCCGTCGCCCGCGGAGGAGGCGGAGGCGCCCGGCGGGGGGGACCCCCGGCCCCCGCACGGCGGGGGGAGCGGAGCGGGCCGGGCCGGAGCCGCGGGGAGGCGGTTTCCACCCGGACGGTTTTGTACCGCGGGACGGCGCCATGGCGGCTGCCGCGGCCTGAGGGGAGCGCGGCGCCGGCCGGGGCGCGGGCCCGCCATGTTCTCCAGGGCGTTCCGGGTGAGATCCAACACCGCCATCAAGGGGTCCGATCGGTGAGTGCCGGGCCGGGGCCCCCCGCCGCGCCGAGGGCGGAGGCCCGGAGGCCGCGCTCCGCTGAGGGGAGCGGCTCCATCCCGCCTCCCGCGCCGGGCCCGGCCCGCCGCTCCCCGCTGCCCGGCGGGCCCTGGGCGGTGCGGGCCGGAGGTCGCCGCGGTTCGGCGTCGGTCTCGGTGCCGCGCAGGAGGCGGCGAGGGCAGCGCGGTGCGAGCGGCGGCCCTGCCCCGGCAGCGACGGGGCCTCGGGGCCGGCAGGGAGCTGTGGCTGCCCGCACCTCGGATGTGCGATAAACGTGAGCAACCGGTCTGACTACGAAACGCACTTTTCGCTTGAAGGTGCTGCCATAATTAAACTAGACTTAAATGAGTCATTGTATCGAGGCCTAGCTGATGTTAATGTTATGTTCTTACTTGTGTAGGAAGGCTAGGCTGACTTGCCGATCTTTTAGATTCACTTGACACGTCTGTGAATGACAAGCCCACCTTGTGCAGGTCACCACATCTTAAACATTGGTTAAAACTGGGGGGAGAGGGAAATCTGGCTGCAGCCCCGCTCCTCCGTGCCGGAGCTGCAGGAGTCTGCAGGTGCAGGCTGGGCTGAGCGCGTCTGACGCTCCCAGGTTTGTGCTCGGGAGCTGAGAGCAGTGATGAAATCACAGTGCGAAACAGAGGCAAAGGCAGCAACAGGAGTGTAAGCAGATGTTTAGGGAAGAATATGAGCAGAGCAAGCGTACTTGGCCTATCTCCCAGTATTCTTCCAGCATGCCACTCTCATTTGTAAACCCAGGCACAAATGCTTCAAATTATCTTCTGTGAAAAAGTGGGAATCTCATAAACAGCCAACAAAATAGTAACTACCGATCTAGAAATGATTTTGAAGGATGGTCTAGACCTCTTTGTAACACATTTGTGATTTTATCGTTACAGGAGAAAACTACGAACTGATGTTGCAGCAGCTTTTCCTAACCTTAGTGCTGAACAATTGACTGAGTTTATTCCAAACAAGGAAGAGCTTAATGTCATCAAAATATACTCTCACAAAGGGGAGGCTGTCACCGTTTACGTGAATAACAGGAACCCAATACTGTTTGAAATTGAGAAAGCTCTGTATCCCACAGGTATGGGGAGTGGACTAGAATAATCCTCCCTCTTTACTTACTGGGCGCCAGCCTTTCCCCAAAAGATTTCCTTGTGTCTGTCTTAAGTACTTATCCTATAACTATAGTATCGGTACACTTCATAATCTTTAATGCGTTTATTCTGCTAACATCGTTGTGAAATCAGTGCCATTTCTGGATTCTTTCTGCAAAAAAGGAAATTGAGGTGCTGAGGGGTTAGAAACCAGGAAACAAGGCTTTTAAGTCATAGTTTAACATCTTAGCCCCTTTTCTCTCCTTCGTCCGCTGCAAGGTGTAATTCCAAGAAGCATGATGGCCACTTCCAGGCAGCCCTAGAATTGGGCAATGAATTGCTCTGATATTCTATGCTTTTATTTTTCCCATACCCAGCAATTCTTCCCTATTGGAGTAGCATTTTAGCTCAGTGTCCTTGATTTAAGGAAAATAATGCAAACATTTATCTGTATCCTTTATAACAATTCACAGGAGCTTGAATTAACTAGCGGTTTATTTTTCTCCATCACATCTACTAATTATTGTAGGATTGTTCTGACTTCAGAGTTCTTGATTACCGAGTAGCAGCAGAGCGTTTAGTTGTGGTTAGTATTGTACTGCTTAGTCTTAAAGATGGGAAGAAGCAACAGCTAGAGAAGTTTTTAATGATGCATCTTTAAATTTGGTTCTGTTTTGGGACAGTGTACACGCTATGGGTCTACCCAGATCTTCTCCCTGCTTTTTCAACGTGGCCCCCCGTGCTACAGAAACTAGCAGGAGGAGCAGGTAAGAGGACTACAACTTTGTCACATTGCATGGCAAGGAGGAGTTGCCTTCAGGACTTTTTTGATGTTATCTTTCCCAGTGGCCTGAAATGTACCTGAAGCAAAACATAAGAAAGTATAAAGAATAAGTACTCACAAAGTGATTCATGGTGATGTCCTAAAAAGGAAAATAAATTAGCTGTTTAAAAGTTTGTGAATGAAACAAAGTAGGTTAAGCTGTTTAAATGCAGTAACCTGTTCCATGTGGGAGTCTCAGATTTAGAAATATCTTCTCAGGGTGATCAGCAGCTCTGAACTGGGACACAGAACTGCCTGTGTCATTGGTCTGGTTTTTTTATAACTTGGCTTGAACAGCTGAGTTCCTTTGCTGCCATCCTGCTTCCTGTCAATTCAGAGGTGAACTAGCTTATCCTATGGATAGGAAGTGACTTTATATTGGAACCTACAATTGTAATCGCTGTCAAGTAAATTGTGGATTGTGCAGGTGAGGTTGGATTTGAATTCCTGGATTACTGGCTCTACCACCTAATTATGGATCAAGAGTAACAAGAAAGGAGTCTTATTTTCTAGAACCTGCTTTGGATGCAGTTCAGACTCAGGAGAATCAGGTCTTTATAAACTTTAAATTGCAGAACTGTTCAACCAGAAAAAGATTAAATTGCAGCCACCGCGGCCTCAGTCTGTAAATGGAAGTGTACGTGTAGGAAGAGACGTCTTTTTTTCCATTACACAGTATCTAACGTAGAACTCAAGTCCCTCAGTTTGCTTTGTTTGCTTTTGGGGGAATAAAGCACTTGAATGTGTAGCTGTGATAGACATCTGAGCAAGCCTTGCTACTGACTTGTAGTGACCTAGTTTCTGGGAAAAAAAAGTCTTGCTAATGGGGGAAGGACATTGATGAAAGAGGGCTGCAGGTCATTCATCTCCCATGGCAACCAGGCTACCTCTGGGTACAATCCAAAGATAAGAAGCGGGCCACTGAGACAATGGCCAACAAAGGCGGAGGGAGAGGTAGAGCCACGTCTCAGAAAGAGGAAAGGCTTGAGACTATCCAGTGCTGCAGACGTGGAGGGAGGGAGCAGATTTAGGGAGCATTCAGTTACAAAGAGGAGAAGCAAGGTAGTGCTGTTCGTGATATCTGTTCTGTGAATTCAAGTATCTAACGTCTGCCCTGGTTGTTGATGTAATATACGCATGCTACTTACCTTGTCACGTTAAGGTCTTTATGTGATTTCTGTCCTCAGAGATGTGGAGCCTTTGTTGCAATTGCAGAGTTCATTCTAGATTTGCTGAAAGTAGTTGTGACAGTGAATGGGAGGAAAAATATTGTTGGCTTCTTCAGCATACACATTAAATCTATGATGCTGAGAAAAAAGTGAGATGCCTTCAAAACCAAACCGTGGAACACAGGTCAGTCCATGAGACTGCAAGCTCTAGATGATTATAGCAGCTATGAGGGAGAGCAGATGCTCTTTACATAATTTGGTGATGACATCATGCATACATGCGGCATGGAAAACTGTTCTTTACTCACATACCAGTCTGTTCATCCCAGGTGCAGAAAGCAGAAGGAAGGACACAACACAGTGTACTGTTTCTGCCCAGATTAGCAAGGGGATGGTTAAGGCTGCTTCCTCATGCTGAGGGGAGCTCACAGCTGAGCGCAGCTCTTGTGTCAGATCAGGAAGGTTGGGTCAGCAGTGGCAAATTTTAGGCAATTCTCTCTCCAGGGAGAGAGCTGCTGGGACAATGTGTCCTTGGGACAGGGAAGAGCAAATGGGTAGTTCCAGACACCTCTCCTTGTTCCTTTCTCTTTCCATGCCATGAACGAAGAGTCCTGCTCTCTAGGCTGGGAGCTCATACCTTTCCGTTACAAACAGTACTCCCTTCGGGCCTGACAGGGCGAGGGGCTGAGCACGCTTAGCTCTTTGCAATTTTTTGGGATGTGCCCAGCACCCTTGTGAATTGGATCCCTTATTCCACAGGGTGGGAGGAAGAAGTGCTGCCTTACTAGGAGAAACAGAGAATCATGTTTTATCTGGCACATGCTCAGCTATTAACAGGCTTGTGTTTTTGCTGAGTAACAGGAGGGATGGGGGTGGAGGAGGTAGTGGCTGAGTCTTTCATTGAGAAATGGATGTGCTTTATTCTTTTCTTCAGATCTAATGCTGCCAGGAGTTGTAGTGCCATCTTCTGGCTTTCCTGAAGTAGAGCGGGGCACGCTCTGTGCTGTCACCCTCTTGGGAAACAGGTACGGAGGATTCTTTATTCATATCTTTTCTTAGAAACTAAAAATGAAGTGAAGCTGTTTTTTACAGGAGGACTCTGGGGGTTTTGAGGAAATAAAAGCAGAATTGTTCTCATGCATTTGATGCACTCTGGACCTAAACAATGGAAAATACAGTAGAAAAAAAAATCCACTTAAGTTTCTGGGTTAGGATATGTTTGAGCTCAGGTGGACAGCTTTGCAGATTGGTTCTTTTGGGCCTGTGGGGGCACAACTGGTAGATTTGTTTTGAAACAGAATAATTTTTTTTAACAAAAGATTGCATTCTACACAGTTGTCTTTTTGCCTATGAGGAAGTTCAGGGTGAGGGCACAGCGCTAAAGCTGTTGGTTTTTTTCCCTCCACTGCCAGTCTCTTTTGGCAGTGCACATGCTTCTTGTGCTTTATGAAAGAGAAGAATGTGTCACTGCACGACCTTCACTTCAGTATCACACCTGCACATATCCTTAGGATTCTTTGGAAGACTTTACATACCAGAAGGATAACCAGAAAATACCTAGATGCTTTTAAAAAAGCAGGTTGTAAAGAACAAGGACATCGTAAAAGAAATTCAGTATATCACAACAGCACAGTCTGTCCCAGTAGCACAGTGTATTTGTGCTCTCCTGCTGTAATACTCCCTTCTTTTCCCAGAGCTCCAGTAGCAGTTGCAGTTGCCACCATGTCCACTGCGGAGATGCTGGCTGCTGGAATGAAAGGGAAAGGCTTCGCTGTGTTGCATACTTACATGGATCACCTCTGGTGGGTATATTGCCAGGCATTTGGTAAAATGTGTAACAAGTCTCATATGTTTACTAAAATCAGAATCTGTGCCCCAGTAAGATTAATCTCTCAGTTCAACATATTGAGTTATTTGGGTACAGTTTAGATGTGACCATTATTAAGGTTTCAGCTACATGTTTTTGATGACCACCCTTTTCTGACAGAAGCAGGTGTCTGTCCTGACATCTATCCATTATATATGCATTGAAAATAGATATATAAAACTATTCACTTGATTCAGTTCCTTCAACCCGAGAGTAATTATTACAGAAATGAAGCTAGAACATCCCTGTTACTCTTGATTTTAGAAAATCATCTTGTTCTATAAAAAGTGAACTTTGAATCATTTTTGCTTAAAAACAGTCAACTGTGCCCGTCTCAACCAAATAAATGAGTTGCTCTGCATTTGGATTCAACTGGTCTGCTCAGTTTTAAATTAAGATTCATGGGGGGAGCACAGAGTTTATGGAGGAAGATGAGATAAATTTTGTAGTTTTGAGAATGCGGAAAAAGGTCTGTGCAACTGCCGGTGCCTTTTATCAGGGTGACATTTGTTCATTGTCCTATGGGTTTCAAAGCAGTAAACAGAAAGCTATGTTATGCTTTTTCTTCCTTTTATAGGGAATATGGTGACAAATCTTATCCTCCTACCTTAGCTCCCTTGGTAACAGATTCTGCTGAAAAGGAGAGGGCTGAAGATGAGGAAGAGACGGAGGGGAAAGAGCCTGTCATCAGCTTCTCCCCGGACCCATTGCAGCACGTGGACGTTGGTGATTTGAGCCTGAAGGAGCGAGACAGTTGTGCGATACCGATGGGGAAGGCGGAACTCAATGAGAACAGAGCTGCAGAAACAGCTGGAGATGCCAACATGGAGGTGCAGCAGGAAGCCGAAGACAGTAGGACTCCACAAGGTATTTTTGCATACAAATGAAACCAACCTATGCCCCTTTGGTTTGCTGGAGCCCACAGCCACGATCTAGATTACTGTGCATTCTGCACAGCTCACTGCGAGAATGGGGTAGAGACAATTCCATGTGGTCTGAAAGAACCGAGTGCTGTGCTGAGAAAGACAAACTGCTCACGGCTTACTTGTCCTTTTTTTCCCTGCAGAGCAAATGGATGCATTATTTAATCAGTGCTTTTTTCATGCCTTAAAATGCAAAGTAAAGAAGTCAGATCTCCCTCTGCTCACCAGCACATTTCTACGCAGCCATATGTTCTCATGCTGGTATGTGGTAAGAAGATTGTCTTTGGATTTGCATGCAGGGTTTTTGGCTTGAAAACTGTGGAGATCAAGTGTGACATTTAGGATGAAGTTTTTGAGTCAAGAGTAGAATTCAGGCCTTATCTAAGCTTATCTAAGCTTATGCTCACTTCTTAAATCAAATACTTGGATGTAAGGATTGTCCCGACCAGGATATGCACTTTGTAGCTAACTTGAGTTGGCTGACATTTGTTTCAGGATTGCTTAGTCACTTAAATGGCTGTTTGCCTACCCGCAGGACACTCATCATGTTCTATTTATTAGCTTGTTCGAAGTAATTCTTTCTCTGTGTGATTCATATTTCTGCTGTTAAGAAACTTCTAGCATAAGTAGCAAGATTTAAGAAGAAATGAAGGGTGACTTATAACTAAAGAACTTTTAAAAAAATCCATTTATAGCCCTGCTGGACAACAACTGGACATAAAGAAATCAAGCTATAAGAAGGTGAGATTTTTTTTCTATCAGTTTTTGGATTAATTTAAATAAGAAATGGAAGGAGAGAAACAGTTCGAAGTCAAAATTGCTCAAGTGTTAGTAGAACAGATAGACAAACAAAAAAAACTAGAAGCTGTTCTTAAAAGCCAGGTTGTTTTTCTCCACTCTCTGCTCCTCTGGGATCCGGGGAGAAAAGTAATTGTCCTGAAAGCAAGAGCATTGATCTGCTTTGAACGCAGCTAACACTATCTGCCATTATATACTGCAATAGCTGTCAAAGGGTTCTGATCTTGTTGGACAGTGCAATTACTTGCAAGAAGAGGCCATTCCTTCTCTAAAGCTGTTAACGAACAAAAATGAAGAGAAAGGAGACGATATTGTCCCTGTTGTGTAGATGACAAGCAAAGACAAAGCACGTTGCCAGAGGTCTCTCAGTAGTCCATGTGAGATGTGCTGTGATTTGGCTGAGAAGGTCACAGAGCAAACGTGGCAGACCTACAAAAGGAACACTTGCTTACTCTGTTGCCAGACAGAGGCACTCACGGCTCCTTAGCAGCTGCTGTGTTTAGAGAGGCAAAGGGGTGGGGTGTTTTTGGGAAGTAACTTTGGGGCAGTAAAACACATGAACAGGAATTTAAAATGCTTGACTCCACATTTCTGATTGTTGTTTCCTTCAGTTCTCTAAATTCCTGCAATGTATGCAGCACCAGAAGATCTTACAAGTGAAGGAGCTGAACAAAGGTGTGGAAAGCATCGTGGAAGTGGACTGGAAACATCCAGAGTATGTAGAATATTGTAGTCTTTAAAAGAGTTGGTAGTCTCTGAAAAGACGGGAGCGGAATCTGCTACTTCCAGCTCTATTACCTGTACTCTGCTTGAATTCCTGTTCTGAATAGCTGTAGCAGCCCTCATTGCCTAATCTTAATATGCTATGGAGGGGGTTTTACACCCTGCTTCTATACAACATGCCTTATGTTTCCTGCTCTTGTAAAGTTCTTCCAGGTAAACTATACTCTTCCTTCTTTACTCAGCGGCACTGAGCGGGCTGAAAGTCTAATAACAATGTTGTGATTTCTGCCTTTCATTTCTTGTTAGTTGTGCGTTCATCCATAGAACTTAAGATCAGAAGGGACTGTTAAATGATCTGAAAGTTGCACATGGCTCTTTATCCTTGTAGTGGGTGTACAAATTTTCCAGAGAAACAGCTTTGAAAATGTTAAGGAGGATTCAATTCATTGCAATTTGTTGCAGTGTTACAATGACAAATTCTGGCTTCCAGTTTGGATGCTAATGAAAGAGTTACAGCATCAAGCCTGTTAGCAGTCACTAAAAAGCGCATTCCTTTGACAGTGTCTTGATAGTTTGTGCGGGTTTCTTTGTTGTTGTTGGGGGAAGGGAGGCAAGAAGGTTTGAAACCCATCAGGCAGTTTTCCATCTATTTATCAGTGACTGTAATGGTATGACTGTTTTATGCCCTTCCAGTTTAAGTAGGTCTCCCCCTCTCCATTCCATCTGTGCGCTGGGACAACTCGTTGTTCAGCTTTGAAGTTAACTTAGACCTGTCTAAACAATAACTCCAATAAAAAGATGACACTGCTGCTGAATAAATGCTCATAAAACTACAGTCTCAGAATGTCATAAAGTATCAAATCAAGCACTTTTGCAAAATGAGAAGCCAAAGTTATAATTAAAAAAAAATTTTTAAAAAATTGCTGTCTTTTCCATTACACATATTGATTTGCACAAATACGCTTACCCTTTCAGTTACTTATTACTCAATTCCTCTATCAGTGTTTCCATTATCTTTCTAAAGATTATTAGTTACCTCACTTCAGGAACATCCTACTCGTTCCTTCTGCATATCGGCACATTAGCTCTCTCTTGGAATTTCCCAGCGGGCCTGAGGCTTCCTGTTAGATAACATCTCCTTGGCAACTAATGGCGTGGAGAATATTTCTGTAGGTACAAGCTATCTTCTCTTCTGCGCTTGGAAAGAAGCAGAATTACTTTGACTCCTTGCATTAACTTTTCTCTCGTTATACTTGGCCTTATCATTAGGAGACAGGCATACTCAAACTCAGTTTATCAATTCTCTTACCTTTAAGCATAGAATCTGCAGCTCTGGTCAATGAAATGAGACTCCAGCTCCTGCACCGATACAGTTCTTAACTCTCTCTTCCAGAGCTGTCTTTTATCAGTGACCACTAAAGAATCATTTCAGCTTTTAAATGTCTGTACATTTGTGGAGAGTGCAGTTGCTTTTTTTTTTTTTTATTTAATTCTAGCGATTCTATGGAATGGGGCTGCATCCTTTGAATTATGGCAGTTGTCTCTAATTACAAGAGTCAAATATGCTTAGAATAGCTGGAGAGACTTACTTTGTCCCCAACGTATAGGGCTTTACTCAGAGTGAAAAGTGGTTAATATCACCTGAGTTAAGGTGCTTATTTATGTGTATCTTTGAAGCGTATACAAGGACAAATGTAGTAATTGCAGCTAATGCTCCAAAATACTTCTTTCATCGTGTCCTTTAACCCACAGACGCAGGCCCCCGCTGCAATGGAATGCATTTGGAGGAACTGACGTACTGTACAACCGACCAGAAAGCTTTGTGTGCAACTCTGCTAGGTTTTAGTTTCTCAGTGAAATGGAAGTGATATGTTTCAATCCCTTTCACTCACACCAAATAATTCTCATTTCAGCATTAAAGCGTTTGCAGTACCCGAAGGATTTTCTTCAGCCTCTGCTGCCCAGGACAGCAAGAGTGAAGACAGAGAACAAGTGTACCACGCTCCTGAAATCATTCCTCTTTATGGGGTCTCAACAAAAATGATCCCACTCTTTCAGGAATCTGGACACAGGTAAGCACTAGAAAAGTACAACAAAACCATTGTTACGTGAAGAGAGACTAACAAACCTCTGCTGCTGCCGTTTTGTTAGCCCTCATGGGGAGGGCCCTGCGATGCTGTCAGGAAAGGTGATGGGAATCAAGAATATATTCATTGCTTCACAAAGGGAAGAAAGATAAGAGGCTGTGACAACTGCATTCAGCAAGTACTCGCATCACTTCTCCCACAGCTAAGGAGGCGATAGCTCAAGTGTCAAAATTGATACATTTTACTTGGATTGTTAATTTGCCATTGGAGAAGGCATATTCTGCCCACCCACAGTATGGTTTACTGAAAAGATGATGCCCAGGTAATTTAAAGAACTCACTTGCCTCCTTGTGCCCTAATCTTGTCTGTTTTGATGTGGTTTAGATAGCACTCAGTGGCAGCCTTTCTTCAGCTGAGCACTTTTGTACAAGTTATCCACAGCCCCCTGAAGTTAGGGTGCCATTGGGGTCATCCTCCCAAACCAGGCTCCCAAAACCGAGGGTTTTACAGTCTGTAACTACTGCTGTGAGCCTTTTATCTCGTATACAGCAGCTGAGGTGCAAGAAATCACTCCCTAGCAGACATATTTCAGTATTGAGCTGTTGCTACCACACATAGTCAGGGTAGTTGCTGTCTTCTGTCTTAGTGACAGAACCCAACACCTAACTACTTAAAGTAGTAAGTTAAAAAGTTTTCTTTCTCTTTAGAAAAGGCAGCATCCTCTCAAGCAGTGAGGTGAGAAACATCATCATTAACTATGTGAAGACTAATGAATTGGTTGATGAAACAAACAAAAAGTAAGTATCCATGGAAGCTGTCCTACCCTGCTTCCACAGGAGATGCTGAAGTTAGAGGAAAAAAGTGAA
Organism: Theristicus caerulescens; assembly: GCA_020745775.1. Classification (NCBI taxonomy): domain Eukaryota; kingdom Metazoa; phylum Chordata; class Aves; order Pelecaniformes; family Threskiornithidae; genus Theristicus; species Theristicus caerulescens. The sequence continues at coordinate 191,556 of CM036578.1, forward strand.
CTTGTTTGCTTCTAATGCGCGTTTTTGTTTTGTAGCTTTGTAAAGGTGAACGCCATTCTGTGCGACTGCCTGTTAGATAAATCAGAACAAGATGAAATCTCAAACCTTAAATGGGATGACCTCTTGAGCAGGTGACTCTTTTCCCAGTGTATTCAGTATTACACAGATTTACTGCATGCAACTCAACGCCACATGTTATTGGAGCTACCCAAGTTGTAACTTCCTACTGGTAACACAACAAAAATATCCAGAGACCTTCACTTGAAGAATCTCTTGTTCTTCACCAATTAACAAGCATCTGGCATTAACTGCTGTTGTTGGGTCATTTTGTTTACCTGCTAACTACTTACCAGGGAAAGCTTCCTAAACAGTGCCTGGTTCTGTGTATAATCTGTGTGTACATATTTACAAAGCCATCCTTTGCAGTAGGTAGCTGAGCATGCGCTTTTTAGGCAACACTAGTCATCCTGCTCGTTATGTGCAGCACAACTTCTGCATTTATAACCTAAACCCCCCTTTTAGATCCAAGATGCCTGAGTATCTGACACAAGACCATTGTTTCCATAGTCTGAAAAACTTTCCTTACATGTCCCCAGTGTCTTACTTGAGCTGCTTCATCACACAATGCCTCTGAGGCACCTCCAGCAGCTTCCTTTATTTCTGAAGCCACGTTTGCTCTTGGGACAGTAACACAGTTTATGCTGAATTTTAGACTGAGGTTGCTTCACCAATCCGTGAACAATACAACTGAATAACAGCTTAAAGACAAAATTAAAGAAGGTTTTGCTCTACAAGAACCAATTTATAAAATTTTACCAGTACCAATCTAAGCTATAATTTTTGCAAGTCAGTAGACTAGCTGCCTTTTTAGTCAGTCCCTTTCTTCAAATAAAGCTAGTATGCAAATCTTTGCATGAGATCGTCAGGCATTATCGTCCCAAGGCACAGGTTCTTCTCACATATAGAATCTTGGCTTTCGCGTAGTCTCAAAAACCTGTGAGAGGCTGCAGTGGAAAAGCACAGTTAACATCAGCCTTGCTGTACTGCATCAACTAACTGGATACATAAACTTTGTTCAGGTGCCTTGAACGACTGCAGCCCTTACACCAGGTGACGTTTTTTGGACAAGAACCTATTGTGAGGAAAGGAAACATTGAGCCCATCGACATAACCATAGCACAGAGATCATCAAATAAGAAGGTAAAAGGAGAACTAAAATTGTCAGGTTTGAGCAGAAGCCCAGATTCTGAGCAGCTTTGGCAGCTCGTTTTTCTGGGATGAATGGGACATGACTTGCTAATACCTACAGCAGTGATGTTTGCAATAATTATTAAAACCCGTAGGTGACAATTATCAAGAACCTTGAGCTGTATGGTCTAGACCCGCAGTGCGTGGCCAACATTCTGCAGCAAAAAGTACAAGCCAGTGCCACCATCACCCCAGCACCAGGAACAAAAGACAGAGTTCAGGTCCAGATCCAAGGCAACCAAGTCCATCACCTGGCCAAGATGCTGCTAGGTAAGTCTATTCTGGAACTGGTCCGGGACTGCTTACAGCGAGGTACAGATTTTAATTCTTGAGCTCTGAATATTTACCTGAAGTGAACTCTTGGTTATGTTGCAGAAGAATACCAGCTACCTCGGAAATACATCCAAGGCCTTGAGAAGGCTCCAAAGCTTGGCCGGAAGAAGTAAGAGAAAAATCTACTGTAACAATTACTCAGTTCTCATTATTTATAGAAGTGTTCTGCCAAGAAATCAAGGATAATGTACAGGCCCTGCTCATTCACAAACGAGTCCTGGATGTTTACAAGGTCTAGGATTCACCCAAATAATAATATTGCTCCAGCTGTTTGTTTTTCATAAAAATAAAAAGCTGAATAAAACCCCTAGCATTATCCTTTTCCATCTGTTTTTCTAGAAGTTCCTAACGGTGCACTCGTTTTGTGGCTACAGTGGCTTTTGGCTAGTTGAACGTTCTTGCTTTGCATCTTTTAGCAAAGGCGTGGTAATAGAACCTCCACCGAAATGTAAGCAAAGTACACTGCAACACCTTGTCCTGGAACAGGCCCGCATGTTGTGCCGTAGAGTGCATATGTCAGAAGTAAAACCCAGGTGGTTTTAGATTTTATCCTTTTAAACATTTCCAGGAATTAATATCAGACATTTCAGCACTGAGAATGAACTCAATTAGCTGGATTTTTACGCTTTATATTATTTTTATATAGAAATACATTTTAATGTATGACATTAACTGTAATTTACCACAGGTAGACCTGGGTAGCAGTTCTGTCAAATCCAGCTAAAATATTAAGAGAAGATTTAACGGAACGCGTCGGTGAGGTTTCACAGGGGCAGAGGGACTGTGCCACTTAGCTGAAGCTTAAACACTTTTCAGTAGGGTTAAGAAATTTAAATTCACTTCTAGGAAGGATTTCTGCATTTTCCCTTTAGACTTAATAAATGAAAGTTGAAGAGATTTCTTTTACTACTGATGGTTTTATTATTGTATTTTACACTGCATATGAACAAGTCATTTCAGACCCTTCAAAAAAGCTGAAGTGAGACACTTTTTAAAAATGCCATAGTTACTAGGGAGTAGTAAAAATAAATTACAGCATTGCAAAAATGCATTTCACTTTTCCATAGAAGCTCTACTACTCCATTCTATACACTTTACATGTTTTACAATAGACTTGGAAAAATAAATTCACATGAACTAGGCAACACAACATACTAACCAAAGGCACTGCCGACAGTATTTTGCGCTTAAGGAAGGGGCCAGGACTTCTATCCTAGACACAGCTCAAGTGACCGTTCAGAATTTGAGTTTCAAGGCCTACCAATTCCTCAAATGCCCCGTATCTTGAAAAACCAAAAGAAAGTACCCTCCCCTTTGCAGGAGGTTTTCAGCAGCATTCACGGTAATTGCATAAGAAGCCATGCCTTCTACAAAATGTCAAAGACATGCTGGGTTCCAGGAGGGGAGAGGGAGACAGTCACCAAAACTCTAGTAGAAAACACCACCAACAAAAAAGAAATCTTTACAGCTTTTAACCAGAAAAATAAGGGGTTTAAAAACAAGCGTCTGGATTTTACTTGGAACCAATGGCAGTTTTTACAGTGTTCTTTCTCTTGCCTGAACAGAAGTATTTATACAGTGCTTTCAAGACTCAAAGCACTAGATAAATGTTATTTAAATTACTTCACAAGTGCATAGTGAAGTAATAAGTATTCTTGTAAATCAACAAACAGCCCCAGAGCATGAAAACTGCTGCTCTAGTTGGGCTGCCGCCACGTTGTTAAAGGTCATCTGGGTGTGGAGTACAGTACAGCTGGGGGCCGGTCCCGCACCGCCGGCCAGAGCCCTGGTAGCAAACCCTCTTACGCTACCGACTAAAACAGGAGCTGGAACTAAGCTTGCAGAAAGCGGCGTTCATACAAACCGAGGGGCTGTAAGTGATGCAGTCGCTCTTATGATTTATAAACAAATGTACTCAAGTATAAATCTGGGGGAAAAAAAAAATAAAATCCCAAGCAGTCACCTTCAAGAAAGAAACAAGACAGGTCCTTGTCCCTCTGCAGGCAGCAGCCCATCACAACAGTACTTCAGGTAAACGGGGGCAGGACGGACAAGGCCTCGTGACAAAAGCCCCGTCCAACTTCCTCCTTAGCCCAAATGCAAAGTTTTCACGCTTAAGGAAAAAAAAAAAGGCACTGAGGTAAATTTTGGACTCTTGGCGTTGTCTCTGCGGTAATTGTTACCCAGTAACCTGCTGCCTCCCTTCCCGCCTGGCGCAGGTGGGGTCACAGCAGCCTGCAGCGAGCCCAGAGGGATGCTTATCCATCAAGTCAATACGAAACCCTTCCACAGGCTCTGGCTGAAGCCGGCTACCATCGATGTTCCCTTTTCTCCTTGCGCTTTGTTGGCTGTCCTGTGTAAACAGAGGGAAGACTGAACCTGGCTGTGTGCAGCGTGCTCGGTACGAAGCACCAAGAGTAAACACGGGGACCATCCTCTCTCGGATGGGCATCCCTGGAGCCTTCCTTGCCCTTCAGCGATCGCTGCATGGCCGCAGCAGTATCAGGGTCGCTGGTTCGAGTTATGGCAGTAACTGACGCTCCAGCTCAAGGATTTTTTTTGAAGGATGCGCAGTGCGTGCATCAGAGACCCTGGGAGCCCTGAGAGAGGGGGAGAGAGATTGACTCTCCTCTCCTAGCTCCACATAGAGAGCAAAACCTGGTAACCGTCCTGGGCATGCAGGCAGAGCACCGATTGCAAGGGGGGAGGGAGGGAAGGAGACCACGACCCGTACAGAGAGGCACAGGGAGGGAGGGGATGGGGCGTCACGGACAGGAGCGGTGGAGAGCAGTGCAAGGAGGGTTAGCGGGAGGGAGCATGGCACGAGAGAGGGGTGGGAGGAACGCATCCGAGGCTAACGGCTCCCTTACCCTCCCCGCTGCTCAGGCGTGCCCACGCAGGCAGCCTGTGCTCTTGGTGCTCCATCCACACCCTGGCCCTGCTCGGAGCGCTCCCTCGGTGCCAGACCTGTTCATAGCTGAAAAGTGGTTTGTGAAAGGGGGTTTTGAGCTTTGTTGGCTATGTATTGCTAAATGTTCAGTATCAAACCATCGGCCCATGCCCCAACCATCATCTTTACACTTTTCAAGCAGAATTTGTTAAAACATAAGTCCCTACCGAGTAGAAAACTGGTAAAACACTGGGTAGCTTAGCTAAGCATCAGGGGTATTTGCTTTAATTCACATCCGTTTCCAAAACTGGAAGTTAATTAGAATCAAAATGGATGACTTTTCCTGGAATTAATGTCACTAAATTTCAGTAATACTTACTAACAGACTGTTTGGGTGTTGCAGCTGCCTTGGTGTCATAACTTGACATTTCCCTGGCCATCTCAGCCCTGAACAAGGCCGTCTGGCATTGGTTGCAGCTGCAACGCCCACGTGGTTTGGTGCAACAACCTCCTCCGCTTTATCTGCTGCTTCCTGCGCTCTACTTACGAAATGAGAGCTCGGCCACGTGGGCACACGCAGCGAGCCACAGCACCTCCGAATGAGAGCAAGCAAGCTGCTGGGAGGAGCGTGAGCAGCAAGCGTCACCCCGCTCAAACGTTAGCCAGTAGATGTTCCTGTTGGGTTTGACATGGAGCATTTCCCACGAAGCTTCTCCACCTGATGGCACAGCTGAAAAGCGAACCAGCGGCTGGGTTTGGCGTGTTGATGGCCACAGTTTTAAAACAGGCTTCCCGTTCTTTGACTGACCCTGGTCCTGGGATAAGAGGTTTCAGAAGAAGAAAATGCTATATGTTCATTTTATGGGTGCTGTGAGCCAGTCCTTAATGGAAGGATGAAGAGGGAGAGTGACCAATATAAGGTGTCCTGAGAAGTGTCTTTTCATTTTAAAAATAATATCTAGCTTAGTCTGATGGCCAGTGCCCCCTGACGAGTTATCCAGGCTTGCCTCTGGCTTCTTTCAAGGTCTGCTGCAGTCTCTGTTTAAACTTCTCGTACTTCCTTTGCACTTGCTGGATTTTGTCCTTTTCTTCTTTGTCCAGTATCAACAAGAAGTTCTGCAGCTCCGGGATGGAGAATGCGTCCCACTGCAGAAACAGCAGAAACAGAGGGAAAGTAAGCACACACCGCTCACCTTATTGCTGTTGTGGTTTTATTTTTCCCCTTGAGTCTGTGAAGAGGAACAATAAAAGACATTTAAACATGTATCTGATCTCCAGGTAGCTTAATCTCACAGCGTCATGTTGTGAGAGAGATGGGATAACGGGCTACAGCCTAAAGGACCATCCCAGTCCTCAGCCCCTGAGACTGCAGATTTAATCGAAATTCCCTTTACTCAGGTGAATTGAAGCTCCCACTGCAAGAGGTGACACAGCTCCCTAAGGAACTGAAATATATATGGAAATGTTTGACATCATAGCATTCACCCGCACTTCTCGTTACGAAGGGGGAGCGAGGTCCCAGCAGACAACGCTACCCAGCAGGAGCCCGTTCTCTTTATTTTACTGCAAAGCTAGCAAAACTGTTTGAGCTTCAGCAAAGCTCTTGGCACGGGGTGCCAGCAGGCCGGCTGCTCCGGCTGTCACCTACAGCAGCGTCGGGCTGTCAGCGAGGAACAGGCAGGCCACAGGCTGACGAGTGCCATCACTTAATAAATATTGCTTTACGCCGGCTCGGCACCGCCGCGGGAAGCCGGCATTCCTGCAGCGTCCTCGCCAACCGCAGTCCAGCTCCTCCGGCGGCACGGCACGTCCTGAACCACCCCGCGGCACGGAGCCGCCCCCGGCACAGGAGGCAGAATCCCACTGGATGCCTTCGTCATGGTGGGGAGCAAGACTGCAAACAAAAGCTGACTGCGACTTTACTACCTGGGTCTCCCTGGCTTCTGCTTAAATGAGTGGATTACTTATGACAGTGTTTAGCTAATCTAATTATTGAGGATTAACTCTGGGACGGCGTTGCTTGGTTCTGTAAACGGATTAAGGTTTGGCCATCAAAACTGGCCTCAGCATTTTCACAGCTCAAGTTTAAATTTTTTAAAAATCAATGTACTTGAGGAGCAATAAATGGTCCTTTTTCTTTCCTTTTTTTTTAAGTAAGGTATAAGCAATCCATTGAGCTGATAATTTAGTTTGGAGAAAAGCTGGTATCACACTTCCTATGGTAAACCCGGCCCCATCGGAGGGAAGCAGCCTTGCTTGCGTGGCACCGCTTCAGCCCGTGCCGCCTCTCCCGCACATCTCCCAGCTCTGCAACGCTGCCACGTGCTCCACAACGCTGTTACTGTTCACGTAAAAACCAAGGGAAAGAGTCGCCGACATACCTCAACTTCCCCTGTTTCATTTTCCTTCAGCACAAAACTGAGCACATCTGTGTCGGGGCCCGCCAGCAGCCGGAGGTACAGGGGGAACTCGGTGAGAGGCAGCTTCTGGAAGAGCACTGCAAGGGGACAGCAGACATCCGCAGTCAGCCCGTGGCTGCCAGGGCAGAGGAAAGCTCAGGAGGTCAACTGGAGCACGGAAAAGTGGTTCAAGCTGCTCAGGATCGTGGTGGAAGTAGCTGAGTCTCAAACAGAGATGCGTAACAATCTCTGTTCGGTCTTAGGTGACTTCAGGCCCTTTCTGAAAACTAGTTATCCCCCGTTAATTTAAGCTGCATCACCTCTTGTGGAGGTCAGGCCATTTATTCACCTGATATTTAGACGCTTCCTGCCTGACACACCACCAAGTGCTAGTGAATACTTCGGGTATGTTTGTGCAACACAAAATCGTAAGCCAAACTGACCAGCCGCAGGAAGGCTGGCGGGTCCGAGGGCACGAACTCACCTTGCCCATCCTTCCGCATCTCCTTGAAAAGTGCAAACTTCTGAGGATTATCCACCACCATGAATTTCTTCAGGAGCCCCTGGATCACCTCGCTCACCGTGGTCGTGCTGCTGATGTGGAGCTGCTTGATGGCATCCAGCGGCAAGTAGAACGAGGTTCTCTTGTCCGTCATATCGGCCAGGTTCACCTCCTTGAGGGCATCGTAGATGGACTGTGGCCGGATCCCCGCCGGCACTGTCACCGGGCGGCACAGTTTCAAATGCACTTTAATGAAACCCGTGTACGTCCCATCGTCGTTCTAAAGGAAAGGAGAGGGGGGTCAGGCTCCAGGGAGCCTTTCCAGTCCTTCCCTCCGCTACGAGGGGCTTTCTGGTCTACAGTGCTGCAGCCTGCAGGGTGACTGCAGGACTTTCCACCCCTTGGTACTGCTAGGAGCTTGAGGGTTTCTATTAATCATGTAAAAAGTAACCCGTAATTTCGGGTTAGTCCCTACTGATTTTCTCCTGTTCCTTCCACTCAGTAATGACTCATCCCTTCCTCGCGTCTGTGCAATCTTGTCTTATTTAAAACCAACGCTGCTACAAGTCAGCTATGGAAACCATGACGTGTTATTTGTAGTTGCACTTCAGTGAGGATTTGAAGCCTCTGGGAAGGTCTCTACCCCTCACATCCAGCAGGATCTCCCAACCGTATTCCCCACGTTTTATTACCTGCCTATGGGATTTTCGCATCTCCATGTAATAAATCATCCTTCAAGATCAGCCTGTCTCGCAATGGGTCCCTTACCCTACCCTCAGCTCTGCAAAAATGCAAAAATCAAGAGGAAAGCCTGGCTCCACGCAGTCCATCCGTGGGCACCAGGAGCAAGCCGAGGGATCCCGCTCAGGTGCCGGGGCACTGGCCAGCGCTCCCAGCAAAGGGCCACCACCAGCGGCTGGGCCCAGTCGAGTCCCAGGGCTGTATCAAGTCTCAAGATTGTATTTTCACCAAGCTTCAAGAAAAGTAACTCAAGACTAAACATTTGGGTCCCAAATGACTCCTATAAGTCAAGGGCAGATAAAAATCAATGGGAGAGACATTCCGGGAGGAATTACTGTGCAGCCTTCACAAAGGAAATTGTAAGATCTACTATTTTAAATAAATTTCAGGTTTATTTTCAGATGTTAGCAAGCACCAGGGAGTTACATAGCTGCTGTTCTCAGAAGTTCTACAATTTAAGTATTTCACTCTTTAAGAAGCTTTTCCTCCCTCTGTATGAGATCCCATGAAGTTTGTACCTTTACAGAACTCCAGTTTTCAAAAGAGGCAATTTCCTTGTCTTCTCACCACATATCACCAAGGCTTTACTTACAGGTGGCGATAAGCAAGTTTGCAATCAAAGCTTCAAAATATAAGGCATCCACTGTGGTTCTCAGACTCTGCTTAAGCAAGCCTGGCAGCGGAGAGGAGAAAAGCATCTCTTTCTAGAAAGGCTTTGTGTTTCTAAATACACTTTGTGTTTCTAAATCCACTTTGCGACAGCTGCTGAACTGCAGTGCCGCAGCCCGAGCGTTACCGTGACTCACCCCCGCTAGAACAACGTGGGCTCGTCTATTTGTGGCAAGTCATTCGCAGCACCGGCTGGCCAGGGATTACTGTGCCAGTGCTCCCAGTTGAGAAGGGGCGGAGGCAGGGAAGGGTTATCTCGAGTGTCGGTGACTAACGCTAAGGAAACCCAAGCAGGAGAAAAAGCGGATCGGGTAAGGAAGACGAGAACATCTCAACAGCCACAAGCCCTTCTGCCTTGGAGATGCCTTCCTACAGCCTGGCTCAGTTCACAGCCCAGAGAAAGCAGCGTCGGTATCACCTGAACAGAGCCCAGTACATACCAGCTTCATCAACAGGCAGTTTGTCACTTTTGCATTGTATTTTTCAATTTTCTCTTTGATCTCCTGGATGGTCGGAGGCTCGGGTTTTTCTTCTTCTACTGCTTGTGTTACATTCTGCAATCAGAAGAGACAGGCGTTAGCTGTTTTATCTGTTGGGTACCACCGCATCTGTTCAGCTCTGCTTTTGCTTGGGACATGCAGGAACAAAGAGGCTGCGCAGGTCCCGAGCTCCCGCCAGCAGCGATAGCGCAGGTGGAGATGGTCCCTATGGCCAAGAGGCTGCATGTGCAGGACGCCACGTCCCTGCCCCAACCACCTCTGTACACCAGTAACAGGCAGCGGAGGGTAACACAAAACCCACCAGTTACTGGGACACTGAGGCACAGAGCAGTAAAGCCATCCCCGTACAAAGCCGGGCAAAGAAGCCAGCCTCTAAAACCCGCTTTCAAACAAAGGCACCCGCTCCTGCTGAGCGTTTCTTTGCTTCTTGCAATGCAGTTGGAAAAAATCACATCCTATTTCCAGTATTCATGTCTCTGCCTACCCAAGCCAAGCACCCCCTTAAAAACCTGGGATGCTCCTCAACCAGCTCCCAGCACGTTTACCCAGGCAGAACCTGAAGTTAAGTCTCTGCTGGATTACTCCTCCTTCGCTTTGGAAATTATAGCTCAGAGCAGTAAAATCACACAAGCAGCAAGCCGGCTGCATGACTAATAAATCAGTCACTGCGAACCCAGTCAACGCATCCCACCCCGTGTCAGAAACCGTTCGGCATCTGCCCACGCGCGGGCTCGCCGGGAGGACGACGGCTGCTGCTGCTCGCCCAGGTTTTGGGGAATTTCTTCTTAGGAGGCAAAAGGACAGATTTGGCGCGTAGGTGGGCTTGACCTGCAGGTCGCACGTGGAAATGTCGCTAATGAATAATGGGAAAACACGATCCCATCGCGGAGAGGCAGCTCGCAGGAGCTTCCCAAATGCAACCCAGGGTTTAGAGTGTTTAAGCAGAAAGACAATGAATGGGTTTGGACAAAGCGCCAGAGCAGAGCCCGGCGCTGCCGGCAGCACAGGCTGAGCCGACTCGGGACAGGGGGCAGAGTCCAGGCCAGGGGGATGCTGCCATGGGGTCGGAGCGGCTGCAAGACCAGCGCTAGAGCAGGACCACGGTGCCCATTATAGGCCATCTGAAAGGGGAAAAGTGAGGTGCTTTCTGCAGAAGAGGGCCAGAGCACACACCTCTGGGGTACGCCAGAGGAAAGCGTGCAAAGCACCGCCGAGCCCTGCCTGCCCCTGCTCCCGCTGCTCCCGCCTGGCCCTAGAGAGGCGTCTCTGGCTACGCAGCCTCCGCGCTCCCAGCCTCGAAGGCAGGCAAGCAAGGCTCACAGGATGCTGGCCACCTTTCTCCAGGGACACACAAGACGGGGAGAGAGCAAGAACAGTGCCAGGGGAGCCGGGAGGGAGGCTCTGACAAGGTACCTTGCAGTTGCAGATGGTTTTCTGCAGAGATGAAGGTTTGCAGCAGCCTCGAGCGAGAGCCTGAGCCACGCTCCCACCTCCCATCTGCCCGAGTACCGTGGCACAGGCTGCGAAGGCCCACGGACACCCTGGAAGCAAAATGTCAGGATGCGATCCTCCACCATCGCGCCCAGCGTGACGGCAGAGCCCGGGCACACTCAGGCGCTGCGGGAACACAAGAACCAGCGAGCTCTTTTCCGAAAACCTGCTGGAAGGCAGGAAAGGATGCGCCAGCATATACGGGCAGGGATTTTGTGTGTTCCCACCCCACAGAGTTCAAGTGCAGCCTCGGCAGCTGCAGAGCCCCTCGAGGCTCCCAGGGCCATCCCCGGGTGCCGGTGCTTTGCCTGCACCATGCAGGGAGGGTAAGGAGGAGAGGGAAACCCAGAGCACAAAGCTAGAGCTACCAAGCCACGGCCAGGCAGGCAGCAAGTGCTTCTGGGGACAGCCCCTGTATCCCATCTCCATCCCCTGGGGCTGTGACACCAAGGCCAAAGCACGTACTCAGGACAACAGCACCCGCTCACCTTCAGCACCCATCTGGAGCGGTCTGTTGCAGAGTTAATGGCTCCTGCAATAGTGAGATGGAAGCAAGGACCTGTGTGACCCTGAAGTAAATTCAAATTCACAAGTGAGCTAGGAAAAATCTATTAATAAAAGTGAAATACAGGGAGCTAAACTAACCCAGGAGTTCCCCAGCTGCACGATAAAGCCCAGCAGCCACCTTTGGGTCTCCTCATGGGAAATAACCTGCTGCAAGGACAGGACTGCGCTGACTGCACCACGGGTCTGTGCGGGCAGCTGGCGAGGACACAGGGCTGAGCAGCGTTCCCTGCGAGGTACCGCAGCTGAACTCCTGCCCTGAGCACGTCTCCAGCCCGGGGATGCCGATCACGTCAAACCATGGTGCCAGATGCAAACCAGCAGCAAGAATTACAGCCTGCAGCAACACACGCTATTCGTTTCTTTGCACGATTGCTGGAGCTCTTCACCGGCTCCTTCAGCCGCTTGCCTCGCCGGCAGCGGGACGTGGGCCCAACAGCAGCATTCAAGAAGCCTCGATGACTTTATTGCCACAAGACCATTGGAAATTCCCTACGTGAGGCTCATCTTGTGCTTCAAGGCTTGACGCCACTTCAGCCTGGGTTACCCAAAGCCCTTCAGCAGAGAGGCTTTCCAGCCAGCCAGGAGAGCAGGTCTCCTCTAAAGCACAGCCTTCAGCATCCCAAAGTCCAGACCTGCTGCAAACAAGCCCGCATGTGTCTTGGACTATGCTCGGCGGGCCGTATTTCACAGCACAGCGCTCTGCTGCCTTTCCATAACTCACCACCTTCCCCGGAGACAGGCTGCGAATACATTTCACCAGCGCTGCCTGAAACTGCAAGCAGCGCTCCCATATTTTATGTGGGCTTGCTCAGAATTTAGCATTAGCAGAGAGCAGAAAGCGTGAAGGGATGTGCTATCAAGGCCAGTACAGAATGAAAACTGGAAAAAAAGGAAAAAAAAAAAGGCAACTTTAGGAGCAAAGCCCATCTCTTCCCAGGCAGCCCCGCAGCACATGAGACCAGGATGCAGCAAGCCCTAAAGAAGTCAGTATCGCCCCAGGCTACCCCTGATATTTCTTTTAGGAGGAGAATCAAGTACAGGACAAACTGATATCCTGACTGCAATCTGGCAAGACGGCTGCAGTCCTGGGACTTGGAGAGCCCCAAATTCATTCAAGCGATTCCCGAGTGAGAGTTCACAATTTCTGCTGGAGACAGGCAAAGAGCACGAGAGCTCTCGAAATGCAGCTCTGGAGCGGTGACCCAATGGAGGAGCACTGACATTGTATTACAGGCTCCTTGTTCAGTGCCTTAAAAAAATAAAAGCAAAGCTTTCCTGGGGTATTTAAGAATTGCACAGAAACATCAACTTATAACGGCAATTTCAGCTCCACAATTTGTCAAAGTCCTTAGGCACATGCTTCACTGAAATCTATTGACTGCAATAGGTCTTACATGGCTGCACACAGGTGCTGGGCTGGCGTGGGAGTCTTTAAAAATAATGCCAAGGGTAGGCATTTTCAAAACTAGCGCTGGGGAAAAGAAAAAAAAAATTAAAAACAACAAAAAACTTCAAGTTAATGGAAGATGCGCACTTAGAAACCCTCCACTTCCTCACAGCACCCATTTCACAGCGCTGGAGACGGGCACGGCCATGCTGCCACCCACCGGGGCCGGCCCCCACCCTGGTCACAGCCAGCGAGCGCCGGGAGACCCCTGGGACCGTCCCCTCCTGCATGGAAGCAGCCTGGTAGCTGCGCGGCACAGCTGCGGCGCTAAGGCATGCTGTGCACGTATGCTGCACTTCATCCGTGGCACAAACGCAACCCGGTGCAGACCAGCATCCATCCAGACACGCACGGCAAAAGCGAACAGAGCGGCTCAGTCTGTCCTTGTCACTGCAATTTGCTTCTCTCCAGCGGGGCAAAGTCCCTCCCCTCTTGTGATGTTTCCAGCTGAAGAAAATAGCGTGTGCCAGCAATTAAGAGCTTTCCGAGCAGCTCACGCGCTGATGCCGCCCGGTTTCCATGGAGGACGCACGGTGCACCCAGGACCACAGCAGCCTGGAGCGGTGCCGGTCCCCGGGGTTTCACAGCAGGCACATGGCAGACGCTAACTGCTCCATGCTCTAGGGAACCTAAATCACTTGCAGCAGGAGGAGCGGGAAGCCTGGCTCGGGAACACGGTGCTGGTGGCACCAGGTCACAGGTCTCGCACCGCGTCCCCGCACAACTCCAACAACAGACTCCTGCCTGGCCTCCAGCACCCTGCCTTCCCCCACGCGTGTGTCCGCACGGACCAGCCCTGCCTGCTGCTCTCTCGGCTCGCTCAGCCCCCCGACTCCCCCAGTGCACCCTGATCCTCGCAGAACGCTCGTGCTCCTCCAGTCGGGCACAGGGTCAGCTGCAGAGCGGCCTCCCCAGTGCTCCCACGGCAGCGTGACCCTGCCGAGGCACCCAAAGCTGCCCTGCTGCTGCTGGCAGAGATCAAACCTTGCTCCCAGGAGCTGGAATCAGACAGTGGTGGGATGCGCTGCTCTGGCAGGAGGGCACGTTTGCCCCTCTTGCCTGCTGCTCCTGCCCCGGCAGCGCTGGGGAAGGCAGGAGCCAGCTCACCTCCCACCCGCATGAAGGTTTTCCCGAATCGCTGCCTTCCTCTGCCCATCCTGCAGCTTCCTCATGCTCAGACCCTGGTCTGGGAAAACATATTAGGAAAGAAATGCTGCCTGTAATTTATTTATTTCCCACGTCTATTTGTTTTGCCTAACCCAAACGTAAGCCAAAGCATCCGCAGACCCCAGGATCCCACCGCACACAGGAGCGTACCGGCACCAGCACCCGCTGCTCAGCCGGCGTGGCCAAGCCCCGAGAGCAGCATGGCACCTCCGCCATGCCGAGCCTTCGTCTGCGGCTGGAAGAGCGAACACCCTGATGTCAGGATTGCCCCAAGGAAACGGGACTCCAACCCTTGGCCATCAAAACTCTGACAATTTACATGATTGTGCGGCCACAGCTATGGGTAACAGGTTGTTCTCTCCCCTTCCACGTGCAATTGTAATTGAAAAAGGAACCCTGCATTACGACAATTTGACAAATACAGGTTTTAATGGTCATATTGTGTTCTCTTAGGGTTATTTTATAAGTCATCTTGCACCTGGTGTGCAATTAATTTGCTTTTATTAAGCTCCCTGTGTCAGTGACAGATGGTTTAACTGTTTCCACTGCAGCACAATTTAAGGTGTGCAGAGAGCAACCGACCTGCACTGGAAAACAAAACCAGCAGCCTTGCACGGTGCTCCCAGCTCTGCCAGCAGCTGCAACGTGGCCATGGATTTAAAGATGCATCTCCAAAACAGCAGGCTGTGGGTATGGCATAAGGCAGCATGGGACTCCCAAGCCCCTCGTCCCTTACGCGTCAGTTGTGGTGCAAAAACCAAACCAGAAGTTACCACTTCCACAGTGCTAACGTCTAAGTGGGCCTGAAACGCAGCTAGGCCAGGTCTTACAGCAGCTTTGATTTTAAAAGGAAAACTGCAACATGTTATGAGAGTCAGCTGGGCCAATACTGCAACAAAACACTGCCAGCATTGCAAAAAAGCTCTTCGCTTCCACCCCAGGGACAGCACGGGAGCAATCCTCTGCCAGCTCACCTTCCTCCGAAATCCTCGGACTTGAGGGGGAGAAAGTTTTAATAATCTCTTTCTATGCAGCAATCCCACCATGGGGCTGACGAGCACAGCGCACAGGACAGTGCCCAGATAAAACCCAAGGGACGCGCTCCACCCAAGGCCGAGTGGCGAGGCCGCTGGAGCAGAGCTGACGCACACTCAGGCAGGCTCTCCCACGGGACCCAGCGCGGTGCTGTCCCGGCTCCCGCAGCTATTTAGGGCCAGGGAAGCCCTGTGGGACTGTAAAGGGCACTGCGGCTCCAAGGGCTCACCCCTTCACCTCTTCTTGCTGTTCATGGCAGTGACGCTCAGGCAGAGCTGTGCTGCAAGCCACCAGCAGCAGCAACCACGCCATCCCCAACCCCCTGCACGCCCCACGGTCGGAGGCTCTGCTCTTCTGTTTTACGGACCCGAACCGGCCCAGCAGCACCAGCACCACGGCGGGGGGAGCCCTGGGAAGGGTGGCCACAACCTGGGAAGAGAAGTGCTGCTCCTTCCGTCATGTACGATTAGATCAGCTATTTCGTGCTCTTCACAAATCTACCCGGACCTCCGGTTTTGCAAAGTTTCTGGTGCAGAATATGCAATTCTGGCTGAAGGAAGAAAAACAGAAGCTATTAACCATAAACCGTTGCCACATTTCCTGTTGTACCGGGACAGGATGAAACAAGCTGCTAACAAAACAGCTCGGTACCTCTGCCTGCGCCTCAACCCTGGCAGTCACTGCTGGACCCACGGCTCTCCTGGCTGGAAACTGGGAAAGAGCGATGTCAGCCACCCTCGGGGATGGCCTGGCCTCGTGGCAGCACACCAGGACCTCTGCGTGCCAGCCTGCAAAACCAGCACGTTCCCATTGCCTCCAGCCCTCCACCCTCCCGTGCAACTGGAAGGAAAGCGATGGCGAGACTGGAGCTGCCAGGGTGCTTCCACTCCCACCCTGTTAAAAACCTGATGCAGAACATTGCATGGCCATGGATGCCAGAGTTTAACCACCACTGTCAGCTTGCTGGCATCATTTAAATTCAGCAGGCGAGGGGTTTACCATCCCCTACGAAACTGCCATAAAATAACTTGCAGTCGTGGCCTGCGGCGAGACGTAGGCACCCATGGGCTGCAGAGAGGTGAACCTGCCCGTGTCCTCCCCCTGCCCAGCGCAGCCTGCTGCAAACGGGCTCCCCTTCTGTAACCTACATTATTTCTCATTTGTAAGAAACATCAATTGTAAGAAAGGACTTGAGCCTCATCTGGCACTGGGGCTAATGCTCAGCAGGATAAAAGCCGCCCAGAACAAGTGCCCTGAGAAGAGGCAGGCGGCCACGACACACAATGCCCCTGGCCCGGGGCTGGGGCAGCCGCGGCCCCAGCGCGTTAGCCACGCCGGCCTCCTCTTTGCAATCTACTGCTCATCTAATGAGCCGTGAGCTTGTGACAGGCTATTAAGGGGGAGGTAAAACACCCATGGGCCATCACGATTATGGTGACATACTCTCAAAAGAGCGATTCGAAGCCAAGAAAGGCAACAACGAAGCCTCCGTGACAGATTTTTCTGTTTATCGGTTTGCAAGGATGCCAGGAGAGACACACTCCACGTCCAGCTGAAGAGCATCCTTCCTACAGCCTCTCACCTTGCAGAAGTCAACCCTCAACTTAAAAACCTTTTTAAAGCAAGCAAAGGCAGCAGCTCTGCACCACACCAGACCTCTCTGCTGGGAACAGCAGCTCTCGGCAGGACCCGGGAGCTTTCCAATGCCATGGCAGCAGTGCAGAGGGGATGGTGCCCTCTCCCATGGCTCCCCGTCCCACCGCAGCCCCAGTCAGCACCAAGGAGCCGGCGCGTGGTTACGGCTTGGAGGCACAGCTCAGGAGGTGGAAGACTGGCAGCTTTGCTAGCCATAAAACCAGACATGGAAAGGCACCGTAGGTAGAAAGGCTGAGTGTGCACTTCCACGGGACACTCCTTGGAGCACGGGCCGCCTCCTCGCAGCCGCAAACCAGCCTCAGAGACACCATCCCTGCCCCCTTGCTCCCAGCCAAGTTTCCTCACCAGCTATTTAGTTAATGAATTTGAAAAGCAGAACGCTGGAGATGGATTTGGCCCAACATCACCACATTCTTGGCAATGACCGTCTTATCGAGAGGCAGGAGTGGCCAAGTCCTCCCTGGTGTGCTTGGGCACAGGTCCATCACCATTTACATCGGGAACGCTGTGACAATTTGCATTCCCAAAAATGCAGCCCAAGCTCTCCCTTTGGCTCCCATGTTCAGACTGCAAGAGTATTTTGAAGACCTCTTCTAAAGGGATTTTATGCCTCAGGGCATCAATCCTCAATTCTTCTGCTTATTAAGGAAAGATTTGTCTTAAAACATCAGAAAACAAAGCCCAGAGAAGCGTGTCTGAGCGCTGCTGGCCAGGGAGCCGCGGTTCAGAGGAGCATCACCAACTCACGCCGTGCAACCACCATCACACCGCAGCACGGAAGGCTGTCGAGAAATGTGAGCACTTCAAATTTGAGCCAGAAACATGAGAACCAGCAGCTCAGAACTGTAAATCCAGCTGCAGCAGGGAGTGGGGACGGCTGGGGGGCAGTGGGGCCAGGACAGCACCGCACAGAGTCACCGGAGAGCTGGGACACCTCTGCTCTTGCACAGCTCTCCATCCCTGCCAAACACCTGATGCCTCCCCCTTCACCGCACGCTCCCATGGTTCACAGCACTATATGGGGAAAGGATCGAGTGCTCGAGCGTGGACAGGCAGGGGGAAGAGTCATACAACAGATTTGGAAAAAAAAAATATAAATACATATTTCAGTCCCTGTGAGAAGTTCAAATGAGATGCTGTGGTTTACTTTGGGGTTCAGAGGAAAAGGCAAAAGACAGGAGAGCAGTGCATCTCTAGAGAAGGGGAGAAGGATCGTTGCTGCATTTCAGAGAGGTTAAAGGCAAGTGAAGACAGGCTTGGTGTTTTGATTGCCATGGAGATTTCACTTAGAAACCGTTTTTCCTGCCACATCCCCGCTCAGCAGCAAGAGCTGAGCAGGTCCTCCCAGGGAGCTCCATCTCAGGGGGGTCTGGGCTGGACGAGACCCCACGGGTGCCTGCCCACACCACCGTCTGTGTGCACAGAGACCAGCCCAGTGAGACCCCATCCCAGATCAGGGAGGCTGGGTGGATCAGAGGGATCCACTGATCCTCAGGAGCAGAGATTTGGGAACTGATCGCAGCCTCGCAGGGCCAGGAGAAGCCCCTTGTCCCTAGGTGAGGTGCCCCAGGGCCACTCCTGCACCCCAGGCTGTGCCAGACCCCCTGCAGACCTGCCTGCCCTCTGGAAATCACGCCGTGCTCCGACAGCCCTTCGGAGGGCAGAGACAACGGGCCAAGGGCAGGACCCCGCGCTGGTCCCTCGGCTCCGGCTCCTCCTGCATTGCACCACGCGCTGCACCAGGCAGAGCGATGCCCACTTTGCCCACCCAGCACGGGCAACAAACGCCTGCTGGTTACCTGCAACCCACGAACCGGCACACATGCTGCACCCAAAGGCCAGCCAATTCTGTGACTACGGGGTTTCTCCAAGGCTGGACAGGATCTTGGAGATCACCTCCTCCAGCCCCTGCTTGGGTTTCAAGCACCTCCAGGGATGTAGCCCCCATCACAGGCACCACCACACACTGCTGCTGTGGAGGGCTCGAAGAGAGGGAGAAAACAGACATGGGGCCAAAACCACCTCTGTGGTGTCCTCTGGCTCTTGCCCCCGATCTCGTAACTCCCTGCTGGCCGCCCCCTCCAGAGCCCCCTCCCACACAGCGCACCCCCCGCGGTGGGCTCTGCTCTCAGCCCTGGTAGCACAGCAACACCGCCCGCACATCCCACCACAAACACCTCCGCGATGGCTCTGCTGAAGAAGAGGGAAGCTGCGAAGGCTTTTTCCTGCTGGGTTACCCCAGCTGACATCACTCAGGGAACCCTACCCGGGAACTGGACCCATCGCCCCCACCCCTGGATCCCACCCCTGGATCCTGGCCCAGGTGAAACTGCTTTCTGTCCCTCTTCTGTTTTCTGTTCTTGGTCAGAAACTTGCCCCTTTCTCCTCTAAGCCAGCTCTCCTGGCAGCCACTGATGCAGGACTCGAAGAGCAATTTTGCAGAGTTTGAAGCAATCACACTTCAGGCAGAAGCCACTGAAGCCATTCAGCTGAAGAGTCACAAAAACGCCAAGTAATAGATCTCCAGGGATGAGGTCACATCTAAGATCTAAACCAGTTCTTTGCTAATGAAGAGTGATTGTGCTGATGGGTCTGAAAATAAGAAGGAATTACAAAATTCCTAGAAAGAGGCTCTGCAGACTAATACAGTTATTTCGATCAGAAAAGTCGTTTCTCTAATCATAGTGATCAAATTCCACTCTTTATTTTTTTAAATGGTGGGAGGCCTGTCTGTCTCCTCCTACCCCACACACAGCACATTTCCTCTGCAGAGATTGCTTCCTAGGTCTTTTAAGACCTGCCTCCCTATCTCATCCGTACTTAGCTTTCTCCTGCCCAGCACGGGGCATGCCCGCGGGCTGGTGGCAACCGTGCATCCTGGGCTCAGGAATCATTCCTGGGCATCTAAGGACAGGCAAACGTTGCCGTTCCCAAACACACCCAGTAGGTTAACTCACTTTTGGGCCCAAGCTGATGTTTTCTGCCCGTGGCCAGGAGCAGGTACTGTACTTGGTGGCAAAAAGCAATGCTGCTGCCACACGCAGCTCTCGCAGTGGTGGAAATGTTCCATGTTCAACAACATCGCTCAAGAGAACTAAGGTGCCAAGGCAAAAAGGGGGACAGGGAGTGAAGCAGAATCCAAGGGAGATGTCCCCCTTGGGCTGCGCCTGGCCCCTGTCCCTCTGCTTTGCTGGTTGCTCCCCAGGCACACGCTCTCCTTGCTGCCCACCACCCACCGTCCAGCCCAGCCTCCCCACACCACCACCCCCTCCTCCTCCTCCTCGCCATGCTCCAGGGCCAGTTCCATCCAGAGCCGAGGTCCAGCCTCATGCTTCTGCAGGACCTGCACCACCACCAACCCCCAGCATGCCATGAACCCCCCAAAACTTTCTTCCACCAAGGCCTGGGGATGGTTTCCACCTCCAGCCAGACAAATGCGAGGACCCACCTCCGCACACAGACCCCTTAGGCAACATCATTTGCTTGAGCAGCAAATTTTGTGTGTGGTTTTTCATGCACAGGAACCATTTCCTCCCCGTAACACCAAACCCCCGAAAGGCTCCATCTTCTCCGGCAGCCGTGAGGTCTGCCGCCCACGCCAGCCGCATCCAGGCGAGGAGCCGGGCAAAAAGGGGCTGCAGCAGCCCTGACCCCTCTGCGAGGGAGAGTTCCCGAGCACGAACGCCATCAGGCTGATTTTGAAAGGTAGCCGAGGATCTGCAGTGCCCTGGCTCAACAAGAGCAGCATTAAACCGGCGCAGGGTACAGCCCTGATCACCCTGATCTTTTACATCTCCTACACAAATGAATCATCAAATGACATTTAAAAACCAGCAGTACGCGCCGGTTAATCATAGCGAGAGGGAGCTGCTGGCTAACAGTGAATATCCCATGGTAAACCCGAAGGAGCATTTCTTCAAAGAAATTAAAAGAAAATTACCAGTTGATTTAAACTCTCCCCCAGATCAAGCCCCCCCAGGGAGAACAGCCCAGGTCGCCGGGAGAGCCCTCCCGAGGCCACGCTGCAGAAGCTGAACCCCAAGCACCTGCTGAGGATTGCAGCCCAGCAGCCCCGGGCGTGCAAATACAGCGGAGCCCAAACAGGAGCGCGCTGGTGCCGATGGTTTACAGGGGAATTTCTAAGTGAAAAAGCTGCTCCTCGGGCCAGATCTCATCTCTCGACTCTGCAGGGCTCTTGTTCCTGAGCAAAACCCCCACTTCCGCAGCAGCGCCTTCTTGCCTTCTCCTTTTGTGCTCACTTCTGGTTGGGGCCCTAAAGTTTACGATGGGAATGTTCTTCTTTTTTTTTAAATAAACACTTAAAAACATGAAGCAGCCTTGTCAGTGTTACTGATACAGAAATCTCGTCCTGGGGTGAAACGCTGCCCAGCCAAGCGCTCTCTCCTTCTCCAAGGCAGGTACACAGGCACCCAAGAGCCCAGAAAAGGACCAGATTCATCACTGTGTTAACAAGTTCGCAGATTAATTTAGTCCTGTAACTTTCCCATCTCCCTATCCACCCCACAGGTGCAATTTTCACCAACGGTGCATGTTTCGCGAAGCCAAACCACAGGTCCCTGGCCGGGAGCCTGACCCGTGGATGACAGCTGGCAGCGTTGCTGCCTGCCCCCCTAAAGCTGAAAAAACACATTTGGAGTCAGCTCCTCCACCGTGGATCCCCCGGGAAGGGGCCAACCTGGCATGCAAAAGGCTGAGACATAGCCGAGAAAAATCTGCAGCAGTGCAGACCCCCTGCACGGGAGCGGGGAGCCTGCAAGAGGCAGACAGAGCCCTCCTCCCCGCCAGCAGCTCTGCCCTGACTCCAGCAGCAAGCTAATTTTGGCAGCACCTGCAGCCAAACGTGCAGGAACACCGACGTCTCCCCTCACCAGCAAACCCCCCCACCTCCCGCCCAGCACAGCCCTTCTCACTAGTTTTTAAGCTGTTACCTTGGCAGGGACCTTGTTCGGCGTGCTCCGGAAGAAAGAGGTTTTTGCTGTGAAAAAGCAATCCTCAAGGTCTTCATCCAAGCTACAGTACCCGCTGCTCATGCTGCTGCCGATGGTCATCGAAACCCAGCAGAGGCGAGAGGCCGAGCGCGCACAGGGCTCGCCGGTGGGCTCGGGGGGGCCGGCGACCATCGGCGGTCTCCGCTCCGGCTCCCGCACCAGCAGCGAGCCTGCTCTCACATCCTCAGCTCGCCGGCGCTTATCTGCAATAGCTCCTTCTGCTCATCCTCCAGAGCCAGCGGAGCTATTTCTCTTTAACAGGCAGCCGTGCCGGGTAACCCTTCCCTCTCCTCCTCCACCCGCCTCCCTGCGCAGCAGCGCTGGGGCAGCATGGAAGGGGCAGAGCTGCGAGTTTGCTCCTGCTCTTGGCACCCGGGTTCGCTCACCGCCCGCGGTCTGGTCCCCCGGGCGCCCGTGCAGCATCGCCTCCCCTTCCTGCGCTCGCCTCGCACCACGCAGCCCTGCCACTTCCTCTTGCAAAATTTCTCACCCCGCTGCACGCCGGGGCCGAGGCGCTGGGCTTGGCCCCGGGCACTGCCCGGCCCCCGGGTACCCCCGGCACCTCCTTTGCTACCCAAAATATCTCGCCGTGGCAGGCTGGCTTCTTGCTCCTTCCCTGTTAGCGCATCCTCGAGAGCTGCGTTGCGTCTGCTGTCTTAGGGAAGCGAGCCCAGGCTGGACCGAGCCTGACCAAAGGCTGCTTGCAGAAACACGCTGCCGAAAGGTGGTAGGGAAGGGGGGAGGCTGGCGAGGACGTGGCCTCGGACCCTCCTCGGGGGTGCCCGGAGCCCCTGGCCATCACACTCTGGGAGGCAGTGGGAGCCTCTCCGCTCCACAGCTAATTTTAGAGCAGTGGGAGCGATTTCAGCAGCGCTGGCACCCGGCTGAGGCAGCTTCGATTGCAGCCCAGGAAAAAGCCGTTCAGCTCCTCGGTCCTGTTTGCAAGAAGGACTCGCTCCAGACCGATTAAAATGCTGTGATGGCCTTGGAAAGAGCCTCAGAGCGACAGCATCATCCCTGTTCCCCTCTCCGCCTTGCAGCACCGTGGAAACCCAGCCCGGCACAGACCCATCCCCAGATCTGCCTCCTCTGTCCCCCTCTCCCCTGGCCCCTCCGGAGCCACCAGCATCCCGCTAACACCCTGCATTTTACCCAGCAGCTTTTAAAGCAGCTGTGACCTTCCTCCTTGCTGAAGATCACGGGTGTTTCTGGAGAGCTGGGCAGGGGAAGGGCTCCGCTCCCCACAGGCTATCGTCCTCCCTCGGCAGGGGCTCCTGCGAGGGGCCGCGCCTCCATGGGGATGCGGCACATCCCGGCACGGGCTCTCCCCACCCACCTGGAAAGCGGTGTGTATTCAGGAGCAGGTTGAGGGGACTACGGAAAAGCCCGACACACCGTGTTAAAAAGGACTCTGCTTAGGCAATGCGGTATTAATGTACACGCTAACAATTCTCCACCATATTTTGGTAAAGAAAGAGGGAACAAGGCCTGAGAGTATCGTGCCACTGAATAAATCCATCCTACACCCACACTTCAAATACTTCACGCGAGACCTGGCCAGTTCATCCAAGAAAGAATAAAGAACGGCAAGAGGGACCGCGAAGGGCAGGGCAGGCTGGAGGTACAGGAAGGTTTCCATACCTGGGGCCAGCCCGGATCCGGAAAGGAAGGACTGGAG
Organism: Theristicus caerulescens; assembly: GCA_020745775.1. Lineage (NCBI taxonomy): Eukaryota > Metazoa > Chordata > Aves > Pelecaniformes > Threskiornithidae > Theristicus > Theristicus caerulescens. Next base: position 214,888 of record CM036578.1, read on the forward strand.
AGAACCTAGATGTGATGGAGAGCTACAAAATCACGGCAGGTGTTTACACGAAGAGTGCAGTAAGTTTAACACCAAAAGGAGGAGTGCTTTTCCAGGCCACGCACGACCAGATTTGCAGAACTCGTCACGGGGTGTTCTGGCGGTGGAGGTGCAAAGTCAGACTCATCAGAAAGAGCCTTATTAAAGAGCCTTATTATTGATCGTTATTAAAAATGATGGGTCAGACACAAGCCCAAGGAGTGCCCACGGCACTGCTCACAGGGAGGCCGCAGCAGCAGCACACCATCCTTGCCCTGATGTTTCTGGTCTCTCCTTCAACATCCACCAGCCAAGCAGAGAGAACGCACCGCCGTGCCCTGATGGCTGCTGTTCTTATGTTAATTCCTCCAGGTCCTTTTCAAGGCACAAGCCTCACCATCGCCAAGTGCTATTTTTACGCCAGGCCAGCGAGCGCGGGGAGCTGGCAGGCAGCAGCCTTGGCTCTGCTCCCCAGCTTGACTATCTGCAGTAGGACCATCAGCAAACCCCTCCTGTAAACTGGGGCTATCACTCGCGCCTTCACGTCACAGGGCTGCTTCAAGTGGTCCAAAAGGGCTCCAAGATCTTCGCACAAGCTACCACCCACACATGAAAACCTCTTCCCCTCTTGATAGGTTGCAGATGATGTTTCATACCCTTCCATCCGTATCTGTTGGTTGAAGGACTTAAATTGCTACAAGCCTTTGATAGCTCTGTACCCCGCAGCCAGCAGCGTCCCGTGAATACAAAATGGGATGTCAATGGAAAGACGAGCAGGCGGACACAACACCTGCATCTCAAAGAGGAAGGCAAGAATCCAAATGGCATAGTTACAAAGCAACTTGTAACAGTGCAAATAAATAAGCTATCCTCTTAGCAGCACGCGTACTTCTGCAGTGGCACAAACCTCCTCAGCTTCACAAAGCTATATTTAGAAGAGAAAGAGGCTTAAATCGAGCATGTGCAAGAGGAGCAGAAAGCGAGCGTTGGGCCGGTGAATGGCACAGGCATCGAGCCTTCACCGAAGCCTCAGCCCTGGGCGTTTCGCAGTGGAAAGAGGGTGCAGCCAGCTTTGCAGTGCCCCATGCGAAGCTGGATGCACTCCCACTGCTTTGCTCCATGGGCTTCTCCAAGGAGCCCTCGCTTCCCATTGCGGTCCACCTGCTTGGAAGATCAGCTCCATAAAAACCCAACCAAGCAAAAAAACCCAAGCAACTTTGACCCATTGGTTCAGCAGCAGCTCCCGTTAAAGGTTACCGGCACAACAGCCCCCAGAGAACCCAGCCACCAGTGCCCTGCACCAGCTCCCAGCTGGGCAGTGCACGACCAGCTCTGCCGAAACGGGGGCCAAACTCCTGCTGCTGCTGAGACCAGCGGAGGCTTTTGCCAGCTTCAGTGGAGTCCGGATTTCACCCAGGGAGGCTGATCTGGGACCCAAACGTAATGCACTCTTAAGTACTTTGCTGGATCAAAGCCGAAATTATTAATGCCTGGTATTACACAGTAACAGTACTTAACTATGTGATATTAAAGTAGCTATTTCTCTGATGCTTCTAGTTTGCTTACATTTGATAATACTATTTAATGACTTCCAACTATGCCAGCTATTAATTTAAGTTTCTTGTGGTTTCAGTGGGCAATCCCCTTCTCCCTGCCAGCCCAGTGCATTCAGGCACCCTATGAGTCTCTTTCTGGACTACTGACACTGTTTTCCCTCCATCCTTCTTCTTTCAAGCAGCAAAACCTTCTTGGCCAACAGAAGCACACCAGGAACGTGGCTGTGTACTCAGCTTTATGGGCTCAGATCAAATAAATCTGAAGATGATTTTTCCCTATCCATTACCCATAAACGAGAAGGGAGCTTTATTGCAGTGATTTACCCTCGTCCGCCCTCAAACCAGCCCAGGCACCTCCCGGCCCCCCCAGCCTTGCAGCTTTTCCCAGCACAGGTAACGAGACTCCAGACGGGGCTTTACTGTGCAGAGGGTGTGGAGGTGTGATCCCCAACCAGGACCTCGGGATGGGTTTACGGATTTCTGTTTGCTGCTGTAATTGGGGAGACTTTTCTTTCCTCGGCACAAAATGCCTCCCCCTCCCGGGGATCACACCAGAGACACGTCAGAGTGATGAATTGCCACGAAGCACAGGCTCTGTGTTTATTATTAGGAGCATCAATAACCCTCGGCTGCTGTTATCGCCCTGAAGAAGACACAAGCCTTTCTAGTTTTTCTAAAAAAATCACGCTTTTCTCATGCTGCTGGGGGAAGGCCATGTAAACACACACATATCTGGCTTCACACCCTTATTCAAATACCTCAAGGCTCAGTGGAGAATCCATTCAGAGTCCCTTTGTAATGCATAACTTAAGATAAATCTCATCTAACTTCAGGTTCCCTCCTGACCACGTTCTTCCGAGCAGCAATCGCCCAGCCACGTGCCGGTGCGGCCGTGCTCCGCAGACCTTGCACAGCAAAGAGCAGATGCCAACCGAACCCCACCGCTGGCTCCTCACACGCCCAACAGAAACCCCACGTCTTCTTTGGAAAAGTGCACGTTTCCATTTCCAGTTCTGCACAAGTGCATCAAGGTCCTCGACAAAGAGGAATATAAAGGCATGGTTATAATGAAGGAGAGAATACAGTTTTAAAAAAGCATATAGAGATTGAAAAGGCTCTGTGCAAGTCAAATCCACTTCAGGCAGGTTTCTAAGCGACGTTTTAAGCTTCCAGCATTAAGTATCTTACATCTCAACTCGCATGGCATCGGCCAGCCTCACTGCGCCCTGCCGCAGCCTGTCCCAGCAGACACCCACGCCGGCTCGCAGGCCACTGCCGGCATCCCAGACACCACGGGACCCTCAGGGGGATTACGCAAACGGCTAAGCCTTCCGGAGCGGCCCTGGGGATTACTGCACATCCCTAATACAGATTGAAGAGTCTCAATCCCCTGGGACTACCGAAACTCTGAAATCAAGGCTATTAAGCTGGAGCTTCTTGCAAAATCCACACTTGCACTTTGCCAAGATGCAGGAGAAACACACCTTTGCTGCTCCTTTTCAAGCACATTGCACCTGGTGCTGGGACACAGCGCCGGTATCGACCCTCCCTCGCAGGCACCGGGACACAGCTGGGCTGCGGCGTGGGTGCCAACATCCCCGGAGGGCACCGCTCCCCTCCTGCTCTGCTCCTGGCATCCCGGCCAACAGCAGGGTTTTCATCACCTACGGAGCTCTGCAGGTACATTTACAGCGAGGGCATGCCCATGTGCGCAGCCTCCGTCACACCAGACCGCGCCCCCAGGCAGGGCGCACAGGCGAGATGCACTCAGTACGTAGGCAACTCATTAATGGGCCCTGGCTGGGTCTGCGGGACCGACGGGCTGACCTCTGACAAACCTCCCACTTGTAAAACCCTTCGGCAGCAAGAAATCAGGTCTCTGAAGGAGACGCGATCGGTCAGCGTGAGGCTGTCGACCCTCCCCGCGGAGCCCCCTCCCCGGCGTACCTGGCTGTGGGGCGGCAGGAGGGTGCCCTCGGGCGAGAGCTGGCTCTGGCACTGGCCCGGCCGGCGGCAGTCCAGCTGGATGAGGCTGCTGCACTCCTGGTGGCACGTGTATCTGCAGTCTGCACGGGGGAGAAACGAGAAAGTGAGGCACCCGAGGCCCGCAGCCTGCTGTCGAGGAGCAGCGGGGGAACCCCGGGAAGGGATCAGACTCCTGCCGGAGGGCAGACCGATGCTCGCAGGCACCGGCACAGCCAGGCCTGCCAGCCAGGCACACATCCCCATTCGGGCACACTCCTGCAGATGGGGAGAGGTACAAGAATACCTCATCCAGAGCAAAACTTGCTCCCACATCCTCTCCCCGGGGAAACCTGTGTTTCTTGCTGCAATGCTCTGGCACAGGCAGTGTTCCTGCCTTGCGTCCTGCTGCCTTTCCCCTCATCTGCTGGCACCTCAATATACAAAGTAAGGAATATGCTCAAGTCCCACCAAACCACAGGGTACGCCACTCCCCAGCTATGCTCCTTGGAGATGTCACCTGCAGCAAAAGCTTGGCCACTTCACGAGGAAAGGATGCTTCATTTTCCAACATCAGGAGGGAAAAATCATCTTTGTGTTAGACAGAAGTCAAACTAAATATGAACACTTCAAGGGCCAGTTACAGTGGCTGAGGCATGGATCAACCATCAGACTGCCAAAAAGCCACTCCTGGAGAGGGTACGGACACGTCCCCGGGTCCCGGTGAAGGCTGTGACCTCCCGTCCCCAGCGCACACGCTGCCCAGGTGCAGTACGGCATTTACGTAGCGTGTTTTTCTTTGGATGCTGCCCCATCCTGCTGTAAGACATTAACTAGTTCAAGGCAGGAATTGCACAGACGACTCTGCAGAGCCCAGGTTTAACCTCTTTAGGCACAGGGTCCCGCTCGCCCACGGCTGCTGAGGGGCAGCACTCGGCACAGCCAGCTCCATCTACCAGACACAGCGGTTATCACGTATTCATGGCTATCGCTCCCCCAGCCCTCTCCCTCAAAGCCCTGACTTCTCCGTACCCTCCTGACTGCAGCTAACAACCTCCTTCCACTTTAATGGCCCTTCTGCTCCTTTTAATTTTTAACTGTCGTACAAACAGCATTAAATTTGCTTTTTACGCTATCCAAAATTCCAGAGCGGTCACCGACCTGAAAAAAAAACCAACATCCTAAAACCAAGGCAAGAGAATCCACTCAACAGAAGGAGACGGGACTAAGTGCTCATCCCTGCACTGGCCCTGCCACCCTGCTCCAAGCCAGCCAGCTTGTATTTTAAATACCTTTCTTCTTTCATTTCCTTTTTTCTTTAGCATTTGGGTCATTGGTTTTGAATATCTGGGGCTTGCAGGAAAGCAAAGGAAGATCCCATGTTTGCTCTGGAACCAGTGATTTCTGCTCAGCTCTGCTGAACGCTCACACGCGGGAATGCCGGAGAATGAATGAGAGGAGCTGAACCACTGCTGGGAGCTGGTGCCTGAGGGGGGAAACATCAGTCTCCAGGGGAAACAGGGAAATCATTTATCATTTAACATTCATCTGGCATGAGCTGTCTGTCATTCTCCTATTCCAAGTCAGTTGTCTCAAGTAAGCCTGGGGGAAAGCAGGGAGACTTGCCTTTTTTTTTTTAATTAGAGAGAAGCTGCACAGTTACATGGTAATTTAATGCATGACCTTTTGAGCAACTGGAACAGCCTTTTAATGGAGGACATTCGCCAAGTCTTTGCTGGAGGTGCCAATTTGAGGCTGCTCCAGCTGCAGGTTCACCTGAGCATCTGGTGCCAGCGGAGAGCCCCTTCTGCCTGCTTGGTCCAGGGCTTTCAGATTTGGGCGGCTGCTTCCCAGTCCCCCGGACCGCAGCCTGCTGGGGCGGGAAGGCTTGAGCGCCTCGGGTGAAGGAGGTGCACGGTAAGAAGCCTGAAATACGTAATACGGACCACAGAAATTACAGCTCCCAATCCCACCTCCGGATCAGGCCCATTACGGCCAGGCATTTCTTTAGGGGATTAAAGTGTGACACCTCCTTAGTCACCGTCACCTATTAACAGGGCTAATCACTCAGTATCCGGCAGGGAACACTAATTTTAGAAACCCAGCACAGCTTTAGGAAGCAGCCACGTGACAGGTTTGCCGAGAAGAGCAGGATGCCTCCACTTATGCTTTAAGATAATTTCCATTCAAGTCAAAGAAAGCAACACTTGGAAATGTAGTTCCTTTAAAAAAAAAAAAAAAAGTCAGATCACGACACTGTGAAAAACTTTGGTGGCTGAAAGGAATTTCCCTTTCTCCACAGATAAAGTTTCTCAGGGGGACAAAGTTGGACAGGGTAAAACAGTCCAATACAGATGCCCATCCAGATACCTAAATATAGGACTGCAGTCATCCTGCCCACCCCATCTCCCGAATACCGCAGATGCTATGGGGCATCTTTCGACCCGACCCACGTGCAAGCCCCAGATCTGTAGGCTACGGAGACAGAAGGAGACAGCGCAGGTCTGTGGCAGAGTGGCCAGCCCCTGGCCCCGGCGGTGACAGAGGCTCCAAGAACCTGACCTCAGCCAGGCTTTCACCTAAAGAAAGATCTCCTGCAACCCCAAAGCGACACCGCACAGGAGACCGGATACAATTACCCCCAAAGTTAGGATGGAAAGGGCCAAAAGCGTCCCAACACCTCCCCTGTGAGGCTCTTAAACTCGATTTCTGGGCAAAGTTTGTGCTGCCAGCCCCGGCGCCTGCGGGACCGCAGAGGAGTGTTGTCGAGAGGACACGCTTGCAAGAAGCTACAAAAAAACTTGTGTGATGTTAAAACGAATCATGAAATTGCACGAGTTATCTTAAAGCTCCAGGTCCTGGTTTGTTAAGGATCCTGCCATTCACTTAAAAAATAAAAAAAAAAAAAGGCAAATCAGAAATGCTCCCAATACCAGCAAAGTATTCAAAGGAATTCCTTCAAAGGAAAACCTTTGAAGTGCAATGAGAAGGCACCAAAGAAAGAAAAATAAAACATCATGAATTTTGAAAGTGGTGCGAGACCCCACAGGTGTTTCAGCACTGGAAGGGGACAACGTTGAAGAACGGAGATTTCGTCCATTCACCTTCCAGCTCTGGAATCCTTCAGCCAGCTCACACACACCTTCAAACGCAGACTGCGCGTGAGGTTTGGTTTTGCAAGCTGTGCTGCTTAAGATTGAGGGCTCGGTGCCTCTGCCCTCGCTCGGAGGAGACGCCTGACGTCACGCGGGTGACCTCAGCGCCGGCTGCAGGATGTGGCCCTGTGACCTCACGAGAGCTGGCGGGCATCTCCTGGGGACAGGGCAGGACCCGTGGCATCGCCACCAGCTCCAGCATGCACAGAGCAAAGGCAGGGAAGGGTCTCAGTTTTCCTGCGAAGCGCTTTCCGACGTCCCCCGCGGGAATGATCCAGCCCCACCTCTGCAGCTCCGTCACTGGAGGTCTCAGCAGTTTTAGGTCTAAATCAGGTGGTTTGGGTTTAGTTTGTTTGCAAACGCAGGTGAAACCCAAGGGTGGTTTTCTGTTCAGAGCAGGCAAGAGCCCGCTGGTGACAACAACCCCTCTGAGAGGTCCCTGCACCACTGCAGGGGCGGGAGTGCAATCCCAGCTGCCGGGCAGATGCTCCTGAGCCATAATTTACTAAAAGGCAAATTTTCCTTTCGAGTGGCAAGCGGGGCAGCACCAACACCCCGGCTGTGCTCTGCCGCGGTGCTCCGGGGAGAGCGGGGCTGCAGAAGGAGCCGGAGCAGAAGCTGAAGCTGCTCGGTGCCGCCAGCGCGGCGGCAGGAGAGCGTGCCAGCCCCGTGCCGGTGGTGCTCCGCAGCAAGGCAGGGCAGCACCGCAGGAATCCCCTAATGCCTAATTAGCAGCAGAAAGCCTCTGCACAGCAGCAGCCAGCAAATACGCCCAAACGCAGCGATTTACACCACCACCTACCTCTAGCCAGCAAGACCTCCCTGCTTGGCCTCCTCAGCAGCCGGAGTCCCTCAGACCAAGACTTTGACTTGGGAAAATGCCTGAATATTTTGCGAATTCTCTTTGTTACAAGCCCAAAGCAAGCAGCTGCCCCCGCTTTCCCGTCTGTCATCCTTGCGAGAGGAGATCGATGGCTTCCCGGGCACGCGGAGCCAGGCGGGCAGCTCTTCAACGCCAAGCGCTGCTGAGATGCAACGTGCATCGGTGCAAGTTATGTCTGCTTCCACGAGAGGCCTTTCCCCCCACGGAGATAAAACAGTGACATTGGCCATTTACAATCTGCTGCCATTTGACGGATTTTTTTTTTTTTTTGAGGCAACACACAGCTCAGGGCTTGTGCATCTCTGGGCTTGTCCTGTTAGCCATGGAAAACTTTCTATTTCTGGGGCTTTTTGCTTGATAAGATAAAACAACCCAACGGAAGAGATTAGCGAGAGAAAGCGCAGGACCCAGCCGTACGCTGGGAGGGCTCTTTCCAGTACCCTCTCTTCACTTTGCTGCCTTTTCCCTGCAGTCATCTAAAGTTTAAGGAAAAAAGCCCCCAATGTTTAAGCAAAGGTTAAATTAAAGGAATACACTGGGATTAGCTATATTTATAATATTGATTTGAAGTCTGCAGGCAGCTAGCCAGGTTTTAAGATCAATACTACAGTCCTTTCACAGCACCTATCAGTTACAACTATACTGAGTGGGACATAAGTGATGGGGTGGGACATAAACGTCAGTTTAACAGCACACCTGAAATCCGCCGCTTCGTACCCTCGTGACCGTCCCCTCTCTGCTCAGGGCTCCTTACAAACAGGCCAGGTTTCCAGCACCCTGCACAACACATTCTTGCTTTTATACAGGGAGTAACAAAGATGAAATTTAACTAATCCTAATAATCACACCAAGCAGCATAAGCCATGAGTTAACACAGGGGACTTTCTCATCCACCCCTTGCTGTCCCAACACCTAGACAGCATCTCTTCAGCTACATGCATCCCATCTTCCCACGCCGAGACCAGCAAACCCGACTAAACCTACTGGGCCAGGGACGAAGCAGGGGGAGAAAAGAGACAGCCCAAAAACTAACCGGCAAAGTGAGAGCTGGAGCCTTGGCTGGCACGTCTCTCCATAAATCCTTCCCAAGGCACCGGACGGGATTGCAGCAAGAAACATGACCCTGAAGACCTGAGCTACTCCGGGAGCCCCAGCAGCCTGCGACACGGCTCTGGGCAGGTCCCCGTCCCTCCCCACATCCCCATCTCCCCCGGGTGAGCGAACGCCCTGCCTCGGGGAGCCTCAGCGGGCGGGATGCACCCCAGCACCCCACCCCGTCCTCACCCGACCTCAGCAGCACCCGCCCGGCGAGCGCCATCCCAGCCTGCCCGAGTCACCGGGGAGCGGGAGAAGCCTCAGGAATCTGTCTGGACCAGCTCAATAGGACAGAAATGCAAAGTACTGTGGGTCCTATGAACTGCTAGCAATTATTATTTACAGTGGCAAGACCAGAGACACGACAGAGCGTGGGAGGATGTGTTGAAAGAAGAGAACATGAAAAACTACCACGTCCTGGAGAGCGCCAGTGGTGCGAGCAGAGCCTCATCCCGGCGAGGCTGGACGGTGCTTTTTAAGAGCGTCCACACCTGCTAAAGAATTCACTCTCTTAAGCAAACGTCTACTTGAAAACCAGTAATATTAGAACTGTAGTTTGCTCTACAAAGAGAAATGGTGTGTGTGTTTAACCAGCTCCCTCCTTAAGGAAATAGGTCCTGATTCAGCACAGTATTTGCACGCAGAATTAACTGCTCTGAGAGACAAGGGTGGCTTCAGACCATAAACCCAGACAGACGCTGAAGTGCTTTACTGAGCCAGGTCCATGTTGCAAGATCTACAGATAAAAATCGGACTTCAGGTACAGCTGCATTTGCCACCGAGATCATCAGGCGCTGGACACGCTCCGAGGTTTTCCTCGAGGCAGTGCCTCACAACCAGCCTTCCCGGCGGGGAAGCACGGAGATCTGGAGTGATTTTCTTGCACAGAAGCACTTCAGCCAACAACATCCTATTTTGGTAACACCGTGGTCATCAGAGCCAAGACCCACCACACTGATCGGGGAGGGCATCCAATTCTAGCGGCCAGCGGCTCCGCCGGGGAGCCCACAGCTCCCGCGAGCAAACAAACAGAACTGTTTATGGTCACTCCACGTGCAAGAGATGCATCCGGCTTAACCCACCTGGGCCAAAGAAACAACTCATGGGACTTCATCACCACGGCCCAGGAAATACGTGGGCAGTAAATCATGCCCCCAGCTGCCAGGACGAGAGAGGCCACGGCCATGGGGAGCCCCGCCAGCACCGACACGGGGCCGGCGCACGCCTGGGGTAAGCGCCCCGGCCAAACTAGAGGACGGAGCACGGTGAAGGAGCAGGCACGCTGCTGAGCGATCGCTGGGACGGCTCTTACTGCCGGTTTTGCTAACAACTGCAGTACCAGAAACAGGAATTTCATATCAGCACCTGCATCACGGGTACAGTGAGGATGAGAAAGTCCCCAGGAAGAACTGGCCCATCTCGGGGTGAACTGGCATGGAAAAGGAGCAAAACAGCCGACCCACGCACAGGTTAGGCTCTCACATAATTTTCCTGCCTTAAGCCACAAGATCCCCGGTTGCCAGCGCCAGCCCACCCTGCGCGGTGCAGAGGGACCCTGAGTCACCAGCGTGATGCTGCCAGGGAAAAAAAAAAAAAATTGCAACTGCAATCCTGAGACTGCACAAATGGAGATGCCGAGAGCCAGGGAAGCACTCGAGCCATCGGCCAAAGCCCGACCCATCGCTGCTCTGTCTGCATGCTGCTCCCACCGGCATCCACCCCAACCCTTCCCACCGGGAAGCTGCCCCCAGCGCAGGGCTCAGCCTGGTTTCTCTGCTGTCCCTGCTCCAAAGCAAAATACAACCCGCTGAGGGCTTTGAAGCTGCATTAGTCACCATTGCATTCAAATGACGGCGCTCCGCCCCACCAGAACAAACACCAAAGGAAGCCACAGCAAAGATACACCTCTGCAATCTGCCTGTCCAGCCCCTTCTCCCCAGCTACAGCAGCGTCTTCTGTCAGGAAAGCTGCCGGCAGCAGGACACACTGACACTCCTACAGTGAGATTTTTCTTTTAATATTCACCCCAGCTTTGAAAGGTGCCAGCAGCACATAGCCACATACATTAGATGATAGGAAATATTCAAGACGCAGCATAAAATGGCACAACTACTCCTGAAGCCCAATTGCATTCACCTCGAGACTGAAAACAAGCATTTTTAATGAACCCCAGCAGGACGGCCCAGGGTCTGCTGCTGCTGAGTTCCCACCTCCCCATCCCTTCACGTTGATGCCAACGGGAGCAGCATGCTTGATGTCCGTCACGCACAGGACCAACCTAGAGACTCCCAATAAAGGCAGCGAAAAGGCTCCCGACACCTCAGACAACACCTGCCTCAGCCCCAGATGCAGCACCCGTGGGTAGGACTTGAGCTGAACCCTCAGCAAGAGCCTGTCCGCTGCCTCCAGAGCCGTGAGACTGATCCAGGAGAGCCTAAACCTGCCAGATGCCAGAGGAAAGCCACCCAAGGGGAACATTTTCCTGATTCTGGGACTTGCCAGGTCTCTACCCCCACCCCTTCCACCCAGACCCCCGGCTGGAAGAGGAACTGCAGAGCACGCATCCCACGTTAGCCTTGGAACGAGAGCTCCACGCCGCTCTGGAAAGGGGAAACTGAGCCGAGGGGATTTCAGCGCATCGCTGGTTGGCGTAAGAACCACGCGGCCAAAACCCCCTCCTCGCTCAGCAGCGGGGCCGGCTCCCGCTGCCCCTTCCCTTCGCCCAGGGCAGACCCAGACCTTCGCGATTCAAGTTCACAACGCTGCAGACAGCGTTTCCCCTCTGGCTGGGGCCAGGCACCATCCCACGCGGGGCACCGTGCCCATGGCGCGGACAGGGAGGGACACGGACTCTTTGGGGAGGGAGGAGGAATAAATACCACTTTCACATTTTACTGAAGACAACCAGGTCTGATGCAAATAAAAATAGGCCAGAACTGTACAAACAAAAACCTGAGTATCCTCAGGCTGCAAGTCAAAAGCAAACAAGCAGCAGCTCTGCATCAGAAGAAAAAGAAATATTCACCAAGGAAGCATAGCACACCCCAGCTGCAGCTCTCGGGCATTTTTAAACGGATACACTACTGGGATGGCAGGGAATGCAGCTGATGTGATGAACATCTCCACTGAAGTTTCCCTCCCCGCCCCCAGCCTGGTTGGTTGGGGAATTTTAGAGGCAGAACTGCTCCCGCAGCCTGAATAATTCTCCTCTGAAAGGAAAAGGGAAATAAAGTTATTTAAGACTTGTTTCAATATAACTATGGAAAAAATCCTGCCAGAGGAGAAGTCCCTCAAAACAACTATTTATAGTATTTGCAATACCACAAAATTCTGTGAATTATTACTTTAGATCAGGATTTCAAAACACACAGCCCAGGATCTCGCCTCGCGCACGAGCCCCGTGACAGCTTTGCAGGGTGGCTGGTGAAAGACAGGAGCCCCAGCAAAGTTTGTTTTGCTTCAAATAAACCCACACTATTCCTTTAAGCACATTCATTCACACATTTGCTCCGGCGCGCCAGGCACGGCAGAGCTGCCAGCCCCAGGGAAAATACTGGCCCTTACCAGGTTTTGCGGGAGTTAATCAGGAACGGCAGGAAGAAAGCAAAGGCACACATCGGCAAAACATATTTACATCAGCCTCTTTCAAACAACGCACCATGCAGCAAGTTCACCGGCCCCGGCGTGTTCCCACGTCACGTTGTGCTGGCCGCGTGGTGACGGCTGGGTTACATTTAATTAACAGCAGTCAGTGCTAAAACCTTAATGCGATGCAGCAGGGCCATCTGGTGTGACTGTCTCTCCCAATTGCCCTTCATTTCCAAACGGCACCAGGAGGCATGTGTAAGAGCGCTGCTCACACCGTGCTATGCAAATCACCGCTAGAAACATTTAATTGATTCATAATCTAAGGAAAGCCAAGTATAAGAACCATAACATGCTGAGCGAGGGACTAATTGCCCCAGTGAGGCTGGCGTTACAGCACGTGCCTGGCATAACCCCCCAGACAAACCAGTAAATGAGCAACGAAGCCTCCTCCAGAGCTACCAGCTGGGCAGCCAGCCCAGAGCCCGCGGCTCATTCCCTCGCCCCAGATAACCACCAGCACCAACCTCCTGCCCTCCACACCGACACCGAGGGCACCCTCACCCCACACGCCCCTGCCCGACTACGGGCGGTCTTGTGGGCACAAGCCTGGGGTGAACGGCATTGGCATTAACAACTGTCAAAATCAAGAGGCTGAGCGGACCCCGACCAGCAAATCTTTGAGTCACTCAAACCCAAGCGCAGCTCTACAGCTGCATCCGAAAAGACCAGTTTCCAGCCAGCCTGCAGCAGGAGACGTGCTGACGGACTGAGCTGGAAAAGAGCAGTTTCAGCATCAGCAATCAGCGCAGCACACGCTACCAAGTTATCCACGACGCGGGTTTGCTCAGCCCTCCCCTGCCCTGGCACGCCACGGCCTCCTCATTTCCCTGCCCGCACCACCGCAGCTACAATGGCTAATGCAGGTCCCCCCTTTCCAGGGACCGTGCAAACACCCCGTGGCCCCAGAGCAGCACCCCAGGGACACGGGACACAGAGCGCGTGCCGCTGCACGGCCCCGGCTGGGTCACCTCGTTTGGCCCCTCTGCGTCCCCTTCCACACAGTAGAAAGATTAATCTCTCCTGCAGAACACAAGCGTGAATACAGCACGCGTCTGACACGAGGAACGCACATCTTTTAGTGAATCTCGCTGTCATGAGCGCTCTTACCCAGGGAGTTTGGGGAAAGCCAGGTACTCAACAAACTTACTGTTTCTAGGGGAATTTACACCTCACTGTAAAGCTTTACAAACACAAATCCTTCCTGCTCACTGAGGAGATGTGCTGCCCAGCGCTGATACCAAACCCCTTCGCAACCCTGCCGATTAGCTGATAATCTCCTCTTTCCTGGAAAAGCTTCATTTTCCAAATCCGCCCGGCAGCACCTCACCGCGCCCGTGCCCCACGCCCAGCCCCGGCCCCCAGCCCTGCCCCGTACCGGGGACAGCGGCCCCTTTGCGGGGAGACGCCGGCCAGGTCCCTTCCTCCATCCAGCCAGCGCCGGGAGCGCAGCACCGCGGGGCGCCGGGGACCCCCCGCCCCAGGGGAGCCCGGCTCGGTGCGGAGCCCTCCCCGCAAACCCGGCGGGTCCCCGCAAGCCCGCAGCGGGGGTCTGGGGACCCAGAGCCGGGGCGAAGGGGAGGGAGAGGGTCCGGCGCTGCCGCTGCGGGAGGCAGAGCCCGGGCAGGAGCAGGGGTGCGGGACGGCAGCGGCGGGCAGGGCTGCAGTGCGGGATGAAGCGCCCCAGGCAGGGAGATGCGGGCAGGGCAGGGGTGCGGGAGAGCCGAGCGCAGGCAGGGTGCAGGCAGGGTGCAGGCAGCGGGCAGGCAGCACTCACAGTCGCAGCGCAGGGCGCGCTCCCGCACCGCCTCTCCGCACAGGTCGCACCAGCCGCGGGGCGGAGGCCGGAGGGCGAAGCGGTGACCGCGGCCGAGCTCCGCCGGCTCCCGCGGCACCGCGAAGATGCTCCGCACGTCGGGCAGCAGCCGCGGGGCTCCGCCGCGCCGCCTCAGCCGCCGCCGCGCTGCCCTGGCCCCGCCGGGGCTCCCCGGGGACCGGCCGCCCATCGGCTCGGGGGGGGCGGCGGGGCTGCCCGGCCGCGGCGTGGGGCCCGGCGGCCGCCGGCGCATGGAGGCGGGCGCGGAGGGCGGCAGCGGGCGGGGGCACGGCCCCACGGCCGGCGAGGCCATGGGCTCGGAGCGCCGGGCGGGCGTGGGGCAGCGCAGGCGCCTTGCACCGGCCCGGGGGGGAGGAGACACGGCGGGGGTGGGCGGGGGGGCGAGGACCGGGACCGGCCCTCCGGGGGACCCCTCCCGTGGAGACCACCCCTCCCCGGAGGAGCGACCCTCGGGTCCCCTCCCCGCGGGACCCATCAGCGTCGGACACCCCGTGAGGTCCTTGTGGAAACTCTCCTCTCCGTGGGATTCCCCGCGCCGTGAGATCTCCCCGCAATACCCTGCCCCGTGGGAATCCCCCCCAGCTCCCCGTGGGACCTCTCCGCACGGACACTGCTCCCCACGGGACCCGGGCTGCCGGGGGGGTGCGGGCATCGCCCCCCGCTCCGGGTCCCGCAGCACAAAGCGGCGCCGGGGGCTTTCTCCAGCGTCTGCAGCTTGAGCACAGCCACGTCCCGCCCCGGGCTTTGCCCCACGGGAGCCGTCGGATCCCGCGGGGGGCACTACGCTAAAACGGGCTGGTGCCAACCCTCTCCTGGCACAACGCGTGTGCCTGGGCCAGGCTGGAAGGGCAGCTGGAACAAATTACCTCTCCCCGCTGCAATGGCAGCAGGGCTCCGGAGCGACGCTAAGGGCGGTGAGCCGAAGCAATTGCCTCTCCTAGATGAGGCTCTTGTGGTTGTGGGAAGAGCAAAAGGGAAAATATTATGGCCAAATTTTGAAGTGGCTCCGAGAAGGCTCCAGCGCCGCAGCTCCGAGGGCACCCGCGCCTGGCTGGCCGGCTTGCAAACCTCTCCGCTGGGCAATGGAGGGGTGCACGAATGGGGGTGGCTGCACCAGGTGCTGCGTGGTCCTCTGCCACCCCGACAGCCTGATTACTAAGCGACTCCCTCCTCCTTTGAACACAAGGGCTGGATATCGCACAGGTCCCCCGTCACCGTAACACCTTCCCCGCTGGCTGGAGGAGGCACGGGGTGCTGCTCTGTTCCCCTGTCTCTGGCTGGAGCCCAGCGCACAGAGAGGGTGCCACGGTCACCCCGAGTCGTGCGGGACACGAGCCGCAGGGCAGCTGGCTGGCCTTGCATTACCCAGGCTGCAGGCTAGCCGTCTAACCCAGACCGTCCCTTCTCTGCCGCTCTCGGTTGTACTGGTTTGAAATACGTAACTGGGACAGAATTGCTCCTGAATTTCCGTGGTTTGCACGAGAGCAGGCAGGTGAAGGGGCGGCTGCAGTGAGTGCAGTCCTGGGCTGTGTGAATCCTGGCTTCTGGGCTCACGGGAAGCTGAATTTGACGTCTCTCATGAATTCCTGAGGACAGGATAAGCCAAGGATATCTAAATCCTTTTCAAGGATTTTAATTTGAAGGATGGATTAAAACACTGGCTCTGAGTTAGAAAAGACTAGTGTCATAAGCAGTCACTAATAAGAGCTTCAAACCAAAGGAGCAACAACGCAGCTTGAAAAATTCTAGTTTTGTTCTGTGCTAAGTAGCAAGATTAATTTTTGGAAGGTCTTTTTCTTCCCCATTCAGGATCCTGATTCACTTTCACACGTCCTCTGCTTCTGCCTGAGAACAGCAGCAGATTTATTCCTGGGTAAATTGTTTCCCAAAAACTTGGTATTTTATCCTGTGTTCTCTGAAGACCATTAATAGTATAAGGAATCACCTGCAAGAATGCAAATTACCTTTCTGAGGGCAAAGATCTACCTGGCACCTGGCTGGGAACCTGTTAAAACCATTCTGGATGTTTGCTTTTCCAGTGCCATCCCGGGGCACAGTTTCAGTCTCAGTTTTGCGGCGCCAGGGCGGAGGAGGCAGCAGGGGATCCCCACCACCACAGAGGGCTTTGGTTTCCCTTGCCCCCGAGGAAATCCCCGGGGCCTGGGAGCCGAGCGGCCGCAGCAGCGTGCATGCACAGAGCCGAGCAGCGTGCATGCACAGCCTGGCTGCAGCTTGCAGACAACTCCGCCCCGGGAGATGCTCCAGCGGAGGCTGACATCCCCAGGGAAAATCCTCCCCGATGCCGGAGGACCCTGCAGGGGTCACGCGCGTTGGCCCCTTCTCGCTGGCAGCTGAGGGGGCTGTGCCAGGGCTGGCCGGGGAAGCTGCAGACCTCAGCTTCTAGCGCAAATAAATGTAGTGTCTTCTGTCAGCATAGGGACCTTTGGCACAAGGGAGGTGGCAGAGTCGTCATCCTTCCCAGCTCTCTCTGCAGGTATTCAGGTCTCACAGCATAAGACGCTCTTCTAGGCCAAGGGTTAAAATATTTGGGGAAAAAACCCCTAATTAACATTGGCAGGAAAATTCCTGTTTCATTTGGATTCCGGGAGTCCCCTTTGCAGCTGCTGCGTTATGGCAGTTTAAGCATGACAAGGGCTATTAGCAAAAACTCTTTTTTCTTTTTGCCAAGAAATAAATCCCTTTTTGTTGAAGCCAAACATGTTCCAGGTCAAACGCTCAGCTGGTACGAATCAGCGCAGCTCCTCTGAATCCGAGGAAGTGCAGCAGGAGACCCTGCCTGGGCTCCCTGCCCTGTTCCTACAGGGGATGTCAGTGAATTCGAGCTGGATTAAAAATAACGTTCGTTATAAAACCAGGAGAATCCTAGAAAATAATTTGCAGGAGAAAAGCTTTTAAGTGATGGCTTAGTTCCACCTCTTCCACAGTAAGTAGCTGGGTTTGACAGTCAGGATGTTGGTTTTTACAATTAAAATGAATGGGAACGTTTATGCCAAATTCCACTCGGGAGCGTTTCCTGGGCGGGGGAGCTCCCGGGGTGCTTGGCCTGTTCTTACAAGAAAGCAGAGCCGGGCACAGCCCTGGAGCCACCGCTCCTTGTTCATTTTGCTCCCTTGCTGAGACTCGGGGCAGCGCTGCAGCAAGGTGCTCACCTCCAGGGATGCACTATTTTGCCTTACGTCCCCATTCGTCTCCCAGCAGAGATTAGAAATATTTGCTGCCACGGTCGCTGCCAGGAGCATCCCTGGCAGGCAGCCCCTTGCCCTGTCCTTGCTGCAGCTCTGCCTCGCGGCACCGTCAGGTAATGCCAGTCCTGGCTCCCGGGGCTGGGGATGACCTCCGGGGAACCAGAACGGCCACGGCAGGCCCAGGCTCGGCTGAAGGCTTTCGATTTAGCTAATGCGCGTCCCCTCCAGAAAAGGGGCTGGAAGGGGAACTGGGGGAAAGGCGAAGGGCAGAGCTGGGTGTTTCGTTTTCTACCAAGGGACAGGTCCAGGCAGGCACTCTGAGCATCCCCACCGCTGTTGAGTCAGACACGTTTGCTTGCCCAGATGATGGCTCAACCTCTCCTTCCATTCACAGAGTCGGTCCCGGGGAGGTGCAGCGAGTCCCTCACCCTTGGGCTTTGCTGGTGCCAGTGCTGCCAAAGTCCTGGCTCCCCAGTCCCTGCTCCAACCTCCCTTAACCCCAGCAGCCACTCACGGTTTGCACACAGGTAGAAACCAGGCAAACACAGAGGGAAGGGTTTTATGCAGGGGACAGGAATGAATCCAAATATTTCCTAAATGCCCCTCCATGTGCCTCCCACCCCGCAGACCGAAGGGGTGCGGGGACCTGTGCTTCCTACCAGCCGTTTGCTGCCACCGTGAGCCTCAGTAGCGCAGTCCCCTTCCCCAGGGTGAGGGTTCAGGGGGCGGGGGCTCTCCAGGGAGCCCAGGGCAGTGATTTACGCGTGTTTGCACTCGAGTGTGCCAAGAAGGGCTGGGAAGAGCCAAGGCAATTCTGCCCATCGGTCTGGCAGGAGCCTCCCAGGTGCAAACACCTGTCTGAGCCCGGCTGGATGGGGGGTATCGCCCTGCCTGGCTTTGGCTGCAGCCCAGGGACGTTGCTCCCCGCTGCTGCAGTACAGGATGCGGGCTGTGGGATCTGGGTGACAACCCATAAATCACCCTGGGGACAGGCAGGAAGAGGTGGACGGCGGGGCGGCGCGTCTGACTCTTCCCACAAAGAGCTCCTTGATACCATCTCGTGCTCACGCTCCCGAGACCCCAGGCTTCCCGTATCGCTGCTGCGCACGCTGCTGCTGGCGAGCAGCTGACTCAGCCGATAACCGGAGGATTACGGCTCCTCGTAAAACCCAAGGTCAAAAAACAGGAGGAAATTCAGAGCATAATAACTACCCCTAACAAAGGGCTGGGTACAGCCCCAACGCAGAGCATCGGGGTCCTTCCGCAGCTCTCTGTGCGCTTTCTGGGGGGCAATGAGGTGGGGGTAACGTGTTTCCCCCTCCATCCTACTTCTCTGGAACACAACAGGAGTGAAGCATTGGGCATGTCTTTCCCAGGGCAGCTCCAAACGCTCACAGCCAGCCCCACAGAGCACCTGCTCTGTCCCTCCTGTCCCTGTCCCAGCTCTGCCACCCCGGCTGCTGTCACCTCCACAGATGAATGCATCCTTTCACCCTGCACGGTAATGGCAGAGGTGACAGCTTAGGATTTCTTTTCATCTTTCACCTAAAAGGAAAAGAAACATCCCTGCTTTCTCTTGCAGAGCTGCATCTGGAGAGGGCTCGTGGGAGCCCTTTTGTCTGAGCTTTTGCCTTGGCATTTAGCAGCACCCCCAGGTTCAGTGTATGGAGTTGTAGGTTCAGGACAGGGCTGTTTGGAGAAGGCGCACATCCCCACGTGCATAAACACAGAACTCAGTTACATTTATAGAAACGTACCAAAAAAAGAGAAGCCTCCCTCGCCTTCCCTTTCCCAAACCCCTCAGCAACCCAAACACGGGGCTGGGCTGGCAGCGAAGCCCTGGAGCAGGAGGAGAGGCTGCAGCGCCCGCGGGCAGAGGCTGTCGACTCCCGGGCAGAGCGCTGGAGCCGTCCTGGGCTGGATCCCATCTCTCCTTCATCAGGTACAGCATCCCTCCGGCCCTGGGCTCCTGCCCCGCTCCACGGAGCCTCAGGGAGCAGAAGTACGGTAAAAGTGGGAGTAATCCCTAAACGAGTAAGATGGCAGAAGATAATTTATCTGTCTAGCCTCTTCCTCTTCATCATCCAACACGGTGATACAGAGAAGCTAGAAAAACATGAAGTCCTTCAAGCACTTTTTAAAAGGAAAAAAAAAAAAAACCAAACCAATTTTCTGGTCAAAATTTCAAAGGCTCAAGGCTTGCAAGCCACTCAAAGCTAATGCTGGTGAACTGTGCAAAAGTGCTGGCGCGGAGAGGTAGGACACAAACATGAACGTCAAACGTCTCCGTTGCTCTGGAACCAAAGTGCCGTAAGTGTTCCCTGCTGCAAATTCACCACGTCTCTCAAATCCCGGGAGTGGGGGCAGCCCCACTTAACCTGCAGGAACAAAACCGAAGGCTTTAGACTAGAGAGGGGTTGCCTGGGCTCATGCAGTCCCCAACTCCAGTTTGGGCTGGGCACCAATCCCTGGGCTTGTTCCTGTGTCTCTTGGGATAAGCTCTTCTCATCAAAAGCATCCCAGACCTTTCTTATCCCCTTATTCACAGTGGACGTGCTGCAACAACACAGTTGGTCCTATAAAAACAGGGCTGGGGTGAATCACTGATTTCTTTTTTTCTCTTAAAATCTGATCTGAAACTCTTTGACATTTTGATATGCATATTCATATTGTTGATTTGCATTAAGATCCTCAAAAAAAGGTTGCAGAGGAAGAAACCCAGGGGGGTTTGTCAGCAGTCGGACGCTGGGTTTTGCACAGTGTTTCATCCGGAAACCAAAAGCATCTACTTCTCCGTGGCAGCGAGCAGCTGCCAGTGCTGAGCAGCACAGGGAGAAGGCTGGGAAGAGGGTGTAGAAATGACATAGCGTTTGCAGAAGATCATGCTTAAACTTCCAAGAAAGATAAACTCTCTTCTGCTGCCAGATCATGATGTAAACTTGGTGCTGTTAAAACCCCCATGTGAACCACGCCACGAGTCGCTGTGGTTGTGGCTCCCCATGCCGGAGCTCATTCACGGCCAGGGAGCCCGCCCAGACCCACCGCCCCTTCCCAGGGCAGCACAGGCACGTCTGGGTGCTAGGGGCAGGAACCGCCGCTCGGAGCAGCGTCTCTGGGTGCTCTTACTCACCGCTCGATGATGCTGTTGTTGAACTGGAGATCACAAGTTACTGACCTCATCTCCTCCAGGAGCTCCTGCATCCTGCGGGGGACAGAACCAGCCCCTTATCCCCAGGCTGCTCAGCCCCCCGCTCCCCGTGGGAGCATCTCCCGCCGAGGGGCTGGCTGAGCTGGCAGGGACGGCTCAGGCGTCACCGAGAGGGGATCGCAGCCGGCAGGGCCACGGCGTGCACAGCGGCGAAGGGCTTAACGCGTCCCAGCCCTGCAGGCACAGAACCCTCGCCCCAGCGCTCGCCCTGTTGCTCATGCAGAGGATGAGCAGCGGGAGATCCCGCTCCTCCCCGGGGAGCCGCGCTGGCTGCAAAACCCTCTTCCAAAAGACTCACCGGAAAGCCATCTCCTGGCGCGCCTGGCTCAGGTGGACGGGTGAAGGCGCGGGAGGAACCGGGGCCAAACTCCGTTTCTCCGTCTGGAGAAACCTGTCCAGAGCCTGCAGAGACGGAGAGACTTGGCAGCGCCGGCAGGCAGCGGGCTGTTCGCGGTGGTCTGAGCCCCGGGTGCCGCACTGCCTGCGCCCGCTCTGCAGCCCTGCGAGGGCGGCAGGCCTGCCCCTGGGACAGGAGGGGGAAAAAACACTCAGGGAAGTTATGCCTACGTAGTCACACGCAGCACACCCACTTCTCCAGAACAAACAAAATAAAATAACCAAAGGACCAGCGCATCTACCAGGCGGCTGTGCTGCAGCTTGTCAGATGGTCCATGATGAGAGCTGGAGGTGAAGCATCATTTTTCTACTACTGCAATTCCTGTTCACGGGGTACAGATTCCCCCGTGCCAGGCAATCGTCGGGACCAGGGGTGCCGCTGCCAAAGGTTTACCCATTCCTTGCTCTGCGCAGTGGGGGAAAGCAAGATCTCCGGTGTGGATCACCCACACAGAAACGCAGCAAGGTGTTTAAAGACACTCCGGTGTTTCCCTACGTAAGCCCTCATGCACACGGGGGGTGCTGGGAGAGGGGAGCGGCAGCGGTATCTGGAGGCAGAGGCTGTGCAGCAGCATCCGCGGGCACCTACACGCTGCAGGCAGTCCTGGCACTCCATCGTCTCCACGCTGCACGCGCTGATGCGGTTGCTGAGCTTCTTCAAATGCTTCTTTATCTCACAAACTTTCCTAGAAAGGAAAATGACAACAAAATTCCCAGTCAATGTTTGGCAGCAGCGTGGTTCATTATAAATTTTTTTTTTTTTAATTTTGTATTGCTTTCTGCAGACCTTTCTGGATCAAAGTTAAAATCCTGAAGGAAAGCAAATGAGTCACAACAGTGTTGTAATTACGGCCGCAGCTCTGCTAATAGCCACCGTAGGCCAGGTTATCCAAACAACGCTGACAGCAAATTAATTAGGCAAAGCGTTGCTTATATGAGAGACAGCTCAAGCCCATCACTTCTGCCGTAAGCACGGCACAGGCCGGCCCTCTCTGCCCCGCGGAGGACTGAGCATCTCCTCAAAAAGCCTCCTTGGGTTTGCATTTCTTTTTGCATGCTCTCCTTTCACGTTTGAAGCGTATGAAGGCCAGAGAAGTTCCCTCTCGAGCGTGCCCGGTAAATCCTTCCATGACTTTTTGGGGGACCGACTGCTCTGTTCCTGCCAGGGTGAGGGGCCCCGGGGCGGAGGTGCCCCGCAGCCGGCAGGCACGCTGGCAGTTGTATAAAAAAAGGGTTGGTTTGGCTTTAAAATAAAAAACAAAAAAGGAAAGAATATTTAAGGTGAACGGCCCACCTCCAGTCCCCAGAAAAACAGCCACCACACCACAAACCCTGGCTGCTAGCAGGAAGAAACTCAAAACAGAACAATTAAAACCGAAGTAACAATAAATTAAAAATATCCAGTTGTGACTCACGGTGCCTTCTCCCTAAGGACAGGAAAACAGATACAAAAATACTCTAGAAAAACACAAAGAAGCTTTTTTCTTCCCTTGAGCAAAGGTGAAAGCCCTGCTTTAGCGCAGACGGGGCTCCTGTGCTGCACGGCTTTTGTAGGGCTCTGCACCCAGAGAGGAATCTCACCCCGAGACAAAATTCCCGCCGAAGCCAAGGGGAGATTTCACTGCCCCGCAATGGGATGCGGCGACTGCGGGCAACGGCTTCTGACCCCAAAGCGAAACCTGCCCGTGGGCGAGGGTTTGCAGCATGGAAACCCCCGGCTGCACAAGCTGAGGCTGGAAAGGGGAGAAGGCAGGGACAGGGCAGGATGAGGCAGGGACAGGGCAGGGCAGGACGAGGCAGGGACAGGGCAGGACGAGGCAGGGACTGCCTGCTGCTCCTGGGGCATTCCTGAGCACCTGAGACAAACCTCTAGCCTAAAAATCCCCCGCATATTAAATCCTATTCAGGGCTACTCCACATCAGAAACAGGGACCAGGTCAAAAGCCAGGTTTAATTCTAAGGCATTATAGAAAATCATCCTCCTTCTGCCCACACTGACAGCCCAGGGGAATGGATGCTGCTGCTCTCTAAAAGCAACCTTGCCATAAAAATCCAATTTCTGCACCATCTTCTTCCTCTGACTGCCTCCCCCTCACCCCTGCTCTTTGCTGCTGTGATAGGCAGTGGATTGTGCTCAATCACTGCAAGGTAATTTGCTCTTTGCATTATTCCCCAAACACAATTTAACAGAAAATCATTCCTAATAAGTAGATCTCTTTGTCTCAATAGCAATTTTGTCTTGATAAAATAACCTCTCCTTGTCAGAAAGCGAGGAAGCCAGCTGCCTGAACTGAACCTGCAAGTTTAAGGGGCTTTTTAAAAAAGAAAAAAAACCTTAAAACAACAGGGCAGAAATGCATGGCACGGGATAAGAACCAGCGTAGACAGCAGGATTTCTAGCAGTCCTGTAGAGCTGCTGCTTTAGGGCCTTATTGCCCCTTTAGAGTCCCTCAGCAGCAGGTACCAACAGCATCATCTCCATCCGCATCCCAATACTCCATCAATAGCAGAGAGCGTTCAGAAGCCCTGGTCGATGGAGGGTGACTGGAAAGCCCCGTCTCCCATCCCTGCCGGGGTCCGAAAGCCAGAGCCCCAAAACCCCGGCGGGGATGGGCAGGGGCTGGTACCTCATCCTGCTGCCGTGGAGGGCCAGGGCCTCCTGGTACCGCTGGACACAGTCGTCCTGGAAAATCAACAGAACCTTCCTGGCCAGATGCCCTAAATTCACCCTAAAACCAGAAAAAAAGAGAGAACACTGTTATTTCCTTAAACGTATGAAAATGAACATCAGAGTTCACATGGCAGGAGACCTAAAGTCTGCTCCTGAATGGAGAAAGAGGGTCTGGATGCTCAGTAATGAATTTTGCATCAATGTTATAGAGGAAAAAAAACCTAAGTATGATGAAGAGGAGAGGGAGGCTTTGGGGGCCGGGGGACCCAGGCGGAGCCCCCCAGCTGGGCTGTCATCCCCACCCTGCGGCACTTCCGAGAAGTCTTTGCCTTGGAGTTTAAGGCAAATATCCAAGGTTAGACCGGGGATTAATTAAGATAAAGGAGCTGCCTGTTAAATTTCACCATCCCTGGTATATACTGAAGTGTGCATTTTATTTCTTGCCTGTGTTAAATTCCCCTAGTTTCAGTGGAAACCGAAAGGAGGATTTTTAAAGGTACAAAAGCCATCAGACACTTTACTCCCACTGAAAGTTAAGCAGATATGAAAGCACGGACACTTCCTAAATCAGCATCTCAGCGAACAAATGGCCACAAACTAAGTACTGTGTGAGCAATAGCCCGAAACGTGCTCATTCCCCGCAGTCCCACGCAGGGATCTGGCCCAACGGCAGCTCCCTGTCCCCAGGTCTGCAGAGGGTTTCTCACACCTTCATCTGAAACAGCTCACAGCTTGAAAACTTTGATGTGACAGGTCCTGCATCCATGAGCTGTCACAGAAGTCACCTGTAGGTGCCCTCTCTCACCGTTAGTGACCCAGGAACATTTTACATCCCCTTAGGGTTCAATCGGAAACACCAAACGCCTGCCTGGCTGCAGTGTGGGTCCTAGAAAGGGGAGAGGGTTGGCACTTACTTATCCAGCTTGTGTATCTGTTCCTCATTGTAGCCCAGCCCTGGGGAGGAAAGACACCGGTCACCACACGTTTTCCTGTTCGTACCCAATAAATGGGCAATTTCACAGCACACCGCGATCGCTCAAGGGGCTTCTTAGGGCTGCAGCCCCTGGGACTACTGCCATGGCACAGAAATAACTGCTAAGCCCAGCAAACTGAAATAACTCATTTTTCCACCAGGCCAGCGCAGGGACGTTCCTGCCGCAGCCCCGCGCCCCCGGGGCCGCCGTCCCCGTCACTTACGCGGACATGTCCTGGCCTTCTTGAACTGCTTGTAGATCAGCTGCATCTTCTCCAGGCAGCACTCGATCTGCCGGATGCTGAAATCGGGAGAGGGAAGGAGGCGTGAGGCCCCGCAGGAGGAAGGGTTGGGGTGAAATTAGCACTTTGGGGGGAAATCCGAACACGCTGTAACTCGGGGACACTGCTGCTCCCCGTGTCTGTATATAGGGACATCACGCAATATTACACGTGCGTGCACAGGGCTGTTAAAAGCTGTTTGCAATGAGGGGCTGTGCATGGCTCTTTGGGAGCACGCAGCGATGTCTGCTCAATCCAGCTGAGAACAGCAAGGCATCGGCAGGGATTTCGGTAAAGCTGGCACTACAAACCTTTTGTCTTCATGCACTTGTTGCCTGTGCTTCACCAGTTCGGACAAAATGCCGTCCAGCGCCCCTTGAAAGTCAAAGATGTTGTGGGAGCACTGAGAGAGCTCCTCGGCGACCTGCGGATGGGGAGGAGAGGTTGGGGCCGGCTGCTCCGAACGCTGCCCGTGCCTGCGGCCGCTGCCCGGCTCTGCACGGAGCCGCCCGCGGGGGCTCACCCGCTGCAGCCTTGTCTTCACCATGGCCACGTCCTTCAGAGCCAGCACCCCGCTGCCTGCAGGAACAGGCTCGTACCTGAAGAAAGTCAGAAAATGACTATTCCTTAAGCGGAATATAAACCAGAGGCACCCATCACCTGGGCAAAGAAAATCCATCCCGCGGTGGAGGCAGCGTCAGAGTCCCTGGGGGAGCCAGGCTGTGATTTGCTCGGGCAATAACTCTGCGTTCAGGGCAAGGGATCTGAGCCACAAGATGCAAAGTGCTGATCCGGTAAAAACTCGCCCTGTTGTGCCCAATTTGTTCCAAAATTGTTAGCTTCGTATGGATTGGCTTTAGGCCAGATCAGATGTTGCCTGCCTCCCTGCAGCTGGCATGAGAGTGTAACGCTGAGTGGTGCACGCTGGCTAAGTCAGCAGAAATAGGCCTGATCCAGACCGTGTTGGAAGGGATGGATAAGCCAGCAGCATCCAGCTGCAGCGTTAGTGCTCTTGGCACTACAGCCCTGTGCTAATCCGGCTGAAGTCAATGGGAACCATGTGTCCCCATCTTTTTAGATGAAATGGAAATTAAAGTGTCTTTCTAAATTGAAAAGAATAAAAGAACAGCAATGCAGCAGCAAAGAATTTTCCACTACAACAACAAAACAGAAAAGCAAAATAACGGTGGGTTACTTCAGATAAAATGGGTTCAGCTTTCCCTGGGGCACCACGGGTGGGAACGGGTGCATTGGTTACAGCAAGGCCAGCACAGGGTTCCTCTGTAATTCAGCCTCTGGTGAATGCTCCATTAGTGGAGCCTCTTCAATGGAAATAAAAGACGTCTCATCGTGGTCGGTGTGGTCGGGCGGGATGTGGGAATGCAGCACCACGGGCTGCGGCCGCCCTCCCCGCGCTCGGCTCTCCAAGGCTGTTTGCAGGGAGCAGGGTTGGCGATGCTGGCCAGACCCTGGAGGGGACCTGGCTGCTGCCGCCATCCTGCCCGTTACTTTAACTCTGCTGGCAGCACCGGCTCTTCTTCCCTTTCCCACGAGCTGGCAGCAACAGCCCTGCCTGCTCCTTGCGCTCACTCTGTCACCTCGCCGGCTCTAACGGTCTGAAAGCCCTGGAACAGGAGCCGGGAGCAAGGACTAATTCTGGGCTCCCGTGAAACCGGGGACCGATCACTAAAACTGATGCAAAGAGGGAGAAACAGCCAGGGTGGCTCAATTCCCGCAGCCTCCACATACAGTGAAAAAGCCTCTTACCTTCCAGCTACCAGCTTATTCCTGGAATTTTACTTATTTCTGATTATTCAGGCACCTTTGAGAGTCCCATATCTTATCTGCAGCAGCCTCAGGGCACCGCCACTGCCTGCCGCAGCCCAGCGCCTGCATCCCCGCGGCTGCAAAGCCAGACTTACAGCACGCGGGTCTTCACCTCAGTGAGCTGCAGGCAGGTCAGCACCGAAAGAGCCCCTCTCCTCTGCTCCAAAATCCTCAAGCACTCCGTTTTCAGGTTCCCGCTGCCAAGAGAGAAAACAGCTCATCCAACGCGTGCTCGCCGGCAGCCCGACCTCCATCCCAGGGCCGGCCACGCGTGGCAGGGGGTTAGGATGGACCTGGAGGCTCCTCTCTGGCTGCTCGTGAGAAAATGGGGGGCTGGATGCATGGAAAACTGGGTGCAGCTCCCGGGCAGGGAGGTTCTTGCCTGCTGGGCACTGTCCTGCCGCCGCGCAAGGAGCTCCTGCCCCAAGGGAAATGGGTAGGACAGTGAAAATGCACAATGATAATATTAATAGTAATAATAATGATGATGATGATGATGATGATGATAATAATAATAATAATAATAATAATAATAATAATAATAATGCTGTTTTCCTCAGCATCTTCTGAACTGAAAAAAGTGACTTAAAAGTAATAAGTGGGGACAGGAGCATCCTCACATCACTGAGTGGTATTTTTCTACAGGTCCTCATCTGGGTCCAGCCCCCTCGCAGCCTGGCACACGCGTCCCCTGTAGTGTCCCTTGTGCCATTGTGCTGTGCTCCCTCCCAGTACCCTGTGAGGATACCCCGTGGTCCTGCACTGTCTGGAAAAGGCTGGAAAACCCCGAGCCGCTTAACTCTTAACACACAAAGGTCTCGGTGCTGGGAAGGGACGGGTCACCCCCACGCCGCCCGCGACCGCGGTGGCTCCGGCACTCACATCACCCAGTGGAGACCTCTCGCCAGCAGCTCCCGGCAGCGCCGCAGGGCCTGGGCGATCCGCAGCGTCTGGTGCACGGCGCCCACCGCGCTCTGGAAAGCAAAGGGCACTGCCGGCAGCTGCGCCTCCGTGGCCGGGGCTCCCCCGGGCTGCACGGGCACCCCCACCTACCTTGGCTGCGCTGCAGTCGGCCACCACGTCCACCTTGGGGACAAACTTTGGAAACTCAAGTGCCGCTGGAAAGACAGACAGCGGTCACGGTGCTTTGGGGAGCCAGCCCGGAGCCCCCACGCCGCGGCTGCGGACCCACAGGGATGTCTCATGCCCGCGCAGGCAAACCCTGCAGCCGCTCAGGATTTCAGGCACAGGAGCAGCTGCGATGCTGGGGGCTTAGTGCAGCTCTCCAGGATATTTTGGAAACGCGGACAAAGGCCTGAAACACCTGCAAAGCCTGGCATGGCGCGTGGCTGCAGAGCAGCAGGGGAAAACTGACCCTGCAACCTCCTAATCCTGCTCCAGCATCGGAACCCCTCCATCTCCTACAGCGCACTGGAGTCTATTAGGATAATAATTTAAGCAAACTCCTCTTGCGGCACCCACCCCGCCCCTGGATGGGGCATGCCACGGTGCACCTCCAAGCCAACGGTACTCACGGTCTCTGTATCTGACTCCTACCACATCTTCTGGTTGCTCAGCGGAGCTCAGCAAGGTCAGAGGGTTGTGCTCTGTGGTTTTGCAGAAATTATGAGCTTGTAGATTAGGATCCAACTCATACAGATGACCTTCAAAAAAATATTCTTGATGGTGAGGGACTATATTTGTTTGTTTGAAGACAGCATCTAAAAACTTGGTGGTACTGAAATGAAAAAGAAACGAAAGGATGGGGGATAAGCAAGGAGGCGAGCGCTCAGATTTCCATCGCTTTAACAGCCTGCCACCCTCTTTGTGTAGCAAAACATCCCAGCGGCTCAGCAGAGCCCCTCGGGCAACCTCCCCGGGGCTCTCCGTGTGCCATGCCAGGAGCCGACGGCTCCCGTTTAGCGCGCTCCCCAGCAAAGGCTGGTTTCAGCTTGGTTTGCATTAACCCGGTTTAACTGCGGTGCAAAGGGAATGGGCACCCTCCCTAGGGTCACCTACTGAAACGAGGGGCTGAGGCTCCTGAGCTCAGTTCCCAAATTCACTTTTAACACAGTCTTGGCATCCTTACGTGTTGTAGGAGTGGATGTAGATGCGATGCGAGGAAGCCTGCTGCAGGGAGAAGACATCAACCACGATCCTGTGCAAAATGTCGTTGGTTTCTGCAAAAAACTGGTCGAATCCCCAGCATTTCTCCTGATCCACCTCCAGGATATTAGCCAGAATGGGTATCAGCTGGTCCTTCAGCCCCCTGCAGCAGCAGAAGAGGAGATGTTTGCACAGACTGGCACAACCCTGAGCCATAAAGGCGGTGACCCGCGGGGCCGGGGAGAGGTGCAGCCCGCCTTCTGCAGCTGAGCTCCTGTACCGGCGGAGCCGCTGCCCTGTCTTGCACCCCCTTTTCCCAGCTGTAAAGCAAAGACCTGGTCTGAGAGCTCTGACATCTGCAGATGAAAAGCTCCTCTGCCCCATTAAAACTCCCCGTGCCGTCTGAGGTGGGATGCCCTCCCCAGCCACGGTGCCAGGGCAGCAGACCCGCAGCGGGAGCCGAGCCCGGCAAGGGGCACTCACGTGGAGAGCCGGCAGGTGACGGGCAGCTCGTAGCTCCACTCGATGCTCCCGTTCTCCTGCCTCTGGACCCCTGCGATGGCTCCGGGAGGCTTCTCGGTGGTAATTTTATACCTGTTGAAAGGAAATTGCTCGCAGGTGAAAGGAGCCAAGTGACTGCTGTTTGGGCACTACGTCCCTCGGGTTCGGCAAAGAGGGAAAGGGCAGAGCATGGATGGGCTGGGAAAGACACGATGCACAGGAAGAAAAAAATGCACAGAGGGAAAAAACTTCAAGAAAGAGTCAAAAAGTTTCAAGCAAACATTAACCCTGTCTCCTCTTTCCACAAAGTCATGAGGATGCATTTTCAGAGCAAATGTGGTAAATGGGGCACAGATCCTGTACCACACTACACATGGACACTCCATAGTGTGGAGAGTATGGAATCAGCCACGGGCTACGTTTCAGGGCTTTCTAGGCTATATGGGATTAAGTGAGCAGCAAATGACAGCACAGTCACACGGTGCTGCTGGCACGCACCGAGCTGCAGCCAGGTTGTCCTGCAGCCCCCAGGGCCCCCAGCCCCGGTCCCACCTCCCCACGCAGCAGCACCCAGCCCTCCCAGCTGGACGCGGTACCTACATGATCTCCTTGTTCCTGCGAGGTCCCCCAAAGGGGACGAAGGGGAGGCTGCCGGTGGCAGCATGGTAGAAGGTGACGCCGATGCTCCAGAGGTCGACGGTGACGCCGTACGCCTTCTGCTGCGGCTTGCGCAGGACCGCTCGCTCGTACATGTCCGGGTGCTGCAGGGATGAAGCAGAGAGCAGCGCTGCCAACGCATCCAGCGGGTTTGCAGGGGCATCAAACCTTGGGCGCTGGGACTGAAAACTGACTGCTTGCTTTGGCTTCTACTGCTGGATCTCCAAACAAAACGTCACCTGTAACTCTACAACAAAAATGCTGGCCTCCCCTCTTTGAAAAACGTGGCCCCTTTGAGATTGGGCTCTCCAAGTCCCTGCTGCTCTCTACAAGTTGCCCAGCCGTCGGATGGAGGGATGGGGACCAGCGTCCCCCAGGACTCCCAGGGGCCACCAGGCTGGTGACACGCTGTACTCACGAGATATTCCTCCGTCCCGTAGACGGACACAAACTTTTCATCATCATCCAGCTCTCGGGCGGCCCCAAAATCCGTCAGCTTATAGATGCTTTGCCCATCTTCCCCCATCAGCCGCATGATGTTCCCGGGTTTGATGTCCCTGTGGACAACGCTGTTCTCGCGGAGGTGGTTCATCCCTGCCACTGCGCACAAGGAGGGGAAGGCAGTGTTCGCGCGCGGGGCTGGAGCACTTCGCTCCAGCGGGTTTTGTTTAAACATAGGAACATGAGAAGGGCCAGAGAGGGGACAAGCCCCAGGGCTGGTTGCACTTAAATGGGGACCAGTGCGACTGGGGGAACGGAGAGGACGAGCAAGCACACGGTAGGGCACTGCCCTCCTGCTCCCCGTCGTGGGGCACAGCCTGTTCCCACAGCTGCTTCCAGAGCAGCTCTGCGAGGAGAAACCCTCAGCCTTCCCCTGAACACAGAGCTCACACCCCCCCCTGCTCGGGGGTGCAATTTCTGACCGCTCAGCCCAGCCCTCGCATCCACAGCCCAGGGCTGGTGGCCGCAGGGTCCCACCAGCACCGCGAGGTCCCCAGCCCGCAGCTTCTCGGCCCCGGGCTGCGCTCGCAATGGCAGGGAGCTGCCCATCCCAGGCCAGGGGCACGGGGACCCCCGCACTCACCCACGCATTGCAGCACGATGAGGAACTCGGACTCGGCCAAGCCGAAGGCGTTCGCCGGGTCTTCCAGCACGTTCAGCAAGCTGCCGCTCGAGCAGTACTCCATCACCAGCACCTTCTGCTTGCTGCTGCCCTGCGGCGGGGAGCAGCCGTGAGAAAGTGCTCAGCATCGCTGCCTGGCCCATGTCCCAGCCAGCGGCCTGTCCCCACCCCAGGCAGGACCAGGTCCCCTCCCTTGGTTGGTGGGTCCCTGGGTTTCTCCTGCTCGGACAAACCAGTGCTGGAGAATGTCCCCGCTGTGCCACACGCCCGGCCAGGGGACAGCAGCAGGTCACGTCCGTGCTCCAGCCCAGTGACCCAGTGCCACCAGTGCTGAAGGGCTGGGCTGAGGCTCGGTGCGGAGCAGGAGGGAGGTGGAGGAGAAGGCAGCCCCAGACCACTGCTCCCCTCCTGCAGCTCAGACCAGTTCCCCCGCGTCACTGGCCCAGTCAGCACAGCAGGTTTCTGAGCTGAGGTCCCGCTTACCGTCTCCTCCACAGCAAATAATTTGACAATGTTTTTATGATTCAGCTTCCTCAGCATCTCGAACTCTCTCATCTGGACCTCCTGGGGCCGGAGGTAGCTGGCGCTATTAAAGACCTTCACAGCAACCAGCTCCCCTGATTTCTGCGAAAAGAGTAAAAAGAGAAAAAGGAACTGGGAGGTGACGCCCTCCACGTCCTAAGCAGCTCCATCAGCTCCGTTACTGCTCCCACATCCCGCTCGGGATGCAAACTACGCTGACAGTACAACGTGTTTTCTGAACAGGCGTCCCACAGCCTTCGTCTCCTCCACTGCAAAAGCAAACCGCTGTTATTCACCTCCCTTCGCTTCCTGTCCCTCAAGCCCACGTGCTGCATGGCAGCGTGTTTATTCAGCTTCATACAAAGTTTATAGTTGGAGCTGCGGCTGGCAGCTCCCCGCCTGCTCTCTGCGGGACGGGGCTGTTTTCCTCGAATCCGCCTCTCCTGCCCTGCGCCGTGCAGAGACAGCTTGCTCAATAAACTTCAAAGGCCGGCGAGGCGGAGAGTCTCTATTCCAACCCTGGCAAGTGTTTGCATGAAATATGCAAATCGCCAAGGACGGGGTTTTCAAAACCTCTGGGCATTCCCCCGAAAACAGCTTCTTCCCCCCGCGATGAACGGGAGCACCGGCAGCCAGCGAGCAGGACCCAGCCGCGAGCGCCCCGAAAGCCACCCTCGACCCGCAGACCTGAGCTGGTGCCCGGAGGGGAAGGAGCCAAACGAAAAATGAAAATAAAACCCAAAGCAGCCCCCGATGCTGTCGGCAGCCTCCGCTCTCGAAGGGAGCTCCGGGAGGGCGAGCAGGGGGAGCACGGGCATCCCCGCGCCGTGGGGCAGGAGGGCTGGGGGGCCACGGGGGCACCGTGGCTTTGGGGTGGCAGCCCCGCCGCTGCCCCTGCTCACCTTGTTGCGAGCTTTGTAGACACAGGCCGTGGCGCCCTGGCCCAGGAGGTCCTCGGTGCTCCAGAGGTAGTTTGGGGTGCTCTGCATCTCCAGCAGCGCCGCTGAGGGGGGCAAGCACACCGGTCACCCCGGGGGCCGCTGGCCTCCGCCAGCCCCGCCACCAAATCCCGGTGTTTATCCGTCCTCGCCTGGCAATGCACGGGCAAAAAAGCCGGCCGCGGGACATACCCCTTGGCAGGCAGCCACCAGCCTCCTACCTCGCCGGCGCGGAGCGGGCAGCACCACGCGAAGGGCTGAGCATGGACGGAGCTGTTAGCGCTGCCAAAAACCACCCTGTCGCTGGGACCTGTCGGGGCTGGCAGCGAAACACTGACAGATGCAAAAAAATACGAGCAAACAAACGCTGAGCTGCAAGGTGGCGAGAGGCACCTCCCCGCCCCGAGAACAGAAACCTATGGGATTGCAAAACCCGCTCTGCAAGCATCAGCTGCGGCTGGAGGAGGAAATGCTTCAGCTTCCTGCTCGAGAAAAAAATTCCCAGAGTTGCAGCCGTCCCCAGGCACGCTGGGCTCCGCAGCCGCTCCGCTGCCTCAGCGGCCAGGGCCGGGACGGACCCTGGTAACAGCAAATGGTGCTGAGCACTGGCCACCCCGCAGCCCTGCCTGGGGCAGGGCGATGGGAGGCAAAGTCAGGCTCCGCAGCCAGGGTCTGCGTCCAGCCTTCGTTAGCTGTGCTGGGCGCCCGCCATGCGCGGGGTCGGTGCCTGGCCCCCGCTGTCCCTCGCACGGGACACGGCCTCGCATGTCGGGATGCGTTTGTGATGAGCTGCTGCCGCTGTCCCGCTTGACAGAGCCACCGGCTGCTCCGGACGGGTGCTCATGAGCTGTGCCAGGGCCGGGGTGGTTTAGCTCAAGCCACCCGTCTCCAAGAGCTGCAGGGATGGCTCCTGCAGCCTTCCCACATCCAGCTGCAGGGATGGCTCCTGCAGGACCACAGCTCCGCATCCCCAGGGGCAGCCCTCGAGCCTGACCCAGGTAAAACCGCTCATGAGAAAGTGCAGAAAAGGAGGGAGGAAGCAGGTGCAAACAGCAAACAGCCCTGATCCTTCCCCCAGCCGCAAACCCATCCCCCATGTGTGTGAAGCAACGGATCCGGCCCGGCCCCAGCGCTTGCAAACGCTTCCAGAGGGTTTCAGAGCCCAGCAAAGGGCAGAGGGGAAATTTCGGGGCATTCCCCGGCTCCAGCCGCAGCTGCTCCCCAGCCGCACCGCCAGCATCGCTCTCACCGGGAGTCACGCAGTGATTCAGATCAATCAGGTAGATCAAGGACTTCTCATCTCAGCGAGAAAAAGAGAAGGTGGCTGTGTTGGGGCTGAGCACTGCTGTTCCCCACGTGAACACAGACGCTGTCTGTCCCACGCCGTCAGCGGGCAGCACCCCACGATGCTCATGGCAGGGCCATAGCACAGCCCCACCGGGAACCAAACCCGGAGCTACTGCAGTGCCTCCATGGGATGTCCCCAGAGGGGGACCAGAACCAGCCCCAAATCCTCGGCACCCGGCCCTGCCCGGGCGAGAGGCAGCAGGGAGAGCAGGCAGGGCTTCACAGCGCCGGCCTGCAGCTGGCAGATGGGATGCAGGGCAGGGTGCAGGGCGGGATGCGGGATGCAGGGCGGGATGCGGGATGCGGGATGCAGAGCAGGGTGCGGGGTGGGATGCGGGATGCCGGGTGGGATGTGGGATGCAGGATGGGATGTGGGATGCAGAGCAGGGTGCAGGGTGGGATGTGGGATGCAGGGTGGGATGCGGGATGCTGGGTGGGATGTGGGATGCAGAGCAGGGTGCGGGGTGGGATGCAGGATGCCGGGTGGGATGCCAGGCGCGCAGGGCACACCCCTGCTGCCTGCACAGGGCAGAGCGGAGCTGCTCGCGCTTCCTGCTCGCTTTCTGGCTCAGAGGTGCCCACGCCTCGCCTTGCCCAGCCTCAGCACCAGCAGCCAGCGTCTCACTGGCAGGAATTATTTCAGGCTGGCGTGGATGAAGGCCCTGTCCGCACAAAATGAAGCCTGCAAAGATATGCGACTACATCAGCGCGTGGTGCATCCAAAAACTGATATGACACTTCACCAGTCTGCACACAAACTCTGCACCTAACTAGTCTGCTAATTACTGCTGAGCTTCATTTCCCAGCCGCGTGCGAGCCTGCTTGAGAAACCTGCCGGAGAGCTGCTGCGGGGCACGGGCTGGCCCTTGCCCTGAGCTTATCGAAGGCAGCTTACCCTGGCGTCGGGTAGCAGAGTTCATGACAGTCTGCAGCTGCGGAAGCGGGTGACGCGCGTCTAACCAAGCGAAACTTTAAATCGCTTTGATTAAAGTCATCTTGCTGCAGCTCAGCTAACGGGAAGAGAAAGGGACGGGGTGACTTCTTGAAGTCATTTCCAGCCTTATTTTCTGTGCATGTGGTAACTGCCTCCGTCAGCCTGGGCTTGTTCCCCTCCGATGGGGACCATCGATCCACGCAGCGCAGCCAGGCTCACGCTGCGGGCGCGGGCTGCGGATGCGGCGGGGGTCCGTGCTGGCGGGGCTGCTGCGCGGCATCCATCAGTCACAGACCAAAAGGTCATCGGTTTGAGCTGGGGATGCTCGGAAGCCTTTCCCCACGCAGAAAAGAAACGCAGCTCATTTCTTATCTCAGGCCACCACGGAAATTGTAGATAAAAGCAGTTAACACAAGGAAGAGGGACGAATAAAACCTGTGGAGGGAAATCCCAGCTGAGTTTCTCGAGCTGCCCGAAGGCAGGCAGGCGCTCGGGTGCGACGGTGCATCGCGCAGCCCGGGCTCACCCCCGCGCCCGCTCCTGCGCGGGGGCACGAGGAGCCCGGCCGGGGGGTGGGAGAGGAAAGGGGCCCAGCCTGCGGTTCAGCGCTCTACCGCGAAAAGAAACTGAAACAAAGACTTTTTTAAAAGCAGAAAATCCAGACTCGGGCATTTTCTCAGACTTCTGACCTGCACGCGTTGCTTCAGCTTTCACTGATGGGTGAGCAGATTCGGGCTGCTGAGGGGTAAAGGCAGACAGGAAGGAAATAAATAAATATTTTATAACACCCAGAAAAGATAATTTTCAGGTTGCGCTGCACGTCTTTTCACACAGCTCTCCATAGGCGTGCCCGAAAGGGGAACCAACGTGCCTTGATGGTGCCAGCCCTTGGAGCCCAGGGACCCCAGGACGTCCCAGTTACCCCAGCAGCTCTCCCGGCTGGTTGCACAGTCAGGTCCAGCCTTGGTGCGAGATCCCAGTCCCACCCCAGGCACTCACCTGCCAGGTTTTGCCCTGTAATAGAGCCCAGCTCCTTTCAGACCCCCTTATCCCTTCTTTTGCCATGCTTTTGAATTTTATAGCGTATTTCCTTTCCCTGGTTGCCCCCACAGCAGATTTTACCCTCCCTGTCTCAAGGCTGACGCCCAAATCCCGCCTGAGCTGCTCAGACTGCTCACGGCCCCGGGCAGAAAGCGGTAAATCACAGCGAGCACCAGAGCCGCAGCGAGACCCCGGGGCCGTGGGGTGCCCACGGGGGATAAACCTGCATCTGACGGCCGTGCCTGGGAGAGCAAACCTTGGCCTTGAAACCCAGTTTGTGATAAAAATAATGGTTCCAGCTGGTGGCAGCAAAGCCTAAAAAATAAAGGCCAAGCAGCGTGCTCTGCCTGCAGCAGGCACCTTGTCCCTGGGGGCTTGGGAGAGCAAACGGGGGTGCAGCCAGGGGCAGGGGAAGCCCACGGCCCCGCTGCTGTCCCCACGCCGCCCCTGTGACAAACGGCGCACGCTGGGTGCGGGCCACGTCCGTCGGAGGCCGCAGGGACGGCCTGTGCGCAGGCACCCGCTGCACGCTGGCTGCACGCCCCGTTGCACGCCCCGTTGCACGCCCGCCTGCGTGCAAGGCTGCACACCCGGCTGTGCCTTTGCCTGCAGCACGGTTCGGCTCGGCAGAGCAAAGCAGGAGCCAGGTGCGGCCTCACCGCATCTCCCATCTCTTCCCAACCAGATCCCATGGTCCTGCCTGGAGCATCACCCTTCCCTCCCTCGCCGCCCCTTCACAAGCGACCAGATCCTCCCATCGCTTACCACTGCCTTTCTTTATCTGATAAAAACAAACATAAGGGGTTTGTGAGGGGAGGGTCAGACCTCTCTGCAGTTGGGAAGAAATGCTGCCATCAGAAGGGTTTAAGGGATTAATTACAGTGCCCTCCTCTGCGCTGCTGGACAGCAGCGACCAACGGAAAATCAAAAATCATTTATCTCTGTCACCCCGTTACCTTTCTGACTCCTATTTCATGCTTTTAAAAAAACCCCAACTACCAACATGCCAGAAGCCACCTGCGTCCCCCAGAAATCAATGGAGACAATTGAAGAGTCACTCAGACGGAGGGGAAGCAGGATTCACCCCGGCTGTCGGTTTATTGAGGACGGCTCCTGGCTCACCCGGGCTCTGTGGCCCATCCCGGAGGAGGCAGAGCCCCGGCGGGCAGCGCAGGCGTCCCTGGGCCACCCACGGTGGGTGCTCGGCCGCACAAGCTGTGGTCTGGGTTCAGGGTCTGCGCTACAGATGCCGGGCAGTTTGCTAAACCCCTGCCAGCTGCTGCGCGGCAGGACCAGGCGCTGGGGCAGCGGGGTGGCAAAGGCCTGTCTGCAAAGGCAGATGACAAAAGCACCATGACGGCCTCAAACTGCAGTCCCCAGATAAAAAAAAAAATACTTTGTGTATTAGAGGCACAGGTCTGTCCCACCTTGCTGCAAAAGACCTGCACTCTGCAGAAAGCTGCTTTTTTTTCAGCAAAACAAGCTTCTGCAGCAGAGATCCGAGACACAAGAGGCAGGTATCACAGAGCAGTTGCTGCCGGCCCGCTGCGGGTGCCCAGCCCGCTTTTAAGGCACTGCCATTTAGGCTGCTGTGATTTGAGCTACTGAACTAATGAGTAAAAGCATCCCGGCTTCCCAGCTCCTGAACCCCTGCAGCAGCTGCCTTGAGCGGAGACACGGGACATAACCGGCACAGGGCAGCGCTGCCCGAGCCGTCTCCTCGCCCTGGTCCCCGGGGAGCGCAGGGATGCTCCGGCCCCGCAGGAGCCCACCCCCGGGACGGTGGGCTCGGCTGTCCCCAGCTGGCTCCCAGCATAGCACAAAACGGCTCGGTTAAACATCAAACCTCCCTGTCAATAATTAATTCCTTGAAACCTAAACAAAGAGAATCCAAAATGACAAAACCCTGACACCATTTCCCCACCGTGCTCTGAAAAAGGCGTATTGAAAAACTGAGGTGGGGGAAAGGCAGTAATAATAACAACGATCCAATCCGTAATCTCAATCCTAAATCCTCTTTCCCAGAGACAGTCGGAGGCCCAACCTCTCCAGGAAAATGAGGAAGATTAAGCATTTTTAAATCAGGTCATTGCAAGGGAAGTTTATGCTCTACTGAACCCTGTTATTACTGGTAGGTGTGTGCGAGCCCAGGAGGGGAGACGCAGGGCTCTGCCTGTGGCCGGGGCTATGCCGAGCTCCCCAGTCGCGTCCCTTATTCTTCGGCTCCCCCTTATCGCTGTGCTATGGGCAGGACAACGCTCCTTCCCCACTGCAGCCAAGCATCCCTGTGCCTGTGAATAACACTGTGTATTTCTGCATCCTGCAGATTCTTCCTCGCCTACTTACCGCTGCCGGTCACCATTCAAAGCAGATTCCCAAGGATCCCCCAAAATTCCCAAAGTCGGTGCCGGCCGCGGAGGAAGGCACCCGCAGGCGATGCTCATCCCCTCCCATGCCGCCACAGGCGCCCGCGCTCGCTGGCTCACGCAGACGCGCTCGCTCCATACATCACGTACCGGCGTCCATAGGTTGTATTTCCACCATACCCAAAACATTTATTTCTCCAAAACTATTGCTAATGACAATGGATACATTTTGTTGCCCCAGTATGGATTTAACATTTCCAACACACGTACTCCTAGTACTGTACAATACTGTACCAAAAGGAAAAAAAGGATGTACCTCCATATTGTACAGAGTTCTATATACAAAGTACAATTTTACACAGTTTAATATATACACCATATATATATTGGTGTAGAAGACATGAAACAATGGAAACTGTTTTAGCAAGAACATTCCATCCCACCATTGAACAACTGCTGTTATAAAAACCCAAACCCCAACGCACCGTACGAGCCCGTGCCCGCAGGACTGAGGTTTCAGACCAACAGAGAAAACAAAGATTTCTAGACCTTGCGACCGAACTTTCCTACGTTACAGCAGAACCACGACATCACTGCGATCCTTTAAAATGCGTCAGAGATGGTTTTCAATAATTGCCCTATTTTGGCTACATCGAGCTGGTCTTTTGAAGAACCTGCTGCTCACAAGTATTGCTCCAGCAGTTTGGCACGCTCACGAGTCCAATCCCATTGGACTTCAGTTATTCAAATTACAGGACTCTGCCTGGAGAGAAAGGCTGGTGAAGTCTGCTTCAGAACTAAGGTTACTATAGTGCCTGTAAAAGGAAGGGTCCATCTGTTATTTCCATTGCAAACTGCTAAATATTTACCCTGTATGAAGCTTGGTATATCAAGTATTAGTACAGTAGGGAGCTGCCCTCCCTCTCCACCTTCACCGCTTTTTGGCCCATCGTTGAACAACGCCACTCTCTCGTCTCAAACTCCATTAGAGGAAGCACAAAATATAACAGAAGAATAAAAATCTTATATTCTCCAGGCCTTGAATTGCTGTTTTGGCATCTCTAGATCCACCAAAATAGACTCCTAGAACCAAGCCTGGAAAATAATTCATCTGCCTTCTGGCGGGGTGGGCAGAGGCGAGCGGCTAAAACCGCTCCTGCCGCCGCCTGGGCGTGATGCAGCCGCCGGAGCACCCCGGCCCCGCCGGAGCCTCGGTGGGCACAAAGCAGTGGGTCAAGTATTTTTTTGTTGTTGTTTTTTTCAAGTACCAGGTTGTTGCACGCAGACAGAGACAAGCAGAAAGCTGATCCAAGAGAGAGGGTTATCTTCGAAAGCGATACGTAAGCTCAAACCCCAAAGCTCAGTCCAGAGCGCCAGTAAGTGCTGGGCGTTTTCCCAGACCTGGAGGCTGGAAGCGTCCTGCAGGGAACGACATTCACCCATGAGAGAACATCGCTCCCTTCCCCGAAGGCCTCTAGTGCTGCCGGTCCGCTAAAGAAACAGCTTCACGTCTATAGCTGTGTTTGTGGGACGTTAGCCAAGGCCAGATAAGCCCACAAAAAGGCTCATTATTTTTGTGAAAACTAAAAATCTCAAAATAAATAAACCCCCAGCTTGTTAAACTCATTTTTCTGTTCTGGACAGGCTCATTAGTGATGGGAGTGCCCAAATGCTTCTGTTTTCCTTGTAGGTTTTTTTTTTAAAGCAGTTTTCCTAGCTTGTGGTTCATAGGCCAGTGACTAAATGTATTTATACTTTGCGGCACATCCCTGTACAGTCAGGGCTTGATCCTGCCAAGAAGGATCCCTGACCTGGCCCCTAAACCAGCACCCCCCGCTTGCACCCAGAGGGATAAAGGGCAGAGGCTGCTCCTGTGCCCAGCCTCGAGCCCGTGCTCACCGATGTGCTGGAGAGGGGCCAGATAGCTCAGCCTCTTACCGAAACCATCGGACAAACTGTCTTGATGGGCATTTTTCCATCGTTACCGTTGCCTTACCAGCAAGCTACGCCCTGCTGAGAGCATGATCTCCTTTAAGCGTTCCCTCAACACATAAATCATCAGGCAGCAGCGCAGCCCCGTCTATCAGGTACACGTATGTAAAGGATCTGAAGTGCTAACTAGAGACATTTATTTCTATTGAAGAACATCTCTCAAACGCTTCACGAATCCCCAAACCTATACAATGTTCAACCGAATTTGAGGTTTTGACACACAGAATAAGAGAAATAAGGCAGCAAACTCCATCTGCGACGACCTCTTTTGTCTTAATATTGCTAGCGCTCTTCCAAGCGCGCAGGCGAACAGCCGAGCGACTGCTCCCCCTGGACCAAGTGCGAGGTGGGGAACTGTAACAGATGGAATTTCTTGCCAAACTCCAAAGCGTTTTGATTCGGTAAATAAATTTATGA
This sequence comes from Theristicus caerulescens, assembly GCA_020745775.1. Lineage (NCBI taxonomy): Eukaryota > Metazoa > Chordata > Aves > Pelecaniformes > Threskiornithidae > Theristicus > Theristicus caerulescens. The sequence continues at coordinate 255,545 of CM036578.1, forward strand.
GAACTCGGTTATCTTAACCTACTTTTGTGCAAGAACAATCTTGCCTTAAAAAAAAAAAATTAAACAAAAAATTAAACAAAAACTCCCAAAACCCAACATATGAGGTATTCATCACAGGAAACCCAAAGACTCTTTTTGAACAGGTATCAAAATACATACATATACAACAATTTTTTTCTGCTGTCACAGTGCACTCTAATTATTTAATCACTTTCATTGCAACGAAATAGCCAGTACAGATAAAGTGAGAGAGTTTGATCATGTCCCACTGCTTTGACATGAAGAACAAATTTACAAGGTATAAACTGCGAGCCTTTGGATTACCTTAGAGAGGCAGAAATTTAGCAATCGTTAAAGCACACTGCTCAATTCCCAACTAGGGAAATAAAACATAAAAGGTTAGAGCTTCAGAAACTATTAAGATTGATCACCTAAAATCGTATTTTATTTTAAAAGTTTTGCTTTGGATTATTTCAATCCAACATCTGATGAACAAGAATCCTTTGTTCATACAAAGCACTATCAAACAGACATACGTTATTCCAGTTATCAAACACTTCTTGTCTTTATATTTGACACAAACATTACATAAAAGTCATGAAAGAATTTCCATGGAAGAGCTAATATTTCTTCTGAATATGAAGATATGAAGTAACATTGATACCTCCCCAAGCAAACCACTGTGTCGTACTGTCCACTCTACACTGGTCTCCTCCGCAAGATGCCCACTGGTTTTGCAGGGAGCGGCGCCGACATTTCCAGTTTCTCCTTCCCACCTCTCCTGCAACGACTGGTCATAAAACACTCGTAGCAAATGTTCTCTCAGCCTTGTATGTTCACAGAGTGAAGCAGACAAGCTAAAAGTCTCCTTTGTTTGTTTTTTTATTCTCCCGTGTGTGTGTGCGTGTGAGTTTTCTGCTGGCTGGCCAGACCCAGAGCACGTGGAAGAGGAAGGACGATCTTCAGCCTGCCATATTGCTTGCTGTAAGTGTAAGTGTCAATCACAGTGCACACCAAAATTCCAGTTGAGTTGCTCAATACACAGGTTATCCTGCTAAGCGTATTCCCCTTGACAGTAGGATTGTCCCAGAGCTGTGGATGCTAGAGATAAGCACAGTAATTCATATACAGACAGTTGCTGTTACAGTAACCTGAAGTCTTTTTTATCTCTGAATTTCCATTCATACTTCAGACCTCGAAGACAGAAAAGAGCATCTCCTCCGAATGTGCTGTGCGTGGCTGGACACTTAATTCTTAGAAACATGAATGCTAGGCATAAAAATATAAAGAAAATAAGGCATTACAAATGAGTCAAAGTAAATTTACAGAGATCCTGCTCTTGACACAGATTAACTTTGGTCGTTCATGACCAAAAAGAAAACAAAACCAAAAACTCCCTACTTAAATGCCAGAAACTTCTGCCTGAGCAAAAAATTACAAGTTTAATTCTATTTTTCCCCAAAAGAACAAGTGATTCCTTGGTGGTAGAAGTCCATCAGAACCTGAGAGCCAAGGTCGCTGGTCGCACTGTTGGGGATCTTCCCCTGCGAGAGGAACAGGGTGAGGTCCAGTGACAGTCACACACGTACCGCGGTGCTTCCCCGGGGCAGCTGCTGCTACAGATCAGCTAAGGAGAAACGAACAACAGGAGTGTTCCCACTGAAATCTTCCCGGTGTTCCCCAGTTTTCATACGTTCTTAATTCAGGGCACAGAGAAAGCTGGTCTTTTCCAAAACCATCATTAGTATGGTTATATCACCTCTGGAGAGATGGGGGGTGCGTGTGGAGATGGACAGGGACACAGTAAAACCCTGTGCGTTTCTCTGAGAAACATCCTAAATGAACCAAAAAAGTACACTGAAGAAACTGTTCTTAGAAATGTACGGTTTGTTTCGTTTCTTAATTACTAAGTGCCAATTAAAACGACGTGGCAGTCACAAGGAAGTTAAGTGTGAGAAACCCACAAATTTAAAAGAAACTCAGCTAAACAGGAGAGGAAAATGACTTTTCTTGTCTTGTCCTTGCCTGAATTTATTTGATGAAAACATAAGATGTTGCAGCTTTTTTTTAAATCCCAGAAGAATTTGGGAACAAGGTGAACTGAGGGTCAGCCAGAGTCTCCTCTCTTGCAGGACCGTGAGATCTTCTTTACCGTTGTAAGTGGCACATGCCTTTTTTTTTTTAAATTAAATAAATGTTAGCGTTGTGGAAAATTCTCAGTAGAGTACAAAAGAGTTCATGCAGCCTGCTAGCGGCTGAAGCATTTGCTGCCTACCATATAAATACAAATACTAAGAATTCATTCACGTGGCTGTGGAGTCCTACGGAGCCATGCCAGTCTACCAACGACCGGGCAGGGAAGCCGCTCCAGAAGCTGCATGCTGTCACGTCACCGTCCCCAGCAGCGTTTCCTACACCGCTCTATAAGAGCGGAGATCCCTAACGCAGTTCACAGCGGTCACAGCCACCGACCGAAGCATTTGCAACTAGAAGGAGGGAGAAGATACAAAGCTTGAGAACTTCTGATTGAAGTTTTTACAGTGCTCGTAACTGGGATTTTGGTAAGGATCCATCTTGATATATGATCAAAACAAGGATGTGTGCGTTAGTAAATGAACTCCCATCAGAGTACGCTTAGTTTCCAAAAGTCAACTTGTTTTTACATTCAGTCTCCCGAGACCACACACCACATCATAGCCTACGGGCTGAAAATTACACTGAAAAACAATAAAGCTGTTTTTCAATACGGGAGAGCAAAGGGGTAAACAGCTAGATTGTCCATAAGCAACAACTGGGCTCTTTCTTATGCTCCTAAACCTCAGGAACATGTTTGTTTATATTTGCACAGACACATATTACGTATAACTCCACAAAATCTAAGAGTGTTCCAGAGTAAACTATTTTTCATGACAAGTGTCGACTAAAGGATGAGGCTGGATGGCCAAGAGCTTTGGCCCCGGGGGGAGGAATGGGGGAGCAAACAAACAAAACTGGAGGATGTGATGGAAGTCGAGACAGACCCTTAACCACCGTGGCACCAGCGGGCGACGTAATAATAATAATAATAATGCACAAGAAACAGGCATGTCCAAGCTCCACGTAACCAGTGGCACCAAAACATGCAATAGACTAAAATCTATCCTATTGTTTCCCTGTGATAAATGAAACACAGAATATATAAGTCACTACACCAGTATTCAAAACATGATGCCACTAAACATTTCTTTCAGTGGCCAAACACTTGAACAAGGCATCAACTAGAAACCAAGATCCAACTCATCGCTTTTTGTGTGTTTTCCTCCTCAGCTTCACAGTGACCCGATATTGGATTTCCTAAGTGTGGCATGAACTGTTTTGCCTTATGAACATCACTGATGCGGGTACATGGGACGAGGTTGTTACTACTTAGTTTACTCCCAGGAATTGCTCCCAGCAGTAAGTAGCAGTTCACAACTAACCTTCAGCAGAAGTTCAAAAAAATTAGTTAAATAGGAATTTTAATGTCTTTAACAGAATCTCTTCATCTGAAACAATACAGTTATATCCACAGAGCAGCATCAAGTTTATCAGACAGTACAGGACTTGTCAGTAGGCTGCTGAGATGCAGAGGAGGCAACGCCGGGGCTCGTGGCGTTTGTTTTGGGGAAAACTGTAGGCTTCGGCCGAGTTGCCGGAGGTTTCACCTGGGTGGCCATTTTGACCGACTTCACTGGCCTGAAGGTGCAGGGTATGTCGCCGGCTGTGCTAGCGCTGCGCTGGAAAGCGGGTTCAGTGTCCTTGAGGATCTGCGTGTGCAGAGGGCTGGAAGGTTCCGAGGTGGGGGCCACCACTGGAGACGTCTTCAAAGGCTCCAGGGTGTCGAGGACAACATCTGGCGTGTGCTTTACGCTGCTTTGCCTTTCCAGCTCCCGCAGCTCATTCAGAGCAGAGTTCATAGTAGCTTCAATATCCTGCAAACACAAAAGAGAAACCGAGTGAGTAACAGAACCCAGACACATAAATACAGAGATAAAAGTCAGTCTTTGAGAACGACGTATTTGTTTTCAGCCTGTAAACACCAACACTCAAATCAACTGGCGGGTCAAGGACCTTTAGGTGTCAAAGTGAAACCCACGCCAAACTACACAGCGTTACATACTGAAGCCAATAAGCAGTAATATTTTCCATCAACAGGGAGCAAAATAATTGCTAGCGCTTTCTCGATGCTAGTCTGGTCCTTTACTGGTCCTGATGCTGCTTGGACTTCAAGTACCGTCCCAAAATGCAGCAACGAACAGAAAAGCACGCGATCCAAAGTATTAGGATCCCTTCTTGTACTTTATTTGGCATGTGAGATTCAGGAGAGTAAATTCTTGAGGACAGGAGTGATGATTTTGACACTGGCTGATGGGCCACACACCGAATGCTGAAATCCCTGTGTGTTCTTGCTGCCTCATTGGTTTTCCGGCTGTCCGAGTTGTCTTCCCTTCCCAGAAAGGTATTACATGGGACTCAAAATTTTAATGTTTTAGAAAACACAGAAGATATCAGAAACATATACAGAAATTCAAGTTGGCACTTCTCCTTCCTCTTATAAAATATTACAGTTATTAACAAATAAATATAAAGAGAACTTGGAGAGAAAATCGGGGCTTTTTGTGTTCTCGGCTGCAGCAGGACCTACATGTCTGCTGCGGCCCGCGCTGCGGAGCCCACTGGTGCACAGAATTCACCGGAGAGCAGAGGAGCTCAGCCTTGCTGTGACTCACAGTTTGGCTACAGCTTTTTAGCTTCCTTAGAGGTTTTTCAGGGGGTGGGGAAGGTAAATCAGTCAAGGAATGGTGGAAGAAACCAGAGACAGTAATCCGACACTCGAGTCTATCTTGAGGCCAGGCAGATTTTACTTACGAAGTTAGGGAAAATATGCAAAATGCATGATGATTCTGAGATGGTGTTTGAACAGATACTACAGGGCAAAGAGAAACACTAATTTAACACAGCTTCCCCCCCTCCCCGCCTTTTCTTTTTTTTTCCCCCTCCTCTTTTCTTTTTCTCCCCAGACTCTTCTCCAGTGAAAACTACGGAGTTAACGTTCTGGCAGGAGGAGGAGACAGAACAACTTCAATTAGAGCTTAATTGAAAAAACAAAGAAACTGATTTATGTCAACCAAAGCCTTGGAAGGACAATGAAATACAAAGACAACAAGAACCATACATTATAATTCCTTGGGAATAAATTGGCTAAAGATATTAATAATGGCAAAACACAATTTTCCATCAGAGTATGTATCAGATTTTCATTTGGACCTTATTTATTACTTGACATTGCTGTTTTGTCAATAAAAATGATGGTTAATTTTCACATATCTTCCCCAGATCTTTAGAAACCTACAGACTCCTGAACCAGGCAGAGAAGTCAGGTCTCCCAGGGCTGGCTTTGTAATCGGAGACCCAAGCATTCCTTGGCTTTAGATAGATCCATCGCATACTGAAAACAGTTGGTATAGGCGAGGTGCGTGTGCAGGCACATCTAACAGCTTGGAGCGGGAGAAAGGGAAGATCCTGCATGGAAGAGGGAAATCTCTAACGTTTACATTGTTCACCCCACAGTAGCTGTCGCTTGTTCAAATCTAAGTCTGACTGACAATTGTTTTCTGTTCCACTCGTGAAACCACAGATGCACGGATGCAAAGACACCACTTGCGTTTATTGTTAACAACAGGCACTGCTGCGGCAGCTTACAGTCCCAGACACGGGGACGGGACAGATCGCTGCGTACAGAGATGCAGAGAATATGCACAGAGATGAAGCATCTGTAATAAACCAGCCTGTGTCAAAATGAGAAGAGATGAAGAAAAATACTAACACCACCTTCCCCTTTAAGCTGCACAGAAGGAATTTGAGAAGATGGTTTCCTTGTTGTCTGGTCAGTGTGTGGAGTCAGTCCCAAAAGCAGAGCTCTCTGCAAAGTTAAAACACAGCTGCGTACGCATCGGTAGCCTGCCCTCATTTCAAGGCACTTGTCTAAATAAATAACTAATGAAAACTAGCAGTATTATGTTCAAAGTTGGTTTCTAATCACACACTGAACCCTGTAAAGCATATAAAGATGCCACTGTGAGCACTGTACAACTCAGCAGCCTGCTTTTATTTTGACTGTACTGCTCCATATGCTTCCAATGTCTAACCACAGGCAAGTTTGCACAACTGACAGGAGAACGGTAAATTGACACTAAATACTTTACTTTTCTCATGTCTTGAAGTTATGATTGTTTAATTTTTTGCTGACAGCTTTGGAATCTGTGTAACTTTCTGAAATGGACGTTTTTATTGTTGAAACTAAATTCTGAGTAATGAACAGGGCCAAGTTTTTATGGAGGAAGGACCTGACTGTTTATCTTCACTCATGAAAGCAGCCTCAGTGACTTATACAAAGTGAGGTTGAAAGACTAGACTCAAGCTGTGGAGTAAGTTAATATTGCACTGCAAGAAGGGAACGGATACGAGATTAAATCAGACTTCGCATTAAATCATCTCATTATATCCCACATCCTTTCAGTTTTCAAAACAAATCTTTAAGGCAAAGCCCTCCCATTTACCTGTGCAATAACTTCAGGGTCCATGGGCCGATGGTTGTTAAAGCTCTTGGACCTCCCTGCTGTCACAGTTTTCCGGATCTGCGGGCTGTCTATCCTGTTCTTCAGAGACGAGTGTCGGCTGATAGAATTGAGGCTGCCGTGGCCACTGATGGAGCATTTATCTGGAACCTCCTTGGGAAGACTTTGGCTCATAATGGGCTGAGATGAGGGTCTGGAACCGGCTATGGCTCCTGGGGAGGCTGGTTCTGCCATTGAACTACCTAGTCCGTGGCTGTCACTTTGACGGAAGGCTCTTCTGATGCTGCCTGACTCTGGTTTCTTTCTTTGCCTTCAGTCACAAAAGCAAAACAAGTCAATACAATCAGGTACACACAACGGGCTGTAATTTGAAGACATCCCCCCAAAACAACACAAAGGACAATGGGAAGAGACAAAGATGCCCAGATTACAAATACACCCAGGATTTTAGGAGTCATTATGAAACAGTAAAATTATAAACCATTCCAGTTTAACACTTCTAACAACAAGACTGAGTTTCTGGCAGCTGTGCGCATTCATCACAACACCAAAAAACTTGGATGGAATGTAATTAACTTGGTCAAGAAGAAAAGAATTTATATTTGAATAAAAAAAACCCTCTGTGCCATCAACAGGTTTTGATGATGTGTTTTTATTACATTAGAAGAGCAGAGCTACAATTTTTGACTGGAGGACACAGTATAAGTCTACTAAGCTCCTGGCCCAAGGCATCAAGTTATTATTTTCAGAGATTGGCAAGCAAAGAACCCCATAGTTTGGGGTTAATGATCACTTCCAATATTTGCTGGTGGTAATAGATGTTTCTTTTTCATTGCTTTAGCAGGACCATGAGGCATTATCTGTGTAGGGCTACAGATATAACAAAAGATGATGTCAAATGGATGAGCTGGTCCAAACAATTTAGTTTCTACCCCAGCACCATGCGGTCTGACAGCACGATTCCATTCAAATCATATGAAGGCCAATGCAGCAGAATACTTTATGCCATAGGTCTGAAGCTTGGCATCCATTATACAGGGAAGGATCCATTTATATATAGCACCAGCCCCATGAATAACTGCAAGAAAGTGTTAACTCCAGTAGGATTTTGGCATCCAAATAATAATTCAGTGGGTGGCACAACTGTCATTGCGAAACCATCTGATTTAATTTTGCCCAAGTCTGTTCACACATAGGTCAGAAGATTCATTCCTAAAGAAAAAACAACAAAATGAGTCTTATGCTACTGTTGCTAAATATCAGTTTCCCTAGTAAAGGGAAAAAAACTGGAGTGGACATTACCCAGGCTTCTTAAAAACTCTACATACAACACTAGCAAAACCAGCAGATGGGGAAGCTCCAACATAGCTCTGTGCGTTACACAAATCTTTCCCTAACTGGCGGAATGGCATATTTCATTGGCTCACACAACAAGTATCACCAAAGCAAGCCCAGATCCCAAGCTGATGCAGATTAACATAGCTTCACTGATACCAATGGAGCTCTGCCGACTCCCATAAACTAAGGACCAGGCTCTGTGTAGGACATGAGCAGGTCCGAACCTTTAAAAAGGATGCATTTCTGTTAATGCCTTTATAGACTACATTCTGTTAAATTAACTGAAGGTTAAAAATATCCACTCCCATAAAACTGTAATTATCATATTAATACCTTCACTGCACAATAGAGAGAGGTGGTTTTTTTAAATACTAAGGAAATAATCAGAAAGATATGGGGGTTAAGTCTGCTCCAGAATAATTAAATAACAGATCAGGAAATTTAGTCTGTTACTAGCTTAATTTCCCAGATTTTTTATTATGCTGAATGCTGGCTAAAGTAACAATTTCTGGTTGAGGAGGTAAAGTTAGAGCAACAGGGAGGTGTGCTGTTTCACTGCAAGCATATGGTTAGTAACCTAAGGTGAGAGGCGCTGGAGAAACGAAAGAATGTTACGGGCAATGCCAGATGGTGGGACTTAAGGTATGTCATTTAGCACAAAACGTGAGACTAGTTTCTGAAGAAATTGTCCCCCACCCCATAAGACAAAACATGTTAAATGTAAACGAGACGTAACAAATCACAGAACGTAACAAGGAATAGGAACACACGATTACAAGAACTCACTCTGCTATTCCCCTTCCTTTCTCTGTGCGCTTAGCTTATAAAATAGGACATATTTGGGAAAATGGGAACAGATGGCACCGTGGGGATAGGGAAGAGAAGCCAGTGGGATTTTAAATGAGCACTGGCCACACTGGTGACAGAGGGAGAGAGGACAGCAAAATGTGAGCAAGTTAGAAAAGGGGGAAGCAGAGAATAACGGTGGCAGCGCTCGTTAGTTATCCTTCTTCAGGGAAGGAAATATTTTACTGGACTCATCACCAAGATCTTTATAGTTAAGTAAAATAATGCAAGGCTGTTCTTACTTGTTGATGTTTGCAAGGTAAATATCTGCGACGTGACCCCCACTGGGGCAACTGGCACCAGCTCTAGCAGTCACTTTTTCTTCCGGTGGCTCAGAATTTATTTCTATTTCAGACTTCGGACTGGATCTTTCAGAGATACCATCCTCACTAGGAAGGAGGAGGGAAGGAAATCACAACCAAACCAGGACCAACAGCACTGAATTTCAGATACAGCACTGTGTGTGTAAACATACATACAGGACAACAGCACTGTGCTGGCATCTTTCTCTTAAGCATCATTACGTATCTTTCAAATGAGAGAGCCTGATTTCTGTGAGCAACCTGGAGATCCCAGCTCTGCATCTTTAACAGGCTGGCAGCACCAGAACAATTTTTACATCGCGCCTCCACATACGTGGACACCTACGCCTCTGCGGAGCTCTGCTTGTTTCAAGAGGACTCCCTTCTCGCAGGGGAGGTCGAAGGATGAACTCTCCCCACCTGGTGTCAACATCTTGACACAAACACTCCATTCCGCACCTGAGTTTTAAGCAAGCCCATCTTGCAGATGGGCTTAAAGTGTAACATACGTGTCTTGAACGACGATATACTGATGAGGAATAAGGCCGTCAATTCCATTGTGGCGTCCCTCCCACCAGTCATCTGAGGCCCGCTGATAGAGTAAGAGAGAAGCTCCTTTTTTAAAGGACAGCTCTCGTGCAGTCCTGCCAATGTAGTCGAACTTCGCTATTGCTTCTATGGGCTCACACTCTAGGAGATAGAAGGGAATAAACAATAATTCACTAAACACTTGGGCTCAGGTAAGTATTCAACAGTTTAAACCTACCATAAAACAACTTATGACGAGAGCATGGAAGAGGATAAAGTGTTGCTTCTTAAGGCAGCAGAGGGTTGAAGCAGCAAGATTCAGAGGGGAACCCCTATAATATGAGGATGTTGCAATTTCAGCATTTACCTAACCTCTATGTGGTGGACGCATTCACGTTTTCCAAGTCACAAACCCACCCACAGCAATTCAAGTGTAAAAAGATGGAAGTGGCAATGGCAAAATTAGTATCTCATTAAAATAAAAAAAATTTCAAAGCTGCGTAGCAATCAGGTATGTTCCTGACAAAAATCTGCCTATGGCAAGCTTTCTTAAAGGCAGCTAAACTAAACCTCCCGGGCCGGCAAGCAGGAGTTGTTATTAGCATTTAGGGAGGGAAACATCCTCTGATTCCAAGCTGCTTCAGAAATAAAGCATCTATTCAGAAGGAAATTTCTGCTGCCTGTGAGGTTCACCTGACCCAGGAGACCGGATTCTGGCACCGTGGGAGGCCGTGCTATTCATCGAACTGTCATGGAAGCTAAGGAAAACATGCAGTGCCTCCACCGCTGCGGTTTGTGCAGCGATCAGGAGAGCAAGCGGCTCCCCCGGGCTCCGCACAGCTGGGCTGCACCGTGCAAGCCAAGCACAGCGGCACCGCGCTCGGAGCTGCACAACGCGCTCCAAATTTGACTGCTCCTACGTGAAAAGCTCACAGAACTACAGCCATGCTGCGTCTGCAACCAGCCGCTAATCCGGGTCCCTGTAGGACTCTGATATTATACTGAGGGACGATTTGGGCATTTAGACACTCGAGAAAATCAATACGAAATTCATGTGGATTATTTTTAAGACTTAGAAAAATCTGCCATTGGTTGAGTCTAAATATATATTAAGCCAGCTCCCAATTCGAGGCAGGAATCAGGGGAATGGAGATGAGCTCAACCACACAGCCCCAGTGGACTTCAGCCTCTAATTACTTTAAAGGAGCTTTAACGCAGCCAAGCGGTCCATGGAAATCGAGTTCTTTCCTGGAGAAAGAGATTTGTGGTTCCTCTTCCTGGACAAGGAAAGATATGCCATTTCACACAGAGATCTCTGCATCACGGGAAGCTTCTACAGTGCAAGAGCCAGCCGAAAAGGACTGGAAGGCCAAACGTGAGCCACAGCTTTTACAATTATTCCTTGGGAGAGCATACGCTCAAGAAGTAGGTCTCCAAGTCTGCTCATAGGCAGGCAACGTAGCAGCTGGGCTTGAGAAGATATATAGTGTAAATCCATCTGAGCGAGCTGATGCTGCAGTACCACCGTCTCATCAGCCGGTCCGAGAGCAGAGCAGAAGCATCCCCCCCAGAGAGCCCCATCTGCATCTGTAGTTACAAAGCACGAAGTGACCAAGCGCTGAGGGCAATCAGCAACAGGATCTGCTAGATCGACCCCCCAGTAATTAATTTCTCCATTACTAAACCAGACAGCTCAGAATTCTGTCAAATCGCACATTTCAGGTAAGCCCGTGGTCAGCCTCACACGAATCCCGTTATCAGCCCTCAGCCACCAGAGAGAGATCTGCAAGGGTGAGAAAAGCCTGGCCCATGTTTGCAGCTTGTGATAGCTGCCTTGCTCAGACTCCCCAAAGCACAGTTATCTGGTTTTGGCTCCTTCTTTCCTCTTGCTTGTTTTGCCTCTGGAGCCAGCTTCTTCATAACACTAAAAAACTGATAATGCTGTTTTTTGGTGTCCCCCTCCATTTACGAAGGGGATGGGAGTGTGGTTTTGTAAATTCCATCTGTTTCATTAAGAAGTGTTTATTGTTCCAGATGAGTGCGGCACTCAGGTTTCTTATGTTTCCAATTTGCTTTTTAGGACTCTGGCTTTCGTCCAGAGAAGTGATTTTAGACTTTAATTTCCAGTAGCTTTTTCCTACTACACTTATGCTCAGAGAAGAAAGCTGTGCGAATAAAGAGCAATAAGGCTAAGCCAAACAATTACCCCTGCCAGTCTGACAGCCTGTGCAGGAAAGCAGCAGTTTTAAATCTTTCCACTCATACACATAATTTAATGAACATATGACCTGCTTGTCTTTCAGCATTTCTGACCTCTTATGCCTGTCTCAAACCCGAGTGTCCACTCACTCGTACAGCGAGGCTGACGGTCAACAGCATGGATGCTCTGCAAAACACGATCTCTGCCCGCACCCCAAAACCGATTCCTTCCTTCCATGAAGGTGGCTGGGATGACAGCTCTACTTTGAGAGGACTAGTGCCAGCCTCGCAAAAGAGCTAAAGGAGCAAGCGCTTGGTCACATCTAAAGACTGAAGGAGTGAGAAAAAGCTAAGAACGTCTGTCCCGCTGAGTCGCGGAGCTGTACGCTGCACTTCTGCCAAGCGCACCTGAGGTATGACGCTGCACAGCCCAATTAAAAGGATGTGAGACTCCTTAGTTAACCAGACCTTGCTGCTCCCTCAAAAAGATAGAGGCCCAGCTCCCTCCTCTGCTTTGGTGCCAAATGCTCCCTCCCAAATGCTTCCTATGGAATATTCCATGTAGGTTGCAGAACTCCATCCAAAATGCCTCCAATTTTTACCTTGCTCAGGGGCCCCACGCAATCTAGTTCCAGAGGCTGTAAAAGAGTGTCCTTCTCTAATCTCTAACTGCTCATTTTCCCATCATTGTGCCCTCGCAGCTACATGAGCAATCTAAAAATCCCATACAGAAACAATACAAGTACACCCCATGGTGTTCCAGCCTGCAGGCTTTACTCCCAGGCTTTACACATGCGGGAAGAGTTAGCATTTCCTTTGTTACAGCAATGAAATTGCTCCTTCTTTAGGTACAAACTCAAAAAGGACATGTCTCATGCATTTTTAAGCAGCTAACGCTTTTCAGAAAGAACACTCTGTTCGAGACAGCGAACTCATGGTTCATTCCCGTAGGCTTTGTGTTTCCTCCCAACAACCTTGGTGAGGAGTCGCTGTGACAGTGCTTGACCTTGCCGAGGGAGAACTGATTTTCCAGCATTTCTAGCAGTGCTCAACATCGTTTCCTCTGTTATTGGTGTGTGAGCACCGTGAAGCCAGCAGGAGCACAGCAATGGCATGGGAAAGGTTTGTTAGGCAACTGCTGGAGGAAAGAGAGCAAAAAGCAGTGCAGAAGCACATGGCAGGGCTACTGAGCAGATTCCTAGAGACCAGCTCAAAAAGGATGCCACCTAATTCTAAGGGAATGCTACCTTCTCCCCACCTTTACAACTGAGGCCATCACAAGCAAAACCATTGCAGAATTTACTTAGACAATTGCAAGGGGCCAAAACCCAAGAATAAAACCATATTCTGTCCTGGTTTGGTCAGTCTGCTTTACATGCTGGTCAGTATTCTGGGGATCACATTTCACATCAGTAGTGTAATCTTTTCCTCTGCTCTGGAGGGAGCTCACGTGCAGCTGAGGCTTTGGAATTATCAACAACAGACGCTCCAAGACTGCAGTGTCACCTTTTGCTTAGGAAATATCATGAAATTCTCAGCGTTGGGACCCCTTTTTCACTGATCAGACAAGAAGGGTAACAGAGTTTGCCAAAGACAACCCAAAAAAATCAGAGAGGCCACCAGGACCCTCTAGCCTAAAACCTGGCTCCCAGTGGAAGACAAACAGTTTTTGATTTTATTTCGCTCGCTTCCTTAAAGCAGAAGCACTGGGGCTTAAGGCACTCAATTCCCTTGCCAAAGCTACCGAAAGGGGAAATGCCTGGCAGACGCAGCAGGGAGCGGGAGCACACGCTGACACATATCCAGCCTTTGGCTCTCCGCTTCCTCCACGTCTTCCAACTCTAAGATCCTTCTAGGGTACAGATGAGCTCAAACAGTCATTCAGGCGTGGAGTGTGCCCAGGCCTGCTGCTAAGATAAGATACCCTTGAAAAAGGGATACTTTAAAACCAGTCAGGTAACTTCTAAAGAATCCCATTGATCCCATACTTTTTTACTTTTTGGCATCAAATGCTGTATGTGATGTTTCAAGTGGCTATTCCGATTTAAACTCCAGTTTGGATCTAACTTTGAACTTAAATTGCAAGGCCCTATCTATATGCCTCCCCACAGCAGGTTGCACCAGTTAACCAAGGAGTTAACAGATTTTGCATACCATCATCGCTGGTGTGGTGCTCAGCCGTAACGTCCTGGACCGAGTCTTCTGTTGAGGCTCTCTCTCCATGAGGGCTTTCGCTACAACAGAGGGAAACAGAGAAGGTGCTTTACACTGGTAGAAACCGAGTTTCCTCATTTACAAAAAAATCAAAGATAACTTAACTAGGAACATCCATATCGGAAGTCAATATCTAGGTTCTACTGTGACAGACACTTTGCAGATGCATTTGCACATACTGAAGTCAGTGTGTCTAAAAATCAAGCTAAGTTCTTATTTGATCAAGCAAACCAAACATCGTTGTTAACCTTCTTGTATGCTATCAGGAAAAGCCACCTTCAGATCTTATAACTTGGACCTCTGGAGATGTTCAGAAGTCAGACAGCAGTGGCATGTTGGGTCTAGCTCCTCTCTGCCATGCCAGAATTATTCCCTCAGCTGTATTCTCCGTTGCTCTAATTAGCTCATTAGATGACTGATGAGATAGCTGCCACTTCCTGGGGGAAATTATTTCTCAATTCATAATGATATTTCCAGGTCTGAGTTTGTCATCTCCCTCTTTCCCTTTTATCACAATCTTAAATTCTCCCATTCATTTCAGTGAACGACTCCCATAGCCAGATTAATTGCCTGGAATCTTTATTTACGGAGCACCTAAACCACCAGGAATACTCATTTATGTTTTGCACGAAGAAAAGCTTTGAAAGGATCAATAGACAACAAGTGGCAACCAAAGGTTATGTTTTTCTAAGAAGCTACACGAGCAGTTCCCTCAGGACAGGAGCAGAAAGGAAACTGGAAGAGGATCCGTTGCCTCTCCCAAGTAGCTCCGCAGACCTGCTGCCAGCTGGCAGCGCTGCCTGCCTGCCCTGCCTGCTCGGCTTAGAAGAAAAAAAAAAAGTGCTCACTCCTCATCTTACCAGATGCTGTTGCTAAAGACAAAACGTGTTTGCTGCACTCTTAACACTGTAACTCGTTAGAAGTGATTTTTAATTCTCTTCACGCAGTAGAAACTTCATCCCTCGTTTTGGCCTTGCAATGGTTAAAGTAAGTGATCACGGATGTAAAGCGCTCTCCCTTTGGTAATCTACCTCCTATACCCTTTTAAAGTGGAGAAAAAAAGAAGGGGTAAAATGTTTGGATAATTCTGGCGTCTCATTATGGTTAATCCACATGACACGAAGCTGCCCCACCATCTTCTGAGTCAGTACCTCAGGAATCAACCTTTCCCATCCTTCGCAAAGCCTTTATGCTACTTAATAAAGTTTACAGAAGAATTTGAAGCCAAATGGAGGTCCCAAGAGGAACGCAGCATTGAGGGCTAAAGTTTCATGCAGACTGTGAAGTAATGTCGCATACAGCCAACGCTAAAGATCCAAATACTGCACAAAGACCACGTGCCTCCTCCTATCCATGCCTCCAACAGCACTTTCCACCCAAAACCCTGTCCTGGCTGCAGACTCAGTCCCTCTGCCACGTGAGCCCCGGGATGCCGCAGCGGTTAGTGCTAGGCTGCTGGGTTTCACCCCGAGGGCTCCGAAAGTGCAAGCAATGTATACCGCTGGAGGAATGCAATGCAAGTGGAGCATCTATAAGCTATCTTCTTCCCTGTGATTCTGATGGTCTCACTTGCCGGTATGCAGGACTCCTGGACTCTCCCCATGCTGTCCCTCGTGCAGCCTCAGATGGACAGACAGATGCAGCACAGTCCTAGGCTTGACTCAAAGGCAGTATTTCAAAGATGCCTGCAGCACAGCCCTGAATTTGTCATCAACTCTGAACCTTGCCCTACCCTCCTCCGCCCGAGGCGAGCCGTTTCAAAGCTCCTCGGCAGCTGCCGACGCGGAGCGAGTGCCGCTCGCCGCGAGAGCGCAGAGCACACGAGCCGTGGCGCCGAGCCCGGGCAGCCTCCACACCAAAGCACCGCCTGCGAGCTCCCCGGCACAAAGACGACTCAGCCCAGTGAAGTGGCACCGGGATATCACAAAGGTAGCGGGCTCCATTCCCTGATGAATCAGCTGAACGACAAGGATTCACTCTGCTGCTTGCACGCTTTGTGGCAAGGAGCCCTATGGGCAATAACTAACAACTATCTAAATACCAGGGCTATGAGAAGGCTGGAATGGGAACCAGATGCTTCTTCCTGGCTTTAAGCAGCCTCCCTTGCTTGCTTCTACCCTTCTCTGCTTAAGAGGGTCTCAGGTCAGGGTGGTTAGGAAGGGCAATGAAGAAAAACCAAATGCCTTCAGGAAATTGGTATTACCTTCCAGGACATTTTGCCTCCTACATCCTCATGTGAAGCATCTCCCATACTGAGTGTACTGAACATTTCACATTTTTATTCCCTTCACCTTATGGGACAAAACCTCTTGTCAAAGTTAATGTGTTTCCTTAAGGTCATAAAGATTCTTAAATTTTTTTTCTCTACAATTCTTTCACATATAACATCAGCTAAAAACATCAGAGCGAAGGGTAAAATTAACAGAATTTCCAAAAGAGGCTCTGGCAAGGCTTCTGCATACAGCAGTTAGTATAGAGGAGCCTCTCCTCACCGCACGTACGTGGAGCGAGCTGATAGTGAAAGCGACTCTGAAACAAGTCAGGGAAACAAGGCTAGCTCTGTCGCCAGAGTGACTTCATTTAAAAGATGTATTTATTTTAGTATATGAAAATAATCATTTGCATTCCTGGGACACTGGAGGAGGGAAGGAGCGGGGGGAGAAGCAGGACACAATTTAACATTCCTCATTTTCAGAGGGAGAGATCAGCTTGGCCAGTAGGAAAGAAAACACCTCCTTTCCTTCCCCCACTCCCCAACCTTCCACCCCAGATGACAGGAGCCGCTCTGGCTGAATTGCTTCCAGATGTGGCTTTCAGACTGAACACGCGGCCGGGCCTCTTGAGCTTTAAGCTGGATGGAAACGGTGATTTTGCATTCCTCCCTCTTCCCTCCCCCACCGTCAGTGCTGCCCTGAAAATTAAACCATGCCACAGCTTTCTAGGTTCAGTTGCAAGTGACCCCTGCGTCTGAAGCAAAGGCACTCAAGACAAGCAGGAAAAAAAGGCAAAAGTAGGAGAAAAAAAGAAAAAAAAGGGATTGATTTTGGCAGCTACCATATCAGAACATCCAAGAAAATCTCTACACAACCTTGCCTTTCAAGATAAGCGAGCTAGGTTTGACAACTGAATAGCTACTTTCTACCAGCTTATTTCTTTTAAGTTGATGTCTCTCCAGAGATACCAGAGCCATCTTCTCTTCCATAAAACAGATTTTTGAAAGGCTGGGCCAGATGCTCGAATCCAGAATTAGACGCATGACTGTAGCATGCTAATCCGTAAATAAATATCCACTCATTCATTTTCTCCTCAGTGGTATCTCTCATACCAGTAATCCTCGGCGTTTCCACCTCCGCTATAGACTGGACCCTCCAGCTCCCTTGGTCCTGGGAAGATGTTCTCATGTTGGATGATGATGGTTTTGATCAATTCATTGACATGAGCTTGGCAAGAGACTTGATCGTGACCTTCAGGCACAGACATCAGTGTTGGCCCAAAGCAGATGGCTAAATTGTAGGGATCCATCATGTTCTCTTCACTGAACTGAGATAAACTGCAAAAGACAGAAGTGGGGAGGAGGGTTAACAGCAGAAAACATTATCATCATCATCGCCTGCTGGAGAACACACAGCTGAGCTGGGAAGGTTTGCTTTGGGCTTTCTGCTGTTTAAAGCTGATCAGCTGGGACATGAATGTTCTGGGTCTGTGTAAAAAATGAGATACTGATTGCATTTAGAGAGAAATGAAATAGAAACCCCAAAGGGCGTTTGAAAGCTCAAGACTATGCAAAAAGCACCGGGTGCTGACTTTACAAGCGGAGGGCATTCTTCTTCTTCTGTATTATTGTTCATAGCCCAGCACTCAATACCAGAGTTCTATCAGGTCCTCTCTGCCTAAACGCACGTGATCAAGCGTGCCAAGTGTTACAACATTTCTCCAAGGTCCAGGAGCTTCTCAAGTGGGCCTTTCTGGGGACTTTTCTTCAGGATTTCCCAGCAAATCTGAATCTTATAGTTTCTATATGGTGCCTTTTTTTTTAAACACACAATTTTTATCTGACTAAATTTTGTCCCAAACCTACAATTTACGCCTTTCAGGTACCAATTAAAGATTGAACAGAAAACTACGTTCCAATACAATTCCCCTTGAAACTCCCTGTTTTCTAGATCACTACTTGGAATAATTACAAGCTACTGAGACTGGAAAGTCATACATTTCAGTGACTCCAGGAGTGACATCCGTGAAACAAACCCCCTGCTTTCCAAAGAGAAATAACCACTTGAATATATGGATAGCTTTAGTAAATGTCCTGCTCCTTTTTAATATAAATCTTTTAGAAATACCTCGAACTCTAACATTGTCTCATTTTAATGTAAGGAATAAGATGGTCACTAAAAGTAGTTGATGAACAGGAGCTTTACAAAAGCAGACAGTAAGCCTCAGACCTCTGTTAGGTCAAAATATTGTCTTACAGTTGTATTTCTCTTTCACCTAAATGGTATTCAAAGGCCTGTGACAATCTATATATAACCTTCTGCTTAGGACATTTTTCCTTTATGCTACCTCAAGTGTCAAGACCACGTTACTGGAGGAAACTACCGACTCCTTGCTGCCAAGCTATCCAATGAACCGGCCAGATGCAGTGGACTGTTTTCAAAAAAATACACTCACTCTCCACCACTCACACTACTAAGTACATAGTGCTCCTTGCTGGTGCGGAACCCCATTTCTGACTCTCTTGGTTACCAGCACATTATTCACTTTCATTTCTGGAACTCCTTTGAGATTGCATTCGTATCATTGGGATGAATTTCAGCAAGGCTGAAAAGCCCAGGAAGGCAGATGCAATAGCAAGCTACTGTGGCATTTGCACCTTGAACTGTTGCTCAGATCACACGCAGCAGTGTTAAGGCTGGTTCTGCCATTCATCATGTTTATACCAAGTCCTGCAGCAGGGCCATGGTGCTCTCAAGGATACTCACTGATTGAGGAATGCGAAGAGGTATCTCATTACAATCAGAGTGGTCTTTGGCAGGTTCAGAAGCACCTTCCGGATGTGGAGCGCTCTCTCTTGCAAATTATCCATTGCTGAAAGGAAGAAAGAGCACCACAGAGTCACCGTACCGCCATACCCACAGCTTGCCACTGAGTCCAAACGCAACCAGTATACTATGATGGTTCCTGTGCAAGCTATCATGAAGGGCAGCCAGCAGAGCAGCAGCAGCAGGAGGAAGGAAAGGTCTGCCCGTTTTCCGGATCCTCCAGCGCTGCCCAGCACGGGACCGCAAAGGCTGCAGGACCTGCTGGCGAAGCCTTTGACAGTGAAGGTCCCTGAACACGTGAAACTTCACTGCAAGTTCCTTCCTAGCGTGGGAGCACTGGATGTCATCTGTTTCAATAGTTCTGGCACAATAGCTCATTCAAGTTAGCTTAGAAAGGTGGGTGTTTAAAAAAGAAATTGTATAACACTCAAAGGAAAATTAACATAGTTAAAGGGTGAGGCAAAAAGCTCTGTGTGCAGCAGCCTACTGAGAAATAAGTGGGCAGCATAAATCATCTCAGAAGGGAGAACTTATTTGGAAGCAGATTTTTCTTTTCATATAATGTGAATTCAATTCTGTAAATGCATTTATCAGGAGAAGAAAACCACGAGCCATTTTAGAAGCAGTTATCTTCTGCTTTACTTCAAAGGCTGCCACCGCAAAGGCCATTTCACTACGTGGACAACAGAATCATTCTTCAATTCTGAAGGACGTGGCAATAGTCAGGCCATTTAAAATGAGGTTGTTCACATACAAAAAACACCAACAACCCTCTGCCCACCAGAACCACCTTTAGAAACCATCAAAAATGTTAACAACTGGACTGTGACTGCCCTCATGATTGATATTCTTTAACAGGAGCCCAGAAATGGCCCCTCATGGTTATGAAGCTAAAAGGTATATGACTACCGCCTTGCCAGCGAAAGAGAACATGCAGAAGCATGGCAGCAGTGTGTATTATCAACGCTAGGGAAAGCACACAGGGCAAGAAACCCTGCTGGTGATCCCTGCTTCTGAGAGGGCATTTCTGACACCTTCTGATGAGAGGTCTTAAAGATTGCTTTTCAGAAATGGAGGTTTTTGTTTTATTCTGTTTTAAAAGAATCCTGTCACAAAGCACTGTCTCAGAAAAATCCATGACACAGCCCTTAAAATCTATTCATTTCTACCTCCTTGCTCATTCATAAAAATGCTATGCTATGCTATTCTGCTATCAGAATAAGGATGGCTGTAACCAGGTAAATGCCGAGACTCTGGCTAACAGAGACTAGGATACCAGTGCAACACAAACGCAACCAAAGTAACCATAAAAAGATTATTTTGGAGCTAGGAAAAAGGAGGAGGGGAAGAGAGGAAAGTGGAAGATGAGGTTGGAAAAATTAATCCTATTTCTTTTCAGATCTTCATATACTTACTGACACAGGCAATCAGATCATGAAAGATATCCTTGGGGAAGAGAGGGTGCTCCAAGCCTCGGAAATAGAGCTTCAGAACTCCTGCTATTGAATCCATGTCATGGTCATTCTGGTCCCCAGCCAATGGATCTTCCCCTTCATGACAAGCAAAGAAAAACAGGCAAGAAAAAAATGACAATACTGGAGAAAAGCATCAGACTGGAAGGATGCACCTCAGCTGGAGAAAAGGATTTATGCAGCACAAAGTTAATCCCACCTACTCCAACTGCACTACAACCAGCATGAGGTAGAGAGATCTCTCCTGTGCATCGCAGTCGAGAAGGGAAGCCTCTGACAGCAATCCCAGGAGACCTGGGACAGCTTTCTATCAAGCAGATTACAGTCTGACACGGGAGCGCCTGGCTCACGCCCACGGAGGGTGGTGTTGCTCCTAGAGCGGTAGTAACACTTCCAGGCTCCAGATATTTTGGTAGGGTGTGAACTTCACAGATCCACCACGGAGGTGAACATTACACGAGTCCAGGAGCCGGTCTTTACGCAGACTCACAACTGAAGCTAAGGTGGACTCAGTGCACACGCAAGAGGCCACTGAGCATCGTGCGCTTGGCTCAGCAGATGCAGACATCTTGCGTTGAACTGGCGAGGGGGGAGTGTTTGTGGGACAGATAATTTGTCACTGCAGATATGCCACAGTTTGTCTGTATTACAAAAGAAAAGATGCCCACTTAAGGAGTTGTTCCCTAGGGAAAACTTCCTATCAGATATAATTAGATTTAATGATGGGGCAATCCTCAAATTGAAGCTATATATATCCATTATGTGACTGAAATTACCAAAGCTTGCCTATTATCTTAATAACACACAGGATAATAAATGGGCCACTACAAACTGGAGCATTATCCTTAATATTAACTGCCACCAAGGGTTCTGGATGAACTAATAAACTGCAGAGACATTACTGTTAACTTTGTCAGTTCTGTATATTATATGCTTTACAGAGACAAGTGAGATGAAGCAAAAAAAAAAAAGAAAAAAAAATCACCTTTTTATTTTTGCATGTTAGTGCTGGAACAACTGGCTATTTTCCCAAGATGACTGGTATTTCCTTTATTTAAAAAAAGAGGTCTCTCATTCTGGTATCAAGCCTCTACCTGCAGCCTACGATACACATTTCTCCTTCCTCCGTTCTTGAGGATTTTAATTCTCAGGTAGATGGAGATGAAGACAAGTGAAATTAGATGCCATGTTTCATACATGTTGTCCATGAAACTCCTCTCTTCCCAAAAGCAAAATAAACTTGCTACGCCTAAGTAATTACTGCTCATCTCTTCCAACAGCAAGCATAGGAACACACTAACTATATTCTTTTAGCGCGATGTATTCAGGGAATGACCACGAGCCCTGTTGGTTTTGGTGACCCAAGCAAGGCTGGGGAGACGGGCTGCGAGGACTGCCTGAAGGGCAAGCTCTTCTCAAGCTGCTCTGCTAGAGAGCAGCCCAGCCAGAAGCTGATGAGTCAGGAGCCTCCCAGCCGTTCTTTGCCTTTGTATGGAATGGTTCTTCACAAAGAACATCAAATCTATTAAAAGCTATGTCAAATTAACAGTGTCTTGGAATTTACTCTCTCACTTGCTGATATTTAGAATAAATGTAGCCAAGCTGTGCCTCAAGAACATGGAAAACACAGAATTTCATCCTCTAGCAGCCAGCCTATTCACAAAGAGCTGGGGGGAGAAGGTAGGAAAATCCAGGTACACCCAATAATGGAATTCTCTGTACCTTTTAGTGTTACAAATAATCAATAAACTACCAGACATGAGAGAAGATTGAATTCAGAATATTTATTATACAGACACTCTACAAGATATAAAGCAGAATGCCAAACAACTGAGTATTCAAGGTTAATGAGCACTAGAAAAGTGTTTGGGCTACTCACTTGGGAAACACAAAAATCAAAGGAAAAAATATAGCAAGTTGCATTCAAAACATGCCATTGCAGAACATTTAAACAAATTAATACATTTGGCAATAATTTCTGAGATCTTCCTTACCTCTCTCAAATGCATTTTTTATGTCATTTACTTCAACTTGTGACCCAGACACTCTGAATATCCCTTCATGCTGCAAACCTGTAAGACAATAAGAGATGCTGATAAGAGTAAGATAAGATAAGCTGGCACCTTCATCAGCTACAGCATGTATGATAAAGGAAACATAAGCAACACAGGCAAAAGCATGCGTTTTAAAAGCCATCTTTCCCTTAGATGTCCAGGCACGTACAGAATATGTAAAAACAGAACTCAGCACCACGGAGAAAAAACATTAACCCTTCTTCCTAAACTGACAGAATAACTGGGTTGTAACAGCCATGCATGTTATCTTTTACCCTGAAGGATCCCCAAAGGATTTTACAACCCAGAGAAAGTCATAAACTAACGGTATATCAGCCAGAAGTAAAATATGGCTAACTACACAATGAAGCGGTTTATTTTGCAAGAGCGATACCGCAAAGGCCCAGAGCAAATCAGCCGATTGAAACGGAAGCATTTAATTACCCCAGCATGACCTGCTATCTAGGGTTTTAGGATAGTCTTTAAGACATTCTCGCTAAAAAGTAAGCATTAGCAACGTCATTAAAACCAATTATCAAGTAGGCGAGATGTTCCAATATACTACCATCATAACAATTTTGTTGGTACATGTAAGATGAGCAACAACCGTTACAAATCAACTAATGAACAAAGTATACGCTTCACGGAGGGAAATCAACTCCCATTCATTCAAGCCTTTTAACTGTACACTTCTGAAACAGTGAATGCTGCAACGTCTTTGCTTTATTTATAATAATGGCTATAAACTAATAAGCTCTCTTGAATGCATCTGTGGCCTCTTCCTCTCAATTTCTGCAAGCGTGTTTATCACAACGCAATGAAACCTTTGCAGTATGTGGCTGTATCTGGTAGCTGTGACACACGGCTAGGAACAGTGAAAAGAAACAATCCCAAGTGCAGAGAAGCAAGAATGAAAATGACATTCATCCCACACCTACGCAGCGAAACACTTAGAAATGTCAGGCCACCTCCAACAAAATTCATTCCTGCAACGTCAGTGCGTCAGGCAGGCAGTTTTATCATTTCTTCTGCCCAAAGTGGATTTGTTGTGTAAATGCATATTCTTTCTAATTACAAACTGTACCTGTAAGGCCACGATCTGACATTCAGAGCAAAAACCAGTTGAGTCTGTTGGAAAATCTTTCTGTTGGGGATCTAAGCTAACCCAGGAATATGAGTCTAAAAACTAAAATCTCCTGACAGCCCCAGTTTGGTTCGCATCGCAATGTGGTTTCAATGATTTTTTCCAGCAAATGTCCAAGTATGGCCTTAATGAAGGATTACAGCACTTGGTTCTTCCAAGTGATGATGAGAATAGGACTCTAGATTATAGTTTCTAAAATGGTAATTAAACAAGGAAAATGAAACGGGATCTACTATCTGGCTCTGTATCTTGGTTAATGAAGATAAATTCCACCTCTTTCTACATATGTTAATTAGCAGCTGTTTCACATGCTACTAACAAATGATATCGATTAAAAATGAAAACAAATTATAATAAACATCTAAAATCTTTTGCAGCGTTCAAGGCTGTGAAGTTAACCTTTGAAACAGGTATAAATCATCTCATTGCGGCAATAAGCAAGCAATTAATTCACCACTTGACCTCCTACACTCAAATACTGAGAGTATTCCTCCTCCTCTGGGAAGAGCATGCTTATTGTTGGTGAAGGCCACATTTCAGGGCTCAAAAGCAAGGCGAGTGGAGGTGAGGCATGAGTAGTATCTAAGGGTAGGAACCTTATTTTACAAGAAACAAAGGGATATTGCTGGAAGAACAACATTTGCAAGGTCAGTTATTTGCAATAACCATTTGGAAAAGTGATCACACACACAATACCAACAATATAGCCAAAAAGTCAGTGATAATTTCTTTATATTGCAGTCTCTAGGATTCCTCTCTGCACAAGCACCGTGTCCTGAGCTACTCTACATTTTTCGGAAGGCTTCTATATCGCTGTTCATTTTATAGAAATAGCACAGGTTACCTTTTGTCCATAAACTTACCGTGTCTGCTAATGAATCGTATGCAGCTCTCCACGACCAGGGGAATGGCTTGTGAGGAATCCTGCGCAAAGAGAAATTTAAACAAGAGCAGTGGTCAGAATGTAGAGTGATGGTAAAAGTGGAAGGGGGGCAGGGAGAACGGAAAGCAAATTTATCCTCTCATCTGCCACACTGTGCTTCCATGCAGTTCCAGATGTGTTTAGTTTCTGGACTAATTACCAAACATCTCAAATATGAGTAATTTCAGGATTGCATCAAACTCCGGCTGTTTTGTCACGAACATTTAAAATAGCTCATCAGGACCCTACGGTCACAATCCACTAAGTAAGGCACACCATACGGGTACCTGCCCACGGAAAACACCGTCTTCAGTCCAAACACAGTAAAACCTTCTAGATTGCTGGTTTCCAGCTTAAACAACGTTAATTGCGACCTTCAGCATAGCAACAAGCCTTTACACTTCCCCAGTCTTCCCTAGCATCCCCTGATCCTTCACAGCATCACAGAGTACTTTTCAGACAACTGAATTTCTGCAATGTCTGCAGTTATTCCTCCCATTTTGGGGGACAGCAACTAAGCAACAGAAGTGCTGCAGTTTGCTTAAGGTCAGATGCCGGTGATTAAAATTACCATGTGATTAAAACTTCCAAGTTTCTGTTTATGTATATAGCCTCTTCTGCAGTAGTTTTGGACAGTAATGCCTCTAATTTATATCAAAATGCTCACTTGTTAGGATGCTACAGTATCACATTTCAATCACCTCAAAAGGATGACAGTCCTCTGCTCAAATGTATATATAAAAAAACCCCAGTTCAACCATTTTCCCAACTTGTTTAGGGTTTTTTTTTGTTTTATTGGAATGTCATAGAACTTGGTCATATAGCGACAATTAATAATTTCTCTACTAATTAGCCATAGCCAGTTAGAACTAGTTTTCTACATGCTGTACAGAATACCACCAACCAATTAAGAATACTTCAGAAGCCATTCTGCGGCTCAGCTGGCCCCTGAGGACATGCTTTATTAATAATCATCCAAACAGCACTATAACCCCCAGACTTATTTTGGAGTTTGACAGGAGGAACCCACAGAGAAGCACATATTCTGGGTCCCCTGCAGAGATCAAAACTCCCAGAGCAGTTATGTTTTAAACTGTTAGGTCACAATCGAAAAAGCCCATTAAAACCACATGCAAGTGATTTCATGCAGGTTACTGTGAGCTGTGGATTCAGTGTTTGCGGACAGATTATTTTTAATTTAGGTTTCCAAATCAGAGACCAGTCTGTCAGCTCTACGCGAGTCAGAATATGAGAGAGACACCTCAAAAACTACTTGTGAAAATGGCAATCAAGACACACACATACTTCCATTTTCAGCATAGGAAAGGAGCACTTTTAGAGCATAAATAAAGGAACAATTAAGCTCGGAAAATGGCAAGGTCTGACTCTGCACACCAAAAACACAACCTGCTCTCTTACTTAATTTCCAATATACAGGGATCCTTAAATCTACAAAGCAACACCCCAAGACAGACTGTATGAAATGAAACTCCAAGCCTAATTTTGTCTTTACAGTATCAACAAGAAATATTTTGGTTTTTTCCTATCTCAAAGAAACACATTTTAGCTCATCAGGTACTAAAAAGTAACAGATTACCCAGCACAGCCAGGAAAACAAGGCATCGCTGTTGTAAGTCTTTATTACAAGAAGGCACAACAAGCAAGCACTTACTGGTTTAACAGCATTGCAGTGGGATACCAGTGAAAATAAAGGGAAAGGGGACAAAGAAACAACAGCAGAAACCCATAAACCGTGACTGTCCAGCCAGCTCAAGGATGTTTGACATTTTCTTCCAGGCCTATCAAAACTCAGAGTAAAATGATTTTAAATTTTTGTCAAAGAAAATGAATCAAGACTGTGGATCCACGTTGTATTGATTTGAGTTACTGAACGAGTAGACACCAGTTCCACTTGACCAAGACTGAAGAGGTCCATTTAAGAGAGGGAGGGAAGGACAAAAACACTTCCCTGCCTTCCATCTATCCTCTACACACACACCCCCCATCCCTGTTTCGTTACTCAAGGAAATGTTTATTACCTGCTTCCTTATGGTGGAGCTGCGTCTGCCGCTGGTGAGATCAGAACCGCCCATTGGTGCAGGAGGGAAAAACAGAACAGAAAAGTCAAGATAATCCTCTACTATCACCGTTCTCCTTCGTTCGGTATTCCAAACCACGCGTATTTTGGAGGAGGGAAGGAGCCAGATATACAAGTCAATCATAATGACTTAGTCTCATTCAAGTTACGGAACTTCAGAAAGATTTTAAGTGACTTTAAATCACTGAAAACCTGAAATAGACACAAGGGAGTCCACTGTTTTGACAAAAGATTACCCTTGACATTTTAATTCCAACCATATGGAAATCTGTTATTTAGGGCTCCTTGTTCAAGATGAAGTTTGCTATAAGTTGCACATAGCCGTTCTCGGAAAGAGCCGCTCTACAGAGGGGAGGAGCAGGTGGGAGCACGCTGGTTCCTGCCGCGCTGTTAACAGCGGCCATCGTGGAGTCTTTAAGTTTCTGATAAGACTTCAAAGAAATAAATAAAACAAACCCCTCAAACACCAGCACACGCTAGTCAGGCTAAGCCTTTTCAGTATAAACCATGATGGTCTCATTTATTTACGTTGGTAGACAATAATTGTAGAAGAATAGGAAAAAAAAAAGCCTTCTTTTGCCAGGATTTTTCCCTCAAAATTTATTACTGGGGTTTTAAATTCCTATAGTTTCTTGTAAAAACAAAGCATGAGAGATAATAGTAGAGAGGCCCTAATGTATCATTCAAGCCAATTCCCTGCTAGGGCAGATGGCTGCTGAATTATAAATAAGGTGATTAGAACTGTGATTTTTAAAAAGACTGTACAATGTGTTAATTTAGGGGAAATTCCTTTTATAAAAATCAAAAACACTGAATGAAAAAAAAAATCAGATTCCATGGGCTGTCACAGACAATAAGGTCTATTTTAAACTATTAGCAGCAATGATTCTTTGATATTTAAAATTGTTTCATGATGAACAATATTTTATTATTACAGATGTCAGGCTCTAATTAGGACCTGTCAGCTTTGCTTTGCTGTAAGGAATGTGAAAAGTAGTAATGACTCCAGATCGGTAGTAATCACCTTCCTTTTGTTAACAAGGCAGGATGATGCACAGCCCCTACGCCGGCTCCTCACGCCCAGCGGAGCCCCTTGAATCCATCAATTTGGAGATGGAGATTTGTTATGTTTTATAAAAACCCCATCAGGAGAAGCTTAGTTATGGTTCTGTGATTGGTTCTAATTATAAATGAAAAGTTTATTCCGTATGACCTCTATACTGCTGCAACCCAGTTCCACGGCACAGCAGAGAGCATCAACAGGATAAAGAGTTTTCTGATTTACTCTGCTCAGCCCCATACACCACCCATGTGGACAAACCCTGCAGACTCATGGGCCCATCTCCCTTACAGGAATACAAATGTGGTTATAAAAAAATCTTAGTTTGAAGAATACTTCTCTGAGTGACAGTGCCAAATGAAACAGTTTCACCTTCCTCATCTGGATTAAATGCACCGGGGCAAGAAAAAGTGCAAGATCTCCATGTATCTTTATTTTGCCCCTTGGTTATTTTTAACCCCAATCATTTTCCCAACCTGTTGCAACAGGCAGCCCTGCCAGCAGGTGTACGGTCACAACCGCGGCGGCTGCACAGGGCAGCGACAAGCACGGAGAGGTGTTTAAGCAGGCACTGCATCAAAAGAAATATTCATTACTCAGCTGCCCAGAGGTTACTAAACGTATGTATAAGCTGTGCCACCACCTTGCACTGATGTAGGTTAATAGCAATGGTCTTTAAAGCCATATTAACTAGCAGGAATTTGCTTATATATTAGCTAAATGAATATCTTTTTCTAACAGGTACATATCCTGGGCTGGTAACTGATCTGGAATGGCAGTGACCAATTTTCATCAGATTTTCCTTAAAAAAATGATTCCCTGAGCCACACCTACCTGGCAAGGGAGCAGTCAGTCCTTTGACCTGTTAAGACAACAAAGAAACACAGCATTAGGAGAAAGGAACGGGAAAATCCTTTCAACTGCTCAGTAAAGCCAGTTTTGGAAGGAGGTGGAGGAGAAAAACCATCAGAGAGGGAGGGGGCAGCTGTCAGGAGCGGACAGGGGCTGCCTCCCCAGGAGCGCTGCTGGGGAGACCACCGAAGCCCGTCCCCGCCGGCACAGCTCCTGCGCGGCCGACCAGGAAACACGGCAAACAGCTCAGGCTGCCCGAGGACTCTTTCTTTGGAAAGTATTGTTTCTGAAAATTAGTTCCCTGTGCATTCTAATTGTTGACTTCTGCTGCCAAAAAACCGGGCTTGTCAACCTCTCCCTCCCTCCCCCTTCCCAGGGGAATTGGTGGGGCGAGAGATTATACTTTATAAAGCCACTTAGTAAGACTGAAAACATTCACGGATTTGTTAGCCCACAGACTGAACGTGCTGGCATTAAGCTATTTTGGGAGACAGATGTTTAATGATATTTTCAACAAACATATTGATAAAAACGTTCCATTAACTTGCACTGAGTTTGCAAGGAAGCAGCCAAGCTAACGACTACTGCTAATGCAGGCATCATTTTAAAACAGCACAACAAGGAGTAAGAGAGACAGAAAACTAGCATGTGCCTTTGGGAATTGTACAGGCCAGGTCTTTTGCTGGTATAGATCATCATCAGTGAAACCACGCTGATTTACAATAGCTGAAAATCCACCTTCCCTATGATGCCTTCCTGTTCCTGGGGAGATGGAAGAATGAACGAGGGAAACATCGAATTGCTGATGGCTGACAATTAGTTGAGTACATCTCGATAGCCACTTTCGTCTCCCCACGTAAAGCCAAAACAGTGCATAATTTACATGAAAATGTTATTCTGAAGCAGAATTTCCAGCCATCTGTCCCATTTCCATCATAGAATATTCATATATATAAATTACATGGCTGTGGCAACATCAAGAGGCTCCTACATTAGGGTGACAAATGTGTACAGTAGGCAGGGACATAATTACTTGTAGATAGGAAGACTTGCTGCTATTTTTATTACTGGAACTTGTCATCTTTAGATTAAGGTAATTTGCAAGAGGGCTAATAAATGTCACCTGAGGATGGGGCAAAGAAGAATAAAAATTGTAACAAAACCATGAATTTTCCAGGGACTGAAGACACGCGGCTGTAGGCACATTTTTCAGTAAAGCTTCTAACCGTGCTCCGGGGACTTGTGAAAGGAATTTTATTTGCCCATTTCCCAATTAAGTGACATTTTATGGATAAGCCTAGGCACGGTCCCCAGTTTGTACCATTAACCTGCTAACGTGGTTTTGGAGACAAAATGTACCTCCCTTTCCCAGCTCCTTTTGATCTCACAGATGACAGAAGTGATTTTTTTTCAGAAGCTGCTGGAGCTCACCCTGACACACACTGGGTCCCTTCACAGAGTGACTAAGAAAGCTCTGGTATTGCAAAGCAACCACAAAAAAACAGAAGCAGCCTTTAAATCTACATAGCAATACAGAAATCGCATTTAATTTCCTCTTCTTTTCCCCCCACCACAGCTTGAGATGGGTTCAAGGGGCAGGCAGGTTAAGAGGAACTAGGTCTCGGTATGCAGAGGTCAGCTATGATCCAGGAATGTGATTAGTCACAGGGGCAGCATGGGTGTCATTTGGAGATATTTAGAGGCAGAAGAAAAATACCCTAAGGACATAGATCTTTGGCTTCATCCACCCTTTCTACAGGACAGCTGAAGAGACCAGCAACTTTATACAATAAAGCTCAAAACGATGGCAACATCCTTTCCTTACCTTCTAGTGGTTTGGGTCTGATAAACATGAAACACTTAATTACTGTAACAATAAGTATTTTATTTTTATAGTGCGTTTTTAAACTGGAAGCAAAGCACTTCAAAGACCACATGCTGTTTAAGTTTTCATTCAGAAGATTTGCACACCATAAACTGTGGGGAGTCCAGTTAAGTTACATATCAAAACACGAGCCCTGCTCCAGGATATACACCCAGGAATGAGTTGAGCCATTTTTTGACCTGACATTTAGACTGTTAAAACCTTCTCCTCTGCAAATACAAGGCAGACAGGTTTCTATGGAAACTTGGATGCATAGTTTAAGCGTGTTTCGCCAACAGGATTTGCCCATACCATGAAGGGAAAGAAATCTTCCTTTGTTCTGACACTAATAGCAGATGCATATTCAGTTCTGGCTGCTGCCCCTTGCCTAATGCCCTCTAGATAGGCAACATATTTTACATGCTCTGAAATTTGTTTGTTATTCTCCTAATAAAAGCCCGTGCTCACAGACATTAGTTTGGTCTGGATCGAACCCACAGAGGTGAGAAGCAGCTAAACTACCATGCAAATGAAACCTCTGACCAGCCTAACAAGGCAATGCTTCTCAACTAATCAGTAAACTGTAAATCGCAAGGTTTACCCCAATACGGATTATTAAGTGAGAAGCAGAATGTGCATGTATGGGGAGAGGACAGGATGAACAAATGGGCATATGCTTCATTTTAACAAATAAGCGATGCACATTAGTGATTCATTAAGCATTTTCCATTCACCATTAATCAAGCAGCCATGTAGGTCATTCGGCTTCTCCATCATGCAGATCGGAAAAATAAATTCATAAAACATGAGTATGCCCACTTTGCATCAGTAATCCAAGACCGTTACACTCAGTCGGCTGACTAATTGAATAAGCGCAACAGCCTGGCTAATAGCAGTGACGAGTGGGCCCCAGACTCACTTTCTCCCAGGGTCTTCTGAAGAAGGTCGTGTTTGGCTTGGAGCTTCGTTATCAGGTTCCTGCCTTCCAGATACTCCTTCATTTTCTGTGAAGGTGGAAAAAAACAAGGTCATCAGTGGGCAATTAATTTCTTTGATTGCATCTTTAGGTTGCCAGATTCTGAACATAATGCTGAAGTACAGGATTACCGCAATTTACAGTGCAAAAGATGCGCCAAGTCCTCCTGCTTTATGTTATCTATGGAAATCCGAAGCTCGGTCCACACATATCTGCAGTGCAATTTCTATTGTTTCACCGTGGCATCAGCTGAATGTTTGGCATCTTTTAGACATCTGAGAAGCTGTCATGCATCTCCTCTCCAGACAGGGTGAAATGGAAACGCGCTTCCCTCGCGCGTCACAGGCAACTGAATGAGCAATCTGTTTTAACAAACTAAAAGGCTGCTACTGTGCTTATTCTCTCACTTAACCTCTCTCACCCCACTTTACTTGTCAAATAGCGTGTCTGCCTCCACGCTGGATGATACACAGGGTTGCAAGGGGGGCACGGGACAAAACAAATAAAGATATTATTTAAGTTCAGATTTGTTCTCTCGGTGAAATATTATACAATCATACAGTCATTTTTCCCACTTCTTTCTGATTTTTCACAGCTCTGCAAATGCTAGGTTTTTTACAGCTCTTTTATCTCTTATTTTGCAGTTCAGAACAGCATTATTTATCTTCGCTGTGCTGCAGCGCATAAAATAGTCTGCTCTATGGTAGCCGACCACATTATAATTAGGACGTTTACACTGAAAAATACATAAATAGCACACAACTCTTCAAATACCACAGGCCATTCTTTAGAAACATGAGATATTTTAAAAATTCAGCTAGCAAAATGAACACAAAAAGGATTCTCATCTAATAATGAAACGTTCCAGTTCTTGTCTTCACCTTTCCCCAATTCTCTCTACTTTCTTCCAGCTCTGGTCTAGTATTGCCAAATTAGTCTGCAAGTCCTTAAGGTAAAAAAATGATATTTTAGCTCAGAGAGTGCCTGGACCCTGAGCAATATATACACACGCTGCGACACTACTGAGGGTGGGGAGAAGCCACCCAGGAGCAAATGCCATTTCCATTACGGGCTCCCCAGCAGCGGTGCGTACTGACACAACAAAAATGGCTGAGCTGGGCCTTCCATTAATTGCCAAAAGTCTGTGGTTTACGTCCCTTTGGTTGACAATATTAGAAGAAAAAATTCACAAGAATTAAGTCCCTTTGGAGACTCTCAGCACTTCCTGCTTCCTATACGAATACTTCAATTTTTTTGTTGTTGTTTTAGAAGAAAAGAGGAAGCATGATCACTGGCGCAAAAAAAAAATTAACTGTATCTTTTGGAATTTCTCTGTAGAATCTGTTCACCAAGTCCCAACTATGTATTTTGCTAAATCAGTGAAATTTTTGCATCAAATTTTGACAGAAGAAAACATGAAGACTGTAAGCTGCAAAAATAACCAGCGAATTTGAAGTGGGGATTTGAGGATAAATCTGGTTCTGGGAGGTGCCGAGCTCCCCGTCTCAAAGTCCCAATCAGGCAAAGAGACAGAAGGGCTGGAAGGCTCAGCTCCAAATAGCTCTAACAGAAGCTTAAAGATCAGCAAATCAACTCAATTTAGAAGAGAGTTAAGCTTCCCTTTGAAGGAGATATAAAAACTTAAGCTCAGCCTATGGTGGCTGCGGTTCAGCGCAGGGCAGCGGGGCAGGGGCACCCGCAGATGCTCCAGCCGATCGCTCCGGCTTTGAGGCATTTGCAGCGGTCACATTAAGAGCATCGTGTGCCTGCAGACGGGGACCAGGGATTGTTTTAAAGGAGAAAAAGCTAAGGTTCCTATCCAGTGCAGTATTTCATGCGTTCTTTCTGTTTCCTCATGCCTAACATTCTGTACCCTGCCTGTTACCAGTACGCTTATGAAAAAATACGTAATTTCAAAATCAGGCTTCAGGCTTTTTTCAGTGAATTACAAAGATCCGCTAGCATTTTATTTCTGGCTTAATAAAAGCAGTCAAGGAAAAAAAAAATAATCAAACTACTGGAGAACTCCTTAGGAGTTTATTTCTGGCAGAGCACAGCTGGAGTCAGGCTAAGTACAATCAGACACAAAGCAGCAGAAACGTCCTTAAGTCACGTTATTTCCACGTTGTAAAAATTAAGAGGTGAAGATCTGTTATTAGCCAGAGATGGTGAGCATTTTGCACCTACCATCTCCTCAAAACCATGCAACTTTGACACCCTCTCCAAGCCCAAACTCATGGCAGTATTTTTCCAGCGAGACCCAGTTGTCAGGTGCCACACACAATGAAGCGAAATGCAAACTAGACCATATCTTCCCGCCTTGTGGGAAAGGAGATTTTATGCTTTTGAGGCTACAAAGAAAAACAGTTTGTGTCACTGTCCCACATCCTTAACTGTCTCCAATCTGGAAAGCTCAGCAGTTTTCCTCCCTCCTTCCCCCCGCAAGAATGACTTCAAACAAGGCACTCAATTGAAGAGCGGGTGAATCAGACCCCGCTCCCCTGCGCCGCTGCTAGCGACTGAACGTGGGAACAGTGGCACATTGACACAACCAACATGACATTTCTGTGGGACTGATTAGCAGGGGAACTTTATACAATACTTACTGATGTCTTAAGGTTTGGTAATAATAAATTTACATTCATTTTTAAAGCACTTCACAGAATGAGCATTGTACTGGGTTTTAATCTTTCTAGAGGAAAAAAATAATATTTCGACTAAGAACTAAAATGATCCCCTGTTTTAGAGGTAAAAAGAATCAAACCATTCATCCCCCTTTTCACTTCTCAGGTAGGGCGGAGTGCCAGCTGTATCGCAATTCGCAGTACGATTTCACCCCGCCAGGCATCTCGCGCTAGCTCCGAGGCTGCTGGCTCGGGAAGCGGGACCGTAGCCATGGCAGCGGCGGTACCCGCCTGCCAGGCTCCCCGGACACAGCCCCGCAGGGACACAGCCCCGCAGGTCGGCTCCATGAAGGCACTGCTGCTCCCTCGCCTTAGCTACCTGCATTGGCTCAGTGCTAAGTCAGTCATCGTTCCTATGCTTTTCACTGACATGGGGAAGTTTAAGGTTCTATTCTGAATACAAATCTTCCTTCAAAGCCCTAACAACAGAGCCATCTCGGCACCAGCGTGCAATGATATGCCTCTAGTGGAAATACAGCTTATACCAGCGTAGAGATACTACAGTCAGTACTCCTTCAATTAAATTCCCATGGCGGCATCGCTATGTTTACCTAAGAGCTCTGCCTAGCTAGCAATGCAGTACGCGGAATTTCCAACTTGAGTTACATAGTAATATGGACTATTCTTTCAAATTAGTATTTTCCTTTCAGTTCATATCCCTCAGCATTTAGCACATCATAAGGCATGAGGGGATTTATATCTCTATTCTGCACTACACTTTATTTTTCCCCCCTACACAAAGAATGCCTCGCCCACATTGCTACACAGCTCTGCCTTCAGTCTCATTAATACTCATCTGAGCATCTTCTCATACGCTGAAAAAACTGCTCCTTAGAGATTCAAAGCTTGAAATCCTTAAAAAGGATATTTATAAGTCTGGTCAATCGTAGATCAATCAAGCATCTGATTAGGCTGGTTAAAGAGGGCCTCCACGAACAGCTTTGTTCGTCGATGGTTATTTTACCCACGGTGCGCAGGACATGACAGATTGCACCTCTGCTTACTGAGACGGCTCCGCGCTCCTGCTGCTCTGCAGCGGGATACTAACATGATGAAACGTAAAAATATTACACCCAAATAAAGTCCTGGGTTCGGTCTCCTATTTGAACTTACAATAG
Organism: Theristicus caerulescens; assembly: GCA_020745775.1. Taxonomy (NCBI): domain Eukaryota; kingdom Metazoa; phylum Chordata; class Aves; order Pelecaniformes; family Threskiornithidae; genus Theristicus; species Theristicus caerulescens. Next base: position 290,851 of record CM036578.1, read on the forward strand.
TCCCTCTCTAGAGAGGGAACACTTAGAGTTCAATTAAAAAACCATTTTTCTAGTTTCATAACCCTGGGCAGGGTGGTCGATCCCTTCTTAATTGAATCAGTTTCTCCACCCACTTTTCTCAATAGCCAGTTTCACCTTCTACAAAGGCTTTTTAATTTTTCTAAGTCAAGGCCTGATAGAAACCATCCTGCCAGCTAGCGTAATTTGCACAGAAACTTCAGACTTTTAATCAGCAACACCATTCTTGGACGAGGAATGTAAAGGGCTGGAAGTACAGCAAAAGATGCCCAAAGGGATGACAAAGTAACCAGGATCAGAGGTATGATTTTCATCTGCTATTTTGAAATATTTTTAAAATGGAAGCAAATTCAACAGGTTAACATAAATCTAATTTAGGAAAAAAACATACAGTCTGGTATGAAAGTCAATATAAAAAGCTCTTAGCATCTTGTAAAAATGCATCGACACGATTAAAAGCTTACGTGAGCTGAAATTGTAAGATGATAATAACAAGAAATGAAAGAGCTAAGCACTCTTTTAGTTTGTACCGGTTTTGAAAATTGATATTTACAAGCTATTAAGTTCTTTCTCAGACCATTCCTTTTTAGATGCAGAAGAAATCAAATTTTACACAATTTATCCACAGACTAAGTTTGCATCAACAAAGATATCCCAATGTATTTGTAAAGAATTCAAAGCACCCGTTTTTAAAACCTGCTTGTCGAAAATCAATTGCAGAAACATTTTTATAAGATGATAGCCTCATTTTGCGCTCTCTTGTGAGTATAATTCTAAATACATTGTATGTGCTCATACTGAAAATTAACTCCTTACTGTGAAATAGAACTGCTCTGTCTCCTGCTGGTTGGCCCGTCTCTTGGCAATGCTTGGTTTGCTCATGAATGTTTCCGAGACAGTGGATTTAACAGACTCCATAGAGTTGCTGTACTGAAAGCAGTCAGACACATCAAAGTCCTCTATCGTAACTATATCCTGGATTGTCTGGAGTGTAGCTTCCATAGTCTTCTTAACCTGTCCAGCAAGAAGGAGAGTACTTAAAAAATGAAGATAGTGTGTTGCAAGTAAAAAACAGAGGTAGTAAGTACCCTGGGGCATTTTACTGATAAATAGATATTACTGGTTTTCCGTGCTGTGTGCCGTAACTAAGGTGCAAGCTTTGCTCCTTAACAGCACAGTCCGTATAAACAAAGGGCTGGCAGCACACGGAACCTGCCAGGAGGAGGAAAATACCTGTAATCTTACAGGCTGGGATGAGGAGGAGAGGTAAGGGCATTTAGCCTCAAAGCAGAGAGTGCTGGAACAAAGATCTTATAATCGTCTTCTGTAACTACATCCACTGGGCATCCAATGTTAGATATTAAAAACAGGACTTTGCGGCACTGCAAATTTTTACTCAAGGCCAGAATCAACTTCCTGGGCATAAAGGAGTTGCGAATTTTGCCCAAGGAGGATTAAAAACGCTTGAACACAGAGGTGCAGATTAGGTATTCTGATCTGTTCCCAAACAAATGCCATTAATCTAGTCGTCTCATCTCAGATGACCAATTAAACAAAAATTAGCTCTTACCTTAAGTTATGCAAATTCACTGTCTTCACTTCAAAACATTACATTCCCCTTTTTCTATTAGCTATTCAAATACAACTTTTGCAACATAGCCAGTCCTATCAACTTAAGGATGGGAAAAGAGATACGTGTGGGTATTTCAAAGGGTCCTCTCCATCCACCCAGTTTTCATGTGAAATTGCACACTGATACACTGCTGGCCTCAGCTGCCTTATTCTTGAATTTACCACAAGTCTTCATAAAAGAGGATCACAGAAACCAGATTCTTCCTTAATCAGTCCCCACTCCCCACTGGAAGTAGTAAAAGGGTTGTTGACTTTGGTTGTTCAGCTCACCTCTTCATTTTCAATCTTAAGCGTGGATAATCTAGACTGCAATTGCTGGCACCTCTGCACTAACTCACTCTGGACTGGCTGTTGGGCACATAGCTGCGACTCCTGGAAGAGAAACATCACCGTTTTCAGAGGGCTAGGGAAAAAACCCCACATAATCAAGAACATTGCAAACGGTTCATTATATTATTATAAACAAACAGCCTCAAAAGTGCTTAATTTTAAATCGTTGTAGCCCTGGATTTTGACCATTGGAAAAGGCCTGTGTTCTACCAGCCTATCAGCCTGCATTTATAGACACTCATTTGGCCTTGAGAAGAACCAAGATAAATGATTCAGCGAATGTAAGCTGTTAACTGAACGACAGTCTGCAGGTAATTCTTTTTCTTCCCATGATCTTACAGGATACTGCCAAAGCACAGAAAAACCGAGAAAGGTCATTCGCAGTCTGAGGGTTTCACTTAAGAGGGAAGAGATAAAGAGAAGCCTTAAGCAGCGACTGTAAGAAGAGGCTGGCTGCAAGAGACCATCCTTACAGTTCTTCCTCAGTGTTCAGGAGGATAATCTAGAAATCCAACCAATTGGCCTAAATTATTACATTGGACATGTGTTCCCATTTAGATTTGGGAACCGGTTTCAGCTTGTGCGACTTTAAACAGTTCCCAGATGAGTAACCACATCTTGATAAACCTATAAAGAGAGAGATTTTCATTGCCAAAAATGAAAGTCCTCTGACTGCCTTGTCTCACAATGAAGATGCATAAAGCTCCCCTATAAACCATTTGTATTCTAAGATTACACACTCAAATGCCTCAAAAACCAGCATTTAAGTCTCTTATCTTGTTGCCCCTTCGAATCTCTTAACTTCAGAGTCTGTCTCAGGGTGCAGAGGTTAACTGTGGCTCGAATGAGAGGTTAAAACAGTGTTTCCTATCTACATTTAGTAGTTTTGATAGTCAAAGAGCGAGAGTCAGTTGTATTCAGATACCCATGCCATGAGCCTCTGCTTAATCTTCTAATCAGCTCCCTTTTCTAAGGCTCCCTTCTGCCTCCCAGAAATAGAGCCAAACAGGTGGCCTTTTAGTGGGTCTATCCATCAAAGAGGAGGGAAGTAAACAGGCGAAGCTGCAAGTGTTTACAGAGCTAGAGCTGGAGGAGGAATAACACTGACCATATCACCCATATGCGGCTGAAACTCGAACTTCATGGGCGGACAGAAGACATTGTTGTACATCTCCATCAGGCGCTGCTTATCACTGTTGGCATCCAGGTTCTCAACGGCGTTTTCAATGGCATCCAGCCCCTCATGCTTTGACTGCTCCAGGTTTAGCTCAGCAGACAAGAATGTCCTGAGAGCTCTGTTGAGGCTAGCGTGGTATCCCAGGTCACAACACTGCTGGAAAAAGACACACAATTCCATATGAATAAGTGAAGAGATTCTGTAATGGAAATGAAAATGTTTCCAAAGCCAGAAGTTGTATAAATGGATAACAAGCCGTGGATATTTTATCATCTTCTGAGTACCAGAGCGGTCTCACATCTCTCATTGATCGCAGAGGCATCCTGAATAGGGGTCCTCAGAGTTGGCCCTAAACAGAATTCTCAACCTCTAATCCCATACGAATTTCAACATCACGTTATAATTAGTCTCCAAGAGAAGCACAGCTTAAACTGTTATAACACTTTGCGGAGTTCTCATGGAGCACTAGAGAGTTCATTTCGTGCTGTGAAAAAAACAAAAAGTAAGCTAGAAGTGGGTATGTTCAGTGTATTTCTTTAGATTCTAACCTTGCTTTCAGGGGTGCTGATTCCCATTGAAAACACTCCAAAATCCTTAAATAAAACTATTCAAAGTAAGAGGAAAACAATGCACTGAAGTACTACACGGAGAAACAAGACACAGGATTTGGATCATCTGCAAAGGTTAATCTGCATGTAAATTATTCTGCCCGAGATAACAGAAAACTGCTTAATTCAGTGTACTTCAGGAAGCAAGAACATGACCTGTACATCACAGCCATTAAGAACAGAGTCATCCAAAAAGCAAGCAGTGATCAGTTGGGATGATTTCATTGCTGGGATGAAACAGAAGAGCAAAAACTTTCAAGCAGAAAGCGGTCATGGTCAAGAATTTCCTGGCTATTACTGACACCAGGATGATGTCGCTGGAAGGCAACCAAGCAGCTTCATCTCCGCCATGGCTGCGCAGCCAAGTCTTGATGTTTCAGAAGGGAAAAAGGCGCTTTTCATTAGCTGATCAGAAACAGCCTGAATTTTTCAGACATCTAATAAAGTGAGCGAGAAAGGAGCCCACCTTCTTGGAATTACAAGCAAGATTACATAGGCTAGGAGAATATCCAAAAAGAAAGAGACCATCTGCTTGATTGCTGTGCTGCTCTGTAAGCAAAATTCACATGAAATCTCCTCCTCACCCACCATTTGGGTCTCATCACTGTCATTGTGTGCAAACGCGAAAAAAAGGAGGGGGGGGGGAAGGAGGGGTGGAGGGAGAGAGAAGAGATAGCAACTACTGGACCATTCCCCGCTTTCACAGAATTTCTGTCACCAAGTGCTGCTAGAGCCTGGCTCCCGTGCCAACAAGCTGTGGCAGGTGGGGAGTCTTGTAAAAAGAGCTGCCGTTGCTGGTTAGGCTGGAGGCAGAGAATTAAAGGACATTACATTCAATCAGAAAGAACAAAAACCAGCCAAAAAAAAAAACCAACAACAACAAAAGACGCTTGATTGAGAATTTGCACGTGTGGAAGCAGTCTTGGATCAACAGCCACGCAAAGCTACTGCTCTTTTGCATGCACATTACGGTGCCATCCTCTGCAGTAATTTGGAGGAAGCTAGTCCAAGTTGGGCCAACAGTCCAACCAGGATTAGCATCAGCTCAGATTTAACAGGAGCAGTCGCTCCTTTTCTCCTCCTACTGTGGGCCAGATGGTTGCACGCCCACCCGGGGCGACCAGCTTGTCCTCCCTGCGCTCGCCCTCCTCCAGCACACATCCGCGTCCGGAAGGAAAGCCGATCCGCTGCACGAGGGGAGTTCGCTGGTGGGACTAGGAAGTCAAATGAGACTTAATATTTTACACCCCACCTCGCTGAGCAGCAGGACTACATTAAGATGGCAAAGTTTTTTAGCTTAATGTTATTGAAGCCAGTGACAGAAAACATTTTTCAGCCCACTCCCCCACTTCAACATTTTTAAAAGTCCAGCGTACCGTATTTATAAATGTATCAGTCTTGCCACCCCTTTCTGGGTTATATAAATGTTTGATGGAATCGTTCTCCAAGGAAATCAATTTTTTATAAGAATTTAATGATAATGCATTCAAATTCACTTTCCAACATGACAGCTGATTAACCCTTTGCCAGTTAGCAGTTTCCAAACAGGCCCAAAATAGAAGATTTAAGGAGAAAGAGCCCTCTGTTTTAAAATGCAATTTACATTTGGAAGGAAAAGTAGGAGATCCCGGCGTAAACAGCAATAGTATTTCCTAGTAATTCCTAGAAGAGTGAAGTAAGCTTTAGGACTCACACATACACATGCGTTTTTGTCTTTTTTTAAATTCTGTCCTAGTGACCCTTTCGTAAATATGATTTAATACAAACTTCCCCATTACTGTAATATTTCATTAGCATCAAAGAGCTGCCTCAGTCTCCAAAGTCAGGAAATTCAAACCTACTGGGTTATGTCAGGAACAATTTATTGCTCTTAACTCACGATGAAGAATTAACTCACTGTTATCCTTCCATGCACACTGGAGGGGGAACACAATGTATTGTATAAACATGACAAGTTTAATGCTATTTGGCCTAACACAATCTACTTGTGAGTAACTTTGAAGATTGCTTTTATATTATATTTCAAAATTCAATATCATCAAATGATTAGATCAAGGAAAAGAATTAAGACCTGGCTTAAAAATCACATTTTTATTTAAGTCAGATGCTTCAGATAACCATCACTGGTTATAATTGTTAATTTTCGATCCTTCAGGATCACAGGCATTTGTAAATCTATATTCCCCGTGTCTTAACAATGAGATAACCGAGTTCCGTCTCCTGTGCTCCCAGGCAAGTCCCACATTTTTCCATGCCTTCTGAAAACAGAGCAGATAATACCTTTCTTTTAGAGATTATGAGAACTCGCAATGTAGTGTTAAATTGAACGCTTCAAGGAACACAAGGGGGTTAACATGGGCATGGACTCACCCGGACTCACGGCGGCTCCTCTCTAGGAACAGTGACAAATCCACGTACTGCAGAAGCTTGGCTTCTTGTCTTGCACCACTGCCTACCATGCCCCAGAGACGGCGGAGACTATCTAGTGAGAGGAGCACTCCCTTCCAAGCTGCATAGCCTACATTTGTCAACGTACTGCTTAAAAGATCTCAGGTCTGTGCTTAAAAATTGTTACGGATTTATGAAATCCAAATGGATTCTTTACTATATATGACTCATGAAAATGTACTCAGAACAGTCTGTTAGCAGACAACTGAACCAAGCACATCTGCAGTATTTGGGGGAGGACTTACACATAGACAATTGAATTACAGTGATGTCAGTGAAATGAATCCCTATCTTGTACACTTCAATATAAAAATATACAGAAAGGTATCATTTGTTAAAAAAACAAGATGGTACAGTTCAAGTTGAGGAAATGTTAACCAAAAAAGGATTCCTAAACAGGCAACAGGTATAAACCAAACATGTCTCTTCAGCACAGCAATTTTGCAAAACGTGACATTTCGAAATAACAGTATTTTTCAAAACCATCTAGCACTGACAATCCTGACCTCCAAAGGACAGGTTTAAATAAATACCTAGCAGAAGTGCACTTCACGTGATTTTACAATCAGCTAAATAAATGTATTATGCATACTGTTCGGTATTGTAATAGCTGACTAATTAATAGTGATCTGAGTGCTCTTTATTGCCTGTGTCTAGAGACACTTCTGTTCATTACTCCCCCTTCCTACAAAGAAAGTTCCCTTCAGGCTTGAAGGCTTCAGGTTGAGTGTTTCTAATAGTGACAGCAGCGGGCTGTCCTTGGCAAGCAGAATAATATCAAGCAACAGTCAGTGACCCAGACACAACGCATTCAGTGCATTTGGTACTCTAGTTCTGCAGGCTGAAGTGGGTAGTTATGTATTTGTGAAAAATCTTGGGACTCCTAACTGGCTTTTCTGACTTTTCAAAAAGGAGAGATTTGGGTTTTTTTCTGTTGTGCATTTTACTAAAAGCAGAATTGATGCCCCCTGAATACTGGGGGCATCATTCAGCTGCAGAAGAGAGGGCTTGTGGGCAGCTGGGAAACAAGCTCCCTCCACCTTCTGCTCTGTTATCCAGTTTCTGCAGAGAGCATTCCGAGCAAAGGCGGGACTGATTTCTACAGCCAGTTTATTTCTTCGTTTCTTTGCATAGACAGACTGCGGAGTGGCAAGCAGTGGAACCTCCATCATTGCTGACACTCCTCTGACACCTTTCAGAACTGGACTGAAGGTGCTCTACAGTCCCAATGCCAGAAGCGCATGAAGTTACTGCAGAGCTGGTGGGTCAGGGTATCAGAGAAGGGAAAGTCTAAAAAGCAGGGAGGTTCGTCCCTCTTGTGAAATATGCTAGAGAAAACATTAGCCTTGAAATAAATGGAATTTTTCAAAACAAGTTAAAAGCAGCTTTAGAAAATGCTTCTGTCCTGGATTTCTTTTACCAACTGGTATACTGTTTCTACAGTTAACCTTTTTTAAAATGTGCTTCTGAGTTATAATCTTGCGGGTTTGCTTAAAATAGTAAATACAAAATGTCAAGCAACAGTGTGATACTGAAGCTGAGTTTCATTTTAACTAAGCAACTCCTCCTTCTACACGTTTCATAGCCAGGTTTCTCGTGCAAGCCTCTACCTGTGCAACAAACTCCATCTAAGAGTTAGCCATCTAAGAAAAGCTCACTTAACAGCCTAACGACCAATTATCATGCCTGTTGTTACCCTCGAAGCTGCCCATCCAAGACCATCATTCCACAGCTGTACAGAGGTTACCAGCTGTGCTGGTATACAAGATGTCGAAGAAGGAGAGGCACACGTGAGGGTTAATGGCAATGATATTCATTGCAGGCACCCAAGCAGCAGCACTTACATCAATGAGATCAGACAGGTCGTGAATGTAATACTTGAATACAGATGCATTGGTGGCTTCCAGAGCTAGCAGATACTCGTTTCTTGCCTTAATAGCCTTCAGTCTGTTTTCTGTGTACTTCGCTTGGCGCTAAAAGAGAAACCAAAACCAGAATATATTTTAAAAAGAGGTGCAGCAGGAGTAGTAGCAGTCTTAGTAACACCAGAGTATACTGAGCAAACCTTACCCCGCTCACAGTTTTTGTTCATTTGGATTCCAGTTTTATCAAGACTCAAAGACTTAGAATTTAGATTAATTATTTAGATGTTTGTAAGCATTACTAGACTACACAGGTTTGTATTTAAAGTCTTCTCTTAAAACAGACCGTGAATTGGGGAAGATTAAGGGAAGAATGAAGGAACGAGGTGGGTTTATGAGGTTATGGCCCAGCTCCAGCACTACCAGAGCGGCTGCTAGAGGCCTGTAGGTAGTCTGAGGGCTGCAGCAGGCACTCCACCTCTCTCAGCAGAAATGAGACCTAAACTTGGTCCTTTCAGAGCCTAAATCAATCCAAAAATAACTCTTCACCTCTATTGGCTTGAATCTTAGCACTGAACTACTTAACTGACTGACCGATTGCTAAGGCAACTGGTTCTGCCCATGAAGTCAATTTGGGATTGCGTGTCTCCCTGCAGCACAGGTCAGATCTTAAGCTGGCATGAAATGGTAAACAAAAATCTTGTACTCTGTACAAGAAAAAAAATGTTAACCATGCCTTCCCAGAATGCAGTTGTTACTTTCATACCCTAACCTCGTTTTAGCTTTCCGTGCCATGCCTGTATAACCTGAGATAATATAAAGTGTGTATTTGATTGTCCTAAAAGAAACCTGGTGCTAGCTTTTGCTTTTCCTAAATCTGAATGTTTAAAACCTGTACAAAAACTGCGACTTGCATTTGCATGTCACAAAGGAGGGAACTCAGTAGCTCCTGTGCTGAGCTACTGCCAAGGTCCCCTCCTCAAGCACTCTAGACAAGCAGTAGCAGTGCTATCGAAGTACCTTCTCCTTCATTTTCTCTATTTTTTTGACAGAGCTTCGTCGAACATGTTTTTCTTCAAACTTGACATTGGAAGTTGAGTCAGGGGACCGTGGCGTCTGCTTGTCCTCTTGTTTCACTGACTTCCCAATCTGCTTTTCTTCCTGCTTCTCTGCCTCTTTCAGTTTGCTCTGAGCACTAATGCTGTCGGCGTTGTACATATGGTAGGTTTTCATAACCTGCAGAAAATGATACACAAAAGTCAGAGAGCACCGCAGTTTGATTTGCTGAGGAAGAAATGGGCTTACCTACCAACAGACTAGGCTTACAGGTGTTTTGCCTTACTTTATCTGCATGACCAGGTCTCAGGGAGAACAGTTACACATGTGTCTGGAAAGCTCACAGGCTAGGAGGGAGGAAAAAATCCTAAGAAAGAAGTCACAAGCTGCAACACCTTTTTTTTTTTTAATTTGGCCAATGCACTCCCCAAAACTGTAAGTTTCTTTAACATAACTACTTCATAACAGCTGTCCATCACGTTTATATTAAATGCAAGATCTCGTATTAACTAAGCAAAGGCATTTGGACAGTGACCAGCAAGTCTGATTGCTAGCTGGGAGTTAGAAATACCTAAACTGGCAAAATACTCAGGGAAATTTCACATCTCAAAAAAGCACGACAGAAGATGCAGGAATGAAACTGGCTCTCAAAATGAATCTGAAATCTGAAATCAAAGTGGATTATTTTGCAGCTGCTTCTTTGTTTAACTTTGGCATGCGCCTTCTTGTACAACCCAATAAAGGAGTCATAAAACCCAAAAAAAGATACAGACTAAATCCAGCCTCCTTACTATTCAAAGAAAATTAAATGCCAACGTTGGAAAATGATAGCTTTTCATCAGCAGGTAAGGTTTCAGAAGGGATGCCTACCAGTCTTTCATCTGGATGAATCAGCCCTTTAAACATCACAAGTCTCCAGGAACTGTATGCAAATCAATAGTCTGAACACAATGGCTGCAAAAGCAACTCGGGTTCGATTTGTTTAAATCAAATTTGATATGTAAAAGCACCTCTGTTCACCTTATGTAATAAAAATATTAATAAAAGAGTGTGGTTCTTTTGCTCAGGGAGACCTGGGCCCTGTACTATATGGACAACTTCTATTATAGCACATTTTTTATAAGTAAGTATGGATAAATATCCCCCAAAGTCACAAAAAACCCCGATTTGTTTCGCAGGATATTCACGTCTAGCTTTGTGTTAAGAAAACAGAACCAAAAAACCAAAGGGCATAATATATATAAGCTAGCTTTTTTATCCACAATTGCAAAGCAATTCAATTCACATACCAAAGCAAACACTATTATGACATAATTTTGATAGGGGGCCAAAACAACGCAAAGTTGCGTAGACACCCCAATAGTGTCGTTCCAGCGTTAATAAAGATCCCACTTGCAAATCATCTGAGTTATTTTAGATGAAAACCCATTTATACCTATTTCACCTCAGTTTGAACCATAACATAATTTTACATAAGTAGGATGCATGCTCTCACTTTATGCAGTGATCAGCAAAGGTTCTCAGATACAAAGAGACGTTGTATTTAAACATGAAAGAGAATGTGAACGCAGCCAGTATTAAAGAGAGGCTTTCTGAATAATTCACACACACACACGCTTTCAGCTCCTGCATATGCTTAGACTATAAAGCAGGCATTTATAATAATAGATGCAAAGTAGTTTCTTTTGCCCTATCACTGAAAGTGGAACTGGCAGAAAGCAAGAGAAGCAGAAAAAGAAATCACAATTTTAATGATTTTATGCTGCTGACAGTGCCACATCGGCAACCACGAGCTCTGCCTGCCCCGTGTTTGGTGATGGGGTTACTGTTGACTCGCCGGTGCCCGCTGAGGGCTCCGGCACAGTCGAGGACGGATTGCACAGGACAATTCACGACAAAAACTTGCAAGTATCAAGCCTCTGATTTCATCTGTGCAGGGAAATTAAAGACTTTGTCCATTTTCATGGATATGCATATTGCCTGAAAATATTACCTCTGCCAATCCTTCAGATAGCCAGCAGAACAAGAGGTTAGTTCGTGGAAGTACGTCTTAAAGCACCAATGAAAGCAATTCCAGCAGCGATTAAACTGAGTTCAGCAAGAAATATCTTTTAATATGATCAGCAGAAGTGGCTTTTTCAAAGGAAAATAGATTTCCTGGTGAAGGGACAATTTAAAATTTTACAGCAGAAGGAATGAATAAATAGATATCAAGTTCCTAGCACTGACATTAAAAAAGGTAATACTCCAGCTTTGGTTATCAAAGGCTGAATTCCAGATGATCTTCCTTCCAGGGACAGAGAAATTATCAGGACTCAGTATTTGGCTCAATGATCTGTCGGAGCCTGGCACGCAGAAATGATTACCTATGGCTGCGTAAACTCCACTAACCAGTCACCTCATCAACTTAAGTGCCATGTGAACTTGGATTAGAAATAAATCTCAGTTCCTAAAAGTCTGTGTTTAGAGACAGCTCTATGTTCTTCCTTAGGATCCCATCCAAGTACATGACTCAAAAGTTGAATCAGATTGTGCCCTCAAATAAATAATTTCTAGAGTAGGCAGCGCTGATGACAGGCACTGCTCCATTTACAAAGCCACCTTCGTACCCAAAGTAAATTCTCTGCCTTTCAGGAACATGAGCACACACAGTTTGCTCATACTACTGTAAACCAAGGCTGTACTGACAACTACAGCGACAGTACATCGAACCACAGGTCAGCCTCAAAATGCCTCCAGCTTCCACTGTCCTGTTCGTTCTTGGCTTTCCTGCCGAGGAACACAAACCCTCTCTGCCCACAGAAAAGGCTCAGTAATGCTAAACACTAATGCAGAAAAGGAGGAAAATCATAAACTGGATTCACAGCCTCACGTCTTCAGCTGCCATTTCAGCAGCAAGAACATTGGTGCATAATGAATTCCCTCTTCCTACTCCTAAGCTCCCTTCTTCCCTAAAAGATTAGTCTGAATATTTGGCTTCGATGCTCTAATGAAACAATTCCCTTCTATACCTTTTGTTGATATGGGAAATTTCAGGGACCACCCCCGCCATACTCTAGCATTGATATTAATACTGAATTTCATCACAAGATTGATATGCCATGGCCTGAGAAACATCCTTGGATCATCTTTTGAAAGAAAGAAGGAAATAACACGTACCTCAGTGTAATGACCCAATGTATCATTAGGGAAGGACGAAAGAAAAGACATTTTGAGCAACAAAACCGTGTGTAGGTTCTGCTTTTAAAACAAGAACTAGCTCAGTAACAGCTGCGGAAAGCAAAAATTTAATCAAACAGGCGGCTTTTCCACTCATCCGCACGAGGAGAAAAACCCCCAAGCAGCATATGAACTTTTATGAACACATTCCTTCTCCTTCCCAAGGCAATGCCTCTTTCTCGGTGTCTCCAATGGCTATACTGGGAAGCAAAAAGCACAGATGGAAGACTAGTACTCTAAAGGGAGCTGTTTTACTGAAAGAGTTGAGGAACAAATAAACACAGTGGGTCCCCCCACTGAAGCTGTATGCTGCCTTTTGTATGCTCAGACCAGACAAAACCACAACTGAAGATTTTTAGCGTATTTGGAAATAATTCTAATATCTCTTTTTAAAACCAGTACTGCAGCTAGTAGCAGGTGTGCGCTAAGGTGAGATCTTTGAGAAGCAGAGCCAACACTTACAGAGCTGAAACAATATAAGGACAGAGTGAAAAAGTAAGATTTATGGTGCTCTATAGACTGGTGAACACAAGCTGCCTCAAACTGCAAAGACTGCAGACATTTATCAGTCTTGGTGCTTAGTCTCTGCTGTAACAGCAGGCTGGGAGAAGTCAAACACTTCTTCCTTCTGCCTGAAAAGATGCCAAGAAGTCAGTTTGATTTACCGTGTAGAGTTCATTCAAGACCTTCATCAAGTCTTCCTGGAGCTGCAATCCCACTTCTTTGCTCTGCAACAAAACAGAGAAATGAAAGTTAATTGGGGAAGATGGTAAAAAGGCGGAGGAAGTGAGCATGCTCCGCATCTACAGATAATTTAGGCTCAATTAAGCACCGCTATTTATGCTCACAAATCCAATAACTGCTCAGCCCAGAGCCACTTGCCCAAACAGTATTAACAGACTGAAATGTTATATATGAACAGTCAGAAAAGCCTTACAGTATGGAGACTAGGAAATTTCCAGAGAACCTTGGATTTTCAACATTACAAGCCTGGAAACTTTTTTGCCCATTTTAGCAGGATCAAGCAAGACTACGAATATAGTCAGCTCTCCCTTGATAAGCCTTGTGCACGGATTATTATCTATTTCCCGGATTCGCTAGGGCAACAGTCGCTCTTGGATACTTTTGGATACTGGAGTGGAAACGGCTCGCAGTGTTTGTTACAGAGAAGGTTGGAGGAGCAGGGAGATGTGCTCCACGGCAGTTCTTTTTGCCTGTTGGTACTGCAGGAGATGCTTTGATCCAACTAGGGTTTGTGCTGACTGTATCTGAAAGACTATACGGAGCCGCAGCCTATTTTTAAGCACAGTGTTAAAGTCAATGTATTTATTTTTTTAGTTTTGTATGATAAAGCCAGAGTTAAAAAAAAAAAAAAAAGCACACATGCTTTTAGATGCACAATCTCTCCTTTGTGTCTCCATGAGATTTACCAAAAGTTTACGTCTTCTTCCACAAATACCACAATAGCCTGCTACACCCTCTAGCCTCCTCCAGCGAATGTTCCTTCACTTCTGTATTTCATCACAAAAAGAACCACCACATCAGCATTGGAAAAAAAATTACTCTGACAGGGTTTTACATGCATACATTGCCATTTCCATTCAAATTTTAAATCAATATGGGATTTACCGCAATAGACAAAGCAATTGGCTTCTTTTTTTTTTTAAACTACAAGAACTACAAAACAATTTAACCATATCAGTACAAATCATTCTGTCCTGGGGTACACTTGCATTAGTGAGCTGCCTAGTTAAACCTAAGGCTATATGACTCATGAACTTGTTTCCTTCACTAAAACAGCAGAATGAAAATAAAAAAGGTGTAGACAGACGTGACTGGTTGTCCAAACCAGCTGACACCCAAACTAGCCTGCAGCCAAGTGTCAGATTTTAAAAATATATTTACTTATTTAAACTCCCTGCTAGGTAATAAGCGGCCAGTACTTCTATGTTGTGTGCAACTGGACTCAGCTCCTGCATGAAGAGCTGGTGCTGGCACACATTTGGCTTTAGCTAAATACAGGAACAGATAACCTTCTGGTTTTCTAATAAAGACACCAGAATGTCCAAAGACACGCATCCATAATTACCGACCGACGGCACCTCTGTATGCAAAGCCCTCTTTGAAGAGGCGTTTCTGCACGCAATATAGCTTGTATGCAAAGGAGGGCAAAGCAACTTCCTTGATGAGCTCGATGGTACTATTAATCTTCACTTCATTAGAGACAGGATTTCATGCTAAAAGTGTCACTGTTTGCATTCTGAAGAGCTTCCATGAGAAAAGCTGAGAAATTCAGACACATCAAAAAGCGCAGAGCCAGCTTTTGCTGACACACCTTGCAAAGCAAAGCAAAGGTGCAGCCACACGCTCCAGCCTTGCTGTCTCCAGCTGCCGTGCACACAAACCTTAACAAATCCCCTTTTTCTATAGCAGGAGTATAAATGACCAAGAAAAATCTCTGAATTTGTAATACAATTTACATCTTTGAGCCTACAGTTACTGAAAGAGATTAAAGCCAATAAAGTTACAGTTAGACCCAAGCAGATGTTTCCCTTCTTTGCCATTGAAGACTCCAAGAAGTGATGTCCCAACTGTTATCCCGTTCACCTGAACAGGCTGCTGAAATGATTTTAACTTACTGCTTCAACCCTGTTCTGGGGTGCACATTATCACGCCCGATCATCCCTTTGAAATGCCAGGAAAATCCATATCCATTCTGACGGGGAGCTGGTTATCATCCCTGCCTTGCAGCAAGCAGCCGAGTTTGCCACATATTATAAAAATACCAGAGCTGTTGGGTTCAGAGCATTATACAATGCACCCTTTAAGGTGAAAAAAAGGAAGAAGAGGGGAAACGGGAGAGATCAATCATCAACTATTTATAAAGCCATATATGGGGCCAAAAGCACAATTGAAGGGGAAAGCTCCCTCAAAAAACCCAAACTTAAGGATAACGGGTAGTTATTTCTTACGTGAAGCGTGGCACAGCCCACCAGAGGAGGAAGGGGCCTTCGAGTCAACCTTGTAAGCTGGGTACCAGAACAGGGGGAAAAGGGGGTGGGGAGGGAAGTATAAAACAGAGCTGCCTTTGTCAGCCATCGGAGATGATGTTTCTCTCAGTCTGGTGGAAGGGAAGGAACCGTACCAGCAGCTCCGGAGAGCGCAGGGAGAAGCTACGGGGGTGAGGTCTATCCCCAAGGTTTTCCTTGTAGCATCTCCCCCAGCGGACGGAGAGATGGGAGCAGACAGACGCACCGGGATTTGTTACCTTGTCAAAACCAAAAAACCCAACCGCACACACTATCCAGAGGGCAAGGACGGATCCATCTCCAAGTGACGTTCACTAACGGTGTCTCTGCTTCGGCTGCACAGGAGCCAGCCAGCTTCAACGGCTTTGCTCCTATAAAGTGTTTACCCGGAAAAAATCCCAACGGTTGCTAGCATTTAATGACAGAAATCTCAGAAATGCAGTCTTAGCCCTTGCAGTACAATCTTTAACGTTATCAAACCCCTGTCCCTAACTTCATAGCTCTAATCATTCTGAGGTGCAGGAGGGGGATAAAGCACACCAAATTCCACTTTTTCTGAGGTTTTATTAGTAAAAGACATCCAGGTGAGTAACTGGAGAAGGCAAGGAAGAGAGCAGACATCTTGTCTCTCTACACTAACATTTCTATTCACAAAAATACAGGCAGGCTTAAACACTCATAATCTAATAACTGTTTTCTCCACATTTTCCCACTAATTAGAAAGTGCAAATGCATCTACTGCTACATGTAACAAGAATAACTTTATTCAGTTTACAGATTTTACTCATTCACTACTAAGGCAGTATTTGCCTGATTGAACCTTCATGCTCTGCATGTTAGAAGTATGTAATATCTACTGGGTCAAACGCATTTGATAGGCTCAAGATTATTTATGCCTACAAAGTTCAGGAAAAGAAAAAGATAAAGAGGTAATGCAGACAAACCCACACTTAAACCAGCATTTCTGCCTAAGACATCAAGATAGCATTAAGCCATGAGGAAAAAAAAAAAACGTGCTGGTAAATTAAAAAGCAAGAAGAGAGAGATTATATAATTAAATTTTAAATTCTCCTTTTTTGAATACCGTCCAGTTCAGCAGTGCTCAGTTTACTGTGTTTCTGAGATCATAGACGCTTTATTACAGACCGTTTATGTATGTTGTGACCCATTCAGACCAGCCTGGCATTGCGCTGTCGGCAGCGCAATGGGACGTACAAGCAGAAGCATCCAAGGTCGGGTCCTTCGCATTTTCATACGTTCCAGTCCCATGTTCCCAAACCTGCGCCCCAGGTGGCCAGATGGGCTACCGGAAAAACAAGTGTCTGATGCAAAAGCTGACAAAGGGGAACATCCTGCTTGTTCTGAGGAGTCTTTAAATTAAAGAAAAGAAAAAAGTTGGTGATTCCCAATCTCCAAGAGAGTTTGCAGAAACAAGATCTACATTTTTTCCATCTCTGAAAGCAGAAAAAAAAGCTGAAGCTGCTGCTCGTCACTGCTGTGATATGGGTCGCAAGGATTTTATGACTGCCTTTTTCTCAACATTGGAGATGATTAATGGAAGTGACTGGCCGGGTCTGTTTTAAATGCCCTGAGCACTGAACTTTTCACACAGAAGGAGCTTTTCAGCAGCACGCTTCACTGTGCTGGTTAAACTGCCTGGACTGGACCAATCGTCTGCCTTTCACCCGGCTCTTTTCAGCCCATTTGCTTATTTCTTGCATCAAATTGCTCATTCACTGTACAAATCGCTGAAGCATCAATTATGCGAAATAGATTAAAATGAATATTTTAATGCATATTCAGGTTGAAGACGAAAAGAAGAAGTGTAAGTGCCAAATTGTCAAAACACAAAATTCTTTGTGCTTCCAAATGAGCTCTCAAGAAAGAAACTGCCAGATTGCTGGACTGGAAAAAACCTTACATTAAGATGAAGGTAAGGGAGATCACAGGTGTCATGAAAACAAGAGCTATGCAATGAACACTGTTAATTTAATGCTGCTCCCCGTAATGATTCTACCAAAAAAAAAAAAAAAAAAGGTTTAGGAGAAAAAAGCTGAGCTAGCTGACCCTAATAAATGAAAATCCTTTGGAGGAAGCAGAGGGGTTAGCTTGGGAACGTCAAAAGAAAGTGCCTTGGACATCAGCAGAAAAGTTGTTGCTCAAGTGCTGGAGAGGGTGGTGGGCCTGCTGCACAAAGAGAACTTCTCTGAGGTCCCATGGGGTTCAAAGTGTGTCCAGATTAAAGGCTGCTGATCTTAACCATTGCCATACAGGCACAAGAGATTTTAAGATCATGCTAGAATGGGGCATGGAATTACAAACAAAATGCACGCCAAGGAAAAACAACAACATAGTCTCTGCAGCTGCAAACGTCTCCAGGTATCAATTTCCATTTCAACATCAAATTCTATATCATGTTTTTCAAAGGCAGACAGAGTTTAGAATGATTCATTTTGTAAACAATCTTCCAGGAAAAAGCAATAAATAAAAGCAAAAGAAAATCTGATAAATTTTATTATTATCTAGTCCTGGCTGTAGCTGCAACTAGAGTCTATCTGTACATCCCTTAAAAAGCCTGAGGAAGGGCTTGTGCAACAAAAACTTATCTAATTGGCTCCAATAATAAACTGTGTGTGCATGTGGGGAGGGGGTGTCCCCGCAAACCTTGTCTCCTTCTTATCCCATCAGGGCTAAACACTTGTCCTCTTGATCTGCGAGATTACCCGGTTTGATCCGCATCATTAATGCTCTTGGAAGATGGCACAGCATGGGAGCCCACCACGCGTCTGGGGCTGGGGAAGGGGGGGAGCAGGGCGCAGCACCACCTCACCTGCGCTGCTGCAAAGCTACGTGCTCATCGGTGATAAACACAGGCTTCCTTTTCCCTGCGAACCAGGAAAATTATCAACAGCACCCAAGAGAACGAGAAAGTTATTTCAGCAAGGTGACAACAGTAACTATTGCCCTGGAGTGCTAACTTGCAACCTCAATATTTTTCTTGCAAGCTGCCTTTCTCAAGCCTTTTCTTCAGCCCAAAACAAGAAAGCAAAAGAAGCTGCCCTAAGCGTGCGTGCGTGCACATGCATACACATACACGCTCACACACGCACACATACTCCTTTGTTACAACAGGGTGTATATGCACCATGTGCAGAGCTGTAGGTTGCTGCCACCCCTCGCTGGAACATAAATTCCCAGCACGCCATGCCAGCTTCTCAACGGCCTCTTTGTTCCAGCCCTCCTCCCCTCCACCTCCCCTCTAATTTAATCAAGATGTTTTGGGATCTACTGCAGCACTCGCTTGGCTGTTCCGCATTCCACCAAACATTAACGACTTCAGCTTCAAAATATTTAGGGGGGATAATAAATATGAGAGCTAAGGAATGCTGTCAACATTTTATGCCCCGGATCTCAAGCCTCAGTAACGTAGTTCTAAATCTGACAGAAAGATGGTACGGCTTCAAAACAAACATACCGTGAAGTTCACGAGATGCTTTCTGTATAAACTCAACAACAGCAAGGAAGCACTCGGAAACCATTGGTGGGCGAATGCGTAACTCACTGAGATAACAGATTTTATCTAACATGTTGCCTAAATTATGTCAGCCAGTGACGGGGCTGCACTGGAACCCCAATCTGCTCAATCTGAAAACCGCTCTCTAACAAGACCATTTCTCTACATCTTTTAAAAAGGAATAATTAAATATACATAGGTGGAAAACAAACATTAGAAGTTCTAATGTTTTTTGAATCAAGAGTGGGAGCTGGGAGGCAAGTGGATTGAGTTCTTGCTGCAATCAGCGAGGACATTTGCAGAAGTGCAAGATCCTTTTTATTCCTGTCTAAAATCAAGGCTGCAATACAGGGTATTTATTATGCATTAGTTAACATCTACTTAGGAAGTTTGTTAAAGAGAAGGCTTGCCAGGTAAAATTTTCCAAGATCATACATGTAGCAGTTAAATAGAATTTGCCAATTAAAGTTGAGCATTCTTTATAGGTAGATTCTTGATAATGTTCTTTTTTTAAAAAAACAGGTCTGCCTTTAATTCTTTGCGTGCAGTAGTAAATGACTTATGTTCTCATCTAAACAATCAACTAGCTTCACTGTACAGAACTACTCCATCACCACCATCCGTCCAATCCATTTGTTATGAATGTACTCCTTATTTTACAAGGATGTACCCTCCATGACGCCCGTAACCTACGCCTGAAGCCTGTGCAAGTTTTGTGCAAGTTTCTCCCACAAAACTTTTATGGATAAAGTGCTCGGCCATTATCACATGGCCCTACAGAGCAGGAATTCTGTAAACCTTCTTCTAAAGCTCCAAACTCTCCAGAATGTAAAGAAAAGCTAGGAAAACAAAATCTATGTCATAGAATATAGATGCATATTTTGGGTGATAGATCATCAGTTTCCAGTTTAATGATCCATTATGCATCGGTCAGTCATAGTGAAATTACAGTTGTATTATCTAGTTTTCTCCACCATTTCACTAGTGATTTGTTTCACCGCTATGTCAGTAATAAGGAATTTTCCTTATTACAGCGGAATACTGTACTCTGAAAAGCCATTCCTACATGAAACCACGTCACACCGCGGCCTCCCATACTCCGGGCCGAAAGAGTTGCTTCCGAACAACCCCCACCCCCTTTTTCTCCTTTTTTTTTTTTGCCGAATTCTGTGCTGATCCTATTGAACCTCAGGCTTCAGGCACTCAATCCTAACAAACCAAGCAATTTTATGGCTGAAAGCATTCATTCTTGTTGTGAAGCCACCTACATTTGCCCTCATTGAGTGAGCCGCGTGTGAAACGGGCTTCAGAAGGTGGCAAGACCTACCAGCAAGTGCTGAAGTCCTGTAAAATACTGGAAGTAACGTTCTGTAATTCTGCTCACAGTTTTAATGCTCTGCACGAGAGCTTTGTGCTACCGACTTCCCCCAATACCCTCTTTCAAACAGCTGCGATTTATCTCTAGGAAAAACTGACTGGAGGGATGCGAGTCAGATGAATGACCTGGAGCGTAGAAGTGCTGTTACCTTGTTCCTGGCTGACCTGAATCCACACTGCAGCAAAATAAAGAAAGGCGAGCGTACTGGTGTAGTGAAAGATAACAAAAGCATACAGGAAATTAGAAGCAAAATGCAATAACAATGGACTACTTTCACACATTAAAAAGGGCCAAATGCATCCTATTCCTTGCCCAATCTACATGCAGAAGTGACATTTGTAGCCTGTAACATACATAGTAAAATTACTCCAGCTGCAGCCTTTGGTGTTCAGTACATCACCCTGGGCAATAGGCCCTGATCGCAGCATTATCTGACCGGGTACAAAGTGTTAGCAGCGTAACAGAAACCATCCACTCCAATTACAGGTGGGGGAATCGAATCTCTTATCTGAGTTAGCAGTACATAAATCTGCTTCTGAGTTAAGAGCACTACACAAATTATT
The DNA here is from genome assembly GCA_020745775.1 of Theristicus caerulescens. Taxonomy (NCBI): domain Eukaryota; kingdom Metazoa; phylum Chordata; class Aves; order Pelecaniformes; family Threskiornithidae; genus Theristicus; species Theristicus caerulescens. Next base: position 311,685 of record CM036578.1, read on the forward strand.
TCACTCCCTCTCCCTTCCCCCATTTCCACTTGTTCTAAAAATAAGCAGGTAGGAAAACCAGGAGATTTGACTTCCCCAATGAGAAATCAGAAAGTATCATCTCACAACAGGCCTCCGTGTTCTTCAACTTTTGGGAAAAGAGTGAGAACTCGACATTACTATTTCCTAAGGCTCCTGAGGCAGAGGAAGGCGCCGTGGGTAAGGATGCAAGCGTGAGAGCAGGGATACAGCACGTACTTACCAACTCTGCACCTCCGTGACCGTTTTACTCATGGCATTTGTATATTTATGTGTTTATACTGTTATGGAGAAATATTTTTACAAATGCCCAGCATTTTGGCCAGTGCATTTCTTTCATGTGCATGGCTTTCCCATGCGTGGTGTATTTTAAGATTTTTCATATTCTGGTACCAATGCAGCAATGAGACATACTGCAGCTGTAAAGTAGGTCATCTTAAGCACGGACCCCTTAAGAGAATTAATAATTCTTCTTCCTTGATTACTGCAAGGCTTCTCACCAACTCATTGTGGATTTTTCATTTCACATCAAACACTGTGCAGTGTACTAGTAGATAAACTGGCTTTTTCCACGATCAAAGGTATTAAACAGGAAGCAAATTTCAAATCCTCAGTTTTGTTTTCTTCATTCCTTACAGGGTTTTTCCCCCCATAAATATCACAACTGACCTTGACACAATAGTGTAAAGGAATGCTACGCTCTCAAAGCAAGATCTGTAGGGCAACCACCCTTCCCTGTCCCCGCTGCTCCGTACCGAGAGGACACGGCTACCTGAAGAAGCCAGAAAGCCGGGCAGGACAGGGTTACCGCTTCGGGCATCTCCAGCGAGCTGCAAGGAGCCCCAAGTTAAAAACAGAGCAGAAGATGTAGGTTTTAAGTGCAGTAGGACCAACGCTGCATGAAAGGTACACCCAACAGCAAGGCAGGCAGATGCTGAGACGGTACCTGGCTCTGTTTAGAGGCACAGCTCAAGAGAGCAGGCGGTAGCAGCCACTGCCTGTCCTGAGGCCCCTCTGGACACAGGGACTTAGGCATATGCAGAATAAATCTGCCTTTCTGCCTATTAACACTTTCCAATTAGTTCACAATTTTGTTACGTAAAAATCTGTCAAGTTGAAAAAAAAAAAATCAGTTTGTTCAGAAACTACTCGAAGTGACTGAGGCTTCCATAGTCCATTCTTTTAAAAAGATATAATTCTTTTCTATTAAATATGAACAAGAGCTATTGGTCTGCTTCTAGGGAAATCTCAAAGAGACAACAGAGAGTGATTAAAGATACCAAATTAAAGAGACTGCTTCTCAAAAGGCTACGCATGTATATACAATACCAAGGGATCCCACTAAAAAGATACGTCTGTAGGCAAGAAAACCCCATACCCATACCCGAAACTGAAAGGTTGTACCATGCAGAGAAATCAAGGGCCACGTGAAAACAACAGGGTGACGGGGTGTAGAGTGAAAAGGGAGAAAAGGGCAAATCAAAAGGGGAATCAGCTCAAATGGAAGAATATTTTGCATACATGTATATAAATATATAAATTAAAGGGCCGTGCTGAAGGAGGATAAGCAGGAAGAAATCCAAGAAGGGCTCTCCACAAAAGGAGGTGGAGGAATGAAAAGGAGCGTGCAGGAGAAGAGGCGCTGACATCAAAGCGGGACGGTCTTCCAGGAGAGGGAGAGGTGACCAGAATAGCAACACCGGGTGGCACACGGGCTTTCAACTTCAACCTTGTACGAAACCCAGGGCTAAATCATTAACTGCTGGACAAATAAGAAAATATTACCTCCTTCCCAAGGTGTAACAATTTGTTATTAGGACAATTCCACCAGTTTCCCCCCCAGTTTTATTTGCTCGAGAGAGCAGTTATTTCACCATTTATCTTCCTTTTCTTTTGTAGCAGCGCAGAATTGCACTGACACCGTTCCTGGGGCCAGCAGCGCTGCTGAAGCCAAACGCCAGATCCCCACCGACACCAACAGGATTCATCTGCAAGACTGCTCTAGCAGCAAGCCCCTTATTGACAACATCTTTTACAGACACATAAAAGTGTTTCCTCCGGAGAAATCCAAACAAACAGCACGGAAAGAGTACAGCGTTCAAAGAATACCTACACCTTGAGTGCAAGTTTCCAATAAGATATAAAACCACGTTTGGTGCAAACAAAGGTTTTGCAAGGAGACCTAACCGAGGAAGTAAACACATCCGAGAGGCGGGGAGAAACGGGGCTGACATACACCGTACATCCAGCACCACTTCAGCGCTGGCTTTGGCAGCAAACACAGTTTCTCTTATCAGCAAAGATACCTTTGAAGTGGCTGGCAAGCTTCCATCTAACACTCAAACAAGTAAGACCCTCCACATCATAACACAGCCCTGGAGAGGGATCTCTTCATCATACGACACCAACAGAAAAACTGTGTGAGACAAAACCACAGACCGTGCAGGCTTCCCATGACACCGCGGATCCAAACACCGCAACATAAACCCTCTGAAAACCTGTGCGCAATGCAGGCACCACCGCTGGAATTTCACAAGTTCACTGATTTCAAGACAGACCCGTCCAAGCTCGACCGTCAGCTCTGCTGTGCCCTTCGTGTAACCGGTCCAAGGGGTGCAAGAGTGAACACACGAGAATCTGTCTCAGCCTGAGGCTTCTCCACTGCAGCCGCTGGAAGAGACAAACCCCACCTTGCCACCACTACTGATGCTCTTCCAGACAGAGAGAGACCTGGTTTGCCCACCGCGGGCTCCGTGCTGCTCTGGCTGCAACACAGCCAGCTCCCACCCGCTTCCCTCGCACCTCCGCTGCCCTTGGGGATGTTTCCTTCCCAGCGCAGACCTTATCGCACCCATCCAGGCCCTTTGCAGCCTTAAGGCTGGATTACGGCTGCACGCTGTGCTTAGATCTCTCTCGTTTGAAAAAGCTCACCACTTCAGACAGCGCAAGATACAGCAACTCAAGAGTTCAGCAACAAAAGGGATCTTAAGTACATCCTTTTTACCCTGTCTGTCCTGCCTTGCTCACCTGCTCAATCCCAGCATGATACAATGCACTGATTCGAGAAAGCCCTAAATTATAAATGGCCCAAGAAAAGGATCTCATGCCTCGGGATTTTCTTTCAACTGCCCTCAGCAAATGAGGATCTCTGTATCGCTATCCTCTCCATATTTAATAGCATTATTTACAACCCAGTGAGTAGTTCCTAAATGTAAGTTCCTAGAGCACCTGCAATCAGCCAGAAACATGTATAACTTTTTAGAAGCTATTTTCCAAACAGAAGGGTAAAAAATAGTGTTCCTCAGACTTTCAAATAATAAAGTGTCCTTGTTTTTAACACGGATTCCCTGTGTAGCATGAGACACGGATAGAGAGCTCCCAGACCAGCAGCAAGATCGGCAGCACAATTCCAGCAGCTACAATCTCTGGAAAACAGTAAAAACTAAACTGTTGTGTTAAGCCAAACCTGAGTGCCCTAACAGCATCACAGCTAAGGCTCGTCCTCCTGCAGGCTGCATTTCATTAAACTGCAATGCATTTTAGCTTGACTATACTGCACGCGTTAGACCAGACAGGAGACCGTGTAGAAGCAGGGAATGAGCTGGAATGACCACTCGGCACAGGAGAGGCAGGAAACTCAGGTCTCAGAAGTAAACCAGCCGGTTATCTCACTGACATAGCCTGGCTAATTAGATCTGTGGAGAAGCTACAAAAATTTGCTGAGATGTAGCACCACGCTAATTCAGCTATGCCATTCAGAGCTCCTTCACATTTGGGTTTCGATTGGGACCTCCGAATTTGCCTTCCACAGCTTCATGGGAAGGTTTGCAGCATGGCACAGTATCATTATTTTCCATGTAGCTCCTGTATAAACTACATGTCTCAAGACTGTGAAAAAGCGCTCAGTTTTCTGAGCGGTCACAAACTATGGCAGCTCTTCTCCATTAAAAAATGGGAAAGGATGTCTCAAAAGTTTAAAAAAGGATGGGAGGAGCTAAGGGGAGAGGAAGGACAATGTTCTTTTAGATCTTTTATCAATATGACTAATTTCCCTTTGGGCTAGCATGGTTTTAACTTCCGGTTAGAGGCACAAAAATATATGCCACTCCTAAATATCTTGCTGAGTCACCTAATTATTCCCCTTCAATTCCTACAGATACTGATCAGAAAGGGCATCCTGGCTTTGCCAGTGACTTGCTGAGCAACCCTGGATAAGTGACTGCATCCACTTGTCCCTGGTTTTTCATCCAGGAAAAGGTAGCAGTTGTCTGCCTATGGCCCAGAAATATTCTCGAGATCGTCTGCATTGCTGCTGGGATATACTGACTGCTACAAGCATGCTACATAGGGGTTTTACAAAGAGAGAGCATTTTTTTAAATCCATGGAATATAAAGCTGATTTGTAATATTTTAACCACACGCCACATCTGTTTTCTAGCCTACAGTAGCTCTTGTACCAATTCACGTTGCTTCTTGGACCTCAGGAAGGGAAGAGATTCTAGTGCAAAAGCACAAGTAGCGGCAGATCCAAGTTCAGCCAAATTGCTCTATTTATCAGCTGCTATCTTATTCAACTATGTGACACTCTAGATAAGACAGGATGCAATTTTTGTTTTTAACCACCCAGCACAAGTGGAGTAGTAATCTAATACCTGTTTTGGCCTTCAGCCAATTTGGTATGCCTGGCAAACAGTCAGACAACAAGTAGCTGGAATTTAGTAACAAGTGCCTTTTGTTTGCACAAATTAATGGAGTTTGTTTTTGTCCATTTGCACAAATGGAGTTTGTGTTTGGTCTGTGAGAAAGAAACCAGAGGGGTATTTTGTTGGTGTTCGGTTATTTGTTTGCTTTTATTCAAGCTGGACTGCCCAAAACAAAATAAAACAGGGCAAACCCATGCTTATACAAGGGGCTGAAAATTAAGATGCCAGTTTCCAGCCAAACTGGGATAATATCAATTTCCATGTACTTCTTTGCCGAGGCATTTTCTCAGGCACCTTCCTCAAGCACAGCCCTTGTTGAAATTCAGTGGGGAGATTACTTATCCTTTGGAAGGATTAGAGGAATTGAAGAGTAACTGCCATTCAATAATCCCGTGTAAGTATCTAATCAACCATAATGTAATTACCAGAAAGTTTTAAAAGGTCAAAAAGGCCTTAGTGTGACGTTACTTGAAAAAGAGAAGGTTCCTCCTCTGCTTGGGCAATGCCTCAAAAAAAAGAAGTAAAAGAGAAACAGAATGTATCACTTGAATATATTTTTCATACTCCATTGCTATCCAATAAAAACTCAAGAAAGGACAAGGAACACAACACTGCACTTGCACTTATTTTCATTTTCCTACAGAAATCAGTTGCCAACACACACAAATACCTGCTGTAAAAGAGCAAATGCATCCTGCTCTCCACACAAGAAGACGCTGCTCCTTCAAGTGCATCTTGACATAAAATATCACACACAATATTGAGCTTTGTTCATTTTATAGCAGCCTAAACGGACTGCATTATACAGACTCTCTTTATCAGCTAAAGCAATATAGAGATGTTAAGAAATAACTGAATACTCTTTCCTCAAGACATTTCAAAAGACTGTCAAGACCAGAGCGAAAAGCCAAGGAGGCCTCCAGTTACAGCCAAGACTGCACCTAAACAGATTTTAATTTTAAAGTCACACACTACTCACATGACTCTCTTTTAATATAAAAACTGACACCACTGGAGGCAAAAAGACAGACATGAAAGTATGCTAGGAGTTTTTTTATCAAAAGTGTTCCTCTTCCATTTCTCCCTCAGAGGCAGCGTGATTTAGGATGAGCCTCCACAAAAGCATTCTTCAGAAAGCTCGAGTCCTTCTGCAAGCCCCTTCTCTAGGCCTTGCAATAGTGGAAATGACTCTCCAAGATCATGACACATTGTAAGGGGGTGGGGAGTGGGGGAAGAGAAGTTGCTTTCAAAGTTAGAACTGCAGTGTTTTGAACATGTCAACTAGCAGATGTTGCAGCGATTGACAAATCTCTGAAGAGACTAGGCATTACCGTTTAATAGGAGTTTCAAAGCTTCCATATTGTGTTTCTTCAACTGGAAGAACAGATTCTTAATAGAAAAATACCCTCCCACACTGTCCCACCTTTTTTCCCAGGTGGAAATCAAGGGGAGAGAAAGGGGACAAGGCTAACCAAAGAGACTTCAGCTGCATTTTCTCCTTTTATCCAGAAAAGGGACACCACATCCTTTTATTATCTAGCATGGTAGGAATTCTCCCTAATTTTTTCTTTTAACAGTAGTTTCTCCTCCGTGGCGGATATAAATTTATCTTTAGAGGTTGTTCTTGACTCTATTCAGAGTTGAAGATCTGGAGGGTTTCTGCTTATTTAATAAAAGTTTCAAAATGCAGACAAAACTGTGAGCAGGTTAGGAGGAAAAAACACGGCCTGAATTTAGACCAACAAATCTCAACTGACCACTTTTGGGAAAATCCTAAAATACTAGAAGAAGAAAATTACTAAAGAAATCAAAGGTAAGTCAAGCACAGTTATCCACAAAGAGAAAAAAAGCCCCATGTGTTAGGCACAGTCAACAACACATTAATCCACCAGAAGTAATAACTAAAACTTCGTATTTCAGAAGGGCCAAACAAAAATACATGCGTTGTAGCACTCCATTACCTTCTTGAACAGGCGTCCCGAATCTTCGCTGACCTGGACAAAGCGCGGGATGATGTTGTTGAGATAGATGTCACTTAGGGTGGTGTGATCCCTGCTCTCCCGCTTCACTTGATTTAGCAGGAGATTCCAGCAATTGACGGGTGATAGCACATTCTGATCCTTCCTATAAAGGACACAAAATAGAAACAAGAAATGGATAGGACTTCACCTGAAGTGGACAAAGTGATTCTGTTCACGATGTTCTCTATCTATAAACACTAGAAACCCAGCTACGGGACGTATGGATTTGCTGAGGGAGAGGAGAGCAGAGGAAGGCTATAAAACGGCCATTGTGCATACAGAAAATACGCCCGCGGTTACCCATGACTACATTCAGATGGCCATGGGCTTCTGTCCCCCAACAAACAGATCAGGCAAATGCAAGCTACAGTATGCCAAACGTAGGCTCTAATTTTTTCTTTTGAATCCAAGATTTCGTGCATAAATTACAGTGCCTGAGGGAGAGCGATGGCTCCAGTGTCTGACAATAAGTTTCACAGTGCTGTCTCAGGCATTTGTGACTTAACCACAATAAAAAGATTTCAAGCATCCAGTTAGCTAAATAGCATCTGCATAGGAAACAAAATGTTATGTTTCATGTACAAAAACAAGTATGTGCAAGGATCTATATCTGTCCTGAGCAAAAGGGAAAGCAACATTCATCAAAAGCCGGGGAGATGTGGTGCTCAGGGACATGGTTTGGTGGTGGACTTGGCAGTGCTGGGTTAACAGTTGGACTTGATGATCTTAAGGGTCTTTTCCAACCTAAATGATTCTATGATTCTAACATTCATACAACAAGCTTTATTTTCTCATCTTTGAACTTTCTCCACGTTATCCACTCTGCACCCTGCAAATAAGCAATACAAAGGGCAAAAGGGGAGATGAAATGTTGATCCAAATTAACTGAGGTTCATTTCATCTACTCAAAGGAGTAAGCCATTTCTTAAGGCACCATTTCATACTAGATGAAAGCAAGGACATTAGCAGTGATTTTGCATGGTCCTCCAGCAGCCCTGCAGCTGTGTTTGGAACTGGCAGATCGAGGTGTAGTCTTAGCTACATCATTTACTTCCCTCTGTATCTGTTTATAATTTGTTTACAGTGCAATAATATTTATTTAGAAAAGAGTAAGTCAGATCTCTGGTGGAAAGCCAAAGCTCTTCTTGATTATTGTACGCGATTGTATCAGATTTCTTTCCTCTAAAGAAACGTGGTTAATTTCCATTGAAAAGGGGAATATTCTGCACTTAAAAGGACAGCAACCTCTGCTGCAAGAAACACCTGACATTGTGACATGAAAGTTAAGCTATGGCAGACTTCCATTACCCTTCTCATGACATCAACGGTTGGATTTGTAGTGCAATACAGATAATTTTAGATAAAGAAGAATAGTTTCAGAACAGCTGATCTGGATGCTTTGTTTCTTTTTCTTAAAAAAATGAAAAGCTCAGGAAATGACTGCAGCTTGTGATCTGGACTGCTTCAAGGTCTGGAGCGTGTGTGTGCGCATGTGCATGGTGGGAGGATGTATAAAACGGATTCTGGGTTTTTGGTTCTCTTGGTGGTTTTAGTTAAAAAAAAATAGAAAATAAAATGTGAGAAGGCATAGATTTTATTTAGCAACAATACTTTCCTTCATACTCTAGTGTCCTGTATTGCAGATACTGCTGACGCGCAAAACCACATGGAATGATCAAAATGCAGAACTGCACAAGGTTGAAACTGCCAGATGTTGAGCTACATAAATCAAATAGTTGCCCCCCGATCTGCAATCAGTGTTTGCAGAATACCGTTTGTTTTGTTAATATGCCAGAGAGCTAATGAGTAACTGCGAGACCCGTCTAATAGCATTGTGCACCTACAGGTACTGACCACGCTGCAGCCAGCCCTCGAAGGGCACAGGCGCAGATAAGAAGCTGGATGCTGACTCCTGCTGAAACGGACATAAAAGCTGCCACCACAAGAGAAGGTAAGATACACATTAAGGTTTTTTATTTTATTTAGGTGAGACAAGAAACAACACCCAGCTTTCTTCCACTAAAGAGAGGGCAGGAGGAGGAAAGGCATCTCCAGAAAGAGCTCCTCCCAGGAGCAGCGCTGGGTTGGAGGTGTACACACCGTCTCTACCAACAAAGTGTGGCTCAGGTAGAAGCCAGGAAGCAAACTAAGTAAGATAGTATTGTGGATGGCTGTAAAGAGAAGGTTATGAAGGACACTATTAAAAGATGTTAAAAGTTGGTCGGTTTGCTCCTTTACACCAATGATATAAAGGTACTTTACACACTGACTTAGTATTTGCCCTCTAAAGCTGGAAGAGCTACAGCAAGTGAAAATTAATTAACCACGATAAAAAGTTCAGGAATGAAACTTAGGAACAAAAAGCTCAGACTCTCCACCAGCTGATCTTGTTCTAGCTGTTTGAAATCCTGCCTCAAAACCCTTAACAGCCTGTTACTGCTTCATCACTTCGCTTGCTTCGCTCTTTTCCTAAGAGCGGTGCAGCCGCAGAGCTCCTCGAAGCAGCCAGAAGTCGTCCAGCTGCGTGCAGCCCGCTAACTTGCCTTCTCAGGCTTTGTACCATTCAGCTGCATGAACTGCCAACCCAAAACTCCGCTGTTTTCATCCTTAACATCTCCCATCTCATTCTCCATCCTGTTATGAATTTTTGCTATCTACTCCACTAAGAGCACCTGGCTATTCACGGATGCCCCACTGCGGTACCAGTCCAACCCCACCTTGAGCAGCCTGGAAGAGCTGGGGGCAACAAGGACCGAGGGTTATGACTATAGACAAGGCCACATGCAAGGGACCAGAAAGCAGCACGGTACGAGTGCCTTGCTTTCCAAAGGGAACTGAAGCACCACATGGGAACCAGAAGAGATGTAATAGTTAACTGGACAATTCCCAGCTGTCCAGGCTGCCCTACCACAACACCCGAAGCTATTCTAAGGCAGCACATAGCACAAATACCAAGAGCCCATGAAAAGCATGGTGAGTAAAATTGCTGGTGTCTAATGGCGCCAGATGGGTTGTTGACACACTCCGTGTGGTTAGACATGAAAGGCCATCCTGCAGGAAAAAGTAATCCCAACCCCACATGCTTCCAATCCGCGACCGGGATTGTCACCTTCGGGGCTGCGCAGTGAGCGCCGCACCCTGAGCGCAACCTCGTGCAACCGCAGCTCTGCGCGCTTCAAGATTTTTCGTTTCAATTCCTGTAATTTCTTGGTGTCTGTTGGTTTCGCTAACTCCTTCAGTACCTCGTTAAAACGGTCTGTCTTGCTTTTGTACAGGTTCAATGTTTTCACAGCAAGGCTTTTACAGGAAGCGAGACAAAAACTCTCCTTCATTATTTGCTAGTGACAATTTTCCCAGCACTGGCAAAAAGCAGATAAAGGCAGGCCTTAAGACAGAAATAAAACAGAAAAGGGAAGAGGCAGTTACTAGCTTCGAACCTTCCAAGTAGCCTTTAAAACTACACACACATTAACTGTTAAAGCACCTCTAAAAATGCAGCATTTTCTGGGGTGGAACATGGCAACAGTTTTCACAACACAGAGCAGAAGTTATACAACTGTTTACAACAGACCCTTTTCTATCATAACCACAAGCAGATGGCAGAGAAGCAAATTGCAATTTTCATTAACCATTTCAATTCTCAAAGGAGCTGGCAAATATACTCTGCTTCCAGTTTCGTGTCACCACAGAGGAGGGATGAAAAAGGGAAGAAAAATATGCAACAGGGACCGCTGGGTATAATCGAGAGCGAGCTCGGTTTCCACAGATCCTGCAGAATGACTGGAGTCAGTACCCGCCCTTAAGAAGCAAAATTGATGAGATCAACCCAAAACTTCAGGACCTGGCTATGAACTTTCCCAAAGTGCTGGCGATTTCACATTCACAACTGTTTGACTCAAACTCCCCCTGCAAGGAGAGGAGGAGGAGGAGGAGGAGGAGGAAGATGCCAAGATCCAGGTTTATTTCAAGCACTATTTATACTTGTTTAAAGATCGTGTGATGATAGTGAATCTGGAGAGTTTATTTAGGTTAGCCTAAATTACACCAGATCACAGCAATCGGGGCTGTTTGGGAGCAGGAAGAGGAAGTTGTGCACAGATTTTTAAGGAACCACAAAGTATGAAGCTCTGCGGTTTCTTGGGTGTTATCTTGATCGGGTCCTGTGCAACTTCCACTTCAAAGGTTTCAGTCAGTCTCAAGAGATCAGAAGGGAAGATTGAGTCCCAAGTATCTGAAACGTCTTAATTAAATTACTCATTCATACAAGGAACTCACAGACAATCCAAGATTTATCTTCTCTAAGGCAAGCAGGAGAGAGCGACAGAGGCCAGCGACACTTGGTTGGGCATTGCAAGGTTCAGAGCAACAGCAGAAAAGTTATCTTAAAAAACAACCTCCTCCCCCCAAACGAGATTAAAAAACAAAACAAACCACACCACACCCACAAAGCAGGAACAGGAATACTGCGTTTCCATAAGGAGTGCAGACGAAAGAGTGAGTCAGATGAGAATGAAAATATTACTAAAGAGAGACACATTTAAATTAACATAGGCATGTCACATCATCTGTGTGAACAGAAAACTCCTCTGACCATCCTTCCTTCAAACTGAGGTTTTTAAAGCAAGTCTCCTGGTGGTACATTAAAAAAATCAAGTTTCTTGTTCCACCTCCTTGCCCCCCTAAAATATTCAGGATCTCTTTCCTAGAGGTGTGCAACAGACCCTTCCAGGCTGGGTACATCCCGAAATAGCGGTCAAGATCCGGGGAAGGGAGAACCTGATTTATCTCCCACTCATCGGAGGAACCTGCACACGCTGCCTGTCCCACCTCAGCAGCGACCCGCGGGCTCAGGTCCCTGCGCTCTGCAGGGTGCATGCTCTGCAGTGCCGACCTCAGGCCCAGCTCACCTGAACTACCTGCTAAAATTAGATCTGAGGCGAAGGGAGAGATTAAAAAGTTACTTTCAAGATCTGTGCAATTGTCAAGTCCACCCTGCAAACCATCAGAGCTAGACCAAGTGTTAGAGCAGAGATGTAATTGCTTCTGTATATACTCCTTCAAACCTGCCTGAATTTTGTCCCCTGCAGTGTGCTCCCTCAGAGTAGCACCAATCACACCAACCAATCCAGTGCAATACTGGATATGACGAAAAACACCACGAAGATCCTCCCTGGGGTTTTACATCAATTTTTGCTGGTCATGTATCCCTAGCTCTCCGGGCTCAATGAGGTCACTGAATAAATGAATGCTTCGTGCTTAGAAAAATCTTCCAAATGTTATTTGAAAGACTCAGAAAAAAATGTTCAGGACTCAGCTCCATCAAAAAGAATCACAGGTCAAAATAGCCTATTACAATATTTATCAATTAAAATAATAATAATCACATAGCTGAAGTCCACGTGACCCAAATGCTTTTGTCGTTATGTCCCTCACAGCCTGTATCATCTCTCCTTTAAAGAAATCATTTCACTTTTAAGAAAACTAAAGTTGAGCTTCTCTGCAAGATGCTCATTCAAATCAACGTTTGATTTCCCCTTAAAGTCTTCCTGACACAGCTCAGTGTTAACTGCAGGTTTTGAGAATTACAAGCATGGACATACACGCTGCTCCCTGCCCTTCTCTTCCAAAAGATTCCAGTTATGAACATCTGTTGTTTACAAGTGCTCAGCCTGAAGGTTGCCAGACTTATTCTGCATCTTCTACTTCAAGGCAAAGGCTGCCAGAAAGCCATCTGAATTTCATGCTGGGATATCCTGGACATTCAGCTCTCCAGCTGACAATTGCTACTCAGTATCCTACTTCCAAAGATTATCTTGATCTAAAATATGGCCTTAAAATAGCATTGTCTTTTCATTTTTTCCTTTTTTTTTTTTTTCCTTTTTTTTCCCCCCCTTTTTTTTCTTCCTTGAAAGGAATCACTCAAGGTTTGCCACGGTTTTTATATTGTTAACGGATTATTTGACTAGGCAGATGCCTTTAGGACAAAAGCACATGAAATGGGAGAACTGGGGTCTGGAGTGAAAGGTGCCAGGGTTTCACCGCAGCGGGACAGCCTTCCCCGAGGATGGAAGTCAGACCCACACCCAGCGCTGCTGCCTGCAGGGACCCCTGCTGAGATGGATGCTCCCATTTAACTGCTACACAAGAGACCTTCAGTTAGGCAGATCTTTAAGGAGCGATGACTATACCAAACTCGTGACCAACAAGCTCTTGTAACAACTGGAGTTATAAGATTTGGGCTGTGAAACGCGTTTTTTTCCCTCCAGTCCTTACATCCTGTGCAAGGATATTTACCAACGGGTACTGAAGAAGCCTTACCAAATATATACATTTTATATGACTGTTCTCTTTAATAGTCTGTTCTAATTGAAAAAACATTTTTAAGAGAACAGGCAAAGCGAGGTCTAACAGCCACGGTAGAGTAGTTAAAAGCAAGTAAAACCTGGGGTATATCCAACTGTCATCAACTCGTATGTCACCTTAGCTAAACCAATCTGTTCCCCTTCTTCGAAGATATGAAATGAGAATAACATACACCTACCTCTGTAAATCATTTTAAGATGCTCCAGTGAAGCTAGCTTCAAACTGTGCAATGTGCAAGCACCCTTTAGGTCCACCACCAGCTACACACAGTTTGCTGTCAAGACCCAACCACCTACATTTGAAAACCCATATGGAAAATGTAGCCACCTGATCGGCTCACCCTCTGCTGCAGCCACATCTAAGGAAAATAAACCCCATGCAATGCATTTGTTAGAAACCCAACGCAAGCCTGCACTTCACATTGCTCTTTCCTTTAAGCGTGTGCTTGGAGGTAGATGGTGGAGGAAGCCACACAACCCAATTTCAAGGGTCAGACTGAAGCCTCCTGCCCTTGACAGCATTCCCCGAAATGAACACGTTTGGAGCAACTTGGCAATTACATAATAGCCATTGAGTATGAAAGCACATGCAAATTACAGGGTTGCTGCCTGACAGATTTCCTCCTTGACAGTGTGTTATGAGATCTAAAAACGGCAAGTGACATGGTAAGCAGTCACTGAATTATATGGTACCTTCCGACATAATTATCATGTTATCGAAAGAACATGCTATTACTGTATATTTATAGGGTCACAGCCAGGCAATTACAGAGTAGCCACCCGCCTGTGCACATCTCGTAGTCATGTAATACCAGGCTCCTTAGGAGGAGAGATCTGATGGTTGGCTTTGATCAAGTGGTCTTTTGGGGGCTTCCAAATGAGATTACATCTTCAGCGTCTACCGAAAAGACACCAGCCAAGCTACTCTTCACTATTCAGACAGAGCAGTGTTGGGGATAGGTAATTATAATTGGAATTGCTTCCTTACTGATCCCTGTGGTATTCTGACACATTTCTGAATGTTGCAGCCAGCAGACACAAATGACTGAGCAAGTAATAGCTGGATCTACCCAGGACGGACAGCTTTACAACCGCCTGCCACTGCTGTGACAAATACTGCCCACAGACCCAGCAGCCTTAGAGTTAAGAGTTATTTTTTTCCCTTATTCCAACTCTTGACCAAATTAACAACTTGTATATTTGGGACTCAAACCTTGCAGGGGTAACACATTCCAAGAGCAAGACGCTTTTCTGCCAGTAGCTATCTGCTGCTAACGTAAGCGAAATCAGGAGCCTGAGCAGCGTTAGCCCTCTTCTGCAAAGCAAAGCGAAACCGATGCTCAGTACCAGGTTTCACAGGATTTCAGGCAATGCCCTGGGCTTGACGAGAAAAGCATGGACATTTAATTCAGAAATTCAAGTGGAAGTTTCACGTACTGATAAAAATCACCTGTCCAATTCAGGCTACACTCAATAGCTAGGATACTTGAGGTCGATTTTGTCCAGGTACAACTTTATAAAGCCTATCTACAGTACAAACAGCTCAAAAAACAGGGGCAAGGGTCAGCGAAAAAAATGCATTAGAACAAACAAAAAAGATTTAAAACCCCCTGCAGTATCACAGCCAGCCTATTTAATTCCCCTGAAGCATGACACCACGTAGGATTCTATTCAACTATGGTAAAAACTTCCACATTAAACATTTGCTCTAAATCTCAAAATAGAAAGCAGGCTAGATACAACTTTCCCAACACTGAAAGCTGAATACAAAAGCGTTTCTGATGGGATGTTTCATATCATGTAATATAAAGGAAATCACCTCAGTTTTCACCAGGAACAACAACAAAATAAACTGAAAAAGACCAGTCATAATGCAGAGGAAAATTACAGTTTGAGACATCATTTTCTTTAGTGCCATCTTAAAGGCATGTGCAGAATATGCACAGTTTATAGTTATAAGAACACTCTCACTGTAAAGGAAAAGAAAAAAATACTTAAGACAATTACAGCTCTGTAGATACACAGAATAACTCTTCAACCTGTCAAATAGCTATGCTTGGGAGTCGTGCTTTCCCAACACTGTAGCACAATGTGCATTTTAAATGAGAACTAAAGTAAATGGCATCAAAGCTGTACAGAAAGGAAACCAAAATGGCACCTACTTAATGGCTTTCACAAAAAGAGCTTCTTGTGGAAAGGGAAAGCTGATATATCCCCATATCCCTCCAAACACAGCAACAACAAAAAAAAAACCAAAACAGAGATAATGGCCTGACCCAAACAATGCTAAAAGTGACACTGCACTTTGGGCGGAGGCAGACCCAGCTGGATCCTCTCAGACCAATCTGTCCAGAGCAGAACTGATTCACATCCCAAAGCTGCTTTTGCTCGGTGTTTTCCCCCCAGCTGCTACCCTGACAACAAAACCCGACAAGCCTGTGCACTGCCCAGATGTCAGCTACAGGAGCCCCGTGGCTGTGGCTTTCTGCTGGCTACCTACTCACTGGGCTGACGTCTCCGTGCCACACAGCCTGCACCAGCCCCTTCTTCACCCACGGGCCCTCTCCTGCATCCCCCTTCCTGGGAAAAGCACCTGTGTCCCTTGCTCCAGGCAGGAGTCAGTAGTAAATCAGAAGGCTCTGAATCCACGAAACCACGTTCGATATGCGTTAGTCGTCCCAACTCAAACAGCTAAGCGGGGAACAACCAAAGCAGCATGGTCAGACCTACCTGTAAACAATGTTTCAAGCAGGCGAGACAATTGATTGTCAATAAGGATATCTTTAAATTTTAATTGAGTCCCATCAGCTTAGTATCTAGGGATTTCCCACCCCCCCCAAATGGCACAGCTCTATTTGGAAGTACTACTGGCCTTATTTCTCTGCTGTTTTGAAGTGACAGTAGCAGAGATGCAGCATACTTAAATCCTACACTGAGTATGTGTAGGATATTGAAAACAGAGTGCTGCAATGGCAAATCACAGCGTATAACAGATTAGAAACAGTTACTCTTAAAAAAACAGACGAAAGCCACTGACACTGAAGGAAATCCTGGCTTTGTCCATCAAATCTGGTGTACAGCTTTGCCAACCTTCCCAAAAAAATTAGTCCAAATCTAAAAGATTGTGCCAATTTTTACTGTTCCATTCCCTACTGACAACATATGACCTACCAGGTATTCCTGAAATGAAGCTAGCAACCGGGCTGTGTGGAAACATGAAATGGGTTTTGTGTTTATCACAAACTTGGGAAACATTTTATTCTGACATCCACAACAGTGCTGACATCTACATTCACTACATCAGCTCTCTTTTCCCATTCCTACCCTTGCAACCACATCTGCAGGAAAAAAGGGCAAAAACAAAAGGCAAATACTCTACTTGAATTGCTGGTCTTTGGTGCTCCTAGTTTTAGCCAGGAATCTCTCAGCCAACTTCTCCAAATTCCTTGAGTAATCCATCTCAATCTCTGCCTTCTTGCGGAAGAAATCCTGCAAGTCCTGCAGTAACTGGACCCGAAGCTCACACTGCTGGTCAAGGCATTTCAGCTGCTCTACCAATTGGGCACGGATCTCTGTAACAAATAAAAGCACTAAAGATTAAACAAAATCCCATTAGAGAAAAGACCATAAAAATACCCCAGTAAAATATAGTTAAAAATATATTCCCTCATTAGTAATATGTCAGCAAAGCTCTATTATGATTATCTATATCTGCAGACAGAAAATTATTGCGATTGCATCTCGGATGCACCGGTCGCAGGCAAGTCCATCCAATAACCTGCAATCCGGCGCACAGATCTACAGGCGAGGCTCTACTGCTGAACAGTGCATCAATTACAAGCATCAAGTGCATTTTTGGCATCAAACAGCAGTGGTCACTGCATAAAAATGTACTGAATCTCAGTCTGGAAAAACGACTGAATGCTACAATACCCCACGTCAGCTCAGAAAATCACTTCAGGGAATTTCTATCAAATTCCTTTGCAGACTACTCTTGATGCAGAAACAAGAGGTTGCGCATACTGGGGCGCTCCCCAAAGGCACCGATTTCGGATTATTCAGTTAGTTACTGAGTCTCCAGCTGTGCAGCTCTCATTATAAACCAAGCCATTGAAACAGATAAAGACACCCCTTCGGAGAGCCAACATGATAGCACTTCCCATTAGGGAATTATCTCCAGGAAGACTATTTTTCTTTTTAAAATATCTGCAAGTAACATATCTATGTCTAAAGGACGCATAAAGCACACAGATATAGGTGTTAATTTTATTATTATGCATAATTGTTACTGAAGATATCTATTTGTATTTACACAATATTTTACAAACCATTTTCAAACATTTTACAAATATGAAAACTTCTCTCATTAGCCCTTTAAGCCAGGGTGGTGTTCTCCTTCTCTTACTGATTCTGAATTTGAGGGACAGAACAGTGAAATGATGACAAACAGGGCAAGAAAACATAGCAGAAATGCATCAGTCCCTTAGTCTAACAATGCAGAAATATGCAGTGATGCAGGTAGTAGAGGTTATTTGGCTTTTATGCAGGCAATAAGCTCAACATGAAAACAATAAAATATGCGCTTTCATCTAAAGATCTTTGAGCACTCAAACTTTAGAGATGCCTGTTATTGCTTGGCTGTTATTGCTGCTCTTTCCAAAGGTTTTCAGAGATGCGCTGTTCCAAGCTGAATTCAGAATCAGCAATAAAATAACGAACATTCAGGTCTTCAGCAGGCACAGCTTTGTTTATGTCTATGCATCGCAACTGCGGGCACCCACAACTTTGTCACCACAACTGAAGAAGGGTAAGTATAATTTTCCAAATGCAATTTTTTAATCAGCTATTTCAGTGCTAACTCCTGAGATAACGTAATAATAGAGGCCAGCTTGGCCTCCTCAGTATGCTTGTCCCTTTGCCCAGAAAAAGCATACCATCTGGACCTCCAAGAGCTCTACTCTTGCCATGCATTGTGAGTATCAGTTGCCTTGAATTGTGCTCACATCTGCGGGAACAGTTTCAGGGGGTCCAGGATTCGCAATGAAAAAAGGATACATCTTTATTTTAGGGACTCCAAAACCCAAAACACGTGTATACAAATATGGCTTCTAGTTAGGCTTGCCAAAAAAAAAAAAAAAAAATCTGCAAAAATGTGGGGTTTTCAAGCTTGAAGATGACCTAGATTAGCACTTTAACTTGGTAGTAGCACGTCTCAGACTGTAGTACCCAGGGGCTTCTGTAGCTTTCACTGTGAGGAGAAATACAGGCGGCAAGGTCGTAACACAGAACAAAACGGAGTAGTCAAAACTGCAATGTGTGGGCAAAACTGGTCAAGTTTATTTTTTTCTCAGAAGAGACTTTTAGAAAGTGGAAAACTTCTGTCTCTTCATCAGGAAATACAACTACAAGCAAATACAGAGGCCTGAGTTATCCACATACTTCTTTTATCGAAACCACTTCAGCACGCCCGTTTCTCGGGGCCCGGGGAAGCCCCAGCTACGCTTCCCCCCAGCCCAGGCGGCTGCAGAAACAAAGCCAGAAGCAGCTCCAAGGAGCCTCTACCCCACAGCGCTCGCAAGGGCACAACCCTCGGTCCGCGGGCAAGGCGGCACGGGGAGGCGCGAGCCACACCAGGTAAAACCTGCATATCGCGTTTCTTGCAAGTTTGTGAGATTTCTTTGTTTGTGAGACTTCTTAGTTGTTTGCTCAGTTCCAGCTAGCAGAAGTATTTCAGGATTAGCAGGGGCTGGGAGGGGCACAGGGAGAGAACAAATAGTTACTCACATTAGGTCTGCTAGCACTTATTTAAAATTTGCTGTTGATGCTCAACATACGCTATCTACATCTCCCTTCAGCTCGGTCCCCAGTTACAAAACTACTAATGGATTTGCAAAACTCTGTATGAGTGACAGGTTTAGTCACACGCAATGCACACAGGACAACCCCATTCTACCTGTGGCTTTGTCATTAAGACTTTCATAAAGAAAATAAGATGAGGTAGCTAGTCAATAATAGAACCAAAATGCACAGTAACGTAGCGTTTCCTTGCTGCAGTGAACCAGTCTGCCTAGGCCTTAAGCTAACACTCGTCTGCAGGTCTGACGTTCAAGAAAGAACATCCTTCAAGGCAAGTAGTAGTAGAAAGCTCTTCCTCCCTTTGTGGCTTCTCCTCCACCCTTTCCTCAACAAAACAGATGGTCCCAACTTAGAAACAACTCTATGACGAAACTTTTCAGAAGTCATTGGGCAGAGAGGCTAATTTTAATAAACTGTGGCTTAATTCCTACACCCATGAAAAGGTATCACTCAAAGAAAATACTTGAGCTGACCTGGCATTTTCTGCTAAGCAGATAAAGAATGAGGCACAGAATTCAAATGCAGTAAATATCTTCCTTGAATATGATGTATTTCTTCATTTAGAGGTTGATCATCTGCACAGTGTTATTTATCAAAAAAAGTCAGCTATGCTATTAGCATGGATGAACAGCAGGCACCACGTTTAAAAAGAAGACTGGAATAGGAATAGAAAATGCCAGATACAGCTCAGACAGGTAATGGTGTGACTGCCTACCCTGCATTCATCATTTCTTCCTTCGTGTGCTACGACCAATGGATCTTTTACAAGGGCAACAACCTGGCAAACTCTGAGGTTCTGTCAGTCATGTTCTCAACTGAGAAACTAGCTCCAGAGAAAAAGCAGAAATCCAAAAGACCACTTCAAAAAAAAAAAAAACCAAAACCAAAAAACAACAGTAGTTCTCAAAGACTTGAAGATCAGCAAAGCTCATGTATTTCATCACGAAAATTACAACGAAGCTCTTGGTTCTCAAGGTGGGACACTTCACACACAGCTCTCCTGCTAAACAGCAGCAAGAACTAGTAACCTTTTCCTTTAGTAAGAAATGCGATATCAGCAATTTTTCTTTATAAATAAACTCAGTGTTTTTTGAGGGGAACAGTGACAGCTGATCGGGCTGCCCGCAGGGGAACAATACGCTATTCAGCTCCAGCTTATCAAGTCTGTGGCACTGGGCTGGAGAAGGGCAACCTTGCTCATCTTTCAAAAACACACCACACAGTACTTCGCTACAAAATAAAATCAAGAATGCAGGAATTTCCTGAGGCTTACTGGGCTTTCTAGAGTATAAAGTGTCTGCTTGTTTCCCCATTGCTTACACAAGCAAAAGGTTTTTTTTTCAGACCTACTCCCAGAACATACCACGGCAGAGCCAGAGGCTGTGCGTGCTCTAACCCGCGGGTCACCGTATTACACGGGACCTTTTCATGTCTGCAGTCACAACAACCACTTTAATTTTGAATTCACTGCTTTCGCATCTTTTAATTTACACGGGTTATTAGGTTAACAGCCACTTTAAACACCAAAAAGCCTTCCACCTCCTTTCCTTCTCTAAAACTTGTAGACCTTAGCGATGCCACCCACTGTGATCATTCAAGACAAGGAACAGCATCCTAAAGACTCTGCTCCTGCTGCCAATGCTTCAAGTGCCTGAAGGTGAATAAGCACGTTTAATTCAAGGTCAAGATGCCTGTAGTAAAATTAAGATGAAACACCAGGTATTCTTACTCTCACACGAAGCCTTGCCCTGTATTGCAGAATCCTTTCCATTGTATTTGTAGCTCACGTGGCTGACAACTACATAATTAAAACGTCCCTAGTAGCAACAAAAGTTTCTGTTTAAAACAAGCCATTTATTCACTTCCATCACCAGATCATAAAGTCACCTAGGTCACAGAGGGACAGAGTATTGTATAATGCTAGACAGTTGTATAATTTTACTTTTATCCTTTTTGCAACCACCTTTTCAACATTCCCTGTAGCACTCAGCAGGCATGTCTAGTTATTAACGAATTCAAAGGGTAAGGAAGGATCTTCTACCTTCTGTATTCTAGTCACATTTGTCATTCTCAACATTTATAATCTATTTGACTTTTTTTTATCCTTTTTAAACTTTGAAGCATATAAAGTATTGATAGGCACAAATGATACTGCATTATCATGAAGGTCATTGTCCCTGAATAAAATGCTGGCATTTAAGTGATGGTGCCTCTAATACTTCTACAGAAAGGTCACCACCAGTAGTTTCCATCATAGGCAAGCTAAGAGACACACTACATTGTAAGCTACCACCATACCCAGTTGTATCTTTAAAAAAATAAGGATGATCTTCATTAATTGATTGTTCCTGCTTGAAAAAGCCCGCTACTTTGAACTAGATGAGTCTCTAGGTGGCTAGTTACATGACAAATCCGAGGTCCCCAAACACTCCTACCCTACAATCTTGGGAAGGATCCGTAAACAAAATTAATAGTAGGTTATCCTTGATTTTAAAAACGTATCATTTTTTTTTAACATTAGAGCAGGTTATAAGAATTGTGGTGCAATTATGGACGTCTACTGAACAGTGAGTGCTTCTCAAACTACACCGAACAGGAGAGGGTTTCTGCAAAGCTCCTGGCAGGAATCTGCACTATCATAAAACAATTCTGCCCAGAGCAAGGGGATATATACACTCTGACTGGAACTAGAACCTGCTCTTCTACAGCGTGCGATGTTCAGCTTCTGAAAAAGAATTTACCAAAATGATTTTTTTTTTTTTTTCTTAAGCATCCTATAAACTAAAGTTGGAAGTACAGAAACAAAGAAATTTCTGTACCAACTTGTTCATTCTTCAGTAGGTCACATACAGAGCTAGAAGCACGAACTCAGACCCAGGAGACCTCCTTGCGCGGTCATCTCACATGCTCTGAGCAACGCTCCTGCTCCAGGCAGGATCATCTCCCTAGGCAGGGTTTCAACTCTTCCCAGCGATAAGCTTTAACTGCTCTAACTGGATAGCAACACAGTGGATCACAGCCTGCGCAGCACAGAGCACCAGGAGAAGGCACAAGCAGCCTGAGCTGCTTTTCAGTATCTAGGTACATCTCCTTGTATCTGCTCTGTAGCTTTCTCAAGATGCTCCCACCCCTATCCGAAATGCCATACTGTATAAAAAGATGACAAGCTTGGGAAAGGAGTGGGATGACAACAAAACAGAACCACCAACCCCCAGCTCCCGCCCAGATTAAACAGCAATCCTCTCACCCACACAAATCCGCTCCAACTGGCAGAGCTGAACTCCAAAACCGTTCGCGCTCTCGCCTTGACTTCATGGTCCCCCATGGCTGCTTTGCGAGGAGCCGTCCTCCTCCCATGTTAATGCTGTGTAAGCTCCATACAAGTAGGAGGCACATCAAAATCAAAGCAAAACAGAATCAATCCACAAATGGGAAGGTGGAAGTCAGCAGATTCAAAGCCTTCACGTGTAGCTCAGTTACCCCTGACTTTTCAGGACACCCGCCCAGCACCTAAGAAGCAATTACGCAGAAGGATTGGAAGTCACCAAGCATTAAATTGCACACACAGCTCTAACACAATCTTATCTTTCAGGCTACTCAGCAGCATATGAAAGACAAAGCAGTCCAAATGAACAAAATCTCCGCTTCATACAGAAGGCTGGAGCAGTAATTTTAGATCTTGTGCCTTGTCTATGATGAGTTTCTTAAATCCCCGTCTCCTGAAAGCTGCCACGCACTCGGGTGCTGAACAGCAGAGTAAGACGGCAGCGGCACAGCATCCACCTGCCTCCCTTTGCCAGCCCCACTGAGGTTTAGGTTAAGACTACAGATTAGTCTGAAGTTAACACTCCATTCAGTTTCAAAAAATTAAAACCAACCAACACTACAGCTTTGACTAAAAGTTAAAACCATTCAAATATATAAATAAGTTTTAGAAAATGGTTTGGATTACATATTTTGACATATTCCCAGCACGTTACTAATTGCTCAGAATTGTTCACATTTCCCCTACCCCTATATATGAGAGGCTGTACTCCAAAAGTGAAAGACTTCGTAGTTTTGTGAGAACAGCCCCAGTATTTTTTTGGTACGTGATTACAAATAGGGCTATGCCAGATGACAGGCAACAGCCCAACATCCCTGACTATGGCTGGGAGGTTTAATGACTTAGAAAAGCCTTTATACAGTAACAGGGAGAATTTCACAGAACAAACTGCGTTGCTAGCTGAAAGCTGTTGATCATCACAGCCTTAAAAATCTCGCTGGTGATCTAAAAACTAGGCTTTGAAGTGAAAATGATAAGATGAGGAAATACAGTCTTTTGTTTAAGACCAGAGCCAGGAGGGAGATTCAGGTTCAGGTTCATAATCCTGTCAGAAACTGCACACCCTGGAAAAGGTAAATTTTCCTTTAAACAAAAGGATATTCCTTTCCCCTTTGAGAACTATTAGCATTGGGTAATATACATTGACAAGAATTCCTTTATCGTTATAAACATATAAACAGAATCGTAGGCATTAGTAGCTGAAATTCTTTCTAATACAGATCGATAAAACTGTTTTGAGGTGTAAAATGGCTGCATGAAGTTTTCCATTAGTGAAGTAAAAGAAGAGGACGTGAGACATGCTTAAAAGCAAAAATTAAGGCTAGTCTCAGTGAAGTACTGAGGACACTCATCTTTTATTCTCATACCTACTTCGTAATATATTTGCATCACTAATTACTTGGGTCTACAAGCTTTTCTAGGTACAACAAAAGTGTCACTTAAAGGAGTGAGGCAGTTGATGCTTTCTGCCTTTATTGCAGTTGTGTAATGCCTCAATCACCACTGGCAGCTTGGAAATTTTATAACTTTAAGCACCCTTGAACTAGAATCCCACTGACCGCAGCAAGCCTATACATTGGCTTTCCATGCCCATAGAAAAAAACCACTCCTCTGCAATTCACAGACTGCACACTGGTGCAAGGCTTCAGATCTGCAAAGCTTTTAAGGAAATGCTCAAAATTACGCAATTAAACGTATTGACAAAGTTGCCAAGGCATTTAATCCACACAGAATTCAAATTAAATATTTAGATTTTTTTTTTTTGTCTAACGAAATAGCCATGAAAGTCTCCTTTGTTATTATCAAAACACAGTCCATGCTGTTGACTTTTCAGGGAGGATGTTTAAAAACAGAATCCAGATTAAATTACCCTGTGCAGGGACTCACTGCCCTAATTCCAACAGCAGAGTGTGGGTAACTCCTCCTGGGCGCGTGAGCAAAGTCCTCATCTTTGTAACTAATCCATAGTGCGCAAAAAACCCTGATAAAGGTAATGCGTCTAAGGACATCAGGCAATATTGTATTTTTAGGTTCTACAACTGTTTATTCAAAACAAGTAAAAGTTTATCAATACATTTCAAATAAGACAAAACCCAAAACCTGCATGCAAGCAGCAGGAGCGTTACAACTGCTGCTGCCTACAGAAGTTTCACAGCTATTTTAGGATTGTCTGTACTCAGTGAAAGGTTTCCCCCAGATGACATCAAGCCAAAAAAAACCTCAGACAAACCTTTGCTTATGCTTTCCCACTTTCTGAATGCTGGCTAAAATACTACGGACAAGTAATAAAACTACATTTTATCACTGGTTTGCAGCATGGATTCCTGTAATAAATAATTTAAAAGTTATTTTGACACATGGACTCAGTGTAATCAAAAGCAACACACACACAGAGCAGTCCGTATTTTCAGTACTCAGAAAATAGCTGGTGCTGAGGAACTCTGCATAGCCTCCAGTAACGAGCACCCCGAGTGCCTGCGCGCTCTGGGAGGTAGAAATCACTTTGGGCTCATTAAGCAACCTGAAATAATATGTTCTCCAAACAACTTTTTAATAGTTATTTGAACGGCTTCCTCTCATGCAGGGTGACGAAGCCAACGCTGCACAGATGGCCAAAAATTTGGTGAACATTTTTAACGTAAAGGGTTTTTTCCCTGCTTTAAATGCCCTTTCTGCTTCTGGCCCAGGGCAAACCAAGTCTCCCTGAAGCAGCAGAATCTCAGGGATTTGTCGTCACACTCTCCTACTGACCGCTCAAACCTTTCTCCCAGAAAGAACGGATTCTCTCCTCAAACCCTGCTGCGTTAATGACAATAAAAGGTGGTTAGCAGTGCAAGGAGCCTGGACTTGTGCTCCCAGTTATAGGAAGTCAACAACAGGGAATAAATGCAGTAAGGGATAAAGCTAAGCACATGCTGGACACATTTTCAATCAAGTGACTCTCGATTGCTCACGAAACCAAGGCTGGCTACTACTAGAATGTGAGTTTCTGGATCCTTTTTGGGAGAGAGGACAAGAGTGGGGATTTCCACCGGGTATTGCACAAGGCGCTCACGCTCCGAGGAAGAGCAGTGGAACTCCTGCTCCCCCACCAGCCCCAGGACCACCCCCCATTTCCAACGTGGGCTGTGCTGTCCAGCACACTATTGACACCACTATTTAACATTTTAACCACCATGAGAAAGCATGAAGGGATGAAAGCATCAAGTCCAGGGAAGGCTCACGAGCAGTGATCATCTCGGGCTTCGCCACGGAGCATCAGAGTGCAAGAATTAATCAGACTGACCAAAAAGTGTGGGAAATGTAGAGAAACACCCTTCAGAAACCATGTTAATTCATTTGCAAGCAATGAGCCGCCTGGGCGTGGAGAAAGGGAGGGAGGGGAGCCAGGTACTCACGGCTCTTCGTTTCAAAACAGGAGGAGATTTGAATGAAGAATGCCGTACTGCAGTGTTTCACGCTGCACAAAGGAAGTTAAATTCCTCCATAAAGGGAGAGGCTGGCACTTGCTTGCAACAGAAATGTCTATTTATTCTAGAATGGAAATCCATCAGGAAGAGACAGCAGAACAGGTCCGTGAGACAAAAGCAGAATTAAGATGCCGCTGACCCATCTGAGCTCGGGTAGCACGGGGCGCGCTGGCTCCCACCCCACGGCTGGAGACACCCCAGCCCCGTGCGAGACGGGGGCTATGGGACACCTCTGCACAGGCCCAGCTCCACTCATTTCTTGATGCTACCATGAGTGGTCCACAGAAAGCAGTTCGGAAAACCATACCTTATTGAAAAAAGCCAGAAAAAAACAAAGAAGAAAAACAAGCAGCTGGAACTACGTCCTGAAATCGCCATGAAGCAGGAGACGTAGGATCATTCTGCATTTCATCATTCTGCAGCATGCTAGCACTTCTCCTATGCATTACACAAAGCACATTAAAAAAAAAACAAAAATCCCTGGAAAAGTGGATTGTAAAAATGCAGAATTATCACCAGTATCTTTGGTTTTAGTTCGGATACAACAAAAGACAAAGTGGGCTGGTTAGCTCTATTTTGCTCAGTCGATAAAGAATCAGCCTTGGTCTATGCCATTAGCTACCTGATGCCAGAAACTAAAAGAGAAATTTTATGTTCCTAACTATTCCTGCTTTAGGCTTTTATAGACCCATCATCACAGGCAATGCTAGGTACCTACCATGCCACCGCCTCTTCCTACTATCTGAGTAGGACAACAAATTTCCATTCCAAACAATCCTCCTGTAACAAATAATTAAGCCTGTGCCTCACTTTCTCCATTTTAAAGCTACGCAGGATATCCGACACGAGAGCTCTGTGAGCATTTAGTAAAACTCAAGCCTAAACGGCATCCAGCAGCTGCAGAAATGTTCACTTTCCCCTCCCCAAAACACACCCCTCGAGTGACGGCTGGCAGAACCTTTTTCAAAAGAGCTCAAAAATATTTGGGTGTCTATTTTTTTTTTTTTTTGCCCCAAATCTATGAGTAGTCTAATTCAGAAAGATGGACTTTAGGGTTAGGAGAAAGGATTATTTTTTTTCTTCTCAATTTTAAAAATAATTCTGGCACATTTCTCCCAACTATTGTTTCCAGTAGTTTCTGCTGTGCCTTCCTGGCCTATTTTAGAAATAGTTTCTCTTAGCAGCTCCACAGCAGCCCTTCACGACCACTGCCCTTCCTCCTGAGGTCTGCTCCCCTGCTACACAACACAGAGGAGCTGTTTAATCGCCACAGCTCCAGCCCAAGACTTTACATATGTCTTCATTCTCAGCGTTAAGATTTCCTCTACTGGAGGTGATTAAAACAGAAGTGAAACAACTGCTTCGTTCGCCTTCCAAAATTTTTTCTAGACGTGTTTCAGCTGCATTATGTCAAATATTGTGAGGGGTTTATTTTAATGGTGGAACAGTACTAAACTGAATTGAATTATTCATCAGAAACGTGTAATGCGATCATTATTTCTGGCATTTGCCATATGTTCTTACTGCCTCAATTCACTTCAGGAATCCCAAATTAAACTCACTACATGCTATACATCACTAAACTACCACATTCATATGCATGCACACACAGAAACATCTATAGGTGCGAAAGTAGCATCCATGCAGACACAGACACACGAAATCCTCCATAGCGCCAATTGTTTTCTCAGGAAAACAGTCCAGGGATGGACCAGGCTCCCCAGACCCAACCCCCAGCCACCCTTGGTCCTACTGCGAAAACTTAGCTAATTTTACATTACAATTTTCCATTTCTCTATCTGTCAAGGGTGCTCCAAAGGCAAAGTAAAGTTTAGAAGTGCTGAAAGATACTGGGCTGCAAGAAACCAGATGTAGTATTAATATAAGAAATTATTACTTCTTCCCAATTCATAAGACCTAATAGTTACACTCTTACACACAAGTATTTCATGCAAAGTAACATGAAGTGGATTTTTCAAATCAATAAAATTGCTAGAACAAAAGTGGCAATTTACAATTTGAATGGTTTAATCTCTTCAATGAAAGGAAAATCCTTTGGTGAATTATGTCATCTATTTAGAGATACAAATAGAATGATTAATGCTGGTGTCTAATTTAATTTCACCTCAAGATTTCTTCTCCTCCCTCTCCTCTTTGGTAACTAACACGTTAACATGCGTAAATGATCAAGAAATAAATGAAGAGGAACAAAAAGGGACATGTGAACACTTCTCAAGCACAGCACAGTAAACTAAATTTCAAAATCACTTCCAGTAGACTGCCAAATTCCACGGTTGTCTTAGGCAGCCAGGGGAAAGACAGATAAACGTGGGGTGTTTTTTTTAATTGCATCAATGATTTTCATCCTTGCTTTGTGTTTAAGCTGACATTTTAAAGAACCAACACCAATTTACCTGGACTATTTCTTAAAGATACAAAAAAAGCAAACGGGACGAGGCTTCATTGTAAAATCCGGTCACTATATAACAGTGAAAGATAGCCTTGGGTTAGTACCACTATTCCAGAGGCATCCTGAAGTTGCCATGGAAACGAATACCTTTCCCTGGTACCGCCAATGCGTTCCCCTCCTGGTCCTCCGCCTCGTGTAGATAAACCACACTTCGGAGCTGCCGCAGTCCGAAAGCGGACATCAGATCTGAAGCCCTCCCGCCTCCTCGCACACCTCCTACAGCTGAGGGTCCCCGGGAGATCCGAGGCTGGATGTGCTCCTGCTGACTGTCACACCGCAGCGGGGACAGACCCACCTGGTCGGTCACGAATAACCCAGCGAGCGCCCGAGCCAGCTGCAGGCCAGCAGCCCGCAGACTTGTACAAGTGAACCATGAAGGATCTCCGCAGCCCTCCTCCTTACGTTCCTCTTTCCCTTCCCGCTGGAGCACCGGGTAAGGCTCTCAGTCCATCGAGAAGGAAGACGACTGTCCAAGGAAGTCAACAAGGTGAGTCAAATATATTTCAGCAGCCCGATCGAGTCATCACTGCCTCCCTGTCAGTCCCGGCAGAGACACTGCTGTGTGTGTTTCGGGGAGGTTGTGAGAACTATTAATTAACCATAAACATTCCAGGAGAGGTGAATAATAAACATCATTACAGACATTTCACAGATGACTTCAACAAGATCAAAAAGGTCCGAGTTATTTGCCCGCCGTACCAGTGGACACTGATGACAGAGCTAGTTCCTACCAGAGCAGCCTCTTATTTTCCTCACTGTAATAACTAACACTTGCCCTTAAACCTAAACCATTACATAAAAATCAAAGTAATGCCTCTTTAAACCAGCATGAGAGTTTACGAGAAATCAGTCTTAACTGTATACATAAGAAATCAAATTGGAGCATTGTTTTTAATTTCTATAGCACACCTAAAGAACAGCAGATATAAGCTTAATTTAAAACCACAAAAAAAGTTTATGTGAAAATCTTCTTCCAGTCTCCCTGGTGCTTACTGGCTCAGTCTTTGTTCACGTTCCTAAGAAGTTTACACCAGGAATACTCAATGAAAGCAAAGGTATCCCAAGCAGGCTTTTCCTATACAATCATAGGAAACACAGAAGTCATTCCTTTACAGTTATAAATATTCAGCTGTGCAAGTGGACAACTGCTGTCTTTAAGGGAGCTTACATTTTACTCTATAGCACCTCTTGTAAAAGAGGGGAAATGAATATTTGACAGAGCCTGCAAATCTTGAATTATGTGAATCATCATTTTTCTATCAGTTCTTTGTCAGCTACAGCAACACCCATTAATCAGCGCAGCTTAGACCAGACCAGGAACAAGGAGATGCTCATTTTTCATGTGCCTTTGTCAGAAAACTGACATTAAAACTCAGGTCCTCCTTTCTACACACACACATGCACGCACACTTTATCATTTAGAAATAACTTACGTGGCTCCAACTTTTACAATAAATTACTCAAAGGTCAATAAAAGTAAAACATACCACATAACACTGTTTGGAAGATGTAGAAGGTTCTACCTAGTTTTTGCACAGTAGGTAACTTCTGCAGTAAAAATAAAATTAACATCCTCTCTGCTCCCGCCCAGTCCCCTCTGGGGAAAGCCACCTCCTTCCCAGAAAAAGCTTCTTCCAAAGAAACACAGATGCAACCCACCACAAATTGCAGCCATTCATTAAGATGGTCATGTAGAAATATGACTAATAGTCAAAAGAAAAAAAACCTTTTTTTTTAATCAGTTGAAGCCAGAGTATGAGAGACAAAACCAGGTACTAATCTGGATTCCCAGTACCAATTAGATACCAGAATCACCAAAGTATTCCCTGAAATCCAGCATCCTGTACAGCAGACATCAAGTACGTGTTCACTGAAAAGCAGAATATTGTCCAGTGTCATTTCCTTCCACTTCTGAGAAGTCAAAAGGAGCCTTTTTATCAAACAGACGGAAGCGGGGACAGAGGGAAGGAAATAATCCTGCTCTTATAGAGCATTTGAAAGACTAGGCAAAATCAGAGAAAAAGCACTTGTTAGAAATATCTGAATAAAGCTGCGCAAAAGTTAAAGCGTTGCAGGATTTGATACTTCTACAAAAATTCAACCCCTAGGTAACAAAAATTATCACTATTAAAAAAAACACATTAGGAAACTAAAGTCCTTCAGCACCTATCAGCATCACAAAGCTCTTCCCTCTAAGCAGAAACCAGAGCTAAAAACGGACAACCGCACGCATTTTCCGAGGCAGGAACAAAAAGCCCTTTTGTGCAAAAGCGGGCGAGAAACGCGTGCCTTCTGCACACCTGGAAGGACGAGGGGGAGCACAGGCAGGGAAGCTCTGCTTCAGCATCCTCAGCGTGCAGAAGAGTCTGCAACCGGGAGCTTTGCTCTTCAGATCACGTCAGGTGGATTTTAGCTTCTGCTGCCGATACCCAGAGAAATGGAAGAGCATAAGTACGTCTGATAAACTGAAGCCTCTGCCCAGAGATCTGCCTCCGAGCCCGAGCTGGCAGCAGGGAGATGGGCACGACCGCGAGTCGCAGCAAGGCTGCTGTATTTCACAGAAAGAGTGGAAAAAAAAATCACCTGGACACACAGTTCAATCTCCTGGTGCACGTCCTGGCCTCCCCTCACGTTTGCAAGCACAGGAACCTTTCCTGACCTCTACGCTGCACCTATGTAGCTTCCATGCCTGGCCAAGTGCTCCTGCTCCCAGTCCCCCAATAGCTGACCTCAGCGGCTTGTCTTCAGTGGTTTGAACCCCCTAAAGATCTGCACTACACCTCTTTTTCTTTTCTTCTTCTTTTTTGGATTGGACCCCCAAAAGACAATAGTGAGTTTAGAATATTTTCCCATGCAGACTGATCCCAGCAGGGCAGGTGCTGCACCGTGTCTCCTCGTACGGCTCGAGCTCTACTCAAGCCCTGATTAGTAACTCACTTCATTTTTCATTTGCTTAACGCAACTCTACAAAAAACGATTCAGTCCCTAGAAAACACCACCAAAAAAAATAAGGTTTATTAAAGCCGTTTGGGCAGGAAGAAACCAAAGCACACGTAACCCACTCACTGTTGCAATTCAGATACTGGGTGTGACTTATTTACCCTTACTATTTGAAGCTCCAGCCATCTGCCAAAAGGAGCCCCTGAACGAGCACCGCGCGGCACCAGCCAAAGTCAACATGGAAGCCGGGAGCGAAGCGTTCAGCTTCGGCTCTTCCGCCAGCCTCGCTACAAGGAATGTTTATGTTGGTTCATTTACCAGTGACTTAAAACAACACGCCCAAATAAACCAACCAACCAAACAGCCCAGCAGAGAAATATTAGAAATAGCTGGGAAACTTCTGAGTGCCAACTATTTTATGGGCCAGTCATTCTCAGTTTCAGTGTGAATTCAGGTTCAGGTTACTTCAAGACATCTCTGCATCCTCCCTTTGAAAAAAGCACTTGGAATTAGAGAACGGAAACGTCGCTCTATAAAAGTCCCTCGGTGGCATGCCAGTTTATCCAGAGATTTAAGGAGCCCAGGAATATCCATGTTTCTCAGTCTCACTAAAATGCCAAAGACAGTGGAGCATTTTGTTTGGTTTTGGAGGGTTTTGTTTTAGGGTATTTTTGGAAATATATATACTTAACAAAAGCCTATGTCAGGGAGGGCTATGAATAATACTGCCTTAACAATATGAAGCAAGAAAATAAATAGTGTAGTAAAATCTCCACTGATAAAGTTACACATGAAACTTTTGATAGAACTTATTTAAATTTGATTTATATGCTGACAACACCTCAGATAACATAGGAAATCCAATTATTGACATCCTTGAATTATGAATTATCAATACAAGACATTTCATTTTCTTTTATTGCTCATAACATGTATAAATCATTAATGCCACACAGCTCTGACTGACATTTGTAAATTCTCATAGTGGTGGACCAGTATTATCAAGAGACATTCCTGCGAAGAGCCAGGACAGATGGATTTGTTATCACCATTTAAAATCCAACACTTTCACAGGAACATCAGAATAACTTACAGTGGGAAATGAGCAGTGAAAGCTTCAGACGCTCTGGTCCTATTTTCGTTTTCGAGAGAATGAATGGTAATTTCCCATTAACATGAGAGATCTGTTCTTTTACTGCTCTAAAGCCATCAGCTATCTGAACAGAACGAGTAACCTTATCAAAGCAAGACACAGTACCTTACAGTCTGACTTACACCGAGACCATCTGGACAAAACATTCAGACAAGAGCTTTAAAAAAACCCAACATCTTGAAACAAATTGCCAGACAGGATTACACAAAATGATCTGTCAAACGTGTTAGAGACAGCCAGAAAATCTTTGAAAGCAGACAGAGGGTAGGAAACGTGTATCCTTTTGGGATCTACTTACGACTTACCTTTTTACATTTCAACGTTTTCAGATATAAAACCCAAGAGCAGGTAATGCACTGGGGGTTAAAGGGAGCCTGCGGTCCTACAGTGTCTAAAGAGCCATTAACGGATCAGGTCACCTTTGCTGTAAGGATTTGGTCCCCACCCCCTTAGGGCATTGCCATGTAGGAGCAATTCTGGACCCGCTAGCCCGTCTCATCAGCTGCTGTTCTAAGTTACACCAGCAATCCCCCAACACGAATGCTGTGCCACTGTTTCTTCTTACCAACCAGAAAGAAGAAATACTCAGACCCTGGGCACTCTTGCTCGTTTCTGCCTCGATCTCCCCGACAGCAATCAGCAATGGCTCCAGCTACTAAATAAAACCCCAAGTCTTAGACTCGATTACCCAGGGTAGCGTTTATCCTTTATCTGCCAAAGCAGATGCACTGATACAGACAAACCACTGAGTATAGTTCATTTCACGTTTGCCTTTCCCATTAACGAGTCCATACGTCATTTGCCAAAGGACATACAGATAAAGTCAGCCGAACTTTCCACTACTCCCCCTGACAGCTTAATTACTGTCTCAGATTTGGAGCAAGCCATGACAACTTCGCATTTGTTTCCACATTTCATTTTTATGACACTCCAACATCTGCAGAGGATGCTGTAATTAAAAAGGAATAAAATTATGTTTAAAAAAAACCTGGACGCAATCAGCTTATTTGCCTGAAGAAAATGGATTGCATAGCAAGTGAGCAAGTACGGATGCTCTTCAGCACGAGCGAGGAGTCAGTCAGCAAACTTTAAAGTCCTGAATTACACACTCTACTGCAATTCCGAAAAATAAAGCTTGTGAAAAGCAAAGTAGACACTCTGTCTTCTTCTTAAGTATTCCACTATCTTAAGAACCCTAGGCTTTTTTGTTTGATAAACTCCAGCAGTTTTTTTGGTAAGTTACTTTTAGGGGGAAGTCGGGGTTGAGCTTAGGGGAAGGCAAAAGGACACCATGTAGAAGCAAACCGAAAAAGGATAAATCAAAGTGTATTTTTGCTATTAAATGTCCAGCATCATTTCAAAAGGAAAAAACCACACTAAGAAATGCAGCGAAGGGGAAGCAGTGATACTGGAGTATCACTGCAAAGGAAGCAAGAACAGAAACGTAAACCGGTGTGCGTACCAACATGGCAACAGCCCATGTCGCTGCAGGACAAACGCCTACCCCTTGCCCTGTCCCGTATTTACAGAGCACGGCAACGAAGACTCCCGTCCCCAACCCTGCATCCTCCCTTGTTCGTCCTCCTGCGCCTGCAGACAGGGCAGACTAAAAAGAACTGTAAGAAAATCCCCTGCATTTAACAGCACTGCGTTCAGCACAGCTGCTGACGCTACGTTTGGCTGTCCCATAGCATGGCTGGAAGTTTACTCTGTGTTGGACTGGGAATACCACCACACTAATGAGATAAGCATAAGGCATCAATCATTACAGCATTCCGACTTACAAATAACCTACACTGCAAGCCAGAAGTGCAAAACCTCCTCAAGAACAGGATGTCCAGCTTTTAATCTCCTTCTACAGCACAGCTAAGAAACCACTGCATGGGAAGGAAGGCAAGCCAGTCAGTCTGAAGAGCCTGATACATTCCAGCTGTCCACCTCACCCCACCTGAAAAACTTCATTTTTAGCCACTGTGACACTCAGCAGCACTCCTGTGCATCCTCGTAGTAGATGATGTACAGAAGGACCGGACTGAAACGAACAGCTCCACATTTGGAGCTTGCATCAGCAACATTCTCAGCAATGCAAATTATCTTCCTCAAATTCAAGAGCCTGCAGAGGAAGAAGCCAATGTGCCTGGTGACAGCAGCTGCTTCCCCTACGGCCAAGACCGAGAGCAGCCACTGGAAGCAGAAGCATGCAGCAGCCTTCTTACAAAATGCCCCACACTTAAAAATGAAGTTCTAAGAGAAACTACTTCTTCCCCCTGTACTTTGTAGGGAGGATTTTAGGTGACCGTCCTCCAAGAGGAGAGTTTCAAAGCGAATCGCCACCACTGCAGATCACTGAACAATGTTACGGTTTAACTCCCTCGCTTCTCTGCTCAGTGTCCCTTACTGCAGTTCAGTTCAAAACCTGGATTTCAGCACAAGGAAAGGGCTGTTAGCGCAAGGCTGCCTGATGGATACGCTCTCCTGATCACCATACGCTTCACCCTAAGCGTTGATTCTTGCTGCAGCATACACAACTATCTAAATTTTAATATTTAGTTTGTACTTTCCTTGATTTCACAATAAACTCAAAATAGAATGAACAGAAAATTCTTTCCTCAAGAGGTTTCAGTTCCCTCTTTTCAAAAACTGCGTCAACGACTTATGACAAAACTGTTCCTAGTCCGACACGTTCCAATCTCCCAAGGCAGACACTTGCCAATTATTCTTTGGGGCTCAACTTAATATTTCTGGAAGTCAAAGATCAATTATCATTACGAAACTGCAGATCAAAACAGAAGAAAACAGGATACAGTGCTGATGGAGAAACAGACCAAGATTTCACTCTGTAAACAAGTCAGGTAAAGACCTATTAAAATTATATTCAAATAATAAAATTATATTCAAATAATAAAATTATATTCAAATAATAAAATTATATTCAAATAATAAAATTATATTCAAATAATAAAATTATATTCAGTGCTGTGGGACAGTTGGAATTGTTTCTTAGGTGCCAGATATGTCATTTCAGGAGACCCAAAACGATGCTCCACTCCATAGCACCATACATGAAAAACGCCTTTATCAGCTGTGAAACTGGCAAATTTGCCTCCTAGGACTTCCTCCTAATGCCAGAAAAAGTGATGTTCAATTTGTATAGCCGCTGCTTTTTTCCTCTAAAGCTTGGGAAGGTAAAGGGGGAAAGGCATACTGAGGAAACCAGACTTGAAGAAGGCATTTCACACAGCATATTGTGAAAAATACGATGCAGTTGTCTATCTACGGCTTCAAATAAGATTTTACTTTGCAATGTAAATATTTCAGCACTTTCTCCTTCCCCGACCCATACAGTTGTCCTTGAAATGGAGGCACTCTCCTACACGGACACAACTGTGGAGATGCATAACTCGAGTAACCTGTGCTAGAGAAATTACAAACGAACAGCCTACTTTCTTGCAAAGAAGTTAAACCTGCTGAGTCAAAAAAAACCTGATCCTTAAAAATTAGAGCTTCGTTGCTCCTATGCTGACTCAGTCCATCACTCTGCAAAATGCCAAGAAATCCTCTTCATTCCTGACATCAGTCAAGGTCAAGATGAACTCTGCTCAGCTACATCAGCTTCCTCCGCAGCCCTGGGAGCTTTCAGCTTTTGAGCAATACATACACAGATCACCACCTTCCTTTTCATGCATGAACCTCCTTTTGAAAACAGGAACGTTAACAAAAAGGTATCAAGACAGCCATATTTTGAACTTACAGTTGACTCATCTTTGCAAAAACTGTAACCTTCCAAGCACTCAATGGGGAAAATGCGTACAGCCTGTTAGATAGTCTTAAACCTTACCCCATGCAAGCAGAATTTCTAAGTTTGCTTTAAAAGCAGCCACTTCGCAGCCATTTTCCTTCATAACCTCCACTGTCTCCAGCAAAGAAAAGTAGCAAGAGGTCTCCAACAAGGAGTGTAAGAGAAGGAGATCCTGAAAGACCTCTGGCTCTCTGAATTAAAAATATCACTGGCACACAATGGCCCAAACGCGATGCAGCGTCTATGGCTTTTCATTCCGGCTATTGTCATCTAATAATAGCCCTGCAGAGCCCCCACAACCCAGCGCTGGCCGTATTGTGTGCTCTCACTATCCACCGCCCCATCAGAGAGCTATTTAAAGTGTCAAACAAGCAAGTTTCTCTTTGAATGTCAGCTCTGTATGGGAAGTCAGAGCTAACGCAGTCTTTTGAGATTGCTGGATTTTTAAAACTCTACCCACTAACTAAGCAGTGCAGAGTAGATCTCGTATTTAAAACAGTAGTTGAGGAAATAACTTGCTAAGAGAAACGCACCGATGCGGGTCTGGAAAGCTGCACACCACGACACGTGTGTCCGTAAGCCAGCACCTTCCCAACAGGAGCCGGCTGCTACTGCATCCAGGCACCGCAATTTTCAACCTGGTTAAGGTTTGAAAGAGCATCCGTGATAAAGAGAGGCACAGAGAACTACAGAAGGGAGACTGCACAGTGAACTGTCTTCATACAGTAAATATATCCCAATTGCAACCACTGCCTCCTAGTATACCTTCAATAAGCCATCAATTGTAATTTTGTATTGAATTATCTGAAAAGCTTTGTAAAAGTACTAAAATCCTACTATGCTCTCTGATTCAGCATCATACCTATGCTGATGAAGATGATGGGTACTAAGTTAATCAGGCAAAATCATACAGCACGGCAGTCACAGAAGTTGAAATCAGAAGCCACGGCTGCGCCTCTGCTTTCCAAGAACAAGACAGCACTAGCTCACCTCCATCATTTGTAAGGAGGTCAAAATATATCAAAACCAGTAGGCGCATAGTGGGAACGAGTGTCATTGCCCAGGGATACTGCACACATCTCAGCACGACTTCATCATTATTTATGAAGTGATACTCCATTCACAAAATAAAGCAATGTACTTGGGTTATTTCTATAAACATTAATTTTTTTGATTTGCAATTGACACAGAAATATCAGCCTTTAAAAAAAAAAAAAACCATGTTACTTAAGCCCCAGGAGCCCCATCACAGCCTCAGTGCTCGTAAGACATCTGCAAAAACCCAAGGCAGAATTTCTTCTTCTATCTGCAGCCGTGCAGAGCCAAAAGCTCCTCCCAGCTCCAATCTGGGTCCAGAGGAGCAGAAAAGTGATTCATCCTCCCACTCTCCATCCAGGCTCCTGCTTCTCCGCCAGAGCTGCCAGGAGGAGTCGGAGCCCACCACCTTTGGCAGCGTGGTGCAATCGATCATCGAGACAGGAGTCACTCCCAGCGCTTCCGACAGTGTGAACATTTGGTGACATTTCAATTGCTACAAACAGGGAATGAATTTGAATCAAGACCTAAAAAAGATGAAGGTTGAGTCACCCACACTGACTTCTCACTCTACTTATTCCCAATTTGCAGATTCCTACATATGAACACTATATTAAAGAAAATATAATTGAGGAACCCTTTAGCAAGCAAAGGCAAAAAAAACCAGCCCCCAAAAGTGAACTCACTGATACCCAGCTCTTTTCCACTTACTGTGTTCACTGGACTTCTCACTTCACCTAGAACAACTGCGCCAACAGGAGAAAATTGAAACTAACCTCTATCCAAAACAAAATGACCACAATTAAGCCATAAACAGTTTGCTCGGCTTGATAAAGATGAGTTCAAGCCCTGAGCTTGTAGCATTCAATGGCATTTTTAAGCCTTCCTATGGAGGAATCACCACCTGCTGTCAAAACTCTCCCAGGACCCGAGTGGATGCTTACAGAACCGATGTACAAAAAAGCTGCATCTAGCTGAGCAAAAGAACAAAAATTAAACCCTGAAAAACCCTCATGCCAGAAAGTTAATAGTAGGTGTATAAGAATATTAACTTAGGCAATGAAAGAAACACAGTCTGCACTATTAGTTTATTTAGACTAACCGCATTATTAACCAATTTGCCATCAGTAATAATAGACAGACCCACTGTCACCACTACGCAGAGAACATCCATTTTGTAGAACATGTTAGTATAAACAGTCTAACCTCAAACCAAGCTAAGGCACGTAGAAAATGAAATCACCAAGGAGCCAGGCACTTGCTAAAATTTTAAGTCTACCCTAATTACCAACAAGGCAAAGTGGATTTTTCTTCACTATTGACACACTCTTCCTCCAACACATCCGATTGCTTTGTATCTTTTTCCTTGTCTATTCTAGTCCCAACTGACAAGAAAAAAGGAAAGCATTAACACCTTCATCTGGATTAACAGCATTTGGGGGCATTGAAAAAGCTTCCTAAAAATGCAGCTTTTGACAAGAGCGGCCCTGCAGCAGCACCCCTGACCCCTCTCTTGCTGGACCAAATAAACAGGTCAGAAAGCAAGAGGCAATTCCCAGCACCGTGCCTTAAAACCACGGAGAAGGTCTCTGTGGCGCAGGGGCTCTTCTGTTTGCTCTGGCACAACCCCTCTTTGCCACAAACACAAAAAGATGCCCTAGGACCTGGCAAGTCTCCCCCAAGGAACCCGAGCACTTCATACACAAGAAAAGGACAGGGAATCAGCCCCCAAATAGTTTGCAGTGACAAGCGTTTCCTGCTTACTCTGCCACCAGGAGAAATATTTAACGTTCACAAACTTTCTCCTATTTAAACTGAAAATCTTCACAAAGCTCTCAAGTTCAACTTCAGTGTGAACAGTGAAGGTTTGCTTCAACACGAAGTATTTCTCACGGACGTAGGAAAGAGTCAACAAAACCCCGGTACAAGAGGCAGCGAAATGAGCATCTCTTTCAATATTCTCAATTGGCCTCTCTTCTTGGCAGTGTAAAGATTTAAAAATTTTAAAACATAAATTTGACGTCTAGGACTGGCAATCTAATATCTTTGCCAGCACTGAAGTTCACATAAGCCTTTAACTCCTAAAAATAAATCTTAAAGAAAACATTCATTCAAGACTCAATCCCAGTGGAGCAAAAGAACTTTGGAAGAATCATAAAAAACTGGCATTTAAAAATAGCAAACCTGTTTATTTGTGTTAGGAAATTTCAGGGGAGCGTTTATTTCCTACTTATTGCCCAAACCATTTCCCAATGGCAGCAGTCAGGGAGGACGAAAAGAGAAGGGAGAAAGGAGTCAAAAGAGTGGGTACCTCTAGACACATTTCAGCTACCTGACAATCCAATTCAAGGCTGCACAAATTTTGACTCACTCATGCAATTGTTTTTGCCTGTTCTTCACAGTAAACGCTGCTGAGTTTTATTTGAGTGGTGAGCTGCATTCCCCCGCTCCCCGTTTCCACTCGGACCAGCGAGCGCCTCTTGACTCGACAGCTGTCCCATTCAAAACAATGCTGGGATTTGTCATTCCAGCACCTCCAAAAAAACCAAACGAACAAAAAAATAAAAAAGTAAAAACCCCACATATACAACTATGCAGTTACCGCCTCTGTCTGAGTAACTTTTCTTAAAAAGAAGAGGCCCATCCTTCCAGCCACACAGGCTGCACTGCCAGGCACAAAAAGAGAGTTCAATGTTCTCTCAACATGTTTCAAGATCTGTGACTGAATCCCATAAATCTCACCGGAGACCTCGATTTAGGTCAGTTCGAGTAATTCACTACCCTTTAATCTTTTTACCTACTTTCAGTCTACTTGGAACACAATGCCATTCGACGGTGCAAGATCTGCTGAAAGACCTAATTCAGCAACCCAGAGAACACAGACTCTCAAAACAGATCTGCATTAACAGCACCAAACGCAGGCGGATGCCTCTCCTCACCCAAGGGGACAACAGCACCCACCAAGCTCTGACACCATCAAACCAGTAAAAGTGCTAATTTAGACCGGATGGTCTTCCGATAATCACAAAACACGTAAAGCTAATTGAAAGGAAAATTGATGGAATTTTGAACAGGAAAGTAAATTGTTATTACATGCATGTTATAAATACACATACAGTTATGCCCGCAGTTATACCCAGAAATAATTGACTTTATTTATCTGCAAAGTAGACAAGGAATAACATCTATAATGCTTAAAATATGCTACAGTAAGTTTCAGAACTAGAGAATTCTGCAAAAAGACAACTCTGGCTTTTGGACAGCTTTTTTTTTTTAAGTATCAGAGATACAAGAGTTCTCAATTATAAATATCATGTATGATGTATTAACGTCCTCACTTTCACTGACAGGCGAGGGGTCATCGCAAAGACTGAAAATAGATTTAAGACGTTAAGTGAAACAGGAATTTAGAAAGTGATGTAGTAATAAAGCATGAACTGTAAGAGACGTGATACAGCCGAATAGCTCTTTAGCACATTGAACAGAACAGGCATTTTGTTTGGGCTACTTAAAAACAAACACACCTCTCCCAACTAAATAAATATTTCATACATTGGAAGATAAAAATATAAAAATAAAAGAGCTTTCCATATATCTGATAAAACCCACTCTATGTAAAAGAAATGAGAACACCTGTGCTCTAAAAAGTTAATGGTCAACAGATTTTAATATAATTGCCATAAGCTAAAAGCACGCGTAGCGAGGCTTCAGGGGGATCCTTGTTTTGTTAAAAAATAAGCTTTGAGAGAGGCACACAACTATAAGGAGGGGGGGGGGGGGGAAAAAGGAGGCAGGGAAAGAAAAGGAACCTGTTTTCCTTGTACATCAGAGAGCCCTTAGTGCAGTGTTGAATTTACTCTTACTATCGCTGTCAAAGATTCAAAGTAGTTCTGTAAGCACAGCGTAACCTTTCCACAACAGACAGCCCAAGCAAGGCTGGCTGAATACTGATCGCTTTCAAAAAAAAAACCAAACCACCAACTTACTCTTTCCTATAGATACATGCAGCTGCCATCCTCTGCATGCACCTTTCCATGTAAGGTCTCAAAGCAACCTCCTTCTTGAAAGGAGAGGCAAGGATCTTTTAGAACTGATAAATGTGTTTAAATAGTCAACATATAAATAACTCCTTACAGCAAGGACAACAGCAAACCTTTCTCAAGATCCAGAATCCTTAAACTAAAGGTAACAGCAAATTAGCTGCACTTTCATCCCAACCATGGCAGCTGGCCTTGCTGCTCTGGGTTGGGAGAGGGTGGGGCATGAATGGGAACTATTTGCATGAAGCCTAATCATAAAACCACTGAAACGATGCGAGTGAGCTGGAAAAGGCAACAGAGCACAGAGAAAATTATAGCTGATCTTTCAACTTACAGCAAGTATTTATTATGGAACTGCACAAGCGACAGATGCTGCTTTCTGGAGAAACCTCCAGCAGCAGAAAAACAACATACTGGTCCCCTCTGTTGGTCTGGCGATCGCAAGCTCTTTCCCAAAATACCGATGGAGCCTTCTCCTGTAATAGTGCAATACCCCTACCACGGGTATGGGTGCTCCTTAAGCTTGAGCTAGGAACTGATCAGTAACAGTCGAGCAAATCTATAAATCACAGCAAGAATGACCAACTGTTCCAGTATATTAACCAGGAAAGAACTTGAAGTTTCAGAACAAAATAAAACAAAAACCCAAAACCAAACCAAAACTTTCCCATTTGCTGGCAACAGCTGTCACTGCTTTCAAGACATAAAAGACAACTCTGCCTATAGGGGTTTTCCAGAGAGGCCAGGGCCAGAATTTGTTCCCTTGTTTTAAATCCGAAACAAACCCACTACCTGAACCTCCACGGGCACGTTTGGGGGGTCATTTTTAGCCAAGAGAAAGAGTAGGGAGAAAGAGTGAAAGGTGGAAACTAATGGATGCAAGGCGCCCTTCATAGCTATCTCCTGTCAAGTTCATTCTGATGGGGATGGGGGAAATAATCTGATTTAAAGCCCAAGTAAAGATTAATTCCTTAAGTATGAAGGCAATGCATATGAATGTGTTTAGCATTAGACAACTGGGCTAAATAAAAGGATTTCTCTTACACTTTTGGGTAAAGTGATTTATCATTACAGGCAGAAATTAATCATATAATGGAAGGTAACAACAACATATGGATTGATAAAAGATCAAACCAACCTCAGAGAAAATCCAGACAATCTGGATGGGATAAGAGCACATGGAGGGAGAAAAGGCAATTTAGCGATCAGTAACAAGACTTCCCACCACACAGGAAATAAAATCAACATTCAAGGGGTCTGAGAGTCAGCTCCAAGCGGTGCTTAGCCCAAGTTCTGAGTTTATCCAGCAACCCTGGTCAGCAGTGCTGACATCTTTGGTAAACCTTACACATTTCTTTAGCAAACCTTACACATTTCTTTAGCATAGACAAAACTTTGACTTGCAAACAGTTGTACTACATTAACCAGAAACAAATAATGCCACAGCTCTGATTAACCCAATAGAGATTCGTGTATTTAAGCCTCTCCTAGCATGTGCGTGGGTGCTGTCTGTCCTCCATTTTTCCATTTTTTCCATTTCTATAGCACAACTCATGGAAGCTCACAAGAGCCAAAAAAAGAAAAGCAAAAAAAAGAAACAGAACAAGAAGTATCCAGAGTTTTTAGACATTCAGCTCCAGGGGGAAAACACAAGAGCGTAATTTCATTCATAGCAAGTTAAGTTTCCATCCAAACATCATTACTGTATCCTGTGACCTTTGTAGTGTTGCATTTGTTCCTCCCTCCATACAGCACAGAAACCCTTTCCCCCTCCCTTTTCCAGCTGCACACTTTCAAGTCGTTTATTGGCAAAGCCTTTTGTTCATATTTCAGCATCTTTCTGCAGCACTGGAGTCCGCCCCGTTGAGCTGGGACACAGACGGGTACAAGCAGCCCACTATGCAGCAGAAATAGTGGTGGTTTACCCATTATTTTTTTTAAAGGGTAAATGGGATGAAGCAAGCTTCCTTCTTCAACAGATGGAGAGAACACAGAAAAGTTAGGAAGAGCTACTTTCATTAAAGAGACCAAAGCAAAACCAGGCTCCTTTCCAAAACCACTTCACAGAGATATTAATTTATTAAATTTCTGAATAACTGGTTATCGAACACAGGGGAAAAACCTCCACGGGCCTGCTCAGAGCTCTGTACTTCGACAGTCCATAAAACACTTTGTATGCTACGGTTTGTCATTATCATTCATTAATATATCCATTACACATAT
The DNA here is from genome assembly GCA_020745775.1 of Theristicus caerulescens. Taxonomy (NCBI): domain Eukaryota; kingdom Metazoa; phylum Chordata; class Aves; order Pelecaniformes; family Threskiornithidae; genus Theristicus; species Theristicus caerulescens. The sequence goes on from CM036578.1 coordinate 355,100, forward strand.
TAAAAAAAAGGAGACAATTTTTTTTCCACAGTATTAATGGCTGCTTCTTATTTACATGTTTTCTGTCTTGAGCTTTCAAAGCACTTCACATTCATCAGACAAGACTCTTCAAAACACACCCGCTTTATGGTCCATAGAACTGACTTTACATCTACTGATGACAAAAAAATAAAATAAAATAAAGAACCCTGTCAGTGGCTTTGCCAAATGCTCCAGTCAGGAAAGCAACTCTTTCAGAGGGCAGGCATGTCAGCATCTTAGTAAACTTCACTCTGCCTTGCCTTTGTGCTGTGTGTCCAAATCCTGCTTTAAAGGCATGTGATACCGCTGTGGGTTTCCAAGGCGGTGGAAGAGGATCAGTTTTCTAGAAAGCTTCATGACTGTTCACTGATCAAAACTGCCTGGATGGTTACTCGTAGTGCCATCAATAGCCTTAGGAGAAGTTAACTCATCATAGTTGTGATTTCCAAGGAAAACACTTCAGACAGCCCTCCCCAGATGAACTGGGATGGAGGATGGAGCATTGCCGTCTCCCAGCGAGCACACGGCAGCTGCCATCGGCCTGTGGTTGCCACAGTACTGCCCAAGTCGAGTAACTGCATCTGGTACCTGAGTGGAAGCTTCTTGGACCCATAATCCTGCCCCTATGTAAAATTCCTTCATATTTTCATTACAAGCAGTGCTAATGCAACATGTGAGTAACTCCTCTTTTTTTTTTCCCCCTAAAAGCAATAGCATCACATAAAACGTGTTTTGGATACCAGGTACTCTTAGGAGTAGAATAGCAAGAGCACTGCCCATAAAGAAAAGGATTTTGTGGAATTTCCCCTAACACCTAACTTTGCAAATTAAGTGCTAATGAGTAGGAGCATCTTCAAAGACACAAGAGTAATTTATCCCACTATATTTAAACCTCATCTGACAGGCATCTTAAATATTCCCCAAATAAAGGCATAATCATACGTAACGTGCCACAGCCCAGAAAGTTCCTTGAAATTGTCCATCAATTTGGTTTCCTCCTGCCCTGCATGGATCACTCCCTCCCTGCTGAGAAGGGGAACGAGGGGATCAATTAATGCCTAAATATCATGGTTGACACAGGGAAGTGACAATCCCTACCTCATTTCATTCGGATCACTAAACCAACAGAGAGCAATTGCTGTGAAGGACTTACTACCACAAACTAGGTTTCCCCTTAAGATTTCTCACCACTAAGCCTCCATCAGCAGCAGACAGTATTGTATTTTATTATTGCAATATCCAGACACACTCTGAACAAAATTGAACAGGCTGGTGATTAAAACATCGGCATTTACCACGTTATCTGCAGCACCATCCTCAGTATTTCTAGAAGCGGTGGAACAGGATGGATGGGAAATTGGGAGGGTGAGAAAGGAGAAACAGAACAGCACCCCATCCATCATTACCAAGTCTCAAGCTGCAAATGCAAGGGGGGGGGAAAAAAAAACCTTCACGTGTTATAACAATAGCTTAAAGCCCTGTACTCCGCTTTGCTGTAGGGATCAATGATGATGTGACCAGCAGCCGAACAAATGCGGCTTCTCAGCCTTCCCTCATGCCATGGGCATGCCATGCAGAGGCTAAAAACTAAAGAAAATAGAAAAATATCTTTCTAAACAATCCCATTTGTAGAATAAGCACTAGCTTGTGCTGCTAATCATCCTCTCCCTTATCAGGCACCAAATAAAAGCTACAGCAAGAAAAACACATTCATTACCCTGTACAGTTTGCCTTACGAAAACCCGCCAATGACACAGAACTGTTGTGATTGACTGAGGCTTAGGATCCTCGGTTAGAAAACAATCGATACACTTGTTCAGAGCGAGCAGTTTAGCAATTCTGGCAGCTACAGGTCTGCCGTGAACAACCCCCTCTTCCTCACAGGACCATCAGAGCATGCCCCTGCAGTGGGACTGGACTGCTGTCCAAAGAAGAGTCAGGGACTAATTCCCAGGCAACAACTGTCGTTATTTTAAGTAGATTCAATTTGCAAGCACTCCCAATCTATAAATTGCATAGCTCCATGGCTTACTCTCTGCACGAAAACCGTTGTCCAACAACAGCGGTACAAAAACAAACCAAAAATCCTTCCCTCCTTAAAAGAACGGAAGCCAAAAGGCTCTTCCTGGAAAGTCCTACAATTAAAAAAAAAAAAACCCAACTTCAAAATTAGTAGGACTGACCAAATCACCCTGCCGCAGCACTTCATGACTCTGGATTAAAATCCACTCTTGGTTTAGAGTTAATCTGTTTATTTGGCTCCTTCTCAGGAGTCAAAAAGCCAGGAGCTGCTTATGTGCCAAAGGATAAGGCAGCTCCCCAGCCTAATTCAGCTGATTTCACAGAAATAAATGTGAAGCAAAAGTTGTTTCTGCAGCATGCTGAAAACACTTAAGACCTAAGAATTTTTGCACCACATCTAGCAACACCTTGAGAGAATATATTGGAGAAAAAGCACTCATTAAAGGAGAGGGGGGAACACCATGAATGTTTTGAGAATTCGCTGCTTGTAGTTTATGCCAAAGATTTACTGCACTGCTCTGTGCAGCATGCTGCAGCATACAAAAGGGTGCACACTAGATTAAACCGCACGGCTGTGCCAAGCATATCAGCTGAGATTTACACCCAGGCACAGCTCACATTTACATTTATACTTGCTTCCATTTCTGCTGCCTTGCTTGGTTCAAGAACAGCAAATGCTGGGCTCGTTTCTCCTGATGCGCCGCCGCAGCCTGCACACTGCCATCCTAACATCATGCCCACGCTGCTTCAGAGTGCAAGTAGCACTCCCAAATAACTCCAGCTCTTGTAAACACATGATCCTTTTACATTCAGAATTGCAGAGGAAGTGATTTTTTTCCTTTTTAAATTCCCAGCCCCTTACTTTTTTTCCAAGCAATGATTAACTCTCACCATACCAACTCAAAGCAAAATGACTGAGTCTGAAGCTTTGGAGTTTAACAACAGTAAATAGTTACTTTGATGGTGAAAACAAATATTTTAAATGGTTCAAATCCATTTGCAGCATCTACTTGGAAAAAATACCAGCTGAGCTTCCTTGACACAGTTACTCTATATCCACATGTGTTTTCTGACTTTAAACACTCACATCAAGAGCTTCACTGACAGCTACCTAGAGATTTCACAAAAAGAAGGTCCTGTCTTGTCTTTTGTACTATTGATATTTTGGAAGAAAAGGAGAAGGAGAAAGTAGAAATGAAGAATGGTCTCTAATGACGGAATTAGTGTGAAGTCAAGACCCTTCCTCCCATTTTCTCCCATACTTTTTTTATCCCTCAGCAAATCAAACCATAACTCTTTATTTGCTTCCACTGCCTACAAAACGTTGCCAATATTCAGAGAGCAGGACTCCCAAGATGTTGTAGAAATTCTCAAAAAGAAAGCATGAAATCTGCAAAAGTCATATAAAAATGAACTAAATAAAGTCATAAGTAATGAATATCAACTGTGCATGGCATAGTGAAAGCTATTCAAAAGAACATGTGCTTAAACATACTTTCCATCTCAACAAAGGTTTAGATTTTTCACTCTTCATAAAGACAGCTGAAAAAGTTGACCAGGCAAATAGGTTCTTCCAAGTAAATTCCCAAAATGGGCAAAAATTAGTAAGCATTAAAAACAAAAAAAGAAAAGTCAAGCCTTTCAACTAACAGAAAAAGGAAAAGATACTAATGTGTACCCTTACCACGAAAGGAAATCATTCAGAGCTAAGGAAAAATGTTGTGGGGCTCCCTTAGTTGGGAGTTAGGGAAAACTGGCTATTACTAGTAAACTTTTTATAGAAACCCTACTGGAGTTACACTGGCAATTCCTTCTGCTTTTGGAAGAAACTGCAACTCTTAAGGAGACTGAGGTCTTTTGGTCAGCTTTGGTCTCTAGCCTTGCAATACTTGATGAATCTGCAACAGCGGGATTTTGGAGATGGAGAGGAAAGAAGGAAGACTGCATTCTTTCACCTCTTCCCATCCTCATTAATAATCCATTAGCAGGAACTGTACGTAGGACAGAAAGAAATACAAACTATTGCTGTAACATCAAACCAGCCTCCCAACAGCCCCTTCCCCCTTTCTGGCAGCAGGCTGCTTCGTTGGCCCAATCCAGCTCCAAAACTCAAGGGATTAGCACTATCAAGAACTGCAGAAAAACAGATGATCCTACAGCAATTCCATAGCTGGAGCGTGGAGCAAGTCATTGTTGCAAACAAATGGAATCACTTACACGCAGAGTAATGATTAACTGTAAAAACCCCTTAAAAGGTAGTTTTACATTTTCAATGTAAATGGTAATCCAATATATACAAACTCAAATCTCAAAATTCAAAACTATTCTGCTCCACCACATCAGGGTGCGTGGCTGAAAAGTCTATTTACACAGTGTATTAAATAGGCGTTGCCAAAGAAGTGGTCAAGAGCTCAGCCGTAACTCTCCAAAGCACACATACGTGGTGCAGTATCTGCCAACAGAGCAATAGTGTGCAGCGACCAAGTTGGTGACCTGAACAGAAGACATAGGCAAAAGAGAAATCGTCATACGTACGTAACGTCAACAGTACTGAAAACCCGCAGGTGCACAGGTTTAGCAACAAAATACATTACAGTGATTTCAATTTATTGATCTAAAAATCAAAAGATAGTTCTACAAACAGCTGCTTTCTAGACAAGCGCTGCCTGTACAGTGTTAACATGAAAACTTTCAACAGTTGAGAGAAAGCCCAATTTTGTTTCAAATCGCCACCAAAAGCATCACACTTCCTATCCCACAATTACAGCTGCTGACCCAGTCATGGCTATTTTTGTAATCTCGCACACAGAGAAGGTCTGTGCCACTCCTAAGAGTTTACCAGTATTAAAAACTGCCGACCATCACTCAAGGTGCTCAGAAGATATAGCATAAAAATGAGATTTGTATGCAGCATTTAAGGCATTTTTAAGCAGCATTTAAGGCAAAAGATCGCCATCAGATCAAATAAACTATCAGCCGTCCAACCCAGAGAAGAGACAGGGACTTATCCAAAATTTATCAGCAACTTTGGGGAGATTAAAAGGGAAGTTTTGGGTATTATAGTAGCCTGAAGCCGATGGCAGCTGGGAGGCTTGCCTGAAGTTCTTATCAGGCATCTTCTCTTAGTTCAAGACAAACTCTGCTAAATAACCGCGCAGCCACCTCTGTGCTGTGCTCGCTCCTGCTATAAATTACCTCATCTATTTTTCATATTCCTAGTGCTTTTTGGACTGTGCTGCCAGATCTGCAAGAGATGCATTTTAACCTTTGCTAGAGACTACTCAAGGACAGAAGTGGGTTATGAACCCTTGCTGCGTAAAAAATTTCAGTATTAAATTTCTGTAGCCCAAACCATGAAGCTATTTACCGAAGCTTTATACAAACTAATTAAATATAAGGCTCTCGTGGGACATGAGGAGAAAGAAAAGAAGAATTAAGAGATAAATCACTGGCTTTTCTTTCCTCAGCAAATGTACACTCCAATTTAATACATTAAACCCAAAAACAGTCTGACAGTCCTTGGTTGGGCATAGATAGGCAGTGTCCAAATCTCACATGGAACACACTGCACAGCATAAATTAATTATCTCTGCTTTACCGCAACTTGCACAAAGGAATTGGGAGAGACAATCCAGACAAGGGGATGAGCTTGAGATATCAAAGGCTCCATATGGAGACCACAGAATCTCACTTTCCAGCCTCATAGAACTCATAATCTTGGTGAGCACATGGTACAGAAACATATCAAAGCAGCACTTCCCTCCCCTGCTGACCCCATGTCATCTTGTCAGGAGAATTCCTACCGCATGACACGCAGCCATTTCAGAGTTTCCTCAAAGAAAGAAGCACTCTCAACAAGTCTTGCAAGAAGAGCCCACTAATACTGGCAGCCTCTCCTCGCCAATAGCGTGAAACGTTGCAGTGCAGATCGCACAGCCACGCAGCCAAACACGAGGCAGACTTTGCTTGCATTATCTAGAGGCAAAAGACTCAAGGTCGGTGCAGTTGCTGAGGAAAGCCACCCTGTCTGGACACCTCAGCAGGTTAATTCACTTCTGCAGAAGACAGTGAGTTTGTAATTGAACCTCCAGATACCAGAGCCCACGGGATCATTGGACAATTCAGACTGGGAGGAAGCTCAGAGGTCATCCAGCCCGATCTCCGGCGGTCAGCTGTAAGGTCAGACCAAGTTACTCAAGGCTGTATCCAGTCTGGTTCCAGCAGCCTCCCAGGATGGATGCACTGCACCAGTACCTACAGACTGCAAAGCTTCTCCTCAACCACACTGCACAAGTAATTAGGAAGAAACACATCGCTCCCTCCACGTGCCCTGACCACGGCTCACTAAGTTTGATGTGAAGAGGTAAATTGCCTTCATCTTCAGAAATTCGTTTCATCCTAATGTTGATCTCCCCTGCCATTAGCTGCATGCACAAACCATGGGGAGAGCTAACTCCAACCCAAAAGAGGCAAAGAACTGGCTGTTGGAAGAAGACAACAAATACCTACAGCTCATAGCCATGGGAGAACAAAAAGTTTCACACATTGACACCCTGTCACCCCTACACACCTTTTACAAGAAAAATGACCAAGTTCATTCAGTAACAGAAAACCAAAAATTTCGCATAACAATGATCTATTAACCATAAACCATACTATTCTTTAAACAGGTTTTGATTAACAACTGAAGACTATTAAATTTTTAAACAAAGCTCAATCATTCTAGTATTAATAATTTAAAGTGCTTAAGTACGTGTTTGTGGATTAATGGTTTTAAATGAAGCCTCTAAACATGGCCAGAATAGAGCGTAGCAAAAAATGTAGTTGTTTCTAAATGCTAGTGAAAAATATCAGTTTTCTCATCTGAGAAACAGACGACACCTTACAATTTATGTAGCACACCAACACCTGATTCATCTCACTCCCACAGCGACCGCTTCATGGCATCATTTCACAACACAAGAGAAAAGATATCAAACAACCCATAATCAGAGTTAACACCATTTCTATGCCATTCCTGCCGTTAAAGTCAGAATTTGATCAGGACACTAAATTGTTTTATGCAAGGACCATGATATGTTTAATGAGTAGGCAACACCACACTTCTAGCTTTAAGTGCGTCTTTAGTGCCATCTCATCTTCCCACTGTGGTAGAGACCAGCACATCTCTGGAATTAGAGAGGCAAGAGGTCTTACCGCTCCTGAGTTTTCCTGAAGAGCCAAATCACTGCTCAACTCAGAACCAAGGTATCTAGGAGATGTAAAGCAACTTTCATGGAATTTTAAGAGCTTACAACTTCAAAGTCTCCCCTCAAACTTGATACCTAAAAGCAGAGAGACAACGATCCCCATTGTCAAAGCAGCTCAGGAAGGGTTGAAGCCAGGTGGGGAAGGGAAGCTCCCTGCTGTACTTTGAAACAAATGAAGTGATGGGGGAGAGGATTGCTACCGTACCGTCATGTGTATTTTTGAGCTGCTTGGCCCATCTACACCTCCCTCTCAAGGGAAGGGCAGGAGATGGATTAGCACCTTCCATTAGCCACCTCTGGGGCTGTTTCTAGGTGTCCAACACAAGGCTTCCCCGGTGTCCCACAGCCAACCTTAACCTCCCTGCGATCCCTCCTCTCGGCAGGCGTGCGCCCCGAGGAGTCCCCTGCGCAGGGAAAGCTGAACGGCGAGAGCTGAACCCCCAGCCAAACCCATAGCTGCCCTCACCAGTAATTCAGGAAGGAAACCCCCTTCTCCCAGCTCCTCATCGTCCATTTACACAGTTCTGTTCTTCTTAACCTCACACATTTAAGATAGGAACATTTTATAAGGCAAAAAGCAAAAATATCTATATGCCATGACAACAATTCACTTTTGGGACCCCATTTACAGGCTGACTTGACAGGTCTCTGCATAGGCACCTTAAGAGATGAACTGAATTTTGGCAGTAGCGGTCTCTGCACACAGGGAAGGCTTGTTTCAATTTTACCCATCTTGTTGGTCTCTTTTTTGAAGAGGAAGGGAAAGATTTCTTTTCTAATGCATGAAAAAACTGAGAGGTGAGCAGATGCGCTTTACTAATTCTAAAGCCTTGTTTCTTATTACTGCATCCAATTCACAAATATTGTGACTACAAGCTTGTATCCATCACGCACATTTTGATGGGGTAAATAATGAAAGAACATATAAGCCTCTAATTTTACACTGACTTCAATTCCCATTTCCATCAAAGACAGCTAGAAAACAGGAATAGAAACTAAACCAGTAAAAAAGAAACACTGTCTTCTCCATTTCTAAGTTTAAGAACCTGAAAATTTAAAAAAAAAAAAAAAATAAACTCCTACCCAGCTTTGTATTTGCTCAGATAAGCATTTTTAGCATAAATGTCAAAACTAGTTCTAGGTACAGAGTACTAGGGTCAGAGTAGGACATGCATCTTGTAGGACAACATGTTTTAATGATTTGCGACCAGTGAGCAGCCCCCCCCAGTAGGAAAAATAACTAAGTACATAATTGCAAAACAATATTTTAATTGTCAGTTTTAATCTAGGTTTCCTACTCACATTTAAATCACATTTTTTTAATCGCATTGATTTAACTCAATCAACCCTGCCCGAAGGCCATCTTTCCTGCATGCTATGAGCATACCAAGCAAGTTTTAACCGATTAGATAAATCACTAAATCTCATAACTTCCTAACAGCGATATATCAAGCCATACACAAGCCATAATTATTTTTTAAAATAAGCGTTATCTTGAAAACTTTGCAAAAAATAAGAAGCTAAGTAGACATTTCACCATCCTTTTTTTTTTAACCTAGGGCACATGATAGCCTGAAACCCAGCCAAATGAATTCTGCAGAAGACTTGCACGATCACTGCAAATATGCCTCTGACTCTTTATTGCCTTCCTTATGATGATGGGAATAACACTGATGCATTAGTTTTATTCATTCACGTATGTATGCATATACACACACGCTGCAACCTTAAGGTGTTGCACACAAGAGCACAGTAAGAAAAACCAGGCAGTAATATTATGGACTAACCAAGAGCAAAATCCTGAATAATGGAACTTTCTAGCACAAACAGCTTTACAGGGACCCTCAGCATGGTCCCCGTTAGTACCAGTGGAAATATGCTCTTCTGACACTACACAGATTTTTAAAAGATTCCCATGATAGGAGGAGGATTAAAAAGCAATTAACTGGCTCTCCTATTTCAAATGCAAAGCCATATTTTAGAACAGCAGACAGAAAAATATGGATCTCTCAGAACTCAAAGATTTGTTACATTCCATAAAAAAGCCCTTCCCATGATACCTTAAAACGGCAATACCATAGTAGGAACCTACCCCACGGGGACGAGAAAAAGCATTGCAAATCCAATCCAGCATTGTATTATGAAAAAGCCCTGCAAATTCCAGGCAATCTGCAAATGATTTCCCCCTTCCCCACCCAAACATCTACCGCAAACTCCTACAATTGCAAGCGAGGACTGCAAGAGCAAAAGAGATGAAAATAAAACCATTCCTACCTTTAACTTGAGTGTCATATTCAGCTATGATCTCCTTATCCTTTTTGAATTTTGCTGGCGACGTCATGTTTTCTTTTCCAAAAAGATTAACCTCAAAACAGATCCACCAGAACACAAGATATAAATGCAATTTCGCTCCTCTCAATGCAATGCCTTGATTTTCCGCTTGTCCTCCCCCCCACAAAAAGGAAAAAAAAAAAAAAATCAGTCCATGGAGAGAGGGTGTGAGACGGAGCACAGCAGCAGCAAAATGCAGATGTTGAGATCAGTGGATGGAAGAGGCAGCAGTTTTGTCTCCCTGCACCAAAACCTTTAGCAGCAGCATCAGACTAGCGAGATCCTGCAGCCCCCAAAGGCTCTTCCTGATTGCTAACGTTAATAGCACAGCCAGGGAGTGGAAGTCCTTCCGCACAACATGTTTTGTGTGGGTTTGGTTTGCCTTTTTTTTTTTTTTTAAATGTGCTCAGAGATGATGCAAATCAAATCCCAAACGAGCGTAGAAACGGAGGACAAGAAGCCGTTTTCTTTGGTTTGCTTGCCTGCAAATGCGAAAAAAAAATATATATATATTTAGAAAATTACAGCTTGCAGCCAGCAGTCACAAGATGCGCAGCCAAAATTTGTGATTGAAAGAAAAGCTGCCCTGACATTGCAAATTGTCCTTTAAGCAGCAGCATGAGGTTAGAAATGCAGACCGGCCAGGTAACCAAGGGAAAACGCCTACACGGCGGCCAGCCCCAAGGCGGGAGAAGGGGCTCATTCGGAAAGCGGGGTCCCCAGGGGAGGGAGGGAGGGAGGGAGGGAGCAGCAATGCGGGGGAAGCGCAGCCAGAGCCCGGCCCGGCTGCAGCACCCGCGGCGGGAACCCGCACCCAGCCCGCAGCCGCGCCGGCGGCGGGAGCGGAGGACGAGCCCGGGCGCTCCCCGCCGCACCAGCCCCGTCCCCGCCGGGGCGGCTCCATCCGCAGCTTTTCCTTCGGCACCTCCGGGTTTTTTTTTTTTAGTGGGTTGTTTTTTTTTTTGTTATTTTGGGTTTTCCGGCGACCCCTCGCCGGGGCACGGGTCAGAGCCGGCCCGCAGCCCGGCATGTGCGAGGCAGAGGGGAACCTGCCCGCAGGGGGACGGCGGGACACAACTTTTCTCCCGTCTTTTTGGGGTTTTTTATTATTATTGTTATTATTTCCCCCCCCCTTTTTTCGGGGGAGGGAGGGGACGAGGCGGCAGCCCCCGCGGGCGGGCAGCCCCCGCAGAAGATGCGCCTACGGGAGGAAGAAATAAATAAACAGGGCACCCGCCGCATCCGCATCCCGCCCGGGAAGAACAATGAGTGCGGCGGGGAGAGGAAGCGTGGGGGGGTCCCGGGGCGGGGGGGAACCGGGGCTGAGGGACGCGGCCCCGCGCCCCGCCTCAGGGCCGCGCTGAGGGGAGGCTGAGGGGAGGCGGCGGGGCCGGCTGGCGGGGGCAGCCCGCGGCCCCCCGGCGGGCTGGCGGAGGAGGGGAGGGGGCCGGGCGGGGCGATTACCTGGGCGCTGCGGAGCCGCCTCCCCGCAGCCGGGCGTCCTCCGGCCGCTGGTGCCCGCCACCCGGTCCCCCTCACCGCCCCGCCGCCGCCCCGCCCCGCCGCGCCGAGCGCCCAATCGGTGGAGAGCGCTGGGCAGGAGCGACGAGCGGCCCGGCCAACCAGAGGGCTCCGTCTGTGTGGGCTGGGCCCACCCCCCTTGCCGCCGCTTGGCACCCATAGCACCGCCCCGCCTGGACGGGGTGGGCGGGGCCCGGCGGGGCGCAGTAGCCTCCGCCCCGGGGACTGCTCAGGGGCGGGGTCAGTCATGCAAAGTGGCTGCCGGCTGGGCCAATGGGAGCAAGGCAGGGCGCGCCCCTCCGCCAATAGCCAGGTGGTAGGGGTGGTGCCACCCTTCTCCTCCAACCGTCGGCAGGGAGAGGGTGGGCCCCGCCGCTCATCTCCACTAATCAGATTGGGGGGGCGGGTCCCACCGCGCCCAATGGGAGGCTGAGGCCGGGAATTCAAACTGACAGGTGGGAGCGTGGCCGTTGGCGGCGGAGGGGACCGGAGGGGACGGGGAGCGGCGGCGGGGCCCGGCCCGGCGGTGGCCCCCCGCCATGTCGGCCAGCAGCTGCACCTTCGAGGACCGGTGCGTGGCCGTGCTGTGCTGCCGCTTCTGCCAGCAGGTGCTGAGCTCGCGGGGGATGAAGGCCGTGCTGCTGGCGGACACCGACATCGACCTCTACTCCACCGACATCCCGCCCTCGGGGTAAGCGACGGGCCTCGGGTTATCGCCTGGGCCCCACAGGCCGCGAGGGGCCTCCGGCGGGGCACGGCGACAGCCCCCAGGCCCCGCACCGCCGGCCCGGGCGTTGCAGCCTGTCAGCCTCGGGGCCGCGGCCTCCCCCGCCGCGGCCTGCCAAGGCCGCGGGGCCCTCACCGGCCGGCCCCCTAAAGATGGCCCTCAAAAGCTGCTGTCACCAGGAAAACGGCCCCAAAGCGCACGATTCAACGCGTTCCCCCCGTTTCCAGTTCCACCCGGCTCTCCTTCAGCCCTGGGGAAGCCACGGCGAGAGCAAGGCTGTCCCTTGTCTCGCAAATCAAAAGCCTAATTTAATCTATTTGTGGGGAAGACGTAGGCTCGGGAAGCCACGGGGAGTTCCTCCAGCACAGATTAGAATTTGAAATAAATAGCTGTAAACAGAACAAACCTGATCTTGCACTGGTTCCAGAACGACTCTCCTCCTCGTCGGCTGCATGTTGCTTTCCCATAACAATATTTGAATACTAAAGAAACCAGATTGCAAAATAACATGTTAATAAGTAAGTATGGGTTAAAAAGGAGATAAGAAATCAAAGGTTTGGCTTTAAATGTCCTAGCCTTTCAGCTATTGCTCTGTAGCCCTAGCTGAGATTTGCCATGAACTAGGGCGACGTCTATAAGCAGATTTCTGACTGGTGGTGCCACGCAGCCAGCAGCAGGGCCCGAGCGTGCAAGCGTTGGTAAGCGCTAAGAGAAGCAGTGCTTTCTCCTCTAATTTGAGAGAACTTACCATGCGTTCATGTAATGCCACATGGGCGTCTTTCTGTTTCCATATGAGCATGGCTGGTGGCTGACAGGAAAACGGCATTGCGTGGTCTTGGGAAAGTTTAAAAAAAAACACACAAGACTGTAACAGTAACATCACTTTGTTGTGACTTCAGACCTGTATTATCGAAACATTACAGTTGTAATCATAGCCACATCTAAACTTCTGTATTTTTACTTTCTTCCCATCTAGTACTGTTGATTTCATCGGAAGCTGCTATTTTACCGAGATCTGCAAATGCAAACTGAAGAACATTGCGTGTTTAAAGTGGTAAGAATGCCATTCAATGACACTAACACCTCCTCGAGCACGCCACAATACTGTTTAACCTTCTCACTGTAGACTACTGCAGTGCAAGAGTTAAGGGATGAATGAACAGATTGCAGACTCTATTTCAAATTTAATGCTGCTTGATAGAAACTCAGCCCACTACTTCTGGGCATGGCTGCCAGTCTATTTCTGTGCAAGTCCCAAGTGGAAATGTGACAACCTTGTCAGTAGTCTGAGTATATGGGAAAGCTTGCGTGCCACCTGCCTGATTAAATGTCTGCTTCAACACTGAGATAATTGTGTGAATAAGGCCGCCGTAAGAAGTAGTTACTCATATTCTAATTAATAGAACATCCTCTTGGCAGATCTAGTTGTTGCTAGCAGATGGAACATGCTGTCACTAAAGTTCTTGGAGTTCTTTTATCTTCTTTATTAATGCCTGATATTTAAAAGTAAAAACAGCAACTCTCAAATAGCTCACAGTTATTTGAGACGATCCTTTTGGTTTCATAATCAAGATTTTTACCTTGTTCAGATTTAAACAGTGGGGTGTTGTGGTAGGAATACAGTATTTTATTTTTTAGACGGAAGTAGAGAAACAGAAATAGCTCATGCATGAGAGCGCATGACTGAGAAAGTAGGAAAATGGTTGTTCTAGGTTTCAGCCTAGGAGAGCAGATAAGGCTTCAATATTCTCAGTCTCACTGCTCCCACCTCTGATCCTCTCCCGTGCACAGTGCTTCTGTACAGATGGATTTTATGTGCGTGATGAACTTCTGCATTGATTCCAATGGAATCACAGGCCTTCCAAAAAAAAAAAAAAAACCAAAACAAACACCATTTGTTGGTATGTAAACTAATCTGGATTACACAATTTAGGTTACTAAATTGTTCTCTATGCCAAAGATCTAAAACTCAGATATTCTGTAACTCCTGACAGATGTTCCCTAAATATTTAAGATGCTTGTTTAACTATGTTCCCTTAACTTCACCGAAATAGGAGCGTTACATAATGGTCTGGTACCGTGGCTACTTAATATTAGTTTGAGCTGGAAAAGCCATCTATCTTTTCATCAGGCATTTGTGTGGCTCATTATTTCACTTGTCTTTCTAGTGGTAACATTGTCGGTTATCATGTGATTTCTCCCTGCAAACCTTGCCTGCTGTCCTGTAATAACGGCCACTTCTGGATGTTTCATAGCCAAGCAGTCTTTGGCATCAACAGACTAGACCCTTCTGGTAAGGAACACATATGTTTCCTTCTCTTCCCTCAACTCTTGAATTCTAAGTCCTCCTTCTAATGAGGCATCTCAATATAGTTAAAGCATATGGAGGGAGCGTAACATATGGAGGCATAAGGCAAGTGTTACTGTATTGCTAATCTAGCAAACTACTTGGGAGGGGGGCAGTTGTAGCTGCTTTGTAAATGAAAATTTATCTTCATCAGAGAACTTAACCTACCCCTTTTGTGGACAGAAGTCACGATTTTCTGAAGCAATATTCTAACTAGTATAAACACAGCCACCAACCGCTATTTATAGGGGTATGTATAGCTTAACTGTGCTATTAGGCAGCTGTCCAATGGGCACTCTTTTTGGGTGAGTCATGTTGTCACTTTGACCCTATATAACTGAGTCCTCATTAGCTCAAGCTGAAGTTACAGCTCATGCTAGCTAGTTTCTTCAGCGAGGTGTTGTTTGGATGCCAAGTGTCTAGCATAATTTGCCTTGAGTCCTCAGGAATGCATAGCAATCTGACAAATCACTTCTCCTCCTTGCAGATGGGAGTAACTTATTGCCTAAACCTTTCAGTGTCACCTGTGTTTCAGATCAATGCATTTAAAAATAAATCAGACACGAGGGGATTATCAATAGCTACATGAATTAGCTATATAAATACATCTGTGGGCAGGGACTTATTCTTTGAACCATGCTGTAAACAACACTTACAAGATCACTTTAGAAGAAAAATAGGAAATAGTCTAGATATATTTATCATGAGTGTGACTTACCAGGTTTTGCAATGATTAGAGTAGTTATTTTCTCTGAAAATAGACAGTTGTGCAACTTAATAAGGTCACAATCCAAAAATACTTTTTTTTTTTTCCTCCTTTGTCGTCTTACCTCCTTCCCACCAGGTGTGAATGTATTGCTCTGGGGCAACTTGCCAGATTTGGAGGAAAGCACAGATGAAGATATGTCCTGCATCTCTGAGGAGGAGTATATCAGATAAATGTTATCTGTAATATACTACAGTATCTTCCCTAGATTTGTTGCATTGCTTTTTGGTTTGGATTTTTTTTTCCTGCTGGCCCATCAGAGCTTAAACAATACAGGAAACCAGGAAATCTGGAAAACAATCCTAAAAAAGATTTTTCCTCTTTCACCATAGCCTTCTTTAGACTCTTGAATCTGCCTAGCGTGTATCTTCTGACTAGAGGCACACCTTGGGTAGATCGGAAATGCAGATGGAGGGTGCGTTTACTGAGGTCTAGGTCTGGTTTTTACATTTAAGTCTCAACAGTTGATAATCATTCTTACATGCATTTTTTCTTCTTTCCTAAAACAGTATTCACAGAGCAGAGTCTTTCAGTTGCTCTAAGTACAGCTTAAAAATCTTAAGAAATAGTCAGTCTGGCTGACGAAGTTCTGACAGAGCTCTGCTTTTGTGGTCATACAGACCATTGCCCAGAGCTTCTATTCTGAGTAGACAGAGTTGCTGAATAAGTGGCTTTTGGTGGAGTGGCTTTTGCTCCATGATCTGGCTCTCCTGCTTTTAGCAGCTTGTTCTCTGGGCATCCGAGGCATGCTAGCATGCTCCTGAATGTGGACTGGGGAGCTATCCTACAGAGTCTTCCCGTCTTCATCTTTCAGTGCTTTTAGGATCATGTTTCTGTCAAGATCAAGTTCATTTTTTTTTTTTCACTGATAAAACCTAAATAGTGAAGTTATTTAATATCTAGTATAACTTCAATACTACACTGGAGCTTTTATTAAGGTCGACAATGAAATCCATCCAGTTCTATGTGTTATTTTTTCCCCTTATAGGATAAGCATCCCTCCAAAAGAGAACTCAGTCATCTGATTGGGTCTTTTTAGAGGGAAAAAAAAAAATCAGGTTAAATATTTGGTGTTCATGCCTAACCTTACATCCTGAAGCGTAAAGACAATCTGGTTCCTGTAAGAAGTAATGGATTCAGAGCTCATTATCCGAGTTGTTACAGCCATAGTATTTAACTTATGAACGAAATACTGTCCCCTTCAGCTAGTCACCTGAAGGATCACCTTTAGAAAATTCAAGGTACGATCATATAAGAGAACAGAGTACATTTTAAAATTTGGATTGATGCTGAATAAATCATTCTATAGCCTCTTGTGATACTTGGAAGAGGTGCAATGAAGGCAGATCTGAATTGTCTTAGTATTTTTACTGCCTATTTCTTAATTAACTGTACTACCTCTTCTGCATTGTTTAAATGTATATTGGTATATATATGTACATGTGTGTATGTGTATGTCTTAATTTGACTTCCTGTGTTATGTCTGCTCATTAAATAAAAGTTTTGGCCTACATAGTCTTCTGGGCTGTAACAAATATGGATGTGTAACGATATCAGATAATCAAAACAATGAAATAGCATCTTGTATTAAGCTACTTGAATAATTAGGTTCTTCGTACTATGATTTTATTTTAGACACCCCCAAAAAAACCACCTCCTTTTCAGGCTGACAAACGTGACAGTTTCTCAGTCTTAAAGGTGTTTAGGCAGTCAACTCTTCGATAACACAACAGCCCATTTTTTGCCAGTTTTCTGTGCTGCGTGAATTTGATCATGTTGTGACTACAGTGTTAAGCTGGCAAGGTGACATCTCACACAAAGATTTTCCCAACAGAATTCATGAGCTAAAAACACATCTGAGTGTTTTTGTATAAGTAGCACAATAGTTCAAATAAAATTCCCATAATGTAATTCTGCTTTGTTGCAAGTTCAACGCTCGCCATTTATAACCTTCACAATTCCGAGTCAACTCTGTGTCAGTGCTATTCTCCCACAGAGAAGCAGAGGACTGTAATTTCTTCACATCAAGTCAATAATTCTGTTTTTGCTCCTTATCTGTTTGTACACATAGAACTGGAAGTTCTACTATGAACTACTTTAATTACTCAGGCCTGTTTGAGCTAGTTCATCTCAACCAGGCATCAGCTTGAAATAAAAAATGAGCCAACTTTTAAGTAAGTTCAGTCCTCTTTTTTTTTTTTTGACAATAAAGAAGTTGTAGGTATTCTATACAAAGTAAACAAACATTATCTATTGCCCCAGCTGTCATGAATGTTACCAGACAAACTAATCACATCTAGGGCTACTTCTTTCTATCTGAAATTAAAAAGAAAACTGACTCAGCAGTTTGTGGTAAAGCCACTGCTCCTTATTCACAGGGCCCTAATGTTTTGGGTTAAGTTTCCAAGGATCACCCTGTGTAGGGAAATACTTTCCAGGTTGATAGATATGTTTAACACTAAACAGCAGCACAAAACCAGATCAATATTTCTAGAAACACTCCCAAGTACTTCACCCCACCCAAAGCTTCATTTGAAATAAGACAGCTCACATCTCTATGGGTTTTTTGTTTTCTCTGTGCTCTTCAACATACAAGATATGTATGTTGTAGTGCAACCCTGGAATCTGCTTTGAATCATTTGGAAAGCGATGTTTGCAAGGTATTTGGTATAATAATGCTGAATATTAAGACAGATAACTTCCAGAATGAATATATCAGCAGGATTCAACTTCCCAGCAGATCTATGGTCAGTCTGATGCAGAAAAAGCTGGGTAGCTGTTGTCATCTTCAGTAAGGATTTTACAGTGAAATTTTATGTGATCCTTGCTGTGCAGCCAGTGAAGTCAAAAGCAGAGTGCAAAGCTGAAAAACAAGAACCGAGTCCTAAGGCCTTTCTCTTCTGCTCATTAAGGTACACAAGGCAATGTAATTAAAGAACTTTAGTGCCTCTAATCAGATCTGGTTTTATTCAGAAGGGACTGAACACCAGGCAAAGGGTCTTAAAATTTAGACTCAAAGTCAGTGTTTCCACAAGACTTCCCGAGTCTCCTGGCACTAACGGCACAGCTGAAATGGTGCAGCCGGCGTTAATGCCCATGGTATTGCATCTGCCACAGGGCGCTCCGCGGTCACACAACGTACCAGGCCCGGTCCCAGCAGCTCTGCAGCTATAAGACATTGTGTAATACAGACTTGTGGGTTCAGGGTCGCAGACGTGTTTGGAGAAAAACAGCTGAAAGTAGAATTCCAAAAGCCACTGAAGATAAATAACTTTGATTTGATTTTTAAATCACAGGAACCTGTGTTTTAAAACAGGTTTAAAAAAAAAACCCTGGTGGGTTTTTTTGGGTTGGTTTTTTTTTTTTTTAAACCTGTATTTTAAAACACACTGCCATTGATGGTCAACCTTTTTCTTTCCTGCAATGCATAATCTGCAATGCACAATACTAGCTGGAGGGGTAGGAGAAAGTCATAGCGAGACAGTGATAAATTGATTCCCCTTCGTATTAAATAAGACTTACTAGAAAAAGCACATTTAAATATTCTTCGTTATTCCAGTACAGATTAATGCCTAATCATAACCTCACATTTATGTAACACCATTCATCCCAAAGTGCTTTACAATGACAAACAGTTAAAAATTCTTTTACCATTGAACTGCAGCCAACTCCAGGATGCAAAGCAGCTGCCAAGTAGACAGCATGCTGCAAGGACCACGGTAAGCATCGTTCTGTAATGAAATTCAGTATGTGATCTCTATCAGTACAAACCGATACGTTGATTATTGAGGGAGGTTCAACTTGAAAGACACTCTCTCCTTACACAGCCTGGAATGCAGTTCATCCGCTTCGAGCCAGCTGACAGATGGGTCACCTCTCCTAGGACAGAGTCCCAGGGCTTGAATCTGAGAGAGAGTCCTATGATAAGAGACAGAAATTACTAAGCTATCTTTGATTTTCTGCTCTTCTCTCTGGCATGCAAGAGCAGGCATGCTTTTTAAAGTCAAGTAAAGTGGTCATTTATTATAAATCACCCAATTACTTTGCCGTGAGAGGTCATTGTTACATATTTTATTACATTTGCAGTCTGTGTGGTTTCTGAAAGCATACCCCAAGGAACAGTGCATATCCCAAGTAAACAGCCTTTGTGTGCTATTATTTGGATTAAGGGAGTGTCTACAGGCTAGTATAGCATAACAGCTACGGGTGCCTATTGTGCAAGAAACTGTACGAGCATAGCGACTTGTAGGCTCGGAGAACTTGTACTGTAAACAAAGCAGCCAAGGGATGGTAAGGGAACGGCACCACCGGCTCTATCAGATCAGAGGCAAAGCCCGAACCGTGTAAGCCTGAAAAGGAGACTCCTTAGTTCCAAGACTACAACAGAGAACCGAGCTGCGCCTGTTCCTGCAGCTATGGATCACTGCGTCCTATTCCAACAGGCATTTGCAAGTCTATGAATAGACTCGGCTCCTCCAGCACACATACTCAATCATCTCATACTTAAAGCAAGGATCCTTCTTTATGCCAGTTTCTGCATTTCTGCTGCATTATTAGGTGTTTCTCTTGCTCTAGCATACAAAGTGGATGTAGCCTCTAGCCAAATACCCATAAAAAGCCTACAAAGAGAACAGGTTATTCCGAACCTGTATAGATACAGCATTCATAGAACCGAGAGGCGTGCTCTTCAATTCATGCAGTATACAAGAATGACAAGAGAGAAAAGCAGGATGCCTGCCTTGAACATCTCCTGTGAAATGAACTCCAAGTTGTTGATGCACCACCCAAAATTCCCTCTTCTCAGCAGGAAATATCAACTATGCTGCTCTCTGCAAAAGCATCAGCATTTCCAAGCAGCTATTAGCCAGGGGGACATTTTAGCTGCTTTGCTGTCTGCAGTGTCTCTTGTCATCTTGCATGTGTGACACAAGCTTAACAAAGTGAGTCTGCACTCTATCGATTTCTCATTAGAAAGCATGCCTCACATTTTGGACAGCAATGAGGGGGGAAAAAAAAAAACCAACAGGGAACAAAGCTGGTCAAATAGAAGCCAAACAAAATCTCTGGTGCTTCACTTCTTATGTCATCTGAATGCTGACAGCTTGATGTCTCTGGGTAATGCCACACAAGGGAAATTAGCACCATAGCACTCAGGCACTGCCATCTGCATGTCAACGTATGTAGAAATTTGTGCAGGCAGTTATAAAGCAAGACTGATAAAAAGACTCGATCTTTTGCATTTCTACGACTACACTTATTTCCTGGAGGAAAGTGCTAATTAAAAATAACCCAGTATCGCTCCAACGTAACTGCAGCCACACTAGGATTCTTCCCTGCTGTGCTATGGCAGAAGCTTATTAGTTCAACCCACTCTAGCATATGGCCTGTTTTGGAATAGGAAATTTCCACTAACAGAGGAGACGATGCTGGAAATACAGGTGTTTTGGGACTCTCAACTTATATAGGAACATAAAACCAAAAAGAAGCTGGTCCCGTGTCTACTGGGCACATCGGACAGTTCCATATGCAAAGGCAAGCTAACAAGAATTAAATTTTAAAAAAATTCATCTGATTTTGCCTCTCCCTATCGTCTGTCTGCATCTCAGAGCCAATGCCACGCTCCAGCAACAGACTGCCCAGATAAGCAAAGTGGTTTCGGGACCAAAGGACACTGAGAAAACTGGGAATACAAAGCTCACACGCCCTTTGTCTACGCCTTTTAGAGGTTTTGCCAGTAGCTGTTCTTTTATTACAAATGTATGTCTTCATTTTAAAAAGTATAAGTATATATTTAATTCCAAGACTAGTAAAGCTTCAACAAGAATGAATCTGGTCCGTTATTTCTGCTCTGCTTATAGAACATACCCAGAAAGCTTTTTCAGCAGACATTGGCAATGGAAGAGCTACGAGATAGCGTGCAGCAAGCTGCTTTGGATGTGAAGAGTGCCAGTCTTCGCTGCGAGTGTTGCAAGCAGACTTTGGCCTAAATTAAAAACACAGTGTGTGAAGCTAGAGACCCAAAAACCTTTAAAGACCAGCATAGATAGGATCTATACCCAAAACAGGACTAAGAATGCACCTTCAAAAACCGTGTATTCAAGCAAAACTACGTGCTAGGCTACTATGCTAGACACAAAATCCAGGCCCTTTCAATTACAGAATTTTTAAGGCGCTTTAGAGCCACTTGCTTTGACCAATTCACTTATTCTCTTGATTCATCACTGTGTAAGTGGACATAGAGAGAGAAGTAGATGGTTTTAGACCACCGGAATATCAAAGCTGCAATAGTTTCCTCACAGGGTGGTCAATGAAGCCAACACAGAGAATTATTTGGTTAACAATGCAGATGGAATAACACAGGGTCACATTTGAGGGAAGATTGTGAAAGCTACTGCAGATTCACCCGAGCATCCACTCAGATGTTAATGAGCGCCTAAAATATTTGGAAAAAATTAAGCAATCTGCTCTTGTGCAAAGGCCCATCACAAGACTTTCCACAATGTCGCTCTGCTTTTTATTGGACTCCATTGATTTTTACTCTACTTCAAATTTTACCCAAAGTCCAAATTACTTTCTTTGTAGCTTAGAATTTAAATTCAGATAAATGCATTTTTTCATCTCACTCGCTACCAGAAGGCAGCATTCATAAGTGTATATTCAGCAGAATATGTCCGTTATTTTATTTCAGTCCTTATGGGAAATCAAAATTAAAAAACTGCTTAAAAGCACCTGGCACTGGCCACTATAAGAAACCTCTTACCTTATTACCTGGATCCTCGCTCCGATTTGATACAAACACACTAGTGATGCATGAACTTGAATTGCTCCTTACCTTTGTGCCACTCTGATGGAAGATTCTCAGCAAATTGAGCAGCACTTGCTGTAAGTCAACCACAAAAATCATAGGCCTTAATAACAAGCAGCTTTGGACGGTGGCAGGCACTTTGATAACAACCTGCCACTCTTCCTGCATCACTTGAGCCTCTTCTTGCTCCTGCCAGGGGGTTCAAAAAGCGGGCGCTGATGGCTTTGGCATTAATTGTAGTGTACATTGCCAGGCCTGACAACAGAAGCGGCATTGCTTTCCCCTCCCAATGCCTTGTTAGTGTGTTTAAAGCAGTCACTTCTCATCGTACGCTATAACGGCTAGCAAGAGGTGCCAGGTGGCTCCAAGCCTGCCATTTTCCAAAGCCCAAGGGAAAGCAGCGCAGCTATCCCCATGCTCTGTCCCTAATAATAAGTTTGATTTTATAGTCTCTGTATTCTCCCCAGCCTCCCTGCAGAGATCAAAGACAGCAATGTTTGGGTGTGTGCATGCACATACATGCGTGGAGAAGACACATTAATTATGGTCTGAACGTTTCTCTGCTAGAAAAAGAACTGGTTCCCTCTTTGTCACTTACCTCTCCCCCACAAAAACTCATGCTGGTCCAATTTGCTCCTTGAAAACAACCTTGGACTGCAAATGACTTAGGGATAAGAAGCATCAACCAAGTATATCTTGGCTGAAAAACGTGTGCTTTGAAGAGCAGAAACTCAACACCAAAACAGGCTTTGATGCCATAGCACAGACCCATGACTTGTTTCTTAAGCTTTACCTTCCCTGCTCAGCGAGAGGCGAGATCAGCAGTCATGTTTGTGGCTAAATGACTACTTCACTGGGTTGCTAATTTCATAGACGCCGCTGATGGTATGATCAGAGAAAAATCAGGAAAGCGTCATTTTCCTTTTGCTGACTTGGTTACAAGAAGGGAACAGTGCTGGGAACTCACACATGATGCCACAGGACTCTCACCTTGGTTTATATATATATAAAACTCTGCCTAATAAGAGTTAAGGAGAAGTGTCCCTTCAGCCAAAAACTGCAGAGTTTTGACATCATCTTCTGGCCACTGCTAGAAAAGCAAAGGAGAACACCCTCCCGGAGGGACCACAGCCTGAGACGGAGCTTTACATCTCAGAGGAGAGTCGGTGGGGCCACGGTGGCCACCAATGGGCAAAGCCAACCCAGGACATCCCCTGGGACGCAGCACTTCACAGCACGGGCGCCGTGCCACCGTGGCATCGCCTTTGCAGGCCGCCACACCACACAGCTGGGCTGCTGTTGGTCAGGACACAGACCAACGTCATGAACCGTCTTGTTTCCTTTGCTCCTGCAAGGGAGGCTGCTGTTTGCAAGACGTGGCCTCCGAGGGGGTGTAACAAAGCAGTGGGAGGGGAAGTATAAAGTACAGGTTTAGTCGGGTGAATCCATCAAGCCTGCAAGGTCTGTGCACACCTTTGCAAATTGACCCCAGGTGCTGAACCAGTTGGAATGTGCTCAGGGGAAAAAGGTGTATAAAAAGTTGACAAGACTCACCTTTTCTCTCGCTGGAGAGGTGGGGAGGCTGGCTTTGTAGCAAGCGATGCCTGGGCATGCCAACCTGAGCAGGAGAGCACATCTGTGCCACTCGAAGATGGGTATTGCTATGCTGGAGCAGACTGCTGGTGCCTCTAACTCATACACATCCCTTTGCCTTGGCTAATGCTTCAGGAGACAACGGTCTGTATTCCTACAGTGCTTCAACACCCCAGTATCTTGCCAGATAGCTATCCTATGCTTCCAAAGCTCCACTAACAGGTTTGGTATAGTTTCTAAGCCCAACAGGAGCACTTCTGCCTCCCCTGCTACCTTCCAAATTTCTTTGTAAAACAGACAATCCGATTCCTTCCTCTTCCCATTTATAAACACAAATTTGCATTTAGCGATAACAGAAAACCCAACCAAGTTTATAACTTCAGCCAATTCTAAAGACAGAAAGGTTCCTCAACACAACACTAAGCATTTAATTCTCTGACAACAGAGGGAAATAAAGATAGCAGGGAAAAAGCAAGAGCTTACTATCAATGGAAACAAAGAAAGGGACACCGATATCTTAAGGCATTCACCTTTAGGTTATAAGCCGCTTATCTCAGACTGCTACATATGTGGTCTCCTTGGGAACCGAGTCAGACAATAAATCAGATGTGCCAACATTTATCAGAAGCTCCAACTAGCCA
This sequence comes from Theristicus caerulescens, assembly GCA_020745775.1. Classification (NCBI taxonomy): domain Eukaryota; kingdom Metazoa; phylum Chordata; class Aves; order Pelecaniformes; family Threskiornithidae; genus Theristicus; species Theristicus caerulescens. The sequence goes on from CM036578.1 coordinate 379,123, forward strand.
AAAACATCAGCTCTCCTCAGAATGCCAAATCGGTTTTGCAAGATGCGGGGCCAAGCCTGGAGTCACTCTTGAGGCACGCAGCAGGGGTAAGAAACGCCACTATTAAACTCAAAAGAAGCGTTGCTTGCATTCACGTTCCTCATCGCTGCATCACATCCACGGGCTGCGTCAGAAGCTTCAGAGGAAGACGAAAAGAGAAAAATCAACCTGGCATTGCGTAGGCATGGTTAACGCACACATCAGGACAACGTCTGCGTATCGTGTGCCCAGTCAGCCACAAAACAACCCTACCCATTCTCCTCACAGTTTGAAGCATGGAAGAGATTATTCTTGTCTTAGTCTGAACAGGGGAAAAAAAAAAAGCAATATATGGATAGAGTAGCAGTAGGAATAAAAACAGCTTGAGGAAAGTCAGCAAGATCAGCGTATGAATATTCTCTAACTGCAACTCTCCTGCCAGACACAAGGAAAAAAATCCAGACATTTCACATGTGCAAAAACAAGCAAAACAATCTCAACCAAATCTCTCTTTAAAACTGGTGAAAATTTCCCAACCAGTTCCAAAATGTTTAGCTGCTTATGTGTAACCAAAAGAATGTCATGGCAGCCGTTCTCGGGGCAAGGACCTCTGTCTCACTTACAAGGGATTTGGCCAGGAATTAACCAGTGGGAAAGCGATGGCAGCAACACCACTTGGCGAGACTTATTTATCCAGAAATCCTGACCCTGGTGGCATCAGACATACTTTAGTGGGCATGTGATGGGATAACTGACCCACGGACTAGGAGCAAATGTTTTCAGCAGCAGTACCAGGGGAACTGGGTGAAAACAGCGCCTGCATCTGCTCATGACACAGCTTTACATGTGGCCCAAAAGAGGAAAAAGAAGTCAGCCTTTCCCTTGAAGACGGTAAAGTGACTCAAGCAATATATGTCTTTTTAAAAAAATAATAAGTAAAACAGCTTACACCTGGTCTGGCCACATGCTGGCAATCATATTTGTCAAGAGTGGCAATCCCTGACCCCTGCCCAAGCACAGATGTGATGGTATCAGCTCCCTGGCTATCACAGAGCCCCACGGGCAACACGTTTTGGAGCACACCCGAGTGCACCCACAGCCAGAAAAGATGGGATTGAACGGTGCGGTCAGTTGAACCGCAGCCCCCACGCCCTCTGAACGTGTCCCTGCCAAGCTGCAGTGCTCATAAGCAAGAAAGCTACACCGCAGCCCCCTCCCTCATCCCAGCGCTTTCAGAAACTGCAAAAATGATTTCCAGCATCCGCCTGCAGCCACGTCTGGAAGGGGAGCAGCAGACCGAGGGGTAATTCCCTGTCACTTGTGGTGAAACCAGAGAGGCCCCCAGGGCAGCAGAGGAGCTACAGAGGTTTTTTTCCTGCCCTGGAGCAGCCTGACCAGCCAGCTTCAGCCTATTTTAACGTCACTGCCAGCGTGTCCGCCGTCTGCGTGGGCTGATGACAGACCCCCGGCCTTCGCCCCCGCCCGTGCCCCCCTCCCCGGCCCCGCCGCGCCCCGGCGGCAGCCGGCACCGCGGCGCCCCCTGGCGGAGCGCGGGGGCAGCGCGCCCGGGCCCTGGAGACGGCTACTGCAATGAGCTTTTTATTTCCTTTATTTCTTTCTTTTTTTTCTTTTTAAGACCATGATCGTGGGGTAGAAACATGGCCTGATAGGCCAGCATAGTTCAGTGGCACTTCTGCACAAAACGCAGCCCCAGTATCCGACAGTGCCAGGATGGAGGGGAGAGCACTGCTTTCGAGAAAAATCAACAGTCTGTATCAGGCAGGCCATCTAATTCACGACTTACATCTTTCTCTTTCCACATGAATTACAGCTGAACCCCTTCTGAGGTCATTCTCCATTAGCAAAATAAGAAATCAGGAGAAAAATAAAGTCTGTAGAGTCTCAGAAATGGTTCATTTAAAGTCTTTGCTGAAGCTTTCTTCTGGTTAGTCTTTTGATTTGACTTTACAAACTTTTTTGCAGCTGTGTTTTGACTTTTGGTGAAAGGCAGATTTTCCATAGCCACAAACAGCTTCCAAATACCGTAACTACCATTACCTCTCCTTCACTGGCCAAACCAAGACAATCCCTGGAGAATATGACTGGGACTTGGCTTCCCATTGGCAAACCTCTTCTCTTGGAATTTGTGCTGAAGTTCGGTGCATACTTACCGGTCTGTTTTCCCTCAGAAGTGCCATCAAGTGAATAATAGGTAGTGGAGAGCCATTTAAAGCCAATTGAATAACTCCTTACCTATTTCCAGGCTATCAAAAAGAAAGAAAACAGCTATTGAGGGGTCATCCAGAGAGAAGGCCTTTAGCAGAGGTAATCACGGCACCAGGATTTAAGAACATCCAAAAATGGTGTTCACAATTTAACAAGCTTTAAGCTTGCATCCCCTGTGCAGCACTGAGCTTTTCAGGAAACAAGCAATCCTTGGGGACCATGTGGGAACAACTACTTAAAATAGTCTTTCCCCATAGCAATTCTACTCCCTTTTTTCTGTCCCCCTTCTCTCCCTTGATCATACTGTGCATTTGAAAAGAGAAAAAAGGCAATTACCTAGGATGTCAGAAAGGTTGTGCTGTTTTACTGCCTGTCAGGTTGGATGCTTGAGCTTCTCTTAAATTTCCCAGGCTGGACCGGTCATTGCTGCTGCTTGGCCAGAAGGTTACAAACAGGTCCCAGAGTGGCTGTGTCCCAGCAAATACTTATTGGCTGTTCAGGACTTGCTTTCCCCTTGCTCCGCAGAGGAGCTCATTAGTGCCTCAGCCCTTCACCATGAACAGAGTCTCCAGAGCCCCCAGCAGATTGGGAAGAACCCTGAGGGATGAAATCAGGAGCTACCCAGGCTCCTGCCCCTGGAAGGGCTGGTGCAGGACCGGCCGAGACCTCTTCTGGACTCAGCCGACCAGCTTGGGTCTAAGCCATCTCAGCCCCACAAAAGCAGAATTGTTGAGCTGATTCACATTGATTTCCTCCATTAACAACCAGCCTGCCTGAAGTGAAGCAAAACCAAGCAAATGAGGTGAAGAATGAGGTTTTCAGAGGAGGCAGAGTCAGGTCCCCATCATTAACACTTTTTAAACATTTCCCAACGCTGTCATTGCATTTCTCTCTCTCTGGTGACAGACTCTGCTGCTGCTTCACTTGTCTCCAAGCTGAGGTCCAAGACAAAACAACAATAAAATTCTGCGTTTAATCTAACACAGCCTCCCAGCAGTACACACTTTGTTGGAACTTATTAACCAGCTCCCAGCTTGTTCCCTGCATAATCAGTTTGTACTTCAAAGTCCCCGCTAGCACACAGAGCTAAATGATGGTGTTAAATTCACTCATGTATAAAATTAATTAGTTTTGGGGCAGGACAGTGGATATTGGTTGTCAGAAGTTGGGATATTAGTTGAATGGGGTTGCCCAGGGCTCTGGGGACCTTTGTAACTTCCCAAGCAATACCTCGTGCTCTTCTATCATGAACGTGGTCTTTCAAGTGGGGCAGATGAGAAAAGCACGGTGGCTCCCTGCAGCGATGTGTTCAGGAATAGGAGAATTATCCTTGAGTGGAGCAAAAAGCTGCATTTACTCCCGTTAAAGGCAGAGGGACTGCTCCCGCACTAAACGCACGCTTGCAAGATCAAGACGCGTTAAGCCAGATACCAACTGCTGCTGCAGAAATCACCCAGCATTACAATTCCCCTCAAAACCGCTGCACTGTCAGAGCTGCTCTGCTCTCCAGCCGGGGCGGCTGAGGTGCCCAGCAAGGCATCTCAAGGCCAAGTTTCCCAAGAGGTTGTTAGTCAAGCCTAGGGTTCATTGAGACCCCAGCCTGGCTGCTGGGACCAGCAGGGGATTCTCTTACACACAAATCACTGGGAATGAAAAGAGCATCTGGCTCATCACCCGCTGAAGCAGCAGGCACAGGTCACACCGGTTAGCGGTCCCTTTTCCTCTGCATCTCCGGTTTCCTTCTAGGATAATCCTTTCCCAATTACCTTTTGAGGACTTAGACATTAATTTAATTATTTTTAAAGTCTCACCATCAAAGCTAACAATCCAAGAGACTCTGGACCCACGAAGCATCAGGGGCAGGTTCAAGTCTCCTTGCCTCGCTTGGCTAAACACAAAGGGTTTAACCGTGATTTTCACATTTCATTTTAATCCAACAGTTAGCTGTAAATCCACCCCCTTCACTGAGGCTGTGCGCGCTCTCACCTTGGTGTGACAGGCACGAGGCTTTGTTAAGCCTCAGGGTGGGATTTGATGCCCTGAATTGATACGGATGATCTGCACGGAGAGCCAACAGCTCCCTGGGTTACAGTCCCAGGGCATGCCAGCCCCAAACGCCTGCCAGACTCAGTGGTGATCTCCCTTTGGTGCTCAATAGCAAGACAAAAGCTCCTTAGATGTAACCAGGCACAGGCTACCTGCTAAACACAAGCAAATACAGGGCTTTGAAAGGCCCGTGGCAGAACTGCGTGCGCAAATCCCCATCTAATTTGGAAACAACAGGACTATGATCAGAGCACGCCGTCTCTCGTTTTCCTGTTTTGCCAAACAAAACCCCGTAAAACCTCAAACAACCAATGCACAAAACCCCCAAGCATCTGTGCATCCCCCCCACCTTAAACACGCGCTGTGATTCCCTGGGCTCACCCACTTCTGCAGCTAGCGCCGTGTGCGAGCTCCCCCGAAGACGGGATGCAGAACAGATGTAATTATTTTGTTACTGCTATGGCAATATCCATATTCTCATGCCCATACAGAAACCCTAAAGAAAAAAAAAAATCACCCCTTGATGTTTGACCTGCATGTTAATTTGGTTCGTTTTCTAGACAACAGCAGCTCGGTGCGACAGGGAGATAATGTAAAGGCCGATGAAGAAATCCATTGATTTCAGTCTGTGGTTTCCCTACCAGCAGGCTCTCACTACAGACTGTGATTTGCTTGCATGATGAAGTGATAATCCATTCCAGCCAAAAATACTGGTCCACAGATCATCTGAATTGTAAGTGATAAAACTATGCATTTGGCAGGTTCCAAAATGTCATTATTCTGAGACACGGGGCAACATTTCCCATTTGCAGCAGTGCTAAGTACATCCTCATGGCCTTTCAAATCTGTTGTGCAAATGCATATGAAAATAGCTTTTAAGAGATGCCTTGGCAATTAGCACTGTACATGCAGGGAAGAGTCAGAGACAAAGCAGTTATCTGGTAGCGTTAAACGGTGTTCTTCAGAGGCACACAGACCAGACTGCCACAGACGGAGCCAACCTTCGACTGAAATAACCCCTTCCATCTATGATCTGCCTGAAAAATAACAGTTATACTCCTGCCACACTTTAACCTTCGTTCACCATTACCAGGCACTTAAAGGCACCAAGTCAGATACTTAAAATCAATTTCTGAGGAGGGGGCAGAATCATTTCTATTCCATGCTGCTTGAATGCCTTATTGGACAACCAGTATGAAGTGAAACAAGTGGCTTTTATAAGAGCTCTAGATTGTTAGCTTTACCCTCAAAGCAACCAACTGTTTAATCACAACTGCTGCCTCCCCAGAGGAGTCCTGGTCTACAAGGAAATCATCAAAAATAGATGGGCAATCTTCCTACTTTGTAGACCAAAAATACCAGTTTCTGCCAGTTCTTCACAAGAGCCCAAAAGGAATCAGAAGTTGAACTTCAGGTTAAAAAAAATAAAAATTGAGATGGAGAAGAATATTCAGATGTTTATCTATGGATCTTTGGGAGGTTTAAACCTGATTTCCCGTTGAGTTGAACAATCCCCTGCACACTGGAGCACACACCCGAGTGAGATGACAAACACACACCCCCCAACGCTAACGTGAGTGCGCATAATCCTAAATTCTCACCGCAACAAGTGTCCATTCAACATCCCAGATACTGGGGAATAGTGTCCATGGGGTCTTCAAACCCACGCAGGGCAGAGCAACAGGGACAACACGGCTCTGCGCTGTACTGCAGCTGCTGGGTGCAGAATACGTCCTGCAGAGCCTGCCCCGGTTGGCAGCACAGGTCCCTGCACCGGCCCTCTCGCCTCGGCGCTGCTGCTGCCGCCGGTAACAGGTCTGGGCTGCCTGATCTGACCCCAGCCATCCATCTCCCAGGCAGGCGGTACATTGTGTGCAGCCGCTGTACTTTATCACCTTCTCCTCAGACACCCCACATCAGGAGAGGATTAAACAGCATTAACTGCCTTCCCGAAGGCTCCCGTCCTGCTGCTCTGCCTGCCAGGGAACTGAGACGAGAGCGGTTTGAGGATTAACTACTCGTCCTAACCAGAGAACAAAGAGGTGGTGGGTGGGTGCTAATGAAGCTGCAAGGGAAGGGCTCATCACACTTGTGCAAGCCCTCAAAGCTGGTGCCCATTTCCAAACAAGACATGGCAGTGGTGATGGCAGTGCCGCAGCCTCGAGCAGAGCGGGCTGGCGGGTAGGGGAAGGACTCAAGCTGCGCCAGGGGAGGTTTAGGTTGGATATTAGGAAAAACTTCTTCACCGAAAGGGCTGTCAGGCCCTGGCACAGGCTGCCCAGGGCAGTGGTTGAGTCCCCATCCCTGGAGGTATTTAAAAGACGGGTAGACGTGGTGCTTAAGGACATGGTTTAGTGGTGAACTTGGCAATGCGAGGTTAACAGATGATCTTAAGGGTCTTTTCCAACCTTAACGATTCTATGACTCCCCGGCGGGGTGTCACCTCTCACCAAACCCGCTGCTGTTGTCCGAAGGGCTAAAGCTGCATCTCCCAGTTCACACCAGGGAGGTCCGCTCCCCTGGGTCACAGTCAGAACAGATCTCGGGCAGCATCTCCTTCAGCAGGCAGAGCTGTGGTGCTCTCCAGCCTCCGTGGGTTCTCCTCCTTCCTCTGGGACCTCCACCCTGGCAACTCCTGCGACAGCAGGGATCATCAGAGCCCAGTAATGAACAACGGATGCCCAAGAATCAAAATCTACCGCAAGAAACTGCCAAACAAACCCATCATCCCAGCGTTACAACTCCATCAACACTACAAGGATCTCCTGCCCACAGCAATTTAATTAGGAGAACCAGACAGCATATTTAGAGCACAGCTTTCTGCTTCGTTTGCAAGAACCGCAGCACAGGGAGGAGGCAGACCATTAGGGCTGTGTTTCCTAGGAGATTTTCACACACTAAGATGGCGGGAAAAAAAAATAAAAAGACCCACATTTCATGCAAGCTGAAGGTAGTAATTCCACTGGCACTTCTGATCTGTTAAGCATGTCGAGCTAAACTACTACTGAAACTACAATAATGTGCTTTAATTGGGCTTATTTCGTCCTATTCTCCACATACACAAAAGGGCAACAAGAAAAGGAAAGAAGTCGCTCAAACAGCTTAAAAGAAGCAGCACGTCTAGTGGCAGCACTTCTAGTGGTCAAGAACTTGTCCCTCAGCACCTTAAAGTCCCTTAGATGGACAGTTCAAGAGCTTTCAAGGTAATAATGTCAGGGCAGGTAAGAAATAGGCAGTGTTTTAATGGAACGATACAGGCTGACCTCAGTGCTGGTCCCACCGCGGCAGCTGCACAATCCCAGAGAAGTTTCCCTGAATTTGGGCATAACCTGGGCCTGACTATCAAACAGGCAAGAACAACCTTTAATCATGAAGCCTTGAACTTTGCTTTAGCTGGGAGAGTACAGATCACTGCAGATGTTTTCCCTATGATTCATCATCTTCTAACACATTGTCCTGAAACAGCTGCTCCTCTCCTTTCATAATCCTGATTGATGCCTCTCTTACCTGCAAGGCAATGGGTTCTGAGTAACTGCAGCGTTTCCATCAGGCAAGAAGGGGAACAGTAGACAAGCAGCTCCGAGGTCATGGAAAGGTTCTTGTTCACTTCCCCCCTGTATTGAGATTTTCAATTAAATGTATCTTAAATCCTGTGGTCTTCTGTGTCTGCCCCAAAGGGGAGGGAGCAGGGTAAGAGCAGCAGTTGCCCTCCCACCCCCAGCATCCCTGCACCCAGGGACACTCTTGCAACCCCGATTCCAGCTGCGGATGCTGGAAGGTGACTGCGCTGAAGCGGCTGTGGGTGCTGGTGCCCGAAGGAGCCCAAGCACCAGCCCTGCCGTGAGCCGCCTGCGGGGCCAGCACGGCCCCATGCAAATCTGTCCCCACGCAGCCACGCTCGGGACCGGAGCCTGGGACTTATCCGTGTGACCAGTGCAAATTTCCTAGCAAGGCGCTTATTAAAAATAACACAAAACATCTCATCTCTATAGGCTGTAGGGCCTGAAAATCCCCATGCACAGATCAAACCTCCACTGTATAAAGCCAAATACAGGACATAAAGTACCTTTCGCAGCCTGGCCACGGTGTCACTGCTGCCTCAGTGGGACTTCTGACCCGGGAGAGTCGTCCTGTCCCCGCTGCCTGCCAGGCAGCTGTCAACCGGCTTGTCTGTCTGTCCACACCACAGCTAACAGACATATTTTCCCCACAGCAGCCTGTCAGGAGAGGACAAGAAAAAGCCATTTGTTTCCAGCCTTGAAATGTAATTTTGGTTTTTTTATTATTGATTTTAAGGTTGTAAGTGTTCTGGCTGTGTCTGGTTTTTAAATGCTAATGACGATAACAGCAAAAGGAGATGAGGGAGTGGGGAAGGAAATTGAAGCATTTCACAGCTACCAAAGCCTTTAAACATCCCTGGCCATACAAGGAAACCAACAGGGAGAACGTAAGGATGATAAACAAGTAATTTGCTATCTTGAAGATGCCTGTAGCTTCAATTTTCCCTCTGGCAGTTGCCTCTACTTAAGCAGACTGTTTCCACACATATGGGTCAAATGAAAAGACACAGCAAAACAACAAGGAAAAAGTAAACTGGAAGAGAGTTATCAGCTGCAATAACAGCCCAGGATTGGATTTACTTTTATCCAACAGAAATCCCCGGCACCCTTCACCAGCCTGCAAGGCATTTCAGGATCACCTTCCAGAGCGCGCCAGGGAGAGGCGGCGGTGCAGCCCCCCCGGTGCAGGCTGGCTCGCCTCCGCGGGGCTTGGGGGCACACGGGCTTCTGGGCATGGTTTCAGGAGACTCGGGGTGTTTGGGTGGGCAGGGCTGTCCCCAAACAGCAGAGACACCGGGAGCAGCGTGGAGGACGAAGGGAGCGATGCTCCGAGGCAAGCTGGGCTGAGCCCAAGTCACAGCTTGGACACAGCACCTCCAGGGACGGCAGCTCAGCCCCCCAAATTTATGTCTAAGGCAATGTTTTTAAGCACCGATACTTTAAAGTTTAGTTCTTTAATGCAACACTGTCAGCTTTTGTTATTCCGCTTGCCAATTTTTACAGCTTCACATGGATTTTTCCATTAAAATCAAAACTGCTTGTTCTGCCTAGCAATGTCCCTAACAGGCACTGCTTTGGGGCATTTGCCATGTGTTTAGCATATTTATTTATGCACCCAGACATGCTTTCTAATATTAAGCAGCATCAGAGGTTTTAATTAAATGGAAAAAACAAATCCAAATGAGGGAAAAGGGGGAGGAAAAGGGGAGACTGACTGACACATCTAGCTTATAATTACCTTAATATTATAGAAGCTCCTGCCTTCAGTTCCCAGAGCTGTATGACAGATATTGCTGCCCAATTATGCAGCAGTTTTCTCTCTCCAGAGGGTAATGGGAGTCACAGTGCAAGTGCTGAACCAGGTGTCCATTTAGAGACAGTTCAATATTTTGGGGCATTTCACATGGTGTCAGGACGGACCAGGGCTGCGCTAAATCCTTCAGCACTCCCAGTAACATGCAACCACGTGCTCTGTTTGATGACCACACTGCAGAGAAATTTGTTTCCCTACTAAGACGTGGTCCCTTTTCTGACAATGCTTCACAAACATTGCAAGCAGCAAAAAATCAAATTATATGAAGTTTTCAGCTTCCAAACTCCCCAAGTCTGAGAAAAACGAAGGACAGTCCTACATAGAGTTAAGTCAGGGGCAAGAGCGAGCTAGGCTTTTAAAGGTCCTGAAGCCTTTAAGAACTGGAAAGCCTCAGCAGTTTATACTTTCAGGAGGTGGAAGTCATTCATGGCTTAATTTTGACAGAGAGTTGGCATTAAAAGTAGCTTTAGATACCAGGAACTCCCAGCCCTCGTTCCTGCCCTCAGTCTTTCCAAGGAGGTGATCCCAAGCTGCTATAAAGCGGTTGCAATGCCATTAATTTCACAGCATCTGAACCAGCGCAAAATGACCAAATCTTGCCTTTTCCTGACCTGAACCACCAAAGACATTTCAGTGATTAAATGCTAAAGACAGAAGACAGACCGAGTATGCTTTGCGCTATCAGCAATGTAAGTTTAAAACCATCACATACCAAAAATAAAACATTTATGTTGAAAAGTGAGCCAAATCAGTATTTAACCCCAAGCCAACAAATTTTATTTATTTATTTAACCAACAAGCTACCCACAAAGCAAAGTAACCCGCCACTGTGCCAAATGATTTAGCAATCACAAAACCTCTGTCTCTGTGCTCTACAGTAAAAGAGCATAGGATGCCAGCTGGTAATAGAAACAACATTTGATGTGCTATGCTTCATGCTGTATTGATACTACCAGCTGCCAAAAATGAGCTATATAATACAGTGTTACCTTGACAAACCAAATGTTAAGAGCTTAGAAATCCAGTTACATGGTTCCATACCTCAGCATCACACCCAGAGGGAAGGGAGGAAACACAGCCCTTGCAACAGCAGCTTTCACAGTGTTTCAGGGCTCAGGTCACCCTGCGGCTGCAATCACCAGCAGCACAGAGCCCTAAGGGGCTCCGGTACCGCACACACCCGCCCTGCGCTAGGCACGCAAACCACCACAGCACAAAAAGATGCATAAACAGCAGCATCCTCCCCATCCTGCAACACATCCAGCCTCTGCTCCCCCAGGGCCTGGCTTTATGGGAAACAGCCTAAAGAGCTGCAGCTGGGGCTGGGCTGGGCTGGGCTGGGCTGGGCTGGGCTGGGCTGGGCTGAGCTGGGCAGGGCAGGGCAGGGCTGGGCTGGGCTGGGCAGGGCTGGGCTGGGCTGGGCTGGGCTGGGCTGGGCTGGGCTGGGCTGAGCTGGGCAGGGCAGGGCAGGGCTGGGCTGGGCTGGGCTGGGCTGGGCTGGGCTGGGCTGGGCAGGGCTGGGCTGGGCTGGGCTGGGCTGAGCTGGGCAGGGCAGGGCAGGGCTGGGCTGGGCTGGGCTGAGCTGGGCAGGGCAGGGCAGGGCTGGGCAGGGCTGGGCTGGGCTGGGCTGGGCAGGGCTGGGCTGGGCTGGGCTGGGCAGGGCTGGGCTGGGCTGAGCTGGGCAGGGCTGGGCTGGGCTGGGCTGAGCTGGGCTGGGCTGGGCTGGGCTGGGCAGGGCAGAGCTGGGCAGGGCTGGGCTGGGCTGGGCTGGGCTGGGCTGGGCTGGGCTGGGCAGGGCAGAGCTGGGCAGGGCTGGGCTGGGCTGGGCTGGGCTGGGCTGGGCAGGGCTGGGCTGGGCTGGGCTGGGCTGGGCTGGGCAGGGCTGGGCTGGGCTGGGCTGGGCAGGGCTGGGCTGGGCTGAGCTGGGCAGGGCTGGGCTGGGCTGGGCTGGGCTGGGCTGGGCAGGGCTGGGCTGGGCAGGGCAGAGCTGGGCAGGGCTGGGCTGGGCTGGGCTGGGCTGGGCTGGGCAGGGCTGGGCTGGGCTGGGCTGGGCAGGGCAGGGCTGGGCTGGGCAGGGCAGGGCAGGGCAGGGCTGGGCTGGGCTGGGCTGGGCAGGGCTGGGCTGGGCTGGGCAGGGCAGGGCTGGGCTGGGCTGGGCTGGGCAGGGCTGGGCTGGGCAGGGCAGGGCTGGGCTGGGCTGGGCTGGGCTGAGCTGGGCAGGGCAGGGCAGGGCTGGGCAGGGCTGGGCTGGGCTGGGCTGGGCAGGGCTGGGCTGGGCTGGGCTGAGCTGGGCAGGGCAGGGCTGGGCTGGGCTGGGCTGGGCTGGGCAGGGCTGGGCTGGGCAGGGCAGAGCTGGGCAGGGCTGGGCTGGGCTGGGCTGGGCTGGGCAGGGCTGGGCTGGGCTGGGCTGGGCTGGGCTGGGCAGGGCAGGGCAGGGCTGGGCTGGGCAGGGCAGGGCTGGGCTGGGCTGGGCTGGGCTGGGCAGGGCTGGGCTGGGCAGGGCAGGGCTGGGCTGGGCTGGGCAGGGCAGGGCTGGGCAGGGCTGGGCTGGGCTGGGCTGGGCAGGGCTGGGCTGGGCTGGGCTGGGCTGGGCAGGGCAGGGCAGGGCTGGGCTGGGCTGGGCTGGGCTGGGCAGGGCAGGGCAGAGCTGGGCAGGGCAGGGCAGGGCAGGGCTGGGCAGGGCTGGGCTGGGCAGGGCAGAGCTGGGCAGGGCTGGGCTGGGCTGGGCTGGGCTGGGCTGAGCTGAGCTGGGCTGGGCTGGGCTGGGCTGGGCTGGGCAGGGCAGGGCAGGGCAGGACAGGGCTGCCCGGGCACAGCTGGGCACAGCTGGGCCATCGCCTCCTGGGGGCTCCCAGAGCGCTAAACAAACCAGCACCGTGCTCGGCGAGTCATTCCCGAGCTGCTTAGTTGGAGAACCCAGCTATGGTTTTGCTGAAAGACGTAAAGCCTGGCAATACTAGTGATGTGTCAAAATGTTCAGGAAACCAATGAAAGAAAATGAGTTTATTTTTTAATCCATCTGCTTGAAAAATTTCTTTGCTGTGATAATCTCTCTCTAAAGAAAATGAATTTCTATTTCCCAAGGATCATTTTTCTTTTGTGAATTAGCTTCACTTTCCTCTAAGTGCCTTTGCAGAAGTATTCTCCCCACAACTAAACTTAGGTCAATCTGGAGTAAAAGCTCTAACTCCAAAGGAATTGCTCCCACATCAAACTGGTGCCAGTGAAAGCCAAGCCTGTCCTCAAAACGCTTTAAATGTTTCTTTCTCTCTGCAGAATCTGCCCCTCCATCTCTGCCTTCATCTTAGCTTTCCATTGCTTTGTAGGTTTTTTTGCACTGCCCTCTATTAATCTTCCAGAAAATCAGCTGTCTGATCACAAATATAGAAAATTACATTATTCACGGAAATACCTTCCTGTCTCTATCTCCAGCGCCTCAGCCAGGCACTCTCCTGCGATGGGTACTTTATATCCATAGGGTCTCTTATAAGGACAAACGCCTTTTAATTAGATACAAACTGTGCTCATTTGTGGTTATTAGAGGGGATCTGCAAATCTTTATTCAGCAAATAACAGCCACCTTACAGGCAACTTAATTGTAATCTCACAGCCAGCGAGCCAGAGCAGGCTCTGCGAGCGGCAAAGCCCGCGGCGAGCAGGCAAGTGAGAGGAAGAAGCCCGCATTTCTTTTGTTTGCTGCTGTCCTCTTTCCCCAGTAGAGAAAGGAAAAACAGTTGGCAATGAGTGGCTTTATTGCTTATTGACATAATTCAATAGTCAGGAGGGGAAATACAAAGCCTTAATGTTGCAAAACAAAAGTGAAATTGTGTATGTGTACGCGTATATTTGTATAGGTATGCAATGAAAATATTTTGCAATCAGGCACCAGGTGGGAAGACGCATCGGAGGCTCAAAAAAGAACGGGAAGGGAAGATCAGGGAAGAGGCAGGCGAGCGGTGCCCGAGCCCCCGGCCCCGCGCTCAGCCGCAGCCCTGCCGAGGCAGGCGAGAGGCAAAAGCTTTTCAGCTATGGTCTCATCTGCATTTTCAGCCACGCAACTGATGATAGCGCGTTCATCCTTTGGCTGCGGGTGTTTCTGCTGTCCATCGCCTTCCCCTGGCTCCCGCCACACCTCTGCATGAAGTCTGCGATTGCTGCGGCCTCTTCAGCTCACTTCTCCCCATCAGCTTGTCCTTTCCCATGAATTTTTGCCAGGCTCTGTGTGGATGAGAGATGGGGCAAATGGTGACGACCCGAGGCAGAGGCTGCTCTGCGGATGAGCAGGAGGATCCTGCTCCCCGCCTTCAGGGTGGTTTTCTGTCGGATGGAGTAAAGTGGCAGCGTTTAGCTAAGGACTAAGCAGGCAGACTCGGGCTTTTGCCATGTCTCAGGGACAATCTCCATCCCCTTCCTATGCAGAAGGAAAGGCACAGCAGATCAAAACAGGCAGCCTCAGGATGTGGTGCCAGTAAATGATGTTTCCACCAGCTTTGCTGCAGGGCTGAGACCCAGCTGCACAAAGCCGATGGATGTCTGACTCCTGCTGCTCTGGTGGACCCACATCCCCGTGTCCCACCATGCCCAGGCTCTCGGGACAGAGGCGGCTTCTTCTGAGCCAGGAGAAGCCAAGGGCAGAGATTCGGTGGGGTCTGACTAGCAGGGAGAGTGCAAATCAAGGGCAGAGCATCCCCAGCCCTGACACGCTGCAAGAAGAGGGGATGCAGGGGACAAGGACAGGAGGATCCCCAGCCTTCGCCTCTTGCCCAGAAACTGCAAATTGGTAAAAGCCGCTGGCAAAGCCCAGGGATTGCAGCTGCCAAGAGCGCGGCAGGAGGGGCACCGGCTCTCCCCTGCCCCTGGCGCAGAGCAGCGGCAGAGCCAGCGTGGCGGAGGCAGGAGGCCGGGGCCAGCAGGGAGGGGGGCTGCCAGGCTATAAAGCCCAGACCTGGGCAGGCAGCGTTCACACGCGCACACACAGCGACTGGGAGCCACCGCCAGCAGACGGCCGCCCCGCTTCCCGCAGAGGCACGGATGCTCGGGCACCGCTCACCTGACTTTTACTATTCTTGGAATGAAAAGGCCAAAGAGACGCAGCCTCTGTAGCGCTTTCTGTTACTTTTGCTGCACTAGAAAGAGGCAAGAAAGAGGACTCCCCTTCCCCCTTCAATTTACCAGCACAGAGGGGAGTGAGGACGGGCAAGATGAGCAGTCCAGGGAGAAACGGGGATCTGGGAATGTTTAGTGCAGCCGAAAGAAAGATCAAAGACTGAACCAGGGGCTCTTGCACCTCTTTGCTTATCAGGAATATTTGCCCAGAGCAGCCCAGCCAGAGAGGGGAATTGCAGCTGCGCAGCACAGGATTAGCGTGATGCTGAGCTGCACAAGGGAGAGGAGGTGACAACCTGCGCCGGCGGTGGGGACCGCAGGAGGAGGCATGTCCAGCCCCGCCAGCCGGGGGCAGAGGAGCTGGTGCAGCGGTGCTCAGGGCAGCACCGACCCCAAGAGCTCAGCCCTGGGGAGGCAGGGAAGGGTTTAACAGGCCATCAGAGACGAGCATTATAGGTGCCTGCGCTCCTGCAGAGCTTCCCAAAGGAATGGAGCCAGGCTGGGGCTGGAACAGCACTCATCACAGCCGGCCCGGGCACGGCCAGGGGCTGCTGAGCCCCCAGACCCTGGCAGGGGACCCCAACCTGACCCTCTTGCACACCCGGGATGAGGAGCTGGCCAAAGCAGAGATCGGAGTGCTGGCCACCATCCTGGCTATAGCGACTGTAGGCAACGTGGGGGTGCTGCTGGCAATGTACCGCCTGAGGAAGAAGATGAGCCGGATGCATCTCTTCATCTTGCACCTGGGGCTGACCGACCTGGGCGTTGCGCTCTTCCAGGTGCTGCCGCAGATGATCTGGGAGGTCACGTACCGCTTCTTGGGGCCGGACCCACTCTGCAGGGCAGTCAAGTACCTGCAGGTGCTGAGCATGTTCGCCTCCACCTACATGCTCATCGTGATGACGCTGGACCGCTACATGGCCGTGTGCCACCCGCTGCGCACCCTGCAGCAGCCCAGCCGCCAGGCCTACGTGATGATCGGGGCTACGTGGCTGCTCAGCTGCCTGCTCAGCCTGCCCCAGATCTTCATCTTCTCCCTGCGGGAGGTGCGCCAGGGCTCGGGGGTGCTGGACTGCTGGGCAGACTTCAGGTACCCGTGGGGAGCCCGAGCTTACATCACCTGGACCACACTGTGCATCTTCATCCTGCCCGTGGGCATCCTCACCGTCTGCTACAGCCTCATCTGCTATGAGATCTGCAAGAACCTCAAGGGCAAGACCCAGAGCGGTGCCCCCGGCACAGGAGGGTCTGCAGCGGCTGTCCCTCCTGCTCCCCGCTCCTCCGAGAAGAGCGGGCAATGCCCCAGCGGGCAGCCCTCGCGGGTGAGCAGCGTGCGCACCATCTCCCGTGCCAAGATCCGCACGGTGAAGATGACCTTTGTCATCGTGGTGGCCTACGTCGCCTGCTGGGCACCATTTTTCAGCATGCAGATGTGGTCGGTGTGGGACGAGGATGCTCCTGATGATGGTGAGTAGCAGTGGGGATGCTGGGCCCACAGCGGGCACAGAGCCCTGGGCACCCGAGGCACACAGCATGCCTGGTGCATTTTTAACAAACAAGAGCTGTCTTCTTTTGTCATTTTAAAAATCACAGGGAAGGCTACAGGTTTGCTCCCCAGTAGTATTTATAGAAAAGTTTGCAGAGTCAAATCATTGCTTTCACTAGAAAAACCACTGAAAATCAATGGCTTCTGACCTTTGTAAAGATGTTGTAGGAACATCTTTGCCATGTGGGTCTCTCCCCTCACGTGGGAACTTGCTTCAGGAGTTGCTGTGTCTGGTATGTGACTGCACGGAGGGTTTTAACTGTGCCTGCTGCTCCTCGCTCCGCCGGCGCTGCCTCGCTGAGCAGCCGTGCTGCTGGAGCAGCTTCTTTGCATGCAGCACTGAGTGCCCCCAAGGCTTCTGCTGAGCCAGCTGCAGAGGTTGCAGAAGTGGATTTCTGATTTCATAGGTTGACTTTTTCTGGAAATTTTCAGTAGCTCTCCTAGCCTGTTTGTTGGTAGAAGGAACTTTATCCAAGATTGAAAGGCCTCTGGCAGATGCTTTGGGCAGCCAACAGGCTGAAGGGAGGTCCAAAAGCTGCTGGGTCTCATCTCCCAGCACTCTCCCTGAGGATGTGCTCCAGCACAGCCCTCTTACTGTACATCACCCATCTGCAGCCCTCAGCCAAGGGTAGAGCCTGGCTCTGCCTGCCGTGCTGCGAACTCTCCTACCCAAAGAAACGCCAGTCAGATGGGATGGGAATGGCTGGGAATGGGACAAAGGACACGTGTCCGAGCCAAAGGGAGCCCCCAGGGTCCTGCCCATTGCACACTGGGACCCCACCCAGGCCATGCCCAGCCTGGTGGATGTTTCAGCTCTCTCCCTTGCCTTCCCAGAGTCCACCAACGTGGCTTTCACCATCACCATGCTGCTGGCCAGCCTCAGCAGCTGCTGCAACCCCTGGATTTACATGTTCTTCAGCGGGCATCTGCTCCAGAACGCAGCACGCTGCCTGTCCTGCTGGGGCGGCCCCCGGCCTGGGCTGCGGCGACAGGCCTCCACGGGGAGCCTCTGCAGCAGGAAAACCACCATCCTGAGTCACAGCCACCACACCAGCGCCGCAGGCCTCCCCCTGCATGGGGGCAGCACCAAGGACTTCTGCCCACCCTGCGAGGAGGTGGTGACCGAGTCGGGCACGCTCTAGGCTGCAGCGGCGGCCAGACCCTGGGTGCATCCCTCCGCTGAGGACAGCTGCCACCAGATGTGACACCACAAATATTGTCACTGCAGAGGTGTCTCTCCCCACCTGGTAGCATCTCATTTTGCAGAAAGCTGGGTGCTTAACCCAGAAAGCATCACTGTTCATCTTGTCCTTGTGTGCTTGCTACTGTGCACACTGCATCTGCTGTGCGCATCGGGGCAGATGGACAGAGCCCCATCAGCCATTGCCTGACCACAGCATCCACCTCCCTCGTACGTTAGGAAGGTTCTCACTGCCTGGCTGCTCTCCTCCAGGAATGTCTCGCAACCCAGGGGTTGCTGCACCAGCGTGCCTTCCTGGAGGGACTCCAGCTTTGGGTGTTTAACAGATGCCAGCAAAGCAGCCTGAGCACAGCAGGAGGCAAGGTGGCTACATCTGCTCGAGAGCTCCCTGCGAGCAAGTTACTCATCTCCCATCCTCAGGGCTTTGCTGGCAGAGCAGCAAAGGCAGACACAGCTTTCCCAGGCCCTGGGGCACAGCACACCCTCCCCGCTGCGCGGCATGGCAGTACCCTCTGCTGACAGGCGGCTCCGGAGCCAGACCCCTGCCCACCTCCCCGGGGCAGGGATGGGGCTGCAGCAAAAGCCACGGGGCAGGAACGTCCCCTCGCTTTGTGCACAGCTGTCCTGCTACCGCACAGCGGCATTGCACTGCGCTGGTGCGAGCACCCGAAACGCAGCGCTGACACCAAAGAGCTGCTCGGAGGAGCCCTGGCCCAGCTCCAGCTTGCCCAGGCAGCTCCTGCCTCCCTCCGTGCCCCAGCACTTTCCATCAGGTTTACTCGCAGTCCCTAGCCGCTGTGCAGGGCTGCTCCGCACTGCTCACCAGCTGCTGCATCCCATTAAAGAGCTGCTCTCAAATTGCTGCTGCTTTTGTCTTATTTCGCAGAGATCAGAGTGCCGAAACCACCCGGGGCTCGGAGATGGCTTCAGGGCACTGGGGAGCACAGAGAAGGGGAGCCGTGAACGAGCCACGGCCTTGCCGTCCCTGCCTGGCCCCTGCCCTTCTGCCTGCGAGTTGTGGGTCTCCCAGAAGCTGTTTTGTTTCAGAAGAAAGCATGAGTGAGGCAGGCAAGAGCACCCATTTGCTCTGGGAGTTGAGCTCAAAAGCTACTGATGGAGGACATACAAGTGCCCCAGAGAGCAAGGTACCGAACTCCCAGCCAGCAGGGTGTGTTATTCTATTCTCACAGGCTAAATCTGTAAAAATAAGACATTAAGAGTAAAGCATTTTGAAATCTTAAATTATTTTCACCTTTTAATCACCAAGCATTTGAATCAGTTTTTCCAGAAACTCCCACAAGCTGGTTTTGACCTCATCTCCAGATCCATAAACCCAACTCTCCCGGCCTTTAGCAACGTTTCCCAGAGATTGGTTGGTTTTTTGAACACTTTCCCTTCATGTGCCCTTCAAATTGGGCCAGATCTGCACAATAAGGTCATAAACCCAGGAGTGCCCGACCTCAGAGTCCTCCCCGGGATCAATACCAAATCAATTGTCTCACAACCTTTCATTAAAGCACATCGCCGCTGAGCCAATTTGAAATGCACTTGGGGCAGCTCCATCCCTGATCCAGGGGGGCTGGACTGGGAGGCAGCGGCTCCCTCAGCCTAACAGAGCTCCCAGCTATTGCGCGGGTCCTCTTCCCCAGCACTTTGGGAGTTTATTTCTTGGAAAATCATAGGTAACAAAATGCAGAGCGATGGGAGGGAACCGGTCCCCATTTGCAGCAGCGATTTGCAAGGACAGCGATCCCCGGCCGCGGGCAGGGCTGGCCGGGCACTGGCTCTCCGAGACCTCGGGAGCATGAAGGTGACCTGGCAAATGCAATCACTGGCAAGCAGGGGAAGCAGCACCTCTGAGAAGATAACAGCCTTCCCAGCACATTCAGTTCACAGTCCCAAGCTTATCTCTGCAAGCTGGAGAGCCCCCAGCTCGGTTTTGTTAGAGAAAATTGCAGTGCTGTACTCTGAGTCCCCTGGGAATTAAACCAATACTTACGGAAAATGTGAAAGGTGGTGTCAGACCACGGGGGGGCAGGGGCACGCGCCCCAGCCCAGGGCACAGACCCCCCCAGGCACCGCGTGGCTGGGGAGAGGCCGACTCCTGCACCCAGGGCATTTGGTGCAGCGACAAAGCAGGAAAAGCAAAAGGTGGGAGACAGGGAATAACATCCCTCCCCACAAGATACAGAGGGATTTGACTTGCCTACGCTCACATGGAGACCTGTGGTCCAGTCCTGCACCCCTCACAGCCCAGAGGGACCAGCAGCCAGCCCAGACCCCCCAGCTGAGGAGTGGGGATCTAAATCCCCTGGGAAGCCCTCGGCCGTTTGCCAGCTGGGCTGATGACTACGGCTCTCAGCTGGGGAAGGTCACCCTCCTCCCCCGGCCCTGGCATCCCCCCGATGCGTGGCCGAGGGTCAAGCCGCCCACGCGGCCACCCCAGCCCCAGCGACAGCTCTGAGGGCGGCGGGGACTTGGAAAGATTTTGAGCATCAGAGGAAAAGGGGTGCAGGGGAGGGCGATGAATCAGGGGTTGTTGGGCAGCGAGGGCAAAGCCGGTGGAGGAACTGTATTTAGAAGGGGTTTATGACAGCGATCAGCAAAGAAAGCATGATTCAGAGGAGATGCCAGCCAGTTCGGATGGGTATTTTGAAGACCACTGCATTTCCCTCCCTGAACTGCATCCCATTTGGAGGGGCAGGGGGGGGTGTTTCATTTGCTTTCATGAACTGAGAAAAAGGGCCATCAGACGAACTGGAGAGCACATTTCAGCCTGGGTAGGAGGAACGCTTCCCTGTGCCAACCCATGCTCAGCAGCCTTCAGGAACAGTGATGCATTTAAGTAAAATACCAAGCGAATTGTATCGGCGCATTAGAGTGTTACAAGGAATAAAAGCCGGCAGGCGTCAGCCCGTGCCAGGCGCTGACCGAGGCGAGGGGAAGGGGAAGCCCTGGTCGTGCGGCTGCCAGAGGCTGTGGGCATCTCCCCGTCCCGGTGGTGGTCTGACCCCAAACCCCGCCAGCAGCATCCCGGGAGTCACAGCTTCACCTCGGTGTACTCGATGGTCTTGGATGTCACGGGGCTGGAGCAGGGCCAGAAATCCACTTTCCTCTTCTTTGGGTCCACGTTGATGTAGTCCGCCCCAGTCTTCATGTTCTCGTAGTCCGCGACCGAGCCTGACCCACGGCCTTTCCCTGGGAAGACCAGGGATGTGTAATTGAGGTTTTCTTTTGCGAGAGGGCCCTGAAGAAGCAAACACGAACGCCAGGTCAGGCACCAGCGTTCACCCGGGGTGGCTTTGCCCTTGAACGCTCAGAAAGGCGTGCAGCCGTTCAAGGTGCCCGGCTTGCGCCCAGGGATCTCCCTGGCCCCTGGGGATGCTGCCCTCTAAACGGGGAACGTTGCGTATGGCAGGTGACAGCCATCACCCCAGCCCCAGCCTCACTGCTGGTATTTCGATACAGTTCGATGCATTTGCCCCCCCGTTGCCGCTCTGCGGGTCTCGAGCCGGGCAGGAGCCGTGCGGACACGGCACCGGCACCTCCGCCACGGCGGCTCTGGTTGCTTTTGGCAAAGGCTCTCTGCCCACAGCCGTACCTGCGAGCAGGAAGGGCTGCTGTCTGAGTCCTCCGAGGTCTCCGAAGACGTGTCGCTGCTCCCTTAAAAACAGGAAACATTACCACCTCCATCACTACTTGGGGGGTTAAAGGAAAAAAAAAAATCAGGAAGAAAAAGCAAATGCACTCGAAAGTGAAAATTGAAAACCCAAAAAGCATCAGTGTGATCCCTCTTCATCCCCCTGCCCATGGGGAACCGTGCAGGGAAAGCCCAGAGGAGGCAGGAGGCAACTGGAATTGCGAGCGGCTGCTACGCCTGCCCTTCGCCCGGCCACTTGCTCCCTCCTCCACCCCAAGGCCAGCAGTGAGGGTCTTCACAGCTGGTTAAGGAAGAAAGTATTGCACAAATGCAATACCACACATTTATTTTCATGTGCCAGGACAAAACCCCGTTGCTGTAGGATCCCCCTTTACCTGTGTAGGTCGGTCTTTGCACCTCTTGCCCTCCGGCTGAAGAGGTCGGAGGCTGTTGGGGCTGTGCTGCAGGGCTGCTGCTCGCCTGCTTGCCGCAGGAATGGCTGGCTGCAACTGAGAGGCGAGTTAGCTCCCTGCTCCCGCCCGCGACGCCGGCTGTGTCCGATGCTCCCCACGCACCGTGCCCCACGGACCCCCGCCTGCTCCGCGAGCCCCAGCACTGCCCCATGGCAAAGCCCGTTCAGCGCGAGCCGCTGGCACGGCAGTAATTATTATTATGTATTGGAGCGGGCAAATATCTATCAATTCAATTACTGAGATGATTAAGTGCGTGCCCTGTTCTCCTGCGATGAAAGACTCCAGTGTTAAATCACAGCATCAAGGCCTCTTCCCATGCAAGTTCGAAATTAGTTTGACCCCCGGGGCCAAGCAGAGCTTGCTTATGTACAAACGTGGGCAGCAGTTTTGCGTGAAAGATTTTCCTGCTGGAAATTGTAGCTTCATCTGAATTAATATTTTGCAAATTGATTCTGATGGTATTTTTCCACCACTTTACTAACAAGAGCAATAAAAGAAAACGGTTTTGAAACAACAAAAGGCTGTATAACCCTATCCGATACTGCCCACACCACTTATAGCTGCTCGCACAGCGGCTGTCCGGGCAGCCTCCCCCGCCCGCAGCCTGGCCCCCCGGCACAGCACAGCGATGCTGATGGATAATCCCTGTCCTGACTCATTCCCGTTCCCGTTCCCGGCTCACCCGGGGGTCCGGAGGGTCCCTGGGGGGGCCCGGCTCCTGCGCTCGCCCCGCACGGGCTCTGCAGCGGTGCCGGTCGCTCCCCAGAGCGGGAGCGAGATCCAGACCCAGAGCAAGGACTCGGTTGTGCTTTACAAACCGAGGGATGTTGAAGCTTTGGGCAAATGACTTTCAGTCTCTGAACTGGACGATTGCGAGCGAGAATGAGGGCCACAACAGGTAAAGCCAACAAGACAGTAAATTACCTATTTTCCGGCTGAGCATGATGTAAAGTGTCAGCAAGAGGAGAGCGTATAGGACCAAGGTGACAGCTGAGATGACAACAAGCACCCACCTGAACAAGAGAAAAATATTTTGTCTAAATGAAAGAAATAACCACATTATTTTAAATCTTTCACATACTGTTTGGCCGCCATTGCTTCAAAGCATGTTTTAGACCAAGGTTTGCTGGTACAGTTTTTGGTTTTGCTTTTTGTCTTTAAGGGGATGTGCCCAAAAATCTGGGGCTTCATTTTCAAAAATGACTGGTGCTCCTTGCACTTCAGTTTTGGGTGCCCGTCTTAAGAAGGGTTTTCGAAAGCCTCATTGCCAGCGGGAGGGTGCGCGGTGCTTGCTGGAAGAGAGACGTTACAAACGTGGCTCCCGCCAAAATCCCAAGCCCTTTCTGAGTCTCCCGCCTGTGTCTGCCAGACGTGGCCACCCAGTGACAAGGCATAATTGTCCCCAGCGCAGCAAGAAGCAGGCGCGGTGGCACCAGCGATGGCGGCTGCAGCATCCCCGCGCTCTGCCGCTGCTCCCGGCCCCGCAGCACAGCATCCCCGCAGCCAGAGCCCGGCCAAGCGAGGACAGGGAGACCGAGCAGAGAGGTGCCCCGTAGCAGCGGTTATCCTTCCATCTTAGAGCATCTCCCTCGCTGCAGGAGGGCTGCAAAGGGCTACCTGCGGCTCTAGCCCGGGGCGTTGTACTCACCACTCGCAAGTGCTCATCCTCCCCGTGAGGCGTCTCGGCGGTCGGTGTGATGCCCGGCGGAGCGCTGGAGGTCTCGTTGGGGACAGAGAGAAGCAGCTAGCCCTGGTGGCAATGAACCAAAATGGTCCCATTGAGCTTCATGCTGCTCCACGGCAACTGAAGATCAGGCTCGCCAATTGAAAGCAGCGGTCTGAGACTGCAGATGTAAAATAAAGGTACCCAGCCTTCCCTCTGCGCGAGGCTCTTACTGTACGTGCGATCCCTTCTCGTACGCACCCCTTGCACAGCCACCGACTCTCCCTGCCATTATCATTGAGCTTAATGGCTTTATACGCTGCCGCCTCGGTCGTATCTAATACTTGACTGGAGCTTCTGGGCTCCACCGCGGCGCTGATAATAACAAGAACTGAAATTTATTCTTCTTGCCTTAATCCACTCTTGCTTTTTTTTTTTTTAAATCCACAAAAAATATTTGATAACTATAATCTGGAAAAAAAAAAAACATAGAAGAAAGTAACCCAAAAGAAGGCCACGGGTTTGGTGCCAGGCTCTTGCATCGGTCGAGCTCCAGCCAGAAAGGCTGGGGGCCCTTCAACACCTCTGCATTTGAGACACCGTGGATTTAATTTTAGGTGAGCGCTGAAATCCTGTTGAAGTTAAGGGGACTTAAAGCACATAATTAGAAAACACACATGCCTGAACTGGACCCCCTGGCTTGGGACTTTTGGCCATAATATTCAAGAGATTTATAATAAAGGACGGCAGTCGGGGCCATTCATTTTGTGAGCTTTCACTTGCAAAAAGGCACTTTAAATTTTCACTCAATGCCTATATACTTACTGTTTATAAATGGCTAAGATAGGGAGGTTATCTTCAACTAAAGCTTTGATACGATGATCAAAGGAGACATAATAACATGACTGATAGACAGACAGATTGATAGTTAGAGCAAAGGCATTATCCATCCATGGATCACATTCTATAATTTCCTCTATGACACATTTCTAAGAGTATTTCATCAAAAGCTTTTCCGATAGCCCCACCAATCTCCTGCAAAATTCCACTTACCCAGTTTGGCAACTGCCAAGCTAAAAGTCCATTTCTTGCTGGAATTTTCCCCCTGCCTTATTGAACTGATCTGTCCCCAAATATCCTTCTCAAATGGCTGTCATTCTTAAATGGCGCATTTCCTAGTGTGGGGCAGGAGCCCCTGCTGCAGCAGATAACGATCTGAAAAATGAGCTGTTCAAAAGGAAATTGCAAAATAAGACCCAAATCCAAATATCAGTAGCAGGCAGCGTCTTTGCTGAGATGGGGTATGGCGAGATTGAAGAGACGATAAGCACATGCATAGTGAAATATCTATTTTGAAGATAACAGCTAGTAAGACACTGGCAGCACATGTACTTTTTTGGCGTAGCAGGTAACTTGCTGTGAGCCTCCCTCCCTCCAGCCCCCAGCGTATTAACCCTTTCTCACGCAAGATGCCCGGTTGAAATCAAGGCTTGTAAAGAGCTCCTACACATCTGGTAACCGAGTAGTGAATTCAAGATGTCTGCGCTCAATCTAAAGGTAAGCAAAATCATGGGAATGCCTCGAATTATGTTAATCCCGCTTCAGTCAGGCCTTGCTGCCCCAAGCTCAGGCTAAAGCTCAGGCTGGCAGCGACGCACGCCTGCAGGCATCCCTCGGCCGCGGGCACCGAACCCAGCTCTCATCCTGATGTACGACCCCTCTGCTTTCCGAGGCATCGCCTGCAAAGGCCGGTGGAGTGCAACATCCAGTAGCGCTTTACCTGGGGGACCAGAGCCTTCCACACCTTCCCTTTCCCGCAGGACTGGGACAGCCCGGGCCTTGGAGGGAGCAGGAATTAAGGACGTTTTGGCAGCATTTTCGGTGGCCGTGCAGCTGCAGGGGTCCAGCAGTGCAGAAGCGCTTGCCGGCTCGGTGCCGGATGCGGTCTCGCTCTACCCCAATGGCGATGGCAGGAACGAGCCCACGCGAGGTTCCATGACGCTTCCCCTCCGTCAATGGGCTCATTTAAATATATTGGGTGTTTCTCTGCTGTTCTACAGCCGCTTCTGCTCTGGGGCTGGGGACGCTGTAAACCCCCGGGCAGTTCTCCCTCGTGCTCCGTCTTCCAGCAGCTTCGTGCTAAAATGCAGCTGAGCTTTGGTGGAGCAAAGTGGTCCCCGAGGGCAGAGAGCTCTGCCCAGCACCAGTGGAGCTGGCTCAGCCCCGAGCAATTCAGCTGCCACCCAAAAAGTGCTCTGAGTGCTTCCAAGTAAAAGTCTTCTATGGGGTAAAACATTTTCAATCATAAGGGACGTGGTCCCAGAGCCTGGCACAGCTTGGTGTCTGCTGGGGGGTGAATGGGTCTCCCCCTGCCCGTTTTCTGGAAAAAAATTCCGGTCAGTAGTAACTTGCGGTATCACTTAGTAACAGCGGGGTGCAAGCAGCAGGCTGGCAGACCCACTCTCATCGGTTCGCAGCAGATTTGGGGAGCGCTGGGCCACTGCTCCATAGGAGGGGATTTTGCAGCTCGCTGGAGATGCCCTGCAGCAGCCCGACCCCTCTCGTGCTTCTGCCCTGGCAGGAGATGGGCAGGGAGCAAGGGACCCCCCCTCTTGTGGGGTCCCTGACTCCTGGGGATGGTGCCCAAACATCTCCATCACCCCCATGCTCTCACAGCCATCCCCTCCTGGGGAAATAACACCCTAGCATCTCAGCGAATCCCCCCAGACTTTCGAAAGGCAAAGACCGGCTCCTGAGAAACGCTACCTACCCTCAGCTGCCAGGCGCCGTCGGGGTTCGCCCCCAGGAGCTGGGGTCCCCTGCCAGTCCCTGCCACGGGTCAGTCGCTGCCCACGTTTCCCCGCCATCCCCTGGGACCGCGGGGACCACGCCATCCATCAGCTCCCTCGCAGCGGGGTTTTAGTCCTGCTTTACCCACAGCTTCTGTGCCACAGGTAAATATTTAACTGAAGCTGGCTTGTGTTTATTTATTTTTTAAAAAGTGTTTGCTATTGCAGGGTTTCACTCTTTCAAGCGCTCAGTGATGTATAAACAGATTAACAGGTGGAAGAAGTATTTGATAAACAGAAAAAAGGCTTTTCAGAAAATGCTACTCGGGTGCGATTTCAATCAGTCAGAGCTAATCGTAGAAGTGGCTAAACTAAAGGAAATATAAAAAAAGAACACAGATAACATATTTTTAGCCTGAAAGCGGGTTTCTTAAAATGAGTAAAGCACCGTACGCTGAGCCGGCACGAGGCGTGTTTTCCGCATAAGGTGCGTAACCTATTTCTGATGTATCTGAGGGCAAGTATGTAAAGCTGGATGGGGTAAGAGCAGCTTCTGACAGCTGCTGCCTGGAAGGAATAAGGACTGTATATAGGCCATATATTACTTACAAGACCTGGGAAGGGCCCGTCGCCGGCAGTCACATTTCATTACATTTCTACTGAACGTAAGCGCTTTTTCTACTGTTTTATTAACAAGATGGAGTCAAAGGCCCCCAGTTTTATGAATAATACTGCATGTTTTGCTCCGTCACGCTGGCTTCTCTCCATCACATCGGGAGGTGCCGTGAAGGCAGCACCGGCAGCCGCGGCGCAGGCAGACGGGCAGCAGCGGGCAGGGACGGGCAGCGGCGGGCAGGGACGGGCAGCGGCGGGGCTGACCCCTGCCAAGGCGAGGGGCACCCTGTATTGCACATGGTGCCTATGCAGTGTATTTCAAACACTAAGAAATAGCTGAAAGTGCACATGAAGCAAAGCCTTTTCTCCCAATTCTCTGGACAAATATGGCCGAGCCTTGCCTTGGCTCGCAAAAGAAAGAGAAAAAAAAAGCATTTCATTAGACTCGCAATAAACTATTGTTTGCCTTTAAGAGTTTGGGTTTTAAAATTACTTTTAAAATAACTAAATAAAAGTAGAAATGGATTTGCTTAACTTCAAACATTTCTAAATGAAACATTTGGCCTCTTAATTTCTTTAATCTTCATATTTTAACGCTGAATGTACTGTCACGAGTTTGCAGATTATTATGATCCAACTGGGGATCTTTTCCACTAAATAAACTATTTCGCTTTAAGCATTCAGCTTGTCTGTGCTACAGCTCACACTCACGTTTATCTCGGAAGCCCAATGACCCTTCAGGCTGGATTTTCTTACAGGATTTTCGGGTTATAAACCATGTCCGTAACATTCGACTTGCTGCTTTCAGCTGATCTGGCACTTGCTGCAATTGGTTTTGTTTTAGGAAGGTTTTTTTTTTTTAAAATCCCTTCTATGATTAGACAACAAGGGAGGGGGGTACATTAAACTGCACCTTAAAAGGGAAATAGATAATAACTTTTTGTATAAAAGCTACTCAGTAAAAAATACTGCAGCCACCAACCTGGGCATGGGGAAATGCAGGGAATTTGCATTTGGCTTGGAAAACACGGCTGTATCTGCCATCAGTGTCGACTCCGCCATGCCCCGTGTCTCCGTGCTCACACCGAAGAAGCCTTTGATGAGATTTTTTTAAGCTTAAGCTCCCTGCGAAGCCACGGAGAGGAGGAGCCCAGCAGCAGCCCCCAGGGATGGGGGGACGAGACCCCCGTAACAGGAGGCACCACTCAGCTCTTTCTCAGGCCGTTCCCCCTTAGCCCATTAGGGGTTTCAGGTGGCCACGCTGGGCTCACGGCCCTGCCAGTACCTGTGCCTCACAGATGAGGACTTTAATTTCCCAAGGCGAGGACTTTAATTAGATAAAATGGACTAACCGGGATAAATGGAAAATTGATCAGCACAGTGCTAAGGGTAGAAACCCCATTAATTACATGACCGGTGCTCACTGGGTAAAACACCTCCCTTTGTGGCACCCATGACCAGTTATTATAGTGCCATAAACACGGAAAAAACCCACCGGGACGACACAGCATCATCGCCAGCCTTCAGCCGCCTGTCTGAGAGATGGTGGCAGCAAGAAAACCCTCGCCTCCCCCCACTCGCCTCCCCTCCCTATCTGAAGGCTTTATTTGTTCATTAGCATTTTTCATTTGCATTCACAGAGGCTTAATGAGACGGCCATCCTGTGTTAAACAAAAATCAGCCCCTGGGGAAGAGCCCATTAGTGGCTGTAAGGCAACATGTAACTGTCTGCCATGCAAAGCGCTTCTTCCCGACCATGCTTTGATGACCCTGACTGCTATTGAAAAGGGAAAGCTGCAAATTCCTGGGCAGTTCATCACTGCTGATTCGCCTTTGCCTTTTAAAGTTTGTTCAGCGGCTGCCCGATGCTATGAACGCATCCCTTTCCTGCAGCCCCCCCGTAGCCGCCGGGGTGTGGGGCACCCCACGGCCATGGGCAGGTCCCTGGGGGCGGCTGTGGGGTGAAGGAAAGGGGAAACGCTCCCCCGAGCATCTGGGGGGTTCCACCAGCTCAGCTGGGCCCTGTGGCTTCCAGTGGGTAAGGGGCTGGCGCCGGGATGGAGACTCCATTCTGCTCCTGCTGCGGGACCTTCGCTGCCCCCAAAAGCGGCCGACACAGCCCCTGCCCAGCGCCCGGCAGGTCCCCACGCACCGTCCTGCTCTGCTGCTCCCAGCCCCTCGCCCACAAAAACAAACTTGACCCCGGTGCACTCGCTCTGCCTCGCCTGGGATGTGGCCAGTGATTCATTTTCATTTCAAGCCCCATGTTGACATTGAAAGGGGCGTTATCGCGGGCGCTGGTACACCAGGGTGAGGGTGTACCTGTTGGTATAAGAACAACGCTGCGGCACTGCCCGCACCAGCAGATCCCGGCCGAGGCCAGCGCTGCTGCCAAGCCGCTAAGATGAAACGCCTCCTCCTCCTCACCGTGCTCTGCCTCTCCCTGGCCAGCAGCCTGAAAAGGTAAGGGGGTCCCCAGGGTGCACCCCAGCTCCCTGGGCTCTCGGAGGAGCTTCGCTCCCAGGGTCCTGCCAGCGCTGAGCGTGGCAGTGACCGTGCAGAGCTGAGCTCCCCCGGCATGGACACCCTGTGGCTGCACGGGAGCGTGGGGACCGCACGGGGCTTTGCTGGTTTGCTCCCATCAGACCGTCGGCTCCGTGGCCGTCTCCATCGCTCCGGGCAGACCCCACCAGAGGCAGCAGGCTGTGGTGGGGTCTGCAGGGTGAGCTGTCGGCTGCAGCCGAGGGCTGTGCAAACAGATGGGGCAGAAAATGCCGGCAGGACGTCCCCTCTCCAGCCTAAGGGTCCTTTTCCATCAGTCATGTTGAGCTCCTGCCTGACCCGTTGCTGCAAGCAGGCCTGTGCTGGGGTGTGCAGGCTCTCCTGCCAGCTTTGCCCTTGATTTGCTGCCTCCTAAAGCAGATCAAGTCCCTCGTTTTGCTGTGCCTCGGCTAGAAAGCATTGCAGCGGGGGATGCAGGGAAGCAGGCTCTGGACCTGCATGCTGGTGGCACTGGGACCCTCAGGGCGGACGTGGGGGCTGCATGATATCGGCAGCGTCTGCGGTCCCGGGCGAGTGACCAGGGCCTTTGCTCCCCCAGGGTGACCCTGACGCGGCACCGCTCCCTGCGGAAGTCGCTGCGGGACCGTGGGCAGCTCTCCCACTTCTGGAAAGCCCACAAGCTCGACATGGTGCAGTACAGCGAGGACTGCACTGCCTTCACGGAGACCAACGAGCCTCTCATCAACTACCTGGACGTAAGTGTGGTGGCACCGAGGGCTGAGGGGCACTGAGTCCCAGCAGCGTGCTGCAGACACCCTAAAAGCACATTAGTTTGCATGAGCGGTCCCCAATGCCCCAATGCTTCCCATTAAGCCCACGCCTGCTGATGGGGCATGCCTGCAGCCCGTGCCCCAGCGTGCCAGGGCTCGCTGCCTGCCTGGTCCTTTGTTCCCAGGAATGTGACGATGCGAGGGGACAAGGGACCACATTCATGGCAGGCGCTGCCAGCCCTCTCCCTGCCTGCTGCACTCCCCGAGCCCGCGGTGCTCTCGGGCACGCAGCGGGGAGACAGATTTCCTCCAAAACTAACACGTATCACAGGCATCAGAGAAGACCCCACCACAAAGGACCCAGAGCCAGAGGTGGAGGGTGTTCCCCAGGCTCTTCCCATTCCCCAGCAGCGTGAGGGTCCCGTCCCCAAAGCCCCAGCCCTGTCTGCATCCCGCTGATGAGGGTCCCTCGGGGCCCAGCCTTCCCGCTGAATCCCGCAGGAAGGGGATGGCACCCGCACCCGCGGTCCTGCCTTTTGTTCTCGCCTTGCCTTGTCGTTCCTTAAATATGTGGCTCCTTTATTTCACCTGGCATGATGCGGCCGTGACAGATCAAACACTGCCCCGGTGCCAGCCATCCCATGCACCGAACCCCATCAGTTCTCTGCAGATGCCCCAGCACAGACTCCTCTTTGCCGGGATTTCTTGGTGTGCTGATGGCTAATGGCTCCGCTCTCTGCTAGATGGAGTATTTCGGGCAGATCTCCATCGGGACCCCGCCCCAGAACTTCACTGTGGTATTCGACACAGGCTCCTCCAACCTCTGGGTGCCGTCCGTCTACTGCGTCAGCAAAGCCTGCAGTGAGTAGGGGCTCCCCGAGCGGCCGTCCCCCCCGGCCGGCTGCAGTGGGACCCGGGTGACAGCCCCGGGGTGGCCCCAGAGAGGCCGTGGGGTCACCAGCGCACAGAGCCCGGGGACCTCGGGGGGACCTCCCCACCCAGCCGAGCCCTCCAAGGCACACACAGATAACAGAAACTGGGGGGAGCGAGGGGAGCCTCAGCGGTTTGTTTGCTCAGGCGCAGGCGGCGATCACACCACCAGCACCCAGCACCATCAGCCCACGGGAGATATCGGACGTGCTCTTTAGTCCATTCTTATGGGAAAGCCTTTAAACAAACAAGCAAAGATGATAGCACAGAATATAGCTTGTCAGCAAGGGGCTGGGTGGCAGGAACAAGGCAGGCACAGTGACCACGGCGTGGCTCTGGGCTGGCTGCCCGGGGGCTCGGCGGGTGACAAGCGCCGGGCTTGTTCGGGCTGTCAGCAATAAGCCAGCCCCGGCGAGTCCAGCCCTGCTGCCCCGGGACGACACGGAGCATCTCCGAGCAGCCCCAGGGCTCGTCACTGCTTCCAACAGAGCCCAGGGGGGGCTGGGGAAAACAGCTGGATACAGCAGTGCCCGTGGGGCTGCTTCTGTCTGTGAGACGGGAACAGCAGCGCTGATTTTCAGGTCGCATAAAAATATTGCACGAGCTAATCCTGCTCCCCTTAACAAACCTCACACCTTTCAGGCAGATTGAAATGGGGGAAGTTTTATCCCTCCTGAAAACGCCAGCATGCCCTCTTGTCTCACAAGCAGCTGTTTCCCTCGGCAGCATGCCGGTGACACAGGCATTTCGGCGACGCCTTGGTGCCCCATCGCTTTGCTCCGAGGCCGGTCGCTGCCGCCAGCTGTGGTGAGGGCACCCATGGCCGTGCAGATAAATAGCATTTCTGGTGATAGCTCCCATCTCCTTCCCCAGATGAGCACTCCAAGTTCCGGCCGTCACAGTCCAGCACGTACCAGGCGATAGGGACCCCCTTCTCCATCCAGTACGGGACCGGCAGTTTGACAGGGGTCATCGGATCTGACCAAGTAGTCGTGAGTCATCTTTGGTTCCTCCTGCTCTGGATAACGTGCCTAGGACTTGCCTACGGGCTCAGCATCACCATCGAGCCTCCTCCTCCTCCCCACAGGTCGAGGGCCTCACCGTGAACAACCAGCAGTTTGGAGAGAGCGTCAGCGAGCCGGGAAAAGCCTTCCTGGATGCCGGGTTTGATGGGATCCTGGGGCTGGCTTACCCCTCGCTGGCCGTGGACGGGATCACTCCCGTCTTTGACAACATGATGGCACAAAATCTGGTGGAGCTGCCCATGTTCTCCGTCTACATGAGCTCGTATGGACACAGCTTTGCTCCAGGCGGTTGCTTAGACTCAGGCATTGCTTTTTTTTGTGGGGGGAGGCTGCTAAAATAAGGATGTTTTACTGAAATAGTAGAGGGTTTTTTTGGTACCATGCCGAGCATCATGGACCTGAGGCCTTACAGGAATAAAGTGAATGACCCCAAGCATTTGTGGGAAGAGAGTGGGTATAAACCCACCCATTTACAATGCAATGTAAAAGAAAGAAAATCCCTCACATCTCCTCTTCCTCCCTCCAGGAACCCCGAATCCTCCCTGGGAGGAGAGCTGCTCTTTGGTGGCTTTGACCCCTCTCGCTTCATGGGGACCCTGAACTGGGTACCGGTCACCCAGCAAGGGTACTGGCAGATTCAGCTGGACAAGTGAGTGGTGCTGGGCAGGGAGGGAATTGTTGGGCTGGGGCGGGGGAGCAGGACAAGTCCCTCCTGGTCCTTCTCTCTTTCCTCCTCATCCAGCATCCAGCTGGGTGGGACAGTGGTTTTCTGCGTGAATGGCTGCCAGGCCATCGTGGACACCGGGACGTCACTCATCACAGGTCCCACCAAGGATATAAAAGAATTGCAAGGCTATATCGGTGCCACGCCTGTGGACAAAGAGGTGAGAGTGAGGGTGGGGAGAGGAGGGGGCAAAGCCCTGGGACCCCCACCCCGCCGGGAGGGACCTCCCGTGGAGCAGCACCGCTGAGCCACCCGGCTGTTTCGCAGTACGCCGTGGAGTGCAGCAACCTCGACATGATGCCTGACGTGACCTTCACCATCAACGGGCTCCCCTACACGCTCAGTGCCCAAGCCTACACCCTCATGGTACGGCTGCGGCTCTGCCGGCACCGCTGCCCCCAGTTCCCATCCGCTGGGTTGGAAAAGTGGCTCTGGAGACACAGGTGGCCCCGAGCCACCCCGGGAGCTGAGCCACGTATCTCGGCGGGTGACGAGCCCCACTGCTTCGTGCACGGGACCCGCAGTCACCATTCCTGCAGGTTTCCGTGTACACGAGGCTCTCGGGTTCGTCCCCAGCTTTGCAATTCTCCTTCCCCAGGAGTACAGTGACGGCATGGCCTTCTGCACCAGCGGCTTCCAGGGGATGGACATCACCCCTCCCACTGGACCCCTCTGGATTTTGGGTGACGTTTTCATCCGTCAGTTTTACTCCGTCTTTGACCGTGGAAATAACAGGGTGGGGCTGGCCCCTGCCATCCATTAGGGCTGTGGCATCCCGTGGGGCGGGAGGGGAACGGAGACACCGGGCTGCTGCCCTTGGCCAGGGCAGGGGATTTCACCGCTGCATCAGTGTCCCCAGAGGTGATGAAGACACCCGGGGACCACAGCTGAAGAGCCCAGCAGAAGTTTGGTCCACGCCAGAAAGCCATTTCATAATGAATATAAAAACGTCTTGAGCAGCTCTGTGATCTGCTTTGCAGATTCTCTTTTTTTTAAAAATGGGTCAATAAAAGCTTTAATAAAACAAAACCTGCCATGCTCGTGTTGTTATTGGCACAGCAGAACCCTGCAGATATCGGCTGGGATGCACTGGAGTGTTAAATCCTCCTTCCCTGGCCCCTGCCTCCTCCTCGGCGAGCTAAAAGCCTCGGTGCACCCAGGGCACTGCCAGGGCTGCAGGCCCGGTGTTACCGGAGTCTCCCCGCTCTGGAGGGAGCCTTGGCGGTGCAGGAGATGCTGCTGCCCCTGGGCAGCGTTGGATCTGAAAGATCAGCCTCCATGGTCCTTAGCTGGGATTTCCACACTGGCAGAAGAGGACACTTTGCCCATGTAGAGCAGAAAGTCCCAGGTGGTGGCTCTGGGCATCCCGGAGCTCCCCGCTGAGCCCGAGGCAACCGCTGCGGGCAGGGGCAAGGCAGGGGCTGGGGGAGCAGCAAATTCACCGGAAAAATGTGTTGCTTCAGCATGCTGATTAACAAGAAGGTGACTATGAGACTGGGTAGACCCTGGGGCTCTTTCTGTGCCACAAAACTCCTGGAACAACTGGTGATTTCCAGTGAATTTTGCTTTGATCCCTGGTCCACTTGCAAAGGCGATGCGGTTGGTGGAAGCAAAAGAGGGCAAACCAGCTGCCAAGCCTGCAGGCAGCGGCGGTGGGGGCCGGGGGTGGCGGGGGGCTGCGGGGGGCTGCGGGGTGCTGCCAGCCATGCTGCTCCCCGTGAATCACTGCAGCGCATGTGACTTGCTGACAGCGCAAGGGACGCGGGAGAAAGCACGAGCAATCGTGGTTCATGCATGACGCATCCCGAGACGTGCATGGAAGGCAGTGAGAAAGGGAAGCACAGGGAAGGGTTATTTTTATCGTGCCTTTGCTCAGTTTTCCTGGCTGACACTGAAGCAAGGCCCTGCAGTGGGCTGGCATCGAGGCCGAGGTGCCAGGGTCCCCGTGGCCGGGGCCAGGCTTCGTGGCTGCTGCATCTTTCCCAGACTGGAGCAGACTTCAGAGCTGGGTCTGAGAGCGCTGGAAAATTCAGATCTGGTTGTACACTTTGTGGCTTAGCCTTGTCATTTGCAATAAAAGAAAATATCTGCCTTACTCAGAAACACTGTTTGTGCCACTGACCAACATGTGGTTTCTGTAACCGGTTCCTGTATTGACTTCACCTCAGCTGTGCTTTCCCCAGGCACGGTGCAGATAAGGTGCAGGGGCAGCTGGACAAAGGTCTCCTCTCCCTCTTCCAGCTTAACTCTTAGCATGCCAAGGTGCTGCTGGGCACCAGCCCAGCACCACAGCCGTAGGCACTGGGGGAGCATCCAGCTTCCCCAGCCTGATGAGGGACCACCTGGTGTCTCCGAACACTGGCCGGCAGCGAGAGGTGGCCCAGCCTGGCCTCGACCAGGACTGCTCCGGTGCCATGTGCTCTTGAGATCCCAGAGCATCCCACGCCCTCTTGGTGGGTCTCGGGGGTCCTCTCCAGCCCTCCTCCCCGCGCACGGGGGATGCTCAGGGGATGTTGCTCCTGCAAACACTGAGCATCCCGACAGGGAGCAACCAGGCTCCCTCTGTGCCCCGGGGAGCAGAAGTGGCCAAACAGCCGCAGGGAGCAGTTTAGTCACTTGGACGCCTTTTGCTTTCTTCCCCTTCCCTCACTCTCACTGCCCCGCGAGCCTTGCCGCAGGGAACAGCCCGTCCTCTCCTTGTCCACACGAGCCTTTCCTCTGGACGTGGCAGTCCTCAGTCTGTGTTTCATCATCTCCTAGCTGCAAGATCTTCCTCATAGTCACAGGGCACAAAACCCACGCTTTTTTCCCAAAAATTGCTGACTTGGTGAGGCAATCAGGAGAGGATTGTGGCTGTGCTTGCGGGAGCTGCTAAGCAACATCTTGGCCATCACCTCCTCTACACCACGGCTCCCCCTGACTTCATCTGGGGCAAAGCTCACACCAGGAGCGGTAAGGAGAGCAGGAGCTTTGGGAAAATCCCTTTTCTTGTGAAATCAAACAAAAGCCGGAGCCGGCGCTGAGCCTGGGCTGGGTGCCCTGATGGGTACGGCCCCTCCTGCCTGAAAGCAGAAGTGGCTGCAGGCATCGGCTGCAGCAACGCAACTGCAAACCCCATCTCCACTGGCGTGGAGAGGCATCGATCATCTGACCGGGTGAGCAATGTCCATCCCACCGGGCTTGGAGGGACACGTGGAGAGGAACGAGGGCAGAAGTAGTCAGGGGGGAGGCTGGACAATGAAGTCTTGCTGCAAGGGCAAAGGTGAAGCAGCATGATGAAAATAGGCTGAAAACAGGGATTAGGAGAGACCTGCTCCAGGGAAACATCAGCCTTTTACCCACCGCCGGTGAGAACTGGCTCAGGTGCTTCTCCTGCCTCATCCCAGCTCCTCCCTGCGCTTGCCCCGTGGCGGGAAAAAACAGATTTTTCTGGCCAGACAGGTCCCAAAATTACACCTGGGAAGGAGGAGGAGGAGGGTTTGTCCTGCTGAGTGCAGTGATCTTCCCTGAGATCCCATAAGGGATGTCTATGGGAAAAAAAATCTGCAAAAATGAGGGCAGCCAGTGTAAAAGCAAAAGCCTGTGGCCTTGGAGGGACCCCATGTCCCAAGTCGTGGGGTCCCTCCAAGGCCACCAGTGGTTGTTCAGGGTGAGGGAGCCAGGAGGGTTCACAGATGGGGGGGGGACACCCCGCTCCCGATGCAAACCCCAAATCCCTTTGAATGCTTGGCAAAGGCTCAGGAGCTGCCCTTGCACGCTGGGGAGCACAGCTCTGCCTTTGCAGCCATGGCCAAGCAGGTTTTCCCGTGCCAAAGAGCTGTGGCCACCGGCCTGATGCTCAGTGAGGTGGCCAGAGGCTTCCTCAGTTGCTCCATGGTGGCAGCTGTGATCCCCAAAATCCCACATGCCGGTTGAACACATCCTCCTCCAGGAGATGCTCTGGTTACTGGGGCTCCCATCCTGGCCCCCTCCTTTTGGGGTGCCCGTGGGATGCTGGCGTTGGCCATGGGTGCTGGGTGGGACCCCCTGAGGACTGGGGGTTGCAGGGATGCGGCACGGTGTACCGAGGGGCTGCAAACACTCCTGCTTCCCACCCTGCCCCTCTCCTCCTGCCTGCGAAAGGAGACAAAGCCACACAGAGCCCACAGCCCCCTCAAAGGGACCCCTCCTCTCTGCCGGACTGAGCCCCCAGCCCCACCTCGCCTGCCACTGTCCCCCCGCTGTCCCCAGCTCCCAAAGCCGCTTATCCCGTCCCATGCTATCGGAGCTGCCTGAGCAAAGTCCAGGGTGGCTCCCGTGGGCTCCAAGGATGCTACCGATAGCCCTGCCAGGGTTTTGTTCTTAGCCCTAAATAATCCCCCAGCAGAAATGCAGATAAGGGGTCCTGGGGAGGTGGGTAAAAGGTACCGGGGGATCCTGAGCAAGAGAAGAGGCCAAAAGTCAATCCCAAACCCCAGCGGACAAGGGGACCTTGTTCTCTTTCCCCTATCAGACCCTGAGCCAGGGAGCACCCAGCAGAGCCTCGGAGCCGAGGGAAACGCTGTGACACCCCAGCACCCTCCCGCGGCTCCTCCACCGGCTCCGGCAGGATCTCGGCCCCTCTCTGCTGATGTCACGGCGTGGGGCCCCGCAGCCGCCTTCCCCGGGCGGCGAGCAGGCGGGAATCAGCGCCGGGGACGGCCGCCCTTTCCTGGATCCTCCTCTCTCGTCTCTTCCCTCCCCGGGACGCTGGCTGGAACCGAGCCGAGAGCCTTGGCCGCCCGGCAGACGGATGCCCCGTCAGGTGAGTGCGCTGCCCTCCTGCCCCTCCGGGGCTGCGGCCGAGACTGCAGCTGCTGGGGGGACCCCTGGAGCAACAGCCAGCAGGCAAAAAGGTTGGGAAACTCCATTTTGAGTTTAAAACCGCCTGGCCTCCGAGAAAGCTGTTCGGCACTGGCAAAGGGACTGGAAAGTTTGTGCGTGCTGAGACACGAGGCTCTGCCTGTGCCAAGGATGCTGCCCGCGGCGGGGCTGGGGTGGCAGAGGGGGTGCGGGAGAGCCTGGACCCCACGGCCGAGAGCCACCCTGGCAGGGGCGATGCGCCAAGGGGGAATGCCGCAGGGCTGGCCACCGCATCGGGGAAAAATGCAGAGATGAGGCTGTCAGTAAGTGTTTCCATCTGCGCCTTGGCCAGGGCCGTGCCTGATGCTGCAACACGGACAGGGCTGCGGCGACCGCCGGAGGATGCTTGTCCCCGCCTGGGGAGGGGGTTTGCTGGAGGTGCTCGGGGCTCCCGCCTCGGGATGGCCAGGCACAGAGCACGTGGGGACACCAGGACATGTTGGGGATGCAGCCTGCGGGGAGCTTTTCAGGGTGTTCCCAGGCTGGGTGGCATCCCTGGGCTGTGCTTGGGGCACCCAGGAAAGTCCAGCCAGCTGTGGTCTTCTTTAATAAATGTAATTTTCCCCAGGACCCCCGGTGTGTGCCAGGTTTAGGGGAGGGACTGCACTTTAGAGGGAGTGGGAGAGGCAGAGAAGTTGCTCACAGCAGCTTTTAATGGTGATGATTTGGTGCGGTGTGGTGGCGTGTCTGGACGTGCACCGGCACCTCGGGAGCCGGGCGGTGACGTGGGCTGGGCTCGGCACAGGGGTTTCTGCCCCCACTACCGCCGGGACGCGAGCGCAGCAGGGTGCTGGCACAGCACGGACACGGTGCTGGCCTGGTGTGGACACGGTGATGTCCAGGGCCCCGGGACGGCCGGGGTGGGAGCGGGGAGACGCCATGGGGAGCAGCGGCTGCTCCCACACCTCCGCCAGCGCCGTGGGGCTTGCCGGGAGCCAGTCCCATTCCCACAGCCAGGTGACCTCCTCTCGTCCCACAGGGCCCGTCCATGGATGCCAGCAAGAAGGTGGATCTGAAGATAATTATCATAGGAGCTCTAGGGTAAGGAGCGGCACCAGCGATGGGAGGGAAGCCCCACGTGTGCGCTGGCCCGGGAGCCTGTGGGTGCGCAGCCCCCGTCCTTGCTGCGACCAACCCCTGCGCCCAGCTTTGCAGCGCAAATCCTCACCCGTGTCCCTTCCCTCCCGCCAGCGTGGGCAAAACCTCCCTCCTGCACCAGTACGTGCACAAAACGTTTTACGAAGACTACCGCACCACGCTGGGCGCCAGCATCCTGACCAAAGTCCTCGCGGTGGACAACACCCCCCTGAAACTGCAGGTGAGCGGGGCTGGGACTGCCCGCGGTGCCCGCCCCAGTCCGTGGGCACGTGTGTCCCACCATGTCCTGCTGTCCCCAAATGCCTACTGGTGTCACGAGGTGCGGGGCTGGATTTGCAGGGCCTGATTTTCAGCAGCCCTGAGCATCCATGAACTATACTGAAATCCCACGTGAGTTTTGGGGGCTCAGCACTCCCTGTAGCTGGTCCCCTGAGCTTAACAGAGCACAGGGCTGCAAACACCTGTGCCACTCCTGTCCTGTGTCTGTACCCGTGCCCTTCTCTGCCCTAGATCTGGGACACGGGAGGACAGGAGCGATTCCGGTCCATGGTGTCAACCTTTTACAAAGGCTCGGACGGCTGCATGCTGGCCTTTGACGTGACGGACAGGGAGTCCTTCGAGTCCCTGGACAACTGGAGAGATGACTTCCTGGAGAAGGTCATTCCAAGGGAGCAAGGTTTCCCCATGGTCGTGCTGGGGAACAAAATAGACATCTGCGATCGGCAGGTAAGGGTGGCGGAGAGAGAGCGCGGTGTGTGGATTGGGATGCCTTAGTGCCCCAACAGTTTACAAGCGCTGATCCTTCGCCTGCAGAACCAGCCTTCTTCCGATGCTCACGTGAAAACCAGGGCTCCCAGGCAAGGAGCTGCTGGGCAGCCAGTGCTGCCGCCTCCCCATGCCTCTCGGAGGGCATAAGCAGCATCCCTCCACTGCCCTTCGTGGCAGAGATCGTCCCGACTGAAGGCAGCAGGAATTAAGCATCTCAGGCAGCTTCCTGCACTACCAGCATCCTGCCCTCACCCAGCAGAGCCTGGATGGGCGAGGGGGGTCCCCTCTGCCAGCTCTCCAGCAGCTACGGGCAGTCCTGCGCAGGGCTGTGCCGGGGCTCCATCCTCCTTTCCCGCAGGTACCCAAGGAGACTGCCTCAGCCTGGTGCAAGGAGAAAGACATCCCTTATTTTGAAGTCAGCGCCAAGAACGACATCAATGTTGCAGAGGCTTTCGAGACCCTGGTGAAGCAGGCGTTAACAACGGTGAGCATCGCTCCCGCACCAGGCCTCTGCCTGCGGCGGGGACTCGGGTGGGAGCCGGACTCAGCTGCTCCCCGGAGCTGATCCGACACCCTCGCAGCCCACCTTCTGACGCAGAATATCTGCTATTTGTAACGTGTAGGAGAGCCCCAGGAAGAGAAACGCATCAGTGTGTGTTTTCTTAAAACAGACCTAAAACAAGTTAGAAAAGAATAAGGATTGCTATTTCTCTGTGCCCATGGTGACAGGAACGGGGCGTGCGGCACTGCACAGCGCGCCAGCACTGTCCTCTAGCGGCCATCCCTCGGGGACATGCGTGTCCCCACGCCAAGCAAGCGGGGTGGCCCCGTTCCTCGGCTGAGCTGGGCGGCTTTTCCCTGGATTTTGTCTTTAATCACAAATCGGGGTGAACCTGTGCTCCACAATCCTTCAATCCACTCAGGGGACTCTGAGCTAACGGCACTCACCCTTTCTCTTCTCTGTTTTTTCCAGTATAAAGGGATTTTTGAGAGTTATTTAACCGACTCCATCAAACTCACTCCCAACGACAAGCCCAAGAAGCGCTGCTGCTGACCCCGGGCTCGCTGCCGTGCCCCAGGCTGTCCTGTGCGAGCATGGCTCGGCCGAGCACCCCGATGCCCATGGCTGGAGCCCTGCCCGGGAGATCCGCGCCCTCCGCCCACCCCAGCCCAGCCGCAGAGGGTGGCCAAGCCAGGATGCAGGATGGCCACCGCTCGACACACCAGGGCCAGCTGGCTGCTCTCCCGGGGCTTGCTGCTTCCCACGTCTCTGGAACTGCTCTCCCAAACCAGCAGCCTCCCAAATTGCCGCTGCATCACGGTGGCCCCGTCCCCCTCAACCCGTTGCCATGTGGCACCCGAGCGGGCGATCCCCCTGCGGTGACAGTGCCAGGGAGCCAGGCAGCGCTCTTGATGCCTTGCCAGAGACCACGACCTTGGCCCCGTGGGTGACCCTTCCCGGTGCATGGACTGATGGCCCCACGGTGCTCATGGTGCGTACGGGCTGTCCTGGGGGAGGAGTGGGGCTGGTGGCCATGGCACAGGTCTGAGAGCAGCCGGGTTCCCTCCCGGGGACAGCCGCTGCGGATGTGACCGTTCCGTGCCTCAGTGTCCCCTGCTCTCATGCACACCCCCTGCCAAACACCTTCCACCCCCCGCCTCACTGGTGAGGATCCTCAGTAAAGCACTTTGTCAGGGATTCTTTTTTTAAAAAAAGGAAATTAAATATTTCATTTTTATTTATATATATGTGTCGCCAAATGCTCCTGTGGTCTGGCAGCAGGAGGATGGGGTGGGGGCTCCGGGCTTGTGTGCTGTCCCATGGGCCATGCTCCAGAGCCAGCAGCTCCGAGCCTGTGCCAGCTTCTCGGGGCAGGAGGAAGCATTTTGGGGCTGGATTTTTTTTCCAGTGCAAATTTTGGGTCAGAGGAGAGAGGAGGCCTCTGGGGCATTGTGCAAAGTGGGTGTGCAGTGGCGGCGTGGGGGCCTGGCCGGGGCGGCTGTCGGCAGAGGGAGCCTGCTGGGAGCCGAGCCGAGCGACCGCTTCTCTTCTTGCATCCATCCCGCTCTGGCTCGGGCACCTTCGAGAAGCTGCATCCAGGCACAGGCTGGGGCTGGCCAGAGAGGTGGCCATGGCCACCCTGTGCCACCTTCCCTGCAGCCTGGGGCTGCAGCACCCTGCTCGCTGCAGAGCCGTAGGGCTGGATGGACCCGGGGAGACCCCAGCCGGGCTCCCTGCCCCGTGGCTGCCCGGGCAGGTCTCCATGGGACCTCCTGCCCTCTTGCCACCCTTCTCCAGACCCATCCACACTGACCCAGTGGTCCCACAGAGCTCCCCAGGGGCCGTGGGGGCTCTGCCCTGGCATCACCCGGACCTTTCCATGAGCAACAACCCCATGGTGGCTGTTCCCCACCCAGGACCACCGAGCCGTGACACAAGCTGGGGACGGCACCCATCTGTGCCGATGGCAGGGCATGGGGCCAGCGGGTGCATGCGGGCAGGGCGAAACCTGAGCGAGGGCTCGGTGCGGGGGGCGCGGGGGGCCGCAGGGCCGTGATTAGCCTGCCGGTCTCTGGAGAGGCACGTAGAGATATTCCACCCTCCTCCTTACGCAACACTCAGCCTGTTTATTTGGGCACCTGGCCGGGGAGAGGATTTGTCCCTCAATATTGGGAGGAGAGGGGCATTAACTATTTCTTCCCCAAGCTCCGCACGCCCTTTCCCCCTGTATCCCTGAGGCAGTTGGACAACGGCACCTCCCCAGTGCCAACGGCACCTCCCCAGTGCCAGCTGGCGCAGCCCCAGCCCCTGGCCAGGCTCCGCAGCCTGCCCGGAGCCCGCCTTGTGCCCGGCATCGCCCGCGGGATGCAGCCCCCTTCCCAGCACAGCCCTGGGCCGAGCATCAGCCAGCGCGCTCGGCCAGGTCTGTTTGGATGACGGGTATTAAGCACCATCTGTGTCAACAGAGATATTCTTTCTAATTACACCCTTTCTCCAGCAGCTCTCAGTGCTGGAGGTGGATGCAAACTTTATCCGTTTTATTCCAGCAAGCAGCAATTTGGACACCGAGAGCTGAGCAGGTCAAACAAATGCACTCAGCGGAGCGGGTGCTCCCTCGGCCGGGACTGGCGCATGCCCAGGGCTGCTGCCGGTGCCAAAGCCCATGAGCAGCAGGAGCTGGAGCCAGGCGGGAGCTGCAGGCTTGGCTCAGGGTCTGCCTGCAGGCTGGGCTGCCCCGGCGAGGCACGGCCAGGAGCGTGTCACAGCACCCAGTCAAGCTGGGGTCAGAGCTTCAACTGCAGGCACGGCTCGCTCCAGAGCCCTTGTTCAGGCTCTGAGATGCTGGGCTCAAACAGGGGGATGGAGAATAGCAGGGCCCAAGCACTTTGTGTGGCTACAGAGCATCATTCCAGACACAGGAATCAAGATTGCAACCCTGGGAGTTGGCAGAATCTCTAATGGCATCACCACCCTATAGAGAACGGGGCTAATGCACCTTGCAGATGTGCAGCACCATGCCGGAGCCGACCACAGCCATCCAGCTTTTCTTCTCCCTCCATCCCTCCCGGACAGGAGCACCGGCATGGTCCTGCTGGCCCCGCAGCTCTGGGACAGTCAGGATCGCCCCAGGAATCCTCCCTCCAGGAAGACTGGGAGACTGAACGGGGTGGCACGGCGCCAGGACGGATGCTGGCAGGAGCGGCCAGAGGTGCTAAGCTGGTAATATTATCCCACAACCGAAACATGATAAAGGACGGGAGGAGGTTTGTAACGCATGGGATTAACAAGGTCAGCTCAAGATTTTCTCAGGGTGAAAATCAAAGGGAAAAATATTTGCGTTGTGTGACTCAGTGAGTTCCTGCGCAGCCAGCGGTACCAGCTCACCCCGGCGGAGGGCCTGGCCCATGGCGATAGTCAAGAAACCAAATCAACCTGAGCTCTCGCCCTCCTGCTGCCCTAGCCCACACTGTGGTATTTAATAAGTCAAAGACACTTTCCAGCCGCGATGCTGGGCTCTGCGCTTCGCTCAGCTTGGCCAGCGCAGCCAGGCTGCACCTCTGCCTTTACAGGTTTTCATTCACCGATCAAAGCTACGCACAAAAATCGGTAAAACCCCAGCCTGAGGATGCTGATCACCGAACAGAAACCATCCCTACCCTGTCGGCAGGTACAGAGGAGAGCGCTGCCCTCGGTATTTGCAGAATTAGCGCCTGACGCTCACCCTAAATCCTCGACTCCCAGCTGCAGTTTGCTTCCATGCTTCTGAGGTTTAATTACTCCTAACAGCTCTTCCACCCTCCGCCACCCCATGTGCTCTAAAAATACAGCGTGCGCTCCATTTTATCTCGTGTAACCAGACCGGTCGAGTTCTGACTGGTTCCAGGTGTGGGAGTCTGGTTAGAGCCTGTGGATTTGCATTGCAAACTGCATCTTTGCAGGGCTGCCAGATAGCGGCTCCTCTGCAGCTCCCTGCCTGCAAACACGTCCCAGAAGTCCAGGGACGGGCAGCAGCGTCCATCCCCACCAGCCTGCAGCACCTGGCGCTGGGTGGGATTAAATTCTCTTACTCAACTTGCGATAGTTAAAATAAAGTAGCATAAAATCTGCAAAGCAGATTTTAAAAAATCAAGTTTTCTTGTTCCAGAGAAGCCCCATTAACCTGGAGCTGGGATTGAGAGTAACGCAGTGGTTTCAGCCACTTCAAGGTGTTAGTCTTAAAAACAAACGTGATAAACCCCAGAGGTTCAAAGCTACAGATAACCTTTCAAGAGCTTCAAACACAAAAAATAAAATCATGGCATCAAGCAAAGCTTTACCTCTGCCCTCTAGTGCCACCGGGCAGCAGATATGCAACCGCATCTAGAGCGTGTCGGCGCAAGTTTTTGCAGG
Organism: Theristicus caerulescens; assembly: GCA_020745775.1. Lineage (NCBI taxonomy): Eukaryota > Metazoa > Chordata > Aves > Pelecaniformes > Threskiornithidae > Theristicus > Theristicus caerulescens. The sequence continues at coordinate 423,408 of CM036578.1, forward strand.
CTGCATGTGCTGTGCTGGGACGTGCCTGGTCCCTCTCGCGTGCAGCGGCACCAGCCCCGTGCCGGGCACTGCTCGCTCATTACCGAAGGGTTTGGCCTCGCGGTGTGGCACGCGGCCGGGCACGGAGCAACGCCGGAGCATCCCGCGGTGCACTGGCACCTCTTGTGCTGCTGTACACAAGCACTGCTGCTGCTATTAGTTACTTGAATAACTATTCTTTGTTTCCTCGATCACTGCCCCATTATTCCACCTCAACCGAGCAGCAGTGAGCCCGTTGCGGGTGACACTAATGGGATTTCTGTCACTGTCCCCCCCGCAACTGCCAGGGATGCGCAATTAGTCCCTGCTTGAAGCACAGTCAGGCGGGAGCAGACGCCGTCCCCTCACCCTCTGCTTCTTTGTCCACCTATTCATGGCAAATATTGATGCTTCTCCTTCAAACCCATCACACGGGAGCTTTTGTTACTGCTTCCCAGCTGCGGCAAGTGTCCATGTGTGGGGTCGTGCGGGGCCGTGGGGCTCTGCCCAGCCCCAGGGGCTGCGAGCGGTGGGGCTGGGGAACGCGGCAGGTCTGCAAGCCGGCACGTAGAGAGGATTAGGGGCTGTGGCCAGTCCCCCAGTCAGCTAAGGTACATGCTGAAGTCAGCAGCAAGCCTCAGCCTCAGGCGTCCCTCCAGCCGTGTGCGGGACAGCAGCAAAGTGCAATCTGCTGCCAGCCGTCTGCTGGGATGGGCAGGTTTGCTCTGGCCAGCCTGGCACGGGACTGCACCGTGGTCCTGTAGGGCACTAACCAGGGCAGTGTTGTCCTTGGAGGGTTTTCCACCCCTCGCCGCAGTCGATGTGCGTTTTGCAAAGCCCTCCAGAAATGCCGAGTGCTGCGGAGAGGGCCCTGTGCGCGGGCCAGACCCACGGGCAGGGCGTGGGCAGGAGTAACAGCAGCAAAAGCAACTCAGAGAAATCCGGGAAGGACTGGTTTCACTGGGGTGGGACTGGTCCCTGTGCAAAGGGCCAGCCCAAAGCCAGGCACCGGCTCGCCAGAACATGGACAGATGTGAACCGTGCTGACTTGCAACCTTTCCCTCGCGCTGCCCGAAGGGAAAGTGCAGACATACTTCTTCTTGCCGTCCTGGCTGAGCACCACTGGGTCTTGCAAAGCGCAGCCTGCAGGAGGCCACCAACATCCCCGGGGACGTGGCCAGACCAGACCGAGAGCCAGGGCATGCGTGGACCAGGGCTGCAGCCTCCCTCCGAGCCCTGGGTGCGGTGCAGGGCAGGGAACTGCGCTCCTGCCAGATTTCGCCCAGGCATTGCATCCCTCTGGCCTGAAATGATTTATTCAGCTTTAAATGCCCGCTGCCCGCCAACTCTTTCGAGGCAGACTGGCAGCCCGAGCTGGCTCCTGGCCTTGTGCCACCGGCGCCCGGCCATCGGCGCAGCGCGGCAACACCCTGTCTAAAACTTCTGAAAAAGGCAAAGCCGGCTGCCGGCTCTTTCATCTAAAAGCCGGATCCTGATCTCTCTAACCAGGGGCGACAGGACCTCCATCGCAGCCCTCCTCACTTTAAACACCTGAGTACTTCTGAAGATATTGACCTCAGAGCCCTGAACAATGAGACGTTTTATTTCGCGGCTTATCTCCCATCACTGAGGTTGGAGCATTTTGGCCTTAATGAGTTGCCCAAGGCCACATAGCAGGCAGCGAGGTACAAACGCAATGGCTCTGGCCAGGACCACGTTCGCTTTTCACCCGCGCCTCCCTGCTCCCGCGGCTTCCCCAGCTCTGCACCGCCTTGCACAAATGCTGGCATAAAGGAGGGAGAAGCTGCATCTTGCTGAGCTTCTCCCAAACTCCTCCACACACCTTCCCACATTTTTTGGGGGAAAGATTCCTCTTTTCTTTTTTTTTTTTTTAAATTGGAAAACCTCCCTTTAATGGAATTCAATTCTGCGAAAAAGCCTCATTTCGGTTGACTCTCCTAATTCACAGAGTGGGCAGAAAGCCTGGAGGGGGGAAGCAATGAGCGGTGGGCGAGGCAGAGCCCAGAGCCAGCCCCGAGCCCGGATTCCAGGCGAGCGGGATCCTTCGCACTGCAGCCTGTGGGCTGGGGGCAATCCCGGCCCCCCGGCCCCGAGCTGCTGCAACGCCATGCATTTTTGACTGAAGGTGTGGGCTGGGGCTGCTCCCCACCCAGCCCCTGGGAGCAGCTCGCCCCGCTGCCGAGCGCCGTTCGTGTTCCTGGGCCTTGGGCAGACCTTGCTGAGCACTTGTGTGTTCCCCTGGAGAAGGCAGCTATCTTGCACCTATTTTACAAATAAGATAACAGCCCTTGCTCAAGGTCACCAGAGGCAGAGCTGGGAAGAGGGCTGTCAGGAGAGCGCCGTCCAGCCTCAGCACTTTGCCGAGGACAAACAGCCCATGATGCTCTCCGGGGGCTGTCCCGGTGCTGGCAGGGTCTTCTCGGGGGTGATGGTTGCTCCAGAGGCCCTTGCTGTGCTCCAGAGGGAGATCAGAGTCAGTGGGGTTGACTCTAACCAACAAAATTTGCTCTGCTCCCTGAGCCGGGATGTCTTACGCTGCAAAGCCTTCAATTTGGGGATGCACTTGCATGGTGTACCCCTGCCAGCCCTGCTGTTGTGGCCCAGGGCTCTCCCGTGAGGAGGTCTCCCTCTGAAGACAAGGGCCAGTACTGATGTGATAGGGCTTATTCGACAGACACGTGCAGGGGACAGGGTCTCATCAGGAGGCTACCCCTTCCCTTGCCTTTGGAGGTGTTCCTGCAGGGCTAAGGCAGGTTGTAAAGGCCGTGAGCAGATAAGACACGGCAATTCCCTCCGGTAGATAACCAGAAAGATGTAGTGCCTCTCCCCTGCTCTAAATTCACACTATGAAATAAACTGCATGAAACATCCACGTGGTGCTGAGCCACAGGGGCAGCTTTGAACCTCCCGATGCCTTTCTGCATTCCACCCTTTATTTTGGTGCTGTAAATAATCCTGCTGTCTCCCTCTAGGACATTGTGTTCCTCATTCCTCCCCGGATAAAGCCGTTGACCCCTGTGCCAGCTGGTGAGACCAACCGTGTGTCCCTGCAGCGAAGGGGGAAGCCTGGGAAGCGTTAAAAGTTGGCGGTTCCCTTTCAAGTGAGACCTGTGTCTCCATCACCTGGCACCGTGGAGCCGGCGGCTCGGCCACGTCTGCCAGCGAGAGCATGGCGTCCGGCCCAGGCCCAGGAGCTGCATTCCTGGGCGAGAAGGAAACGATGATAACCAGCCCTGGGAATCTCACCGCTCCAGCCAGGCTCTGTGTGGTGACACACGGCCCCTGCGGGTGACACCGCTTGCTACGCTGCGGGTACCCGGCGGGTACCAAGCCCTGCCTGCCCTCTGCTCGCAGCCGGCAGACCAGAGCATCCTACAGCACTGGGCACGTCCAACGCCCTGCTCCAGGAATGGCCACCTCATTCCTCATTGCTGTAGGAATTTGGGAGCCCAGATCTCTGCTTCCCTGTCTGGCTGAGCTACGCTACTGATTTCAAAAGCTCCTGACGAGACAGAGACAGACAGCGAAGCAGGACACTCCACCTAACTTCAGATGTCTCCTGTGCAGGTGTCACAGCCCGAGCAACACATCAGCCATGTGGAGCACCGGCCCTTCAGGACCTCCCAGATCCACCTGCAAGCACCGGTTTCTCTTACAAAGGCTGCCCTGCTCCACCTGCAGCATCTCCATCCCAGAGCCTGCCTCCTACCCACGCCTGTGGCCGCACAAGCCTCGTTTCCTTGTCAAAACTGTCCGAAAGCAAGAAGCAGCTCCGGCTGCAGGTCCCAGGGCGGGAGGGAGGCTTCCTGCAGGTCCCACCACCAGCAGAGCTCCCAGGAACCAGCCCCCTCCGCCCCGGGGAACGCGCTGCCTTTCCCCGCCGACTCTAACCTCAGGGGTCCAAGGAAGCTTTCTCACTGAACTATTACCCTCATTAAGTGCAATATATCTGCTAATATTAATCATCTGCAAATAAATCCACACGTTCCAGCACTTGGTATGCTGTTATCAGACCAGAAGATAAACAGCTCAGCAGTCCATGCACCCAGGACTCCATGTTTGACTCAGGGGAGCCCCTGTGGTGTCTTTCCATCTCCCAGTGCCTCCCGGTTTTCCAGGCAGCCCCAGCGCTCCCCAGACACTCGTCCATGCCCCGCACATCATCCTGGCCGGTCCCTTGGTAGACACAACCCAGCAGAGTGGCTTGGGCCACACACGGTGAGTTTGGCCAAAGCAGAAAGAGGCAGAATCAGAGTTATATTTATAGTTACTGAAAGTGGAATTTGACCAGGACTGCACCTCCCGTTGCAAGAAATGCCAAAGGACCATCGGTGGCTGTACGGGGCTGGTTTCTCCATAGGGCAAGACCTTGTAGTTTCCTGATCACACCCACCGGGACTTTGGAATAGCAGCTCTTGCAATGGGGAGCTGCCAGCCCTCCCCGCCAGCTCGCGTGTCCCCACACAGCGGGAACGGTGGTGAGTCTGTCTGTGCGGGAGGGACACCTGGATTTGAAGGGGACAGAGCAAGCCTGAAGGTCTCGTGTAAGTCATCCCCTGTGGGCAAATTACCTTGCACAGGACTGAGAACTTCCTCAGGTTTTGCCAATTCTGGTTGGGCAAGAAACCCGACCAGTTGGACTTCTGCCCTGCCAATGTCCCAGCCCAAGCCCCAAGCAACTGCACCACTGGGTCCCTTTGGCTGGTTTGGTTTTGCATCCCAGTGTAACTGCATTTTACTGTCTGTCTGCCAGGGATCAGTGACATTGCCTTGGACCTGGCATCCCCGCTGCTGACCTTGCTGGGTCCTACACAACGTGCCTGTCCAGGGCCTGATGCAAAGAGCAGAGAGCTCGGAGGACGAGGAGCACCAGCAGCCTCCTCGCCTGGAGCCGTTCCTGTTTCACTCATGCAGGGAGCCAGCTTTGGGATTTCACTTTTCATACCAGCTAGATTGAAATGAAGCTGACGTTGCTCCCAAAGCTCAGAGCTGGGCTGGTCCCTGAGGTGAGACCTGTCCCCGCTGGATGCACAGACTGGCTGCACGGCCTCTCTGCTTGGCAGCTCCTCTTTTTCAAAGGCACATGGCTGTGATTAGAGTGGAAGCTTAAATTCAGGACTCTCTGGTCCCATTCCAAGCTCGGATACTGATCTCAAAGAGGTCATTTACCCGCCATGCCCACGGCCACTCCTCCAGCTCCACAGCTCTGCCCACACTGAGGTGTCAGTTTAGGAAAACAAGGGGAAAAAAATCTTTCATTGGTGGAGCTCTGCTAGGAAAAGTGCCAGTTCAGTGATGGCAAAAAAAGTCCCTTTTAGTGTTAGTTGATTGTCCAGGCAGTTTAGCAATGCCAGCATGGCTTCTGCAGCAGAGATGCTGTCTCCTCTCTGCGGTGCCTTGCGAGCAGGGCCCCTGCGGCTGGGACCTTTGGGTGCTGGTGCCGGGGCTCCCTGGATTGCCCCGCGGCAAGGACCACCGCCTGCACTTGTGGACTGGTCCTCCTGCCATGTCACATGTTTTCCGTTTCAAAGGGCTCCATGCATATCAGACTGCCCTTTAAATAAAACACTTGATATGGGTTATTAATGATATTTACAGGGTAATTGCTTGGCAATTATTACCTCTGTCTGGCAATGAATCAGCCCCCCTTTCCTCTGGCACCCTCTGGGAGAGTGTTCCTTTGGCATGTTCCGGACACAACAATTCATTCCTATAAGATGAGGTTTCTTGGCAGTAAATGTTGATGCGTGCACAAGGTACCAGAGATTTTTACTCTGACAGCCTCTGGGAGCGAGCAAAGGCCACACCATTGCCTTCTCCCTTCCTCCACCCCAGCCATGTCTCCCTCCTTCTCCCCGCTCTCTCAGTGCCCTGCCTTCTCTCTCCCCTCTCCCTTTTCCCATCATTTTCCCCACACAGAGGCCAACAAATGCTCAGAGGTAGCAGGACATCCCACCCGCCCTGCGTCCGCGCTTTGGGCTCGCACCTGGAGCAGGGAGGGCCGCAGAGCCGTCCCCCATAAACAGCTCGTGCCGAGCTGTCCTTGGGGACAACAGGAACATGAAAGATCAGTTCCTTCCACAGCAAATAACCCCCTACAGCTTCCTTCTAGTGGCCTCTTCCTCCGATGATGTCCCCTGCTGATGTCCCTATCCATCTCATCATCTGCTGGTACCCAGCTCCTGCACTCTTGAATCCCTCTGGGAGGAAAGGAGACCACGAGCCTGGACACAGCTCGCACAGATGTGCCAGCATGGGTTGGGGACGTGGCGGCAGGAGGGGACGAGCCCCTTCCCCTAGTCTGAGCTCCCTGCCAACACGCATGTCACACCAGTGCCTTTTTCAGCTCAAAAAGCTGCATTTCTGGAGACATTGGCAAATTCCCAGGCCAGGAGGTTGATACCTTTGGGGGGTGGCCCCCAAGTCTGCAGCTCCCGGACAGCCCATCCCAGAGCCTCCCCGCTCCATCCCTGTCCACTGCCAGGGGTGTTGGAAGAACTTGTCAAACTCTCCTCCGGACGAGCACGTGGCGCAGGTGTGGCTCCTGCCTGGGGACCGTGCTTGCAAGGCTGATGACAGACAGCCCAGCCTGATCCGCACCGGCACATCCCCGTGCCGCTGAGGGCTTCAACCTCTTCCCCGTGCAGGGGAACGGAGCCCGCGCCCTCTCTCCTGGGCAGGCAGCGGGGGCTTCGCCTCTCTTTCCCACTCCTCTCATCCCTTTGAACCTGGAAATAAGAAAGAAACCGCTTTCCCCTGCCAATCCCATCTTCAAAGCCCGAGCGGCGGGGTCCGGCGCTGGCACAAAGCGCGCCATTGTCCCTTCCCGAGGCGGAGAGTCGGCCAGAGGACAAAGGCCGGGGAGACGCTACCCACCGCGCCAGGAGGCTTGCCCAGGCCAACAAAAGCATCTTCTCCTGCCCCGAGTCCGAATCAGGCGAGGGAGGGGGCCCGGGGTGACGGTGAATATGAGCTATTGTCACTGAGAGCCCGGAGCACGGAGGGACCTGCAAAGGTGATCAAACGGCCCAAGCCTGAGCGGGAAGGGGTGGGGCGAGGGGGGACATCCAAAAAAGCCCTTGTCCCTCTTCAGATCTCCCCTTATCTCCCCTGGCTATCTCCTGGGCTTAGCCTGGGTGTACTTGCTTGCAATTACCTCCTACAAGCCAATCAGGCGCCGAGCACAGCCCTCGGTCCCCTTGACTGAGGTGATTTATAAATGACTCACTGGCTTATTTAAGCACAGACCTCTGCACACCTCCTTGGGAGCACCACTCTGCCTGGGCTTTCTTGCCACATCTGCAGCTCCCCTCGCAGAATCGGCCCTTTCTCCGCCCGGCGAGGCGCAGGTAACCCAGCTCCAACAATCGTGCTCTTTGTCTGGGTGGGCGTGGGGGATTTACACTCCGGTTGCACAGCCACTGGGTGTGAGTTTCAGTATTTGGAGAACTGGTACTTCTTTTTTTTTCCCCCCTTCTCTTTTTCTCCCTCCTTTTGCAAAGGGGATTTGCAGCAGCAGATTTACTCAGGAATTAGCAACACCAACGATCCAAGAGCTTGATTTATGAAGAGAGGCTGGAAGAGCCAAATATGTGAATTAATTATTGCTAGAATAAATCCTGCCATCTTATCCTGGCTGGCTCCTGCTGAGATCTGTAGGGGGATTTTCCTGGTATAGGAGAGGCACTACTGATGAGAGACGCTCTGTTTCTGGATCCTTGTTATGATCAGAACTTTCTGTGCATGGGACTATGTAAATCGGTCCTCGCCTCGAGGATGTTGCAGCCCAAATTAGACTTTGCACATCCAGGCACAGCAAGAAAGGATGCGGAGCCCGGTGCCGGTAGGCAATGGTTGAGGAACACCCGTTGTGTACAGGAATCTAACCTAGGCAAGGGGTCTTTGGACTGCAGGGTCTCCAGCTCCTCCCAGTGCCATTTCATGGGATGTTTAGGTCCAGTTTGGGCAGGCCCCCTCATATATAGGCAAGAGAAAATATCCTCATAAGCCTGCTCCATTGCGGTAAACTGCTGTTCATGCAGCTAGGATGCTTTCTGCTCTGCCCTGATAAAATTTGCCCACACCTTATTTGTAAGCAAGTTGAAAACTTAAGCTAGGGATCTGTCCTACTTTCCTTTGAAGGCAAGTCCTTGAAGTGACATTTGTTGCTGGCCACACAGTATTTCTGCCCCTGGTCAGAGATTTCCAGTAGAGAAATGCTCTCCCATCCTCTGCCTCTGGGGAAGGATGGACTGGGTGACCCCAGAGGTGTTTTTCCTTCTCCAAGAGCGAATCCGCAGGGGCAGGGAGGGTGTGCAGGAGCGAGCTCTCAGCAGGCATCCCGGCTAAGTGTTCGCAGGCAGTGCAAGAATGCTGCAGTCTGCAAACTTTTTAATTCCTTGGGATTTGCATTGCCTACCTGCTCTTCAAAGGCGGAGGGCAAGGTCTGTGTCAGAGGCATGTGGAGAGCAGAGACCGATGGCAGCGAGGGATGCCGAAGTTCCACTTCTCCTTCTGTTAAGTACTTTCCAACCTTCCCTCCTCCCACCCCTATGGCTCTGTGTGCCAAGGGAGCAGCAAGGGGACGGGGAGGATGGACACACCGCTTTCCAGGGGACAGACTCCCTGCCTGCCAAGGAGCTGGCAACGTGATCCCAGCACCGCTGGGTTACACTCGGCAAGGTGACACCGCCGGGGGACTGCAGGGCAGGGAAGCTGGGGGCTTTCGGAGGGCTACGATGGGGCCATATCTGCATCCCGGACCGCAGCACCCCAGGCCACGCGCCCGCTGCCTCACCCCAGCCCAGCCCTCCCTCGGCGAGGCACGGCGCTGGATGCAACTGCAAAAGTAATGGAGAGTGAGGGTGGGGTGGAGAACAAGTGGGTTAATCAAACAAATCACAGAAAGAGCGGGCCAAATCTGGGCTCGTTTATCCCAGTGTCAGTGCAGAGCAGATCCCCCATGCCCACAGCATTTGCTGCATTTACAACAGCATTAAAAAGAGCAGAAGCTGAGCTGCCGAATATACGCATTTTACTTAATAAACACCCTTTGAGCCAAACACTTTGGCTTCACCTTCAGAAGCTGGCAGATGTCTGCAGATCTTATTATTCTGGTTACCAAGTGCAGAGCTAGTTTGGTTAGAAACTCATGTGAAGTGGTACATCAAACATTGGCACTGGCCCAGCGACGGCAGAACAAGAGCACAGTGCAGTGCTCCTGCCCGGTGCCTGCGCTGGGCTGGGTCGCTTAAAACAAGAAAAGGGCCATCTGCCTTATGGAAATCACCTATTTAACACTCCAAATATTTAATCTAAACTAAAAGAAAACATTGATTTAATGCCTGGCTGCTCCATGGCAAAAGTGCAGGAGTGGAGGAAGGGGATGGCTGCTCCCGAGGGGGACGTTAAAGCTGAGGCTGCAGTGTGGTGCAACGAGATGGGAAGGTGGGAGCTGGAGGGAAGCAGAGATGTCTCCTCCCTGCCCCTGCACCCGCGGCGTACGGCTCCCTCCGGGCCCCAACACCGTCAGGCAGGGCCAGGTAGCACCTCCGGCACCTCTCCCCCTCCTTCGCCCTCTCCCTCTCTCTCTGGCTCTTATTCCACCAGCCATCACGATGGTTCTTGCATGCTGCTCGTGGAAAATTGATTGAAACAGCTAAATTTTTACTGAACCTTATGGACTCTGGCATTTTGCCTTTTCTGAGGCTAAAAGCCATTTTTGTGGTAGGATATTTTTCATAACTGATCTATATGCTCTCCTAGCATCAGCCTCTTCTATTTCCAAAGGGCAGAGGTTAAGAAAAAGATAAACCCCATGGCCAAATGTTGTGTGTATTCGGCGCGTGGTGCTGTGCGTGCAGCGGCTGCTCAGCCCCTGAAACATAAGCACTGCTTCCCTGCTTCTGCCTCTTCCCCTTCCCCAGATTACTAGGAAAGATGTTTTTACCAATATACTTGTGCCAGAAATGTGGGACTATAGATACGGCTTCACCACTGCAAGGTGCTTTCTTCCTGAATCAGTTCATTTGTTGGTGAACCCTATGGCAATTCAGAGCCAAAGGTAAAACTCAATTGGATCAAAGCAATTTTAACTAGGAGCAAAAAGGTGTGCCCAGTCAAAGGGCCCAGCTGAAGATGCTAACATGAATGAACGTTCTGGGGTGCCCTGGTGACGAGCTGCCAGTGTGGCCAGTGTCGCCCATCAGCCAGACTCGCTCCTGGCCTGTCCCTGATGCCAGGAGGTGGAAGAGAGTGAACAAGCTGGGAGCACGGGGGCGGATCTGCTGGGCTGATCGGCGCCCGATAGCAGAGGTGAATTATACAACATCCTTTTGAAATACCTGAACTGACTGACAGCAGAAACCTCCTTTTCCTCCTGCCTGTGTGCTTTGCGAGCCCAGCTCGACACCGGAGGCGTGAAAGGGAGAGGGAAGCGGGTGTGAGGCAGGAGGGTGAGGCAGAGTTCAGTCCGGGGGGAGCACCCAGCACCGCAGCACCCGGCACCGCAGCATCTGGCACTGCAGAGCCCAGCACTGCAGCTGCCCTGTCCTTCCCCGTGCCATGCCTCGGCGAGGAAGCACAGCACAGGCTTCAGGGGAGGAGGTGACGGCTTCCTCGCCTGACCTTGCAAGACTTGGGCCCTTTCACCATGTTGCCCCAGGGCTCCCATGGCACCTGCAGCCGAGCCGTGAGCGGGAGGCTGGGAGTTGCAGCAGACGCGGTGCTGAAGGCACTGATTCAGGGGAACAGGAGTCAAGACCTTGTCCTGGTGTCGCAACCAAACCCTTGCACCTGTGCTTGCCTTCTCCAGGCAGACCTTGTCTCCGGGGGTAGGGGAGAGCTGATTTTTATAACTCTTTCTTGGGCAATGGAGCTGGGAGAGGGATGTTTTTGATGAAGATTCCCCCAGGATTTGGAAGAGACCAGACCTCTGAACTCCATCGGTGGAGAAGCAATCAGCAAGGAGATCTGCGTGTGCATCGCCTTGTGCAAGGAGAAGGGGGGCTGGAGAGGGGGCAGACAAAGGGGGGAACATTATTTCCAGAGCACTGATTTTTTTCTCCCTAAAACGTAGCAGAGGCATTCCCTGGGCTCTTGCACTGCGATCAGTTTGGGCTCTTATAAGGCCCTTACACGCACCGCATAAGGCAGTAATCAGATTGCTTTCCCACTAAATTTTGACTCACGGTCCTTGGACTGGAGTCCCTTTTCTGTGCCTACGCCAGCACAGGGAAGTGGCTTTATGCCAATGGCTCCTATCAAGACTGGCCAGAAACTTCAATGTGACTTTCCTCTTCCCAAACACAGCTATCACCAGCACAGGGACAGAAGATAAGAGTTTAGTAAATGCATTTGCAAGATGAACACTGGGAAAAAAGGTCTGTACTTGGCATGCACAGGCTGGTTTGGGACTGGCAGGGCAGGGATCAGCCAGGTATGAACTGGTGGGACCCAGCTGATGACCTACTGGGACAATAGCTTTCACCCACATCGTATTCTTGGAGTGAAGCAGTTCTGCCTTCATTTGTCACTTGCTCCAAGTATCATGTCACAGTTATGTACTCAGTGTGTCACAATTTCTCCAAAACCCCAGGCTCAGTAGACTTAGTGAGGCGAAACTTCACATTTCTCCGCATCATCCACCCTAGCCAACACATTGGAGGAACGGGCTTCCTGAAACGCTTGTAACGGGGGCTCCGCACTCGGAGCTCTTCCCCCCAGACCTCATCCTTTATTTCCATGCCCACGCTGGAACAGAGCTCTTGAAAAACCTGGTCCCAGCAATGCAGCAATTTACTGGGACTGTGCTTTTCTTTCCGCACACGTTGCACTGCTGCAGTGTCCTGCCTCAGCTGCAGGATTTAAACCAGCTCTGCAGCTTGCTGTGGTCTTCTCCCATCAACACCAGGACAGCTGGGTTTGCCTTTTGTTCAAGGAGCAGTCACACAGCTCGTTCTCTTTAATTCCGAATCTCAGAGGTTTAACCTGATGTTTGATCTAGGGCAAGGCCAGTGATAAGCCCAGTCAAGAACTTGACTCTGTCCGAGACGCTGACATCATTAGCCTGTTTGTTTAAGATGGAATTTAATCATGGGGATATTTTTACCTCTATACTTGCCTTGTTTATTATTTTTCCTGATTGCCAGCACTTTTGCTCAGCAGGGGAAATACTTTAAAGAGCTGTGATATAATTGGCTGATTGTCTGATGGCAGGCGCGCTGCTCGGCAAGTGATGGGGCCGAGAAATAAAGCTGAGAGAGACTTCTTGCACCAGAAACTCAGTGGGGTTTATCACCCCTTAGAAGCCTGTCGCTGGGCCTGGACCTGGGCTGCAAAATATTCACGAGGGAGAACTGGAAATCTAGAGCAGAGCCGTGGGGCTGGGACCTGGAGAAAGGCTGGGCACGCTGGGAACCTGCTCAGCAACAGGATCTGGAGCAAGGCTATAAGGCAGGGACAAGACTTGTGCAGACTGACGTGGGAAAACCAGGGACTGACCATTTGTCAGATGGGCTGCTGGTATGAGCGTGGAGACTGGGAAAGAGCCTAGGACACTGCATAGTCTCAGTCTGCACCAGTCCTCCAAAAGGTAAAGCTTGTAATTGCTCTTGGAAGGGTATCTCTAGCTGAAAAGGAGCAGCAGGGATGGCAGTGTGTGCACGCCTGCAGAGGGCACTGGATTAAGCACCCGGTGATGCGGGAAGAGGGGCACGTCTCCTCTTGCACCTAGCTGGCCCTCCAAAGACACGGGCTGGGGTCCCTCCTGAGTCAGCGCGGGTGCAGATCAGAGCCTGGAATCAGAACCACACCATTGCTGGAGCTGTTTTACAGCAAACTGCACTCGATTGCCCCTGTGATCACTAAAGCATCCACTGCAGGAGTGGGGTTGATGACCTCCCTTTCTAAACCCATCAGCTCCTATTTGCATAATGATTCTGTTGACCTAAATTCTCCCAAAAGTTTCGGCTGCCTGCATCATACTTTCCTTCCTGCCCTGGATTGCCGGGCCACTCTGCTACACGTTACTCATGTCTTCCAGCCCCCACTCCGAGGTAACTGCTTATCAGCAAGGACTGACATTAGTCCTACAGATGGACATTTTGCTCATCCTGGTTCCACTGAACCCAGTGTCATGGTGTGCGCTGACTTCAGCAGTACTCACAGTGCCAAAAGAGGAGAGGGGAGGACCTGGTACGTTCAAATCACTCCATAAGCTCTGAGCAACCTGGATGTTGTTTCTTGATATGTTCTCCTGCCTGAATCACCAGCTTTTTCCACCCCCTACTCCTGTGTTGGGCAATGACCCACTTAGATACACGCCATGCCACAAATAATTACCGAGATCCTTGTTTTATATCTGACCACTTCCTCCTTCCACCCCCAGCCTCTCCAGTTCGTAATGATTCTCCCCTCTTCCCGGGCATTGCTGGTCATAGTGAAATAAGGGCTCTCTGAAGTTCATCATCTTTCTCTGGTGAGACCCAGATACTGGGCAGGACTAGTCCATCCGGATGTTTTGGCATCTTCATCACTGAAACGGATTAGCAACGGTTATCGTTCTGCGCATCACTTCCTAGAATAAACCAAGGACTCATCCACAGCCTCTCACGGCGAGTGAGAAATAGGAAGGCTGCTGAATGCAAATGAGAGCCCATCCTCGGATGGAAACTGCCCTTAATCACGGTGCCAGTAGCTACCATTGCACACTGCGTCAGGGCTGCCCGGCGTTGCAAAGTCTTGCCAACCCCACCAGCAGATGGTGAAACTGAGGCATGAGAAAGGTCAAGTGATTTGCCCGAGGCAAAAAGGCAGTCACTGGCAGAGCTAAGATTAACACCCATGCTCATCTGCCAGACAATCCAGGAGGTGGTCCAGTCCCCTTCACGCGGCATCGCTCATTAGCATCACCTCCAAATAGCTGGTAAAAACTCCCTGTGCCGGGGAGCAGCAGCCCCCGGTGCTGGGAGAAGCCACTCCCAGGACCTGCCTCTGCGCCACGGGAAACTATTTAGGGTGGAGATGTTTGGGGAGGGCTCCCAGACGCTGGAGGTGTCCGGTCTGTTATACCGCAGGTGGGGCCAGCTCCAGTCACATTCTTGGCTTTGCTTTTTCTTTTTTCTGGGAAAATTTTAAATGATCCAGAGATGAACCACGCCAGGCCTCGCTATGTCATCGAACGTCCTGCATATTCGGTCAGCCTCTTCGACGAAGAGTTTGAGAAGAAAAGCAGAAGTTACCCTGTTGGGGAAAAATTGAAAAACCTTTTCAGGTAACATAGAATGTTATAGCTGGGGCAAATCTAAACCAGACTTGGTCTGGATTTGGGATATAATTCAGACCCGGGGATATAATTTGGATCTGGGGATATAATTCCCATTTTTATTCTGGGAAACCTTCTCCATGATCCTCAGGGCTTTGATGGATGAAAGGCACAGGAGAAATGCAAATTGTACAGTAGCAAGTGAAACTGGTTACTCTTTTCACTGCCTCAGCTGTTACACTGTAAGGCACATAAGCAGAACAGTTTGCACTAAGTGCATTTGGGATTTGCGTTTCTGTTTTCCAAATTTTTTAAGAATGAAAAAGGTATAGTTGGTGATGTAGGTATGAGTGCGTGGACTATTTCTTTAAGCTTTCCGGCTGGGATTTCCTTTTATCAACTTTCTGATTAAAAACAATACTGGCTTTCCTTAAATAAAGATGATTAATCCTGCTGCTTGTTGTCTTGGAAATCTATCTCCATTCTTTGGAAAAATGAAGGCAGTAATACAGGAAAGAGAGAACATGTATGTTAGCAGGCAGAGATGTGAGATGCTGCATGTGTCAACCCAGAAGCAATCTTCTTCTTTCAGACACACTTGGGGTTTTTTGACCAAGCACCTGAAAAAGTTCACCTTTGGCTCTGTGCAACTGCCCTGTGCATCTCTGAGCTGTGCTTCGTCCCTACAGCTCACCTACCCCCATCGGAAGGGTGTTAGAAACAAAGACTCAGGACGCAGGGGAGCTAAATCCTTCGCTCTGTGCAGGTTCTCCTTCCAGCTGTGGCAGCATTGGGGACCTCCCCCGGAGTCAGGAGCATCCCCACAATAATCCTCCACGGCATGTCCAGCTAGTTAACTGCAAGAGCCCTGCACTCGCAGGGAAGGGCTGTGCACCAAACATCAGGCTCAGGATTTGGTGTGGGAGAAATGCTGAGACATTCCTAGGAAGATCCTTCCTTGCTTCCTTGCTTGCTCACTTCCCAGCTTGCTTCCTTCCTTTCTTCTTTACTTATTTGCATTTTTTTTTGTCTCCTCTAGATGTTCAGCTTCCAGATTCAAACTCATCCTCTTTAGCCTGTTCCCAATACTTGTGTGGCTTCCCAAGTATAAAATTAAGGAATACATTTTGTCCGATGTTCTCGGTGGGCTCAGCGCGGGGACGATCCAAGTGCCACAAGGTGAGACACAATGCCTTTCGGCGTCACCGCGAGGGGATAGCGCTGTGCCAGCTCAAGTAAAGGTCTGCAGATGACAGTCTGTGGGGGTTAGCTACCTTTACTGCTGACATGTATAAACCCAAGCTCTACCTCCTAGATGGTTGTCCCTGTATTTTTCCACGGAGCCCTTCCCTGCTCTCTTTGGCCTCTCCTGCCCAGAAAGCAGCAGTCTGTGCTGGCCGCAGCAGCTCCTTGGAGCTGATGTGAGTGCGACCAGGGCCGGGGGCTGATGCCAGCTGCACAGACCTGGGTGACCTCCCCGTCTCCCTTGTGTTTTCCAGGGATGGCCTTCGCGCTGCTGGCCAATCTGCCTCCCGTCAACGGGCTCTACTCCTCCTTCTTCCCCTTGGTAACATACCTCTTCCTAGGCGGTATCCATCAGATGGTCCCAGGTAAGGGTCTGCAGAGCAATTGTCTGCACAAGGCAATTAAACACCAACTGGCTGGGAACACCCAGTGTGTCCCAGAATAGAGCTGTTTGGGCATGTTTGGTTCGTCAGGGGTTTACGGGATCCCTGAGTCTGGCTGCACAGCAGGATCTCACCCCAGTGAACCGCTGCTCCATCCCGCCGCGGGGCTGGCTGCGGCGATGGGCTGGGTGTCTCTGTCTGGACAGCCTAACCTGTCCAAGTGCCTTCCAGGACAGGACGCTCTCTAGAGAAAACTACTGACATCACTGTGTTGTGCTGTAGGTACTTTTGCAGTCATCAGCATTATTGTTGGGAATGTCTGCAATGAGCTGGCTCCAGAGTCGGACTTCCAGTACTTCAACCATACTACCAATGAGACCAGCGTGAATACCACAGCCCTGGAAGCAGCCAGGCTGGAGATCTCTGCCACATTAGCCTGCCTGACAGCCATCATACAAGTAAGGACTCGCTGCACCGCCTGTGCTGTGTCCCCTGGCCAGAGCTGACCCACACGGAGTCAGCCGAGCTCTCTCCTTGGAGCAGAGATGGTGGTAGCAGATGCTTAAGAGGCCCCACTTCTGATGCCTCAGCACAGAGGTGTTGGGGGGATCCTGCCCCAGCTGCAGTTTTGGTGTGAAATTCTCCGAATGGACTAGCCAAGGGTGAGGCCAGCCCCTGGGGCAGGATCGCAGGCAGTGATGTCGCCCCGGCACGCTGCAGCTCTCCTCTCCCCATCCCCGCTCCAGGACAGCTCAGCCCTGCCTGCACCGCGGCTGCGTGGGAGGGATGCGCCCGCTCTCCCGGCGGAGCAGCCTGCCCGACACGGGCACGCTCAGGCTCCGCACCTCGCCCTTTCAGGCTGGCATGCTTCTAATAACGCCTTGTCTGTCCTACCCTAGCTGTGCCTGGGATTCGTGCAGTTTGGCTTTGTTGCTATCTACCTCTCAGAGTCTTTCATCAGGGGCTTCATGACAGCAGCAGGGTTGCAGATCCTCATCTCCGTGCTCAAGTACGTCTTCGGCTTGACAGTCCCGTCTTACACCGGGCCCTTAGCTATCGTCTATGTAAGTGGGTGCTCTGGACAGGGGCCTTCCCTGCTCCTCCTCCCCCAGTGACCAACACACCGCAGGCATCGCAGCCACCCATGAAGGGAAAGGGGGGCTCAGAGAGAAGGAGAGGGTGGAGGGAGGGGGAATACGGCTGTCTGCACCGCTCCCAGCCCAGCACACCTATGCTGCTGCCATTGTATTTCCTATACAGCATTATCCGAGCCCTTGTCTGCTAGTTTCTAATTAGAAATAATGAAATGGGTCTGGGATTTGGGGAGAATATGAACTGTGTTGCTTTACAGCAGGAGTCTCGCACAATTTTTAGCAACAGAAACTTTTCCTCTGAGCAGGTTTACCCATTCCTGGGCTTTCCTGCATCTTCCATGGATGCATCCTCCGTTGATGCAGCCAGAACTGCATTTAACCAGACAGCACAGACCCAGGGCTGGTTGCTGATCTCTCAGCACCAGGTTTTCTAGCACTTCTCTCACCCTTGTCACATCTCAGGGTGTTTGCAGTTGATTATGGCAACAAGTGTTCTCCACTGTGCTGTCCATGTTGGCCACAGTCTCTGGTTCCCCATGACACCTTCTCCTCTTCTCTCCCCTTTAGACATTCATTGATATTTGTAAAGGTCTGCCCAAAACCAACGTGGCCTCCCTGGTCTATGCCTTGGTCAGTGCTGTACTCCTGTTCATTGTCAAGGAGCTCAACCTAAAGTACATGAAAAAGATCCGGATGCCCATCCCCATGGAGATCATCATTGTAAGTGATGCTGTCCCTTGGACCCTCCCAGAGACAGTCCCTCCCCTCGCCTTGCAGCCCTGGGACACCCGCTCCTGCTCACAGAGGGCCCATTGTGTAGAGCATCTACACAGTGAAGATGATGTGACCCCCCCATGGCTTGGGGTTAGAAATGGGGCCATCCTCATGGAGGATACCTCTGATGCCCAGCTCGTCCCTGCTAGACTGTACCTGCATCCTGGTGATGCTGAGGATGAGGAACATAACTCCTGCTGGGGAGGTTCTCTCCTTTCCTAGCCCGAATTTGGTGCTAATTTTCTACGGTCAGCCCCAGGAGCACAGCAAGCTTCGTGCTTCTGACAGAGCTCATTCTCCTTTCATTCTCTGCACTTTCAGGTAATAGTTGCGACGGCAATCTCCGGCAGCTTTAACATGCCCGAGAAGTATGGCATGCCAGTAGTTGGGAAGATCAGCATGGGGTAAGTGCGTGTACAGGTCTGACTCAACTTCCAGATAATTTTTCTTCCTCCTCCTCCTGCAGCCTGGAAAACACCTCACTCTTCCCTGCTGCATGACGGTCCCCTTCCAGGACTGCCAGGCAGCACTGCTGCTCCCTCTTACACAACTGCCACCATCCACTCACGCTGTCCACAGCGTAGACACGGATTATGTCATTCCTGAACACACAAGCTCCTCACCCACTTCACCGGCCTCTCGCCTCTGCTCTGTGTGCAGGTTCCCAGTGCCAACCCTGCCCCTGGTGAACAAGTGGAAAGACATGATCGGCACAGCTTTCTCGCTTGCCATCGTGAGCTACGTGATCAACTTAGCCATGGGGAGAACGCTGGCAGCCAAGCATGGCTACGACGTGGACCCCAACCAGGTAACGCTTGGTCTGGAAGGACGCAGTCAAGGACCGTTCCCCTTGCTCTCAGGCGTGAAAGGAAAACCTCGCTGCATGAATGGGAAGCTTTCAAACGTGCTGTGCTTAAAACAGACGTGCTGCTCCCATGCACGCAGGCTCACGTGGCAGCTTGCCATGTAAGGGTCAAAAGGACATGGCAGATCCATCTCCCATGGGCTGGAGAGAGCCTGCAAAAGGGAAGACAGCCTTAGGTTGAGCTGTCTGCTTTGCTCTCCCCCAGACCTGAGGCTTCAGCCCTGAGTGCTGGCACTGACAGCATTTTTGCAGGTTGTTGGAGCACAACGAGGCACACGTATTTCTCACTGAGCAGAGAAAGACCTGGATTCCTGCTGTGTCACCTAGATACTGTGAGAGGCAGGACATTAAATAATCCTCTTCTGTCATCACTGGCACCGTGGCAGCTTTCAATAACAGCCACACATACCACATGAAGCCCTGCCCTTAGTGTGTCAACAGATGACAAAGTGTTTATGTGGAATTGTGCTTCCAGGTTTCCCTGCTATACCAGAGCCCATCCCAGATCTTCCTGGAAGGAAAGGGTCTGGGACACACTGCAGGGAACCCAGGTCCCCTTCCCTGGCCACACAAATCCCAGACTCGGGCACCTGCCCTCCTGCCGGGCAGCTCACAGGCATCGGCGGGGCAGGACGGGCAGTTGTGCTTTTTGATGACCACGTTCCCCCCTCTCCGCAGGAAATGCTGGCCCTGGGCTGCAGCAACTTCTTTGGATCCTTCTTCAAAATCCACGTGATCTGCTGCGCTCTCTCCGTCACTCTCGCCGTCGATGGGGCAGGAGGGAAATCACAAGTTAGTACCTCCTCTCTTCCCTACGTGACCCTACTTGACCACAAACCCCTGTAGCTGCTGCATGCTGCCAGCCTGACATCGCTGCTGCAAGTCTGGAGAAGCTCCGTATATGTGTGTTTCACGTTACTGTTGTTGAAGCAGAGTTTTCTCCCTCCCCAACCCCATTTTGTTCCCTGGATGGTTCTTGGGATTGGTCACAGATGTAGGGTTGTAAATCTGCATTCCCAGTCTGGCTCCCCCAATTGAGCAGAGCTACCACGTGAGAGAATTTTGGGGTTATCTGTGAGATCTGCAAAATCCTAGCCTATTTCTCAGAGGCAATCATCAGCTCACATAAAATACTGCAGTGACAAGTGCCGTTGGGTGAAGCAGCAGGAGAGGAAAGACCCAGAGGGGGTTTAGGAAGCCCCTGATGATTGCTGAAGTAATTTCTTTCTCTCTTGCAGGTGGCAAGTTTCTTTGTGGCCTTGGTGGTTATGGTGACCATGCTGGCTCTGGGGATTTACCTCGAACCTCTTCCAAAGGTAACACGAACATCTGTGCAAACGGCGCGGCCATTGCGTCACATACTCAACACAGCCAAGCGAAGGCAGTCTTGCTCCAAAAACCCCTGATGCAAACTGCTGCACAGTGCAGTTTGTTCCTGGCCCGGGGTCCTGTTTGCACTGAGTCTCTGGAAGCAAGAATAGTCAAAATTATTATGTTCAGATCCAAGTGAGATCTTTGTGAGCATCACCCTTTCCCATTCCCTTGTGGTAACTGGATCGAGGAAGGGAGACGCTGCAGAAAGCATCTGCTGCCAAACGTGGCACATCCACACTGCACATCCACATCCTAGCTGACACGGTCCCCTCTCCTCCGCAGTCTGTCCTGGGAGCCCTCATCGCAGTGAACCTGAAAAACTCCCTCAAGCAGCTGGCTGATCCCTTCTACCTGTGGAAGAAGAGCAAGCTGGACTGCGTGAGTGCCTGGGGACGGGTGGGAGGCGTCCGCCTGCCTTCGCTGGCAGCTCAGCCCACGGCTGCGCGAGGCGGAGGCAGGGCGAGCAGGCTAACCCCCCGGCAGGCTTTTGGGGCCAGGAGGGCTGTATGTGTCCCCTGCAGAAGGTGGGTTTCGCTCTCTCGATGTGGCCATGCTTCCATCCCCTCGCCAACGAGGTCCCGAGCAGCGGCGGAGCCTGTCCTGCCCAGCTGAGCACTCTCCTGCTTAGCGCACATATCAGAGAAGCCTGAACTATTACCTGCTCTGTTTAAATGCCAATCAACTGCGGGAGCCTGTTTGCCCAGAACTAGCCAAACCGGCCCTGCTCAATATCTAGGAGTCATGACTTAAAAACTCACACAATAGCCCTCCAGGGTGAGGAGAGCCCTTCACAGCGATAAGGACTCCAGGCACTGGTTGATGTATAAACCCAGGCAGGGGGTGCGGGGGAGTGAGAACGGAATTTGGAAATGTCTGACATAAAAAGACAGTGTTTGAACAGGACTCCCACAGCTGAGTGGTGTGTGTGGACACTGAGCCAATATCCTGTCAGGTCCCGACAAACCGCCTTATCGGAGAAATCAGGAGTCCAAAGGGGCTGACCTGAGTCATCAAGAGCTTTCCCAAAATACTGTTCAAACAGGTGCCGGAGAGGAGATGGGTTAGCAGTCCAGGCAGAGATTTCACAGGGGTGTGATCATGACGTGAAGGCACGCTCTAGCACAGGGCACGAGCTACAAAAAAATTGGTCCGTGCTTAGGATTGAGCCTGGCAGACCGACCGGACCAGGGACGTGCCAGGTCTGAGCTGACACAGTTATGCAGGCCAGAACCATCGGAGAGGGAAAGTCGCTGGTGGGAAGATGCAGTTCTCTGTCGGGAATTGTTTATGGCAATTTAAGCACACCTCTGAATGGGTTCTGCTGGTGCCTGGTGGGTAGGATGGAAGGTCTGGGTCGGCTATGGCCGTTCACGTCAGGGCTGGTGGAGTTACTGCCCGTTATCGGAGCTCACAGAAGGGAGCACAGACCGAACCCGTGGGCTCCACAGCCCCCAGCCCAACGTCTGGGCAGACACCTGAGCAGACGGGGGACTGAGCGGAGATGCACGGTGCTGCCTGGGGAACGCCTTGCTGGAGTGTCTCTGCCAGACGTGGTCACCACAGCGGAGGTGAACGGCTCTCGGAAACCTCTTTGGTTTGGCCCGTGTGAATCATCTCTCCTCCGTGGCACAGCCAGACCCACTGCCCCGGCTGTGCTGTGTCCCCACTGAGCCGCTGGAACAAAGCTCTTGCTGCCAGCAGCCACAGCCAGCCTACAGGTGCAGGCAGCGTGGGGACCAGGCAGATGCCAATGGAGTGAACCGCATTCCCCTGACCTTAATCTCCCTGGAATTTGAACTAGATTCAGCGTCCTGTCCCAAAATGGGGAACACCATTTCTGGGTGATGTCAGACCATCGGTGTTCATTACCTCAAGTGTGGCTGTGTTTCCGTGCTAACTGCAGGGATCATTCCAAGTCTGGATGGAGGGAAGCCCTTACTTGCCATTTATATGCACCACACACATAAATTAAGATGCTGAAGTCATCAAAGTTACCCTGATTTGTCCAAGGTCAAAGTTAGGTTTTATCAGCCTTGAGGATGGGATTATAATAACCTGATAATGATTCTCAGAGGGCATGTTTATACGCTTAGGCAGGACTAATATCTTTGGGAGGGAGATGCTCGAGTGCTAATGTATAAAAATGATAAATGGCAGAGCTCTGAGCTGAGAGGTGGAGCAGGTTTTGGTATGCTCTGTCATACTTTGTCATCAGATCTGCGCTGTGTTCAGGTCATTTATAGAAGGTGCTCAGACAGTTTTCAGATAGATGCTCATTCCTTCTGAAACGCTCTGATTGACAGCAGGAGCTTTCTTGGGGCTGGGAGCAGTTACTGAGCAGCAGATGGTCTGATCTGCAGGAGCCTTTTCTTGGCTAGATAGGCTGATGCTTTTTGAACTGAATGAGTGGTGCGGGTGTTCACGCAGCTGTGAAGAAACGCACTGGCTGCTTTTACGGCTGAAAAACTGGGGCTTCTGGCAAGCTTCCCAGCAATGATGTTTCACACGAAAGCATGCAATAAACTGTATAATTAGAATAGCTGCACAATTCAGGCCTTGGTCTTTTGATCCTCAGCTGTGTAGTTCTTTGGGTTGAGAATATCAGCACAGAGCCTTTTTCCATCCATCACTGTGCTCCAGCCCGTGGTAGAGTGAAATGACGTGCCATGCTCTTCTCTTTCTGCAGTTGGTCTGGCTGGTGAGCTTCCTGTCCGCTTTCTTCCTGAGCCTTCCCTACGGAGTCGCTGTGGGGGTGGGATTTTCCGTGCTGGTCGTGGTTTTCCATACCCAATTGTAAGTACCGGTGTAGCTACAAAAATCAAAAGAGAAGGACAATCTCCCAGTTGCAGAATAAATGACAGATTATTTTTATAACCGACCTCTGGCCCATGTTTCGAAGGAACGTGCGGCAGGAGCCTGGGGGAGTGCAGGTGTCCTCCCCAGCCCCTGGAATGTGCAAACAGGAATGGCAGGCGCTAATTTACCGCCTGCATTCCCACTCCTGCACGCGGTTAGCGATGTGCACATCCCAAGGCAGGGGGAAGTCTGAAAGTATTTACTGCAGCACGAAAAGCTACCTGCATAGCTCCCAGAAGAAAATCCTGCTCATAAAAGAGCCCCGTATATGTGCAGAGACCGGCGTGAAGTTTTCACACCATTTTTAATCCATCAAAGCCCTTTATTAATATTTCCCAGTCTGGGATCTCAAACTGCTGACTCTTTTTTGCCCTGTAGACTCTGCAGGGATGAAATCTAAGTATTTTCATAAAGCACATTTTCAAATCCTGGTATGGAATGTGAAGCAAAGCAGTTTTCTTCCCCTGAAGCATTTACTCTAATTCTGACCACCTCTTTTCTCCTAGCCGTAACGGCTCTGCCCTGGGCCAAGTAACTTCCACTGACATCTACAAGAACCCTAAAGCCTACAACAAGGTAAGCAGAAGCTAAAGCATCCTCAGAGAAAATGCTGTTCTTTGCCACTGGTACCCAATGTGATCAGGAAACTCAAGTCCATGTTTCTGTCTCAGCGAGGTTGTTTGCTGCTCGTTTAGGGGTGGCAGAAGAGCTGCTGTTGGGTTTGACCTTCCCAGTTATCTGCTGCCCAAACTCCCAGCTCCCCTGCACCCCACACACACCCCATCACGCCTGGTTTCAGCTCTTATCTCTGTTGCAGGTACATGAACTTAATGGGATTAAAATTGTGACCTACTGCTCGCCACTATATTTTGCCAACTCAGAGATATTCCGCGAGAAGATTATAGCCAAGGTGAGCAATGCCCTAACAAATTTCTGCTTGCAGCCAATCCCAAATGGCCGTTGCTCTCTCCTGCATTGCTACGTGCAGATAATTAAGCCTAGGATGACCACGAAAAATGGTCACATCCATCCTCTACTCTTCCATCCTTTTCTCCCTGATCTTCAGGACTGTTTGTAGACCTCATTTTAGAGGTTATGCCTGAATCCTGGCAGGGATCCTCCTCCAAGCTCTGCCACAGCAGAGTCATCCTGCTACTGCAAGTCTCTCCTCCCTGCATGTGCAGGTACCCTCTGTTACTGAAGATGTTGCTGTTGGGTTGCCATCAGGATCACCTCACTCCGCTGTACGGCTGGTGCTGTCCTCCTGTGCCCCGTGCTGGAAAATAGCAGGAAAGAAATAGCAGCCCCTGACCACAGGGCTGAACAGACTGTTTCAAAGAAAACTCTCTCTCTTTTCCACAGACCGGGGTGGATCCTGGTAAAGTGTACTTAGCCAGGAAGAAATATGTGAAACGGCAGGAGAAGGGGGCAGCACAGCCATCAACAAAGCTACCGAAATTCTTATTGAGGCAGAACAAGGTAACTCAGTTTGGGTTCCTGTGTTGATGAATAAGACCCCAACTCCCCATCAAACAGCTCCTCTTGACACAGGATTTTCTGCACTGTCTTCCTAGCCATATTCACCACTTCTTGCATCCTTTCCTTCCCACCCACATCTCCATTCCTCCCAATAGCCAAAACCTTAAGATGCAGGAGAACTGGAAATGGCTGGGAGCAAGAAAGCCATAAAGATGGCTAGAATGGAAACATGGTGAGCAATTTGCTAGGAACTGGGCTTGCCCTTTCTCTAAGGATGCATCTATGTCAGCATTTCAGTTCAAAAGTGCCCTTTTGAAGCACATTTCCCAGTCATCCCAGCTTCATTTGGTTTGCAGTGCTGAGCAGTCTTGAAGCACGTGAACAGGAATCATTTAAAACTAACCTAATGTACTCCAACCCCAAGGGACATTCAGTCTGGCATCAGGCTGGAGTTAGTCTGGACTAAAACACTTCATGCCACTGAATACTTTAGGTGCATTCACATGTCAGGATCTCAGCTTGTGCCAATGGTTGTGCCCTGCCCTGACTGTGCATTTCTGCTTTGCTGTAGACCCTGTCTTTGCAAGAGCTCCAGAAAGACTTTGAAAGCACCTCTCCAACAGACACCAATAACAACCAGACGACTGCTAATGGTGCCAGCATCTCCTACGTCACATTCCGTCCACCTGCCAATGGTGCTGGGCAAGTGC
Organism: Theristicus caerulescens; assembly: GCA_020745775.1. Classification (NCBI taxonomy): domain Eukaryota; kingdom Metazoa; phylum Chordata; class Aves; order Pelecaniformes; family Threskiornithidae; genus Theristicus; species Theristicus caerulescens. The sequence continues at coordinate 448,490 of CM036578.1, forward strand.
ACACCTCCAGTGAGCTGGGCAGCACCACCACTCTGCAAGGAAGCACTTTCAGCGTCATGCCTACAGCAGATGGTGACCCTATGATGACAGCACCGCCCTATATCAGCTTTCACACCATCATCCTGGACATGAGTGGAGTGTGTTTTGTTGACCTCATGGGCACAAAAGCACTGGGCAAGGTTAGTTCTGTACTACAAACATAGCCAAGCAACGTATCACCCAGGTACCTTCTACTCTCTTGGGCAGCTCAGATAAAGATGTTTACCCTCCTCAACAGAAGGTTTGTGTGGCTTTCTCCTTCAGCATCCCCAGGACATGTGTAAAGCCCTGGATAAAAGACTTTATGTCTAAACACAAAACTGAAGCAGCAGTGTTATTAATCCTCTCTCTCCCCTCTCATCCCTTCTAGTTGTGTTCCAGTTATCAGAAGATTGGGATTAAAGTGTTCTTGGCAAACGTGCATGGTAAGAATCCACAAAGAACACATTTCCATGTGATCTTCCCCCGTTTATGTGCTCCTGACAGACAGGAGATCTTTTTGTGCTCTTTATGCAAACCGTGTGAGCTGTCAGCCTTTTGTTGGACCAAACCAGAACAGATGAAAGAAGAGAACAGAAGAAAGGAAACACTGTTCTCTGTGTGTGAAATAGGTCCTTTCATTTGGGAAGTGATATGACTGGAACATCTCCACATTTAGCATGTAGAAAAATAGATCCCTACACTCTCATTTCTGCAGCAAACCTGCTTCTTCCCTATGCATCTCAGCCTTGCTTTAGCTCAGAGGACCACTGTCGGCCACATGCACTCTCAAAAGCTTCCTTCTTTGGTTTCCTTCTTGTTCATGTGCTTTCCCTTTCTTCAGCCCAGGTGTACAATGACATTAGCACAGGCGGAGTCTTTGAGGAAGGAGGCCTGGACCAAAGTCACATCTTCTTGACGATCCATGATGCTGTTTTGTTTGCACTGGCAAATATCAAAGAAGTTGTCCACCCGCCCATCTTAGAAGAGGTAAATTTGCTCCCCGGTCTTTCTCCAGCTCACAGTACTGTACTATTAGGTTTACACACTGCATCAGCACAAAGGAAGAATAACAACTCAACACTGCTCCTAACAAAGTTCTTTATTTATCTCAAGTGGTAAAGGTCTAAATCCAACAAAATATTTCATCGCCTAATTCTCACATATGTGCCAAGTACCTACTGATCAAATTGATTTCAATGGGAATTCAGAAGTGTAAATGACTTCTGCAAAGCCCTAGCTGGGAGACAAATGTTGTCCCAGCCTGGAGAAGCCAAAAGAGCTGTTCCAGCACTGTGCCCTCAGTTTGGTGTTGGCTGGAACATGCAGCTGCACACAAAGGCAGAATTTGGCCCTCGGAAATGAAGGCAAAGCACATGCGCCTGTCCTTGAACAGCCCCAGCATCCATGAATGCTTCCCTCGGTGGGAGGAGAAAAGGCCGAGGCAGGAATGTGGCACATGCTGACAACACAGGGTCAAATAGGCCATTTCCCTAAATAAGGATTGGTTTATTGCATGATAATTGGAGTTGGAACCCGGGCAGTGTTAGCCAGTTCTCTTGTGACGATAAGTTAATGTATCTCATATCTCGGCAGAGAGATATGTAAAGGCCAGCTCAGTCAGAGGAGATAAACAATTGAAAGAGGATTCCTTCTGTGCCCCTTCTTCCTGGGCATTTCCCTTTGAGGACATGTGATGTTTTAAGCCTGGGTTAGTCATTTTGTTCATTCCTTTCAACCCTGCACTCTGCTAATTTGTGGATTTGATTCTTTCCTGCACAGGAGCCGAATCAGACAGAGCTCTCCATCTACGAGCCTGTGGATGAAAGCAGTGCAGAGTTCAAGAACTTGGAGGAGGTTAGTTCTAATGCCAGGGGTCACTTCCTCAGCTGTGGACATCAGAAGTCGTGGCTGGGATTGATTAGATGGGAAGTCCCCTCTGCTATTGCCAGGCAAACTGCTAGAAACAGGAACACTTTGAAAAGTTAGTTGCAAAAATAATTTAAAACCCCAGTCATGAGGAGCAGTGGCAGGCACCTGGGTGAAGGAGCAGCTAGGTCACCCCACAGGGGAATCCTTTGGTCCCTTCTGGGCCACATAGCTCAGGTTCATAGTCAGACCTGTGGTCTCCACGCACTGGGATGAACTTGGAGAACCAGTTTTATCTCAAGCCCAAAAGAAGGGTCACTGGTCAAGTTTTTCAGCACAGACTTTGTCAATGCTGAAGGGATCTGCACCCACTGAACCCAGGTCCCTGGGAGGAGACACGTTCCAATGCTGACCTTCCCCGGGCTATCCATGCACGGCTGGAAGCAGAGCCACCTCCCCACCGCCAGCTTTCCCTTGTGGAGGAGGGCTGGGAAGGGTTGGAGTTTCTGGTGGGGTTTCTCCGTGTGACTGAACGACTGCTGTGTTGCTGGGTTTGTGCCACGGCATCAGCCCTAACCCAGCGTGCCTTGTGTGCCCTTTAGGAGATGTTTGGAAGCATGTTCCACTCAGAGACCCAGACAGCTCTGTGAGCGCACGGGGAGCGTCAGCGTGTGGGCAAACCCTCCCGAACAGAGTCCTCTCTCCCATCCCTTCGTGAAGAGCTGCACTTCTACCTGGGGATACAATAGGTTTGCAAAGCAAGAGGCCATCACACCTCGTGAACTGATAAATTCCTCCCTCCTTCCTGCTCTGCTTCTGGTATTCAGAGCAATGGACTCTGGAGTGGGCAACAGAAATCTACAGCAGCAGGAACTCAGGAAATGCCACCTCATTAATTACAGAAGAGAAGCGAGTTCATTTGAAGGCAGGTGCCTTAACACATGGGACAATTAGTCATGATTGCCAAGTGCTCTCCTTTGTCTCACGCACTCTTCTGCCCACATAGGCGTTACCTAATTCGGGCATCCCGCTTCTTTCTTTTCCCTCCTCCCTCTTTTCCCGATGAAGTGAAATACAAGCAAATATTAAGAGCCTTTCACGGCTTTGATTCACGAGCAAAAGCAACTCTTGCAAGGTGCGGCGACGCAGCTTTGCAAGGTAATGTTGTTCTAAAATGTGCACTGACCTTCGGGGTGTCTGCACAGTAAGTGCAAGGCCCTGAATTTCCCCGCGCGTCTGTGTAGCACCACCTCTGCCTTTCCTGTGGCCCCAGAAACCACTGCCTCAATCCAGTGCTGTATTTCTGATACCCTGAAGACCTTGGTACTCTGTCTCAGTAGGGCTACTTTCTGGATTACATCTTTTTTTTTCTTACTAATAGGACTAGTTTGTAATCAGAAATAAGAATTCCTTGTTACTGTGTGTTATATGCACACATTGTCCTGCCTGCCCAGGAGGTTGAGTACGTGTTCAAAAGACCCAGGGTCCAGTTCAAATCCCCTCCGAAGTTTTTTAGGGATCTTTCTACTGACTGAACGGCGCTTCAGATAAGGCTCTTGGACTGTGAATGGCATGAAAGCATTAATCCCAAGGGCGTTCTGACTCTTCCCATCTTCTTGTTGACTGGAGCAACTAAAAGATTTAGTCCAGAACATGGATGAGTGCTCTGGGGAAAGATGTTTTTCCCGAATCATTGTGATCACAAGTAGCAAACAGGGAAGGAAGCCCCTTCTGCACGCCTTTCATAATGCCATAGATCCAGAGCAGTAAAACTGAAATTGAGTGTATTTTGTGCCTGCAACTAGGGAACAGCCCAAGTGACACCCTGTGCTATGCAGGGCCTCTGGTGACAAGCTCTCAAATGGTCACTTGTGCAGCAAGAGACAACTCTTGTAGAGTATGTGATATTTCCATAACAATTCTCTGCTACACGTTCGATGATTTTCATTAAAATTCACCACAGACTGATGCTACCAGGACCATCTACCTCTCAGGCAAACAAGCCTGCCTCACTAACCCAGAGACAGACAGCTGAGATCTTAATCATTTCTAAAAATCTGACATTCTTTTATATTTGAGTGATGCTAATAACAAGTGCTATTTTAGTTTCCCTCTCTGATGCCTTCCCTTCTTACCCAGTGCTGATGTTGTGACAGTGATGACTGAAAAATCTAAGCATAAGCCAAGGGTTAAAGGGATCCTTCTTCAGTGCATTTCAACGTCAAATATGGCCTTTATGAAAATAAGGTTATAAAAAATTGAAGATAAAGACACGTCCTGGTATGTCATCAACTACAATGAAAACAATTTCTTTTGTTTGAATTCCAAATCTTCCTACAAGGTATTTCCAGCACTGGGATAAAATGCAAGAGTCAACAAGAAAAAGTGAACAGTAATGGAAGTAAAACTGGACAGTCTGTTATCTTTCCATGAACGCAAAAAATAAAGAGTGGCCTTATTAATGAATGTAAATTATATTTTTAAAGGTTATTTCTATTTTATTACTCTAAGATATTAAAAATATTAACGAGCTTTAATGTACAGTTTTGAAGTACATATACATTATTGAGCTGATTCACTAGCAGACTGCTAGAAGGCTTTCTGAGGAGAGAAAGTGGGGCTTTCCTACAGCTCCCTGATGTCTCATTTTTAAGGAAAATAGGGCTTCATGAACCATCCTAGCCAGACAACCATTAAAGGAAACAACATCAGGACCCTGCCAGTTTGGTTTTATGTAACACCTCGTTAACTAAGTCACCGTTCTCTACCTCAGTTTCTGATGATGTGGTGCAGGAGAGAGTAATAAAACCAAAGGAGGTTAGTTTCCAAAAGGAAAAACCCGCTAACTAATGGTTATTACTTGTTTTAATCTTAGACAGCAGTGATTTTTCCAGAACCGTGTATAGCTTGTTCTATAAGATAAAATCGAGAGATTAATTCTCCTAAATTATCTTTGAGGGTGATTGCTCATGGTCTTGTGTTACTGCCTGAGTGCTCCTTTTACTTGCTCGTTTGAAAAAAGCAACAAAGAAATTGGTGCAATGGAACAAGAAACTATCCTACAGTAGCTAATCAATAGTTCTGTATCTCTGAGGTGGCATCATGTTAAATGAGGAAAATTCCAGTTTCCAGTTCTTCATTCAAGGTTAATTACAGGAGGCTGATTTCACCGTCTCAGGGACTGACAGGCCAAACGCAGGAAGCCTCAGAGCAACAGACCATGTGTAAAAAATAGATTGTATTTCTTGAGGTTCCTCCAAGCATAATGGATGGGATGTCAAGAGAGACGGCTTGAAAGTAGCCGCACTGACGATATGCTCTGCAATTCTGATGACCTAGGAAGAAGGATACCTCATTTCTGCAGCCATGGGCCGATTCTGGCAATAAATGTTACATCAGTGGGCAAATGGCATTGCTGGAGGCACGATGTGGCCAGTTCAAAGTCGTAATTTCCAAGTGCCCAGGCAAGAAAATTAAGGGAAGCTCAAATTCATGCTGGGGTAGAAAAATTTTGATTTCCAGTGTCCCTTTATTGCTCTTACAGTAACAGTGATGTTGATGTGTAATGGCTCTGAAGCCTTACTTGATAAATGCATGACGTATAACCAGCTCAGAAATGTTTGTAATTTATTTAATTTAATATTGGTTTCGTTCTTTTTTGATAATAAAGAATGTGTGAACAATCATCTGCTTCTTCTGCTGATTCGAGAGCTGGCTTTCCATGGCAGCTCCCATCAGGTATTGAGCATCTCAGGACAGTTTACGCGATGGGAAGATAGGATAAATCTTCAAATTCAGTACAAGACAGCTGTGAAGGAGAGAACAACGATTTTTCTGTTGTGCTGCCTAAACCAGGCAAGAAGAAGTAACGCATTTTGAAAGTCAGGTGGATTTAACCCTCTCAGGAGGGGGCTGGCACAGCCCAAGGCACGCGACTGTACCCAACGCGGGCCCGTCCCTCGGCCTGCTCCTCACCAGCGTCCTCCTGCCCACCCTGTGGCTCTCGCCACCTCACTGAACCTGGAGGCGGTTATTCCCCACAGACACCCCTTTTCCCCCTGTCATTTTGGGAGCAGCATCCTGAGCCCCAGCGCTCTCGGCCTCCCAGCGGGCTCCAGGCACGGCCCAAGCCAGGGTGAGGGCACATTCCCATTATTGCTTGCTGCTGTGGGTACCAGACACCGTTCGCCACGGCTCCTAAACGTCCCCTCGAGATAAGAAATACGCGATTTCACGGAGGGGAGAGAGAGCCAAGCCGCCCTGTCCACCCGCCCGCCGCCATTTCAAATGTTCCGCGGCGCAGAACTACAACTCCCAGGAGCACTCGCGGAGGGGGCGGGTCCAAACCGCCCATTGGCCCTCCTCTGGGGCGGCTGCGTGACGATTGGCGCTCGGCCACGCCCGTCCGCTCCTCAGCGGGGCGGAGGGCGGCGGCGGCCCAAGTCCGCCGGGGATGGCGGGCGGGAGCGGGCGGCCGCGGCGGGCGGCGGCCTGGGCCGCGGGCCTGGGGCTGTGCGCGGCGGTGCTGGCGCTGCTGGCCGCCGTGCTGCTCCGCGCCTACCTCCTGCGGGCCCCGGCGATCCCACGGCTGTGGGCCCGGCGAGGCGGCACCGCCGCCTTCAGTCCCGGCGAGAGGCTGGAGCTCAAGGAGGCGCTGCGAGGTGAGGGGGCCCGGCCGGCCGCCCTGGCTGGACCCACCCTCCCGGCCCACCGGGCCCCCTCGGGGGCCTGCAGCCTCTGTGCCCCCCGCCCCGGCTCAGGGGTTGTTGCCGGCCTCCTCTGTCCCCGGCGTCGCGGCTGGGGCGTCCCGAGGTCTCCGCAGGGAGAGAGGCTGGCATCGAGGGCCGGCCGTGGGGCACGGGTGGGAGCAGGGCAGCAGTGAAGAAGGACACTTGCTCAGGTGCTTTCCCCTGGGAGGAAACCGGTTGTTTATTCTCCTGAAGCCAACTTTCTTCCCACGTCCATTTTCTTCACTGTTTCCCTCTGGTACACGCAGAAAGCTGCAGGCACCCTGTGACTGCATTTGCTAGGCATCGCTTTGTCCACTGGATAAATCACTGTTGTTTTTTTCCTTGCTGGCTGAAACCTTGCACATCACTTTGCTGCAGGCAGCCTGTCTGTAACAAGTTGGGGTGTGTTTGTGCTCTCTGACACAGTCTTCTGCAGAAGACTTTGAGGATATTTAGATCTCATGAGGGCTGGCAGTTTGCAGGAAACCGCAGTCTGGCATGAAGCGACGATTGTTGGCTGTTCAAGTAGGGGCTGGGTTCTGTAAATCTGGCATTATTGGTTTGAAAGATTTATTGCCTAGCAAATTCTGTTTATGTACTTTTTAATGGGAAAATGCAGGGATACGAGAGATACGTATTTCTGTGTTTCTTCTTCAATAACATGACCTTTAAAAGAATCTGTACCCTCACTTAACAGATGCTCTTAGGAAAGGCAGCGGTCATTGGGACTAAGTTATACCCATGTTTTGCATGACAGTGATGCGATGTTGGAGAGCGGCCTTGTCTGACCCTGTTTAAGTGACAGAGCAGGCTAGAAGGAGCCACAAAAGGCCTGTCTCTCTCTATATTTTTAAGGGTTAGAGCAGTATGAAAGAAGGTGCTATTACAGTCTTGCCATCACAACCTGACTTCCTGTTGAAAAAGAACCTTGAACCGCCAACTAAGCTGCCTGCTTAGCTGCCAGAATGGTTTATGGCTATGAGGAATCAGTTCACCCTAGCAAAATGCAGCTGTTTCTGGACAGTAGCATTTCTAACAATATCACTCAACACTTCAGGATGAAAAATGGAGTTGAAGTAACTAGAGAAATACCTTGGCTGAAACTGGAAGGAAATACGGGTGTGCTGCATGTGCGCTGCTCAGCTGAAGTACATCAGTCTTTTTTGATAGTGGCAGCTCTTACTATCCTGTGAAATAATCTTTAAAGCCTGGAAAATATTCAGGAACATAAATATTACTTTCCCTTTTGAAATGCAATTCAAGTATTGTTTGACTGATTGCAGTGTTGAATGAGTTCTATGTTGTATTTCATTGAAGGTGCTATTAAAATCCCAACTGTTTCCGTATCTCCAGAGGACTTGAATACAACTGCCATGGCAGAATTTGGGAATTACATTCAGAAAGGTACTAAACTTTTTCATTCTTACTAATCTCTGCTGCTAAATTTTATTTTCATAAACAAATTCGAGAGAGTATATATGGTTCTTGAATGTAATAGAACAGATTTTTATTTTGTTTTTCCTCAAGAAAGGACTGGCAAAAATGGCATCTATAGGTCACCCCTGCAACAGTGTGCTTTGGTGTAGCAATGGGCAAAGCTAGAACAGAGGAGGTTCAAATGTCTTTTTGCAATGATGGTTTTTGGTCCTTGAGGTGGTTAAATGACCTTCCCATTAAAAAAAAAAAAAAAGTGGGGGAAGGCTACCCCTACTTCAGCCTGCTTTTTAGGCAGTCCCATCATTGCTACCTGAAAAACAGCTGCAGCACTGGTGGACAACAGTTCCTGGTTTTGCTTAGGAAAGTCTTAAATACAAAGTGAGATGGATTGGTAGAAGTGTGAGAATGAAGCTGCACATCTTCTTCCTGAAGCAAATTTGTTGTGGTCAGTCTCATTTACAGTGTTCCCCTTGAGGCTAAATAGGTGACAGCTCGATGGAGTATATAATGATGAAATTGGACATTATTGTTAATTTTTCTTTTTCATGTGTTTTTAATTTTTTTCTTAACAGTCTTCCCGGCTGTATTTTCTTCAAAGTTCATTCAACATGAAATTGTTGGGAAATACAGCCATCTCTTTACTGTTCAGGGTTCGAACCCTGAAATGATGCCCTATATGCTGCTTGCACACATGGATGTTGTGCCTGCGCCCCCAGAGGGCTGGGATTTCCCTCCTTTCTCAGCTGCAGAGCACGAAGGTTTCATCTATGGACGAGGAACGCTGGATAACAAAAACTCTGCCATAGTACGTCATCTGGGTAATATCGTTTCAGAGAGATACAAAGCCTGAAAAAGGCAGATTGGAGGAATCTGTTCTTGTGAGATTTACTATATTGTCTCTCTTGCCCCTCTTTAAATGCAGGATGTTAGTGATAAATTCCTAAACCCTGCGGTTTTCTTCCAAATTTTCCTAGCGATGAAGTGAAGTGGTCTTTTATTACTGAAGAAAGCAGAGTTAAAGCTCTTAGAAGATACAGAAAAACATATTCACAGATGCAGATGTATTTGGTTAAATGCCATATTTAGATTTTATGTCAAATGCTGTGTTTGAAACCAGGGATAGACTTTTTACTTTTTTCCAGGTGTCATGTGGGCATTCAAAGCCAAACTTGGCCCTTTGAAAAGGCTTGAGTTTCAAAATAAACAATGTTTATTTAATATTATAGTCAAACAACCTTGTATCTTTTGTTATCTAGTCTGTGGCAGAACAAAGAGCTGTTGTACTAAGTACATTTGGGAGGAATAAAGTACAAAAACCATGGATCTGTGAAGGATTTCTCATTTGGGAAAAAGTTGATGGAAAAATTAATAAGGAAAACAGTCCTTTGTGATTTGCGAAGATTACTTCCATGACAGCCCTGTATTTAAATGTAAAGAGATGTTTAGCAAACCAGTGTCACAGATGCTGTGGCTGCTTGTTACGGCATAGGCCATACTCCTAGAAAGTTTCTTCAAGTTGTTTAATCATCAGTTTCAAAGCCCTGCAACTTAAAACTTTGTTTTGGTGCTTCCTTCTGCTGTGAACTGCATGAGTAACTCCACAAACGGACAATAAAAATCAACAACTTCAGTGAACACGGCAAAAGTGGGTGCTGACAAGGTAGAAGCAATATAAATTTCTGCTGAAATGTAAAAAAATTAACTAGGTTAAATTGAAAAAACAGGTGAGATGAAAAAATGCAGCAAATGGTAGATTTCATTTCTCATTCTTCAGATTAAGTTTCTTGTTCTTCTGTTTCTGTCTTCTTAGCACTTTTTGTACAAAACATACTGCTTATTAAAATAAACGGACTTGGTAGCTCAAGTCAGAGCCAAACTGTGTGTAGGATAGACAGTTTAAAGGAACAGTGAATTCCTTGGATAATTATAACTCTGTCGTGCTTCCTGTGCAGTTTGTCACTGACTTCATCAGTAGCAAGAACAAGCCTACACTGTATTTTGTGTATGTACGCTGACACTGTGTAGCACACTAAGTCTTAAGCATTATTGATCGAAAATATTGCAGTGTGTTTTCCAGTGAATATGAATATAATCAGTAGGAGTTGTAGAAATAAAAGCTCGACTGTGAACAAGACAAAGTTTCCTTAAGGGCCCTGAATGCATCGTATTTCTTTTACGTTACATTGCATTCTTTTACATTTATTCTCCTTACTAACACACAAGAATAGTACAGCACATTCTGCTTTTTTCTCTGCAGGGTATTCTGCAAGCTCTAGAATTTTTGCTGAGAAGAAATTACAGACCCCGCAGAACTTTCTATGTTGGCATTGGACATGATGAAGAGGTATTTTCTTTCATTTCATCAAAACAACTAGTTGTTTGCATTGTTCATGTATGTAACAAGGCTTAATTTTTAAACATTGTTTAGCTAGAAAGTCTTTCCTGTTTTTCTTGGTTATGTGGGTAGATACTGTGTCAGGCACGTGGTCGTAGTTATATATTGATTGTTTGGCTTTAAGTGACATTGACAAAGGGTTTAGTGTGATGAGCAAAGAGAAAAGAAAACAGTAGAATGTTATTTCAAAATCTTTTCTGCATGGAAGGTCCAGCAGGAGTCACATTTTGGAGTATATATAATACATGAAAAGCTGGCCTAAGATTTACGTGCTTGTTCCAAATGATCAGGAAGAGCTAACAAAAATATTTCACTTTGGTTGTGGGTATACCCACAAGTAAACAGTACAAAGAGACAGATGAGGTGGTTTTGTTTTTTCATTTTCGAAATATAGAGAGAAAGAATTGTTAGTAGTTAAAATGAATACCTCTTTAAAATGGCTAATTAATCTGTGGAGCTTATAGCTCTGAGATACCATTGTGTCCAAGGACTAGTAGGATTCAAAGCAACATTCAGTGATGCGTGAATGAGAGCATTCCTCAGTGTGGATATAAATTCATCTGCTACTAGGCCGTTAACAATCTCCAGTGAATTTTGCTAGGAAGAATCTTTTATCGACAGGTTGCTCTAGAGCTGTTCATTAGGGGATTTCTTGCATTCTTTGCATTGCAGCACTGGTCAGTGTCAACAGCAAGATGTTTTCCAGTATTCTTCCCAATGGCGTGGCTTAATCTGACCAGTTCCTCTGACTGGATTCTCACAGGTGTTTGGTCGGAAGGGAGCAATGAAGATTGCAGCTCTGTTGGAAGCCAGAGGAGTGAAACTCTCCTTCTTACTAGATGAGGGAAGTGCAATACTAGATGGCATCATTGCGGGAGTGAAAAAGCCAGTAGCTCTGTAAGTAAGAGCGAACACAATTGACCGTGACGAAAGTGATTCATTTTCAAGAATTAATTTGTGAGGAATGCCCTTGCTAATGTCAATAAAATACATTTTCAAGGCATGTAGCAGCGTTGGTGTTGCTAAAGCTACAGCAGTGGCACAAAGTGCAAGTCAAGGACCTTGAGCTTTTGCTTGCTGTCCATCACGGCTGTGCTGACAAAAGCAGAATGTTCCACTTAGCTAGCGCAAGCATGTTAATCGTATGCTGTGGTCTGCTCATTGGAGAAGCAGCCAAGGCGTCAGTCCTCCAAACATGTAGAGATTGTGTTAAGGATTTGGTGTTGCTGCTGCTTTGGTGTTTTTTATGATGCTAAAAAACGTGCAGAGTAGTTCTTTTTACCTGTAGTCTCCGCATGTGTGTTTGGAGTTGCATTAATCATTTATGTATTTATCATTCACCAGAATTGCTATCACAGAAAAGGGTTCAATGACGCTGAACTTCACTGTGGAAAAAGAGCCAGGACATTCATCCTTTCCTCCTAAGGAGACAAGTATTGGCATTCTTGCAGCAGCAATGTCCAGGTGAGAGCTTCCCTGTCATCTAATGTCATAGACAAGTCAAGCAGGCTCCTAAGTCACTGATACCTGACTTTGTATTTAAGAGTATTTTGCAAATTCCCCTTGTATATTTGAAATTGAAGTTTGTAGCTCACTTTGTGGGCAGAAATGCAATCCCCAGCAAAGGGACAGTTGCCAAATGTCTGGAGTGTCTTTTCACTTCAGCTGTTCCTAGTGTCAGTTGATTCCTTAAAACCAAGACAATGGGTACATCATGATATCTGTCATAATTTACTCTGTACCAATAGAGATTGATTTGTTTGGGTTGCAGAATTTCTTTGGAATTTATCCTTGCACATACCTGCTGCCTCCAGCTGGTAATTACCCAAGCCAAAAAACATGGTGTAAAGTCAGAATGTGACTGGGTAAATCACCTCATTACGTGTCTGTGTAGATATCAGATAGGCTAATAAATACTTATTTTAGAAAAACTTAATATGTACAGATATGATGGTATTTGGTGTGATATCTTTATAGATGTCCATGTATTCTTTATAAGAGTCAGGCTTTTGGATTTCTTCAGCTGTTCTTGAAAGAAAATCTTTGCATGGGACTGGAATGCCCAGAAATCTGTCATGGAGCTGTGCTCACAGATTTACTTACCAGGAGAGGAAATTGTGTGATTGCATCTCAAATACATGGATACATTTCACAAATATAAAATTCCTATCAACCTTCTGGAGCAGTAATAGCCAGAGATTTTTTAAAATTTCAAATGTTGATTTGCTTTGTCGTAGATTGGAGCAGAATCCTTTGCGCAATCTGTTTGGCCATGGGCCAGAACTCATGACTATGGAGCACCTTGCATCGGAGGTGAGGAAAGAACTATAATTTCATTCTCAGATTTTCATATTAATAAGTGAAGGGTAACCCAGCATATGAATTTGGAGCACAGTTCTGTAGTTCATGGGAAGGAGAAGACTTAAGCTGTCCTTTCTCTCAGATAATTGTTTCTGCTGGAATTGTTTCAACCATAGCCAAGTGACTACACTGTCTTCTTGAAAACCAGACATTTTCTGATTTGTGGTTTTGTTTCTTCCACTTAGTTCAGTTTTCCTCTCAATCTCATCATGAGCAACCTATGGCTGTTTTCACCTATTGTCAGCAGGTAAGAAAATAGATGCTTGATGAACATTCCCAGCCTCTCACCCTTCAAAGATGAAGACCACTAGCCATTTCTAGTCTTCCCAGGAAATCAGTTATACCATTTCATAGTGTAGACAGCATCAGTGCTTTACTATTAATAACCACTTTGTTAATTGAATAGGCCATCATTCAGCTTATTGCCTATGTTATTGTGGTGCTTATGTTTTATCGATATTTAACTTCTCTGAAACATGTTTTTTTTCTGTTTTGTAAGAGTTCTTGCTTGGAAACCTTCCACCAATGCCTTGATTCGAACTACTACAGCAGTCACAATGTTTAACGCAGGAATCAAGGTAGCTTCATTTTGATTTTTCTCCATGTAGTACGATGAGACAATTGGGACATTTGGTTTCCACCTATTTGTATCCAGTTACAAGATCAGTACCAGCCCTGGTCTTAGACCCTGCATGGTGTCACCACCAGTCTCATTTTTTACTTTAGGTGTGGCTTGGATTTAGCTACAGTTGAAAATTACTTCTTTCAGAAGTGTCTGATCTCTGTCACAAAACGATTTCTGTAAACTAGTGTTAAGATTGTTTACGTTTTAGGATGGACAAAAAAGAGTGTTTTGTATGTAATCATGCAAAGTATCGATGACAGTATTTGAAACTATGTCACAGTCCAAAACACTTCCCTAGCCCAGATGGGATCTTGTGTTTGTGAGCATGGGTCTGGGGTTTACCTTCACTCGAGTAGGGTTAGTGTGCACCTTGGACTGAGAGATAACAGGTTCTGGCTGATCTAGCCAGATCTTGCCCTGATAAGGAGGTGTAGCTATCCAAAAATACTGTAGCCCTGGAAAATAAACAGGCTGTTTGATGTGTCCCTGAAAAAATCTGTTACTGGAAAGCATCACTGGACAAGAAAACAAGATACAGTGGCTGAACAGTGACACTGAGTGGCCAGGAGAGAAGTGACACCCTGATTTCTTGGGTTTTTTTTAAAGATTATACCTTTTTTGTTTAACGAAACTATAAATATTCATTCTGTAGAAAAGAAGAGTTATGTTTCTTCAGTAACATCATTTGTTAAGCGACTTACATGTCTCATACTTGGGGAAAAGTATTATGACAATTAGTAAAAATATTGCTTAAAAAAACAACATGAACTTTCAGAATTTCTCAATATAAAACTTCTGAAGGGAGAGGGCTTATCTCAAGAGGAAAACTTCTATACAACAGCTAACTTCATTTTTGTTCAATTGATGAATATCTGTTTAATGCAGATAAGAGATATTCACATAGATGAGATTTAGAGTATTTTAACACAGAGTACGGAAAGAGTTATCACACTTAATGTTAGTGGAAACAGAGTGAAGCCTTAGTCTGAGGCCTGGAGTTGTTTGAGCGGTTTCCGAGTATGCAGTTGGCATTTTAATCTGGTTTTAACTTCCTTTTAAGTTTTGGTCCTTCCTTTTTTTTCTAGATAAATGTCGTCCCATCTTCTGCAAAAGCAACGGTGAACTTCCGGATCCACTCTGCAGAGACGGCCGCTGAGGTGCTTCCTGTGCCCCCAGACGCGGGGCTGCTCTCCATCCCCTTCTGAGCAGAGTGGCACTTGCCCGTTTGTGGCAGCACATCTGTTCTATAAACTCTTTTCCCTCCCTGTATTCATACAAGCAGTGGAAGGGGAAGATTTGGGAGGTGCTCCTTTATGGAGGCTGTCAGAAACACAGCTTATCTAATGTCTTTTCTCCTCCTTGGAGATGGATTGCAAAATGCGTTGTTTGCTATGGCTTCTGAATGTGGAGCAGAGCAAGAGGCAGGCCAAACTTGGCAGCGTGCCTTGCAGTTACATTGAGCAGATTTCAGAAGTCCTTTTTTGTGCGAAAGAGCACATGGATCTTATGTGATTATGGAATGCAAATGCTGAGGTTTGTAACCTGTGAGAATATGGGAGTCTTGCACCCTTCAGTAGGTACAATGTGCCTGTCCAGCCAAGGGCAGCTGTGAAACATGGTCAGTAAATAGTATCTTCCCTTCCCACACTTTTGCTGAAAGTTTATCTTTCTGGAAGCTTTTTCTGGATCATTTACCTGGATGACCCAACTACCAAGTAGCAGCAGGTTGACCCCCTGCCTTTCAGGACTGAAGCAGTTCAGGAATGCCTTGAGAGAGAGGCATTGGGGAGAAAAACAATTAGCTTAAGTATCAGCCAGCCACCGAGTAAGGGGAAGAGAGCCTGCCACACAGTTTCGGTCCTAACTATGCATCTGTATTTGCAGCCACAATTGGCAGTTCATGGACAAATGTCTTCTGGAAAATGGAACATTTGCTGACATCTAGAAGGGATGCTCTCATTTCTTTTGCTTATTTAATCTCTGTGTTTTACCCATAGGTGCTAGAGACAGTTAGAAACACTGTTGCTGATGACAGAGTGAAGATTGTTGTAGTAGAGGCCTTTGACCCACTCCCCATCAGTCCTTGGGATGACCAGACGTTTGGAGCCCATATTTTTCAAAGAACCATTCTGGATACTTTCCCAGATGTTGACAGTGTAGTCCCAGGTAACAGCAAGCACATGATGATTATTGTTTCCTCTCCAGCTTCCGCCCTGCTTTTCTCTCCCCCATCCCCCAATATTGACTTGTTTCCACTTTCTGTGTATTTCTCCACCCCAGCTGTTAACTACTGGAAACAGCTGTTTTTTCCTCTTTTTATTCCATTCTCTCTTTATGTTTTAAAAGTTTTAATGTTGTTTTTTAGTAGTGGAAGTAAAAAAGCAAACAGGAAACTGACAGAAACAATGAGCCTTGAATTTGACTCTCTGCATATACAAAGGAATCTCTTCAGGGAAGAAAGGAATTGTGAGCGAGAGTAGGAGGTCTTCTTGCTTTAGCTCTTCTTTTATTGTTTTCGTAGCTGGCAAAGCCATTCCTGCTTTTCTGTATTGTTCCTTATGATCCCAGCCCCTTCCCTTTCTCGCAGCTCCTTCCTAGTTCTGTCCTATTTGATAGGCTGCAGTTTGACCCTTAAACTTTTGCGGAGGCTGAGTATCATGGCTGTTCTTAGAATGATTGAATCGTATATGAAAGAGAGAATGTTCTTCTTCCAGGACGTACCAATAAACTGTTTCCAGTGATGTTGCTTTTGGTGTAGCTAGGGGTCATGTAGAACTGTTATCAGATGCCTTTCCTTTCTCCTGGGAAAAGTGTGGGTCATTAAAATGCTGCTCTCGTGCAAAGTAAACCTGAGCTTTGTTTTCCAGGCACATGCATTGGAAACACAGACAGCAGGCATTTCACTAACGTCACAAATGCCATTTATCGATTTAACCCACTGCTGTTGAAATCAGATGATCTTCCCAGGTACTGTATTCTGTCTGCATGTGGGCAGCTGTTTGGGGTGGGGACTAGCAAAAGAGAAAATCGATATGCGTTAGGCAGAAGGAAACCCAGCCTTGTATACCTTGGCGTGGTGGTGGTGTTGCCTCACGTTTTGTTAGGCCACCCATTTCCTGCAGGTTTGGGTGCTACACAAATAGGGGGTGGTAATTACACTGGGAGAGTGTTAGCCCTCACTCTTCTTTACTTCAGATGCAGACAAGACCTCATTTAGGCGTCCCCTTCGGTAGTACAGCAATGCTGTCAAGCTGACCGAATCCTTTATGCACTGCAGCAGTGTGAAAGGTGTGGTTCTGGTAGTTGGCCTTGTTTAAGAGATTTATCCGTACGTTTGGACACGTGCTACTCTGAATTTATTTGCTCCTTAAAGCAGGAAGTTTGGTTTCCTTGGGTAAAGTGATAACAAAGAACATCATCATGCAAGGGATTGTTTATTCAGCATGTAATAGATTTGGCATTTTGTTGAGGTGCAGATGAGAGCAGTAGGGTGCTCTCGTAGCTGTACAGGACAGTGACATAAATGGCCAAGAAATGGGCAGAGAGCTGGAATACTGTTTTTTCTTTTCCATGTACGCCACGGACTTAGTTGTTACGCTCTGAGCCTTAGAATCAGTGAATTTGGTTGGCCTGAGGAACAGACATCGCAGTTACAGTGCAGTATTTGGTGTATATTGCTGTATTCTTATGTTGGGCATTGCTTTATGAAGTGAACAGGCAAGTAGGGTGCTGGCTATATGCAGGTGAGTCACAAACGCACACAGGAATGAAAAACATTCTTCTCTTTCTACCAGGATCCATGGATTGAATGAGAGAATCTCAATTGAGAATTACGAGAAACAGATTGAGTTCCTCTTTCAGCTGATTAAGAACTGTGACATTGACGAGCTTCCGGAGCCTCACGCGAACTCCCACGAGCTGTGAGAAACACGCCTGAGAGGAGCAGCGGCTAAGGTGGACTCTGGGATGGCAGGGCTCTGGGCCGTGAGATGCAGTTGTGTGTTGCGTATTGAGCTATGTCTGGAATTTGGGTTTTGCATATTGTGGTTTACATGCAGATGGAAGGAAAAACTGCTGGTTGCTGCTTTAGGCAAATGTACGGTTTGCCAGAAAGTGATAAGAACTGGGACAAAACACAGCAAATAACCCTGATTTCTGTTCCTCCCTGGTCTGACATGCAGCCATTAATCTGATGGTATTAATTTTTTCAGTGCTTTCTTTAAGCCTGTGAAATTGGTAGCAACTTAAAAATCTAAGCTATAATCAGCAGTCACTCACCTATCAGTAATAGAGGTGAATCCTATGTGTGCTTTTGACAAACTCGGTTTATACAGTTAGTTGATTTTTCACAAATGATGTGCCTGTCAAAAGCTCACGTGAAAGGTCCGTGACGTGGTGTAGGTTTCACATAATCGGTAGAGTTGCACTAAGCGTTTGTTGCACTGCTGCTCGGTGTGGGCTTCTTCCCCAGCTGATGCTCTCGACCAGCATCAACGGTGCTCCCAACCAGTGTCAGTGTTAACTCGATACTGCTAAGTTCTCCCATGTATGCACTGATTTCTGACTCTATTTTAAAATACTGAGCTCCAGAAGTCCTCGCTGTGTTGCTTTAACTGATGTTGCCCTGATCTCAGAGGTGCTGAAAACTTCTCTTCCTGTCTTCTCAGTGACTTCTGTTTTTTTCTCTCTCACTCTTTGGTATGATGCAGGGTATGTTGTGCAGCTGGGTGTCAGAATAAGGAATTGCAGCTTCAAATAAGAAACTAAATCGGTGTTGTCTGCTCGTATATATTCTCTTTTCACTGAATCAGTTTCTGTAGTGTACGTTTCCCTTTTGTTCCTCTGAGAACTTGATTGAGAAAGATGGTGAAGCCCTTCAGTTTCTTCCAGTTCAGTGGGAGCAGAGAGTCTTTGTTCCTTCACTGCCTGTGCAAGCAGTTTTCACTTTACTGCAGCACTTCCGTTGACTCAGCTCTTTGGGAATCCTGGTGTAGACAGGCCGTTGATGTTGACCCTATTTAATCTTGCACCTCTTGCACTAGCATGCCTGCCTTTGTTAGCACTGAAGGGTTAAGCATTCTTGTGGCCTCGATAGTCTCTTTAGTTGCAGTTACTGTTATTAATTAAACAACTAAAGAATTAAGAACCAGATGCTAGCCAAAGTAAAGACTGGGTGAAAGCTGCTTTGTTGTCCTGCCACGCAGCCTCTGTGCTGCAGGTACTAGTGCAACTCCTCCTGTTGCAGAGATGTGTGTCTCTTTTTCAGAATTTGAATTATACACTGGAATGGGTGGTTGTTCTGCTCTAAATTCGTATTGTCAAATGTACTGGAATGTACGGAAATACCCTGAAACGTATCCTGAAAAACAGTGATGGAACTGTGATTCCTAGTCTTTCCGTTCACTGTTCTCTATTTATTTGCAGTCTGATCTTATCAGTATGGCCAATGGCTAAAACTGTATCAGTCTACTAAATAATTGAAACCAGATCAGCATTTTCATCTAATAAAACAAGGAATGCAGATTCTTTACTGATTGTTATTTAGTCTTTTTATGTAACTGTATAATTGCAATGAAGTCATTTCCACACCTGATTCTACACTAGAGCAAGTAATAAAGTTTCCATCAAAACAAATCCACATATTTTCCAGCCTGCTTCAATCTTTGCACCCTCCCTGGTGCTCCCCGTTCTATACAAAATTAGCTAACTCTGTTTATGCGTTATTGGGTAGTAAATAGCTTGCATCTTTTACGGTTTATTGCATTTTGTCTGTGTGCCCTAACGTCATTAATTTGTTTAGCCACATGTCTATGGCTCTTTTGTGAAGGTGTCATTCCTCTTGCAAACTCCCGTTGCAGACACAGCAAAAGCGATGTGTCAGGGTACAGCACAGAACAAAATACATCCCCGGGAGTGGGAGGTGGAGGAGAGGTTTTGGGTTTTTTCCTCTGGCTAGTCTCTATAAACACAACTGAGTCTAAAGCCTTTACTTTGACTATGGCAGTACGGGGCCAATATTGTTGAACATCTTCATTAATGACCTGGGTGACGGGACGGTGCATCCTCAGCAAGTTTGCAGGTGATGTGAAACTGGGAGGAATGGTTGGCTCGCTCGATGGTTGTGCTGCCATTCAGAGGGGCCTCGGCAGGCTGGAGAAATGGGAAAGCAGGTCTCTCATGAAATTCAACAAAGGGGAGGAATAACCCCATGCTGGGGACTGGATGGCTGGAAAGCAGCTTTGCAGGGACACAGTGGTCCTGGTGGACGGGTTGAACATGAGCCAGTAATGTGCCCTGGGGGCAAGGGAGGCCAACGGCCTCCTGGGAGTAAAGATCAGATGATGTCCCCAGGTCCCTTTCAATCCCAACCGTTCTGTGATTCTGTTGTAGGGCACGGGTTATGAAAATCCTAACCTGGGTCATGCTGTTGTGCAGCGAAGGCTGTGGTGTGGTGTGGAAGGAGGGATATGTTGCCTGTTGTAATAGCAAATGGGTCCTACAGACATAAAGCATCCTTCGTATTTTGTAATCTCCCGTCCCCAACCAAAAATCACTCATCTCTGTGTTTGGTGAGGATTGTTTCTTTAAAGGACGTTCATCTGGAGATTCATTTTGCTGCTGAAGGAAAAGTGAAGGGCAAACAGCGCTGGGAAGGCAGGGCTGGTTTTGGCAGGTACTGTGCAAATGTGCGCCATGAGGTTTTGCTAATGCAGCTTGTTGCAGAGCCTCATTAAGTGCTGCTCATCAGCCAGTGCTGAAATCATGCAGTGCCTCCGCATTGAGTAAATGTTCAACAGGGCTTTACTGCAACCTGAAGCCACTAAACTGAAGTGCTTGAAACGGACCTATCTTGCAGGATCCGATGGTGAAAAGCACATTCCCCACTTCTGCCATTTTTTCCAGTCACTTCTGATAATTGTCTGTGTTTGTTTTTTTTTTTTTCCATGCAGAAATTTGTATTCTCAAGTCTCCTTATTTTATATTAGCTGCCATGTCATGCTTATCTGGCACAATTCTGAAGGGTCACTCAATGATTTGGTATCTCCACACCTCTTCTGACAGAACACTTTTCTTTCCACCCCGTTTTACTGCTCCCATGAGATGTTTTCAGAGAATGTCTCTCATCTTGAGTGGTATTTGAAATCTCAGTGTCATCATGTAAATAATAGTGTAAGGATGATGCGCTGGCCTTTTCTGCTAAGATCCTATACAACTTTGCATTGTATGAGTAGTTACTTGATAATGTCAAGTACATCATGAAAACACAGAGTAACAGCTCTGTGAGCTATTCTTTGGTTTTTTGTAGTGAGTCATTGTGTTTTGAGCACATAGAGCAATTACCTCTGATTCATCAGAGAAGGAAAAGCCTGCTTTTCTGCTCTAAAGACACATAACTTGGTGTCATACCTAATGGGGTTTTGAACAGTTTGTATTAGTCCAATTCCAGCGTGTTAACGTGTTCTGTTACATCCATAGCAACTTCCTTTTTCCCCCTTCTTTGTAGCCAAGTCTACAAAGCTGCCATTCTGTTACTCAAAGTAACATCTGTAGTTGTCCAGCTGTAGCAGCCTGCTACCTAGCCGACCAGCTGATTTAGGGTCACGCGGGCCTGCTACACGATGGAGAAAAGGTCACATTCCACACCTGCATTTTCTAAAGAAAGCTCTGTTGCTAGCCTCTATTTAAAAGGGCTTGGTTTATTTTCAGCCCTGAGTGACCGTGGAGAGTTCAGGCACAGAGCTGGAGGAGAACGCAGGAACAAGGTGTTTACAAAGTTGTTTCCTCCAGCCTTGCGTTTGACACTTGCATTCTTGGCTCCTCTTTTGACATTTCGTTTGGTATTTCATGGAGCTGGTGACATCCATTTTCTCAAGCAGGTGCTGTGAAAGCTTCCCCACTCAGCCCATGCCACCGAGCCCTAGTCTTATCAGTGCCGTAGAGCAGGGCATCCACTGAGGAATCTGGAGGCCGCTCAGTCGTAGCCTGCAGTGTCCTTTGCCGTTGGAGGGAAGCGGTCCTCGCTGTAGCTCAGCCTGTGACCCTTAATCCTGACCTCCAGCGGTCTTCAGTGCCACCTGCTGCTGCCAGGCTGAACCCTGCACGGATTCTTGCCAACGCGTTCAGTCCTCATCCGCAGCTCCTATGCAGAGCTTGAAACTTTTAGACACGTTTGTCATTTTAGTCCCCAAATTCAGGTTCCTGCAATAACCCTTTAAAGGAACTGCGCTGCCATGAGCTGTGAGGTCTCTAGTACAGCACTGGTAGTTGCATGCCAGCATCTCTCAGTGCCCATAGCAAGCCCCAGAGGCGTGCAGAAGTGCTGCCCAGGGAATTATTTTCCTTAACTCAACAACCCAGCGAAGGCTGTGTGTCATCTGAGTTGCCGTGCAGGGGGCTTGGCTCCGCTTTCCGGTTCCACAGCTTCCCAGGGTAGCAGGGGCGGCAGAGATAAAGAGCTCAGCGTGGTGGGGAAGGGAGTGACCTGCTTCACTCAGTAGAGATCGCTCGGGCTGATTTAAGAGCTGTGATGGTGGGCCCCAGAGGAAGCGGCAGTCACTTCTCAGCAGGAAGGAAAATGACCACATGGAAGGGTGGTTAATGCAGGGGGTAGGGGACAAAGGGTAAATGCTCTTTGTCACTGATGGATTTACCTACGAGTTGGCCAAGGCCTGGGCAGTGGGGTATGAGAAGCAACACGCAAGTCATGTAGCATATCCCAGAGGGCTTTCCACCCATCCTTTAACTTATATTTTTAATCCAACATAATTGTATGGTTTATCGTAGCCCTGTAAATACTCGGATGACTTGAACACTGTGCCTGATCTTGCACTAGAAAGGCAACCGCATGGAGGGGCCTGGCTGCGGTTCAGTTATTTAACCAAGTAACCAAAAAAGCTCCTTCTAGTTCATGGCCATAACCCTCTGCTCGGTGACTGCGTGCCAGTGCTGAGGCTCTCTGCGTGCTCTCTCTCCAGTTACCACAGCTACAACAGGTTATTTTCATGTTTTCTGTATGGTGACGATGATCAGAGACAGGCAGCAGTGGATTACCATCGCAGACGGACCCAATGGCCAGGGTAAGGGGTGTAAACTCCTCCAGAAAGCCCATAGGAGAAAACCTGAATGTTTTTTTTCCAGTTTCTAACTATTTTGACTGTAGTGCAGCCACTACATCTGGCACGTGCATATCTAAACTACCTTTAAACTTACTAGCTCAGATCTTAGTCTAGCTTCAGTATAGGTCTGAGTTCAGCCTACTTGACAAGCTGTGTAAGTACTCAGGAAGAATAATTATTATTTGTCCTGGAGCACTTTTATCCTCCCAAGTCCACTTGGATTTTTAAACGTTGTTACTACAGTACTGTCAGTGTACAGACGCCAGAAAAGGTTAATCCAATGTCCTCTTTGGGATTTTGGGAAGTGAGAGGATCTTTGTGGAATAGGAAGTAGGGGGGAGTTAAGAAATTACTTTCATTTATACTTTTTTTTTTAATATCAGTGTCTGCTCTGATCAGTCCAGCAGGCTTGTAGTGTTAGTCCTTTTTTCGGCTTAATTTCTGAATATAAATGAATTCGCAGCTCGTATCTGGAACAAAGCAGAGATGTGAGGCATGTCCTCAGCCCCGCCGTGGCAGGCGTCCATGCTATCGCTGGGTCAGCAGCTGCTGACACGGGAACCACTGGCCTGGTGGAGCGCAGGAAGCCAGGACCTTCCAGCTCCCCGCCGCCAGATGCTCTCACGTGGCAAAAAGCCCTAGGGAGGTACCTGACTGGGCTCGACCTGCGTTCGTCACAGCGGGCACAGCACGTGGGTGACACGTGAACGCAGTTGGGAGCAGCAGTCATTTGGACCTTCAGAAAAGGGATGGTGATGGGTTTGTTTGCTTCCAGACTGGTAAAACAGAACTTCCGTGGTCTGCATTTCTTCTCCCAGATCAGGACCAGATTAGGGCCAGCTGCCGACCTTGGTGCGTGGCCTCATGAACTGCTTCTGCTCTGGACTGACATCTGTAGGGGTAAGCCATTACCCATAACCTCTTCAGTCTTTGAGTTTGCCTGTTGAGATTCCTGGTTACGAGAAATTAAGAACTAGGTTCCCCCAGAATCCTTGGTCGAAGGCAGGTGGGACTCTGCTCAGATCAGCATTTCGATGTGACAGACGGCAGTGGAGCGAGAACAGAGAGCAGAGGGCTTGTCAAATTCTACGTTAGGTGAGTTTTTTGAGTGACTTTGGCTAAACCACTTTATTTTGCTGAATTCTTCTGTGAAAAGGGCAAAATCATCGTATCCACATTGTGGCCTCCCAGGCCGTTCCCGAGTGCTTGCCCAGAGCTGGACAGCCTGGTAGTGCCAAAGTCACGTGGCTGCTGTAAAGCACAGGGGCACGGCATTCCATGATCTGGTGTAGCTCAGTGGTAAACTCTTTCCTTTCCAAGCATTTTGTTGCCTTTGGTACCTGCTGCTCTGCAACTGGAAACCCGTTTCCTGCCCTTTCATCCTCTGCCTTTCTGATCTCTGCGTGTCAGTGTCGCTGGTAGGGATTTTATCTATTTCTGTTTTCTTGTCTCAGGCGGCTTTTGTCTCCGCGTTTCCACTTCCCGAGCGTGCAGCTGGCCGGACTGTTAATCAACAAGGTCACATTTTGGTGCGCGTTGTTTTTTAGGGGGGTGGGGGAAGAATGGTTGCTCCGGGGGAGATACGGATTTTCCAGGTCAGGAAGGAAAGATGAAGGCGGAAAGAGAGCCCTACAGACCGGGTTTATTCGGACAAAGGAGAACGGAGGTAGGGTTGGAGGCAGGATTTGGAACTCCACTCCCAGCCTGAGCGTGGAACCGTGCTAGGGCTTTAGCTAAGACGTCGTCTCCGTCTGTCTCAAGTTTTCCTTGATGCCTCTTTGCTGGTGTCACAGCAGGGCGCCCTGAGACTTAAATACTGCAAATGCTCATCACGCCTTGAAGCGCTGGGTTGGAGGAGGCTGCGTAGCAGCAGATAGGCACAAAACCCAGCGCGCTTCGCCAGTCACTTTGTCACAGTGGAAGCGGCACTCTGCTCGCCTGCTCCAGAAATTCGGCTTCCCTGCAACAGACACGTTTGCAAAGGGTTTGGGGCCTGGGAAAGGTAGAAGACCCGAGTGGGTTTATCTGAGCTATCTTCCTGCTGCTTTATATCATTGTAGGTCCTGCTCTGCGTCAAGCGTGCCAGTCACCCTTGTCTCCCAAAGCAACAAGTATTTCAGGAAATTTATTATTTATATTTATTTTTATATTATTTATATAAAATATTATTTATATTTATTATTTATTATTTGTAAGTATTTATTGTTATATTTATTTATTATATATTTATTATAAAATATATATTATAAATATTATAAAATATTTATATATTTATTATAAAATATTATATATTTATTATATATTATTTATAAGTATTTATATTTTTTTTAATATGAGCAGAAAGAAACGAAGTAGCACGGCCCCCATGTCCAGAGGGGTCTCGATCAGAACGGATCTCTGCTGCCGTTGACCGTGACCGCCTTCGTTTCCTTATTTTAAGAAATGAAGTCACCAGCCCGAGTCACGCTTGACTCAGTGTGTCTGCGGGGAGCGCGGTTCCTGCGCCGCCCGCCCTCTTCCCCTCGCACGCACGCCGGGGGCACAGCGCCGTTGTTGGCTCCCGACCTGTCTCCAAGGCATGGAGCTGGGGATCACGTCATCGTTCTGGGTAATAACTCGCTGTTGACTGTTTCCTGGGAGGAAAGGAAAGGCAGGAAGGAAAAGCAACAACTGGTCAAAAGTTCCACTTGTGCAAAAAAGAAAAAAAAAAAAGGAAATAAAGGGAAAACGTGAATCAGACGAGCTGGTTTCATTCAGGAATAGAGAATTCTACAGAGCGCTGAGGCGCTGACCTCTGTAGCAGGAGTTACTGCTTTTTATCTGTGTATCGGCTGTGGGACGGTTTGGCGTAAACAGATGCGAAGCGAGTACGTGACAATATTCCCCGTGTTCTTCGCTGAACTACATCGGAGAAGCCCTTGAGTCTGGCACAGAGGCCTGAAGGCCCACGTGTGCCGCTTGTGCCGTGTCGGTGCTCCTGGGCCTCGCTCCCAAAGCGATTGACAACGTACCAAAGCTGTGCTTAATTAACAAGTTGTAGAGTTAAAAAGATAAAACGCCCCTGGGTTGCTGTTTCAGAGCCGGTTTAAGCTGAGCGGCGCGGCTGGGCGCGCGGAGGTGTCGAGCATCGGTGCGGGGTGCATCGGAGCAGCGATGCGGGTGGGACGGCTTCCCAGGGAGTGGAGGGAGCGACCCGTGAACCCCCTCTCCGCAGGCGGGGAGAAGGAGACCCCCGGCAGCGCACCCCGGTGCACCCCACCGGCGAGGGGCTCCCCCGGCTCGGCCGAGCGAGAGCGGACGGACGGCGGGGAGAAGGAGCCGTTCCTTCCAGCACCGCGCCCCGGGAGCAGGTAAAGCCGCGGGGAGAGCCCCGAGCCCGGCGGAGGGATGGATGGAGGGACGGCGGGATGGATGGAGGGATAGCAGGATGGACGGAAGGATGGACGGCAGGATGGATGGATGGAGGGACGGCGGGATGGATGGAGGGATAGCAGGATGGACGGCAGGATGGATGGATGGAGGGACGGCGGGATGGATGGAGGGACAGCGGGATGGATGGAGGGATAGCAGGATGGACGGCAGGATGGAGGGATGGAGGGATGGCGGGATGGATGGCAGGATGGATGGATGGACGGCAGGATGGAGGGATGGAGGGACAGCGGGATGGAGGGAGGGGACAGCGGGATGGATGGAAGAATGGATGGTGGGATGGACGGCAGGATGGATGGATGGAGGGACGGCGGGATGGAGGGACGGTGGGATAGCAGAATGGATGGACGGCGGGATGGAGGGACGGTGGGATAGCAGAACGGATGGATGGCGGGATGGAGGGACGGTGGGATAGCAGAACGGATGGATGGCAGGATGGAGGGATGGTGGGATAGCAGAACGGATGGACGGCGGGATGGAGGGAGGGACGGCGGGATAGCAGGATGGATGGATGGCGGGATGGATGGTGGGATGGCGGGATAGCAGGATGGATGGATGGCGGGATGGTGGGACAGCGGGATGGATGGACGGCGGGATGGAGGGACGGTGGGATAGCAGAACGGATGGATGGCGGGATGGAGGGACGGTGGGATAGCAGAACGGATGGATGGCGGGATGGATGGTGGGACGGCGGGATGGAGGGATGGAGGGACAGCGGGATGGAGGGAGGGATGGCAGGACGGATGGACGGCGGGATGGATGGTGGGACGGCGGGATAGCAGGATGGATGGATGGCGGGATGGTGGGACAGCGGGATGGATGGATGGAGGGATGGACGGCGGGATGGATGGCGGGACGGCGGGATGGACGGAGGGATGGATGGCGGCCATGTGGGCTCAGCCACACGTGACCCCCAGGCCACGCCTCCGCCCCGCGAAGGGGCGGGGCCTGCCGGCTGACCCGCCGCTGCGTGGGCAGGGGCCGGGCGTGACGCCGCGCGCGCCCGGCCAATGGGGGAGCCGCACGGCGCGCTGGGCAGGGCCGTCATCGGCGGGCGGTGATGTCAGGGCGGCGCGGGGCAGCCCGCAGCGGGTCCGGCGCGGCGGAGCGGAGCGGAGCGCAGCGGTGAGGTGCCCGGCGCGGCGGGAGGGCGGCGGCACCGCGGGGGTCCGGGGCCGCGGCGGCACCGTGCCGCAGGGAGGGGACGCGGCGGCCGGGGCCGCTCCGCTCTGCTCGGGGCAGCGCTGCCCCGGGGCCGCTCTCCCCGCCGGCGGGGCCGGGCCTCGGCTGGGTCCGATCCAGAGGTGGCGGCTTGCGGGGGCTACGGCCGCCCGCTCCCCGCCGCGCAGGGGGCTGCGGGGCTCTGCGGCAGCCGGAGACGGGGGCAGAGCCCCGGGCCGCGCTCCGTCCGCAGGCCTCCTCCGGCTCTGCGCTGGGCAGCACCGTTGTGACCGGTGGCTCCGTGCCGGGGCTTTGGCCTCCGGGCAGGGTGCCCCTGTCCTGCGGCTCGGGGGTCCCTCCCCGGTGCTGGCTTCTGGGGCACGGGGAGCAGGGAGCCGCTCTTGCCCCCGGGTCCCTGACACAGCCCCCCCGCAGCGTGCGAAGGGTCCTGGAAGGGGGCTTGAGGAGTCAGGGGGACAGCACAGCCTTCAACGCACCTCGTCGAATGAATGAGCCGTTATGCTGACCGCCACGACACCCTATAGAATATCCGTTTTCCTCCCATGTATTTCAGGTGAAAGACGAGTTCTTGAAGAGTGACGTTAAATCTAAGGCTGTCCAAATGCCAGCTCCCACCCTACAGCCTGCTCAGCTCAGTAAGTAACCTTAACTGGGAACTTGCTGTTACTTTAAATAAGAACTCTCGTTGCCTCGTGCTGTAAGGTGAGAAATTCTTCTGGAAGAGGAGGACGACAGTGACACTTGGAGCTTGCTGGTATTGCTGGCCGTTCTGGCAGGGAGCGCGAAACAGGCTGAAACAGAGCAAAAGCCCACAGGAGCCTTCAGACTCAAATTCTGCAGAGGGACAGTGCCACTGGAGAAAGTGACAAAGCCCTGGTAGTAAGACGAGCTTTTCTGGACTGTATCATTTCTAAAAGCCAGTCCCTCTCATATCTACTCCCTGCTTCCCCGTCCCTTTAAGCTTCTGTGTTATTCAGTGGTCTTTACTTCATCTGTTTTTCTCTCTGCCTTGTGTGCCCCATCACAGCAGTCCTGCTGCTGGAAGAAGACCTGGAGAAAGATGCACTAAAGTGTCATACAGCAAAGAAGAAAAGCTTGGATGCTGTCTCGGTGGCTGCTGTACCACACAGTGCTGGAGAGGAGGAGAACTAGAGTGAACCTGCTGTAGTTCCCGGTTCCTGCAGCATTCCCTGCTAGCTCAGTGGCTGGTGTCCTCCGTTCCTGGACTTTGCTTGATGGGGATCTCTGCTGCAGGAGCAGTCTCTGCACTCAAAGGCAGGCGAGCAGGGATAGGAGAGGTCGCCTCTAGATGCCGGAAAGGCCATTTGTATAAGTTCCTGGCAGAAGATCTCCTCTGGAACAGCTGCTGGCTGTAGGCCCACCAACCCAAAGGTCAGGATAGCCTCTCTGCAGCATGTCTTCCAAGCCGGAGCAGAAGGAGAGCCACCAGGCCAACGGGACTGTGCTGCCCATTGTGCCCGTGGACTGTCTCACCAGTCCGGACCGGGGGCAGCTGGTGGAGCCCTCAGATTTCCTGGGACCCAACAGTGACGGGGTAGAAGTGGTGGTGTTGGAGTCCCGTGCCAATGCTAAAGGGGTGCGAGAAGAAGATGCCCTGCTGGAAAATGGCAGCCAGAGCAATGAAAGCGATGACACCAGCACGGACCGAGGTCCTGAGCCAGCCTCGCCCCTCAAGGAGACCTCCTTTTCCATCGGGCTGCAAGTCCTCTTTCCGTTCCTCCTGGCAGGCTTTGGGACCGTTGCTGCTGGAATGGTGCTGGACGTTGTGCAGGTAGGACTGATACTTCCCTGGCATGGTGCTGGGCTCTGAATCCTGTCTCTGCAGACCATGGCTTGATCCCAATCCAGGAGGGACTCGAATGCCAGGGCTCATTCAGCAGGTAGCAACGGTGAGGGGAGGAGACCTGTTACCTTGCATGCCGGTTGGGGAAGGGGGAGACAGGGGGAGACCTCGGTGATGTCTGGAGCGAGGGGAGGAGAGGCTGCAGGCACCCCTGCACTGCAGCTGCCCTGCTCTGGCTCAGAGGAGGAGGTTGCAGCTGGCACATGTGCAGCCAGAGCACCTGCCTGGGAACTGAGACCATTCTATGCATTACTGCCTGAAATAAAGCGCTTTCCTGATGGTGGCTGTAGACATCCCAGCTCCGGTCGCTAGTTCCACAGGTCCCGTGTCCCTTTTCCATCTTCCATGTTTGCTGCGCTGTTCCAGCACGCCAGGCTCGTGCCAGCCGGGTTAATGATTCGCCTGTCGCAGTGCGTGCGGGACAGTTGCCTGGTGGCTCGCTCAGAAGGTTGAAGGCTGGCTGAGTGGCCCTTAACGCTGTTTTCTTGCGCTCTTGAAGCGGCCAGGGTCAAGCGGGCTAACAGGGTGGTTCCTCCTGAGAGGTGTGTGGAGGTGATGCTTAGGAGAGGCCAGCCAGAGAGCTGGCTGTTACCTCTGGATGAAAACTGATGTGTTACCCGGCGTGATCTCTTGTTAGGTCTCTTGTGACAGGTGACACTGGGAGCCTGGCAGCCGTGCAGCTTGCTTAGGTTTTATGTGGCAAATGTGATTTCATGGACCGTGGCTCCTGCGCTGGTCTCTGTAGCCCAAGTTTTCCAAACGTGTGTCTCTGGCAGCAGATCGGCTGCTCAACCTCTTCTCCTTTGCTCTGAAAGACAGGCTGTGCAGAGTTGTCTTGGTGCACAGCCCAAAACGGTGAGTAAGGCACAAAACTCAATCATCCATGCAGTGTAGGTTTATGAAACTGTTTGGATGGAGGAGGCAGCCATTTTGGAACTGTGGTCAACCAAAAATGCTCTGCTTGAAGCTCCTCTGTTTATTTTAGTGGGGTAAACAAGCCCTTGCAGTGTTGGCATAGAAAGACTCGAATGTCGGTCACTTGTCTGTATTGCTGGCAGTTACGATCATCTCCACCCGAGCTGTGTGCCAGTAGGGTAAGTCAGGCTTTTTTTGTATTTGTGGGTGGTCAAGAAGACACCTCTCGCTTTCTTGCCCCTAACGGGTATTTCCCTGCAACCCTTTGCACGCTGGTCATCCTTACAATTTCTCTTGATGCAACCCAATGAGAGAGCTGTGAGGTGACTCAGAACAGGAAAGGCTGGCTGTGCTAAATTGATCTCGGAATAATTTTCTTAAAAAGAAAGACATTTCAAGCATGTTTCCCTTTGCAAGGTCCCTGTAAACTCATGTGTGCCTCTTCTGGCAATTTCCCAGAGCCAGTGATTTGAACCCAGCTTAAAGTCCTTCCTGGAGAAGGAACAGCCGGTCTGGCCAGGGAGGAGCAGGGCAGGGTTGGGATACTGCAGCATACTGCTGTGTTCGCCTGCCTTTTCTTTTACGGCCATTAGAAATAAAGCTTCGTAATTCCTCTGTTGCACAGCAGCTCAGCGTGTGGCTATGCAGCTCGTCCTGCCAACTCCGCTAACTCCCTTTAGCCTTGGGATTAAATGAGGCATCTAAATGCCATAGGGTGGAAAAGGGAGATGGGAAGCGTGGTCTCGGCTTGCTTCCCTGCGGAGTCTGGGGAGCTGATCTTGATAACTCGCTTCCCAGAGACTCCAAGCCTTGGATGAAAGGAGGGAAGCATGTGGAGTGGGTAGCTGGTGCACTGGGGCGGACTGGAGTCCCATTCCTTTGGATGCAGCCATGGTTTGCGATGGATGGAGGGCTCCATACACTCAATTTCCTCTGTTGTGGATAAACAGACTAATGAGCCAGCTGCAATTGGTCTCCCCACTGTGAAAACAAGCAGCCCTGGCCTTTGGCCATGCTGTCCCATTAATGTGTCCCTATGAATTTGCCTCTCAGGAGGAGAATGTGCTTCTGCTCCCTTTGGGACTGGAGGGACCTTTGGGCCAGGTGACACGTGAGCATACCAGCTGCTTTTCTGTGTACAGGAGAGGACTATTGGCACCGTCCCCTCTCCCAGCAGAGCCCCGATTGTTGTTTTCCAGACTTGTCCGCTCCCTGGAGATTCTTTGGATAGGATGGATGGCATTTTGTACAGAGGAGGGAGTCTGCTCGTTTCCCCTGCTTGACCACCTCTGGTGTTAGCATCCCTCCGGGGTGGCTCTTAGCCAGGGCCAGCGGGCAGTGCCAGCCCTGGAGCTGTAGCTCTCCTGTTGAGGCCACTTGTTCCTCAGCATTTTGGAGGGAGAGCGCTGGGAGAAGCGCAGCAGCCGCAGCAAGGCAGTCAAAGCTCCAACCTGCAGCACATCCCTCCCCTCCGAGCCATCGTGAGTCACCATCCCGCTATAACCTGAGCGAAACCACGCTGGCACTCGTGACTCTTGTCAGCCTTAACTTCACATGCGGTGACTGAAAATGACAGAGGCTGAGAAGCAGCTGCTACCCTGGAAATATCTGTGGTCTGCAGGTGCAAAGCTGCTGAAAGGCAGCAAGCCTGCAGGAAACTGCAAAACACCACCTGGGGTTTGATGTTTCTTCCAGAACCTCTGGCAGGCCGGGGTCCGATCTCACCCCTCCAATTGTACACGGTGGCTCTGGTATCTGGGTAGATTTGTGTTCAAAAGGACCACAGGCTTCGTAGAAAATGGAGCTGCAATAAGTTAAACCTAGGTTGCTTATCGTCTCTGTGCTCTCCCTCCCCAGAGGGCAGGGAGGAGGTGCTGGAAATGAAGTGCTTCTCCCTGTAATTCCCTTGCACAGCTCTGCTGAAAGCCAGCCGGGAGCCCTCTTGCTCCCCAGCGCGGTGCGCTCGCCTTCGCCTGGAGCAGGCTGGACGATCTTGGAGGATCGTGTGTGCTGTGTTAGCCTCCCTCCTCACCCCGAAAACAGCTTATTTCTGTGCTTCTCGGAGGGGCTGTTACAGGGGGGAAAGGGATTTTAACAGCTCGATGTCCTGAACTTAAATTCATATTTTCTCTTCTCTTTCCCTTTTTTGTGTTCCCCAAACAGTCTGGCTCCGCTTCTCCCCTTGGAGCCACATCGTGGGCACACGTCTCTGCAGGGAGCTTTCTTCTCTGCAGGAGCCGGGGAGGCCTTCGAGACTTACTAAATGCCCGTAGACCAGTGTTGTATAACATCTTATATTAAGAAAGTTGGCAGGAGCCCATGGGTCCTGCTCTTTGCAGTGAGCAAGCTGCTGATGTCTGCAGAAATCTCCTTGTTTTCCTTCCCCAAAGATGGCTTTTATTCCTTTCTCCAGGAACACCCCTGTCTTGCTCAGGGAGCTGCTTTAGCAGGCTCCAGTTTCAGCAGCTTCTGGCACCAGTTTGCAGTGCAGCCTCCTTTAAAGGTTAATTTACAAAGCCAGGGTTGGGACAAGGTGAGGGAGGGCTGCGAGCTTGTGCTAGCTACTGCCTGCTCCTGCCTCTATGATCTCTGGAGGCAGAAAGAGCCAGGAAACTTTTGCACAGTGCTTCCAGCCTGCGGTCTGACTAATGACGATGTTCCTTTCATTAAGTGATTCTGGTGACACCCAGCTCGTCCTGCTGGGAAGCGGGAGCGTGTTGCTTGCTGATTGAATTGTAGATACTGCTAAGGGAAGTCATAGCAAAGGATTCACTGGTACAGCAAGCAGCAAAATAATCGTAATGCCTGCCTAAAAATAGACTGAGGAGAGCCGAGCTCCCCTGTTCCTAGATGTGACCTTAAAGGAAGCACGGCCTGATGTGCCGCTGTGTCGGATGAAGTATTTCAGACTGATTCTCCCTCCTGCCCTGCTCAGCAGGCAGCACTGAGCTCAACTGTGCCCCTGCTCGAGACTCGAGCGAGCCGTACCCTTTCAGAGCGGCCCTGGCTGCGGTGGAAAGGTCTCCCAAGCCAGGAGCTCAGGTTAGCTGGGTGCGGGGTGGTTGGAGCAGGGGCTGCAGGGACCACGGTGGTTTCTTTAGGTGCCGCTCAGCAGAGCGGCTGGGAGAGGACTGTTCATTGCATCGGGAGAGTCTGGAAACCGGGTATCCTCGGGAGCCTTGGCCTCGAGCAGAGAGAGGGTTGTGGCTGCGCCTGAAATAGCTGAGCAGCTTTCATCTGTGCACCTGGGAGCTGGAGAGCATGGCTAGTTTGTCTTACCAAGCTGTCAGAAACGTTGAGGGGATTTTTATTGACTGGAAAACAGGTTTTTTCCCTTTGAGGGAAAAATGGTCCCAGTTCATCCATCTCAAGCACTTACCTGCCTTCTGTGATCACAGTTTTTTCTCAAATGGTTTTTCAAGTGAGTGCAGTTTGAATGTGGTATTGCAGAGGACCTGGCAGGAAACTGGAATTTGTTGGCGCGGTGGTGAAGGCAAGCAGCACAAAGGATGGAAAAATAAACAAAAATAACTGAAGTCCTTCCCCACAGGAAGGCATTAGTCATGCAGGTAGAGCGACGTGTATTTGCTGCAAGGTGCCGCCGATAGTCTTCCTTGTCCTAGAAAGAACAGTGACACTGCCAAGGAGAGCGCTGCGAGGGATGGAGCCCGGTGCAGGTAACGTTTGCAGGAAGAAAGGCGAGAGCTGTGGCTGTTACCGTGTTCGGCGCAGCAGGCAGCTGTGGAGGGTGTGATTCCAGCCGTGCTCGGTGCCCTTTAAGGAGTCTGGCAGTGTGGGAAGCAGGAGTTATTTTGGACACAGGGCCTTCTCGCAAAACATTCATGAAAATAAAGAATCAGGCAATGAGATTTGTGTAGCTTGCAGGGTTTTTTTAAATGTCGTTGTGAGGTTTTTTGGGGGGTGGTTTTGTGTTTTCGTGGAAGACAGCTGCTCTCCTTTAAGGCTGCTTACCCTGCAATTACTCTTCTTTTTTTCCTAAATAACCATGGCTGCCTATTCTGCCTCGTGCCCAAGGGAGCCGACTTGACTGTAGAGCCAGTGTAATTAGTAAATACCTGAGTAACGTAGGTGCCAGGTGAGGGCACGCATCTCCTCGGTGAGGTAGGGGGGAACCGAGACCATGGTGGGCTGCTTTTTGGAGCTGGCAGGATCAGGGAGCAGCAATGCCTTGCTCCAAAATATATTTGTAAGACACACGTGTAGGGAACGGCTCTCAGCTGAGACTGACAGAACTTCAGTACTCGATTCTGCCAAAACCTGCAAGTATTGGGCAAAGTCTCATCATCTTTCCCTATTTAGGCCTCTGTATGCGTAAACATGTCGTCAGTGGTTAATCTTTGGGGGATTTTTAACTGAAAGTTGTAGGCTGAGATCTGGTTTTTAAGCTCAGCGGGAACATGTGGTCACTACTGCACGAATGTCAAAACCAGTAAAATCACTGCAAAATTCCAAGTGTGGCACCCGAAGGGGAACTGGGTTGTGTCTGCTCAGGGCCACACGCGGGCAGTGCCAGGTTGCAAAGGCAGATGAGTAAGTGACGCTCAGTCCAAAGCAAAGGTTTCTAACAGCCGTGATTATTTTTTTTTAATGGTCTTCTTTTGTTTTAATCTTGCAGCACTGGGACGTCTTCAAATACGTGACCGAGGTGTTTATCTTAGTACCTGCGTTACTGGGCCTGAAGGGGAACCTAGAGATGACTCTGGCATCTCGCCTGTCGACAGCTGTGAGTATCCAGGGAGCGAGGGAGGGAGCAGGATACCTGGTTTGGGGAGGTATCCCAAACCACACCACCTGTGTGGTGGCTGGGCAGACAATAATCTCTCTGTGCATGGGCCTGTGAAGGCAGTGACCACTGAAACCAGAGCCTGGAGTTTCGCAGGCTGGAAAGGTGTCTTCATCCCACTGGACTGATCAGATTTGAAGGCTTAATAGTCCTTAAGCTTTGCTGAGAGTTCACGTCCTTGTCATGGCCACCTGTGGGCCTGGAGGCACAGTGGGCGAGCTGGCTTGGGCCGTTCCATGCCTGGAGTGCTTGGATCCAGTTTTCTTCGTGAGGAAGCTGGGTGCAGGCATGGCATCAAAGCAGGCTAAAACAAGCCAGGTTCAGGAGGGCTAGGAGGTGAGAGAGCCTGGAGAGAATTGTACGGCAAAGGCTAAAACGGAGGGCACCTTGCAGTGAGAGCTAGCAGGTGGATTGACAGCCTCTTGAA
This sequence comes from Theristicus caerulescens, assembly GCA_020745775.1. Classification (NCBI taxonomy): domain Eukaryota; kingdom Metazoa; phylum Chordata; class Aves; order Pelecaniformes; family Threskiornithidae; genus Theristicus; species Theristicus caerulescens. Next base: position 483,662 of record CM036578.1, read on the forward strand.
GTTGATGGAGAGCATGGATGGGCATTTCTCTTGCTAGAATTCAGTCTGATTCCTGAGAAACAGTGAGCTCCCTGTCAGAGATGGGGGCAGGCTCTGTTAGATTCTCAGAATACTGTGTTAGTCCAGCTGTAAATGAGTTGCTTTGTGTTTAAATGTTTCTATAACACAGCAGTCTGTCTCTGTAGCTGAGCGGTGCTGGAGAGAGACTGACATCCTCTCCTAACAGGGACAATAACACTCCTTCCTTCTGCAAAGCATCTTCTGCTTGAGCATGACAGCAAGGGACTGCCCGATGGTTCTGCGTTTCCCATGATGGGAGCACGTATAGCTTTGTATCTTACATCTGCAAGGTGTTAGTTGCCTGCTGCCAAGCTTTTAACTCTGCTGGCTCTGTGCTGTGAATTGCTGGAAGAGAGAGCCCTTGCAGCAAGCAGCTTGGTCTTGGCCTTGACAGTGCAGAGGAGCTGACGCATCTTGGCCCGAGAGAGCTGCTCAGAAAGTGCTCGCTGAGATGTAGGGATGGAGAACTGTCTGCCTGGGTGGCAGCAGCAAGCGTAGCTAGCAGAGAGCTGCTTATTAGCATGCTCCCTTCCTCTCAGCCTTCCCCTTATGGGGTGCTGCAGGAGAAAGCACAGGAGAGTGTTGAAAAGGTCTCTGAATATCTGCTCTCCTGGGTCCTCTCTTGTTCTTCCATCTTGAGCAATGGGGTGATGCCAGCTGTGACTCTTTGCTCCTCAGTAGCTTCTTGTTGGCCTCTGAGGCCCAAGGTTTCTGGTGCATTCCTGGATGGCAGCAGAGCCAACATTTTGAGCTGCTCATCCAGCCTTTGTCACTGGCAGCCCCTCCTGTCCCTCGTGCAGTAGCCCCCTACATGTGCCCTAAGGGGTGCTGCTCTCATCCACTGAACCAGTGGCACGTGAGCATCATGCTCAGCGGAGTCTGAGGTTGTCCCTGCAGTCCCTGGGGAGCAGGAAGGCAAACAGCATTTCCCTGGAGTAGTCCTTGGCTTGGCCTTGGCACCCCAGCCCCTGCCTGCCGATCCCTGCCGACTGCGGGGACCACCTCCTTCTTGAATTCAGCCCTCGCTCTTCGTTCTCCAAAGGAGCGGGGCGCTGGGCTGCCTGGGGGATGGCCGTGCCAGCATTACCTGGCAAAAGCTGGGCTGTGGCTGCTTCCCCTCAGTGCTGGTCTCCTCTCCCCAGGCGCTGCTGGGGAGGACAAAGCTGCTGGGAGGCTTCGCGCTGCCCCTGGCCCAGCTGTGCCCTGGTGCCGGGGCTGGCAGGGACAGAGGCTGAGCACTGCAGCTTGTGTCGCAGGCTGAGCTTTGTTTGCCCCTTCGTTCTGGGAAACAAATCCCTTTGTTTTGTTCGCTCTCTATTGTTCGGATCATGTCAGGATCCTTGCTGTCCCAGACACAGGCCGTTCTCCCTCTTGGCCTTGGCCAGCTTGCACTTTCTGAGCACAGGCTTATTGGGGTGAGTGCTTGGCTCTCCTGGGACAAAGGCAGCGCGGCGCTTCTCCATCCTCTTCCCTTATGGGGCTGGCACGGAGCAATGTTGGGGCAGGCTTGGCGGAGAAATGAGACTGTGCAGAAAGTCACAGGAATGCAACACTTTCCCCTGTCTGCTCTGGTGGCTGCAGCAGGGTCACGAGGAAACTGGCACAGAGTCCAGCTCGCCTGCCCGTCTGTGCCGAGCGGCTGCTGCCCTTGCCCCAGCTTGGTCTCCTGGTGCCTCCTCCTGCCCCTGAGCTGATGGCTGTGGGGTGGCATTAGCCTCGTGGGCCAACAGCCAGGCTCTGTCCTCTGCCTTCCTTTGCCCTGGCAGGAAGGGAGGCTGTGCTGCCTCTACACGAATCCCCCAGCCTTGCACTCTACCTCCTTGTATCTGTGCACGGTGGGATAGGACGATCTCTTGGGCTTTCCTTTTTTTTCCTTGCCCTGTTCTTCCCTCAGCGTGGGGGACCCACGTGCAGGCGTGCGGAGGGGGCTCCCCTCCGACCAGGGCTCCGCGGTGTGGGTCTCACGCTCTCTCCGCAGGAAAGCAGCCTGGAGTGGTCTCTCAGACTGTGGGTTTCTAATTAGTGCTGCATTAAGGCACCTCAGAAATTCCTTTTGCAATTAAGAAGCAAAACTCTCCCATTAGTTAAAGGATTAAAATCCTGTTGCCAGTGACTACAGCTAGGTTATGTTAATCCCAACCTAATTGCCATGTGGCTGGAATTTTAAGGTCAGGCTTCATATGGAGCTCAAATTCCTGTGCTGGCTGTGCTCAGTGCTACTCCAGTCAACTTTTTGTTCGTTTTCCCCCATTCCTTCCTCCTCTCCACCAAACTGACCAGGATAATTCACCCCAGAGATGGGCACATCTCGGTGCTGGTTGAAAAGAGCCGGCAGTTCTCTCAAGCGCGTGCAGTAAGGAGAGCAGAAGGATTAGCTGATCACTGACTTCTTGGGGTTTTTTTTGCGGAGACCAGCAAGGAAACCTGAGAGGAAGAAATTGCTGCTGTATTGTTGGGCAGAAGTTTGAGTTTGACGCTGTCGGCCAGTAACTCCAATGTGCATTTACCCCTTCAGATTGTTTGAGCCTCTCCCTTGTTTCCTCTTCATGTTCACCAGCTTCTAATCATACAAGATTGGATATAAGCTTATACCCTCTGCTTGTCCGTTCTTCCAGCTTTCCATAAAGACCTAGAAGGTGCTAGGGAGAGCAGAACCCTTATGCTCTGCAATAACCAGCAACCTGCAGTGATTCTGCTGGGTTATTTTGGATCGTACGCCAGGGAATTAAAGCAACTTTGTCCCTTCTGGTTAGCCTGATTAGCATCTCCTGCAGTTGTAGCAGTGCCAGATGACCCGTGTGCCATGGCAGCTTCCCGCTACTCAGTAGGTCTCCACGTGGCATTAGCCTTGTTTACTCAGCTTTTAACTGAAACAGTAGTTCTTGCTGCCAGCTTCCTCTGCCCACGTGATGCTACTCTGGCCTTGGTCCGTATCGGGGCTGGGGCACGCAGATAGCTGACCTGAGAGTCTGTGCACCCCTATTTCCCTCCTGGCTGGCTGACCTGAGGGGTAGCATGACCCAACTGGGCCTGGGCCAGGCTTGGCCTCATCACCAGTGGAGTGAATTCAATGAGTAAATAAGCAGCAGTGCGTGGCTCTGCATGGGGACAAAGTATATCTTGTTGCTTTCGCAAGATTTTCATCAGATGTTCTATTGACGTCGATTCCCCTTTACACTCCCTTCAGAACCCCCTCTGTAGTGGATCTGGCTCCATTCCTCCAGCCGGGAAGGAGAAGGTGCCGAAGCTGAAATTGGGAACAGCTTTGGTGTTCTGGAGTACAAAACCAGAGCAACTGTTGGAAGAGGCACTGTGGTTACCTGGGGTGTAAAGCCCAAGTGACTTCCACAGAACTGCATGTCACAGGCTGGGGTGTTAACAGAGCTACGCCCCAACTGCACACAGATACGCACACACATGGACACGCACACCTTTTCTACTGAATTGCTCTTCCGTAAGAGCTGAGGATTTGAGGTCGTTATTCTCTCCTGCCCCAGCGCAAACTTGCGTAGCTGGAAGGCAGGGATTTGACTGGTAGCAAATGCAAAATGCTGTCTGTCTTTAAGGATGTTGTGATGTCTTCTTGCAGGCTAATATTGGCCAAATGGATACACCCAAAGAGCTCTGGAGGATGATAACAGGGAACATGGCTCTGATACAGGTAAGGAAAGGTGAAAGGAGAAGAAAATGGGAGTATTGGTAGTTGGTGTAAGCCACCTGTGACAAGTGTCAGGTTTAAATGCCTGGGTTTTGGTATCGTCCCCTTCTTGACCCACAGTCATCTTACGGTAACGGTTTGCTCTATAGGTGAGGCTTGGTGTTTCCCTGCTGGATGCTAATCCACCTGCAATGCTGGTACCCTGGGTGGTGTTTCCCTCTTCCCTCACCCCAGGACTGTTTTGCTCTCTAGTACTCTTGGTGACTGTCTAGTTTTTATTTTCAGGTTCAGGCTACTGTGGTTGGCTTCCTGGCCTCGATCGCAGCAGTGATATTCGGATGGATCCCAGATGGGCACTTCAGCATTGACCATGCTGTCCTGCTTTGTGCCAGCAGCGTGGCTACTGCTTTCATTGCTTCCCTTGTTCTGGGTGAGAGACAGACCCTGCACACCCTCCACGCACCTCTTCCTAAAATGATGGGCCGTCCTTGGCCTCACCCTGTTTTCTTCCTCTCTTTGGCTCTAGGCATGATTATGATTGGGGTCATCATCGGATCCAGGAAGATGGGGATCAATCCTGATAACGTCGCCACACCAATTGCTGCCAGCCTGGGGGATCTCATCACCCTGGCTCTGCTTTCAGGAATCAGCTGGGGCTTGTACAAAGAGCTGGGTGAGGAGCAACAAAAGGCCTTTGTCTCTCCCTGGTCCTGCCACGTGCTGCTGCATCTCCCTCGCAATTCACCCTCTTCCTTTGCCCTTCCTGTTCTCGGGGTATATAGGATGCCTGGCCTGGAAGCTACCTCAGTTAGTGAGACCTAGTCAGAACTGATAAGGGGAGGAAACGGACCTTCTTACTGCCTTGTAGCTGCAGACAGTCTTGGCAGTGATCTGCATACTTCCTTCTTACCAGGTAAAGTGGTAAGGGAGAGGTTGTCTCCTTCCAGGTGCCAGGGGCTTGATTGTGGCTAAAGCAGTGGGAGAAGGCAGCTTTGGATTTCATCTTTTGTACTGTCAGCACCAGCTGGGGATCCTCAGTGCAGAGCTGCAGCTGGAGACTCCAGACTTCTTCCTCCCTCCCCTTCACCTTCCTTCCCTGGCGGCTGGGGCGCAGGGGATGTGACTCAGCCAGGTTCAGCCAAAGGCGAAGCGACACCGGGAGGTCTCGCCCAGGAGGGGGAAGTGGGAATGAGCAGTTAGAAACTGAAGAGATCTCACTCGGATCTGTTGATAAAGCCCCTGTGAGCACACCAGGAGAAGGAAATGCCGTGTCCTGCAGAGCTGAGGCCGGTCTGGTCTAGTTTGCCTGCCCTTACCGGAGTTTCTGACTCCAGGGGTGACGGCAGTCTGTAGGCAGGCTTGATGAGCTCAGCTGAAGTAGCACCCCGCCTCACTGCAGCAGGATGTGTCCTTGATCTGTTGCCTCTGCTTATTTCCCCTTCAGAGAGCAAAGCCTACGTGAATCCTTTGGTATGCGCCTTCTTCGTAGCGCTGCTGCCCATCTGGATCATCGTTGCCAAGAAGAACGCGGCAACTCGGGAGGTGCTGTACTCTGGCTGGGAGCCAGTCATTATCGCGATGGCTATTAGCAGGTAGGAGGGCATGGAAGAGTTCCTCGCCCCCAAACACAGACCACGCACCCTTTCCCCCCGTCCTTTCAGCCTCTTAGCCCTTGGTAGGTTCTGGAACAAGAGGGAACCAAACCTCTTCTGCTTCCACGGTCCAGACTGCCAGGAAACTGGAGGTTATTTTGTGTTCTCTAGACAAAGACAGGGGGTTCTAGGTCCCGAGGCACAGGAGTGATTAAGCACCTGACTGCTGGAATCCAGGGCCTTAGCAATGTCCCCGCTGCTGCACAGGGGGACTCTGGCACGGCCACGGAGTAAACACAGAGCTCATTTATCAGTCTTCTGCACAAGAGCCCTCTCTGCCCTCTGAAGGGCAGGGCTGCTTTTGATTATTGCGTTGCCGTAAACTGTACATTAGGGGATTTAGTCTTTGATGTTTTTTGGCAGCAATGAGAAAAGATCCTGCTAAAGCTGTCTTCTGTTATCAAATATTGAGGCTTAAAATCAGCGCGACAACCGCAACCAGAGGTGCATGTCACTAGGTGCATATATCCCCCTTCGGTGCCCACGCTGTGGCAGAGAACCCTCGGTGCTTGTGTGAGTATTTCCTAATGAGCTTCCAGCGCTGACCTCTTCAATCTTCCCTCTGCAGTGTTGGGGGTTTAATTTTGGACAGAACGGTCTCAGATCCAAACTTTGCGGGGATGGCTGTCTTCACACCGGTTATTAATGGTGAGTTCCTTTCCACTCTGGAATTGCAGCTCTTGGAGACTTGGCAAACAGCGGAATTGTCTCGTGTGCATTATTTCAGGCAGATTAAGGAGACTAATTCTCTTTGATTGCCAGGCGAGACATGGTGGTTAGACCCAAGCTTCACAGCAGCATGGCTCCCTCTGGTGCCAGCCTTTCACCGGAGGGTGGCTGGCCTGGGAGGCTGGTGCCTAAAAGGCACGTTTTCCAGGGGCCCAACAAAAATTATCTTAATTTCTTGATTCCTCCTGGCTGGTGGAAGACCCCCATCTTCCAAGATACGCACCTTGTGGCACCTGCTGACATAAAGATTTGGATTTGCAACTCAGAATCAGGAAATTGCTTCTGGTATAAAGCTTTGACCTCCTTTCTGCCTAATGAACCAGGGAAATTCCTTTTTTTTTTTTTAATTACTTTTTGCAATAAACAGAGTTAATTCTGAGCCAGGGCACCTTGTCCTAGTTTCATTATGCCTCATGCACAAAATAATAGTTTTAAGCTTCCGGTGTCTGTTTTGGTGGCTGACTCGTCATTTTTTTGTTTTGCATATTTCTTCCAATCAAAGCTGCAGTAATAGAATTGCATCTATTTTACTAAGGGGCCTAAGGGGAAACTGTAGAACAGTGTGCTTTGTCTCAGCTCTTTACATCCTGCAAAAGTGGAATTCGGGTCAAAAATAGACTGTCCTACATTATTCCAGCACCTGGCAATTCCAGATCTGCTGGCTGTTGAAAATAGCTCTTTCTCTTTATAGTGTTCAAGACATCATCTTACTGCTCTCTCCTCATCTGCAGGTGTGGGTGGCAACCTGGTGGCAGTGCAGGCTAGTCGCATCTCCACTTACCTGCACATGAGTGGGATGCCTGGAGAGAGCTCCGAAACGGCCCCTCGCAAGTGCCCCAGCCCTTGCAGCACTTTCTTCAGCTCAGGTAACCAAGTCAGGTGTTGAAATGTATTGACTTCTGGCAGCAGCAGCTGCTGCAGTTGGCTGGCCAGACTCGTCTGGAGCACCGTCACGGGAAATGGTGGCCGAAGGCTGCTCAGAGGCAGCTGTCAGCTCAGGGACGGGCTGGTCTTCTGGCCTGCCCTGCCCTCTAGAGACGGTCAGACCGTTAGCAAAGCTGCTGTGCCAGAGGACATAGCCCTGCTGGAGGAGGACAACATGATGCAGAAGTCCCATGCCCTGACTGTCTAATCCTGTAAATCCTCCACCCTCTAAATCTTTTCCAGATGTGTCCAGGATACTGAAACCTGCCTTGAGGCTGCTCGAGTGTTGCAGCTCTGCTGGGCTTACAGAGCTGCAGCTACAGAAAGCTTCTCGCTTACAAAGGCTTCCTAACAGCTCTGTTATTTGTGGCAGTCGTGTGGCAGAGCACAGCCCGAGCGTGCATTCCAGCACAGAGTGTGGGCAGAGGTTATTGCTCTCCAAACTTCCTAGAGAGGCTTGGTAGCCTGCAGCCTGGGTCCTGGCCGCCTGGGCCACGGCTGTCCCTGAAGAGCAAGGAGGGGTGAGAGGGCTCCAGCGTGGTGGTGATCTGTTAGAAAACTGATCACCAGACGAGGTGCAGATAGAGCTCCGAGGAAATTCAATGTTCGTGGTAAATTCTTGACAGCTCTGTGCTGAGCACTGCCAGGGGTGGGACATGAGTCCTTCTGGCAGCTGAGGTCTGAGAACAGCTTTTGTTCTCGGGACAGAATTAAGTTCTCCTACCAAGCTTGTTGCAAAGAGTCCTTGGGCATCCTGACAGTTGGATCATCGTTCAGGACGCTGCCTTCCAGCCCAAATCTGCAGTGTGGGGATGAGGGTCCGGTGTGCTGGTCCCTGCTTCAGATTCGACCATAGTTGTGCTGCCTTGTCCCCTGGAGCCTAGGGAGGCTGCAGAGCTGCTGTGTGTTCAAGCCTATCTTAAGCCTGAACTCCATCTTTCTTTCCTTGCAGATGTGAATTCTCGCTCTGCTCGTGTGCTCTTTCTTCTGGTGGTACCTGGACACTTGGTTTTCCTTTACACCATCAGCTCCATGCAAGGTGGACACACTACGCTCACCCTGATTTTCATAGTCTTCTACATGACAGCTGCGCTTCTCCAGGTAAGCTGGAGCCCTTCCCGGGGCCGTAACCCCTCAGGCTGCAATAAGGGGACGCTGCCCTGCCATCTGCAGTGGGGACCTGTTCAGCCAGTTAAGTGGTAGATACGCTGCTGAGGGCACTGCGATACACCCTGTCCCTAGGTAAGAGATTTATGTGCTGGGGAGAGGTATGCCAAGTGATTGTATTTGTCAAATGAGCCGGTATCCAACTGCTTAAATCCTTCTTTGTTGATACTTGTACACATAATTTTTCCTTCCTACCATTCTTGGCAAGTTTTGAATCTGTCTTTTGTCTCTTTTAAGTCATTCTGATAGCAGAAGTGTTTACCTCTTGTGTGTTAATCTGTCCTATAAGGTGCTTTAGCAATTTTAAAACTGCTGGTGAAGAAAACAGGATGTGGAATTTGCAGGACCCCGTGCCTTGCGTGGCTTGTCCTGCCCTTTCCCTGCCTCCCCGCAGGGTAGAGACCTGCCAGCTCTGCGGCGCGGGGCTCCTGCTCTCCTCGCAGGAGCTGTGCGAGCCCGTAACGATGGCTGTTGTGAGGGGCCTACACAGACCGGGGTGTTCGTGCCGCAGAAATCCAGCGGCCGCTTGCAGGAGTCTGGCTGCCTGCATGGGAGAGCAGGGAGAGACGCTCTGGTTAGGGAGTTTCCTACGAAGCCCGGCTACGCTCCCCCGCTGCTCCCCCCCTCCGCCTGTGGAAGCTGTGCCTGGTTTCGGTGTCCCCTAAAATCAACAACCGAGGCCAGGGTGAGGAAATGAGTCAGAGCATCCATCAGAGGCAAGAGCAGAGTGCTGTCATCCAGGAGGCTAAATTTAGGTTGTGAGCTCCTGCTGGGTGCTCGGGCACTTGCAGGGGCCTCCGCTCGCAGCCGCTCTGCAGAGCCGCTGCTGTGAGCAGCCCGTGGGCTTGGGAACCCCCGGAGCGGGTGCTGGCAGCTGAGGGACCGCCGTGTGCTGGCTGCTGCGGTGCTGAGCTCCGCTGTGTCCTGAGCGAGGCCCTCCCAGCCCCGGAGACACCAGAGGCATTAGCAACACTTCAAATCCTTGTCCCAGACCTAAGGCTTGAGAGGATCCAATGCGGATTTCTTCTGTCTTTGGATATTGATACGAGGCTCTCGCTGCATTGAAGCAGGCGGGGGAGAACATCACTCTGGTAGTTTCAGCTGCTGGGCAGTTGCTCTTTTATTTCTGGAAGCCAGACATCGCTGTGCCTCCCCGAGCATCCTGCGTGCTTCCGAGTCCCCTCTTTGCCCCATATCTCTTCAAGCTCATTCTGGTTAGATCTGAAAACTGAGATACAAAATTTAGACTTTTTGGTGTTTGGGTGCCAGCGTTCTCCCTTCTGAGCCTAAATTTGATGGTGACATGCGAAGCTAAAGAAGGATAGGGCGGAAGCTGTTAAGGACGCAGGGGATTTGGATGCCCAGGGGCCCACTGGAATTCACAGAGTTCCTCTTTGTGCTGTACCTGTTGCTTTGGGGACGCAGCCTGCATTAAATGCCCGGACTGCAGAGCAAGGTGGTTCTGACCTGCCACCAGCTCCGTTCCTTGGGTGGAGGTCGTGCCTCTCTGAGCCTGGCCCGTCCAGCGGGAGTTGCCCCAGCTGATGCCCCAGGAAGGCTGGGATTGCAGAGGTCGGGATTTGTGGCTGATGTGGCTCTTTTCTTCCCGCCTCCCAGGTTCTCATTCTTCTGTACATTGCTGACTGGATGGTGCACTGGATGTGGGGCAGGGACCTCGATCCTGACAACTTCTCCATCCCATACTTGACAGCGCTGGGGGACTTGATTGGAACAGGTCTCCTCGCCCTCAGCTTTCACATCCTCTGGCTCATCGGTGACCGGGACTCCGATGTGGGAGATTAGCTCTCCCTGCGGCCCCCCCTTCTCACAGCTCTCCCCCTCCTTTCATTTTGCTGTTGTCGTTTCTTTTCCTCCACCCTTGCTCTCCTTTGCTTCCTCCCCCCACCCTGTCTCTCTTGAGACTTCATCTTTGATACTGGATTCTCATTATTTTCAATGGGAATTTTATGTGGTTTATATTTCAAGCCAAGTTTGTACAGAAAATAAATCTAGTTTTAGGAAGGACAAAAAAAAGTGTAATGAGACAATCACCAAGTGCAATTTCATGGTAGTTATGTCTGAACCAAGGTTACAGTGAAGATACTGATCGGTCAGATCACGCAGGGAGCCCACCCTGTCCCAGTCACCAGAGGTGAAGGGCTGCTTTTTTCGCTTCATAAGCGTTTTAAATACTGGAGGTAAGGTTCAGGTTTACTTTACTGAACAGGCACCTTCTAGCAAAGTACAACCTCATGGATGAGGGCATGGGGTGTCTCCTGTCTTCTCTGCCCTGTCGCCCTCCTCCCTTGCGTTCGCTCTCTGAACCCCCCTCCTGTGCCTGGCATCCAAAGCACGCGAGCCTCTGGTAGAGGGATTAGCGAAGATGGGGAGGCAGGGTCCTCTGCTGCAACACCCATTCCCGTGTGCCCACGAGGAAAGGGAGGGATCTCGGGTTTGAGGACTGCAGAGCCCTGCAATCTGCTGCGAGCAGGCTGGTCTCTGCTGACAGATTTCGGCTCCCTTTTGCCAGCCATCCGGCAGCATCTCACACTGCAGGCTGCTCGTCCTGCCTCATCGCGAGCCGAGTTCAGCCACTGCCGCACGCAAAGGGATGCGCTCTGTGCTTTGCCTGAAGAGGCCGTGAGCTCTCCCCATCTGCCCTTCTCCCTCTGCCTGCCAGCGCTCTGCCGGGGGATCCGCTGCGGCCAGCGTGGGTGCTGCACGCGAGCCTCTCCTCCGTGCTGCCGTGGGCACGGCGCCATTCTCATGGCAGCCTGCTCAGTTCAGTTAACTTTTCTTTCCTGGAGGGGTGGATGGAAAAATAGATCCTATTTTGTGTGTTGAGATCTTCTTTTCAGTTGCTGAGTGCTGCTGACGGGCCCATTGCAGCTGAGAACTCTCCCAGTTGAGCCTGGGGCATTTCAAACTTGCGAGCATCGGGCTCTTGGTGTCTCCCAGAAAAGGACACCCGTGTCCAGCCGCTGGATTTCTCTGTATGTGTAGGCGCCAGCTGGAAAACAGGTCAGCGGGCACAGGCAGGTTTCTGGAGCCCTGGTTCTCAGTGCGGCTCCCTACAGGGCTGTAGCAAAGGAACCTGCCTGCCCTCGAGCAGGCGCGTAAAACCTGGCATCAGGGTTACAGCCCGGCTTGCAAGCGCTGGCTGAGCACTGCGAGTGCAGGGTTCTCTGCTCTCTTTCTTTCCCCTCTGCTTTTTGTGCTGTTCAGCTCGGTGGTGGCCGAGATGCTTCTCTTGTGCTGCTAGCGCGTGTGGGAAGGGCTCTCATGCGGTCGGCAGCGGCGTAACGAGAGAAAACCTGTTCTGGCTGTGTGACTGAGGCGTTTGTAAATGATCTTCCTGAACGCTGGCGGCACTCGAGGCTTTTTAGTTTTCCCATTTGGATATAAATCAATTCAGCAAACTGCGTGCAGTTTGATGTAAGCAGGTCTTATCGACTTGGAAACTTCAGCCAGTTGCACCAAGTTTAAATGATGTGCTCAAGCAGACAGCGCTGTTAAACAGGCTCTAAGGCATGGGTATAAATTGGATGCGTAAGTGTGCATGGGGGAGAGCTCTTAACATCTGCCAAGGACGGGGAAAATACAGTATATCCCATGGCGCCTGATTTCAGTGCCGCGCTGCCCAAAGCTCGGGGAGCTGCCAGTATCTTCCCAAACGCTGGGGGAGCGCCTACAGCATTCGGCGTAGCAGCACCTTGCGTCCCGATCCTGAAATGACAGCAAAGCTCTCATTTTAGTCAGCTGTGCAGGCCCGCAGCGCTGCAGCTCTGCCCCTGCCCTGGCCACTGCCTGTCCTACTTGCAGCTCCAGACCATAGCCTGAAAGCTGCTGGATTTGTGGTTGTCTGCTTTTCCTCTTGCTTTAAGCGTGTTCCTCACAGCAGAACGCGACCATCCTTGGCTGGCCTAATTTCCTCCTTTAGGTTAACTTCTGTATTTCTCGCACAAACCAATGCTTGTCTTCTCCTTTTGGCCTTCTGATGGTGTGATGTGGTGCTGGGAATGCTGATCTTCATCTGAAATAAGGCCAGGTTGGAAGATCTGTGTTCCACTGGGCAATGCCAGACCTAGCTGAGCTCTACAGAGCCCTGCCTAAGTGCAGTCAGTTTTGCTTTTTAGGTACGGAGCGATTCGTTAGGAACAGCTCCTGCCTCCCCCAGAAAAGAGCTAAATGCGCCCGTTGTGGTCCACGTCAAGGCCAAAGCTACTCTGGGATGGGGCGTTGTCCCGGCCCCGAGGTCTGGTGCAGAGCTGGTCCTTACTCTGGAGACGAGCGCGTTGGAGAGGAAGGTCAGGATTAGTGAGCGGGAAACCAGTTCTGGAAAGCCCCGGGAGCAGATGCGTCCCCGCCAAACAGCCGTCGGGCTCTTGCCCGCTCAGGACCTCTCTGAAGTTGCAGAAGAATCCTGTCCCGCTTCGGTGGGTGCGTGCTGTTCTCCTTCCGCTGCCGAAGCTGTTCCTAGCGCTCGGGCGGCGGCGGTGGGATCCTGCCCTCAGGCTGCTCCCTCCCAGACCCGCAGAAGAGCAGGCGATGTATTTTTGAGACGGCTTCCCCCTTTCTACCTTGCTAATGTAGCGTCGGGCTCGCTTTCCCCTTCCCCGCCTTTGCAACGTCTCCGTTGTGGCGGGAGCTCTGACCCTCGGACGCTCCGCCCAGGGACGTGGCTGCTCGCAGATCTCCAAAGCTCTGTTCAAACCCAACCCAACAACCCAGCCCTCGCGCCCCGCTGTCCCCAAGGCTCAGCCCGGGGACTTCTGGAGTATTCCCTGCTGCTCCCCTCCTTCCTCTGCCTGATGTTGAGGAAGAGATACGAGACTTCCTTCCATTAACACTTAAGCTTTTATATATATATATAAAAATATATATATATAAGGAACTTTCCTGGTCTTTTAGGTGTCACATCACTGTTTAGTTCCCCAAGAAAAGATTCCCCAGAGGAAGAATCTACCATTCGTGGTCTCCTGTCAAATGAAGGGACCCGGAGGTGACGGAGAGCTGTCTCGAGCTGGGATGGGGGTGTCCGTGCATTTACAGAAGGTCTGAGGGGGGGGAATAGGTCAGGGAAGAATCTCATTTAAAATCGAAGAATATTGATGGTCAAAACCTTTTCCCACCAGTTGCACTCGAATGCATGCCTACTATCCAGCTGACTGCAAATGAAAAGTACTGGTTTACTCTTTTTATTAAAGGAAAAAGACTGTCTTAATTATTTATAGTTCCTATAACTGAATTGACAGATGTCAACTTAACTGATAAATTATATTTGGTTAAATAAAGATGACATTTATTTATGTGGACTGTGGTGCCTTCATCCGCCTCTCTACTTGGTTAAAGGTCTCTCTCTCACATTTTGCAGCTTATTTTAGCTTCCACGGAAACTCTTCTGATACGCAGTGGGATGAGGGTTAAGAACATCAGACAAATTGCCGTGCGCAAGGCCGGCCGCGCTTGATGTGGTGACGGAGCGGCAGGGTGCAGGCTGGCTGCGGCCGCGCGGCGGCCGGGCCCCCGCAGCTGCGTGCAGAAGCCCTGCCCTGGCTTATGCATGGCCTCTCTGCCCGCGACTGTCGGTTAAGGTACGCGGGACAAAAGGGTTCTGCGCATTTTGGGGGCCCGCTAAGCCCCTGAATGCGCAGGAATTAGTGGCCGCTGGAGGAGTCCCATCCTCCCCAGCTCGGGATTTGCCGTCGTGCGCTGTTTCCCTGCGGGGCTGTGCCTCCCGGCCGCTCGCCCCAACGAGGATCTTGTTGGAGAGTCCTAAGACGAAGCCCCAGTGAGGCCAGGGGCCGAGGAGCCGCCCAGACCTCGCTGGCTCCGACTCCTCCGCTGGCCCTGGGCCGCGCCGCCCCAAGGTGTGCGTCACCCACACCCGCGAAATATCAGGGTGCTTGGGCACAGGGCAGGTCACTGCGTATCTTGGTCGTGTTTTCCTTTCCTGCCTGGGGGAAAGAGCGATGGGGAAGGTACTGAACACTTACAACAGAGAGAAATGGTTTGGTGTTAACTTAAGACCCTGAAGGAATCCAAGGGTGGTGTAGCGTTGCTTTAAAAAAATATACGTGTGTGCATATTGTGGATTCTTTTTATTTGTCTTCTGGTTGCAAAGAGGCAGGGAGCAGGGCCCAGGGGTGCGTGGGGCAGGGGCCAGGGGTGCAGAGGGGCAGGGGACTGGGTCCATGGCTGCAGGGGTGCATGGGGCAGCATCCAGGGGTGCATGGAGCAGGGCCTGGGGGTGCAGGGGGCTGGGTCCATGGATGCAGGGGTGCACGGGGCAGGGCCCGGGGATGCAGGGGTGCATGGGCCAGGGCCCGGGGGTGCAGCAGGCAGGGTCTGGGGATGCAGGGGTGCACGGGGCAGGGCCCGGGGATGCAGAGATGCATGGGGCAGGGACCGGGGGTGCATGAGGCAGGGTCTGGGGATGCAGGGGTGCATGGGGCAGGGCCCGGGGGTGGAGGGGTGCATGGAGCAGGGCCCGGGGGTGCATGGGGCAGGGTCTGGGGATGCAGCGGTGCATGGGCCAGGGCCCGGGGGTGCAGCGGGCAGGGTCAGGGGATGCAGGGGTGCATGGGGCAGGGCCCGGGGGTGCAGCGGGCAGGGTCAGGGGATGCAGGGGTGCATGGGCCAGGGCCCGGGGGTGCAGCGGGCAAGGCGCCGGCAGGCAGGGGCAGGGGCAGGGGCAGGGGCAGGGGCAGGGGCAGGTCCCGGCGGTGCGGACTACAGGTCCCGGCAGCCCCGGTGCAGGCAGCGGTTCCGCCTCTGCCGCCACCTGACCCTCACGTGACCGCGGCGGGGCCGGGGCCGGGGCCGGGATGGGGCAGCGCGATCGCATGTTCAAGGTGCTGGTGGTGGGGGACGCCACGGTGGGGAAGACGTCGCTGGTGCAGCGCTACGCCAACGACAGCTTCAACCGGCACTACAAATCCACGGTGGGAGGTGAGCGGGGCCCGGGGCCGGCGGCGGGGGCGGGCAGCGCGGCTGGGCCGCTCCGGGGCGCCTGGGCTGCAAAGCAGCCGGCTCCGGTCCGGTCTGCAAACAGCAGCCGGCTCTGGTCTGCAAACAGCAGCCGGCTCTGGTCTGCAAACAGCAGCCCGCTCCGGTCTGCAAACAGCAGCCCGCTCTGCAGTTTCTCTTTTCTAAAGCGCGGTGGGGTTTGAGGGCTCCTTCGGCTCCAGACGCCCGCGTTCGTTCCTGTTCGTCTCCCTGGCCGGGGCGGGAAGGTCGCTCCTCGCCTTCCTGCGGGCCTGGGAGCGGGGAGCTGTGGAGGGAGCAGCCGCCCGCCCGTGGGGGGCTCCTGCGTTTGCAGCTCCCGCGGCCGCTCCGGGCTGCAGCGCCCCGGTGGCCACCAGCCACTGCTGTCACGGCCCCATCCCTCCTCCCCCGGGAACGTCCATCCCCAGGGGTTTAACCTGGAGAGCCTGAGACCGCGGCCTCGGCTCTTGCCAGGCAAAGCAGAGCGGCGTTGTCCTGGCATCATTTCACAGCATGGAACCAGCCGAAGCCTGGCAGCGCGCTGGAAGGACGATGTGGGGAACAACTCTTCGTAACAAGGAGGCTGGCAACGAGATTAAGCGGGATCGGTTATTCTTTGCTTAGCATCAGTATCACTGAATAACCTACAAGGAGTGGGAGGTGCCGAGGCTTCACCCAGTCTCCCTGAGGCCCCGAAGCAGCGGGGGCAGAGCACGGCTCTTTAAATGTCTGTATCCACGAACGGAGAGGGGATGAACGTTGGAAACACTGGAGAGCCACGTCCCGCTGGGGCAGAGCGCCTGGGCTGTGCCCGCACTGTCACTCCCAGCAGTAAGAGCCGCAGACCTTTGTCTTTTTTTTTTTTTTTTTACTTTTTTTTTTAATTCGTTCCTGGCTTCAGTAAGCGCCAGCCCTGTTGAGCATGGCTCGCAGCGTGGCTGGGCAGTTTTCCCCCTGCAGTGCAAGCCCGGTGCATCATGCAGCCCTTCTTTCCCCTTTTGGCTCCGCACTGGTTGCAGCTGGGGCGCAGGCGGTGGCAAGCGGCGGGAGGGAGGGAGGCCCGAGCTCCACGTACCAGCAGCCGAACCATTTAGGCAGCGCAGAGCGAAGGCAATAGCAGCAAATCCAGCATTTTACGGGCATTTAGAGTCGGGCAAGGGAAGCTTTCCTTAAAGCTCTCCAAGCAATAAGGTTTCCAGTACCCTTTTGCTTGCCTGGGGTTATTCAGGGTTAGGTGCTGGAGGAATTCTTACTCCTGAGCGTTTTGATTTCTGCTTCCTTAGCTCTTGGTTAGAGTCCCTAGTGCCGGTGTTACAACTCCAGGGATCAGGAACGAGGGTCTGAGCTCGCTGCCGCCACCGGGGAGTTGTGCGTGGGATGGGTACAAACCCTGGTGCTCCAGGATTCTGGAAAGCCCCGCGATTTGGGGGAGCGGGGTCCACCCAGCGCTGCGTTCGCTGGAAGACTTCCACCACGCCGTCCTCCTTCCCAAAGCACTGCGGAGCAGCAGCTCTGCTGCCGTTTGCGAGGGCTTCGACCGCAGACCTGCCAGGCTGGGCTCTGCAAGGCGGGGAGGAACGCTGCTCCGCTCGTTGTGTTGTTTAACTCTCTAATCTGGAGTTCGGGAAGGACCACAGGCCCGGCGTAGCATCCCGGGAGGGATGAGGTGCTGATACCGTGCTTGACTTCTGCTTATCTGAGGGCATTGTGCCTGTGTGTGGAGGGGACGGCGTGTGGAGCCCTTGGGATTTAACGCTTATTTTGCAGCTTTCTGCGACGGAGGAGAGGGGACAGCACTTGCAGACCCTCCTGGTCCGTGGCTGGTCTGTGCTGGTGTGGGTGACGCTCCAGTACGAACTGCCATGGCTGTGAGAGCGGCTGCTGGGTCGGCCCGTGCTGGCAAACGGCGAGCGGCTGCGGCGGAGCGAGCCCCGGGTGCAGAGTGCCCCTAATGAAGTTTCCTTTCTTTCTGGGGATTCTCTAGTGGATTTTGCTCTGAAGGTGGTCCAGTGGTCGGAATCGGAGACAGTACGACTTCAGCTCTGGGACATTGCAGGTATGTGCACACGAACCACGAAGCTGCTCAGGAGCAGAATTGAAAGCTCTCAATGGCTTGGCCCCTTTTTTTTTCCTTCCTTTTTCTTTCTTTCAATGCTACAAAAATAAATCCTAAAAGCCTGTGGGTCCGAGGGGCAGGACTGCTCCGGTTTGCAGTGCTGTCTGTAGTTTGCAGTAGTAATTTAAATATTTAATCAAAAGCCCATCTGCAAAGAATGCAGCAGCACAGGTGATAAATCCTATCGAGCCTTTCTTTCCAATTTCAAAGCCAGAGCAGAGTGAGTGGGGAAACAGGCTCATTTGTAGCTGGATACGTCACTTCTCAGCTCCGAGTCGTCTGTTAAAATCCTGATTTCTGGCGTGATGGCCAGGAAGGCCCAAGCCTCGCGTCTAAGCGTGGAGCAGCTCCTCTGACCTCGCACTGCTCTGGCTGCCGGGATGGGGAGTGGGGCTGGGAAGCTGTGACCAGCGAGCTGTGCGAGCGGAGCCGGCGGATCCCGCGGGAGCCGTCGGGGCAGGGGCAGGCTGTTGGGTGCCCCCGCGCTGGCGGGAGCGGGGCACGCTCCGAGGGCCAGCGTTACAGGCAGGGACGTGGAGCGAGGAGCACCGCTCCCCGGAGAGGCGCGGAGAAACGCGGTTCCCGAATCTCCCAGCAGCAGAAGAGGACAGGCCGGTGCAGCAGCGTCTCTAAAATGGCACCTCTGGCTCTAGAGGGGTGAGGAAAACAGGGCTGTGGTTTCCTCCAGTTTCGCCGCTCAGACGTGTGCATCTGGAATCCTTAAAAAGAAAACAGGAAGGAGAAGTTTGCAGCAAGAGGATTGCAGCAAGAAACTGATTTCAGTTTCAGCGCCAAAAAGGCATTTAAGATTTGGAAAGCAGAGGGGCCGCGCTGATCGCGGTGCTCTTGTCGTGCCCCGAGCAGAAGGGGACGCGCGCACCGATAGTCCCTGCGGCGTTGCCTCCCACCTCGGGGCGTGCGGAGAACGGCAGATGGTTTGAGGTAACCCAAAGCGCTCGGTTCTCAATGGCTTCAGGGCGAAAAGCCTGTTGACCAGCTACGGGGCTGCATGGGAGCCCACAGCGAAATCTCTGGGGTGTCAGAAATGCCGGTTTGCACCGTGCCGCTGACCTGCGCGATGCGATGTGAGTGCTCTGTGGTGTGTCCTGTCTACACGAGTACAGTCAAACCGTGCAGCAGCACAGCGGAGTTACTCTCGGGATGCAGTTTTGGTAGTACAGGCAGCCCATAAGGTTTAAACAGTAATAACAGCATATGTGACTTTCAATGGTTTCTGTTCAGTATTGAATTTTTCTCCCCGGAGAGCCTGGTCTGTGACCCTGCTGCTGGCGGGATTCTGCTCGGGGGCAGGCGAATGTGTGGTCAGGGACACTAAATTTAAATTGTTACACTGGGAGTAATGCAAATATTTCTGGGACATCCGAGCGCCTGGGTCAGGATTAAGAGCTCCCCAGTTTGTTCCAGTTCTGTCGCTGCGTTGCTGAGTATGTACCAGTATATATCAGTATATATCAGTGCCTGTGTTTCCTCGTTATTTAAGTGGAGATTGTTAGTGTCAGCTGAGGAAATGATGGATCATGATGAGCATCATCTTTGTGTGAACAAATCTACAAAAGGTAACTGGGGGGGGGATTTTTTTTTTCCTTTTGATCCTGAAGGGCAGGAACGCTTCACATCCATGACCCGGCTGTACTACAGGGAGGCGTCAGCCTGCGTCATCATGTTCGATGTCACCAACATCAGCACGTTCAGCAACAGCCAGAAGTGGAAGCAGGATTTGGACAGCAAGCTCGCGCTGCCGGACGGGAACCCCGTGCCTTGCCTACTGCTGGCTAACAAAGTGAGCAGCTCGAGACGCGCTCTGTGTGTTCGTGGGCGTGCACGGGTGTGCAAAATGGAAGGAGACCCCTTTAGCACTAAGCCTTGCCCGCAGTTGTCCCATAGCTTGTGGTCTTCTTAATCCTTTCCTTAGTTGTTCTTGAATTTTAATAATTCTTTAGAATCTTAATAACTCTTTAGAATTTTAATAACTCTTTAGAGTTATTCTTGAATTTTCTTTCTCTAGCGAGGATTCTCCTCCTTACCTAGGCCACCAGTAGGGCTTCATACATGGATGGCCCTAGGGAGACGTTAACAACTGCTCTGTCCGAGGCTGCGGTGCCTTGGGCTGTCGGAGCTCGAGCTCTGTAGCTCCTGGGTTATAAAGCTTTTCTCCTTTCTTTTTTGGCGTTTAACTTGCAGTAGCCTGGGAAGGCTGTGTATGATGCTGCGGGTGATGTTTCTGTTCAGAGCTGCCAGAGGGATGTCTAGTTTTCATTCAGATGCCGTGTCAAGTTGCGCTGTGTAGATTGGTTGCTGTCTTTTAATGATTTATTTTTCTTTCATTTGAAAACTCCCTTTATGTTCTTCACGTGCCAACGTTGGCTCAGCAGCCCTTTCCAGATTCAGTTTGAGACTTGCCTAGTTTGAGAGAGCCTAAAACTGGAGATGACTCAAAAACGTGATGGGTGGGCAGGAGAGCGGCTTTTCTTCTCCGCTCCCTCACCAGTAATGCTGTCCCCCGATAGCTGGTTTAGGGTAGCGATTTTGCCTGTGTTAGGGAAATCGGTGTGCCCGTACGCCCTGCAGCGACACTCATACAAGCTGCTATGGCACAGATTTTCTCACTGCCTCTTTGTACGTCCCATTGGCATCAGCGTGGCTGCCTCGGCGGCACCGCACCAGTAACACCACACCACACCAGTTTCCTTGCTGCTGAGAGGCCGGGCAAATTTTGGATGAGTGACAATGCTTTCTTGTCCCGTGCTGGATGAACCTCCATTCCATGCGTGCCTGACGGAGGTGTGTCAGTATCTCAGATGAGATAAATACATTGCTGCTTGCAACACCCCATTAAGAACCTTGCCCTAAGAGCTCTCTATCAGCGTGCGATCTGGGAGATGCGAAGGGCTGAGCCTACCTGCTGCCTGCCTGCCTGCCTGCACACAGGCAGTAAACAGCTGAGGGGGAGAATTCCCCTCCCAGCTTAAAAATTAAAAGGCTAACCTTAAAATGGCTGATTCTTGTTTTACAGTGCGACCTTTCTCCATGGGCAGTGACAAGAGATGAAGTGGATCGGTTCAGCAAAGAAAATGGTTTTTCTGGTTGGGTGGAGACGTCTGTCAAGGAAAACAAGAATATTAACGAGTCCATGAGGTAGGCACCACGACTGGTGATACAGCTAGGAGTTAATTCCCTCTTTCAGACACGGCCGTCTTTGAGGTGAGGGGAGATGCTGTCAGTAAGTAACAAATAGCAGCAATAATACACAAGTAAATCTCCCGAAGGGAAACTGAATTCTGAAAGGTCAGGAGTTTTGCTCTCCTTGGTTAAGCTCTGACATGCTTTTGGAAACAAATTCTTTGAACAATACCAGGGATGTTTTTTCATACACTGGCCTCTACCAGGAGGCTGGGACTTCTTGTGCAAAGGTATTAGAAATTCTTTCGTGATGCATCAATCCTTTGATGGAGAATTTGGCCTTTTCTGAAAGGTGTTAGACTGGGTATTCGCACCTGATCTTGAGGCTGGGCAGTTGGTCCCTAGAAGCCTGTTGCCGTGTCCCAGTCCTAAGCTGGACCCGAGGTGAGCTGGCTGCAGCAGGCGCTGTTATTCTCTGGTGACTGCGGGGTCTTCTGGTGCTGCCAGGTAATAGCAGGAATGCTGTTGTCAGCGCTACGAGGTTCCTTAACCTGACTGGTCAGTCATTCAAGTTCTGGAGTTTTGTGTCTTTCCAGAATGAATTGCTCTTTCTGGTTTGTACGGCTGAAAAACCGTGTGGCCCAATGCTACCTGTTAAAAAAACCAAACAAACCAAACTCACATATGTTTGTCTTCTAGAGTCCTGATTGAAAAGATGATGTCCTCATCCACCGGTGATGGAAGTTCCTCTGCTGCCGGCAGTGGGGATTATATTAACATAAAGGAGGCAGCCTCGCCAGGCTGGGCTTGCTGTTAGACGCACTGACTACACCACCTGCCTTGGGTCTAGCAGCAACGGCCTTGCATTATTACCATCATCGTTGTTTCCTAAACTGGCTGTCACTGGGTTTGGGGTTTTTTTTTTTACATGATTGTGAACTGTCTTCTGTTTAGTGCCTATTCATTCTCAGCAGAGCATTGCTACAGTGACTTGGGGTGAGGAGTGGAAAGAAGAGAGGAGGGAGAAGATTCCTCTTCCTTCTAGTGTAGTAGCAACTAGGAGCTCTGCTGCCGGTAATGTAGCACAGTCCGTGTTCAAGCACATGCTTGGATTATTATTTTTTTTTTTTTTAATTTTGAGCACTTCATCTTCTGACATGTGATAGCCTGTCTTGGGCAGGATGAAGGAAGTCAAAGGTACATTTTTAATATCGTTGCACCTTTTATTCCCCACCGCCTGCACCCACCATACACAGAGGCACCAGTCCAACGCGTTACAGCGACCTTCATCTGATGCACGCAGAGTTCAAGCAGTCTCTTTGTGCCTGTGGATTCCCAGCGTGGGATTACAGCAAACTCTTTACTTCGTGCTCTGGAACTACATACCTCTGCTTACGTGTCCTGCAGGGACCAACACATCTCATCATTGCCACTAATTGTCCTGAAGATGTGAAGCCAGATGTGGATTAGCACGGTGTCCCACGTAACCAGACGTGTAAAATGATCGGTGTGAAGCTGAGAAACGGTGTAGCACAGCCCGTCCTTACGTGTACACCGACTGTGGCGCTTAGCAGAGACCTCAGGTTTTTGTCAAGAATTGCCCAGTCGCCTTCTGTTCGTTCCTTCTCGCTCACCCTCTGCCTAGCACAATCCTATGTATTCTGTTCTGCTGCCACTTTATTAGGGCACCCGGAGCTGAATGAGGAGTAGGTTGTAAACTCCTTTGTACGACAGAACAACAGTCCTTTTCACTCTTAGAACACCCTGTATCCTACCATCTCAAATAGCTTTGCAACTGCTGATGAATTGCCTTCCCACAATTATTCTGTAGCGATGAGTGAATTTGGTAGCAGGGATGGTGCAGGAAGGCAGCGCTCTGAAAGCCCACCTGCTGGTTTTACTGGTGCAAGGGGGAAGCAAAGGAGAAGACGTTACAGGACAAAAGGAAAGGAAGAGAACCGCTCCCCGCTCGCCTTTTGATGACTGCTTTCCCTAGCACATCCCCAGGTCCTCGTTGTTGCGAACAGTTCTTGCCAACAACAACAAAAAATGGGTAAAAGCAGACTAGATAGTTACCTCGGAAGAGTTAATCGGAAGCTCAGCCTGCAGGGCTGGAGGTGTAGAGCGTTGTGTGCATTTTACAGAAGCATGCTATGCTGTAGAATCGTCTCGCCCCTGGTTTAGGTTAGGATTTGAACAAGTGGTCTTCAAGAATGTTTTTCGCTTCTCAAGTTGTTTAACTTGAAAACAGGACTATAAATTGGTTTGTCCCGATTCCTGCTGAATTAGGACTCCTTTTCTTTGGCAAGGTATTCCTTCTGTCTGCCTTTTCTTACTTTATATCATCTATGGAGGGAGAAGGTGGTAAGAACAGGAACTGATTGTCTTCGCTAAGCACAAAAAATTCTGCGTTTTCATTCTCTTGAGTTGAAAAGGATATGTAAATGGTAAGGGCTAAGACATTTAGAACTAGTAGTGTGTTCCACTGTTTTAATTAACAGCTAAAATGTCTGGGCTAGGATTCTGTTGTGCAAATATTGCCAAATTTGGTTTTCTAGGCGCTTAAATATACCCTTTTCTGCACCGTTGGATTCACTGTAGAAACATGTGAAATGTAGAACTGGTTAGCAGCAAAATTGAACTGTCTCATTGAATTTTACTTCCTAAACATTGTGTTAAAAAAAAGTAAAAGAAAAAAATATTTTTTTTAATCCTATAAATATTTCTAGTTCTTTATGGGACATGGGGAGAAGGGTCTAGTTTTTTAAAGGATCTGTTACGAACCCATTAAGATTCTTGTGTTATTTATTGATTTCTGTATATGCACCTGAAAGTGTTTCAGCAAAGAGGTCAAGTGCTAGAGCCGTCCTTACAGATGGGGAAACCGAGGCATGCGGTGGAAATCTCTGCCCAGGACCAACCAACTGCTCAAGTCAGTAAGAGCTGGGCACTGAAAGGAAAATGTCTCATTCCTGTTTCGATGGCCGAGCTGCCAGGCCACGCATCTGGCAGGAAGGGATCTTTATACCTTTTGCATGTCAGTTTGGTATCTACCAGTGCCTCTTTGGTGCCTGGACCTCTTAATCTGGACCTCTTTTTCATAAGTGCCTCTCAGAAACAAGCAAAAAGCCAAAGGAAGATCTCTGAAGGTTTTCTTCTATTATACATCATTTCTGCTCTGCCCAGTGGTTTCCGGTACCGGTGTATGCCTTGGGTTTCTTTTTTTCCACACTGCTTACTGCTCGTTAACATCTTAATAGACACAGTAGACAAGTGTCGAAAACCAAGCCTGCACAACAGAAACAGTCGTTGCTTGAGATTGGTATAAAAACCCAACCAGACAGGAAAACGATTTTACTGTGCAGATGTGCGTGTTTTTTCAGAGCTTGCTCTGTGGCACACAAGGTGCTTAAAAAAGCAAAACAACATTCAAAACCGCCCTTGATTTAGTCCTGTAAAACAAACTGATTCAAAAGCCCCATCTAAATGCTCTTTGCTGGGGTAGGCAGTGTGTCAAGAACGGTTGCCTGTGAAATTGATTGTGCCCAGCTCGTGCTAGCCGAAATAATTCTCGTTTTTAAAACAACTGAAAGGGAAAAGACAACTTGAGTGAAGCAGTTTCTAAGAAGTATTTTAAACAAAGTTAAGTCTCGTTCATGCAGACCGATAAAAACTTGAATCTTTCAAATATGAATCAGAAAAGCCTCGTCTGTATTCTGTCGAACTGCGCTGCACTGGTGTCCGTGTCGGGAATAACCTGTTTTGAGAATGAAGGCGTTTGGTTTTCCCTTCTGCAGTGCCGACTTTGACTCGGTACTCTTCGTGTGACTCTGGGCCAACCGTACCTATTTCACTCTTCCACGTGTTGTTTCTCATTCCTCCAACTTTAATTTGTGGTCGTGGGACTCAAAACCACAAGGAAGTGTAACGGTGTATTTTATATGTTGATGACAGCACACTGTGGGTCCACATAGCTGGAAATTTTTACTGCAAGAGAATTTGAAATCGTGAGGGCAGACTGTAGTTCAGAAATAAGTCAACAATATCAAAACTTAGCCTTTTTTTTCAAACCGCTTGCAGTTACACAGAAGTATTTTAGAGACGGGGTTCTGATTAATGTTGCAGTATTATGTTTATATAAAGAGAAGAAGCTGCTGGGAGGTTTTCTCCGTATCCATCAGTAATTAATGCAGTATTGCAAAAGTTTGAAATAAAAGTTTGATATTGCTTGTGTAGTAGTTGTGGTTGTTGTTGCTTTCCTGTCTCAACAGCCCTAACAAATGGGTTCACAAGTTCAAACTAGAAACAGTCTTGCTGTCAATAATAGGCGATGTATAAAGCGTACAGTGTGAACTGCCCTGTGTTGCCAGCAAAACAAATTAGATCCTTTTCACTGAAACATCTCGCTGTCTCAATTACTGTAGTCTTATTGACCTACAAGTGGGACGTAAGCATGCAAAACTTTCGCATGTGTGAGTCAGTCATAGTGGCTTTTAATCCAATATATCCAGCTAAGAGGAGAAAGAAAAGAATTCCTTGATGTGGTCGGTTGTTAATACGCCTTCCTCCTTATGGCTCATTAATTCACACAGTGTATTTTGGGGCTGGCTACGCAGGCAGGCAGTTGCTCTGAATGCCCCTTTCTTTCCTGATCGGCTTGATTTTCATGAGTATTGACTTGCACGAAGGACAGGGCACATCTGAATTGATCAGAAAAATGGCAGTAATTCCAAAGGAGACAAATTAAGCTCAAGCAAGGCATTGCATGAAAAACTACTCCTATAATTAGGTAAAAAGCTGACCATATTTGTACTGTCAAACCAGTCTTCTCAGATAACCCAACATATAAAAGTTTTTAAGTACTGTTTTTAATAAAATGGAGTCTAAACAGTCAAGTGCAAAGCAAAAGCGACTTGCTGTTGCAGGAGCTGCCATTTTAATGGACTGTGGAATACATTTGATTTTCCCATAGCAAAAGCAGCTCCTTTTCTAAACCAAATGAGTAATTTGGGGTTTCTAGGGAATTTAATGAACCAAACACCTTCCCTGGTTTCTTGTATCTTACATAAGTTGTGCATGTTCTTTATATCTGCTGACTGGTGGAGGGAAAAGCGGTGGTAATGAAATCAGTACCAGTAATGAAATCAGTACTGATAATGAAATCTACACCCACTGAAATTAATTTTCTGTATTTCCTCAGAAGCATTTCACACCGAACTGATCAGTGTAACAAAAACAAAGCGATGTGCTGTAAAAATGTGAAAGTACCTAGATTTATTGCAAATCCCATCGCGCACATAACCTAACCCGGTGCGGGGGCTCACTTCAGAGCACAGAGGTGCTGCTGGACTCGAGGTGTTGGAGCATGAATGAAGGATGCGGTAAATGCGACGGAATTTCACCGTCTCCGTGTGTCAGGGGCTGGGTATAAACCGCCCCAGGCCCTTCTGTCCCCGGCAGCCGCCGTGCCGTGCCCGTTTGTGTATTCCCCCCGCAGACCCCTCTGAAGTCGGGCCCTGAATGGCGGCTCCCTTACATGACAAAGGGGCCGTGCCCGCAGGAAGGGCGCCGGCATCGCCCTCTCGGGCCCTAACCTCCCTTCCTAAGCACCGATAAGCACGGCGCGCCCGGAGGGCACGGCAGGCCCGCGGCCGGCCCCCCGCACACACCCCGGCTCCCCGGGGCCACCGTGGCGGCGGGGGGACCCCGCGCCGGGCCGCTCTGAGGGGAGCCGGCGGGCGGCAGCGCCCTGTAGGCCCTGCCCGTGGGGCCGCCTGGGCCGGGCCCTGAGGCCACGGGGCTCCGCGGGCCCCCGTGGGGCGCCCAAGCGGGGCCACCGGGGCCGGGCAGCCGCGGGAGGGCAGCGCCAGGGAAGCGGCGCTGCCGGGCGGGCCCGGGGGCTGCGCTGCGGGGCCCTCGACGCCCCCGGGGGCCGCTGCGAGGCGGCGGCGCCGCTTCCCCGCGTTTTCCCTCCAAAACCACGCCAGGCCCCGCGCGGCGAATCTGCGGGTCGGGCCCCGCCGCCCCGCCGGCCCCCGTGCGCCCCGGGGAAAATCCGGGCCGGGTAGCGGCGGTGGCAGCGTGGCCTCGGCGGAGCGAGACGGAGCGGCCCGGCGCGGGGCGGCGGCGGCGGGGGCACTGGCAGGCGGTGGCGAATCTGCCGGCAGCGCCGCGGCCCGCTCTGCCGCTCACAGCAGCTTGAGCGTGTGGGGCGTCCTCGCCCCCCTCCCCTCCCCGCGGGGAGAGTGGGCAGGGTCAGCCCGCCGTGATGGTTCGAACTGGCCAATGGGGCGCGGCGAGCCGCCCGCCGCGGCCAATGAGCGGGGGAGGAGGTGGTGCCAGCGGGGTAGGCTGCACCGCCCCCCGCTCGCATCCTCTCGGCGGTGCGAACGCGACCATTTTGCGGGGGGGATCGGCGAGCGGCGGCGACCGCGGCGGCGGCGGAGCGGTGACCGGTGACCGGGGGCGGGGGGGGGCCGCGCGGCCCACGCAGAGCAGCGGGCGTCTCCCGCGGCGGGGCGCGGGCCGGCGGCGGCAGCGCCTGAGGGGGAAGAGGCGGCTCCGGAGGCGCGGCCTGAGGCGCTGGGCCCAGGGCTCCCGCTCGCTCCGGGGAGGGGAACGGGCGACGCCGAGCCCGCATCAGGCGACCGTTTTTTTTCCTCCTTCCCCTCAGCGCTGGGCGACGTCCCCCGGGCCGGGCCCGAACCGCCGGGGAAAATGTCCAGGCCTGTCAGGTGAGTCCTTGGCGGAGCGCGGAGGCCCCGCTCCCGCCTCTCCTCCCACCCGCGGCGCCAGCGCTGCCTCCCTCCCTCCCTCCCTCCTCCCGGGCCCGGCCCCCGGCGGCGGCCCGGCGGTGTAGGCCCTCCCGCCCGCCCCGCAGCAGCAGGCCTCTCCGTAGGCCGTGCCCGGGGCAGGGGCAGCCCGAGGCGGGCCGGGCCCGGCCGAGCCGCGGAGGGGCGGGGAGGACAGGCCGGTGCAGGCTCGCTGGAGGGCAGGCGTGCGGCCGGGCTCCCGCGGGGCGAGGGGCGGCTGCGTGGCCGTGGGGAGGGGGCAGGGAGGCCGCGCGGATGCAGCATGGGCCGTCCTCTCCTCTATTCCCCCCCCTCCCTTTTTTTTTTTCCTTACAACTTTTTATATTTATTTTTTTTTTTATTTGCTGGCGTGGGGTGATGCGCATCGCCCCGGGCTTGCTGGGGGAGCGGGGAGGTGGCAGCGCGTTTCGCTGCGCCCTTACGGGGGGTGCAAAGGAGGAGGCCTTGAGAGAGGCTGCGTACGGCCGTCCCACATTTTGTAACGGGAAAAAAAAAGTGAATCTTTGCCATCCACCGTGACCCACTTGGTGCAGGGCGGGCGGGCGAGAGGCGGTGTTGGCCAGCAGGCCTCTGTCGCAGCCCCCCCGCACCCCTTGCAGGAGAGGGGGGAAGGGGGGGCAGAGCAGAGCACGCCGTGCGGGCTGGGGGAGGGGACACGCATGCAATACGCCGTGACCAGCGAGGGTCTGGAGGAGAGGGGCTGTGCATACAAGTTAAACCACGTTTAGGGGAGGAGTTCGGAGGAGCCGCCCCCTCTGGTGGGAACAGCACTGAACACACGCCCTTTTCCTCCTGCCTGGTCGCTAACTGCTCTCCCCGGGTCGGTTTCCTACTGGTGTTTCCCCCCTTTCTTCTCCCCTACCCCGAGAGGGCTGATTTTAGGTCGTGGGGAGGAGGAAACCGTGGGCCATTTAGCTAAACGGGCTGTGTTCTCGCACCAGTAAAGGAGGTATGTCATGGTGTTATGTCTTCAGTTAACCAGCGTTGGACCTGGAGCGTGGAGTTGCAGGGGAATCTTAGCTACGTTGTTGAATCGTGATCACTTTGAAAATCCACGGCGTAGAGAACTTGCCATGCATCTGAAAGTTTACTGAGGGGGGAGGAGTGTATTCTTTTTTTATTTTTCTCTGGAAAGTACTCGGAGAGTGAACTTGTAATTTAAATTGTCTTTATAGAAAAGGTGAGAGGTTTCATAAGGTATTCTTAGAATGCACTGAAATTTTTTCATTCTCAAGATTCTTTAAGTAGCTGGTTGTAGTTTTATTCCCAGTAAGCCTGATCTGGTGTGTGGATCCTAGGTATTTTGGATCTTTTGGAACAATAAATATGAAATTAATTAAGGCTATAAAACTTACATATATACATTTATACATGATAGCCTTCCTATTTAAGTAATATCTCTAATACGTGACGGTTTAAAAAATAGATGGAAACTAGGACTACTTTGCTAAGTAGGGAGGACTGGCACAGTGATTAGTGAAACAGTTGGTTTTTCGTAGCACTTTTTTGACCAATAGTGTATTCCTGCATGCAGAGGTAAGGGTAAATAAAGCTCAAAGTTCCAGTCTTAGGGAATTGTCTCGGGTCCCAAAGGTGGATTTACAGGACCCTGCTCTGAAGCATCAGGCTTTGGCCTTCTGCAAGGCAGGATGTTGGACTAGAGGGACTAGTGGTCTGATCCTGAATGACAGTGCCTGTGCTCTGGAATACAGTGGTGATGTGACTTTGCTGCTCAGGGTGACACTTCCGTGTATGTTCCGCTGGCGATTTACTTGCCAGCGCTGGAGTCTTGCTACAGGTAAGGAAAGTGTTGTACCTTTAAAAGTATAGCTTCTAAGGTTTCTGGTATTAAGTAACTTTGTAAGCAATCGTTTCTAAAAAATAATTAAAAAAATCTGTAAAATCCTGCAGTGTTGTGAAAGATCTGACTTGTCTTACCCTCAGTTGACAGGCACTGGTCTACAGGAAAATTAAGTGCCGAAGTCCAGCAGGCCGCTAGTAGCAGAAAACCTTTTGGCACGTGTCAGGAATAGATCTAGCAGTCTGCTATCTAGCTGTATTTAACAGCCCTTTCAGGGGAAAAAAAGTAAATATTCAGTGGCTAGTACATTATATTGCTCTACTTGGTAGTAACTGGAGAACTCTCCTAATAGATTTAAATCTAAAACTTTTAAAATTGTATAATTTTTTTCTTCTGAATATCTTAGCTTAGTGTTGGTAATATGGAAGTCTGGTGAAAGGTTCCTCATCAGAATAAAATTTAGTGTTGGAAAGGTTTTCCTCTATTCAGTGGTCTTTGAATTAATTTATTATGTCTGCTAGTTTCTAGTGAATATATACGCACCTAAAACAACGAACTTTATAAAATCCAACATATATCCCCAGTTTCAGTGGAAGACTGCCTTAAGACTGAGTCTGGCTGTTGAAGTCAGTTTCTTAAAATTGTTAAGTAGTAATAAAGTTCCGGTATGTACAGGCTTCATGTGCCTGGCACTTGGAGCCAAGTACTTTCTACACAATTAAACTTCTCCTGGGTGGATAATGATGGTATCTGCACTATTGTTAGAAAATGGCAAGAAGTAAAAAGTAAAGGAACCTGCAGTTACTGAACCTCTGCATCTTGTGGCTAACTCTTCTGAAGTACTGCAAAGAGCATTTGGAGCTGGTGGTTACATTTATTTATTCTTGAATGCAAATGAAATAAACCATGTTGAGCTACCATTTTTATATACAGCATCAATCCTTGTGTTTTAAGAAAGAATTTTGACTTTAAATTTGATGGAGCTTGCTTCTGCTTTTCCTCGCTGGTCACTTTCACTTGCTGGTACTCCTCTCCTGCAGGCATTGCAAAATGAAACAGTGTGGGCAGGTACGGAAATCACAGGGGTTTTTCGGTTGTTCATTTTAAGATTAAAGCCAGTTATGAATTGATCTATCTCAGTGCTTCAAGGCTTTATGTACTTAGTTTTTCTTTATTGGTAACTCTTGAATCCCAGCCTTGCATTGGCACTACAGTGGAAGAGTGGTCCTTTGAAATTTTAGTTGCAGGAAAAAATATATTTATTAAATATAACTTGTCTTGTTGCCAGTGTTGTACCTGGACAATGTAAAGTACAAATATTGTGATTCTGGAAAACTTCCATGGGGTAGCAGGAAAGCAACACTTCACTGGGGATTGGCATTTAACTTGAGTAATAATGTGTGGTGGTGTCCAGAGATAAGCTATAGACACTTTCCAGATAAGTAAAAAGATATGCTCCTTGCTCTGAAAACTTTCAGTCTAAAGAGAGACAAAGAGCAAGGTAGAAGTACAATAAAAATCAAAATACCAGGAACAACACAGGTTGCAGAATTGATTTGTGTGTGTGTGTGTTTTGGGGTTTGGGTTTTTTTTTTTTCCCCTGCTCTGCATCAGAACATTTCTATATTGTCTTTTTAAATCTTCTCAATTGGAGTTAGGTTCAAATGGAGGATGGGCACAAGACTGCTTAAACTGTTGCTGCATAAATCATTTAATTGTTTTATGGAGTTTCAAGTCATGTGTATCCCTAAAAATTCTGCAGATACCATGAGCAGTGCCTAGTCGTTTGGAGTTACACCAAGTCCAGACCCAAACAATGACCTCTGTAATTGGGAACCTCTAGTCGGTGAGTCTTGTCTGAGTACAGTTGTGCCAATTTTTAAATAGACTAACACCATAGTGACGTGGTTTAGGTACATAACTGTCACTAGGCTTCGATGTTTCAACTTCTGATGCATAATTGTAAGTGAATGTCTGTTCATTTAAGGCCTAAATCTAGCACTGCATATTTGTTTTGCACAACTTTGAAAATACCTATAAGAAATATTTCCTATCTATCTTTTTTCCTATCTATGTATAAAAAAAGGCACCAAAGGGGTGCTTTTAATGGCAATATTTATTGATAATGTGTTGACCTCAAAGTGGGACGCCTTTACCAACTGGAATGAGAACCAGAAAGTGAAACTGACCACTCTGTGCCAGACCTGCACCAAGCCTTTCAGATGAAGAAAGGTCCGTAACTTTTTTCACAAATGCTTAGTTTGATGGTCGTATTGGTTAAATGCTGTAAAAAAAAAAAAAAAATCTCAGTAACCATTTAATCTGTCATTCATTTTACTTGCCGTATTGTATGAGAGGATAGGTTGTGACTTCTGCTGGTAATCATTTGACCTAAACATTCCTCTTTAGTGCATGATGAGATCAGTTACTAGCTTTTTGAAGACTCCTTCTAGCATTGCTTTTCAGTAGTATATGTATTTTTTTTAAACTTGGGACTTTATCTGTGGATTTTAATGCCTGTGGAAATATCTGGGGATCTAAGCATTCCCTTTTAACAAAACAAAAGCTTTCTAACTGATTGTTAGTTTGTATTCTGACATGTTGACTTACAAAGGCTGAGGGTTTAGGGACCTCACTAGCTGAAGACAGGGTATTGCTATACAATCTTTATTCAGTTGTATAGGCATTTAGTGATCCTTTTAAATGTTAATATTGCTTTTCATAATTTCAACATTTCAGTTTAGTAGGCATTGAATATGGGTTGTAAGAATTACTGAGTTCTTATTAAATTACTCAAGTATTACTTTGCTAAGTAAGTGCTTCCAACGTAATGACTTACTAGATGAGTTACTCTTTATTCCAGAAATGTTGGACTGACAGCTGTTACTAAAAAAACTAGGCTATCGGGACCTCTCTCTATACCTTTCCTCCCCCAGTTCCTTCTCCCATGCACTTTAAATGTTAAGTTGAATTAGCAAGTAAGTTATCTTCAAATTTCAGTGCATATTTTAAACCAGATTGAACAATATCCATTCCAGATGTCTACTAGACTGTCTTTTTATGCTCAGTCTAACTGAATTTAACAAATAGTTTATTTTTATGTCTGGTTGCTTGCCTTAACATCTTCTAGTTTTTGCTAGTGGCAAAGAGATACTCTTCATTGACAACACCAGCAATTTTTTTTTTCTGGCTCTTAACTCCAGTGAACTTAATCTGCTGTGTTTTTATCACCTTGGTGTAATAAAAGATGCAGACTCATAGTTATTAAGCATTGCACATCAGCGCTGTTGACAGTTCTAAAGAAAAACATAAGTTGATCTGAATGGGGTGAGTGGTGAGCATAGAGTGAGGAGAATGGCAGATGCAAGAGCAGTTTGTTTGATGTTTCTGCCCTTGTGAGCTTCTCTGGTTCTGTTGGGAAGACTTGCAAGTTTCTGTCTTCAGTAATATCAGTGTAGATATTCCTTCTTTCCTCCACCCTTCTCCTTGCCCTGCAAAATAACATAAAGCAAGCCAGTCTTCTCTCCTTTTCTTCTGCCAAAGTGATTTTTTTTTTTTTGATACAAATATCACTACTCCTGTTCATCAGGTAATGAGAGCCTAACAGTATTAACTTTCTAGCTGAAAACTTAGAGTACAGTGCTTAGAAAGAGGAAGGAGATGGACAATATTTTCCGTTAATGTTTTATTTGACTGTCTTACGTTTTCACTACGTGATTTAATGTGGGTCTCTGACTGAAATAAGCAAGATGAAACTGTGTATGACCACCTTACTACAAGGTGGCAATACTGCAATTTCTATCTTGCTGGTTAGATAAGTGATGTCAGAAACCAATTTTTTACAAATCTGCTAGAACAATATGTGGCAATCCTACTTTTTTTTCCCTGTTTATGCTTTTAGAGGGAAGAAAGCCCTAATACCTGATACTTACACCAAATCAAACATCTTATTTAGTAACTTTATTGTTCTTCAGATGCTAACCAGAATAAAATTAATGTTTTCACATGTGAGATGGGTCAGGAGGCAATCTTCAGGAAGAGTACCTGTTGGAACAGGCATTTGAGTCCCTGAATGGTACACCATAACAAACCTTGCCAATAGCTGTATTCCTAAATTGGTATTTTACCATATTTGGACTGCAAGTGAGTGAGCAGTGCTCTGTAACACATTGCTGTTGTACTTTGTTCCACTCACGCGTACTCTGAAGCTTGGATGGGTTCAGCCTGTAGAAATCAAATGACTGGTCTTGCCTTCCTTTTGCTTGTTTGTTTTTGTTTGTTGAGGGGCTGGGGATTTTTTTTTTTGAGCTTTTTTAAGGGGCTTGGTGTAGGGTTGAAATAAAATAATTATGCTCCTTCGTCTTTTGAAGGCTGCTGCTGTAAGCCATGTATAGAGGTACTTGTACAGGAGGGCGACTTATAATTGATGTCAAATGGATCAACAGCCAGAACGCAACAATGACTTTTGGGGTATCTTGCAACTAAACAGTCTTATCAGCAACGCATGATGTTAATCACAAAGTGCAGCTCAGTTATGGGACCGGACTGTGAAATTCAACAGTCATGCTGTGCAGTGCAGGAGAGGGGAAGGGCTTTGTGGTTCGTGTGCTGGATGGGGCTTGTGTTGGCTTCTCTTTGCAGCGGTCCTCAAGTCTGTGATGCTGGGTAGGTCACTTAATCTATCGCTTGCCTGACTTCTCCAGCTGTAAAAGTGAGTTCACGTGATGATTGCTGCAAAATCAAGTTGATCATTGGCATTGGGTCAAAGGGATTGTAAAAAGTGGGTGTGGAGGGGTGTCTGAATCTCTGGTGCCTTTTTCAGCTGTGCCTCCTCTTCCCATTGCATGTTAGCCGTAAGAGGTGGATGTTTGGACTCTGAGTTTGACTGAGGCGTTATCAGCTTGAACTCAAATATAATTCAATTATGTAGCTGTCTTGGTTCCCTTGAGCAGCTGTATTACAGGGCAGTTATGTCTCGTCAATAAAGTAGTTGAGACAGATGCTGAGAAAGTAGCCAGCAATTACTTATATTTCAGGGGTTTTTTTAGGTTTCAGTAATTTAGAGAAACAGATCTAATTTTGTTGGCAAATGAGGCATTGGTTTCAGTAATAGCTGCTTGTGTAGTTAACTAATTTTGTCTAGAATTGGCCATTGCATTTGCACTGTTAATGACGCCTCGTTACCTGTGCTACTTTCAGTTTGGTTAGAGAGCAGAGAAGGTGCTGATGAGGTAAAGAAAGTATGGGTCTGTGCTCATTAGCTGTCCAAAAGCATAGCTTGGGTGAAATGCACATCTTCATTGTTCTGCCTAGTGATACAGTTAAGCATTGTAACAGCTCTCTTGCATCTCGTTAGAGCATCAAAGTAACTCATTGAGAAAGCTCCTAGAAGCCCCTGGTGAAAACTTAAAATGCTTTAAAAACAGGGATCACGTGGGAAAACAAAAATCTTGAGGGGAAAGGTGTGAGAGCAAGCATGATTACATAGAGCTGTGAGCAGAAATTCAAAAAAGAGCAGTTAGGAAATGTTTGTCTAGTTCATGATAATATTTGTGTACTTGTTTTATACCTGGAATCCTAGTCTTAAGTATCACAGCTTTGAGACAGGGTGTTAGGGGAAGCTCTGGCTTAAAGTTCAGGCTGATGCATTCTTTAAATGCGTCTTTAATCTTGGGGTGCAGATGCTGCTTTAAAATAGTGCTTTCATTAGTATAGTTGTAATAATGATAGATGTATAGTTTTAATAATGAAAGAACCATGTAGCATAGGGTAAGATGGCTCTTCCTCACTGCAGTCGTGAGCCATAAGAGAGTGCTACCTACCAAAAAGCACTTCTAGATTCCGAGAATATAATCCAGGCTGTGATAACAGCTCCTTAGGAAAATGCTAGAGTATCCTGTGCGTTCATTTCTGACTTCAGAGGTATAGGTGGCTTATTGATGAGTTTTCTTGGGATGTTTTTGGGCTACAAATCCTGCACTGGAAGCAAGGATATGGAACTTTCTTGTTACTTGAAGAAAGCTTTTGTATCTCTGAGATTATGTATTGCTAATTTCCTCCCCCCCCTGCTTTTTAACAGGAACAGGAAGGTGGTCGATTACTCCCAGTTTCAGGAATCAGATGATGCTGGTAAATGACTTTTTTTCTTAACAATATAATATTCTTGGGCTAGAGCTGTTCATTTATTGCTTTGCATATTAATTGTTTTACTTCTAGTCACATCTTTAACTTAAATTCTAAGGAGTTTCTGCTCCTCAGTCTCTGAACTGTTAATAAGTATTTGAAAATATAATGATTCTCATATGTTTTGTATTAAACAAACAATGGTGATAGAAATCTTATTATTTAATGCTTGTATTGTTGTAGTGCCTTGAGGCTGTTGGCAGCAACTGTCTTCTTCCTTGGTCTATGTTATGTTCTGTGGCAGAATCTCCCCAATGCCACTTTTTTCTACAGTAAAATATGTTTTCAATTTATTTCAGTGGACTCTAATTAATCCCATAATGTCAGGCGTTTTTGTGAATTGCATCTAAAAAAAAAAATCTTTGTATGTTCTGTGTGAATTAACGAAATATTTCTGGAAGCCATATGGAATATGTTTTGTTTCCTTAGAAAATAGACATACTGCTACTGTTCGCTAAGTGAGGTTGCACTGATAATTAATGGAAACAAATATGCATAATTCTTAATTGTAGTCCTGTTACTCATATTGTATAAGGGATTGTGTAAGAGTTGTAAAAAGTTACACTGTAAACTGCTATATAGTGACATACTTTTTCCCATCACAGGACAGTAAATAAAGTGTTTGCTGTTAAAAGCCTGTAGAAATATGTATGGATGTTAACTTTTAATAACTGTTTCTGACTAGCTGCAAAATTAAGATACTGTGTCCTCTTGTGAGGTTTTTTTGTATGTTTTCTAATACTCCTGTGTCAGACTTGATTGTACGCAGCATTTTTATTGTGCTATTGGCAGAAGAAGAGGTAAATCACTAGTTTAAGACAGGACTTTGCTTCTATAAAGTTTTGTTTGAAGCTTTGTGATCTTTTTTTTTTTGAAGGGCTTCTTTTTGATGTGCATGAAATGGTCAGTTTAAGTTATAGCTGAGGAAGTCAGTTTGCTGGGAACTAGGAGTTTGATTCAAAACCATTTTGTACTGTCCCGTCCAGATGAAGATTATGGAAGAGATTCAGGTCCCCCATCCAAGAAAATCCGTTCGTCTCCCCGGGAGGCTAAAAATAAGAGGCGATCTGGGAAGAATTCTCAGGAGGACAGGTAAAAGAAGCACTACATCTGTTACAAACGTGTCTCCAAACCTTGTCCTGTACGTGGGGAGCAGTATCTTCTAAGAGGAATGATTGTAAGTGGAATTCAAGGTCTGCAGTGTAAGATACAGAGCTCTCGATCACAAAGCTTGCATAACCAGCTTGGACATTGAGGTGGTTCTTTCTTATTCAAGTAGACAGAGAAATCATGTGTAAAGTACTTGTCACTAGTACTTCGTTATTAAAATAGCTTTCCAGAGCTAGACAGTTGGAATGGGAAGGAATATGATCTGAGTTACAAAAATTGGCAACTAGTGCAATTATCCAGGTGAGTGAGTGGCAAGGTGCATTTCATTTTCCATGTTTTTTCGGTACGTTCAGAGCATTCCTGTGGTTAAAGATTAAATGGGACAGTACAGTGATAGTTAGGAGTAGGGGCCACTTGTGAGTTTTGTGGTTCTTTGTTTCCCGTTTCCTGTTTTGTCTAATTTGGAAACAAAGTAACTTGTTTTGATAATTGAGCTGCTCCAGCAGCTGAAAGGACTCAGTTCTCAGTGATGCCCTACTGAACAGTGAAAGTCTGTCCTGTAGAGCTGAAGGTATCTTCCCTTTTACAATAACTGTGGTCAGCAAATGATTGCTGTAAGAGCTATTAAGTCAATTGACTGCTTTCGTGACAGCTTCAGGGATAGAGGTTCTGCCAGCTGGTTCTTATTCTGTAAGCCCAAGGTGTCTCTTTATTCTGTTGCACTGTTTGCTGGAACATAGGTAACTCCCCAGCAGGTATGTGTAACAGGCTTCCCCATCACGCTCCTGTTCTATAAGGTGAAAGCTGAATGTAGGCATGGGAATATTTGCATGGTCCACCTGCTGTTGCGAACTGAGAGGGGGAGACTATTTTCGCACTGGCAAATGCCTGTAACACCTGAAATCAAAGATTTAATGGGTATGACATGTAAAGAAATTGGGCTAGGCAGCTCCCAAAGCAACTAAATAGTTGACCTTGATGTCCTGTTAGCTTTGGGGATTTTTAAGTACGTAAGAACACTTCTGTGTGTATCACAAACATTGCAGAGGGCTTGCATGTAAAACAAACTCACGTATTTAAGTGATTGAAATCCATGGTTGTCTGTGTAAGGCTGAAAACATATGGGCCTGAGGGGCTGTAATGTGACAATTTATCTGAACTATTAGAGTCCTTGAGAAAAGTTGTGTGTCAGCTCCAACTGCCAAATTTGAAAGTAGCAAAGGTTTGACCTGTTGTATTTCTTGACCTTGGCAAACTCTGCCATTCAGCCATTCCTAAAGCATATGTTGTACATTGGTGGCCCTCAACAGAGCATGCACCATTCCTGTTTAAAACACTTGTTTACTCTCTGACTGGAGTGTGTGTTCTTACGTGCTGGCAGGAAAACCCTCTCCGGACAGCGGTAATGACCGATAGGGTTTGGATAAGACCAGAACATTAGTACCTGCCTGATAGGGATACCCTCTGAGGAGGATTGAAACCACTGGAAGGGAGTGGTGAAACTCCATCAGAGATGAGATCATTGGAGAGCTTGTAGACCAAATATGTGCTAGTTAACTGGTACACGGCAACGTACGCAGAGTGAAGGATTCCAAAAAAACCAATGACATAAAGACAAGTGATGACTATAAATCTATTGAGAATAAAACTTTATTCCATTTATAGACTCAGCCATGCATTAGCATATAAAACGTCAAAATTCTAACTGTAAAGTGGAAGACATCTGGATTATTGGTAGGTCTCAGAGTGAAGTGCGTGATTCATCCCGGTTGGTTCACTTGACTCTGTGTAAGTTTGCATGTGATTCAGAGTTCGAACGTTATCTTTCCAACCATGATAACTACATATACAGCTGAGTAATCCTGAAGTATGACATGGTAATGTCCAGGAAAAATGCATATTCCCAGCCTAGAGATCAGTTTGCTTTCTGAAAATGGATAATTTCCATATAGCAGTGACTGAAATCGGAGTTAAAACAGCAGTCAAACCCTGTCTTTCTCTCATTTTCAGTGAGGATTCAGAAGAAAAAGATGTGAAGACTAAGAAAGACGATTCACACTCGGCAGGTAACTAACTACATTGTACTCATAGTGTATCCTCAAAATAAAGACCAGTTTGTAAGAGTTACAGGAGTAGGATTGGGCATAGGAAAGAAATTGTTCTGACTAGAGAAGCATGCACTTATCTTAAGCTGGATGCTGCCTCTACTGCTGTTACTTCGGCCCTGGTTTGGGGTAACAGATACTTTTTGCGTAATACGATGCTGCTATAAAGTTTTTCTTCACAGGTAGATAGATGTATGTTAAACTCTTCCCTGTAGTTCTCATTCATATTTCAGAACAATACAAGAAACTTCATGCTCGTACCTTTTCCTTCCAGATGAAGATTTTGGCAGTGAAGATGACGACTTAGGAGCAGATGATGGCAAAGCTGACAGTGACTATGAGAGCTCTCAAAAAAGCAAAAAAGGAAAAAAGGCTAAACCAGAAAAGAATAAGAGAGCAGCCTCTAAATCCAGGAAAAGGCCTGCAGGTAAAAAAAATAAGGCTTGCTAGTCCTTTCAGAGAAAGATACTGCATGGAGTCATTCTTGGGTGACTACAGAAACGTGCTTATTAAGTTGAATGTGACCGTGTTCTCCTCCCAGCTCAGTTATTCAGCGAGTGTCCTGAGTAACTTTCTCATGAATGACTTGACCTTTGTCTTGCCCACATGCTACCTCAAGACAGTTAGGTGGTCTGTATTCTGTATCTTCATTATAACTTGGTGACTTTTGCTGCAGAGGACAGTGAGGACGAGAAAGAAGACCACAAAAATGTGCGTCAGCAACGACAGGCAGCATCCAAAGCAGCTTCTAAACAACGAGAGATGCTTATGGATGATGTGGGGAGCGAGGAGGAAGAACAAGAGGATGATGAGGCACAGTTCCAGGAGAGTGAGTAAATGGGATTGTAAAAAGTTAAAATCAATGTGACGTGGGTATAGAAGCAGCCATGAGTTTGTGGGTCTGGCCAGACAGCAAAAGGAACACAGTTTGCTTTTTGACTGTGACAATGAAGACATAAATTGTCCTTCTCAGTAACTTACTTGATACTGCATATCTGTCCAGCAGGTCAAACTTACATTTTTCACATCTAGAATTTTTGTTCGAAGTTTGCAGCAAAGATACGTCTTTAATCCTTTAGGGCTGCTTATAAAGTTCTTAATGCTTTTGGCTGCTTCTTGCTGTCCCATTGGTTTTGAGGCATTGATGCTACTTTCAGGTGATGTAAAAGTACTTTATCATTGATTGATCAAAGTAGGACAGTAGTGCAGAAAGAGATGGGTTCAGCTGGTAATGAACTGGAGTAAGTTCCTCAAATACTGAGTGCAAACATGATTTCAGAATGGAGTAAGAGTACCATTGAAAAGATCACTTCTCCCTGTCAAGAGATTCTCTTTATTTTGAGGTGAGTTACTTCTTTAGGAGATGGAGCATATTTTGAGGACCTCAAAACACTTGCCTGTTTCATCATATTAGTGCTTTATCCCTACCAGTGTAAAATCATTGCTATGCACATTTCTTAAGCACAGCAGATAGGTGGAAGCTCATAAGCTCACAGAGTCCTAGTTTCCTTTCTCTGCAGTTCAACTGGCCGATTTCTCAACTGTATCTTCTGCTCCCTTTCCTTTTTTCCAAAAAACTTAAATTTCTTTTTGTTTTCAGCAGATTCAGGAAGCGATGAAGACTTCCTCATGGAAGATGATGATGATAGTGACTATGGCAGTTCAAAAAAGAAAAACAAAAAGGTCTCCAAGAAATCCAAGCCAGAGAGGAAAGAAAAGAAAATGCCGAAGCCCAGGCTAAAGGCTACAGGTGAGTCTACGCAAAGAAAGTTATGCGGTTTGCTTTAGAGGCTCATATTATCTTTTTCTGCTATAGAAGACTCAGTGGAAATCTTGGGGTCAGTAGGCATTCACATATAATGTTGAAGGGCTAATTCATGTAACTTGCCATGATTTGAAGCAGCGCTATGAAATAATAAGGTGGCTTTCATTCTTATTTAATTAAGAGATTGGGGTAGTATCTATGTCTGGTTGACAAAAACTGCGTAGATTGCAAAACCTTCCCTACTGAGATGCTGCAGTCTGACTTTCTGCATATCATAGCCAAATAATATAATTTGTGGCTTTGTTTGGGACTCACGGACGTCGTGATGTTTTCAGGGTGGAGGAAGGTGGAGAAATCTGAACCAAAGGAAAACCTGATGCATTTCTGCAGGAGGTCTAAAATCATAATAGCAACGTATGTACTGGTTTGACAAGAGGCTAGCTGTGTTAGTTTATGACGCCATATCCAGTAATTAGTCAGGACTGGCAATTAAATAGTTTTAAAATCTTGTTAGCTAACTTTTCAGTTCAGCTTTACTAGTATGGAGTGCAGAAAACACCATGTGTGTGGTATGGTCAAAGCAAAATGAAACCTGCTACTGAAGTGTCTTGTAAATCCTGTTTGTGTAAAGCCATATGACTTTTTTTTGTCTTTGATCATAACTTTTATGAGCTTTTTCTTTTTTCAGTGACCCCCAGTCCAGTGAAAGGCAAAGGAAAGGCAGGCCGCCCCACAGCTTCCAAGGCAACAAAAGAAAAGACCCCATCCCCCAAAGAAGAGGATGAAGAGCCTGAAAGTCCCCCAGAAAAGAAAAAATCAGCCAGCCCTCCACCAGAGAAGTCAGGGGATGAGGGATCTGAAGATGAAGCACCCTCTGGTGAAGATTAAATGGCAGTTGAGGAAATCTTTGTTTTAAAAAAAAAAAGAAAAAAAAGAAAAAGGAAAAGAAAACATACTTAGGGGTAGAACACGGTTTTGGCTGTGGCTTGACTCATGGGCTTTGAATGCTGTCTTTACTTTCAGCTGTTTAATACAGTGTATCCTTTTTTTAATAAGAGGAAACCCTTATACAGTAATATTTTGAAGTCAATGTTCTCTGTTGGCCATTCCGTTCTCCCTCCCCCACCAAATCTGAAAGCCATTTGAGACAAATTAACAGACCATTTAAATATATATTTTTTTCAAGGGATACTGCAGTTGTGAAGCAATAAGGTTTGAGACTGATACGTGGAAACCATACTTACAAATCGTTAAGTAGAATAGATTTCCCAGTGCTGGTAAGAGTTCTTTAAAACTATTATTCTGTATTTGAATATGTGGAAAAAATGAACCTATGCTTTAACAGACTTTTGTTGATACAAGTTCACTCTTAGAAAAAATGTAGTTGATATGAATTCCAATTGAGGAAGAGGAAACATGGGGAGAAAACCTGTGTTTCTTGGATTCAGGCATGTTTTTCATGGAAAGCAATCAAGAGACTTGTAGATGGTCCACTGTCTTTTATTTAGAAAAGACCCTCCAATTAGGTGGCGAGATCTTTTGTCTTTGCTGGATAGAATACTGTTCTGCTTTAGGC
This sequence comes from Theristicus caerulescens, assembly GCA_020745775.1. Taxonomy (NCBI): domain Eukaryota; kingdom Metazoa; phylum Chordata; class Aves; order Pelecaniformes; family Threskiornithidae; genus Theristicus; species Theristicus caerulescens. Next base: position 525,448 of record CM036578.1, read on the forward strand.
AAATTGCAGTTCACTCTATACAAATTCAGATATACAACCTACAAGCTTCTCACATCCATTAACTCTATTTTATTTCTTCCAAGGTTGGCTATAGATGGGCAGAATAGGGAAGAGAAATTGAAAACCGTTTTTAAAACGCTGGTTTCCATTTGGTATTGTGGAAAATGTCTTTACATTTTTTCCAAGGAAAAAAAATTAATGGATAGTGTAAAACTAAATTGTTTCGCTTTTGGGGCGAGGGATGTCCTTTTATAAATGTGAAGCAAAGGATTCCTGTAATGCTCTGGTCAGTCTCGGATCCCATGAGTCACGCTTAAGTGTTTCTCTTCTCTCCCTCCATCTGTCCTCAGAAAGGCTACGTAGTCATACCTCTCAGCCTCTCCAGCTACAGTGTTGGACAGCAGACTTCCATCGATAGTGAACATCTCCCCGATCCCACTTCCATTTCTTCATCCTTCCATCCTATAGCGTGGGAGGCTTTGCTCCCACATCGACATGTCCGCTTCTAACTGTTGGTCATCATTCTGCTCCCTAAGCCTAAGAAGTGCTGAATAGGGAACAGTGTTAAAGGATGAAGCTGGGATGAAGTGGAGTTTGGAAGCAGTGTAGTAGGGCTATCGTTTTATAATAAAAGCAGGATGTTCCTCTAAATGCGAGACACTTGAGATGCGTGTGGTGGCATTTTAATGTGTTTTTATCAAAGCAGCCATATCCTTTTTTAAACTTTAATTAAAATACACAAGCCTTGGTTTTCAGACCCTAATACAGAGGTTGCTGCCATGTTTTGTTGGTGGAAATATTGAAAACTGGACCTGCCATTTTTCTTTCTTTTTTTTTTTTTTTTCTTAAACCCTTTGTGCTTTCTGTATGTTGCTCACAGTTATAGCTGACAAGCTTTGCATCTTTTTTTTGTCACAGAACTACACGTTTTGTAACCAGCCTCTTGAAGGTAACATAAGGCAGCTAATTAGTTGGATTTCTGGTGCACATGCTACCAGATTTTTAATCCTGTTTGGATTTTAGAGAGCTTTTAGTTGTGATACACTAATATGACCAGGAAGGACACTTGGCTGAATGGCATAGGGAGCATGAAGATGCTGAGCACAGTGTGGAGCCTAAAATGTGGAACGGAATATTAATATAACAGCCGAGTGATTGTCTTGTGTGATTCATAGCCATGGATTTTATTGAGGCTGGTAAATTACTTTACCTTGGCTTATAAAAATTTAAGTTCTCTAACATTCTTTACTATAATGAAACTACTGTTGCCGTTACAATAAAGATGATCAGTGTTTCCATTGTAAATCTTTTTTTTTTTAAAGTGGTTTAATTTTGCAGAACAGCTTAAGGCTGGAGTGAAGTATCAGTCTTGAAAAAGAAGCGAATGTAATCCCCTCTCCTCTCCCACACCTCTTCCCACCTTCCAGATCTCTGGGAGAGCAGAGCCTCTTGCATTCCCTCCACTCCTAGTCCAGTGCTTCTTGGGTAATATGGGAAAATAAATGGCCAAGTTTTAAAAAACATTTGGATTAAATTTGGGGGTAGCATACACTTTTGTGAATGTCTGGTCCACATAGTTGTTCCCCTTCAGTCCAGACTATGACTCAAGCTATTCTTGTCTATTGGGTTCTTAGGGTTTTTTTGGTATTAAAATGTACAAGGATTACTTAAACATAGAATACCTCTGGCTGATCTGCTCAAACAGCTGTTTCTTTACCTGCTAGACCAGATTTTTTCTGAAGAGTGTATTTTGTACGTTCCACTTAAAATATATTTTTTGGTTTTTTGTTTGTTTTTTTTCCCTAACACAGTTAACTAAAGTTAAGGCTGTGAAAAATACCTTTCTGTTGTTCTCAGTTCAGGTTTTGGACTGGATTATTTTATGCCTGGCATTTTTGGCCCTTTATCTTACAAAACTGTTCTGCTTTCTCATATGTTCATCTCTAATGGCTGTTACAGGCTGTATGATTCTTATCTTTGAGTTTGTCACAACCCAAACACTATGTAAATCCTGTACTACTTCTGGGATTTTGTAACTTTTTCTATATCTTACTGTTTTGCTGATTTGTGCAAACACTAAGCCCTAATGGTCTCTTGGTTACTCTATTAGAAATGCAGGAGTTTACATTTTTACAGATAGAAGAAAATTGTGAAGGCTAATAATTTTTTTTTTTTAGTACACAACATTTTTCAGTAGCAGCAGACTTTAACATTTTTAAATGTCCTTTTTAATTAATTTGCGTTAAGCATTCTGATTTCTTGAAGGAAAGCTGTAAAAATGCCTTTCTTTAGGAGCGTGAATAGTTCTTCACGGAGCAGAAAGTTTCATTCACAGAAGAAGGCTTTGAAAAGATTGTCTTCTGTTACACAGCTGTAGTTTTGGAGCCTTTGCAGAGAGGTAAATGGATTTATTCCCAAGTTCAGTCAATCTAGTGCCCTGCCCTGGTCTTACTCTTAAAATGGTAGTTCATAACTAACTTCCATTGTATATCCTTTCATACATTCTGTTTCTGAATCCACACCACCACATTCAGTTTTGCAGTTAAATGCCAATATTACAGCCTTTAACTGGCGATCAGTAAAAATTTGCAACTTCAGTTGGAATTTCATACTAAAGATTATTTGCTTTGGTTTCTGTTTGATCAGCATGAGAATGCCAAACGTGTCAAGCTAAATGGGTTTCGGAATGGATTGTGGGTGAGAGCAAGGCTTGGAAATGGGGCAGCCAAGAAGCTTTTAATTTTGTTGTTTTAACTTCATCAAAGCAGAAGAGTGTGGGGAGAGAAGCAGCACACCTTGGGTGACTTCTGCTAGGGAACCTCACCGACGCCAGGTAACGGTTCTGAGCCTGCTCAGCTCCTGTGCCACCACTCGGCTGCATCCGCAGGTGATGGACTGCCAGGGTAGTGGCAGAAGATGTGCTTGAATTCCTTTTTTTCTTTTTTCTTTTTTTTTTTTTTCTTTTTCTTCCCCTCTGCTGGTGATGGTCACAAAGGTACAATAGACACTGAGGCACCCAGGTTAAGGAGGGAGGGAAGTAAACTGTAACATGCTGGAAGCTTTTGAGCTGTAGAAACTGGTGCTTTGCTTTATGTAATTTGTTTGTGAAGTGTTTATTTTTATAACAGATCATATTGTTGAACACGTGGTTCTTAAAAACTACAAACTGATCCATGAGTTTAATATTTGAGAAGTGGATGTTCATCTGTTGGGGGAGGCAGGATATGAAAGTGTAAGCAGATGGATATTTAAAGGGACACTGTCACAAAGTAGTTGCTGGCATATAGGATATGTTAGTTTGGGGGACTCACATCTATATGTAGAAATTATATATTCTGTATGTATATGATCAAACAGAAAATTTTCCCTGAACTTTGAATATTTTCCCACAGTTTTGGGAGGTTTAAATACAAGTTCTGCTAATGAAACTAGGAAGCAAAACTAACTGTTATGTTCTTACTGTCCAAGGTGACTTTTTTGGTTTTTTAAAGTACGATGAGGAATACCAGAGCTCTGAAAGATGACAGTGTCCTTTCGAGACCTCCCCAAATCAAGCGTATCCTCGTTTTAGACTTCCCACTTCAGTAGATGACTGGCATTTGAATGTCTTTTCATTGAACTCTTTATATTAAAAACAAAACACAAACATTTCGAAGTCTAGTCAAGTTCTCACGATGTGCTGACTCTGTGTATCAACCACTATAGGAGGTGACTCTCTAGACTGCCTGCCCCCTTCAGCCGCGGTGAATCGAGTGGGTCCATCGGTCTGAGCATGCTCAGTGTGACTGCAAAACACCATTGTGCATATGCTTTGTATATTGGGGCAAGGGTTTTTTATATATATATTTTGGGAGGGGTAGTGGGTGGGATGGAGAAATACTCAATCAGCTTAAGCCAGAATAATGTGTGTAAAAGCCCCTGAAGTATTTTGTGTGTGAGTGCGCGGGTGTGAGTGCGCGCATGGGAGTGTCTGACATCTTATTCCCTTTGTGTTCTGAAGATTTGTGCATTTTACTTTTTTTTTTTCCTGCAGAAGCAATTGTTACAAAAAATTGTAAATAAGAGCTACATAATTTTTGTTTAACCATGAACATCATGTCACAGCAAACCCTGAATAATCTCTTTGAAGGTAGAGGAGGAGACTCCAGGTAGGGCCTTGGGCCTTTGGCTATCAGCAAGGCATCATTATATGGTATGCAATGAATATTTGTCTTGAGTATTTGCAATCCCCTGTTGAGCTTTTCTAAAAATCAGGCTCTTTGCAGTTCCCCTCCCCGTCCCTTTTAATTTTTTTTTTTTAAATCTCAAGAGCAGACAGAAGAAGGGGCAGCTGCAAACAGCGTTCAGCGCTGCTGGCCCGTGGCCGGGGTGTGTGTGCAGACATGGCAACCCCGATTGGGTTGGCGGCTCTTGCAATGCCTTGACAATGCTGAGATCTACCGCATGGTACTAGGAGTTAAGTCTGAATGTAACATTAATGCTTTATTTAAAATAAAAACAACACTTTTTTTTTTAAGGGGTTGAAGTGAACATGACTGTTGACCATGTTCGTGAATTTATAGATACAACATTCATTGGTAGAATTGTGTGATGGTCTTTTGTGCTACTTAATTTTACATATTCCAGTCTCTGTATGTACCTGCAAAGAAAGGAAAAAAAAAATAACAAAACCCCGCTTTGCTTTTATTGAAGGGTTCCCAGGACCGCATACCTGCTCCTGAGCTCTGTTTTAAGTATGTGTATCCTTCGCTTGTATTTTGTATTAAAAAAAAACACAAGGAAAAAGAATCCTTTATTGTTCAGCATGTTGGAATTGTGTCCCCTCTTTTATTTTTCTCCTTTTTGGAATATATTAAGCAACTCATTCTTCTGTATCTTTTATTTTCTTTTGTAAACTTTTTGGTTTTGTTTAAAAATGGCTTTATAAAAGGGCTTTTATAACCCATAAACATGACTTGTGTAATTTTTCTGCTATTCAAAGGTATTCTTCTTCTGCGGTTGCTTTTTGTTTTGTGAATGTTAGCGAGATGTAAAAACGTGTTCATCTTTCACGATGTCTGATAGTTTGGGATTCATTCCTTTGCAGAGCTCGTGCTTTCTCTGGGGAGGATAGGTCAGGTTTTGGCCAGAACAGTTTGGCAAGTATGACCTTCCCGTTACTGCCTATGAGTTGAGGGGAAGATTTAAAGAATTAAGTCGTATTGGCTGTAAAGAACGCAATCCTTGGTTTCACAGGCTGTTCCACGAGAGGGTTGTGAGTTGAGGTTTCAGGTTCCAAACCAATGACAAAAATCAATGACGAGGAGAGACAAAGCCTTTTACGTGTCACGCTCGCCTCCGTGAGCTTTCCCTCAGCAATCGATAGCCTTTCTATTTTGCCATCTATGCCCCGGCAATGACAATACACGCACAGCCTGTTCTTTGTGGGTATGGTATGGAAGAGGACACCTGTGTTCACCAGGAATGTGCGCTAAATCATCGTTAGCTGGTGGGCATCTCGCCTGCAGATGAATTGACCCAGGCACGGGTTGCTTTCTCGACGCATTCTCCCGTGCGCTAGTGAGTTTGTGCTTTTAAGAAATCCATTATAGCAGATTTCATCGAACTCCCTGCCGAATCTCGGCTCTAATCCCGTGCCAGCGCCAGCTCCCCGGCAGTTTTTACCAGCATTTGCTCGGTTTTTTTCCCTTCCTCGCGCTCTCCGCCGCCCCCGGCTCGCTCCGCGCTGCGCCGCCAGGGGGCGCCCCGCTGCCTGCGCCCGGCCCCGCCGCGGGCCGCCCTCCTGGGGGCGGCGGGACGCGCTGCGGCCCCCCGAGGCTGCGGTGTTTTGTCATTACCGGCACGATAAACCTCGGATCTCGGAGTTACGCTAGTGTTCTGCTCGTGTGTGTGCTGCGGGAAAAACTGAGGTTACGGTTCTTCAGCGTGAACACCTGGAAGCATTTGTTTCTAATAGGGTTTAGGATAAATCTTCTCAGAGCCTAAGAGACCATTTGGTACAGCAAAACACGCTTGTGACTTTATTGAGCCAGTAATCTTGGTATGTCTTGTACTCGCCCCAGTTCAGCAGCACATTCAACAGTGGGCTCTCAGACATTTAGTGCTCGATGCAATTGGACAGGAGACCAGGTTGCCATTGCCCCCAGCTGCAGCACAGGATGGTTAATGTATTTGTTTTCAGAGGTTTTTTTGGGTACTTTGTGAAATGCCATCTCTGTTGCCCAACGCAAAATATCATACCCTTATTGACAGCTGGAAGCTGGTGCCTGGCTGCAGATTCTGCTTCCCTACCTGTTCTGCTTGTTTTATTCCATAGCATGGTAAATTGAGATTATTGTGGCATAGGTGTGTTTGGTGTTGGACAGTGATGCTCCAGGCTTCTGGAACAGAGTGGTTCAATAATGCAGCTTATGGCATTTCTCCCTTTCCTTTTTAAATGTAACAGACAATTAACCTTGGCGGCTATTTCTACCTCACTACTATGGTATCTGCAGTTATATGCTGCAGTCTTGATGTAGATTCTTCATCTGGAGCAGCTGTAGAGTTACCTTCAGGTACTGCTACACTATTTCAGTTTTAGGACTGATTAGCACTTAGTAGGTGGGGCACTTCTTTTGTCCCCCACGAATAAACACTACTTACTCTAAGAAATGGTGCAAGACTAGGATCTGTGAACTCTTTTTCAAGAGCTGCTACTCTTCCCCACTGCCACGACTCCTTGACCGTCCTATTAGCACACGCAGCCTTTGGCTGCTTTTCTCCTCAGTATTCATCTTTTGAACCCAGTGTATTTACTGACCGCACAGTCCTGTAGGCAGATGCTCTGCCAACACAAGTTGAAAGTTCCCATTGCCTTTCTAGTAGTATTTACAGGGAATTAATACCAGAAACAAATTATTTGTTTTTCCATTTAACGGATGTATGTCGGAGAAGCGGACACACATAGGGTTTTGTTACTACAGTGAGCGCTGCCAAACCAGGGGGATAAGATTCCCTTGGCAAAGAATACTAGCTGTCAAGTTTTAATCTGACAGAATTTTGCCTTAGGAATATCCTGTTTGTGTTTCTTTTGGTAGTATTTGGTTATGGGATGAAAATAAAGTCAAAAGGTGGAGTTCAAGATTAGATCAGTTTTCTGCAGTACAGCTTGTTTTGGCTCTATAGGTGGCCTTGAAAGAGTAAGTAAATGGGACAAAGTTGATTTAAAGAGCTGCTGGTCTGTTCTTGCCCAACTTGCACATTGAAGGAAACCTGGAAAAATTGTGGAAATGGAGAGATTCCCTAGCAAATTCTCTGTACTTTAAAAGCATATTTTTAGGTATAGTTTTGATGCAGCAAACCACAAAGTGAACAGGGTTTGTTGGGTTTGGTTTTTTGTTTGGGTTTGGTTTTGGTTTTTTTTTTTTTTTTTTACTTCTTTCACTGGTATTTGGGGTCTATGTACCATGCAATGTGATAAATCAAGTATAGAAGGATATCGCTAATAACCTGAACTCCTGCGGAGCTGGTACAAAGGCCATCCTGGGGGTGCAGGGTGAGGAGAGCGTAGAGCTCTGAACGGTGTCTGTTCATCGTGCATTGATGGAAAAGCACTAAACGCCTGTAACGTGTGATAAGTTAGACTTGAATTTGATCTGGGAGTGCTGCTTGTTAGCCCAGGTTGTGGTTAGGAACTAATACACACGTCTTCAGCTTCAGAGTTTTATGTAGACCAGGAAATGATTTTGTGTGTTTTGGGTTTTTTCCCTCTTTCCATAGATACAGGTCAAGTTCAAGTGCTGTTATCCCACTGTGGGCAGGCATCGGAATGCACTCTCCCCCCATGAATGAGAAGGACCTGTAAGGGATAGCTCCTTTTTAAAGTCAATGCTGAATTAAAGTCCCTAGGTCAAATTCAGCCCTTGGCCTTAAACTGTGGTTGCAGTTTGGTCTCCTGCGTCCGCATGTGTTTTGATGGACCACAAATGAAAACAATCTTGCACAAAGTCAAAGCCGTTTCCCGTTCTCTTCAATAATATTTCATTTACCCTTCAAAGTGATAAGTTTGGTTTTATATTCAAGGGTTTGCTTTATATTCGCTTGCAAATTCTGTAGCTCAAAAAGAGACTGGTATTTTATTTGAATAATCTCTTGTCTTTCAGGTTGAATAACACTTGTGTTTTGAGCAGATAAGATAACAGTTCCAGCAGCAATAAATTTCCTGTTGTCACACTATCTTTTTTCCTTAGGCATTTCTAACTAAGCAGTTGGCCTTCTTAGGAGGTTTTGGTTAGCATTATCAATTAGTGGCTTTCCTTAACAGTGGGGTCTGTTAGCTTTGTTAATTACAAACATTTTCAAACATTTTTGATTAATTGGAGTGGTTTATGTCTGAGAACTTTTGTCCTCCTCTTCTTGTGAGCTGCAGTTAGTACTCATTTCTAAAAAAAAAATTATCTCTTTCTGCTTGGATTTTTTTTTTTAGCTAAATGGTCTTCCGAATGTTTTATAAAGAGGATATTATTGTAGTCTCTCCTAAAGCATGCACTGTGTTTCTGCTTCACTTCCTGAGAAATGAATGAAGGGAAGGAATAGTTTGAGTATAGTCCTATTTATTATAGAGCCATCATTTCTTTTTCCCTAAACTGGCTTTTTTTTTTTATTTTACTTCACTGCTGATTATGATAACTGCATTTGAAACAGTTCTTTCTGTTCCCAGAAACAGTTCAGTACGTTAGTTTTAAACGAATAGGTGACACATTTCTCAAAGGCAAACCTAGGTCTCGTATTCGGAGGTGACTCAGGTTCTTTCAGTCTCATTCACATTAAACTGTTCTTGCACCTTTAAATGCATAATCCCACTTCAGTGACTTTTTAAACATTTTTCCCGTTTCCTTCTTTTGTTGAGCAACGGGGGCAAAAGGAAAAAGAAAATATCCTTGGGTGCAAGTCCTTGTTCTCACTCTTGCAACTCCTTCTCCCCACATCACCAAGGGCTTTTAAGCGTAGAAGACCAAGTTGCAGAGTTTAACAACTTGTGTTACCTCTTGTATTTAATTTTCCCAAGTCAGTTAAATGTAAACATAAATATTCTTAACATTAATAGATCACTTTGAAAAAGAGCTGTTATATGAGTGCTAAATATTGCTCTCTTGGCTCAGATCTAAGGTGAGCTTGTTGGATATTTGTTTCTTTCCAGAAATACTACTTCAGTCTGCTTTAAATTCATGGTTTCTGCCTTCCACTGGCCAGGTCTCTGCTGGACGGCTGCGCCGAGTGTAGGTGAGGACAGACACTATGAAGTCTGCTGTAAGAGAGGCCCAAGCCATGTCACAGCTTGGACCCCAAGACAATTTTGGGAGGAGAAACCAGCTCCCTTGACCCTTGGCAAATCTGAGTGGCTGAAGGCTAACTCTCTCCTTCTTAGTACTGCTTCCCCAGGTACAACTGTATGTAGATGCCCCTGAAGCAGTACTCTATGGCTGGAAAGAGCAACTGGGACCAACGTGCCCGACAGGCGCAGCGTGGGAAGTAGGCTGTGGGGAGTTACTCTCTTGGCACGTTCAGTCATTTTAGTTCAAACCCAACAAGGAAGAGACCAGTTCTCTGATCTGATGCTAAAACACTGTACTAATTAAAATAAACAAAAATTCCCAAGACATTAAATGCTTGAAGGTGTTGCTGACACCAAAACAAATAACCAGGCTTTAAACATAAACCTGGTCTATCTGGCAGCATTGGCAGAATAGCTGTTGGCATAACACACTTTAAAAAAAAGCCACCACCTCCTTTTCCTCACTGATATTGCAACATTTCTCAAAACTTACTTTGATCTCCAGGCTTTTCTCTGAAGTAGGTGGACCTACAACAAGGAAGGGGTGGGAAATGCCATGGCTAGGCATGTGCTGTGTCTGCTCTAGGGGGCTATGCTTGCATAGCAGGTTAAAAACTTGTTAGTGTAGACAAAGTTTGTCCTGGTGTGTAGTGAGCCTCGATAATAAACTTGGACTCAACCTGCTGCTAGTTACAGCACATTCCTCACTGGAATATAGCTGAAGTTACCCTGACCAAAAAAAAAAGTTACCAAAAAAAAGGAAAGCCAGTTGAAACAAATTCCTTGTGTTCTTGGGAATCTTCTCCATCTAAGTGAGGAGCAGACCTGATGTCAGATGCCTGCAGCCCTACCCTTTTGCTACAGCTGAATGAGAGAGAAGCTGCTCTCTTTCTTTGTAACTGGGGGTCGCGTGGTGGAAAGGTTGAGAAATGCTGCATAAAAGTCAGGAAAAGGAGAAAGAACCTCAAGGAGACTTGTCCTCATGAGGCTGACTCGGATGCTGTCTGAATCCTGTACGCCTCTCAGATGTGTCTTGTCTCTGTACGCAGCTGGAGCGGTTTAAGATGTTCCTTCTGAATCCCGCGGAGAAGTGGCCGTGGCCTATCGGCTGGTGACTTTTGAGCTGCCCTGCTCTAGAGAAGGCATGGTAATGAGCAGGCCTGGGTTAATTCTGGTGGCAAGGCTGGCTGATCTTTTCCAGCTCTCATGTTTAGGCTTCTGCAAGAACAAAATTCCCCTATAAAAAACAAGGCAAGTGACAGTTAAATCCACTCCAGAAGAGGTTTCTCGGCTCCTTTAACAAAAAAGGGAATAAGGGGGGATAATAGATCGTCCTCTGTAGTTGATCCCATTCTGACAGCGCTCATTACATCAAATTTGAGCACTCACTCTACCATATGGAAACAGGGGGGATGCTGTCTAGGACCACTGCTGGGGAAAGTCTCCAGTGATGTTTGTGTGTCTTGACCCCAGGCAATGCCTCCATTCTTCCTTTGTTAAACAAGTGATTTGTTGGATGCCAGTGACCCCTTAGTAAGTCTCCTGAGCTGCTGGCGCTCAGAGTGACACAGAATCGTCAATAATAATAATATCTGGTAGGGTTCATCATGGAACAATTTTTAACATTCAGGTCAAAGTCATGCCTAGGATTTAAGATAGTGAGGCTTGATTGGGAGGTGAATTAATCACAAAGTTATCAATGCACACTCACTATTAATATTTTTTATTTTGTTTGGGAATAGCAGAAGCAAAGGAGCTGATGCCTTGGCTGGTTCTAGAATACCTCCTTCCTGACTCCTGGTGCTGCAAATAGCGATAAAAATTCTAGAGAAGCGTGACACAGAAAGAAGAATAGCTTTTAGAGAGATTAAAGGGAGAGAAGGGCAAGACCTGTGTAGACACAGAAACCTGGGATGATGGTAAGCAAATGAGATAGCCATGTTTGCCCTCTTCTGTCATTGCGAGATGTGAATAGAAAAAATCTCTTATTATTCTTTTGATGATCCTTTTTTTTTCTTTTTTTTTTTAATTTAATGAAATAGAGTCATGGTTCTCCCAATCCTACAGGACCGCTTTCATGTTTCTCTGCAGACAGGTGTATGGCCTCGTTCTTCTCCATCTCTAGTATCTCAGTTCTTCTAAGGCAGGATTCATCACCCAGCAAAGACGCAGCTTATCTAACAGCGGCTTCCAGCCAGCGCTTTGGAAAGGAGCTGGGTGCCTGTCTTCTGCCATCGCTTCCAGTCTGTGCAGGACAAGTATTTCAGCATAAACATGCTGGGAAATATTTGCATTGCATGCTATAAACAGGGTGCATGTTGTTTACGTGAAACAGATATCAGCCTATCAATTGTAAAATAGTCAAAAAAGGGGAAATCTTAATCTTGCAAAGTTTCATAGATAATTATTCTTGATCGACTGGTTTGACAAGAAATTTCTTTTTCAGAAAATAACGGCTGGGGTGATTTCTGTAAATATTTTATTGTTGATTTTCTGTTTCGGGTTTCCTGCTTCATCCAATAATGATGAATTGTGGCAGTTCTCTGCCTTCTTTATTACCACTCTGAACAGCTGAGCTGCTGGAGCAAATACTCCTGGAAATCTGTTCATTCTGGGAGTATCCACATCAGCGCATAGTTTTTTACCTCGTGGGTGGAGTTTGATCTCAGTTTAGGCTGTAAAATGTGTATTTAGACATACACAACTTTCTCCAGCTCCTTCAGTCTGGGAGCTCAGGCCTTGTTCAGTATGGCAGGCTGAAAGGTAGCGAACGAACGGGTTTGTGACAGTCGGGGTTTGTATCTGCGCACGCTGTGTGCGTGCGGGCACGCAGACGTCTGCGCGGCTGCTGCGGGAACGAAGGGGATCTTGCAAGTCCTCTTGCAGCGATGAGAAGCGCGAGCGCTGTCTGAACGTGGCATTCCGAACGTGGCAATCTGCCTTTCTTGGCCAGAAGATACCTGTTCCTACTGGCGAGGCAATTCTTCCTCTCAGCCTGTGGGCTACCAGGTGGGCCAGGGGATTTTACAGGGCTTGCGGAGGTTGGAAATCCGAGGTTTGAGGGCTTTCCCTTTAGAAACTGATGATGGTTCAGACCACATCAGTGGCTTTGCTTTAGAGTGGACGAGGCTTTCATTCAAAGTGAATTTCTCCCTCTTCACGTTACTGCCTGGGATCGCTTGCCTTCAGTGCCTCCTGCTGCCTCGCAGGGCGGCGGATGAGCAGCGTCTTACGGAGTGAGCGCTAACTCGCGCTCGAGGCCCCCGGCACCGCATTTCCAGCAATGATTCCTGTTCGCAGATCCCGCTGTGCACCCCGCAGTGGCAGACAGCACGCCGCACAGGAGGCCCACCGGTCCAATACAAACCGTGTACTGGGACCACATCCCAAACTGTTCTGGGGATGCAAGGTAATTAACTTGCCCTCTTCTTTGTTTTACTCCCGTCTGTCCTAGCTCCTCCTATGCTCAGATCTAGGCCTAGGACCACCTTTTCGTTTTCTGTTAGGACATCTGCTCCAGAAGTGCGCCAGCCTGTGATGGAGCCGAAGAATTACTCTGACAGAACTGACTCCAAGTTCAGCACAAAACTCCCTGGCAAAGCTGAGAACCGTCACGCAAGCAGCGTGGTTCTTGCTGGTGCAGAAGCTAAGGGCATGGACTGGAGGAGTTGTGGCTATGTGAGAGAAGCAGGGGTGGGAAGAAAAAAAATTCGAGTGGGGCAGAAAAGCCAAGGGCACTGTCAGGACGAGTCCTGGGACACCTCCAGTGTGAGCTGAGCGCTGTGGCCTTAGGTACTGCCTGGAGAAAGGGTTTGGGTCTACAACAAAGAAGGCATTCCTCATTGTTTAGGCCCTGCTTTATGCAAGGAACTGGAACTTATGTCCTTTTGCAAATAAGTAGAATTGCATTAAAGAAATGAGATGGCCCCCAACTGGACCAAACAGCAAGACCCGCTTTTTCATCTAGTTGTCCTTGTTCAAGAGGGACTTGTAAGCGATTGTTCGGTCAAGGTCAGCAGCCTCTTGCATACCAGGGCCCCCGGTTTCATCCGTTACCCACCTAACGGCCCGGGGCCCACGGCCAGCGCTCCTCGCTGAAGCTGTCCTGGGAAATCGAGTGGATGGCTCATGGGGTGCGTCGTTCGCAAGCGGCTGAGCAAATGTGCTGCAGGGAATGGCTTGGAGACTGAATGGGAGCTGACAGTTTCCTTGGCACCCGAACCAGAAAGAAATCCATTGCTTTGTTTCTAGCTTAGCAGAACTAAAGGGCGGCAAGGCAGAGAGGAGCTTTAAGTTTCAGGTACCCAACAGGCAGGGTGGGAAGGAGCTCAATCCATAGGCAGCTTTCCCTAATCAGATTTGAATCAAAATGGGCTGTTGCACAAGGAAGACCCTCAAATCTTATCCTCCGAGCTGGAAATCGTAAGCTGACGCCGGAGTTGTCTGCTTTGCCCCATGGCAACGTGACTCTGGGCTGCAGTGAAATAAAATTTACCCCCTTGGGGTAGGAGTGGGCAGGATGCGAGCAGTTACCTAAAACTCTGATGAGGAAAGCTTGAGCTACGTCAGAGGGCAGTGGGACCCTTGGTCCCAGGCTGTGGCCGAAGGCACTGGCCAGGAAATGCTTCCCTGCCTCGTTTGTAGGACTGAGGTGGTGAGGAGTGACGTAGGAGGGGAGGAGAGGCAGGGTGGTGTCTGAGATGCGCCGCAGGCTGCGGAGTAAGGTGGTGCAAAGTGATCCTTGTCTTTACAGGGGCCTTCCTCTGCGGTGCCTGGGGTGCGGAGGGTTAAAAAGCTGCTGCGGGCAGGTGTGGGGGCAAGGCTGTGCAATGCTAAGGATTAGAGCTCGCAGTAGCCAGAGGTTCAGAGAGCTGGAGCCTGCACTCCTGGAGTCTGCAGCTGCTCTCAGGCAGGGCACCAAAACAGAGTTGTGCTTCCTTTGTACACAGGGGAAATTTGGGCTTACCTGCACACCGGAGGTGACAGCGAGGGGGGGAAGCAAAGCAAGAGCGGGGGAAGAGGATTGAGCGGAGCCGTTGTTCGGTTCCTCTCTAACTTCCCCCTAGTGAAGCTGTTTGGATTTTGTGCTGCTGTTGTGCTTGGCTGTTTCTCCTTGTACATTCGTAGCAAGGATATCCCTCCCTGCCAGGTTCTGCAGCATCCTCCTGGCAGGGCAAGGGGCAACCACGGCTTGCTGGCGGGTGGCAGAAGGTTCAAAACTCTGCATCCTGAAAGGCAGGGAAGGCAACCGAGCACATGATGCCACGTATGGGGAAAGGAGGTTGGCTAGAAGAGGCAGAGGTTAAGAATGCAGCCCAGGGAGCAGCAGGGGGAATGCTAAAATGTTTGTCCTGCACTCTGTAAATATAGCAGATACGCCCAGATTTCAAACCCGGTTTAGCAACACTCGTATACACACGGTTTCACGAACAGCTTCTCTCTTTCTGCATCGCCTGCAGGGACAGTAACGTTGACGCTAAGCGGCAAACAGTGGGAGCCTTTCCAGTATCAATAAGGATTTTGATGAGGAAGCAAGTTTGTTTGCTTGGCTGCAAAGGCCTTGGAATCCAGTAAGTGGTACGCAGTGACCCCATCTCCCTACCAAACAAGAAAATCGCTCTAACCAAATCCAGCCCTTCCAATATGAGACAGGCTTTGCAGAGCCTCAAAAATCATGAGGTGGTTTAAGTCTTAAGGCTCCCAATTAAAAAAAAAAAATTAATTGCCTTCTGGTTTTGGCAGTTTATGGGCAATCATGTTTCCAAGCTTTTCTCTACAATGAAAAGATGTGGAAATGGATCTTTTTAAAAAGAAAAAGGAAAAAAAAACCAACAAAAAACCCCATCTCACTGAATCCATGACATCCATCAAGTGCTTTGAGACTAAATATCATGAAACTTATGGCAAAACCAAGAGAGCTAAAAATTGTGCAGAGCCAGGATAGTGCTGATACAGTCTCCTCCCTGCAGTTTTACACAGAAAACCAGCTGCTTGCACCGTTAGTTGGGGATGACGGCGCTAAGCAAGGAGACGGCAAACCTGTGGGATGTTGCAGCTTCGGTTTGCTGTCGGAGGAAGCAAGAACGCGTGCTGTTCTCTTCAGGCGCGGGCACCCTCCAGCCTGGCACTACTGCAGCCGGAGGTAATGCCTCTGCCAAGGAGCCCCTACTGCTGCCGTGGTAAATGCAATTTCTGTAGTTTCCCTGCCCCAGATTCTCCCTCCTCAGTTATGCTGACTGTGGTGGTTTTTGCATGCAGAAGAGCTGATCTGGTAGCCCCGCTCACATCCCTTGATTTTCCTACAGCTGTTGTGTTGGAGGACGAGCAGAGCTGGCCCTCCCGGCCCTGCGAAGCTCCCCTCGTTGCGGTTAGAGGCGGTACCCCCGCTGTTCTGGATACCCACCATGTCTCAGGTCTCGTCAGGGAGTTGAAATGCTCATTTTTGGCACCCCACATTCTGAAAGTTTTAGCCTAGTGGCTTCTCCTGAAATGCTTGAGACAAAAATACATTTCCTGTTTAGAAAGAGAGCAAAGATAAGCCCTAAAGTGCAGCCGCCTGCTCTGGCTACCTTAGGTATAAACAGCCTGTGCAGCTGGGCGCTGCTTTTGTTTGTTCTAGCAGCTTTTTCTCTTTAAAGGTGCATTAGACACAATTATACGAAGTCCATCTTCTGGCAGCATCACTCCCGACTGGCAGGAGAGCTCTGGGGCTGTCGGCTTGTCAGGAAAGATCCTTCTAAAAGCCCTGAGTGTCCGGCATGAATTCCCACCTTCGTTCTGGAGGCAACAGCACTAAGCACCACCAAAGTATGTTTCTGCTTTGCATTTCTCTAACGCTTTTCCACGTTGGTATCTGAGTGCTCTGTAAACAGTCACTCCTAGCCTCCCTGGGTGGGGTGCTGAGGACGGGTTTATTTTCTCGGCTTACAGAGAGCAAAAGGTTTGCATTGTGAGTCAGCAGACAGTCTGCAATCAAGTTCAGGACTCAGTTTTCTGTAAATAAGCACAAAATGGGCTTAAAGCTACCTTTGGCCAATGCGGGGCTGTTGTGGCTTCCAGAGTAAATCAGAGCATCCATGAAACCCCTCTGTGCAGCAAGACTAAGGTCTGTAGGGGAGATCAGGCTTGTGCGTTCTCCCTGTGTAGCTGCAGCAGAAGAATCGGAGCTGTCACAGCGTACCCTGCGCTCGGGGTAAAGCTGAGATGGTCTCCTGCTCTCTGGCTCCTTGTTCTATTTGCCACATGTGATGGTGCCTAACCCCGGTCAATGTTCTAGCAGATACCATGAGCTCCGCTTGGCTGGGTGCATGAGATTTAGATAAGACCGGGGCAAATCTAGGCTATGATCTAATCAGGCATGAGCAGCTGAGATGACAGTTGACTCTGTATTTCCCCCTTTTGATAAATTAATCTAGTTTGCAGATATCCATGATGGCTCAGTCCTGCAATGTTCTGAACCTTCTAGTCCTACTTCAGCAAAATGATTTGGTCCATTTATAAGCCCAGGACTGGGTCTACTGAAACCAGTGGTATAAACGATGTCAGGCTCTTGTGGCCATGTTTAGGTATATGGTCTACATTTTCAGAGTTGCTGATCCCACAAAAGCTCCCACTGGGCCCTTGCCAAAGTGGTTCTGGGAACTGGGGCTGGGATCATCAGTAGCTGTCAGCATGGAGCCCTGCAACAGGAAAATGCATAATGTGCTCTGAAATCCTCGGTCAGTGGGTGGATGAGTTACAGGAACACAACAGGCGGCCCAGGAAATGTCTAGGCTTTCCACGCTCTGGTCTTGCTCAGTGAGAAGCTGTCATCTGGCAGATGTGAGATCTGTAAAGCTGTAGTGGAAGGACGGAGTACCTGGGCAGGGAGGAGTGGGAGTTCCACCAGTGCGTGGCTGGATTTTACTTCCCGTGGTGACACGTGCCTTTTTCCCCCCCCGGTAACGTCTGTGCCATGACCGTGGAAGGCAGGCATCGGTGTGTTGGAAATCGGCACTCGAACGCTGCGTGAGCTGGTGAGAGGGAGCGCAGGGGAAAAGCTGCCCTCGCAGCCGTCCCTGCTGTGCTGGGGACCGTGACACCCACGTTTGTGCTTGCTCACAGCTGTGCAAGCGCTGTCCCTGATGTGCCACCACCTTAGCCTCTGGCTGTAACGTCCAGTGCTTGTTCCTCCAGAGGCGAGTAGTTTTTGTTCATTTTTTGTTTTCTTCTTTATCTATGCAGGACTAATACCTTGTTGTCAGCTTAGAAAAAAGCATGGCGTTGTCCCAAAGAACTTGACCATCACGAGCAGGAGGCAGTAAATGAAAGCAGTGGCGTTGTGGAGAGGAAAGGGGCAAAAGTTGTGCAAAGAAAAACCATGCAGAAGAGCTCAGGGTTCCCTCTGCGTCCCTTGTACCGGGCACTAGTACAAGGTGTAGCAGTTCGGCACGGAGCTAGTCCTGTACAGCAGGAGCCAGGTGAGGTATAGGTGTGCTTTAAGCTAAGTGTGAAAATGCCTTGCTGAAGGGGGAGGAACTGGAGCTGTGTTTATCTGCAGCGACAACTCACGAACGCTTTCCAGGGAGGGGCAGAGCGGCTGGCTGGAATTTGAAGAGATTATTGCAATGAAGACACGCTGGACCAACTGGAGCCTTTATCAACGAGTTGCCAAGTGCTTGTCAGAGTGCGTAAATATTGCTATCACTGCTTTAGTAAAGGGAAAACGAGATGAGAGATGGGAAGGCTGGAATATTTGAGTAGCACCTAACTTTTATAGCGCATCAATTGAAGGGAAGTTTTTCAGGCCTGCTGGTCATATGCGCTAGTGTGTGAATTTAAATGAAGCATGAATGAACTAGTATTTGGTGTAGCGGAGTATCAGTTGTCCTTAATCTGCTCTGTTGTGACTCAGAGTCTCATCGTCCATTAAGCCATAGTTAAATCCACTTTCTGTCTGGTAAAGCTAGAAAATGTGATCTGCCCGTTAGCAACGCAAGTTCCCTGCTCTGGACCACCACTCCCGAGAGGCACAAACCCTGCCCGTCTCCAGGAGGTACTGGCTCTTTCCTACCGGTATGGAACTGTAAATGGTAATCTTATGACTTTGGGGAGTAACAAGCAAGACTCTCTGACCGGCCTTGTCCCCTGTTGTTAGTACAGATGATACGTGGAGCTGCTGTTTTGCTCTCCGACTCATAAAGAACTCTCAGCCTGTTGAAACAGTGCCAGCACGCTGCGGCGTTCCGAGAGACGAGCAGAGCCTCTCTCCTCTTAGTGACGGTCCACAAGTATCCACCGCCACAGCCTGCAATTTCTTTTTTAAAACTGGCTGCTTGTGCCTGAACTAAGATCACACAGTGAGTCAGAGCTGGAGCTGGGAATAGAAGAGAGGAAGCTCAAGTTCATGCTGCTCGTGTGACCCCCAAGCCCTGCAATGCCGAGCTCCTCCAGCTCGGTGTAGGCGCAGCATTTGGGAGTCCACCAAGCGAGAGTCATACGCTCCGGTGCAAAAGAGGAGAAAACAAAAAAAAGCAGCGCTAATAGCTATTTAATTGCTTGTGAACTTCCCTGACTAGAAAACAGGGGCAGTTCTCCCCACCCGTATTTCGACTCTGGCACTTTACCAACTTAAGTCATAGCCTAGCTCTTCAGCGTTTTTTGGTTGGGTTTTTGGGGTTTTGGATTTTTTTTTTTTTAGTAAGTTCCTAGCTGCATCTAGAGTGCCAAAAAACTTTTTGCAGGAAACAGCAGTGTCGTTTCTCCTTCTCTGAGTTCTCATCGGTTCAAGTGACAACAAATGCAGGTGCTTCTCTGCTTTTTCCATGTAGGCTGAGTCCTTTCAGCAAACTTTGGGAGGGAGCAGCTGCTCGCAGTGAAAACAAGACTATCCTGCTGATCCAAGCTGAAATGGGATTTTTGACCTTGAGAGGTACGGAGTTGCTCACAGGAGGGACCCTGTGAAGGTTAAAAATAACTAGATCTTTGTAATGCTTCTGCAACTAGTAGAGCTGGATGAATATGTTGCAAAACAGAGGGCCACATCTTTAAATAGTACAAACTAGCACAAGTCTTTTGATGACCTATCAGCTGAAGAACTGGCCCAAGCATTTGCAAACATTAAGAACAGCTGTTTTTGTCGACTGCGTTCTTGCCTCCTCTTCCCTACCCTCTGCTCGTGAGCGTTCACACAAAAAAAGATGCTTGTTGATGCAGATGCTTAGGGAAGGCTGTTCTTTCTGAGGGCTCTCGTCTTGAGGGCTGTATGGATGAATAAGAGCATTCATTTTTCCTCAGCTCGTGGTTCTGTTCAGCTATAGCTAGACAAGCTAGATACCGATATAATGTCTAGATCTCTCTGTATAAGCATCTATAGTGTGTGTCTCTCTCTCCCTCACACGCACGCACACGCCATGTGATTTTAAGCAGTCATCTACCATGAATAACGTCCAGGGGCCAGGTCACAAGCTTCCCATAGCGTGGAATCCATTTGCATACAATCCAAGCAATTACAAGTAATGAATAGATTAGTAAAACCAAACCAAACAAGAAACTATTCATGCTGTGGGTAATTCTCGAGCAGAAAGGGGGGGGGGGGGGGGAGCAGGGCTTTTTTTTAAAATGCGAGTTATTTGCGTGGAGTGACTCGCCCCCGCTAGTGCCCGACCCCCGAGGCCGAGGGCAGCGGGACTCGCCCCGGGCAGGGTGGGCGCCCGGGCGGAGCGGGGCTCCGAGCCCCGAGGGCGAGCGCTGGCCCCGGCGCTCCGCGGGAGCGGGGCCGCTCGCCCCGCCGGGGGGGGTGGTAGCCCGGGGCGGCGGAGCCCCCCCGCTCCGCCCGCGGCAGCGCATGCTCCCTGCCGGGCCTGAACCTGCCCATTTAAACGGCGGCGGAGGCGCGGGCGCCGCACCGGGGCCGGGCGCCGGGGGAGCCCCGGCCGCCGCCGAGGTAGGACCGGGACCGGGACCGGGACCGGGACCGGGGGGGGGGACCGCGGCAGCGGGCGGGGATGCGGCTGCCGAAAGTTTGCGGTGCCGGGTAGCGGGAGCGGCTCCCCCCGTGGAGGGGGAGCGGCGGGGGGCGCGGGGGGCTCAGGGCAGCGCTTGGGCTTGCAGCCGAGAGCAGCGCGCTGCTGCGCCGGGCCCCGGGCGGGGGCGGCCCCATCTTCGGTCCTGCTGATGCGCTCTGCGATCCGGCGGTGGCTTCGCTGTGGGAAAACAAGAACAACAACAAAAAATAAAATTGGCGCATCAGGAAGCAGAGCAAGAGCGGGTGCAGGTAGGGCTGCGAGCAGTGCGTGCGGCACCTTGTCAGGCCGCCCTGAGCCCACTTGCTGCGTGGATGGGGCATGAGTTTTTTTCCATACTTTTCATTGTTACAGAGACATCTGCTGCGACCGAGTTCGCTTTAAAGGTTATTGAAGAGGAAAAGAGGTTGGGAAGCGTGATGTGACCGTGGACTCGCAGAAATCCTGAAGGCTCGTGGGGACAGGTCAGTGAATCCTTAGGCTCGAAGGAAGCCAGCCCTCGACAAAGGGAAGTTTTCATTGCACCTAATTGTAGGCTCTGCTTAGATCGGCTGCCAGGTTCACCTGTCTCCCCCCTTCAGCTGCAGTGGGAGCTGAGGAGGCTGTCTCCTAAAAGTGGTACCTAAACGTCATAACCTGGATGTTCCATAGATGATTGACTTTGGCACGACTAGAGACTTTGGTGGTAAAATGCCTTGGTTGTTTATGGTAAACATAAACTAAAAGACTAATTTGTCTTCCTGCGGATGACAGCTTTAGGAGGAAAAGCACTAGAATAAACTAATACTGTTACGCTGGTGATGGCCAGACTTGGCAAGACACTTGATTTTCATGCTTACGTTTAAAAAAAAAATTGGAAGGGAAACGTATCGGGAACGGCTTTCCTGGTCCGCATCTAGATCTGTCAGGCTCGTGAGCAGCACAGAGAAAGTGGCCAGGCTCAAACCATTTCCCATTCTGGCACTGTTCTAGTTCTAGATGTGGGTTCAAGAGAGCAGCGTCTGTACGTGTAACATGAGAATAACTAGAAATTTATAGAAACAGAATATGAGTAAGAACTTCAAAAGTACTCAAATGACCTGGGCATTGAAGTCATGCAGGCACTCCTGAAAAACGTGTACCAGCCTTTAGACGTTTTCTATTACTCACCCTACCTGCAATTTTCTTTCTTTCTTTTTTTTTTTTTTTTTTGTTTTAAATGTGTGATGCTACCTGGACTTTCTTGCATCATCCGTAGCCACTGCCCTTCCATTCGGTGGGGAGTGGCTGTGGTGGCGGAGCCAGGAATGCCAGATTCCCAGCCCTGTGCTTGGATTCCAGGCAGTGCCTTAAACTCTGGAACTTATTACCACAAAACATCGTGGAAGCCAAGAGTGCTTGGCTTATGGGATTTGAAAAAAGGATTAGAAATTTGATGTGGATAACAAGAATCTCCAGAATTAATAGCAAATTAAATGAGAGCTTTGCAAGGGATATAAATCCCTGTATTTCAGGGCACAAACTAATCTTAGGATTTAGTAGGAAACTTCTCCTTGTAGGGAGGTTTTTCTGGTGGTGGGTGTATTCCCCTACAGCTTGTTACGTACGTAGCCTGTGCAGTGTCTTCTGTGAGAGCATCTTGTCTTCTTAAAGAGGTTCCAATTGAAGTACCTGAACCTCGGGGCGTTTCCCAACATGGAGCTGTTGCGAGAGGGCCCAAGGCACACGGCTTTGTGTAGAAGCTGCTTGGAGATAACGGTACCGTTATCTGTGAACAAAGCAGTAGTCTTACAGACTCTAAGATTATCATCACTGTAATGTAATAGAGCGATAGTAGATACTGCAACGTACTCCAGACATACTCCCCCGGCAGCGTCTTTTTGAAGGTGCACAGTCAGTTTTTGTCGGCAGTGAGAAATGCTATATCCATAGGGTGAGAAGCTGAAATCACTGAGTTGGAAAACACAGCCTTTGGTCTGCTTTATCTTTGCCAGAGTCCCTAGAAAATATGGATGTCTAACGTAAATTCTTGCTAACCTTTTTGCCAAACTGTTTATTCTGCTGGAGCACTCAAGTGGCAGCGTTTGTGGGGTGGGCTGTTGGTTTTGTCTTTCCCCCATGAGTTATACATCTCTGCTTTTTGACTAAAGCCTCCATATGGAGTTTAGAGTGATGGCTGGACTCTTGTGGCTGATGGCGTTGTGAGTGCACGCTCTTAAAAATAAAAGAAAATAACCTTAGCTGCCCAGTTTTGTAGTGAAGGTGCTAGTAGAAGCTTTGTTCAGAGCATGGACCAAAAAAGCTGGTCCTAAAAGCATCAAATCCATTGTATGATGAAGTGACAGGACAAAAACCGCTCTTCAGACATAACTGCGTGGGTCTCCTTGCGTGCCTTTTTGCAAAGCCTCTTTGGAAATATTAGCCTGTCCGCAGAGTGCCTGCATTGCTCTGAAAATCTTAATGCAGAGCCTTTTGTGTTGGATCCACAAGAAGCTCTGAGGGTTTGCAAATTACTTCTGAGGAATGTACAAAAGCAAAGGAAGACGAACATCGATGCTCTGTAAAAGTAGTCTTTATACGACATTTCTAATCTACTAGATTATATTAGTCTCAATCTCTGGCTTCCATAGTTTTACACCGACAAAAAAACAGCGTGAAAAGTTTTGCCTGTGGCAGTTTCCTGACTACTCCCTTTCTAAGGAGGTGATGTGGCAGAGAGCTTCAGGATGCTGCTGGGTTTGTGTACGCTTCCCCCGACGTGACTGGCGGGTGGGTTGATTCAAGCTGCCCATTAGTCTGTCAGGTCTGGTACCAGGCTAGACCAGTGCTAGGAGCTTGCTTAAATGACAAGAAAAACCACGTAACAGACATTACAAAGTGATTTGCTGATGGCCTCTCTTTTTCTCGATGGCTATATATTCTCGGGCAATTTAAGCACGTTTCATCCACAGCGATGGATATAGTACTAACGCACTCCTCTGACTTTGGTCTCTTCAGAGGTTTATACCACTTTTGTCACAGTGGGATCGGAGAGCTTTTCAGACGAGCTATAAGCGGTGTGAATAACATGTTTGTGTTTATCCTCCACCTTTCTCTACGGTGGAGCAGTTCATCCAGGGAGTGTCTTGTTTTGGTAGTTGACTGCTTGGGGTTTTCTTTAATGTGTGTGTTGCTATCTCCTTATCTTGGCTAAGGCAACATCAAAGCAAAACACCTGACCCATTGGGTGAAAGTTGTGGAGGTTTGCGATGGGTTCAAGGCTACGAGGGAGCAGAAGCAAAAGGACCAGAGCGGTGGGGGTGACCAGGCAGCAAGAGTTGTAAAGCCTTGTACCTCAAGAGAAGTTAAGTATGGATGGGGAGAGGTAAGGTGGTATGGAGAGGTAAGGTGGTATGGAGAGGTAAGGTGGTATGGAGAGGGAGACGCAGAGGCCAAGAAGAGTTATAGCTGGCGAATCTTCGTTCACTTCTGCTGTTGCAAATAATTCTATCATATGATTGTGCTCTGCAGCTTCTGCAGGAGCTGGGAGGCAGTCAGCGTAAGACAACTACTTTTAACTAAAACTAGCCCTAGACAGCCAACCTGTGGTGTCTTGTGATCCTTCAGCCGTGCAGTTAAACTCATGATCGAGGTTGTGCTATGAGTGGAGCAAGGGAGTCACGAGAGGCTTGTGAGCAGCTGTCAGCTATTTTCAATGTTGACTTGATTTCTGAATACTTAATATCAGACATCAAAGTTATCCATGTGAATACAGGAACCTTAGGGCTCAGCTAAGAAAGGGGACAGAGACGCTCATGGAGGCATCCTTGCTGTTAAAAAACAGGGGGAAACTTTAAAGCAGTCTCTGCAAGGTAGCCAAGCAGTGTGTGTGCTCACAGAAGACTGCCTGTAAGCATGGATCGGCATAACGTAAAGGAAATCTTGCGCTCACCACAAACAAAAGAATAGGAAGACAGTAAACCAAAGGATTGGTTTTGCAGTTCTGTGTCCTGATGCTCGTGTTGTTCAGTCAAACCACGTTTATCTCTATCTAAGCCTAGCAATACATTGAAGCCATGTAGCCCTTGAAACCTGTTCTATTTCTTGTGCCGCTGTTGCTCTTCACTGCTGTAAGAATCTGAGTCTGATCCTGTATTACAGAACAGCAGAAAGTCGTTGCTGTGTCCACCAACTAAGCTATCGAGTTGCTTGTTCAAAAAACATAACTAAGTGGAACTGTAAAGTCACCATTTTATTATTGTTATTGTTTTGTATGCATGCTCTTCCTTGGAGGTCCTCAAATTTGTGCCCTCCTTCCTTGTTTTCGTATCCTAAAATGTCAGTTCCTCTTGCAGTTCAAAAATATTTGTTTAACATTTTGCCAGCCTGCATAAGAGGAGAAACAGACCCCCATGAATATTGTCTGGCAAAATAAGAAATGTAAAGTAGGAATGTGGTCCGAATGGCCTCTTTGTCTCAGTGCTGGAGGGCGGCTGGAACACACACAGCAATAAGCAGGTGCTTGATTTGCAGCTCTGAACAGTTTTTCTTTCTCCATGTACATGCAGTAAAAGAAACTGCTGCTAGTCCAGCTCTTGAGGACCTGGCCCTGTCTTCCATCCAGGGCAACCTTCTTTGAGTAACACACGAAATCAGCTCTGTCGACTGCAGAAAGAACCAGCTTCTGGCGACTTGCAGATGAATTCTCATAATTGCCAGGTTGTGAGCACTCAGAAGGTGTAAGGATGGCCTCTGGCAAAATCATGAGGTTTATTTGAAAAAGAAACTTAAAACAATGACGGGCATTGGGTTTGGTTTGTGAGGTCTAAGGTTTCTCTCTTCAATCAAGGGAGCAGATTTTTTTTTCCACCTTCGTTTTGTTGGAAGCTGAAGTTCTCCGTGGTGGTTTGTCTCCAGGAGCTAGGACTTCAAGAAAAATGCAAATATAATGAGTGCAGTGACTCAAATCCGTGCAAGTTGTCGGCACTCAAGAAACATTAATGTTCTTGCAGAGCAGGCTAGAGCCGACTTCAGGAATGATGTGTGCATAGTTGTGGATAACATCTAAATCTTGCTTTAGATTTATGGGTTAAGACTTTTGGTGAAATGGTGCATGCAATAAAATCCGTGGATCACACTTTCTTTACCAAATATTAGGAGTGATTCCTGCTGGGATCTGACCTGCTACGTCAAAGAAACCAAGGTGGTGGTCAGAGCTCAAATCCAATGCTATTCTGCCATCGCCTCCCAGTTGCCTGCTTCTAAGTTAGGAGCAGTGGGCAGCACTGGCTCTTCAGTTAGATTTGAAGTGGATGTGAGCGTACTCACTCAGTTCTCTGTCCTCTCTGCGAGACCAAAAGCCTCTCCATTACTCCGCAACCTATGCGTGAGTTCGGTGCTGGTGATTTGATGCCTTTTCCATCAGCAAGGCTCTGTCTGGAAATGTTGGGCTGTACCCTGCCTCTGGAGAAGCATCTGCCACTGGTCCGGGACGTTATGCTGCTCTCTTTCCCCTCTGCCCAGGGCTGTAGTGCCACTTCTCTTGCGATCTTCTCTTTGGAGAGGGGGTACCCAAAGCGTTTTGGTGATCTGCAAGACCTGAGCTGACACTGCTGTTGCTGGGTGTCCTCTGTTAGCGCTCTCCCTGCCCGTGCGCTGTACTGGTTATCGCTGTGCTACCTCGGTCTGGATGCTGGGAAAAATCCTCCCTTTGCTTAGAGCTGTGCAAACAGAATAAAGGATTGTTCTGGTGACAGAGAGAGCTTCCTTGTAGGTCTGTGGCGAGAGGCAGTTCATAAATACAAAGAGATGGAGCACAAAGGAGCAATGAGATGACAGTGGCTTTCGGAGGCAGCAGTCTGTGCGTACCAGGTACTGGCTCGTGGCGTGACAGGGGAGGGCTTTGTGCGGGCACTGTTGCTGTTGGACTCCAGAGGTGCGTTTGGGAATGTTTATGACAAACGACTCCTGTGTGCGAGGGGCGGTGGGAGCAGCTGGAGCAATGCTGGAACAAAAGGCTGCTGTGCTACAGCCAAGGCCGACTGAGCAATTAATGGGCCTGGAAGGGTGGCTTTTCATGAGAATTGACTAAAGCTAGGTTTAGGAGAGTGGCTAAATGTAGTCTGGAGAGGGGTCTGACCATGCATATAAAAGGGAGAGCACAGGAATTACACAGGGGATAACTGGAGGGAGGGAAGGAAGGAAGGGCGCTTCCCAGCTATTAAATCTCTTAGCCCATGGATATTGTTTCAGGGGAAATTCTTGCAACCTCAGTGCTCGAGATCCATCCATCCAGGCTGGACGAATCACTGGAGAATGCGCTGTTGGGAGCAGTCCTGCAGCAGCCCCAGGGAAGATGATTCAACAGGGCCCCTTTCATCTTTGATTTCTGTGAACACAGTCTGCATTTGTGCTGCCCCCAGATACTCCCATTCATCACTGTCTGTGGTCAATGTTGATAGCAGCATATAAGCCTTTTGGGCAAGAGCAGGGAATGCTAGCTATCCCCTCTGCTAGCAGAAGACTGTAACCGAGGCTAGTTAGCACATGCTGATGCACAGCCAGAATGGGCCGGGACAGTGCTGGTGATAAGCCCGTTCCTGGCTCTTACTGGGCAAAGCCAGCACCGTGCCTGCCCGAGGTGCCCTGGCTGTTTGCCCAAGGCAGCCCAGAGCATGTCACAGGAATATCAGAGGTCTTTCTGCTTCATTTGTAGCTGGCTGAACTTTACTCCAGTCAATACGGGCAAGAGAGAGCCCAGCGTGGAGAGCAAATCCTGCCTCTGCTCGGAGTCTGAAATGCACAAACTTTCATTTATCCTCTGCCACTACAGCAGACCTTTCCAGCAAGCGCTAAGTCACCTCAGCGCTCGGACCGCTTTCCTGCCTGTCCTCCTTGATAGATGCAGCCTGTGCTCTGTAGCAGAGCAAGAAGCTGACCATGTGCAACGAAAAGCCTGAGCACCCCTGCTCAGAGGGCTCTGCAAAATCCAGGGAGCTTTGAACTTGAACTCCACGCTTAATTACTAAAAAGCTAATAATTTAGGGCTGATATTCTTTCCAGGGCTCAAAATAGAAGTTAGGTTCCTGTTTGTAAGGAGAGGAGGGGTGGGGAGTGAGGGGGGTGGTAAAAATGCCTTGCTCCATTCACCTCCTATAGACACAGCAGCTTTGAGCCTTGTCTTTTCAAAAGTGGAAAACTCCCCTTCCAAATACTCCGTGCTGCTGTGTGTTCTGTGGGAACGGCTACAGCTTAATGTTAAATCCCTGCATGTTCGGAGTCCATAACACGTTAAACTGATAGTGAGAAAGGGGAAAGGAAAAGGCTTCTTAAGTTTCCCATAAAGATCTTCCAGTGAAACTTATCTGTCTTAAAAAATACAGCCTGATTGCTTCTTATCTTTGCAATTATCCAGGCAATTTCAGGCAGAAGTAAAATCATACAATCTCATGTTTTCAGACCCAGGCCTCATGACCGGTCTATCATGATAAGGAAAAGACTCTGCTCCAGCAGTGATCCGAGGGCCCTCGTTAACCCAGAGAAGTCCGTGTGCTGCAGGCAGAAGTCGGGGCTCGTGCACAGTTTTTGCTACCCCAGGCACATAAAATTGCTTTTCTTATAAGAAGGATCTCAGGACTCTGATAGGTGGTCTTTGACCTTAATGCGCCCCAGAGAAATCCTGTTATTCCCTGCCCGTGTGCTCGTCACCTGTCCCTTTGGCAGAGGGTGCTGGCCCGTGGCTGGTGTGGCAGAAGGTGCCTTGCTGACAGGCTGGCGTATCGGCATAAGCTCAACTCCACCGGCTGCTGAAGCCAAGAGGGTGGACAGGGAACACAGCAGTATCTTACAGCAGCTCCCAGTCCAAATTATTTGGAGAGTTTTGCTTTATTCCCTCCCTCTTTAAATTTGTCCGCCGTGGGTGGCTCCCTGTCCCACATCTGTTCTTGCACCGGCTCCGACACCAGCAGTTGCACGATCTCTTCTCAGAGCAGGGGGGTAAAACCCAGCCGTTCCCAGGAGAGCCGTGGGCTGCTGCCCAGCTCGCTTGCCTCTCGTGCACTCAGGGTCTGGTGTGACTGATGGGGGTTCTGTACTCACAGCTGTCTTGGGGCTATTCCTCACGCTGCAAAGGCTCTTTGTCTCATTCAAAGCCATGACCTCATTTTAGAGACAGAAAACAGAGAGGGAGAAACCCACCAACCTGCCAGCGGAGGTCAAAGGGCTTGCTGAGAGATATGTTAGCATCAAACTTCTCCGGCAGGGACACAAATAACTGGAATTGCAGACCAGAAAATTACCATGAAAAAATGGACTAACTACCATGTGATTACAAAAGAGCCCATTAGTTCCCTGTGTGTCTAGGATTCAAAGTATATCCTTTGAGGAAGAGCACGAGGTCATGCTCCCAAAACTTTAAGCAAAGGGGACTGTATAAGTCTGTGCCTGTTGCTCTCCGAGGACTGCCATGCGTGGAGTTTTCGCTGGTTGCTCTCCTCCGTCCTTCCTAGGCGCAGACCTCAGCAAACATGACTCCGGGCAAAATGAGAGCAGGTTAGATTTCGGTGTTAGGTGGCAGCAGCTCCTGCTGTGGTTAAATTTGTCAGACCCCTCACTGCTACTTTATAATCAGCCTGTTGGGGAACTGTTTGGGCTAACGAACGCCCCTTCGGCCCTCCTGCCGGGGCTCGGCGGTGGGTTTCTGCAGAGCTCCTGGCCGCTGCTGGCCCGGGATTGTGGCCGATGGTCTGGATTTGCAGTCTCACGTGTCAGCGCCAGCCGTGGCCTTTGCTCTGGCCCCTGGCTTTTGCTAGCACATCAGAACTGTCCTCTCCACCCCAAGGCTGGTCCTGAGACTCAGCTGGCCCCATGACTGTCACAGCTTTCCAAATAAAGCCAGAAATGATGAAGCTCTATCATGGGGTAGAAGTGCTGGAGCTGCCTTGGAGGCAGGAGGAGCTGAAGTCCGGCGTTGGCTTGCTGAGGAGTCAGACATCCCATTGCGCAGCGTTTGTGCTTTGGTTGGAAACAAGAAGTTCCAATTTCACTTCCCATTTCCCAGCCCTGTGAACAGGCATTGCAAAGCGGACACGATAAAGCAGCTAGGGTTTCTGCCTTCCCATCTCTTCGTTGTAACAGATGGGGAAATTATTCTCCTTCTACTCAGCAGCAGCGATTAAAACTCAGAATTGTGTGTCGCTGTTATCGGTGCTAAGGCGACCTGCGCAGCGTGCAGTGGGACAGCCGTGTGTTCTCTGTACGCGGTAACAGCCTTCTACCAGAACTGGTTTGCCTTCTCTTTGCCGGTTCCAGTGTGTTGGGGTAAATGCTTTACTATCCGCTTTCCCTGTTTCACTCCCGGTGATCATTTCTCCCTAAGAAGGATTACACTCGTGCAGACCTATGAAATCCCATGTGCAGGGCTGGTGGATGGAGGACGTCATGCTTCAGAACGGGGTGGTGATGACCAGCACAAAAGTTCACGTGCAGTTTAGGTCGCTGCAGTGGAAGAAAATACAGATTCAATGTCCAAGTCGACATTCATAGAGTTTCGGTGAGTGTGGTCTTTCTTTGGCTTTGCTTTGCCTGTGGCGGCACCAGTGAAGATGCCACGAGCCTTAGACAAGCCTGTTGTCTGTACTGGGTGTTCTGCAGGGGGTTTGAAGGACTGTCTGGCTGCAGGGCTCTGGGGACTGCGTAGGTGGCATGGGGTGACGGTGCTACAGCCTGTGGTCGGGGCACTGCCGGACCCCAGCCCTGATCCCTGGCAGGAGAGGGTCGGGCGCTTCTCCGCGGCTGGGTGTAGACTCTGCCTTTGCAAGTCTTGCCTCTGACGAGGACGTGTCCGTGGGTCCGTCCGGGCACGGCAGATGCACCCCAGAGCCTCCCTCCGCAGGGGAGCGCGGGGGGCGGGAGGTGCAGCCCGGCGCTGTCGGGGCCGGCTCTGCTGCGGGGTCCCGGGAGCAGGGCTCCCAGCCACCTGTTGGAGTTTGGCACACGGGGAGGCCGCTGCCCTCTTTAACAGTGTCCGTCCCTTTTTCCTCGCCCCTCGCTTCCCGATATTCCCTTTACAACCAGCCCATTGTGCTGTGGGCTACAGCAGCTGGGTGGAGTGTTTCAGGCTCAAGTGTAATTTCAGTGCCTGTAAAAGCCTTTGGAGGGCTTTTTTTTTTCCTTCCCCCCCCCCCCCCCCCCCCTCTGAAGAGGACAGCAACGCCAACAAGGGATAATTTGATGGATTACTCTGCGGGGCTGAGGGGCTCTCCTTAATCCCCTTTGTGGGCCTGTTTGACTAGACGCGTAGCAGAAGCCCCCAGCCTCAGGCAGAGAAAAGGCGGCTCAGCAGGGTGGGTTTTACACACTGACATATAAATACGGGCCCTGGTCATGTGGTGCCGGATATAATCTGTGCCCGTTACCACGATGCGGAGAAGGGGGGCACCTGGAGGGGGCTTATTTTTTTCCTTTCCAGTTCAATTTACATTTTTATTCTTCTGCTAAAAATAATAAAAAAAGAAGAGGGGGTGGGGGAGACGCTGACTCAGACCAAACGCCAGGGTGATGGGCACAGTATTTAAACACCAAAAATGAGCTCAAGTGAAAAGCAGAACCAGATCATCTCTCATTTCCCCTCCCGCTCCAAAACAGGGGCTCCTTTTGTGAATAAAAGCAAGAGCTTGGGTCATGCGGTAGCAAAACAAAGCTGTAGCACTGGTGTGGAGCCAGCCAACCTTGTCTGGAGGTCTTGAGTTGTTTATAGCAGACCTGGTGCCGACTCAGGAGAGGGTGACCCGAGTGAGGCTCTTGAGAGCGGAGGCTGAAAATGCTGCTGCTTTGGTTGCGTTGCGTGTCTTTAGGAGTGTGCGAGGCTTCTGTGTGCTTAATGAAGTTTGGTGATTAGATGCCAGCCCTGAGCAGGTGAAACGCTGTGAGACCATCCCACGGTGTGGCAGGCACAAGCGGTCCCCTTGCGGTTCCTTCAGCGTAGTCTGAAGATCCCTCCGCAGCTGAGCTCAGCTACGGGATATTTATCGGGGCGCTCAGTCCTTCATCGCATCACAGCTGAGCTTGGCCCTCCAGCGCAGTCGCCTGTTGCGGTGTCCCTGATGGAAATGGGGCAGCAAGACAAGGTTTCAGCCCGTCAGCCGTGGCCCCTGCTTGTCTGCAGCAAGCACAGTGCCCAGTTCCTCTCTGCACCCTGCCTTATCTTGGCCACGCTCCTCCTGGTGTGGACTGCACCAGGATCTCCAGGCAGCCTGAAGCCTGTTGCCGCCGCTGGGTTAACATGGCAATGACGCCCGCCAACTGCCGGGGAGTTAATGACAGCCGCTGGCATCGCGGTGTGCCTGGGCTGATGTCTGCCCCTTTGAGAAGCGCGGCGAGCTCCGAAAGTGTCAGCGTGGCCTCCGCTGAGTCAGCGACCTCGTTCGTCAGACAGACGGTTCCTGTTTGTAACGGCGAGGAGAGGAGGAGGAGGAAGGGCTGGAACTGGCCGCTCTTTGCTGCCGTATCTTTTCCGCTGGTCAAAGAGGCGAGCACGGGAGCTAAGGCAGCCAAAGCCTGGGAGAAAGCCTCTTGCCAGGAGCAATTCCTTTGTCTGCCAGAGGAAGAAGCAGGTTGTGGGACAGAAGGTCAGTGGAGCCTGTGGGCTGCCCTGCTGCCTGTTTGATGTTCGTGTTGCGGGGTGAGGATAAAGAGTCCATAGAGCTATTGGCACGGCTCCTGAAAGGAGCGTGAGATACCGGAGACCTGCAGGGTGAAGGGTAAGCGGGACAGATCTTTCTCCACCCTGGAAATCATCCTCTTTCTGACAGGCAGAGGGAGGATGGTGCTGTTAGCCTGCTGGGCTGGGAAAGCATCCTTTCCTAATGCCTGTTCTTAACAAATATTTTGACTGTCTCATCCATGGATGAGACCTTGCTGTCTATAGGCTTTCCCTGGTGCCTTTGCTTTATTCAGATGATCAAAAGGGGACAAAATGACCTGTTTCACATGCCCTTGCTGCTTACCGTAAAACATGAAAGACACTCAACAGTCACTTGCCCTCACAGATGCACCTTCATCTGAAGGAACCACTGATATCAGAAAAAAATGCCTCCCAAAGCTTCTGCAAACAAAGAAAGTCCCTTGGGCTTCTCCGGAACAGCCCAACCCTGCTAACCGTCAGGACTAACCAGCCTCCCAGGTGAGCAGGGCCAAAGGTAGAAGGAAGGTCACCGGGTGCCTTGTGCCCCACCTCTGCTCCCCGGCAGTTGCGGACGTATCCTGGTAGCTCTGAAATGACTTGCACGCTGTGGTCGAGGCAGCAGGAACCTGGCAGGGCCTGAGATTGCATCTCAAACTCCATCTCGGCGAGCCGCAGCCAGCCGCGGGGAAGGTGAGTGGCTTGGTGGTTATGGGAGACCAGAGCTTTGCTCAGCATCTGGGTGGGTACAGTCTGCTTTAGTGGCCCACAGAAAGTGGGAGATGCAGCCCCCTGAAGATCAGCTGCTAAGCTGCAGGTGCTTAAAACTTGGCCCCGTTTTCTCCCTTTGGCTTCTTACTTTCAATTCACAAAATGGAGATGGTCGTGAACTGCCTTCAGTCTCCGTGCGTGTGTCTGTTGGGCCAGGGATCGGTCTGTGCGTCAGGAGGGCAGCGAGCACAAAAGGGCCTGAACTAAGCTCTGGCTTTTAGGTAGCCCTGAAAGCGGGATGCTCACGTTGTAGGTGCTGCAAGGAAGCAATTGCAGCGTAGCAGGGAAGAACCGACCTCCAGTCCTGACAAATTCCGATGTCTCCCTTGGAACCCAACTGCGTGGAAGGTCCGCGGAGCTGTCCTGGGGACCTGCCCCTTCTTGTAACTGAGCGCATCTGTAGCATCTAGCATTCATCCTGGGTTAGCATATCCTGGTGTCTGGGCTGCTGGACGCTGCGCCGAGGGGTGAAAGAGGGAATTTCAAATGGGCTGGGGCGCCCGGGTCTTCCTTGTTCTCGTTTGAGGGGATTTCCACCCGCTGCTGCTCTTTGCCTAAGCCGAGCCGCCGAGGCCGATATAATGGAGCCCCTGAGCTCAAAGGAAACGCAGAGTTAATTCAGAGAGACTAAATAAATCGCCGTTCTCCCATCCCCGCTTAATGACCACTCCCCTCTCCCCACGCTGTGAATGGGGTCAAGGAGATTTTGGGGGGGAGAAGGGGAGAGGGTCAGGAGAGGTCAGGTGAGTTTTCCATTGCAGCCCCGCCAGCCTGCCAGAGCTATTCTCCATGGTGTATTTCGCATTCAGCCGCAGTGAATGGACACTGATAGCTGTGAAAGGATCTGGCGCTGTATGAACAGCCCTTCCCTAAGCGCTCGCTCTTGTGCTCTCTCCCACCCTTTCTTCCAAAGGGCTTGCCGGGAGCGGGGAATTAATAACATTCATAAAGAGCCCCTCGGAAGGTTGGAAATGTAACGTTGTGGTTATGAATGGAAACCCAATGGCTAGCGATACCCTTCGCCCTCCCCTCTCTCTGCTGCTCCTTGGGAATGGGTTTCTGCATCAAACCTGCCGTGCCGCGGGGAGCGAGGGTGCGGGTCCGTATCGCCTGGGGACTGCGGGGCTGGAGCAGCCCTGCCTGAGCTCCCTGCCCTGGCACCATCTCCTGCCTCGGGCGCTGGCCCGGACCAGCTGCCCCGGACGCTTCTCCAAAAAGCCGAGGCTTTTCCCTTTCTTTTGCTAAGGCAGAGGCTTTTGTGGGGTAATGTTTTCCCATATAAGACAGGGCTCAGGTTATTACAGAGCCCTGACAGGTCACAAATAGGTGACAAATCTAATTCTCTGTTGTCTGATCATTACTGTGGCTGTTTGTTGAACTGCAGGGTAGGCACACGACCGTCATAAATCAGAGAGGCTGCTACCACATTTAACATCTCTTGTGCCTTCTGCACCCATGTGAGAGACTGGAAGGATTATGGAGTGGCAGGATACGGATTCTTCTGATGAATAAATGCGTTTTTCTCTGCCACGTAACTACATCTAAATTTTATTTTTAAAACGCCCATCCCTCAATCTTCATTCTGTCAAAGCACTGTTTAGATGCGATTACTTGTCAGATCCTGTGTTGGAAAGATTTGAGGAGATGGGGAGGAGGAGGAGAGACTTCTTTCAGTCTTTGCTCGTGCGTGTCCGTCAGCGCCCTGCACGTAGTCTGCTTTCTTCAGGTGTCCCGGGGCTTGTTTCTTCTAAAAGCGAAAGGCGTGGTTCAAAGTCCGTTAGCGAGGGCACACAAAGCAACGTCTGCACCGGCTGCGGGAAAGGAAGCGGGGAGTGAACTTCTGCCGGCGATGGTGTTGCTTTGTGTAAACGCGTCCGTACATCTGACATCACCAGTAAATTCAGCCCTGTTTCCGCGTGCGTGTCCGTGCACTTGCTGCTGCTTTTCTCACGTTCAGATCGCGGGTTTCCTCAAGCAGGGCCTTGCTCCGTCCCCGTACCACATCGGGCGCGGGAAGACGTTTGTCAAAACTTTTTCTGTAGCACCTGAGCAGGGAACAAACTCTGAGTAGGGGAAATGCATGAATGCAATCAGCTGGCCCGCTGCCTTTAGAGAAATGGGCTCTTGGAAGCAGCTTTCCCTGGCTTCATCCCTTCCCCTTGCTCCCTGTTGGTGCTGCTGGGTGAGTTGCACCCCGCAGGGGCAGACTGCCTGGCTTCCTCCCTGTCCGTCTGGGTGCTAAAGCAGGAGAGGAGAGAGGGGGCAGGAGGCCCCAGGACTGCAGGAGCTGCAACCCGTTCTGCTTTGGGTGCCGTTGCTGAGAAGGCTGCTCTGTCCAGGTGGGGGGCAGAGAGCCCGCTCCGGGTTGCCTTTGTCCTGCAGTGCGCTGCCTTGCTCCTGCCCCCAGGACCCGCCCTCCTACCTGGCTGCCAGGTGAACCAGCCTCTCGGGGTTGATCTGTTGTTTCTCTGCAGAGAAAGGAAAGGGAAAAGTTTGGTTTGCAAGCTTAAAAGTGAAACAGAAACCCTGGGTTTAAAGATGCTGTGCTTCTCCTTGGGGAGGGAGAGGAGGAGCCTTAATGCTCAGCAGCAGACGATGTCCCCACGGCACGACAGCTCGGTGAGCAGCTGTGAAAAAGCCCCACATGTGGCTCCCTTCTGCTTTGTGTGCAGGAAACCTTAGACAGAAGGGCTGGTATGTCCCTTTTCGGGGGGCTGGCTGTTCTTGTCAAGGTGCTCGGCATTGAGCTCCCTCGGGAAGGACAAATGCTGTCCCTCTTGTAGAAGTTTGGGGAAACTGAGGCCAGAGGGCAAGAAGTGCCTGCTGTCACGCAGCTTTTTGGACCAGCCACCCCCCCCGGCTGTGAAGGGTCTCCCCATCACAAGATGCCAGATCCCACTGGGCTGGAGAGGCTGTTGCCAGCTCACCTGGGTGCGATGTGTAGCTGCTGCTGTTAGACCAGGATCGCCCAGCTAGGAGCTGGTGTGCCTAAGTGACTCCTTCCACGTCAGGACAAAGTTACAGAGCACCAGGCTCAAACCAGTCCTCCCGCATAGTCTGCCAGATAAATTGCCCTAGAAGAGATTAGTGGTTTAAATTAAATGCTTGGTCTTGCTGCTGGGACTGTTATTTAGAGCCAGACTGTTACCTGCAAAACTGCAGGGAACATCTCATTGTCTTTAAAAAGAAAATAATAATCCCATGTGCTAAATCCCTCTCTGCTGGCTATTTGTGAATTACCAGCAGATCAGCAAGGGAAGGTGACAAATGATAAGGCAGGGCTTTGGGCAAAGTTCAGATGCGAGTCCGGACCTGGAGTTTGTGTCGTGGTTCAGCTGTGAGCCCGTTTTCCCTCTGAGCTGGTTTGGGGCAGCGGTGGCGAAGCGCTCTGCGAACGGC
Source organism: Theristicus caerulescens (assembly GCA_020745775.1). NCBI lineage: Eukaryota > Metazoa > Chordata > Aves > Pelecaniformes > Threskiornithidae > Theristicus > Theristicus caerulescens. The sequence continues at coordinate 561,572 of CM036578.1, forward strand.
GGGTCCGCAGGGCTGGTGCCCGCGGCCCGTGGTTGCTCAGCACCTTGCAAGAGGGGCCCAGGCGCCGGTGCGGTTGCGGTGCTAATAACACAGCGTGTTATCAGGAGGCAGGGAGGGCCCTGAAACCAAACCCGCCTGTGTACCTGCAGCTGGGTTCCACCTCTGCTTGCCTGCAAACTGCTTCAGCAGCCTTTCCTGAATGCGGTGCACCGGGCTGGGCTGGCCGTGGGGAGCGCAGGCAGAGCCGTGGGGATCGCCTGTCTCCGCTCTGCTTGGAGGAGGTGAGTCCCAGCTTCTGGCTCGCTTTCAGCCTGGCTCCTGCGAGCCTCCCAAATCTTCCTTTTCCATCCCTCTGCCCCTGTCCTTACAGATCAACAGTTCAGGTGATTTTCCTGCTCTGCACTGGCATTTCTTTCCAGCTACGCCGATCCGTCTCTCTGTATTCTGTGAATGAGATAAAAAAAAGTAATTGATGGGTACTGGGACAAAATGCAGTTTAAACAGAAAAGGGTTCATAATCTGTTGCAACTGTGTCTACAACCTGATTGCTGTTGACAATTCTCATCTCTGGCTGTGCATGAATATTGTCTCTGGGGTTTATTTTTTTGTTGAAGCCCTCTGAGAGCATGGAAGGGGGAAGAGACAGATCTCCTCTTGCCTGCTGATAAGAAATTCAGCCTCTCTGCCTCAACCTGACGTTCTCAGGCAGTCAGGGAGATGTACAGATTCCTGCTTCCTCCCCAGTGCTAGAGATGTCACTGCGATAAAAGGGAAGAAAACCATTTTTTTTTCTATGTGTGTGCGTGTGAGACATCTTTTACTTAATGTTTGGGGTTTGCCTTGGGATAAGTCCCCCTCTGTAAGCCCTCCAGACCCTGGACTACAGCAGACAGTGGACATTACATCTCCCTTCCCAGTCTAGCTCAGAGTGATGGTGGCTCAGTTGATTTTGGCTTGTGAGTCTGCTTCCTCTAGCTCACAGCACCCAGGCTTGTGCTGCTGGAGCTGGAGGGCTGCAGCTTGAATTCCTATCCCGAGGCTGTCAGCCAGCTGGGCACCCATCATAAACGAGCAAGGCTGAGACATCCTGTGTCTAGCCCACATCTAAGAAAGGTGGTTGCTGCCCCCAGTCGCTTCCTTGCAGATAGAGTGCATCTGAAGTAACGCTGAGCATATCTGGGGCCTCTGAGTATTCCTTTGAAGCCGCGTCTAGTGATTAAAGGAAAACTGTTGCTGTTCCCCCTCTGCCGTTAGCTTGCTGTTTGACCTTGGGCAAGTCATTTAAACATTCTCAGTTGTTAAAAGGAGGTATCTTTTGTGACAGCCGAGGTCTAAGTGAGTGTGGAGGGGGAAGGTGAGGGATCCTGGAAGGAAAATAATCGGTACTTATTGTGTGTAACTGGCAGCCTGTCAGCTCCCCAGCTCAGGCGTGGTGCCTCTCCTCTGCAGCAGCGAGAGGCGGAGAGCGATGCTTGCATCTTGGTAAAAACCTCATCGCCACACTTCCAGCTTCACCCAGTCATCTCCATGTGGGTTACTGGCTGATGGCAAGAGGGGAAGAAGAGAAAAGGGAGAATGCAGAAATTGTCCCAGCTGTCTGCTAACACTCGTGCAGCGATGGAGGTCAAATGCATGTGCCCTGTGAAGTTAGAGAACGCGAATTTGCACCATGTTTGGTGGTAACGTAGAGTTTTATCTCTGCCCAGTGTAGCTGTGGCAAGGGTATGGCCCAGCACGCTGCTGGCTCAGCGGCTCCTCCTGCGTGCACGCTTTGCATCCCGCTTGTCCCTCTGACAAGCAGCCGTTGCAGCTCTGTGAGGTCTGACCCGCTCCGCCAAGCGTGGCCTCCCTCGGCGTGCTGAGGAGGGAGGCGAGTCTTGGCCTGGAGCTGTTCCCTGGAGGAGGCTTTTCCTCTCCCCTGTGATCGAGGCAAAGAATTTAGAGGGGGACCGGGCTGCCAAACTGGATTTTTACCCCATTTCTTCTGATGGGTTCGCTCTCTGCAGCTAAGTAAGGGAAACTCTGTACCAGCTAGCAGCTCTGGCATGGAGCGGGTGTACGGGCAGGCGGGTCCACAGTTACAGCTTCCCCGCAGCCAGGGAGGGAGCAAGCGGGGAGAAACTCCTCCGCCTGCGTGTCTCACGTTCTGTTCAGCCTCCTTCATCCAAAGGACCCAAAGCATTTGGGGGCTGCGCTGCGGTGGGACAGGGGCAGAAGCTTCTGTGCAAATTGGGAGCACGCTGCACAGTCCAGAAGTGGGTCATAAGCTGAAGCACGTTCAGGCCAGCGGGCATACCTTGTCCCCACAGAGAAACTCGGTGGTGGCTCATTTAGAGTGAGAAGTTAGACCACGTGCATCCTGAGAATTAGGCTGCAGTTTGTTTTACTCCTAAATCGATGTCTGTGCAGGAGCTTAACGTCACCCTTCTTGCTAACCCGTTCTACCTTTCCCAGCATAACTACAGACCATCTTCCCCAGATGCTTTTAGGAAAGCAGCAGTTTGGTGGACTAGCCTAGATGCTGGTAACCTTGCAGGAGCTCTTACATTTGTAGACTGACGTAGTGGCAGGCTCATAAGAGGTTACTAGGAGGCATCTGCTTACTCTTGCCTTCGCTGCTTAGCCCCTGTCCTGATCTGGTGGCCTCTCCCCTCTGAAGAAGGCTGGAGAGAGGGAGCATGTTACAGGGCAAATAAATGACTCAGACTAATGAGTAAGATAATTGCCGTTCACTGTTAGATGAGGCTAAAGTGGGTCAGGTTTGTTTGTGAAACTCCGTGGAAGCACCATCTGTTCTCTCTGCCCCGTCTCAGGGGCAGGAGACAGGATTTGGGTGAAACTGGGAGCCTGCGGAGCAGCACGGAGGACGGCCCGGTCATTAGGCAGTGGCGTGGGTCCCTAGAGATGACCCTGTGTGACTGCAGGCGAGTGCCTGCAGCCCTGATCCTCGAAGGCGACTCTTAATTGATTTCACTGGGAGAGGGGACCCTAAATCCTTTGTCTCTCTGCTACAACTGCCTGTCTATAAGATGAGGCTGGACAGGACACTGAGAGGTCATTAGACCGCCCTTAGCCCGAAGGCGGGATTGGATTTTCCCAAACCACGTCTGGCAGGTGCCCGTCTCACCGGTCACAAGCCCTCAGAGAGAAACCTGGCACCAGTGTAGGTCATGTCTGTTAACCTGCCGCTCTCCCAGATGTCCTCTCTTCATCCTCCCGTGCCTGCAAGCCTGTTGGGATGGGGACTGTCTCTTTCAGCAATGACGTGTCTGTGTGGTACCTGGGTTTAGCCCTGTCCCCTGCCCTGGATCCTGCCGTGTCTAACAAGCTCTCTCTTCTCTCAGACCACAGCATGTGAGCAGAAAGGGAAGCCTGGAGTGGGATCCCTGCCTGCCCACGCCCGGACTCGACATTGCCGGGGCCACATCTTGCAATAAGAGGAAGAGGAAAAGACGGTTCGTTCACCGCTGCTAAAAATGGGAGAAAGCATCTGTCCAGCAGACCAGGAAGGGAAGCTCCAGACCTTGCCTGTGGGGCATCCCCGGGAGTGCCGCAGCCGGAGCGACACAGCCCTCTGTCAGTAAGGGGGTCTGGGCAGCATGGCTCAGAGAGCCTGGGGCAGCATGCTCTTCCACAACCGCAAGACCCAGCTCCTGCTGGTCAACTCCCTGACGTTCGGCCTGGAGGTCTGCCTGGCTGCTGGGATAACCTATGTGCCTCCGCTGCTGCTGGAAGTGGGTGTGGAGGAGAAGTTCATGACCATGGTTTTGGGTAGGCAGGTTTTTTTTCTCGTCTTTGAGGTGCTTGTTTCCCCTTCAAGTCTGGAGGGCGGGGGCAAATAAGGGCATGGAGGCTTGTCTCTGCGGGGTGGTTGCAGGGCTGCTGTTATATCAAGGGCAGCCTTGTGTTTGGAGGAGAGGGCTGTGACTCAGTGAAGCTTACTGAGTTCCTGAAACATCCCACGCTTTTGTTACAGCGCACACAGACCCCTGTCCTCCAGATCTGTCCCCCTGCCACCACCTCTTTCTCTTTTCCAGGGATAGGACCTGTCCTTGGCTTGGTTTTTGTCCCGCTGATCGGATCCGCCAGCGACCACTGGCACAGCAGCTATGGCCGAAGGCGACCTTTCATCTGGATGCTTTGCCTGGGAGTCCTGCTGAGCCTCTTCGTGATCCCGCATGCCAGCAGCCTGGCCAGCCTGTTTGCCCTCAACACTCGCCCGCTGGAGATTGCCTTCCTCATCCTGGGCATCGGCTTACTGGATTTCTGCGGCCAGGTCTGCTTCACTCCGCTGGAGGCCCTGCTCTCAGACCTCTTCCAGGAGCCAGACAACTGCCGCCAGGCCTTCTCCTTATATGCCTTCATGATCAGCTTGGGGGGCTGCATTGGCTACCTGCTTCCAGCCATTGACTGGGGCGCCAGCTTTCTGGCCCCGTACCTGGGAGGGCAGGAGACGTGCCTCTTCAGCCTCCTTGCCGTCATTTTCCTCGGCTGTGTGCTGGCCACGCTCTTCGTGACGGAGGAGGCAGCCACCCAGGCAGATGTTCTGGATGGTCCAGCGCTGAAGGATGCTCCCCCTAAGCCCTCACCTCCTGCCTGCTGCTCTTGCCAGCTCTCCAGGAGCTCATGTCTCCTGCAGGCCAGGCACATGGTGCAGGCCCTGAGAAACCTCTGCACGCTGCTGCCACGGCTTCACAGCCTCTACTGCCGCATCCCCAAGGTCATCCGGCGCCTGTTCGTGGCAGAGCTCTGCAGCTGGATGGCACTCATGACTTTCATGCTGTTCTACACAGACTTTGTTGGGGAAGGGCTGTACCACGGCATCCCCAGAGCCAAGCCGGGCACGGATGCCAGACGCCACTACGATGAAGGTGAGAAGTGAACGAGCTGCTCTGAGGCTGCAGCACCCGTTCCCTAGGACAGGAGCGTTTAGTGGGAGCTAGGAATGGGCTCAGCTCTTCTAGTAACGCAAAAAAATGTTAGAGGAACCTAGACTTTCTGCAGATGGGTCAGGAAAAAACATTCCTCTGTGGGCCCCAAGGCATTGCACAGTGGACCGAATAGGGAAACGCCTCTTTGTCCTCCAAGCTGCCCAGCACAGAACTAGATCTGGCAGCGCAGCCCTGGCCTGGGGCTGAATTGTTCAGTGGCAGAATGGTCTGGCAGGTTGCACGCTGAACAGGACGTATCCAGCTCTGTCTGCAGGCTGTGGTTGCTGCTGCCAGGTCCTTTCACTGCTCTTCCCCCCTTTTTAAATGAGGGGTGATGGTGCTCCCCATCTCTTGGAGAGCAGGGGTTGGAAAGCCAGGACATGCCCAGTAGCAGTGAGGTGGGCTTTGCCGCGTCTTCCTTTCATGCTACTGTGAGATTCCCATCTCACATCTGTATCTGGGAGCCCTCGAGCAGCTTCCCCAGTTCTCACCCCACTCTCCAGTGCTTTCCGATAGCGCTCACCGCTGCAGTCAGTAGCTGCCACGTCCACACCGTGGGATGCTGCTCACTGCAGCATGTTACCTGCTTGCTGCTGTTGCCTGCTGTCCCGTTTTGCCTGCTATGTTGTGCCAGAGTCTTGACTTGCTGCCCAGCCCTTCTTTTCATCTCCCTGATCTAAGTCTTTTATTCTTGGAGGCACCTCCCTGGCCCTCCTTTTCCAGCTGTATATCCTTCCCTCTGAGTTTTCCCCTCACTGCTTCCGTGAGCTCTGCAGTACACTGCCTCTTTGTGCTGTGTCTGTTTAACTTGGGGGGAGCTTAATTATTATTTAACACTTGCACTGTATAGCTTCCAGCAGGTCAGGGCTCCATTGTGCTAGCTGTCATAGAAACGTGTTGAGTAATGATCCTTGCTTCAAAGCGTTAATGGTTTTAATTCCCTGAAATCTGATAGATCTTTGCAAAGGGTAAGGTCCGGATTGCTACCGGATACTGCAGCCGTTTAGTGGATGTTGTGTACTTTACCTTGGCTTAAGCACAATTCCTTGTTCCTTTTGTTCTGTTGCTGGTTTTGGCATCAGATAACGAGAGATCCTCGTTTGTGAGCAGGTGACGGATCCTGGGTCGAGAGTAGGAAGGTGCGAACGACGACTTCCAAAGGCAGGAATGGCATTTGGATTCCTATCTCCCATTGCCCCTGTAGTTAGACTGGGGTGCCCAGGAGCACGTGTAGGAAATACTCGCTGCTGGTGGAGGGTGGGTGCTGCAGTCCGGCTGGTGCAACCCTGGGACACGTTAGGTGATGCTGCTCTGCTTCCTGACCCGGCCCAGGTCGCCAGGGCTGTTGGCGGCTGTGCCACACGCTGCATGGACCATACTGAGTTGGGCACTGAAGGAGAGGGAAGGAGGCCCAAAGGTCTTCGGCTGTGTGAAGCCTGGGTGCAGTCAGGGCAGTGCCTGTCACCACCTCTGCTTACCCGCAGGTGTCCGGATGGGTAGTTTGGGCCTTTTCCTGCAATGCGTCACATCCATCTTCTTTTCGACAATCATGGACCGGATGGTGAAGCAGTTTGGGACGCGGGCGGTCTACCTGGCCAGCGTGGTGTTCTTCCCCGTGGCTGCCTTCGTCATGTGCCTTTCCCACAGTGTCATCGTTGTTACCATCTCAGCTGCTCTGACGGGCTTCACCTTCTCTGCACTCCAGATCCTGCCATACACGCTGGCATCACTGTATCATCATGAAAAACAGGTAGGGATCTGCTCCAGAGGGCAGTGTGCCAGGGAGCTGTGAGGACAGCTTGGCCAGCCTCTTTTGCCACTTGTAGCTGGTACAGTCAGCTCAGCCATGGAAGAGAAACACATGCCTGCCTGCAAAGGTTTTCCACAGGTGCCTCTTCTCTCCAGGCTGTGTCTTCTCTGAAGATTCATCTGAAATGGAGGAGATAAGAGAGTTTAGCATCTCCTTCCTTAGGCATCCCCTGCTCACAACAAGCATTATGCAGTTTTAAAAAGTGGGGAGTGGGTAAGATGGGAGAAATCGGCTAGGATTGGTCTGTCGAAAGGGATGTCCTATGTTCCTCTGTGTTCTGCATATTTTCAGGGAAACTGGTGCAGATTAGTTATACCTGTGTGCATTCTGCAACCAAGTCACATCTGCAGCACTGCCAACCTGAGGTGCTAAAAAAATGAAGCATTTTCAGCCCTTAGAGGTCCTGCATTCCAATTTTTGTCCATAGCATGAAGATCAGTAGAATGAAAACTGAGGTTCTTCCTATTCCCCTAGCTCCAAGAAAAATAAATGTTGTGAAACTTTTGACACCGACACAAAAGCTAGTAATCCTGTCCCACAGATGTTATCTTTGCGGAGAAGTCCTAGGAGGTTCCTGAGTTGCACACTGGATTAATAGGAGTTTCTCTTGTGCTGCAAATGCAAAATTAATTTGTGGTTTGAGAGCAGCTCTTTCATCCCAATGGCAGGCGGTTCACTGTGCAGTGAAATAAGTAGGAGTTTTTACCACAGGCATCCAGATGTTCACATTGAACAAATACTTCTGACCAACCCATCCCAATTTGCACCAGGCACCCTGTCAAAATAGGGCTAGGAGGGAGTGTTCTGCTTTGCAAAAACTTCAGTTTGGCTGGGATCTCCCATGGACATAATATCAACAGAATGAAAAGCAAACTCCACAGGCTGGGGGTGTGAGAGCCACATGGCCAACTGTTTGCCAAAGGCTTGATGGGGAAATGCTCTTAGTACAATGAGGTGTGGGGTATAGCTGGGTTTGGTCTCAATGTTGCCCTAACTTGAAAGTTCCTCCTTCCTTTACCAATGACTTTGCAGCAGGCTGCAGGGAGACCCCACAAGAAGTAGTCCCTAAAATGCCTTTTGCAGAAAATTCTCCATCTTCCCCATTTCTGTTCTCCTGTTTTCTCTTACTGTTGAAATCTGTCATCATTTTTGTTTGCCTTCCCTCGTTCCTGCTTCCTCTCTTGCCTCTCTTTTTTTACTTTTTTTTTAACTTTAAACACTCCTCCCGAAGCGAATCGGCAAGAAGGGGCATCCAAAGTGGCTGTTGCTTCCACCCTGTGCGGGATCGTTGGCGAAAGCCTGCAAGGCCACCTCAGCTGGAGCTCCTTGCTTTGCACAGGCTGTGTAAGTCGCTCCGTTCTCCTGCATGCCCTCTCGTCTTCGCATGGCCACTAAACCTTGTCTAGAACAGGAGGAAAAGATCTGCATGTTCTAACAGCGCCTGAAAACTTGGCAGAGGTGAGATGCATGGTGGGCATTCACACCTTCTGTAGGAGATTAGGGAGAGCTAGGTTCCTCGTTCCCACCACTCCCCATCAACTATAGAGGGAGATGAAGCTGTTGATTGAGGCACCAGTGACTGCTGTGGTTGTATCCTGGGTTACAAGGGGTGATTTTAAAGCATAAATTCTCACTAAGCTCATTCCTGTATGTAAGTCATTTTCTCTAGATTTAAATTAATTCTCCACGCTAGGTATTCAAACAACCCTGCCAGAACTCGTATCTCTGAAGTCCTAGCCTGGATCAGTATAGAAACCAAGCAAATGCGGCATGGGCCTTCAGGGCAGCTGAGCAGGCTTCTGGGAACGTCAGTGTCAAATAGGAAGGGCTGGAGCTGTGGGGGACATCCTAGTTTGGCTCACACAACGCCCTTTCTGTGCTGGGTTTTGAGTTGCTTTGAAGTCTGATGGCAATAGGAGGCACGTGGGAGGATTTTTAAGCTCCACATAAGATAAGTGACGGTCCTGGATTGATGCATTTAAGTGTAAATTCATGAGTCTAGGCAGAATTGAGGAGTTGAAGGGTATAGTGAGCAGCTGAGCAGAGCCCAGATAAAGCTTTTGGAAGATGATTGCTATTTAGTGAAGTTTTTCTCATCTGGTTTCTCTTCTGCGATTGAATCTGGAACTGTTTGTGCTATAGATCTGCAGCCATGGCCTGGGGCAGCACGAACAGAGACTGGCTGGTGCTGGCATAGGCTAGGGCAGGGCTGGGTGTAGCTGCGTGGGTGCTAAGACTGCTGACAGCTTTGGGATGGCCTGCAACAGAGCTGGAGTGCCCACACGCCTGCACCAGCGGTTCCCTCCCGTTGATCTGTGTCCGGGTCCCTCCTGCGAAAGGAAGGATAGTTCAGGCAAGCCCCTCTGAGCCCTGCAGCTGGGTACAGTGCTCTTTGCTCTCAAACAGGTGCTGTTTTTTCCTCTTTATTTTCTTTCTTTGTTCAATCTCGCCATGCAGGTAATGGATTAACACGTCCTTCGTTATCTGCTATACCCTGTGCAGACCAGTGGTTGTGCATAATTGCAAATGCCCTGGCATTTTAAAGCTGGAGCTCTGCAGCATTTTCCCTGTCTGCACATGACTGCCCATTATTTGTTGGCGTCAACGTGGAGAGCTTTTTGATCCAAGTACTCTGTGTGAATACTGCTGGAGCGAGCCATGCCCCAGAGATCTCACAGCTTGAGCAGAGCAAGGCAAAAAAGGGCGAGAAGAAAAAGTTTTTCTTCCCCCCGCACCCCTTTTCTAGCCTGAGTGAGGAGGCTCAGGTCAGGCAGATGAAGCAACTCAGTTGAGGTCATGCATGCACGGCCTGTTGCAGAGCTGGGAAAAGAGCTCTTCCCTGAGTTCCCAGCACTCTGCCATCTCAGCTGGTGTCACTTTTAAGTATCCCAGATACTAAGAAGTGGCCATGCATCCAGGGCTCTGAACTGTTCATCTGCCCTTTGGGCTCTTCTGCAGGAAGGTTTTGGGTTCCTAGTCAGCCACTTTATGAACACTTGTGTTTGCACTGGAGCGCGCTGGCTCTGTGATATGTCCAAAGTGGGCCCTGGCCCTTCCCTCCTGTCCTGCAAGTGCGCATCAGCCGATTTCAGGATGGGGTGAGCGGTAGCTGGTGCCTGGATTCCCTTGGCACCCAGTGAGGAGGTGACATCCCTTGGCTCGGCGCAAAACGTCCCCAGGTGCAGAGCCTGGGCTGGCTTTGGACTGCAGCACTCCGCTGAGCCCCAGAGCTTCAACACAACGAAGGCACCGCTTGGCCAGATTCCCCCGGTGAGTCAGGGTTGCTTTGAATCCCACGCCAGTCGGGAAAAGCCGGGCTGGCTCCCGGAGGCCATCGCACGTGGGCCAGGCTCACTGCAGGCACTCCCCACCTCTAACAGCCTGACCCAGTGCACACAAAGCACAGAGTGGTTTTGCTCTCTCGCACAAAAAAACGGGGTCCCCTCTGCCCCTCGCCTCGCTTGCTGGCCTCCACCCGACCTCCTCGTTCCTCATGCGCCCTCCTTCTTTCCCCTAGGTATTTTTGCATAAATACAAGAGCAAAGAGGAGGAAGGCGCAGCTCGATCGGACAAGAAATCAGCCTTCTCTAAAGGCCACCTTTCCAGCCAGAAGCTGCCTTACCAGAATGGACATGCTGGGAGCCTCTTCTCTTCTTCCTCTTCCTCCTCCTCTCCTCCAGCCGCCGGCTCGGCTCTGTGCGTCAGCTCCTCCTGCGACGTCTCCCTCATGATGATGGTGGGAGAACCGGACTCGGTGGCTCCCGGCCGAGGGATCTGCCTGGACCTGGCTATTTTGGACAGTGCTTTCCTCCTCTCTCAGGTTGTCCCCTCCCTCTTCATGGGGTCCATCGTCCAGTTTACGCAGTCAGTGACTGCCTACATGGTGTCAGCTGCCGGCTTTGGCCTGGTAGCCATTTACTTTGCAACCAAAGTTGTCTTTGATAAGAGTGACATGGCGAAGTATTCGGTGTGATGTGGAAGGCACGAGGGCAGCACGTGGGTGCCTGCACGTGGCAAAATAAGATGTGTGTGCGTTCACACGGCCGCTTGTGGGGGCCTCGTGTGGCACCCGCTCCCCCCCGCTGTTGCTGCGGCCCTGGGGGGTCGTTCTGGGGCTGGGGGCAGGAGAGGTGCAACAGGGCTAATCTCAGGTGTAAATACGAGGCGTCGGGGCATTGTGCTTCGGGCCAGCAGTGCTTTCCAAAGGTGCCTTTATCGAAAGAAAGCACTGCACAGCCAGCACCAAAGGGGGTTATACAGGGGAGAGAGGGGAGATGGACTTTTCCTTTAATAACGGGTCGTGTTTCTGAGCAGGAGAGGCAGTGGTACGGGGAGGGAAGGGAAGAAATCATTGACTCTCCTGTTTTCCAGTTACAGCTGTATCCTCTTCCCCTGCTTCTCGTAGTTTTACTCAACTTCTTGAGCAATACTTCTGCAAATAGGACACTGGGAGGAGATTTCCTTGGGAAAAAAAAGATGGGTGGCTAAGGTTTGGCCATGGAGCAAAGGGAGTGCATATGTGTGCACGCACGCTTCCGTCCTTCCCCACCTCTGTTCTGACTGGGAGAAACCATTTAGGAGAAAAGTTACTATGTCTTGTTTTGGAAAAACAAGTAACGTTTCATTAGGACCAATTCCAAAAGGTGACTTATCTTTTACCTATGTACCGAGTTGCATCAGATGGAAAGGACTTCTTAACGTTGGGTTTTTTTTTTTAAATGGTTGTTTTTAGCTTTCCTCACACAGTAACTCTGACCTCACTCCTCAGCACTTAGAACTGCCGCCTGCTCTCTCCCCTAACAGACCGAGACTGTTGTGCCTCTTCCACACCTCACCCCTAAAAGATGCTGCCATATCACAAGGAAAATCTGCTCTCAGAGGGTTGTCAGTCCTGAGGCAATGATGTAGAACAGGGAGCGCTCTCCTGGAAGGCTACCTGAGCACAAGCGTACCGGGCCTGAGGCAGCTGGAGGCATTGCCTGTCTGCTGACAGCTATTTGAACTCAGCAGCAGTCGCTGCTGTAGTTGGTACCTGGAGCTGGTCGCTGGCTCTGTTTTCCCTCGAAGACGTGGCCCCAAAGCAACCCTCTAGACCAGACTGTTTTTCCCAGAGAGAAAGGCTTTCGGCTGTGCTTGCAGGCTGGCAGGAGTGCACCTTGCAGCGCACGCCGCATCCCCGGACCCAGCACGGTGGCTGCGTTAACACGTTGCCAGCACACCCAGAGAGGCTGCTGGAAACAGCATCGCGAGCAGGAGGTGGGTAGGATGAAATGTGCCACGGCCGCTCTGGCAGCTGCTTACGGAGCAGGGTAAGCCTAGTTCTTGGTGTGTTGGACAAAAGAAGGAGCAGGACAGAAACTCTGGATGCTGTTTGTGCCTGTGGTTTGCTGATCCAGATTACACACTTGCTATGTGATACTTGTTCGGGCTTTTTAAAATTTATTTTATTTCCAGACAGGAGTCAGGATTCTTATTGAGGCACAGCATAAACACAGTTACCTGTTAGAGTAAGGGAAGGTGCCTTTGGTCCCGTAGCACGGGGACCAAGTGCCCCAGGACTGTTCAGATTGTGTAGCTCCCAGCTGTGAGTCATCTTCCACTGGCAGAAGAGTGGCTGCAGCTGTGTGTCCTTCTGGCCAGTCCCATTCCCCATACAAGTGGACCAGCTGGAGAATAATTACGCTGGTGGCAGATTTCTACCACTCAAAGACTACCCGTACACCGAGTAGGAGTCAAAGTCCTGGCCCACAGTCAGCACTTAGACTTTGAAATGATCCAAACTACCTACAGCGCGTAGCGGAGAGCACGCATCGGTCCTTTGGAGGCTAGGCTGTGAGTACGCAGGGGAAGTTCATCAGTCTGTAACTTTGGCTGGTCTAAACAAAGCGTTTGTGACTAATTTTCTGCGGAGGTGTGTGGGCAGCGAGATGCACTTGTGAGGTTCGGCTGAAGGGCAAAATGTTGCTATTTTTGCAAGGTCTTGTCAGACTATTCCTTGGCATGGAAGCAAAGTTACTCCTCTGCTGTCTGCAGACGGGTCCTGAGAGGGCTTCTCCTGTTTTTTAAACATTTCTTTCCCGTAAAGGGTGACTGTTTTTGTTTTATTTCTTCTCAAATTATATGCCCACCAGCCTCCCTTTCCCACAACAAGGTTTGTGTGCTGAAACGCAGCTGGTTTGGGGATGGATTTGGCAGCTGCTTAACCACCTACGGAAACAGTTTTTTGTCTGTATTTCCTACCCTGGTCTCTGTCCACTTCAGGCTTCAGGAGGAAGTCTTTGAGGCAAAATGTTATTGCCAAAGGTGGGGTGTTTCTTGGATGAATGCTCCTAGTACTCGGTAACCTCTGACCCAAGATTTTTCAAACAGGTTCCTACCTTTATTTTTTCTTACGTAAAATGTGGGGAACCTTCACACATGGAGGCTGCTACGATGCTAAGTGCTTTTGATAATTGAGCCATTTGTTTAAGTGCCTAAAGAGTACTTCCACACCAAACTTCAGGTGTACGGGTTTGATGATAAAGGCCTTGAATGCTTCATTACAGACATCAAAGTGATCCTTGAAAAAGCAGCAGGCTGGAGGGGGAGACAGCCTTGGTTTATAATGTCCTTTGGTTTGGAACATGAGAGAACAAGATGCTGCAGTTCTTGGTCCATAACTTGTATCCGTCCCTCAAGAGGAGAAGGCTTAAGGCTGCCAGGTTCCCTGACGGACCTGCTCTCCGTCCGCTGAGGCAGCTTTGGTGCGGCTGTAGCCGGGCTGCGGCTGGTGGACACGAGTAGGTTTGGGCTGAGGGCACGTCCAGCAGGCTCCGAGTCTTGGCTCCGCTGGAGGGCTTGGATTAGGCAGTGCAGGTCAGGTCTCAGACCTGTCCTTCACTGACAGCTCAAGCATGCCTTCGGCCTCCCTGTTCTCCCATCCCCTTCACCGCACTGGGTCATGGACTTGGCACCCGCACCTCCTCGGCCAGTCTGGTGTCTGCGTCCAGGGCGCTGGCTCTGATCTCGCTGGTCCTGGGAGAGGGCAGGCTGGGTTTGTCCAGTTTTCTCATAATTCAGATGTGCTTCCAGGGAGGTGCCTGCATTTAATTTATGTTCAGAAAAGACCGCTGAGCGACTGAACTTGTGACTCTGCAGCTAGCTGCTCTTGCTCTTTGCTGCGGCATCCCAGACGGGCGCCCATCATCTTGCTTTGGCCTGACCTGTGACTGGGTTGATAACAGCTCATTCTCCGTTCCAGCTGGAGAGACGTGATCCCGTCTGACCCAGGGGCTCCTTATCCACCTGTCCTCTGGCTGCCCTGCTCTTGTTTTAGCCAGTTCAGCAAGTATGAGAAGAGCTACTCGGTTATATACCGAGAGACTCTTTGGTTTCTCCCTTCCCTCTGGCACCCTTCTTCCCAGTTCTCCAGCTGGAGTGAAACCCAGCGAATTCAGTAATTGCTCCTTTCCTTCTTACCCTCCTGTTCCACCAGGAGAAGTCTGCTGGGCCCTCTGCCAGCTACTGCCATAGTGGGCAGATGGGCAGAGGAAGGAGAGTTTGCCGAGACCCAGCTAACCCCGTCCCCCGTGGGAGTTCAAGCCCGAACAGATTTGGGCCGTTTGCCCTAAGAGCTTGGCCATTTGCAGAGGAGAGGAGGGGTGTAGGAAGCCCCTGCGTGCAGGCAGGTCCTGGGTGGGTGGGGGGCAGCCGGGGACAGGGGAAGCAGCTTTCTGCATAGGAGTTCAGCGGGGAGGGCAGACAAGGCAGCGGTCTCGGAGAACAGGGAGAGATCGGGGTGAGGGAGCGGGAGGAAGAGGGGGACGGGGGTTTGTAGCAATGCGAGGGGCTGGTCTGGGACGCGGCTGGAACTGGGCTGGCCCTGCCCTGGCAGGGGGTGGGAGCGTGCCCCTCGCTGTGGTCCGGCACTGTCCGTAAAGCACTTCATAACCAGCCCTTCACGCTTGCAACCTCATGCCGGCACCGTCCCAGCCGCGTCGCAAGAGCTGGCCTGAGCTCTGAGCTGGGGCTGGCGTCAGCAGCCTTCCCCAGGCCCCTGAGGGATGGAGCATTTGCTGCCACCCCAACGGCCCTGTCCGTCTGCTCCGTCACTACCAAAAGCCTTCCTTCCTAGCTCAGGCTGTCTCTGGGGCTGACAGCAGAGGCATCTGCCCGAGCATCTGCTGAGAAACTCCTTTCTCTGTAAGATTGCCCTTTCTGGCTAACCCGCTGCGCTTCCGCTGAGACCTCCCCTGTGTCGGGGTCACACGTGGGCCAGCGAGGGACACAGGTGCGTTCTAGTAAAGGGAAGCGCATCCCGTACGCGCTGGTGTAACCTCTGTGAACAGAGAAATCTCTCTAGGGCTTGGTGATACCGTACGACGTGCAGGTATGGGTACAAGCTCTTCAGAGGGGGGTACCATGAGCTTTTCTGTTTCAGGTAGTAGGTGCACTTCTGCTTCCTTCTCACGGGTGAATGTGCGGTGCCTCTCCTTTCCTGAGATGGGGGTTTTGAGAGTCGCGGTGGGGAGCAGAGGGGAGAAGGGAAAATGTCTTTTTAACGTGAGACTGTTGCGAATAGGTTAGGGAAGGGGCGTATGGATGCTGTTTTGAGACCGTGTACTGTCTGCAAGATGTTCATGTCTTATTTATTCAGTAGAGTAAATATTTTGTATACAACGTAAGAGGAACGCTATTATAAATTTTTATGAAAGGGAGGAAATAAAAGGTGTTTAAACGGGACGACGGTGTGTGTCGCTAAACGAACGGCGTGGCGGAGAGCGGGGCGGGGCCGCGGCGGGGCCGCTCCGGGGCCGTGGGGGAGCCGCTCCGGGGCCGCTCCGGGGTCGTGGGGCCGCGGCGGAGCCGCTCCGGGGCCGTGGGGCGGCGGGGCCCGGAGCCCCGGTCCTGCCCGGGGAGTTTTCCCACCTCTTCCCGGGCGGAGCGGAGCCGCCCGAGCTCCCGGTACCGGGCTCTAAGGCTGGCGGGTCTCCGGCTCCCTCCTCCGTCCCCGGTCGTTCTGTGGCACGGTGTAAATCGGAGCCGCTTGTGTTTGAACCCTGCAGTGTCACAGCAGGTAGTGCCTGAGGATTTCGAAGAGCTGAGGCTTTCCCAGTCCCTGCAAGGGATTTAATCATAGAATCAAAGAATACCAGGTTGGAAGGGACCTCAAGGACCATCTGGTCCAGCCTTGCTAGGATTTAAGCATTACCAGCACTTACCTTAACGACGGTGAAGCTGAGGCACGGAGTAAGTGATGCCCAGCGGCACAGCAGCGAGTCGGGGGGAGAGCTGTGGGTTGCCCTGCCCAAATGACCGTGCACCTTCGTTGTTGAGGGTTTTGTTTTGTTTGTGTTTTTCAAATGTGAAGCCTTACTCTGGTCCGGGAGGTTTTGTTCAGGCTCAGACTCATTCCTCTGACAAAGCAGAGAAGCTCCGCGCTCACTCCCTTGGGTTCATGGGGCTCGCTGCGGCAGAAAAGAGAAGCTCCCTTTTGCTGTGGGGGCACTGCGGGCCTCAAAATCATCCTTCTGCTTGGCAATATTTCACCCCAAACCACTGCCACCATCAACCCCTACGAGCGGTTTGAGAGAGCGGAGGTAAACACGATTCCTCTCCCCGATCCGTGTGTTTGCCCTGTGCGTGGGGCAGCGCGCTGACGTTTTTGTTACTCTCATGCTTTTTTCCGTCGCAGGGTGTGCGGCTCCTGCGATGCCGTAAGGAACACCGGCCATTTCAGAGTGACCCCGCGAGCCTGGGAAGCCACGGCTGCTGGCCGGGGATCGCTCCCAGGCGGCCTGCGAGCCTGCTCCTCGGCGGGGCTTGGTTTGGGTCTGCCAAAGGCAGCGCCAGGGCCATCTCAAGCTCAGCCTCGCAAGGTCCCTCGGGAAGCCCCAAGCAGCCTGCGAAGCAGGTGAGGACAGAAGACCTCATGCTCCTCCTTATCGCAGCAGCAGCATCCCAACGCCGTGGCTCTGCCAAGACTGTTCCTCCTGAAATGAAAACCTGTATCCAGATGGATGCCAGCAGCAACCATCATTGCTGCTATCTGCTAGCACTCGATTTTTTTCCCCGAAATGTTGGAGAAACCTGGACTGTTTCCAGCGTAAATGAACAGGGAGAGGAGGCGAGGGCACGCTGCGGCAGGGTCCAAGGCGGCTCCTCAGGGACCGGCTCCAGCAGCCGGACAAGGCAGGAGCCGGGGCCCTGCAGGCGCGGCGGCCCGGGGCAGCGCCGATCCGGGCGGCCCCTGTGCCCTCCCCGGCCCGGGGGGCTCCCGGGGGCCGGGCGGCGGGCAGCTCCCGGGGGTCCGGCGGCGGGCAGCTCCCGGGGGTCCGGCGGGCAGCTCCCGGGGCCGGGCAGCTCCCGGGGCCGGGCAGCGGCCGCCAATGGGGCCGGCGGCCGGAGCCGAGCCCTCGGCGGGGCGGGGCGGGCCGGGACCGCCCCCGCGCTGCGGGAGCCGCCGCGCCGGCATGGAGCGGAGCCCGGTAAGGGGCCGGGGGCGGCTCGGCGGGGCGGGGGCGGCCGGGGGCTGCTTTGGGTTTTTCCTCCCCCCCGGGGATGAAGGGAGTCGCCGGGCCAGGCTCGGGCTCCTCGGCCCCGGGGGCTTCCAGCCCGCTCCGGGCTCGGTTCCCCGCGGTGGGGTCTGGGGGCAGCGGCCGTGCCAGGCTTTGCTCCCGCCGGCTGGGAGCGTGGGGCACCCCTGGCTGGGGATCTGCTACACCTGGCACTGGCTGCAGGTGTCTGACTTTATTCGTAGTCGGCTCAAAAGGTTTCGTGAGTCCGGGTTTGCGCGGGCAGCGAATGTAATTCACGGCTCTGAAGAGGTTACAGGTGTGTGTTTGTGTTGTTCGGTCACAAGAGGAGAGTCGGAACCCTCGGCTGCATTCCCAGCTCCTGCTTGTTGGCTGACCTTGGGCAAATTACTTTTTCTCTGCGTGCTCAAACTGCGCGTCTGCTGATTTCATACAGTAATTGACTGCTCTTAGGGATGAGAAAAACTACAGGAATAGAAATACGAAGTGAAGCTTGAAAACGGCATTGACCTTGTCTTGCAGTATGCTTCACTGAAGGCCAAAGTCAGGTCTCCATCTTCTTGCAGTAGCTCGGCTGGGATGACAGCACCGTTGACGTGCATTTTGCAAAAATGCGTTGGATTGGCAAGGCGCTGACATCTGTAACGGGCATCGCCAAAGTCTGCTAGTAATGGAGCATCCCACCGGGTTACACGTTTCCCCTCAGCACCGCTCTGCAGGGCAGGACATTACTCTTGCCCCCACTTAGGTGGGGCCCTGAGGCCCAGGGCGCTCCAGCAGCGACCCCGAGGTTGCACGGGAGATCTGCAGCAGAGCAGGACGCCTATCTCGCCTCTCCTCAGTCCCAAGCTTAACCACCGGACCCGCCTGCCCTCCGGTTGTGCTTTCTTCGTGTTGTTCAACAGAACTGTTCACTCCGAATTTGCAAGCTGTGTACTGAATGAGGCTTCTGAGCTACGGAGTTTATAGTTTAATTCAGTTGTCCTGGGGATGTACCGAGGGGATGGAGACTTCCTGAGCTGCTCTGCAGGGAGACCTGGTTGGAAAATTAAGTTCTAAGACTTTCTGGAAGCGGCAAACAGAAGTGTTTGGTAGCCAGAGGGGGAAGGCTTTTCTAGGCTCTGAAGCCTGTGGGAAGAGGAGACGAGAGTCAGAGAAGCAGAGATCAGAAAGAGATCATAAAACTGGTGTGGAGGAAGCAGTGGAACTGGGTGCTGCCTTGAAGGTGATGGTTCAGAGCACAAATTTGTGTTGTGATGAAAACTTGAAGCCTGAAGGTTGAGACTGGCCCAAACACCTTTCTTACCTCACGCGTGAGCCGCGATGCTCTCTGCTCATCGTGACTTGTTGATGCGGAGCTGTGCTGGAGACAGGCAGCACCACAAATAGCCCCGAGCAGCGTGGCATCTTCGCTTAGCAGATTGTGAACGATGAGGGGATTATTTCTTCTTAAGGGGAAGAGCCTTTATGTTACATCCAGACTGCTTCTCAAAAATTCCCTTTCCCGGCTCTCAGGACCCTGAGGAAGCACTGATAACAAGGACTGGCTTGACTGGTTTGCAGCTTTGCAGAAGTCTCACGGACTCACTCGCTTACTCTGGAAAGGTTCATAAGGGACTTTGGCACAGGATTTCTTTCTCTTGGAAACTCACTTTCTGCATTAAATGTAAAAAGTACCGGCTGCCTTGGGTGGCTGGGTGCTGCCAGAGCAGGATGCGATCTCCAGGGGTAGGGACGGCGTGGGGGTGCTCAGGTGCCGCGCTCGCAGCCTGCGAGCCACAGCAGGGCCTGCGGCGTTGGACGTGCCGAATTGTGGGAGACCGGTCGCCTTCTGGAGACCGCACAAGGCCTAACCTGCAGATACCGCGATCCTTCTCGCCTGTTTCGAAACATGGTGTTCGTGTCCTCAAGGGCCCTGTGAGCTGACCCCAGACAGTCTGTCTGCGCTGCGTTCTGGAGGTGTGACCGGGCTCGGGCAGACCTGCCTGAACGGGCTTTAAGCTCGCTTGTTCAGGCACCGATAGCCAGCGTAACCACAGCAGCGTGGTTGCTGGTGAAGGCTCACCAGAGCCCCAAGCAGTTTGGCAGCAGGCGCCCTCGTAGCTGTCTCGTTATCTGTTCCCAAACCAGTTAGCTTTAATCCAGCCTGGATAGGTCTGCGTCAGGTTGTGGTTGTACCAACATTTGCAGCGTGGAGAAACCAGCACCCTCTCTTGGATCGCAATTAACTCCTAGTTGTAAGCCACAAGCCATCCTCTCTGCCGTCTAGCAGCACATACCTGCCCTCTGGCGTAGGTGGAAGAGGGATGAAGTGTTGCGTTGTGTGTTTTTACCTTAATAAACTCCCCAGAGAAGTTTGCTTCTGGGGGGAATCTAGCTCCTTGCCGCCTGTTGGCATCCTGCGTAGGAAAATGGTTAGCGTGTGTTTTTGAGCAACAGACTCTGTAAAAACAAAGGCTGCTGACTATTTTTGATGTTTTCTTTCTAATGCATGGTCCGTTTTATTCAAAGGTTGAGGTTTTCTTGTTTGTTTTTTAATTTGGAAATAACCTTGGTGGTGTTCCCTTGCAGATGAACCAAGACTTCCCCAGCCTCAGGAGCCCCAGCCGAGCTCTTACAGAGGCTTCTGATCCAGCCCAGCCAAGAGCTTTGTGTGGGTAGAGGACGTGAGTCAACAAATGGTCTCTGTGAGCTGCCAGGAGCTGCTGCCCTCCTTGACCAGCTCTTCCCTGCTAGAGAGCTTTGCCAGTGCTCTGCAGCGCAGCATGCCGCCATCCCTTCTGCCGGGCCACGGCAGCGAGAGGGCGTCCGGCCACCCAGAGGGCTCCGGCCATCTCCTCGCAGGCAGCCCCGGCCACAGTGAGGGCACCCCGCTCCCCCTGCCCGCTGCAAAGGGGGAAGGCACAAAACCCCAAGTCGCTGTCTGCGAGGCTCACCTCAGGCTGCCCGACTTCTGCAGCTGCCTCTCCCAGGACTTCATTCCCACCCTGGAGGAGATCGAGGAGTTCCTAAGGGAGAAGGCCGAGTTCCTCAAAGACGAAGCAAGCGAGCTTTGCCCAGCTGGAGGCAAGGCGGAGATCAAATCTGAGATCAGCTTAGGTAGCTCTGGGGGACAGCCTGTCTCCAGTGTGGTTCAAGAAGATGTCCCAAACGCTGCTCAGCCTGGAGGGACAGCTGACGGTAGTGACCAGGCAGTAGCCGCTGGGAGCATTCCTGTTGTCCTCCAGATCCAGCCTCTCCAGATGGACAGTGCCAGCCCGCTAGCACAGAGTGCTCCAGGCGGTGTCAGGGTGGCCCAGCTCGTTATCAGCTTGCAGGGCCAAAACCTGTCCCTCCTCCCTCAGGTCCAGCCCCCTGTGACCATCATGGACCAAAAATATGTCAAAATTGCCCCCCTGCCAGTCGCCATGAGGCCAGGGGCACCGGGGGACGTGCAGGAGGTGGAGGCAACCCCCAAGTACCAGAAAGCCCCCCCTTCCCTCGTCCGCGTCCATAAGTGCTCGCACCCGGGCTGCGGCAAGATGTACACCAAGAGCTCCCACCTCAAGGCTCACTTTCGTCGGCACACCGGTGAGAAACCCTACACGTGTGCTTGGCCCAACTGTGGCTGGCGGTAAGTGGGAGCCGCGGGACTCTGCGAATGGGTGGCCCGCCAAAGGCCTGCCATTGCTTGCCAAGAGGCGGGAGAGCTCTTGGCTAGTGAAAATCCAGGATAAAATCACAAGTTTTCTTTCCCAAGTGAATTATAGGTGAGAGCTGGAAGGAGGGCTGGAGGAGTAAAGTTTGTAAAGGAGTAAAGTTTCGCTTTAGGTAGTTTTCACTCAGTCCAAAAGTGCTGAAACCCTCCAGCTGGGGAAGCGTAGCTGACTCTCCCAAACACCCCAAATCCTCCTTGAACTGGGTGCCTAAACACCCTCTGGCAATACAGCTTTTTCCAAGCGATGTTGTAATTTTGCAAGCTTTCTCTGTCTAGTTCGGGGCAATTTCTGCAGTGGGGCTGCAAAAATGGCTTTTCCCGTTAATATCTGTCCCAGGAAACCGGAGTCTCGCTGCTGCTCAGGAGCCAGCGCATGGTTCTGTGTCGGTTTAGCAGCCCTTCGCTTTTGCTGTTTGCCTGCCCTGGCTGCTCGTATCCCTCAGGCACCTGGGGGCCTGTAGCGTGTCTCCATGTGGCATTTACTTTTGTTTGCTCTGCACATGGTGGTGGTGGTTGTTTTCTTTCATCTGTGTTCCCTAAATTAACCCTGCTTTTTAATTTTGCTGCACTTCTCTGATTATTTTCCTGCTGTGGCAGCGCAGACCTGTCCCGGGGGGCAGGATGCTCCGTACAGCCTTTGGCAAGAAGGGCTGGTAGTCCTCGGGTCTTGCGTAGCACTTCTCATCAGCAGATCTCAGAGCAAATCACAAAGAAAACTGGTGCTGGCAGCACTGAGCTTTCCTGATTTCTTATGCAATGCTTTGGCATACGCGCACTGCCTTGTTTCCCCGAATGGTGTGTTATGGCTTCTGTCTCGGGGTGGTGAAACTCCGGAAGGTATGAGACCAGATCTGAATTTTGGGACTCCCTCTTGCCAAGCTGCTGTCCCTTTGCCATCAGCAATTGTCCCTCCATTTCACCTACAACCGCAGTGCGTGTTTGTAGGCATCGGCTCCTTTTCCAGTACCAACCAGTGCTGCTAAACCCTCCTGCGCCTGACGCTCAGAGCCTGGGGACTGAGGAAGGGGACGATGGCAACCACACAAGCGTCACTTTTCCCTCTGGGAAGGAGGAGAGGGACGGTGCTCGCCTGGGCGATAGCATCCTGCAGGCTGTCGGCTGAGTTGCCGTGCCCTGCTTCACTTGCTGCCCTGCCCTCCCGCTCCGTGGGAGCAGTTACACCATGGAGCGATGTGCGGCTGTCCGGGCCGTGCTCCCTTTCTAGATGTGGCTCTAACTGTAAATATATTCGTTATTCCTCCTGGCTCTGCTTTCTATGAGGAGCTGAGACCTTGGAACTCGCTTCTCGCAATAAAGCTGGGAAAGAAGGCGGTGGTTTGCATGGAAGACCTGTGGGTGGCCTCGGGACGCGTTTTGTTTCCGCAGAGCCTTTTGTGAGCAGCCGCGGTATTTACCGTACCAGGCGTGAGCTTGAAATCCTATCGCTGGGAGTCTGGGGCTACATCTGAAGCTCCTTGCTTTGTGCTTCTTTGCGTGGGCATGTTTCAGCCAGATGGAAAAACCCTTCCATCCTAATACTCCTGCCGTCTGCGCTGGCTCCTCAGAGGCAGAACGGGAGTAAATCCTGTCCGGTCCCCCTCCCCAGCTCCCCTGGCGCTCGGGCGCGCAAAGCGCGCTGAAGGCACGCCAGCTCCCGGGCCTTTGAGGCGGCGCTCAGAAAGCGGCTGCGGACCGACGTGCTGCAGGTGCCCCCGGGTCTGGGTCTGTGCCTGCCAGGTGGAAGAAAGGGCGCCGGAGGATGAAGCGGGGCCACGCATGTGGTTAAAGGGGCTTTCCAGGCTGTTCAGCTGATCCGCTCCAGGTGCGGGAATTACACAGAGAAGCCTGAACACAGGGTGCATCCCCAGAACAGCAGTCAGATTGCTTCAGCATGGAAACCTCCGCTGCTGTGCTCCAGGCTGGGTGCATTTGCTTTTCCTGCCTTGTGCTCGGTATTTAAACCAGCTCCCAGGCAGCTTCTCTCTCCCCAGCTCCCAGTCCAGCCCAGGCTGAATTTTGGGACTCCCTCTTGCCAAGCTGCTGTCCCTTTGCCATCAGCAATTGTCCCTCCATTTCACCTACAACTGCAGTACGTGTTCATAGGCATCGGCTCCTTTTCCAGTACCAACCAGTGAGTGTTCACTGCCATTCTGAGAAACGAGGGGATGCTCAGAGTCTGCAGGGAGAACCCATGCTCCCTCAGGAAAAACAAGCCTTCCCTCAACAGCGATGCTCATCTCGGCTGGATGTGGGAGTTACAGTGAAGCCTTTCCACCCCGGCTTCTGAACGGTGTCCTTCAGTCACTGCCAGCCTGGGCTGGTGCCCCAAAAAGCAATTTCTGGCAGCATCTGGCCTTGGGGCTGTCAGCTCCCAAAAGGTTTCACCAAGTCTAAAACAAATGAGGGAAGTAGGTGGACGGCGTCCTTTAGGAGCAGTGGAAAGAAATGAAGATCTCAGTGGGTAATTTTTTTTTTTCCCTCTTTCCTATCTCTAAGTCACCCCTTGGAGGGGTTTCTTTCTTTCCATTCCTCCAGCAGGAGCCGGGGGGACCTGTGCCTGGCTGGTAGACTGGATGGAGCCAAGAAGTGACCTGTCGAGGGCCGCCCCAGGAGGCTGTGGCAGAGGCAGACCTCAGCCTCCCACGTGCCGGGGTCCTCGTGCTCCCCGTCCCGTCTCGCAGCGAAGGCTGGATCCACCATGCTTCCCTTCTCCTGCAGGTTTTCCCGGTCAGATGAGCTCTCCCGTCACAAGCGTTCCCACTCTGGTGTCAAGCCGTACCAGTGTGCCGCCTGCGAGAAGAAGTTTGCCCGCAGCGACCATTTAGCCAAACACGTGAAGATCCACCGGGGCCAGCCGTACGGCCAGCGGACACTTCAGGGCGGCAGCAGAAGTTAAGTCTTGCTGCTCATCCTTGTGAGGCTGAGACCAGGAGGCCCTGAGGCCAGGCAAACAATGCAAAAAACCACGACACTAATGAAGAGGGGGAAAGGACTCTCTTTAACAAATCATAGGAGATCCGGTGTCATACCTCTGTTCAAGGATGACCTATATTCACGGCCTGTTTCTGGTACTACTGTCCCTCTCTTAAATATACGTGATGGAAACCTAAGTTAATGCAGGGTGAGCCTGTGTGTGGGGAGGTGGGGCTGGGGGAGAGGACAGCTTTACAAGATCCCTTTGCACAGCCCGTGGCTGTCACCCGTCTGCTGACGGAGGCTTACAGCTCTCCGGCCCCGCCGCGGGCATCCCCGGGGCTGCCGCAGCTGCGGGTCACACCGGCATCCCGAGGCTCTGGGCCGGCAGCGTTTCGGAGGCAGCCAGAGAGGATTCGTTCTGGCTGGGCTCGCTCAGAAACCCCTGGCATCAGCCCCTCTGGCAGGGCGGCATCCAGGCAGAACCGTGGATGGCCGGGGGTGTTGGTGTGTTGTGCAGCAGCTGTGGGGCTGAAGGCAGACGTTGGGGGCGGCTTTTCTGGTGTGGTTGAGATGGTGGTTGTGATGTCCCTAACTCTGCTTTCCTGTGTTGGTGGTTTTTCACCTGGCCGGCATTGGCTGGCGTCCTTGGGGAGCGTGACGTTGCGGCTGCGGTTTGAGGGAGGCGGGAGGTGCGTCTGTTCAGCTCGCTCAGCGGTGCGTGCTGAAAGGGGATCAGGAGAAATGCAAGCAGCACCAGCAAAGTCCTTTTTTACGTGCTGGCATGAAAGAACAGCGGTACGGAGAGACACCGATGCACACAGACCCGCAGCAGAGCTGTGAGCTCCGGTCGGGGGAGCAGCGCAGCTCGCAGGTTGCCGACGTCCTTCTTGTATTTGACTTCTGGTTAATTAAAGGCCAACTCCTTGCTACCGTGCCAACTTGCTGAGCTTCTGCAAACATCTGGGAGGGAATTAGGTGCTTGTACAAACAAAGAATAAGCGTCAGGAGTTTGAGCTAGGCAGTGTGCCCTTTCTGTGTGGCTTTGCCAGCATGTCTCAAGCTGATATTTAGCGCCTGCAGGCTCTTTTCAACTCAGGTGTGCTCGTGCCGTTCTGCTGTTACCCCAGTGCTCTTCCAGGGTAGGACTTCACGCACTTGTCTCAACTGCCCTTGAGCTGGCCTTAGTGAGGGGTGTTGGGTTGTACCCAAAATAAGGACAGGAAAATGAGCTCAACTCTTTCCCTGCCCTGCGGAGGGCATGTTTGTACAGCAAAGAGGTTGTTCTCTGGTCCCTGCAGCCCTTTTCCAGCGATGACTCTGGGGAAGGAAAAAGCCAGACTGGTGGGGATGGACACGGGGTCCTGCTCTAAGGGCTGGTACCAGCACCTCTGGATGAGACACCAAACTTCTGTGCGAGAAACACAAGCTTGTGAAGCAGCCCATCCTAGTGACAGCGTGGTGCAGCGGGAGATGTTTGCTGGTGGTGGCTGCTCCTGTCTCAGCGCAGTGATCAGAGCTCTTCCAGCTTTGCTGAGAAGCTACCGCAGTGTGACTTCAGGGGAAGAAGGAGCAAGGGAGCTGAAAATCCTTGATTTATTCTTAGTCTAGAATATTTGGGGATGCTTATGCTGCCCCTGAAGGAGATGCTGCTGCTGCGGAGACTGGAGACAGACGGGGTAGGGCACTTTCCACCACTGAGGCTCTCTGGTGCACTGAGGGTCCCCATGATGAACTTGCTTCTCCTGCTCTTTGTTGTTCCAGCGCTGCAGGGCCATGGTCCAGCCCAGGACCTGGCAGTGCAGGTCGCTATAAGAGCACCAAAGAGAAGGGTCTGCTTCTCCCATGCCTTTGGCCCCTATAAACGGCAAAAGTTTCTCTAAAGGGGAAACTTCAGTGTGCAGAAACGATGTTTCTGCAGAGGAGAAACGTTCCTGAGGCTTGGGGTTTGGCCTCTTTATTGTAAAAACAAGCCGGCCAGCAGCTGAAGGAGGGCTCGCTGGCCAGCTTCCAGCCCCAGCCTGGCGAGGAACCGACTCGTGGCTCACCCAGCTGCAAGGCTGCAGCAGGAGCCGCCGCTTATGGATCTGCTTGTAGGCTTCCAAAGAGCTGGCGTGCCCGGGTTGCGTGTTTCTCGCAGAACACCTGCATTGCTTGCTTTCCTAATCCCCAGGCGGGAGAGCAGGGTTCACGACAGAAATAGTTGGAGCTACACTGCTTGACCTCAGATCCAAGCTTTCCCCAAAGGTCTGGGAGGGCTGGTTTCTGGATCCCAGCTTAAACTCCTTCATCCTTAGCTCGTAACTGGGTAGGTGTGGATAGGCTGAACGGAGAGCAGCTGCCTGCAGCGGGGTTTCTTTCCCGTGTGTGCAAGCAGGAGCGTGCAAGACCTGCAACCCTCACGTCGGCTCTTTGGAGAGAGCTCTCCCCTCTGGGGAAGGCAGGCGGCTTTGGCAAGGATTAGCTGGAGATCTGGGCCTGCCTGGGGGAGCTCTCCCAACGCCCCGTGAGCGCTCCCACCTCTGCCCTGGCCTGGCCACGCGGGACCAGATGCCAGCAAGAAACGCAGCCCGGTTCGTGTGATGCTGAACCTTTAACGATGAGCCAGAGGAGACAGGTATGCAAGGGCCTATTTTGGGTTGCCTTTGGGTTTAGTGGATTTTTGCCTGACTAGGAATTTACTTCATACCCTCTTTGCTTGAGGGCTCTCTTCGGAAGCCATACGCCAACATGACTCATGCCCGTCTCGTGCTTTTATCTGTCCCCCTTTGCTCTTCTCCCTCGCTCCAGACTCTTTCACAGCACTCCCTGCTCATTTTGGACCTGCCCCATCCTGCCTCCCTCCGCTCTCAGCCGAAGGCGACTGGGGAGATTGCATGTTCCAAACGGTGAAGCAAGAAGAGCTGTGCCTCA
This sequence comes from Theristicus caerulescens, assembly GCA_020745775.1. Classification (NCBI taxonomy): domain Eukaryota; kingdom Metazoa; phylum Chordata; class Aves; order Pelecaniformes; family Threskiornithidae; genus Theristicus; species Theristicus caerulescens. The sequence continues at coordinate 588,350 of CM036578.1, forward strand.
TCGTTACTCTCAGGCCCTTCTCTGTCCTCCAGCAGCTCATCTGCTGAGCAGCTCCCGCAGAGTCCGCACCGGTCCCGGCGTGGGTCCGCCGCGGAAGACGGGGCTGGGAGCGCTGGCAGCCGTGACTTGCAGCTTACCTGGTTTGTTTTGCCATTCCTTTTAATAAACCAACTGCCAAGGGAGGGGAGAGATTTTTATAAAATGAAATACCCTAGATACATATCTCTTGTGCAATGCGTATTATAGTCTCACCTGCTTCCCTCTGGGGACTTTGCATGAATGGCTTAAAAGGTTTACTGAAGGCTCTGTAATTACCTATCCTTTGCTCCAGTGAGGATATTGCTCTGCAGCAGAAACGTGTGGAAGTACGGATGAGATCTGTGGCATCAGGAGCGATGAGGACCCTTCTGTCTTCCCACAGACAAAAATAAACCAGAGCTGCCAAGAGGTGACACAAAGTGCCAGCGAGGCTGCTGGGTTATAACCCTGGCTCCATCGCAGATGGTGCTGCTGAGCGCACGGGGATGCGTGCCTGCCAGCTCCCTGGTGGTGGAGCGGCAATGGGAGGGACTGGTTGCCCTGTGCTCAAAGTGAAAAGGCTGTCAGGTTGCTAAGCAGTGCTTTAAGAAATTAAATGCAAGCAGACAGGAGTTGTAGCAGGGCAGGACGTGGGAGAGCACAAAGAGAAATTCAGGCAATGTTTCTAAATTTGCAGCTGTGGCTCTGGATATAGCAGTACGCAGTGCAGAGTCCTCCATCTTCCGCAGCCCAAGTGACAGCACTGACATCCCCAAGCTGCAGCCCACGTGGAGCTCGTGCTGGCTGCTCATCCTTTGAGATGAGATCAGGGCCAGTGCAAATCCACAGTTTGGTTTAAGGCCCCTTTGGAAATATATCTCTAAGATGCATCATGGCGTTAGATTTTTCTTTTTTTTTGTCCCGCTAAAATCAGAACTGGATTTTTATTAACGATGCTCCCTTCTAGAGCCCAGTTTTATGTGGGGCAAATGCAATTCTTGGTATAGTTTCTCTTTCTCCTGGTGGTTAAGCAGCAGAGGCTGGCTTGGGGCAGGGAGCAAACTGGAGCCTTGAGTTTTCTCAGAACAGGGAAGGGCTTTTGTGGGCATGGGGCCGCAGAGGCTGGAAACCAGGCAAACATTTGCAGGAGCAAAGAGGGTCGGTTGAGGGTTCCTCAGCTGCCTCGCCAGCCTCCAGCTGGGCCAGATCCTGGCCCTGAGTAACAAAAGGTGGAGCTGGTAATGGGACAGGGGTGGAGAAGGTTTGCAGCCCCATCAGCAGGGCATTAACCCTCGGATGGCTCAACAGCGCTTCGTGGGCCTGAAGCTGGAAAGGTACAGGAGCCCCTTGTTGGTTTGCATGTGTCCCAGGACGTGGTTCAAGCTCTTCTGGAGCCCTGGCTAAGCACAAAACACAACATTTCCTTGCAAAGAAGTGGGCTATATCCTGGCCTGGAGCTGCAGCTGATGCAATAGCTCACACCTGATGCTCTGCTCACCTCTCTGTCAGCTGGTGAGCAGGCTCTTGGGGAGCTCCCCAGAGCTACCGCCCTGGGGACAGAGGGGTTAAGGGCACAGCAAAGCTTAATGAAGAAAATTAGCTAATTAAAACAGCTGGCTGGATTGACTTGGCCCAGCCATGCTGGATGACTTACTGCTTCATAATCAGCTTTCTAAGCAGGCACAAGTCCACTCGCAGGGAGGCTGGAGCAGGGAAGAACATCTCTGTGTTGGAATAAGGCTGATGAGTGATCGGCTTTTGTTGGTCGCTTGCCCCGCAGGGCTTGGTGATCCCAACCCCAGGCTGGGTGCTTGTTTTTAGCATGGACTTCGGACAGGTTGTTTGCAGGGATGCACCTTTCCTAGGAGCTGCTCTCCGCTGCCTGTGCAGGTAAAACGCTTTGCTTTCTGGTCTTTTCTCCAAGCTGCCTTGCTGGGGGAAGGCTCCCAGCTGATGTGATAAATTCCCTGGCTGGAGCCCCGCAGGAGAGGACGGGGGTGATGGCGTCTGGTCAGCCGTGCCATTTCTTGTCCTTTGATCTAGGAACTGGGCAGTGGTACAGAAAGGGCTTATCCTTCCCTGTTTCCTTGGAAAATCCACCTAGATAAAGCCTTTTTTGGCTTAGAAAGTACATGGTGGGAGGGGGGAATCAGATATGCGATTCGACATCCACGGATCTGTGTTTGCTTTTGGAAACGTCGGCTTTTCTCTGTGCATTACACCAATTTCTCCCCAACTGCAGTTTCACAGCTCCTTGCTAAGAGAGCTGAGCACGCTGCAGTCTGCTTCTCACTTCTTCTATTTCAGACCTTGGGTTGTTTGCACAAACAACAGGCTCTGACATGAAATTCTAGATGTCATTTAAATGGTCACGATGGGTCCTGACTTTGCCCTGCCGGTACCTGCTGTTGGGTCGGGCCAGGAGGAGAAGCAGTGAGGTTTTTAAGAGTTGTATCCAGGGATTTTGTTCAGGATGTGGGAACTTCACGAGGGGAATTGTGCTTTTAGTAGGAGAAGGGCTGTGTAGATAACGCAGTGGAAACGGGTTTGGCAACGTTGTGTAATAACCAGAGATCCTCTGGTGCACAGCTTTAGGGCTTAACTTTCATAAGCACCTGAAACCACCTCCCAGCCTATCTGAGTCAGTGGAGGCTAGCCCTTCTGAAAAAAACCAGCCTTTCTCCCACTGGCTCTAGTTCCTCGCTGTGTAGTGAAGTTCTGGTATAGCTGGGTAATGCTGCTTTTTCCTGAAATGAAATATTGAGTGTACCTCTGACTATTGGCAGCTGGTGTATGAGCTGGGCATTGCGTGTCCTGTCCAGCGACGTATTTAACTCTGGAGCATTTCCCGCAGCAGTGAGCGCCCTGCACGGCTGTCTGCTCCCAAGCCTCGGACTTGCCCCAGTCAAATCTCTCCTGGGGGAGCGGGGCCGGGGGCTCGCGGGCTGGATTAGCCACCCCGCGCCTGCTGCAGGACGCTGAGCTTCCTCTCTCCCTCTTATCTGCCCTGAGCATGCAAATTGCCCGGTCCTCAAGGCAGGGGCTCTTGCGTTTGTAGGCTGAGAAATAACAAGGGTTGAAACCAGCGCAGATCTGTGGCTTTTTTGAGAGCATCAGCAAACGCCAAAGCAGAGGCAGAGCTGCTCTCTGCAAAGGAAACCCAGAGAACTGAGTGCAAAAGGGCTTTATCGGGTCTGAGAAACATGAGATCATTGGCAGCTTGGGCGTGAAAGAGAACGCGAGGATGGGAACCGAGTTACTTCTCCATCGTCTTCAAGGTGCTCCTTTTAGCTTCAGCAGAGGCAGCCGGTATCTGTGGACCCCTCTGCACCCTGCAAGACTCCACGGGCATCCTGCAGCATCTTCGGGAGCTCTGTGAAGCGGTGACTTCCCGCGTGAGCGAGTGCCACCGCATCCCGGGACGCCGGGGGTGGCATCTCTGCCAGGAGCGTGGTGTTTACCTGGGTCGCAAAGCTGGGGCTGTGGGTTGCGATGGTGGTGTGAAGCTGCTCTGAACCCAGTGACAGCAGATTTCCTGCCATAAAACTTGTCAGGTTGATGACTAGCACCATCTAGGCCTCGTAGGCAAACTAGCACTCGTGCCCACTTTTGGGTAGAGCTTCTGTAGGGCGAGGGGGCGGTTGGCAGCCCCAGAGCCGGACCGTCCTGCTGCGCGTCCGCGCTGCTGCGCCACTTGGGCTGCTCGTGGCCGGCAACCCGGCTTTCTCATGGAGCGCTGCTGAAAGCGAGCAGGGGCTCGCCTTCCCCCCGTGACCCCCAAGGATGCCTTAGGAGCTGTGGTATAAGGCGCTAACGCTGGTAACCGAAGCCTTAGTGATCTGAGAAGGCGATAAACATTAACCTTCCTGAGAGCATCTCTCAAGAGAGAGTGATGAGTGGATTTTCCTTCTGAAACTTTAAAAACCCACAAACAACCCTTCCTTGATCGAAAGGCTTTTCCCTTGGGAGCGTATCCTCTCCCGAATGAGGCATGGAACCTCTCGTAGCTGTTCTGCTTATTTCACGACCTTCAGATTCCCCGTACTCTTGCAAAGCTTGGTCTCAGAGTTGGGAGCTGTATTAAAATAGCTCCTCCGAATCCCGGAACAAGGCCTCGTTAGGGTCTGATTACCTGTTGCATAGTTTTCTGGCTTTCCCAGTGCCTGTGCTTCCCTGCTCCCTCCCAGTGCTCTCTCAAGCCAACGACCACGTGATGGCAAAGTCAGAACCTTGCAGTAAGAGAAGTCATTGCTTCTAGAAATCTCCGCTTTTCTGACTGGGTTGACCTGTGTTTTCCTAGAACTGGCAGTTACGTATCATGTCGTGACTTTGTCCTTGCCTCAGAGCTTGCAAAATCTATTTCTAGGTGCCGCCGTCTGATTAACCTTCACCAGAAATCCCGACTGAAATGTATTCGTTTGACTTCCTTTTTCTGCTGCCTCTTTCTCTTTAAAATGCTTTTTGCATGTGAGCTGCTTTTAAAAAGGTATTTACATATGAGCTTTTTCCACTCTGCCTTGCTGCCTGCTTTATTTTATTACATCCCTTTGTCTGTCCTATATTTTTCCCCTTGTGATGTTGTCTAAGATAGGAACAAGCCCACGTTGGATTGCAAACCCACGGCAGGGAAAGCAGAACAAAGTGAGAGTTGCACAAAGTAGGAAATTTATTATCCCTCTAGAAAAGACGCAGTGATTGTTTGTCGGTGGAGTTCCCCCAGCCAATACAGCTGGAGCTGAAGCCCTTTAGGTCCCTTGGCTGCTTGGGCGGAGCAGAGTTGATTTTTTTTGTGTGCTGTTGCTCTTCCATGGCAGCCTGCACTGTCTTTTTGGGTGCAGCTCATGCATTGGTTCCTAACTGAGTGCTAAGGAAATAGGAAATTTTTGGGTGCGCTGGTAGATCTTGCTGATGGCAAGTGGAAACAAAGCCAGGGAAGAACCTGGAGTTGTGGTGGTGTGCTCAGAGATGGAGCTCTGCTATTTGCCTTGCAAAATGTGTTCGGACCCTACTTGAGCCTGGCACGTGTGCTGAAACACCGGGTTTGTGTGATTGCGTATCTTGTGAAATGTTCCTTTCCGGCGCTGTATCATTCTCCCACTTAGCAAGTAAGTGATGCTCGGTGCCAAAGGAGGGAAAGATACTCAAAGAAACGGCATGGCGTGTGCCAGTCCCATCGGTTGTTCATCACCGCGAAGGCTGCAGGAGCTCTCGGAGCGACCAGCTGGTTTCGGGAGCGCTCCCTGAGCGAGATGTGCGATCCCAGGTGCTGGTCCTTTCCCAAAGAAATGGATTTAGCTCTGTTGGAGGTGCACACATGCAGATGTTGGCAAACCTCCCGCCTGTGACTTTGCAGGAAGAGTCTGAGAGAGCACAGGGCTTTTCTTTGTTTTCTTTGTTTTTTGATTCGGTGTGGGAGAAGGAGTCCAAGCTCTAAAGAGAGCAAGAGGTTAGGATGGAGCACAGCAGAGAAGAGGCACGGGCGCAGGGAAATGCCTGACCGAAGGCTCGTGGTGTTTGTTAGCAAGTTGGCTCACCCGTGGAGTTGTACTTGAGTCACCTGCAGCACCGAAGACCAGGTGGAGGTGAGGAGGCTACGGCTGGGTGCCGTGGGAAGGGGCCTCCTGAGCTCCAGACCTTTGTTCCTGGGTCAGTGCTTCCTGGCTTGGGCATTCCCAAGGGAAAAGCGGTGCCGATAACGTGAAGTGCTCTGTGGAAATAATGACCGATGCTTTCCACAGGAAAAAGAAAAGAAAAACAGCACATGTTTTCATTTGAAAGGGGCTTTAATTATTTTGAAAGCTGAAGAAATTGCCTCTGGACTTTTGTGGGGGATTTTCTTGTCCTTTTTCCTTACCTTTTTCTTTTCTTCCCCTCCCTGCCCAGTCTCTCTCACATTTTTAATAATTGAAAGTGGTGGTGGGAAAAATGGAAACCATTCTCATAACCACTGCATTTTAAAATAAAATTAACTCCTGTAAATAAATAAAGAATGGTCAGCTTGGTTGAAAACTTCCCCTCTCCCCATGAGAGAAAGCACACTTTAGGGGAAAACCCTGTACTTCTTCCCTGTCGTTAAAAGACATCTCGATTCCCTAAATTTTCTTACTTTCCCTGCTTTCATCTCCCTTCTGATCCCCTGTGACTGTGCAGTAAGTGCTGATAAAGGGTTATTTAAAGGTATTGCGAAATACAGCGCTGTGCTCCCTGTCTTGCTCCCGAGTTTCCAAACCTCCCTTGACTTCATTTGGTTATCGGTTATCAGCTGGCTTGAGATGGCACCAGCTGAAGATGACCTGGTAACGATATGGAATTTGCCTTCATAGGAACAGCATTAATTGCAGCTGGAGCTGCTCAGGCTTAACTGGGATCTGAGCTACAGCTTGTGCGTTTGGGGATGATGGTACTTCCCAACAGAAATGCACCCGGCGGTGCCGTGCCTCGGCTGGTGCCCACGCACCGAGCAGGACCCGGGTTTGTGAGGAGGCAGCTGGGTGAAACGTGCCGAGGCTTTGTGCTAACGCAGCTAACCTTTTACCGGCATGTGTCTAGGAAACGGGACGCGGCGTGTTTTGGCATGTGCAGCGTTTGACGGTGAAGTGCTGCTTCAGTTTTTTTTTCCTCTCTGCCAATGGGTGGGAATCGGATGGCGAGGCACCGAGGGCTGTTTGCTCATCGGAGGGGAGAGCGCTGCCTTCTCGGTGCTTCACCTTCTGCTCCTGATGCCTGATCCAATGGAAAGTAACTCGGTGCTCAAACTGGTATGGAGGGTGCTTTTCTAGTGGGTACCTCAGGACTGAGACTGCTCATCTGCAGGCCAAGGCAGCGCACCTGGGCGATAACCAGTACCTGGCGGTGGCGGAGCGGTTTGCTGGGGACTTGAGTGTGAGTTTAACGAGCTTCAGTGTCATTAAGGCTCCTGCCGGGTCTGCAGCCTCCTGCAGCGAGCTCGGCATCGCCTCTGCCTTCCGCTCGCCCTGGGCAGCGCGAAGGCGGTGTGCCTTTGCCACCGGCGTGCCTTTGCCACCGGCGCGCTGGGATGGGGCGAGCCGTGGAAGAGATCTGGGAACAGGGAACATCCCCAAAGCCCCGGCCGAACCCCGCGGCCTCCTGCCGGGAATGATCCAGGTGGGTTCCTTCAGCCGGCTGCCCTGGTGCCGCCGTGTTCCCCGGGGAGGACACGAGCGGGTGGCACAGCCTTTCTCCTGGGTAGAAATATTTTTACGTGTGAGCTTCTTGGTGTAGGTAAAAGCAAGGAGCTCTGCTTATGGGAGTGCGAAGAGCGGCCGCCTCGGGGTGTCCCCTCTCCTTCACCTCCCTTTGCCCGATAACCTCCCCCGTTTTGCAGGATTTCTCTTTTTATTTACACTTTTAAAAATTTAAAAAATAGTTTTTAATTTTTTTTTTTTTAAGCATTTTAATCTTCTGCATCTCGCTCCAGCCTCAGCCCCTTCCCTTCTTTTCCCTGCGGGTGCGCAGCCCAGCGCGGGGCGGGTTCCGTGTTATTCGTGACAGGCGAGGCAAACGCCTCGCAGGGAGCGGCCCACGCCGCGGGCTCCCGGCAGGAGGCCGGGGCCGCCTGCACCGGGCCGCGGGGGCCAGCGGCGGCCGGGCCGGGCCGGGCCGCGGGCACATGGCTGCGAGCGGCCCGGGCGGGCGCTAGGCCCCCGCGGACTACACTCCCCAGCGGGCTTTGCGAGCGGTGGGCGGGGCAGCGCCGTCCCATTGGTCGGCGGCGCCCCCGATCAGCGCGGGGATTGGCCGCCGCGGGCGGGCGCCCCGCGTCCCTGCGGGGCCGTGGGCGGAAGTGTGGGGTACGGCGGCCGCGGAGGCTCGGCGGCGGAGGGACGGGCGCTCTGCGTCCCGCCATGTAACGCGCCGCCGCTCCGCTGCCCTTCGCTGCTCGCCTGGCTCCTCCCGCCCGGGATGGGGGCCCGGCGCCCGGCGGGCGCCCGGCCATGAAGGGCGGCGGGGGAAGCCGCTCCCAGCACCTGCCCGCCGCGAGGGGACCGCGACGCCCGGGGACCGGCGGGGCTCCTCCTCGGTGAGTGGGGGCGGCCCGGCCCGGCACGGCCCGCCCGCGGCGGCCGGGCACAGCGGGGCGGCTTCCGGGCCGGGAGCGAACGGGCTCCGTCCTGCGCGGGGGAGGGAACGGCGGGGGCGGAGGAGGCCCGGGGCGGGCGGGGGCCGCGGCCGGGGCCGGCGGTCTGCGAGGGGATGGGAGAGGCGGGGGCTGGCGCCGCCGGGAAGTCGCCGCCTCGGGGGGCTCCTCTCGGCGGAGGGGCCGGGACGGGGCTGCGGGGGCCTCCCCCCCCCCGTGCTGCTGCGTGGGGCCGGGGGGTGCCCGTGCGGGCGGGGGTCGGGGTGCGAGCGGAGCTGGGGCCCCGTCGGGAAGCCGGGAATCGAAAGCGACGGCTTCGAAAGGCGGCAGCCGCCTCGGGACTTTGATCTGCGGGTGCCCGGGGCCCTTCCCCGCCGCTGCTCCGCTCCAGAGCCGCTCCTGGCGGCGGCGGCAGCCTCCCCCGAGCCCCTCGCCTCTGCCGGGCCCGGGTCTGAGCTCGGTGCCGAGGGGCTCGCCCCTCTCCGCTGGCTCAGAGACCGGGAGCGAGTGCTTGTTTTGGGTTTTAGTTGGTTTTTTTTTTCTTCCTGACTCTTCTACTACTTTTTTTTTTTTTTTTAATACTTATGCACTCATCTCTCTGTGAAATGGGTGGATGCCTACCCACATCAATAAGTGAGTCCACGGAGAAAGTATGCAAATACATGCTGTTACACTTTTATTATTTTGTATGCATATATACATACGTGCGCACGCATAGATAGGCGTACGTGTGTATTACTTCCACAATACTCACCTTATTTTCGCAGACAAACTTCTAACAATCTCTGTGGTTCTGCTGCCCGTGTGTGGGGGAATCCAGAGTTCTGGCTTCAGCGGTGTCGCTTTTAAGTAGCAGCTCCTGAGAAATCCAGGAATCGCTTTGTAGGCGAGTGCTCCCTTCAGTGGGTGCAGAATCTAGTCATTAGCATTTCTTTATCTTCATCATATTCAGAACAAACACGATCCCTGCACCAGGCACAGCCTGCCTGACAAAGCTGCGTGTTCGTGATTTTTGTCGGCCTGTTTATTTTTAGGGTTTTAGCGCCTGTTTGTAGAGAATAGTTGTTCCATCGTCATAGCAACCAGGCTGAGTGTATTATAAACATTATTAAAGGAAACCTTTTCCATCTTAAATGAGACTTCCTTTTCATAATAAAGTTAGGATCAACATAAACCATTTAACCTTTTGTTCGGGGTTTACTCTGCAGCGTGATGCGGAGACCCAACCCCTTACTCTTAAACAGGGATGCTTTTACTTTCAGCAGGCACATTGTGCCTGTTGAAGCTGATTTAATCCGCTGTTGGTAAACATTCCCCTCGGCCCATTGTGGTGGCAGAGAAGGAGGAAGCAAGTGTAATCTACTTAAAGAGGAGCTTCCACAGAAATAAGTATTGTTACAGCTTACTCGGAAACAATCACATCAGCATCCGAAACAAACCAAGTAACTGATCAAAGGCGTTTTGTTTTTGAAGTTTACCGTCCTCTCTATTTGTCCTAAACCTTCCTATGTTCTCGTTGGTCTCTTATCCTATAAAAGGAGAGGTAGAAAAGGGAGACTCTTCATCAAAGTACGGTAGAGCAGGGAAATGAGGTCTGCTGTCCGTAAAAGTAGCTGCGCCGGGGTGTCAGTCATCCTTAGCCAGGGATGGAGGATCGGAATGATGGCAGCGACTGCAGCAAGTACAGGGACTGGGCTTTGAAGTCCCCCTTTTTGGCCATGTTCAAACAGGTTAAAACATTTTTAAGTGTCAGGGCGTGCTGGTCAAAGCCATAGTAAATAACAAAGCGGGCACCATTGTCTCTGTATCAAGAGTTAAAAAACCCAAAAATCAGTTTGGCTCATCAACTTCTACCAACTTGACTCTTCAGCTGTGAGTATGATGGGAATCCTGACGCCACTGTTCTCCCTTGGGGCTTGTCCTCTGTTGCTTTTTTGCTAGTACAGAAGGGTTGTCTCGGGCATCTGAAAGGTGGAGAATACTAGAAAATATTTACTTAGAAAAGGAAATAATCCTTTCTCGGATAGGCCTTAAGAAGCTGAAGCAAATTGTTCCTAGAACCCCAAGTATTTGCTAACACCTTAATTTCATGTAAAGTAACTTAATTTTTGAGCCAAGGACCCAAAATTGATTGCAGCATCTGTTTTAAGTAAATACAACTGTCAAACCTGGAGTGGGATTAGGCAGTTAGAACTCTGGAGCGGCTCTTATCATGAGGACATCCTCCAGCGTTTCCTTCCAAGGAGCTTCCTGCCCTGGTAACCACGGCTTCTCCTTCAGAGCAAGCTGATTTTCCTGACTGGTTTGGAAACAACGGTGCAGTGAATGCCAGAGCCAAGGGGAAGACAAGAATTTCTGGGAGTCTAGGGTGTTTTTTTTCTTATTCTTACCCGATTTTAGTATTTATTAGAGAAGGTATAATTTGATTACTACTTGGAAAGCTGCCAGGGTTTGGAATTTTTTTAACAATGGTGTTGCAGATGTAGAAGTCTGCATCTCTAGTTTAATTTCTTGTAAATAATAGCCTTATTTTACACATGTAACAGGCTTTTAACTGGCAATTCACCTGTCTTTGGGATGTAAGCTAACAAAACGAGTGATAGTGACAGGAGTAGTTAAAGTGCTTTTACAATGCTCTCTGTGTTCTGGAAAAGGACTAAATACCCTTACCTGCTTCCCGCCCCATCAGAGTACGTCCATAGCTAGATACTAGCACCCTAAAGAGGCTGGGTTTTGGACAGTAGGTTTCATACGTCTTGGGCAGCAGGCTCTTTCTAAAATGAATCAAAATTGATAAAATCCTAAAAGTACTATTTCAGGTGAATCACAGTCTCGGGAGCTTGAAAATGTTTTATGAAAGGTTTATTAGTAATGGGATATTTTAAGTGCTGTGCTAATGAAATTGTTGCTTGGTTATGTGTTGATAACCACTTAATTAGATACTTCATCAGCAATGTTACAGCTCTTTGTTCCTTTACTAAAATGAAAGGAATAGGGCAGCCATTTAGTTAGTTAGTTAGTTGGCTGGACAAAGACACTGCAAACCTGATCTCACTTCGAAGTTAACCCTGTTTTGAACAAGAAGTTGGGCCTGTGACCTCCAAAAATCTCCTTCAACCAAAGTTATTCTGTTGTTTATTTTCCTGGAACAACTATCTAAGGCCTTGTGTCCACAGGAGTATTGCACAACGTTGCAGGAGTTATTGTCTACAAATTCCCGCTGTTCACACACCGTGGCCATCTTAAACCATTCAGAAACCATGGGAATAGTTTTGCACAGTAAAGTCTTAACAGTTCAGTTTTGCTGAACTGTATACGCAGCAAGTCCGGCTTTCCTGGAATTGTGGAAGGAAAATTTGAAGAAAATCGTGTAAGAAAAATTCAGATTTGCTCACCTGCTGGCCCACTGAACATTTGACTTGCATCGTTAAGTGTGAGGTGCCCAAGACCATCTCTAAGTTACTGTTGCTGCCTTTTTTTGTTTCTTTTTTTTTTTAACGAAGTGTTTGTGATCTGGGAAGAGATTTCCGTGTCACCCTGTGTGTTTACCTCTGCTCTGTGCTGCTTCCAGAGTCATCTTTTGAGACGTCACTTCTGTGTAAGTACCTGGCCAGCTGTAACTTGCCATTTAAATACGTGGTAGTGATGATTTTGTCCTCGCTGCGTAGCGCCTGTGTGACATCCTTTCTTTCCTTTGCACCGCCCTTCGTTTCTGCGTGCGTTCTGACGAGGCCGTAGACCTGACTGCTTTATTCGGTCCATCTGGAGAAGTCATCAGGCTGCAGATGCTTACAAGAGGCTGTTGGAACAAACGGAGGTGAAAGATTACTTGAGCTGTTCTTGGTGTTGAGTCAAAGCACAGGAAATCTGCCAGAAGACCTCGAAGATGGGGGGTTAGGGCAGACCCCCGGTCCTGCCGCTGCTGCCTTCGCAGGGCCCGGCTGGCTCCTGTCTCGCTGGGGCATCGCGAGGTGTCCCTCTCCTTTTTGAGCACAAAGGGATGAACGCTCGAGTTTGTTTTGCAATCGTTAAGTATAGCTGCTGGCCACGGGAGAGATTACCATATGCCACTTCCTAAACCCTTCCTCCTGCCTGCTGTGCCACCCAGTGATTGCGCACGCTCCTTCCACAGCAGATGCAAAGCCTTGAGGCTCTGTAATCAAATGGATTGCGTGGAGCACGTTGTGGCGCAGGTGCACGAGGAGAAGTCACCGGAAAAGATAGGTATCTCGTGTCCTGGCTTTTTTGTAAACTCGAGGCTTTGTAAAGTCAAGGCCTCAAACAAAGCTACAGCAACCTCAAACGAAGCTGCAGCAACACGAGAAAGCTCAAGTTTGCAGCGCTTGTATTTAGAGTACTGCAGCCAAATTCTGTCAGCTACTCAGTATACTTCAAGGGTCATCCGTAGGCGTCAGAGAAGATCTCAAGACAATAATAGTGCTCTATTTTAGCATACTCATTACAAAGTATAACTGCCCTCTGCCTCTAGCAACTATTTTTTCCTCGTACTCAAATGGTGCAGAAGTAGAAAGGCCGTCGTCATAAGCAGCAGTGTTGCCTCTCTGCCTAATTCCCTCATTGTCTTTTTGAATGAGACCTTTTTCTTTCTCCATGGACTCTTACAAGGAAAATAACCTTCAGCAAAAAGATGGTTTGCAGTGGTGTGCTTGTAATTATTGGTGTATTCATCTTGAAGAAAAAGCAATCAATCTGCTAGGCTTTTTGTGCTGACGGGGAGCTGTGCTAGGAGATTGATGCCTTTTCACGACGCAGTTTTGAAAGAAGTTGAAATGCTATTTACAAATCATGAGAGCAGTAACATCTCACCATTGTTAGTGTAGAGTAGGAGCGGGACAGCGGGTTCCTGTCCTCGTCCCGATTTCTTTAGTTTCTCTCCCTAATGGGCCTGCGACATCTCTGGCGAGTGTGGGTTTTGCTGTATGTCTGAATAAAAAGGACAAGAGGATCTGCTGAATTCCTTCCAGTGTCGGTGCAGGAGGGGGACACTTTTGAGTACGTGGCCCTGAAATCGTCTGTGGCGTGGACGGGAGCCTCTGTAACAGCTGGTCCCCCCGTGCCAGCTGCTGCACAGCAGCCGAAGATGCTCTGCGAACGCCTGAACCGCTGCGCAGGCCCTGGGGTTGCAAGGGAAAGGCTTGGGAAAGGCGTCAGCCGCCTTCTGCCCCAGGTGCTGAAGAAGGAAGAACCTTTTTAACATGTTAGTTGGTTCTTCTTAAAGAAAGAGAAGGGCTCATCTCGCCTGTACTGGTTTTAATTTTACATCTTGTGTGATGTTTTTATATTCTGCTTTTTCGTGAAGAAGCAGCGGTTCTTTGATGTATTCTTATGCCGTTTCAAAGCAACTTTAATAAAAAAGTTAAATGAGATGTCTTGATTCATAATACAACGTTGTCTTCCGTATACATATTATCCTTTCCCAGTTACAGCTTACTCCTGGACTCTGAAGGGGCAAGATCTACCTGTGATCCCATTGCTTTGACTGATTCGGAGGGTTATTTTCTGGCCTTCTCTTTGTCTGTATATAATCTTCAGGAAAACTCTGTACTCCCAGGTCCGCTGAGGTATCCCTCTGTTGTTTCCTGTAGATGCACACAATAAACATTTAATAAAGAGGGAGGTTCATTCTCTCATATGCAATATAACCTATCCGTTAACAATTCCAAGGCGCTCTCTGCTCCTCTTCTGTGACAGCCAAGGAATAAATAAAACTCCTCCACCCTGTTGTTAATGTCTTTAACATAAGACTTTTTAAAGTAGAAGGTGCTGAGGCTACGCAGTGCATCCTCCATATGATGGACGGAATCATGACAACCCTAAAGCCTGTAAATGCCGGAAACATCAGTACTAACGTGATCAATCTAACGCTCCAGTAGAGTCTGTAACTCTGCCCCTGGGAGAAGGATCCTTCCAGCTGGAAAGCTGCACTATTTGGGATTTAGGCAGCATGAACTCTTTTTTATTTTGGTAAATGCTCCTCAGAACGACATAGCTCATCACTGGGAAAGGTGATTTTTTTTTTTTTTTTTTTTAAATCGTGTTTCTTCCATCATTTCGGTCACTCCCTGTGTGCTCTGTATTGCTGAACTTTGTGCTGTCAGAGTGCCGGTCTGTCAGTGTTGTGTGTCTCCAGCTTGATTCAAACCCAGCCCTGACCTAGGAGTGTGGTAGAGGTTGGTGGGCTGGGAGATAATGGCAAGGTACTTCTTACTAAAGGGAAGCGGCCCAGTGAAATAATAGCATGTAAATTCTGGGATGAAATCTGCATGGATTTTTAGGGGGAGAAAAAAAAGCCTTTGCCGCTCTGAAATTCTGCTGCTAATCTAATTTCTACGTGATTGCCTCCCATTGCATCAGTCAGCGCTATTTGGTGCAGTGCTGCTTATGGGTTTTGAAAGTGCTGTAGATAAATGTAGCGTGGGAATAATCACTCAACTTCATTTTCCTGCTCTTTCTCTGTTAACACATATCACTAGTATTGACAGCTCTGCAGAATGGTAGAATCAAGTCCTTATGTCTACACAACACCCCATGCATGTGCATCATCCTGACAGGATAATGAGGCTCCGCTCGCGATGCTCCGCAGCGCGCACGTCCTCTGCGTTGCCAGTAGGCAGATATGAAATGTTATTGGCAAATGTGAATACAAGTTGGAGGAGAAGTCCTGGAAGAGTTTTAATGTGGTTGCCTGGCCTGGAGTTCCCGTACGGTTCAGCTGGCATGCCAGGGTGCAATGTGGGAAGAGTCTCAAAGCGCAGTGTTCAGCAGCTGATATTTTCTTAGAGTACCAAGCAATTAATTTGGGCAAGCATGGAGTTGTGTGCATACAGTAATTAACAAGGAAAGCACCTTAGGCCAGTGTAACAAGGTGGTGTGGGTGTCCTTCATTTTGAGATTGTTCCTTGTAATTGCAGCAATTTAACTGACTTGATCAATGTAGCATCCCTGTGTAGTCATGTAAGCGTGCCATTAGGCAGGTATTCTTAAAAATAGGTTAAATGCAGTGGGCTGTGCCCAAAAAAGTACCTGCCCAAGGGCACCTTATTTCAGTAAGAATGTGTAGTCCTGTGTAAACTGTCAGCAGTAATCCTTTTACAGGGCTGACTAAATTCTGAAGCTCTGACATGTAGACTGTTCTCTTCCTTATATAGGGCTGGATAAGTGCTGGGCAGTAATGAGATTGGAATAAAAGGCTTTGGTAACAAAGATGAACTGGCAGTCCCGGCCGAATCTTCAACTTATCCCTGCGTATACATGGACTTCAAACAATACGGGCGTGAGTCCTGCCTGCTGAAGTTGCACTTGATGCCTCTGGTTTGGAGCTTCTGCTTGTGGATAGCACTTAGTCGCTCAGGCTGCAGATTCACCCAGATGGAAACCCCTCTACTCTTTGGGTTTGCCTTTATTGTGGTTTAACTGTGTGGAGGGGAAAAAATCCAGCAGTTCACACATCAAAACATTTTTAGTGTAATTCATCATGATGGTTCTTATTCCAGAGTGGCTGGGTTTGTTTTTATTTCATTGGAAGAAGTTTAAGCTGCATTAATAGAAGCCATTCTGTTCTGGAATAAGAGAATCTGTATGGGATACTGAATTAATATAATTTTATCTGGTTTAATTCACAGCGTGTCTTATACTTGCCTTGTGCAGACAGGATTATTAGTGTTCTGCCTAAAAATCTCTGTGGAAGTACTGTTTCACGTGGTCAGATACGGCCAAGGCAAAACGTCACCTCTTCTGCCTTGTATGTCCTTGATGAATTTATACATCGACAGCTTCAGTGCTAGAAAACCGCGCTGGAAGTGCGTGAATTAACTGGCAGATACTAGTCCTAGAAAGTCTCAGGATAAGTGACTGATATAGGTAAGACATGGCAGGAGTCAAGAGAGAAGCAAAGGCAGCGTTTGAAATCGTTTTACTTATGTTCTTGTTTATTCTCTTAGAAAAGACAGGGATGAAATTTGGAAAAGAAAGGAGTTTTGAAAGAGGCTGGGGGTTGATTGAGCAGGCTGCTTACAAAGAGGCAGTAAAAATGTGAACTGAAGGAAAATTGCCTTGTTGGGCACTGTGGCATCTTCAGGTAACTCAAGCAGTTACTTGATCTGCTCTCTGTTTTCTTAAAGATACCGCGGTTGGAGGTGGGTGCAGGTAAGGAAAGGAGGCGGCGAGTGGGTGGTTTGATTTTTACCTGGGTGCACCTGAGCTGTTTCTCATCAAGCAGTACAAGTCAGAGTGGGTGAACATGGAACAACTTCGAAACATTTTTTTTGGATAGTGACTCATTGCAACTTACCCAAAGTGACCTGATTTAGTTAAATGAGGCTAAATATAACCCATGTGAAAAGTACTGACATGTGGGAGGAGACGACAGCAGTTGGCTCTCAGCCTCTCTGTTCTGCAGGGAACATCTTTCATGACTGGTGACTAATAATTTTTACTCTTGCTGGCTTTGGAAATAACATCCCTGCTCCATTACCCCCTTCTAGGGAGACGAAGAAAATGCGCTGTTGCTAATCTGTTGCCTCTTATCTGCCTTTCTGCATTTCAGCTTACTGCTATGGACAGTGCTATCACTCTGTGGCAGTTCCTCCTCCAACTCCTCCAAGAGCCTCAGAACAAGAATATCATCTGTTGGACCTCCAACGACGGGGAGTTCAAACTGCTGCAGGCAGAGGAGGTGGCCAGACTCTGGGGAATCCGCAAGAACAAGCCCAGTATGAACTATGATAAACTCAGCCGTGCTCTCAGATACTATTATGTGAAGGTAACAAAGTCCGTAAATCCACCTCAAATCCTTATCCATCTTACCAGCTTCTGCCTAATGAGCTTTGTTTCCTTTTTCATTCTCTTCAAGGGGATAGGTGTCACTTCTGTCTCCCAGACTTAAGTAAGGTGTACTAGTTTATGTTTAGAGGGCTTTTTTCTTTTGTTTATCATTGTGCTGCATTTCCTCCTCAGTGGTTATTTTATAAGGTTCTGGATAGCTTTGTGCAAAATGTTATCTTCTTTGATTTATGTCTTTGCTAATACGAATTTGTCATTGAATACTAATCCCCCTTCCAAAAATATGCGCGCCAGCAGGGGTTAAAATCCTCAACACTCCAGTTTAAGCAACAAAGTGATTGTGATGATTGAGATGGTGAATATTGCACCACCTTGGGACCTTTTCTGCATTTTTCTCTACGAAGGGGCTATCAAAATAAGGATTTTCATGAAGCAGCCCAAAATATTTTTCTTTTTCTCCTTGTATTCAGAATTGCACCTCTAATGTGGTCAGTGAGTTTAGTCCAGCAGAGTAAGATGCTTCTCTTGTTTAGCTAATGTCTTCTAACGATTTGCAAGAGTCTTTCATTAGCGCACGGGTAGTGTCAAAAAGCTGAACCAGAGCCACAGTGTGGGAGTCTTACCTTCGTTTCAAGAAGCCATTTATCCCACACTGTTATTGTGTGAGTGTATGAGAGAAAAAATAAAACACAGTTTCTGAGGAACCTGTCAGTGGTGGTAAGTTGCTTGGGGTTTATTTTTGCGTAGCACAAATCTGGCTTTGTACTGAGAGGTCTCAGCAATAATAATTGTGCGATAAATAAGAATCTTCTTAGGTCCAAACTGTGTGTGGCATTTCACTTAGGAGCAAAACAAGTTCGACGTATGCAATTTTGTGGTGTTGAAATAGCTGATTAGCCTACGTTCTGCTGACTCGTTCAGCTACTTACTTTCTTTTATAATCATCTTATTAAGAATAAAGGTGGTTTGATTTGAAGTATTAGCTCTCAATTCTGCAAACCTGTAAGCTTTAATTCTGCAGGTTCTCCTGCTAGATTACACTTACCGTACCCAGGTCAGTGATCTTTGAGGGGGGCAGCGGGTATGTTTTTGTTTCTTAGCTGATGTTTTAAAATATGTTCAACAGAATTGCTTGGCAATTCTAAGGCTGTTGTTAGTGTATTTAATGTCAGGTTAAGCTCACCTGTTTTAGCGTTTTGTCTGCGAGCTCTGGAAATGATATTTTGGGAGCATAGCTGAATTGCAAGAATGCAGTGTGTTTTTAAAAAAGAAACAATTTTTGATGAAAGATTACAGACTATCTTAATTCCTTAGTCTATTTTAGGCAGTGTTTGTAGGAAGAAAATTAATCTGAAGAAGGCCTAAATATATATATATATCTTTTTACCCACAGAATATCATTAAAAAAGTGAATGGTAAGAAGTTTGTGTACAAGTTTGTTTCTTATCCGGAGATTTTAAATATGGATCCACTTGTCGTGGGCCGTATAGAAGGAGACCCTGAAATGACTGGTTTTACGGAAGTTAGCAGCGCTCCAAAGGATGTGGAAAACTGTGGGAAGGAGAAGTCTCAGTCGTGTGCTAAGTCCTCCAGCCGCAATGACTATATCCACTCAGGCTTGTACTCCTCTTTTACTCTGAACTCCCTGAACTCTTCCAGCGTAAAACTCTTCAGGTCCATCAAGATTGAGAATCCAGCCGAGAAACTGACCGAGAAGAAACCTGCTCAGGATCCAACACCCTCTGTCATCAAGTTTGTAACCATGCCCTCCAAAAAGCCTTCATCTGTCCCCCTGGTCTCTACCCCTTCAGCGGTCCCTGCCACTTCCACTGCTTCTGCCACTTCAACCGCGTCCTCTCTTCCCATGGGATCGGAAGAAACTCTCCAGACCTTGGAGACGCTTGTTCTGCCCAAGTTAACTGTCCCTGAAGCTCCAGCACCTTTGCCAAACTTAACCACCAGCTTCACCCCAACTCCACCCATATCCTCAGTTTCTCCCACTCTGCAAGTTCCTTCCACGCCCCCGTCGCCGCCGCTGAGCTCTAATCCTGACCTGGACATTGACACGGACATAGAGTCCGTGGCTTCTCAGCAGCTGGAGCAGGCTCAGAGCCTTCAGCATCAATCCCCAGAGCCCAAAGAGCAGGATTCATCTGTGCTGGAGAAGGAGTTTGCCAATCACCTCTCCAGATCTAAAAAACCCAAAGGGCTGGAGTTGGCTCCTACTCTCGTCATTACAGGCAGCGATCCAAGTCCACTGGGGATTCTGAGTCCTTCTCTCCCAACTGCTTCTCTTACTCCAGCACTTTTCTCTCAGGTAACCTAATTCCCTTCCTTTTGTTTTTTGTTTTGTTTTTAGTAACAATAGTGGTTATGTTATATTTTAAAACAGTAAGGGAAGGCAAGTGGAAAATGAAGAGTTAGTAGATTGTATTTGGAGTTCTGAAACTCGGGATGTCACTCCCATTTTTTGTATAAAACAGAAACTTTATTCATAATCGGTACGAGCTTCCACCCCAAAGTGTGCCCAAGTGGTATGTCAGCTGTACCTGCCTGTGCGGCGTCAGCGTGTGCAGGCAAAACCCGAACCAGCACCAGCAGGTTGCTTTGTAAATCTTGCCAGGGTGATATTGAATTATTTCAAAAAGCCTAAACCCTGCCCTTATCCTTCAGGCTGATTCTGAAAATGCTTTAAAAATAGAGACCCACGGAGGTGTCTGTTGAGCAGCTTGCTTTTGCTTCGTTTAGTAGCCATTTACTTAAGACCAGAGTATTGTGACTTAACAGCAATAAGAACTGCTGCTTAATTTGGTTGTTATCTTTGTGTGGGAGAGGAAAGCTTTTATGCCTCATGGAAAATTTGGAAGAGAACTGAATCCAACCAGGCTGTTAAATTATTCTGTAGATATTTAATCTCTTTCCCATAATAAATTGGAATTAGAGTGAAACTGTAAGGAAACTGCTGATTGAAAACTGCAGTGGCTGAAGAAAGGAAAAAAATCAAGTGCAGCTGCTCTTTTGGCACCCTTTGAAGTGTTTGGCCAGTGAACCTGGAACATCCAGAATATTCAGGAGCTGGATGTAAATGCCTTTTGTTGTGGCTTACATTGTCAGTGTCGCCCAGACCGTGCGTGTGCCCACTGTCTGCTCTCTCTAAATTCGTGGACCGAGTTTTCCAAAGTCACTTGCAGGTGCTGTGCACTGAATTGCAGGAGGAGCCAATTTGCTGTAGGTTACAGCAGGATTTGGCAGCTGTTGGGAAAAGAGGGCCAATTGCTCAGCAAGGGGAGGGAGCGCCGGATGGCGGCTGCTGCTGCGGGGTTTGAAGGGGGAAGGAGGTGGGAGGGGGGAATGGGAGTTCCTGAAGTGTGGACCCAGCCCTCCGCAGCTGTAGGAGCTGAGATGATTGCGGCTGGATTTACACGCGCGATGTGTTACTCACAGCGCAGGCTTCGCGCAGCTGACTATCTTCTTGTGTTTTGCAGACTCCCATCTTGCTGACCCCAAGTCCCTTGCTCTCCAGCATTCACTTCTGGAGTACGCTAAGCCCAGTTGCTCCTCTCAGTCCTGCAAGGTTGCAAGGTGCTAATACGCTCTTTCAGGTAAGTTCCAGCGAGTTTAGCCAACCTCTCCCTTGGAGCCACGCTTGCCAGTACCTTCCTCAGAGACCTGCAGGGCTCAGTTAGCCCAAATACCTGATGTAGAAACAAAACAGCGATCTTTCTGTTTTCCCTCCCCTATGTTAGCTTTTGAGAGCGTTTAATTTTAGTGTTTACCCAGTTTTATTTAAGTATATTGTAAATGTTGGTATTTCAGAAATGTTTTAAATTAATAGCAGTCTGTGCTGTAGTTAGAGAGATATATATTTTTTTTAGGTCTATCCTTCCTGTAAAACTTGCCTCCCTGTAACTTTACTGGCCGAGATTTTCCTGGAAATTGAATTTTGCTACTCTATTGGTTGTTTTAATAGTTTGTTAACAGTCACTTCTGCTGAAAGACGTTAATTAAATCTCACCACTAGCGAGAAGGGAGACTGTGTGTGTGATGTCTGTGGTAATATGTAGCATAGTTCTTTATGATCTCTGTATTCTGCTGTCTTCTGTTGTTTGGGAATTCTCAGCTTCACTGTTTTTAATAAATATTTTTGTTTAACTAGTATACAAGAAAAAAAATCCCCTATATTTAAAAAAAAAAAAATCCTTTAGTTGTAATTGCTTATGCTCTTCCTTCACCTTCTGCTTTGGAACTGGAATAACCACATCTGTTGCCTGCGTCTGCTTATGCAAAGGGTAAAATTTAACTACTTGTCTTTTGGGTTTATATCTGTCATCTCCATGGAGATGAAGGAAGTAGCTTATATGTACCGTGAGGACAGGGAATAAACAAGTAGGTCTGAAAATGCATTGGGCATTTTTCTCTATAAATAGCTGATAATTAACTGAGGAACAATTTAGACCCTGGTTTCCCAACAACCTGTTTTAAAGTCACTTATTAGTTTAGGACATAGGCGGAGCTTAGTGCAGAGGTTACTGGGTCCTCCTGGCGGCACTGGTTACGATAGCTGGATTGGTGCAGTCCGTGATGCGTTGGCATTTGAAAAGTAAATTACTTGGGGGAAGCCAAGAAGATTCTGTGAAAGTTTGGGGTGGTTTTTTTCATTGTTGTATTTTGGTTTTTTTTTTTCCTGGGGGAGCTTCTATATGCACAGGTATGAGAGGAACAGTAAATGAAAATGGCCTCTTCCCTAATAATTTTTGTTTTGTCTCTTAGTTTCCATCAGTGCTGAACAGTCACGGCCCATTTACTCTGTCTGGACTGGATGGACCCTCTACCCCTGGCCCATTTTCCCCTGATCTACAGAAGACATAGCACACGAACTCATGGAAAGGACATATTGGCAAGCAAGGGAAAGATATGACACTTATATTTAACCATGTTTTTTTAAATGAGCGATTTATAATTCCACAGAGATTATCAACAATCATAGTTTTTGCCATTCCCAAATAAAATGCCTTTTTTTGCAAAATTCCCTTTTTTGAAGACCCAGGTTGGGAATGTATATGCAAACGCCTTAATAGGAGCCGAAGCTCCGTCTCGTCTCTTCCCTCCTTGGTTTGGAAGACTTCACTATGGTTAAAGGCAGTTTTGGTTGGTGTTGCAGTAACTGAGTCTGCACTGATTGCAGTAAACGGTATCAGAGAAGTCTTTTCTCTGTGACTCTTGGAAAAACCCTCTATTCTTCTGCTTCCTGTGCTTGGCAAGAAGAAATCTAATCGTGATCGAAGCTGGCATTCCAGGAAATGCTTGGGAAAGGGGTGTGTGCATCGGCTTTGCCTTGGGGCCCGATAACTTCTGCAGCAACGAAACAGCCTGCGTCTTTTCTGCTGTAAAAACATCTTGTCTTTTTGCAGGGAGAAATTGTCAAGGAATATTCAGTGATTGCGTTACTGAGACACGGACAATTTTTGAATGGCATTTTATAGCGGCAGTCCAGCCCCTCGGAGAAGTGGTCTGGCTGGCTTCTGGATGCTTCCCTGCCCTCCCTTCGGTGAGGAGGCAAGGTCTGGAGACGAATGGTGGGATTAGTTCCTTTCAGTTCTCAGAAAGTTTGAATGCTGAAGTCCAAACATTTCTTGTGCCAGAGACCTGTTACAAAGCCTGTAATCTCACTGCTAGAAGATGAGCAGGACGGTGGATTTTACATGAGGTTTTGAGGGTGTGTCTGCATTTGGTGAGGTTGCTGCCTGATGCTAGAGTTTCAGACCCAAATGGTGGGTGAGAACACTAACGTCTGAGCATTAACGTTACTGCTCTTTTCCCACAGTTGAAGTGGAGAAGCTCCTCTTCTACCAGCTCTTATCTCAAGCTTTGCTTAGATCTATTGCTTTTTTTATTTGAGGAAGCACTCAGACCCCAAATAAGTTAGGCTCAGTGTGTACAGCTAGCTGAGAGGGGTACCACGGCGTATCAACCTTATTGTAAATTTGCGCTTGCGTTGCTTTTCTTGGTGGCCGTGTGTACGGGTTAATACAAGATTAGTTTCCAGAGCCATTTGAAACACTGATGAAATGAAATTTGTAGTTAGATTTTTACACCTCAGGAGGCCTTTTAAGAGAACCGAGGAAGGAAAGAGGAGAGGCTCTCCTCTCACAGCCCCTCAGAGACTGGATGTCTTGGTCCGCTGGTGCTGGGCGGTGTGCCCTTCCGCTTGGGCATCTGATGTCAGGCAGCAACTTCTGTTTGCTACTACGTACGTTGAGTTGGTGACGTAAGATAATCTCCATAAAATGCCCACTAGAAAACAGATGGAGACCATCTCTTTGGCATCCTCACTGGCTGTCTTCAAAGTTTTAATGAGCAGAGGAAGATTGTACCTTTACAGCACGAGGAGCTGACAGTGTACGCTGTATATATTGCACCCGTCTTACGGATAAGCGGTGAACTCGAGCTTTCCAGAGTTTTCCTTTTGCCACTTTTGCAGACTCTGAATTCACTTTAAAGCGTATGACAACACCCAAGACTTAATTTACTGCAGCGACGTTATCTTTCTGTATTCTAGCGTTGAAATATGTAAACCACCTAGTATGTTCCTGACATGACACCCGAGACCGGTGGGTGGAATGGAGTTGCTTTTTGGGCATCGTTCATCCAGAAAGTCCCCTGCCCGGAGGGAGAAAAGCATATGCCTGTCTTTAGGTGGGGATCGCAGGGAGTGAGCTCGCGTAGTGAACTGTCTTCCTGTTCGGTTACATCCGAGGCATGACACCGCTTCGCATTTTAGACATCGGCAGACGCAGGATAAAGTTCCTGTGCCAGCAGCTCTTAAAATGACAATGTGCAATATTGACCTTTTTTTTTTATTATTATTTTTAAATGCAGAAAGAAAGCTGCAGATCATAATTAAGAGCAGGCATCTGGAATTTTCTGGTTTGCATGATGGCTTGTGAGTCTGCTCTAGAAAATATATATAGCTATATATAAATAGCAGCACTTTTAACGGTTGTTTTAGCTTGGCCGATTTTATGCCCACCAAGTGTGTGGACTTGAGAGCAACATTGCAGACTAGGATTAGAATTTAAAAATAATTAATAAGCACTAAAGACTTGCAATTTAATTGCTTCCCTTTCCTTGTCCCCTATGGAGAAAAGCCAAGTTTATTTGTTTAAAAGTTGTGTATGTGCACACGTGCACTTAATTTTTTGTAAACTGTATCACTTTCAGCCTAGGTATGCAAGAGAACCAAACGCTAACACAGCTTGCCAGTTGTGCTTGGCCTAGTTTCATGCTCTTCTCCAGGTAGCTTCGTACGATTGCACTGCCATAGCTGGTTGATGAGACACACGTTCACCTTCGGCAACGCCTTCTTCAGAGAAAGTCGATACGCAAAAGCAGCCCGTATGTGTTGGTTTCAATCCGGTAATATCCAACGTCCTGACAGATAGCACTGAGGAGATGATTGCTTTTGCTTCTTAAGCACCTGCCTAGGAAAATAAAAGTCCCGTATAGGATTATAATCTCAGGAGGCAGTTGGGAAAGCAAGTTGAAAGGGGGGAGGAGGTGGGAGAGGAGAGGCTTGCTCACCTTTTCTCCATGACAACTTTCAGGTCACTTAAGGTAATATTATCTTGTATATATGCTGCCTCATTGAACAGACATTGACTCACAAGTATGTAACTGCCAGCTTTTTTGGATCACATTCCTGACGGAGCACAGTGTCGCTGTGACTTCTTGGAGCTTGGTTATGTGAATTGCTGGTACTTTTACTAACTCACTTCAGGAGCAGTTTGCAGCTTGTCGCAACTCGTTTTTAACTTAGTGTAGGGAAGGTGGGGGTTAATATAGGCTCTCTTTTAATTATCATGTTAGCAGTCTGTAATATGGGTATAGTACCGTGTTGGTTTAAAAAAATAATAATGCAGCATTACCGAAACGTTTTATGACATTACAATTCGTGTTGCTGAAGTAGCCATGGTATTGTTGAATGCTTGGTAATATTTGCATCGGTTAATTCATAGATGGTGGTAGAATTAGACTGGATGAGCATGGAAGCTGAACATCTGTCCTGCTTCTGGAAATCTCTTTCACGTGTCGCTGCTGCTGTATAATAGTACTGCAGAGTTGAAAAGCTTGCACTGCTGTTGCTGTGTGTGCTACGTCTGGCTTTTTTTGAGACCCTGAACTGTCAGGATGCCACTAGCAACACGTGCTGCTAGCAGAAGCAATCCATGGAAAGCAGAAACGTGTTAATAATACCCTGCGGTTATAGAACCATACTTGTTCTGTCTTACCTGTTTTCAGAGAATGTGATCCTAGTAATGAGGGTGATGGAGGAAAGTGTTTATTTTTTTTTCTTAACAGCAGCTTAAGTCTAGATCCTTGTTTCAGGACTCGGTCTTCAGCAGTGACGGCTGAATGTAATTCCTATGCACTGTCTTTGGCACATTCAAGTTGCATTTTGCAATAGGTCAGGAAGTGATAAAATTCCTTGAATTTTGAGAATTCCTTGTTTTAACTTACAGCATCCTAAGACTTCAGTATCCATGCAATCTTTGGTATAATGGAGCATGCATTATAATACGAAAGGCTTTGGCTGTTCAGTGGTTTGGTTGGGATAATTTCTCCCTCTGATACGTTTTCAAACCTCAGACACCTAGCAAATAGATTCTTCTTGGGTTTTGTAGTGTTCATTTTAACCACAGTGAAGGCTGCTTATGTGCATATCTTCCTTTACACAGCTTTTTGAAATGCAGTGAGATGCATTAATGTCAGATTCCCCCATGACTTCAACTTTCACGCGAGAACTTCTGCAGGTCGAGATCGGATGAAAGAGCTAGCCTAGCGCATTGATGCAGTTTCTCAGGTGAGCACAGGCGCAGAGGTCTGATCCCCTTCTGTAGCATTTTTCTAGTGCTGAGGTCAGAACCTACGCTTCTGACAGTCTGTTGGCTACCCATGGTTTATTCATATATCTTTTAGTTACCTTTTGCTACTGTTTTATAGCATTTTTGTATGTACTCATGTTTTACTATACAATTTAACCTCTTCCATTTTTAATGCATATTTGTTTACAAGGCACATCTCAGTGTTGTATCAAGAGGATATCTTGGTATTGTCAGCTATGAAAATAAACTACATCAGTAGTTAAGGAACATTGTCAAAGTTGACAGGTATTTTAAAACTTGATGTTTGAGTTTTGGGTGTCCATAACAATTTTGTTCTGTTTTGTTCCTTAGTTCTGTGTAAGAAATGCACGTACCTTCTGGCCTCTGAGGTCGAAGGTACGGATAGTTTATTTTGTCTTAATAATCACGGAGCATGGTATTGCAAACAAACAGCCCAAGCCCCAGAGGATCTTAGACCCGGCAGATAAGTTGAAAATCCATTAGAATTGCAATCACGTTGCTTAGAAGCTATTCGGGGTGTTTTAGTAAGGTATAGTATGTCTTGCCTAAACAGGAATTTTTATGGTTTGATTTGACTTTAATTAAACAGTAATTGGCAA
Source organism: Theristicus caerulescens (assembly GCA_020745775.1). Lineage (NCBI taxonomy): Eukaryota > Metazoa > Chordata > Aves > Pelecaniformes > Threskiornithidae > Theristicus > Theristicus caerulescens. The sequence goes on from CM036578.1 coordinate 614,770, forward strand.
TGGCTGCTGTTTAGTCGGAACAGTATTAGCAAATCTGCTTAATGTGGAAGCCGTTGGCTATTGCCATCAAGTTGAGTGGTGGTTGATATGTGACATGCTAACGCTGATCTGCTGAAATCAGAGGCTGTCGGATGAAGATTAAAAGATAAAAGGCAGTGACGGTTGTTTTACGCGGTCCTTCAGGGCCATTGCTGCAAAAGGCTTTGTCTTGGATCAACATCTGTGGACACGGCATTCCACTTGGCTTGCGCGAGGCGTGTGGACCGTGCCGGGAGCCCTTCGTAAAAGCTGATTCTGGGCAGAGAAGGATTTTTGAAAAAAGAACGAAATCTTTTCTCTGTAGCCTGCTTTTAGGCCTAAGGATATAATATAGGAGCTACAAAGCTGCAGTAATGGCAGTGCTGCCGTATTTCTGCTATCTGTGTTTGTCATCGCCAGCCCTTCTGTTGAAATTCCCTGGCTGTCTTGCTGCCATCTAAAGCAGAAAGGTTACGCGTTGGTTGTGGGTGTCTAGTGGATCTTGAACTGAGGAATAGTATTCTTGCCTTTGTACAAAGACCAAACAAAAAGAAGGGAGAATATGTTCACTGCAGGAGGTCGATTCTTTCTGGAGGAGGCAGCTTTACTGACCATAACCATGCTTTGCAAAAAAAATGTGACCTGCAAGGTAAGAAAACTGGGCAGGGCCCAATGTTTCTTCTTGAATGTGTATGCTAATGTATTTCCCTTTCAAGATAAATTATTCTACAAAAAAAGGAAAACTGACTAGAATTTATTTTTGTTTACCCTCTCCCAAAGAATGTAGTAGAAGACTTTGACTGTGGAGCTATTCCAGACATCTGAAAACCAGCATACTTTGAGAGCCGAAAACTTGTTTTTAGATGCGTCGTTTAACTGAGCCTGGAATAGCTCTCTTCATGTGAACACGCGTGTGTTCACGTGCTCACTGCCTGGGAGGATGTGTGTTCATTACACGTAGTCTGGCTTCCAGATTTGTATAAATAACGCTTACCATGTACACTCAAAGCAAATACTGCCCTACGCAGTTGCCACTTTTAAATGTTTTGCACACGCTGGTGAGGTTTTTTGGGGGCTTTTTTTTTTTTTTTAAGTATTCATCAATTATACCACAGTGTGGACTGATTAGTTGCCAAAGGTTATTTTTAAATGCATCCTTGACATCGTTGTATGCCACATCTTCTAAAAAAAAAGTGTCTTAAATGTGTCTTTGAATAGTTTTATGTTCACGGAACAAAAGTTTGGACTTCTTTTTTACTTAAAACGCTTCTCTGTTGAGACCATGCGTTGCAGAAGGTTTTCATCTCAAAGTAGGGGTTTTGGCGGGGGTGTAACAGGATAACTATGAACCTTCGGAAAACAGGGGTCTTTCAATGGAGACGCCGAACGAACTGTAAGCAGTGCAGCAAGGGGAGGGGAGGCTGGGAGGCGTTGTGTTCGGAGCCCATTTCAGTCCTTGAGCAGTACATGCAGCAGTGCTGTACTAATAACTGGAAGCTGTTGTTTTCGATATTTTTTTTTTGTTTGGGGTTATTTTTTTTCCTTTTTTTGTTTTTTTTTGAACAGAGGAAGGCTTTGAGGATGGCCTCTGCATGGTTCCTAGTGTGTGCTGTGTGCTGGGGGCGGGGGGGTTACAATACCTGGGTTTGCTCTAGGCTCCTTGAGATGTGTTGTGGTTTTTTTGGCTAGCATGTCTTAAATCTTCAGGCTTTGAAACTGCTTTATAGAATTGTGTTGACTTTTTGTTCTGCTGTTGTTCAGTTGCACAGAGTTTTATATATATGATGTACTAGTTTTAACGTTAATTCTCTGTGAACAGGGTTGAGATTATTCATTGTAGTTAAAAAAAAAAGTTGTATTCTAAAACTCCCTTTTAAAATCTTGTTTGTATTCTGTTGCAGTGTTACCAGATGGCCTTATGTACGTCACTGTTTTGTGATAAGTACAGTAGCACATTTAATGCTTATCTCCCTCCCCTCTGTTTTTATAGCTGAGAAGTATATTCTTAATAATAGAGATGAATAAATGGGAAAATTTCAGCAAAATGCCTGGTAAGGATAGTGGTTGTCTCCCCTAACGTATGTTAGGACAGCGGGAATTAACCTGGGACTGAAATGACTCCGAATAGGGATCGTTAACCAGCGCGAGGCTGTGTCTTGGGAACTGTGCGAATCTTTGGGCGAGCTGATGGCGGCGGTGAATCGCGTGCCGGAGGCTGGTAAATCAGAACGGCTCTGTTGGCTTCACCGCGCCGGGTCTCACCTACGCTGGCTGAGAGTCCGGTCCTTGCAGCTTTGCGTCTGGGGCTCAGATGGAGTCAGGGGAGGGAAGTTTAAGTTAAATTTTAGAGAACTTAAGCAACCTAATCAGCTGTGGTAAGGTGTGACAGTTGTTCTGTTTATTTTTAAAGTGCACATCTGTTTTGGAAAGTGACTTTAGTGTTTACTCCTCAATTGAATTTTTAGGTTAACCTGGTTCTTTGCAAATTGGCAAGATGATGGCTGCGGCGTTCTTTATAGCGAGCAGCTCCGACATCTCTGCGTGGGGCAGACTGAGCGGACGATCGTGTCGGTTAACTGACTCTCTAACGTTGGAATGGATTCCATTTTACTTTCCTGTAATTTCAGTAGAACCATCAGTGGTAAAAATTATATTGAAAGCAGCAGAGGTAACGTTTTCAGTTACTCTTTCCAGAACAGAATTGCATTTAATATATATACATCTATAGTACCAAGTCCAGAGACAAAGCACGGTTTGTTGTAGTGAGTGTCCGACTTCCTACACTGGAGCCTTTTTCTAGACGCGGTCTTTCAGAGACAACTGTAATCTTACACCGCTTTGGTGCTCTCGTTACGGTTGGGTAAACTTGCCTGGCAGAGAATAGCTTCTCAGTCTAACTTTTTTTGAAAATAATACCTTATAATAAGAGTATCTTAATGCCATTGTGTTTAAAAAAAAAATGCTGGTATGTAATGCAAGTACATAAATAGCCAAAGTTTTCAGCAATTGTTCAGTGTTACTAAATTTGCTTTTATTTAACCTTCCAAGATAACATATTAGGAAGACCTTCGTCATGTTGATATCATATTGAAAAAACGTCTGATCAACTTGATTATAGCAGATACGCAGTTATTTGAACACATTTCAGGTTTGAATACAATTTGGAGGCAAAGTCCTAAGATGCAAAACTTACTTTGGAGGAAGCGCACGGTAATGACACTTCAAAGTACCAACTGCTGCTTTTAGAGTGGCGTATTGGCAGTTGTTATTCAAACATAATGAAGGTCTTTCCTGAGAAATCAGGTGACTTTTCTATTGCTTCAGTTTTTGTGCAAAAAAAAAAAAAAAAATCAATGTATTGCAATCTTTTTTAAAAACGGGGTGGGAATAGTTAAAGAAAACTATTTTATGTAAGAACTGACAGAGGGATTTGCTTTGTATAATGCAAGCTGGCTTTAAAAAAAGCATTGTAGCAAATTATTCAAGTCAATCATATGTTAATAGTTATGTGCAACCAGACATGCAAAACAATTGTATTTTTTTAAATAAATATTTTTAACAAAAGTTTCTGATCTTTTGACTGGTTTTTTCAGTAGAGGAAATTGAAAGTTACAGCTGCAGGGCAGCTCGCTCCATGATAACGAGGGAGTTCATCAGACCTTGAGCTCGCCTGTCGCTTCCCAGCAGCACCGGCCCGCTCACGTCTTGCTTGAATGGAGACAGAGGTGGAGCTGCTGGTGCGGGCTTTGCTGTAGTGCCAAATCAGGTACTGTTCTCTTCTGGTGAAAACTTCCTTTCCCATTCTATCTAAAGTGCTGATAGCAAAGTGCAGATTTGAATTGTCAAGTACGCTTTTAGCAAAAGAAATGCAGTAGCATTTAGCTACCTATTATCAACCTGCAAGGACATAATACTATTTTTTTTAGTAGCTGACAGTCCCTGCTGTGATATATGTGTAATCTGAGTAGATGTCTTTCAAAATAAACTCCCTCATTGTATTGTTTCATGCTCATTTCCTCTGTACAGGGATGGAGAGAATGCTGTCATGGTGGGAAGGGCTCTGTTCATGACAGATTGGGGGATTTTTGCAGTACAGCACTTTTTTCGTTCTGGGTATCTCAAGGAGAGTAACAGTGGCATCCTGTGGTGCTAGAGCAGAATTACAGCACGCCCTGCCCTGGCTGTGAGGCAGGAGGGCTCCTGAAGGCCCAGGATGAGGCAAGCCCAAAATTCAACTGCATTTACCTCCTTCCTGCATTGGCCTGACGTGCGCTCAGCTTTAGCTAAACCAAGTCAGTTCAACAAGTCTGCTCTTTTGAGTTTATCTACAGAAGCACCCATGGGAGCCTGTGAAGATATTTTATGGAAGGTAAGATCTACTGCTTGGAAAAACAGAAATGCTAAAAACAATTGAACTTAGCTGTCAGGTTCAGTCCGAGTTCGAAAGCCAGAACGTCATGCTGAGAATCTAGCAATCAATCACCTTTAATTAAACACCGCTTTATATACACACATACATATGTACATCCACATACAGCAGTTAAAGCCAAAAGTACATGTCCAATCACTCACTGAAGAAATAGATGTATGTAGCTTTACACTCTTCTAAAGCCAGTCCTTTCTTCGTAGCTTGCAATAGGTCATGCGTGGGTTATAAGAGTACCTTACAGAAGGCACCTGTTATCGTAAGTATTGCACAGATTAAGCAGCTGGAGGCTGGCTCCCAAATACCTCTGTTTAAGCTTCAACTGGAAGCTAGAAATAAAACCACCCTAGAAGACACTGCAACTGTAGCAGCTAAACTAATGACGTAAAGCAAAAAAAACAAACACAAAAAAACCCCAAACCATCACAACTCATTCTTGACTCTCAAAAAAAAAGCTAATGATTTTAATAATCAAGAGGCCCTAGCATGCTGAATAAGACACTGTCTTCGTGAACACATCTGGTACTGTGTGATATACAAGAATCAACTGTGCAAATACAGATAGGTCCTGCTACCGCTGTGCACTTGGTGGGTCCTACCAATTGTGTAATTTTTCCCCTTTGGAAGTATACATGGAGGTGGCATCTGTGTTGCACAAAAATGAGTTCAAATCCAGTATTGTGCTGTACATTGTAGGGGCTTCGGTACGTTACAGGCCAAAAGAAAAATCTGTTAAGAAGTGCAACGATTAAGCCAGGAGATATCCAGTCTTACGTATGGACCAGAGAGAGCCCCTTCCTTCCCACCCTCCAGCCTGAAGTGGTAAGAAAGTTCATTTGCAGGAGTAGCTGTGCTCCCCTCACCCCTGCCGCACACCGTAGCCTTTCGGACACGGGGCCCGGCTGACGCTTACAGGCTGCGTTTAGGTACGTGTGACAGGGCAACTTGTGCTTAGCTTGAGGCAGTGTTTTAGGATGTTTTCTTGATTCTGACTTACCCAATCTAATGTGCTTTTGATTGCAGAAAACTTGCGTGATTCAGTCATTAAATGTGAAATCATCCTTAATAGTAATGCTTAATTGTGTGTTGTTTTATTGCTTGTCTGGGGCTCGGCCACTTCTTCAGCGCTGATACTGCCCAGTGTCATCCATTACTGCTGGTTTGTCAGGTGAGGCATCGTCCGTATCTGCAAAAGTGACATTAGATACTTCGTCTGAAGGCACCGAGTCTCCTGAGCTTTAAGGGAACGTGCCCGAGCTCTCCCGAACATGGATGGTGCTGTTCTTTCACCCACCACGCTAACTCATTTATTTTGCTGGCCATGGAAGAAAGGCCTCTATTCCCAGCAACCTGGAGAAGGTTTTTGCCTGTCACGCAGCGCTCCTTTTACAAAAGGTGCTTATAAAAGCAAGCAAGGTATTGCCTCGGTCTGCGTACACAAGAGAAAGCCTTTATCATGAGGCTTTTCTCAAAGCCTGACAGCTGCCTTCGGGCGGCAGGCCCGCTTGTTCCCTGGATTTTAGCCAGGGAACAGCGTAGGGAGGCTTGTGCAGTCTGGACCAGGAGGACTTACTCCTGCGAGCTCTGCAGTAGCACGGCAGTGCTTTCACAGCAAGCATCCTATGTGTGCGTTACGGTTCCTCTGCGATCCGCAGACCGTTCCTACTTTTTCCCTTGCTTCTCCAACAGAAAAGCAAGCAAAACCCTGAGCTGTGGCTGCCAAGGCTTTGTGGGCAAGTCAAGGCAGGAAGAGGGGAGAGGAAGCAGCAGTAAAATAAACATTTCCTTGCATTTTGCTGAAGTGCTGCACCCTGGTTATGTATTTGATGCATGTGCCACTCTTCCTCTCATTATAAAGCAGGGCTGAGTGCTGGTGCTTTCTTACCTGCCGAGGGCTTGGGGTACATCCTGTGGAAAAACAAGAGGAAAGCGTAGAAGGTAAAGGCCAAGCCTCCAAAGATCATCCCGCAGACCAGGAAACTGTAGCTGCCCTGATCATGTATAATCTGCAATTGCAGGGGGGGAAAAAAGGAGCAGACATGTCATCGTAGCCCTCAGATACCTAATCAGCATTCAGTAAGAGCGGTACTATTCGATAGCTCCAGGGTTACGCATGGCTTTTTCCCAGCGGCTGTCCAAAACCAGGTTTCTACTTAAAAGTTCCAGTCAGTTTTTGGCAGGCCTTGTCTACACTTACCGATCCCACCAGTAACTGCAGCACCATCTCGCCAATCCCAGCTCCAGTCACTAACACGGTTGTGGCACAGCCTGCAAAGAAACGGTGCAAGCGCTGTTGGCAGGGAACAGGCGAAAGAGCCAGCGGGATCAGCCCGTAGCTTCTCTAAACTGCCCTTTCATGGCTCTCCCCGGGCGAGATTTACCAACACCTAATGTATGTTCCCATCCAGCGTTGCGAACGCCTCTTCCAACCTGCGGTGGTGCAGAAAGGTTAAAGTTGAAGCCCAAACCCCATCTCCTGTTCTGTCGCTTGTCTCTGTTGGCAGAGGTGATGTTGCTTCTTGCTGGAAAGATGTTCATTCTGTATCACTGCCCCAGAGACAGAAGTTGGCAGAGGCCTCCTGTAAGAGCCGGCCAAACTCGAGGATTTTCAGTTCACTGATAATCTGGATGATGTTTTCCAAACCAGCTCCCTGTAAGCCTCTAAAGCAGACACGCGTGTCCGTCCCCGAGAGCCCTAAAGCTGCAGGAAACAGAACCAGTCTAGATCCTGGATAATTTATTAGTACAACAAAGCCAGGATTTGCACAGTCTGGCTTTCTGACTACGAGCTTGAATAAACGTATGCAAAAGCAGATCTTTTTCTCCTCCTAGGCATCCCTGAAGGGGGAGGGAGTTGCTGGGTGCGCTGGTACCCGGGCTCCAGGCTCGCACACCGCTTCCCAAGCCTGCCGGCGTGCCCGAATCCCCGCTCACCTTTGTACTGCAGGATGTCCTCGGTGTAGGCGAGCATGCTGGGGAAAGTGCTGCTGAGGAACAGCCCCAGGGACGCCGTCCCCACAAACAAGAAGACAACGCTGTAGGAGAAAATCAGGAGCAGGAGGAAGGTTATCAGGACTCCAACCTGTGAGCAACACACACAGAGTCAGTAGGAAGGTAAATGCTGAGCTGCAATAGGCTCTACATTTTCTTTTTTTTTTGTAGAGAATAGTCTGGAAAAGAAAATAAACTATACTGAAAAAAGATCACAAGCGCTGAAAAACTGAAGTAACTAGCCAAATAAAATCCATCTGCCTTTACAATAAAGAATCTGGTACTTCTTTTTATAACAGGACTTTACAACATAACTTGGTACTTAAGTCGCAACTTCATTAGGTAGAGACTTAAGATCATATATGAAAAAATACTCTTTCTCTGCAGCTTTAAATACAATAGTACTGCTGCTTCCGTAATATTTACATGTCTCAATCACTAATAAGTCTTATTCAGCGGGTTAAAGAATTAACTCGCTCTCAGTAACTGCTCAGAAACCAGCCACAGCAGTAAAGCCCAAGAGCTGACTAAATTTAAATAAACTTGCCCCCACCTCTGGCTCGCTGCAGCGTCCAAGTAATAGCAAAACCATCAGGGTCAGGCCTGGCAGAGCGAGGCAGCAGAGGGAGCTCTGCAGTGCCAGCCCAAGCTATTTTTGAAGTGTTTAGGCCCTGATTACGGGCGTGTGGGCGTGCACAAGAGCAATTTGGACTCTAAAGAAATTGAATTTGAGCTGCGGTTTGCTACAATGCTGAAGGGACTCCAGGAGCTGGCGCATCTCACTGCAGACAGCAGCACCAGCTAGCCAGCCCTGCGCGCAGCGTTCAGCCAAGCGCATTTTTGTCCTGGGACGGTACGGCTGCCATTGCCTGGAAGGGGGAGCGAGACGGCTGCCCTTCAAGGCTGGAGCCTGTTCCCTCTTCTCTCCAAACAGCAGCGGCAGCTAAGGCAGGAGTCCTGTCCTCGGGTTTGTTAACAGCAATCGCGCAGTTCAGACAAGCGATGAAGTCGGTAGCACGCACCAAGGAGAGGGACGGGACTGCTCCCATCAGACACCTGAGATGGATCCGCTGATGCTGAGCTCTCCCTGCTCCTAAGTAGTGACGATGTGCTCAAGTAGGAGATTACGCTCATTTTTAAAACGATCGCATTTCGTTTGGCTGTATCTGTTGGTACCTAAGCTCAGTTTTTAAAGTCAGCAGCAGCAAGGTGCCGAGCCGGCCGCCTCACCTGCCTCCTCTCTGCAACCCTTCGAAACGTCCCAGTGGGAGCAGTCACTCCTCTCCTCTCACCACCCCATTATATATTCTTGGCCTCACAACATTAACTGTGAAACTTGCTACCAAAATAACTTCTGGTTTAAAGAAATTGTAAATTAACTGCCTTCGCACTTGTTTCTTTTCTTTTTTTTTTTTTTTTGTAAGAAGCGTGAATGGGAACAACTCCCTCCCTGTTGTCTGCCACATCCTTACGTGCATCTTTCTTACGTATCCTTAAAGGATTCCTTTTCCTTCCCCTTTCTTCAAGTGAATATGTTTTATTAATTTAAGCAACCTCACATCACATTGGTTTCTTTGACAGCTGCTACAGTCTAAGTAGAGAGTTTACTGAACTATCTGCCTTCCCTTTCCCATGGCTAACGTGGGCCTTAACGTCCCTGTAGAGGCCAGAGAAGACAGCGTGCAAAGTAAGTAAAGCTGGCAGACGCTTTACTAGGTGCTTTCGCACCTCTAACATTAGATTAACTGAGAAGCAAGCTCAGAAAAGCAGTGCAATCAAGTTGTAAGTCTCAGCTACCTCCTGCATCGGCCGCAAAGACACGGAGCCAGCGAGGCAGAGAGGGGCTAACGCAGCTCACCCCGGCCGCTGTCCTGTCGGCCGCTGCCTGGTGCGAACCTGCCCCGGGTACGGCACGGGCGCAGCTGCAGCTCTGCACAGCGGGGCCAGAACCAGGCAGCAGCAGAAAACCATAGTAAAAGCGGCCTTACCACATTGATGAAGACCATAGTTGCCGGCTTCATTCGGTAGGACACAGGGATGGAGATGAGCCTGCCCAGCGTGATGAATCCCCAGAAGAGGCTGGGCAGGTAGCCGGCCACCTTATGTACTACAGAGAGAGGCTCCTCCACCGCGTAGCTGTAAACGAAGCCCGAGTACTCTCCCTGCAGGGAAAACAAAACAGCATGTCACGCTGATGGGAGGACTCACCGGCTTTGCAACTTTAACTTCAACCTGTCCCTCAATTATTCACAATATCGTGATAGTGCTGGAGAGCCCACCTCTGGATTTGCTACCAAATCTCCATGAACCTTGTTCCCAAGGGTTTGCAGCTGGAGACAGGCTTCCACCAGAAGCAGAACACAGGACTTAAGCTCTCCTAAAAGGGTAAGACTTAACAGCATTACTAGGTAAAATGCATGCTAAGCTCTTATCCGTAGAGATACTCTCTTCCCTAGGGACTGTCTTGTCCTTTTAGAATTACATACTCTCAAAACGTATCACATTAAGAACCCGGAGTTGATCATCCTTGAAGATGGAGGCCCTGGAAAGTTCCCGTATCTGACAGCTGCTTTGCGTAACCCCGCTCACCTTTCAGGACCCTATTTAATGCCCTAGTAAGACCCAGCAGTATTTTACCATGAGGGGACCGAGACAAAACTGTTGAAAGAAAAAGAACAGCAACGTGGCAGCCAAGAGCGAGCCTTCCTCGCCCGGACAGAAGTGCTACACACGGCGAGCCCCGTGCGACTGCGCCGGCCAGGGACGTGCTGCCGGGCCGCTACAGAGAGACTGCGCCATCCCCGCGTGCTCTCGTCTTGGGTTTTGGGGGCTCAGGAGACCCATCAAACAAAGAGCCACCATTTCTTAGGAAATAAAACGAAGCCGTGCTTGCCTCTTGGCTGAAGTGAGAAGAGACCTCCACTGCGTACAAGTAGACACCATCACAACTCCAGCTCTAAACTGGCTAGGTTAGTAGCAGTAGCCATCTAGCTGCAACAACGGAGAGCCTAGGAGAAGCCACAAAACCCTCCCAAGAAGCAGGGCACGTATCAGCCCGACCGATTAGCTTGGAATGAGCTACCTCGGGAACCAGCCTGCAGCCCCTCAGGTCCAGCCCACTGCACGCAGAGGACGTGCTGGGTTTGGGCTGTCGCAAGTGATTTGGAAGGAAGAAAGCCATATAGCTTTGCTCAGACAAGATCCCTCCATCAGCTGAACTCACCACAATCCCATCAGTCATGAAGAGAACAAGAGCCCCAGTGATGTGGACTGCGAAGTAGGTGTAAGAAGCCCCTCTGAAGTTTTTGCTTTGGCAGCAGCTAAATAAGTCATCATGACCTGGTGAAAAACAATGCAAAGCAAACTTAGCTGGAACGTCCCCCTGGGGCTGGGTGGTTGCCAGCCCGCAACGGGGATTTGTTTAGCGCTCAGCTGCGAGACAGAGATTCATAGAGGACGGTGAACAACGTGGAGCACTGCTAACCTCTGCTGGCACAACGTCTTTCTTTACCTACCTCTAAGCTTTCAGAAGGAAGATGGATATGCTATGGGCTGCTGTCCACAGACCGGGATCCTAGCTCTCCAGGATACTTACTACTTCTCTTACTGTAGCTGCTCGTGCTTGTCTTCCCATCTAGGAGCAACACGTTGCTGGCCCCGCTCTTAAGGTCAATAGAAACAAGCCCATTCGACCATAGCGCTCGTGCTCAGAGCCCTTGGTACCACCACACAGCAGAGTCCTGCCCAGGATAGCTCATGTTCCTCAGATAAATGATATTTAACCAAACAAGCCAACTTTGGGAAAGCGAGCGATAAACACACAGCCAGCATCACCTCCCCTGAACAGACCACAGCCTGCCGAAGCTGGGGCTCAGGACCCCAGGAATTCCCGACTCTCCTGCCCTCATGCTTGTGTCACACCACTCTGGGACGTGCACAGGGCTGGTGTTACGGCAACTGGAGACGGTTGCTGTGCATGGCAAAGATGAAATTCTCACTACTGCTATGGGGAAGGAGGGATTTTGCCAGCACAGACGTGTCTGTCAAAGATCACAGCAGTCAGCATACCGCCCTCCTGCTTCTCTAAGGATTCATCTCAACTGCCTTGAAGAGGAAGATGGAGATCTGAAGAACATGAAGCTCCAATGGGTTGTATGAAAGCGGGCAGCTGGGTTGAGGAAAGAAACCATCAGTGTCTCAGCTAAGGGAAACGCTATCAGATGAGCACAACCTTATCAGACACCAGAGAACCCACTCCGTTAGGGACACCTACGATCCCTCCCTGCAGCACCTCACCACATCTCTAACTGCCTCCACCTTCAAGCATTCCCCAAAATTTCCTTTTATCATTCAGGTAAAGCCACCTCTTCTGAAATAACACTAAACGCTCCTCTGATAACCCTCAAATACGATTACTTCTGGAGATTCACTATTGAGCTGAAGAATTTACTTGGATACGTTTCTCTTGGGTAGCAAAGAACAATGTTCCCATTGTCCCCAAAACAGGGTGTAGTCACAAGTTCAAGAGCAAACTCTTGCTGGAGTTTAACTTTCCCCTCAAACAAGGGCACTGTCCTTATTCCGTTCAGATTTATAAAAATCAGCGTTCTGCAGCACGATGACCACGTTGAAACTCAACAGTCAGCAGAGCCAGCTCAAAACCTGACCAAAAACCAGAAGGAAACGAAGGGGCACAACTTTCACGTGTGCTTAAACGACTTGGGAGCCCAGGTTTAGTTTTAGGACAGCTTGGAGAAAAGCAGCCCGCAGTCCCAACAGCAGGATACGAATCTCTGTTCAGGGGCTATGGTCCCACCTAAGTCCAGGGCAATTGGGCACCAAACTGTCAGTTTGGGTTGTTTGGGTACCTCTGGATTACGCTCAGGTGTAGGTTTTGGAAAGTCCTCCTTAGACAACAGCGATGGATCTCACTTGTTAAACTCAATGGAGATGCTCAGAAATACGGCTTTTTCTCCCCCTGCTCGCTCCTCGTTCCCCCACCCCTATCAGAGGGGCCCCCAGCTCACCTCCTGCTGCGCGGGGTCTCTGCACAGCGGTGGAGAGGTCGTCCTTCTCCACGGGCCGCGCTTCCATCGCCAGCTCGTCGGCCGACAGCAACAGGTGGCTGCTGTTGTTGAAGCACGGCACCATCCGCTCCTTGTAGAGCAAGAAAAACACCGCGATGGGGACCGGCAGCTGGGGAGGAACAGAGAGGGGCAGGTAAGCACGACACAAGTCTCGCACAAAGCACAGTCCTGTTCCCGCACTCGGCATCTGCAATAGATGTGCCTGAATTAACCTCCGAGAGCAGCCTCGCGCTGCCCCGACAGCAAGGACGGGCTGGCAATGGGGTAAGCAGCCACTGCAGGAGGGATGGAGGCTGGTTAGGAGAGCTGGAGGGGAGGGGGGGAAAAAGCAAGCTGAAAGCAAAGACTCCCTTATCCAGAGCACGGCTGGGGCATCTCCTGCCAGCCCCTGTGGGAGGCCAGGTGGGCTGGGGACCATTCACCTGGGATGGGGGACAGGGACACGGGCACAGGAGGCACCTAAATACAAACCTCATGAAGCACTGTACCAGCCCTTCAAAGCCAAAACGTTCTGGTTTCCAAGCATGTGGCCACTTCTGCCCAAAGAATAAAATAATAAAGTAGCTTTTGCCTGTGGAGAGCAGAACAGTTTCAATGGGAGCCCTTCTGTGGCTGCAATTCTTTGCGAGGGAAGAGCAAGCTGCTCCACGCCCTGCTTTGCCCACCTCCAGCCATTAGCAGAGGTTGCTCAGCATCTCATGAGAGATGAGCTCGTGGTTCCCAGGCCAACAATGCCAGCACCGCTACAGCCAGGCCACTTCAAACAGCCCTCGGTACAGCCTCTGCTGGGGCTGAAGAGCAGCGAGCCATTGCCTCTCGGCTGTCGCTGCCTTAGAGATCTCTGCGCATCCCGGGATGCCACTGCACCGGCTCCCAACACCCAGCGTTCCCACCAGCACCGTTCCCTGCAGTCAGGGCTTTCTGCCTGGTGCTAACGCACACAGGGACCATGGGCTCGTACCTGCCCACGGGATCCATCGCATGGCAGCCGCAGCGTCGGGCCCCCGGCACCGCGCTTCCTCGCTGCCGCGTGCCTGGGGACGAGCCCGTTCCCTGCGCACACCCACGACTCCGTGGTGCCTCCAAGCCCAGAGGGACTTGCTTTTTTTTTTTTTTTTTTCAGAGAAAACAGAGGGAAGCAAATGAAGCTGGGTCTGCCCCTCGCCAGCCCTCCCTTCTCCTCCCGCCGCAACCAAGTGGTGTTTATTCTGCAACAAACTGGGGGAGAAAGCCAGGAAATCCTAAGTGACAGCTCACCCTCCAGCCGCCGAGCGCTTGTTTTTGACATGTCTGTGAGCAAGTGTGAGCTCCAGCTCCAAATTTCCTGCCTTTTGTTGGCTCGTGGCATGATTTAAATGTATGGAGAATTCCCCCCCCCCCGCCTCTCTTGCCTGAATTCATTTATGAGGACTTCATTGTTCTGGGAACAATGGGAATAGGAACAGTTAGTTCGGTCCCATGGAAGAAAAACGCATTTGCTTGATAGTTCTAATCCTTCCGGAGGTCAGGACCAGATTTTATTCTTCTAAATTGCAGATTTTGCAAAAAAAATACCCCTGCAGGGGGACTGGCTGTACAGATAACGTCTCTGGACGCTTCCAGCCTGAAGGAGCACTTGGTGCCTATGCAGAAAAGAGCCCCAGCTCCGGACTCCCCCAATTCCCAGTCAAACTAAGGCATATCCCTGCTCCCCAGATCCTCGTCTCTAAAGCAAGCGGGTCCCTTTCGCTCTGTCCAGACTGTGCCATCTTGCAGCTGGCAGCACCTTGGGTGCACGAGTGCTCTGGCCCCATCAGCCAGGAGCTGCCCGCCAGCGCTGGCCGTTTCTGGTAGGGAATGCCCAAAAGCTGGAGACTCACCCGTGGTCAAGTGCGGCCCTCGCCCACGGGCTGCCACCACACCAGAGCAAGCTCAGGAAAGCGGGGAAAAGCAAAAGATCAAGAGAAAGCAGGTTGCCAGGGCTCCACCCTGAGCCCGCCCTGTGTCCCATGCACCGGCTGGCAAATCGCCCGTGGGACAGTCGCCTGTGGCCACCTGGCCCACAGGAGGGGCCAGCCATAAACCTGGGGTGCGACAGGGGACGGAGCACCCAGGAAAGCAGTTCAGCTATTACACGGGCAGATGGAGAGGAGCAAACAGAGCCGAGCACCGGAGCCCTGCCAGGGCATGTTTCACCAAGCAAAGGGACAAATCCATCCCGGAGGAGCAGCCTACCCTGACCACAGGACCAGGACAGCTCGAGGACTGTCCCTTCCACTGCCCACATGAGCACGGCCACCGCCACGAGCTGCCAGGCAGACGCCGAGCCCCTCTCCCCGTCTGCAGCTCCCACGTGCCCCAGCTGGAGAGGTCGGGTGGCGATGACGAGCCTCGCTGGCCCCCAGAGCCAGGACACGTGCCAAGATACACAGGGCAGGGCCACCGTGCCCACGACAGGATCTTGCTACTCAGCTCCTAAAGCAGCCTCGGTTTTCTTGGGGCCAACACATCGGCTGCCTGGGATGCTTGGCACGAGGCAAAGAGCTATCAAAGCCTTCCCGCCCCACAGGGAGCCCAAACAGCGAGAACCAGAGAGGAGCCGCAGACACAGCCCCTAAAATAAGGACACTGGTCCTCAAAGCCCCGCATCAGCCTCCCGCAGCGTGACCACGCCGAGCTGGACGCCTCCAGCCCGATCTCCCCCCAGCCCTCCCTCCTCAGCAGGCAGAGGTTTTGGTGCGATAACCATTTGCTCATGGGCTTCCTTCCCAGGGCAACTCTGCTTCGCCTTTTTCAGCAGAAGGCTTTTCTTTTTTCAAGGGGCACCTGAGCATCCCGCTGGGAGCCTGCACGGGCTGAAGGGCAAAGCGGGCAGCAAGAGCATCACCGGGGATGCTCCCCCCGCCCCTCGGCAGCTTTTAACCATTATTATAAACTCAACGAGCTGCTGCATCACGCCGTTAAGCAGGGGTATAATCCAGGCTCCTTCCCTCCAGCTTCTATTTCGGTCTCTCCCCCCAGGAGCACGGGACCGTTCCCTGCTATTGTATCCAGGCTACTTTTAAGCAACCTAAGCACAATGGAGTGTCCCGCACTTCCCCTGGGAAACCACCTTCCGGATAAACACATCCCTCGCGGAGGAACATTTTCCTGATTTCCAGCCCCTTGGAATGGGCTGGATGATGAAATTTCCGTTCTGTGGGAAACTGAATTTTGAAATATGTTTTTTGTTCCAAATCTGGATGAAAAGCCAAAATTTTCTCTTAGAATGAAAAATTTTGGCCGGGAGTCATCCAAGCCCTTCATTTTGATAATGTTGAACCACTTAATTTTACTAAAGCAAAAACGCTTTGCTTCAATAACATCGAAACAACTATCCGTCAGCTTTACACATTGCATTCAGGCCAAAGTCAAATTGAGACATTTCCACTTTAAACAAAGCAAGAAATCGAAATGAATCATTTCAGCTTGCGTCTTGTCAGACTACACACAGCCCTGTGAAAACTGGGATGGAAATGTGGTTTTGACCATTTTATAACAAAGTTGCTGGTCCTGGTTTCCATTTCTATAGCTTACTCATTTCATCCCCTTCCCTGGGGCTTTAAATACCAATTATCATCGTCTTTCCCTGACGTTTACACCTTAAAGAAGGGTCAGCAGTTCTGGAGCGGAGCTACTCCCAGCATCTCCAGCCAGCGGGCTGGGTTATTTAGTTTAAACAAGGAATCAAGTCAGCTCCCTCCGCGAGGCTTTGGGAAAGACAATAACAGCTCGGCTTTGGCACGGGGACACGCTCAAGAGCTGCGTGTGCGGCGTACGCCGACTCCCCGCTCCTCTTCTCTCTGTTACCCAACCCCCATCTCAAACCCACCATCATATCCCGTATCCCAGCACCCCGGGACTCCCTGCCGCGTTCCCGTGATCCTACCGCTGCGTGCACACGCGTGCAAACAGCACTTGAGTGTGCAGCGATGCGCAAGCCCAGCTCGCGACCTGCTATGAAGGAGCTGCTGGGCACAGCAGGACTCAGCCGAGGGTCCTGCTCCCAAAATGTCCATGGGACGCTGCCGGGAACAGGGAGGGGTCTGGCAACCAGCCTCCCACCAGCGCTCCAGATACCAGACACATCGTTGTATTCAAAGCAGATATCTAACGCTACCTTCAAAACTAAATTAGTTTGGTCAGGATTGACTGACAAAATAGATAACGCTCCGGTGTAATTAAAGGCACATTTCCCATGGCATATGCAGAGTCAGAGGTAATTAAAGCTGGCTTCTCCTCCTAGGCAGTCTTTTTGGTACTTCTGCAAAGCAGCTTATTACAGCACCTGCCCAGCTCTTTTGGTCGCCTCTTCTCCTCGCATCAGCGAGCTGCGCGGGCCTCGGTCTAATGAAAGCCCCTGGATTGGGTGCACTGGGATCTGTCTTAGTTATTCAGCAAATGGGAAGACCAAGAGCACAAAGAAACCTGTTCCCTTTGCCTAGTGCAGACGGAGTGGTGGAAGATGGAGGGCTGCTCGCTGGGACAGGGAGAAGGACCACCGTCGCATCCTGATGTTTTGGCAGAGGGGCAATGGCGAACTTGCACGGGAAGGGGCAGCAGGGACCAGGGCTGCAGGGCAGGGACAGGTCCTTCTGGCAGGATCACCCTTCACTTCTGCTACAGGTGTCCAAGTGAGCAAAACGGGCACCAGCTTGGCAGTCCCTGCCCTGGCACGCTCTTTATAAACAGACACCAGAGCACCTTCCAGCAAGGGCTACGCAGGCTGGGCTCTGCTCTGCGGCAGAGGGGATCCCAGGACCCCTGCCAGCAGAAATTCCCATGCACACAGTGTAACCAGGCACTCTACAGCTTTTGATGGCCTCAGCATCAATCCTGGCATGAACAGCACCACTCAGCAGCACCGACGCTCGCTGCGACAACACGCTCCGCTCTTATCGCTCCAGATCTACATGGACAATTACACACGCGCTCGCAGGGCTCCTGCCTCAGGGAAATGACAGCAGCGGCTTAGTTAGCTCTGCTGCAGAGGGACTGGGGACGGGCACGACGATGGCCACGGCTCAGCGAGGCTGGGCAAGGGCCCAGCTGTATCTAACCATGCCGGGATTTGGGTATTAACTGGAGGGTAAGGAACAGGGCTGTATTTCAAGGAGAGCCCGCAGCCTGCAGGCAAGAGCAGCTTGCTGGAGATCAGCTTTGGGACTCAGCAGGGCAGAGAAAGAGGACGGGCACCAAACCCCATCTCTCTCACAAAGGAAGGGCCACAGGGCTTTTACATCTTCTGCCAATCACCAGGGAAACATGACAAATGGCAGAGACACCCCAATCAAGCTTTCAGCCCCGGTAATTCAGTTCATCGACGGGCACTTTCCCCACAAATAATGATGCTGCAAATCACCCTCCCGCCAAGCCAACCCCAACCATCACCAGGCTCCTCCCCAGACCGACCACGGAGGAAGACCTTGTGGCTCTGAGCGTAGTTAACTGGTATAACTGCTGCACGGGGGGATGCTGGAGGTGCAACCTGCTTCCAGAGAGATCAGACAAATCCCGCAGGACGGCACATCGACCCTATCACATCTGATGGTGCAGTCAGCACTGGTTCAGCTTCGCAGAGTCCTGCCCTCCTGCCCCAGGCACCTGCTCCTGGCTGGGAAACTTGGCAAAACCCAAACCTTTGCTGTGGACCAGCACAACCATCCTCACACCTCCTTCCATCACTGGGACTACCTAACAGGCACCAACACCCCCCAAACACCACAGCCACCTGCAAAGCCGCGAAGCAGAGACATCCCCAGCGACAGCTTGGACCACTCCGGCTGCAGCACTTACATTGATGAGGGCCATGATCCAGAAGGCGTAGGAGACGCGCGTGACCACCATGCCTTTCATCGGCAGGTCGTAATGCGACAGGTTGCCTGGATGGTGCGGGACCAGGGACTTGCGGATGTGTGGGAGATTGCTGGAGGCATTGGCCGTGGAGTTTGAGAGGATGCAGTTGGTGTCCGAAAGGAAGGGGTCAGCTATCAGTGGGCTTAGCAGCGCTCCAAAGCCCACGAAGAAATGAAGGGCCTGCAAGAGATGAGACATGCAAGTAGAGCAGGGAGGTTGGCCAAGCCCTTCAACTCCTCTTCCTCAGAGGGGAGATGCGGCTCCATGCTCACCTGCAGGAAGATGGCTGAGTCCTTCTGGTAGATCTTCACCAGCTGCATGTTGGAGATGGTGTCGATGCAACCCATGGCCAGCCCTGCCACAGCCATGACCACAGCCAGGACCACCACATTGTGGCACAGAGGGATGATGGCAAAGACCAAGGAGATCGCCAGTGACGAGGCGAAGAGCGCAAACAAGGACTGAGCCAACCTGAGCCAGGGAAAGAGGACAGACAAGACAGAATTACTACCATGAGAGCAGTATCCACACCACAGCCTCCCATTTTCAGCCCCAGGTCAGTGAGTGGCACAGGCATTCGCAGGAGATGCGCCCACAGGCTGTAGCTCCAACTAATGCAGCTCCAGCACACGCTCTTCTGACGAGACGAGGAAAATGCTGCACACCCTGCACCTCCACGTCCCAGCCGTAGCCAGCCTAGGGCACTGCCATCTCCTGCGCGGAGGGTGATGCCTCGAAGAGGCAGATCTTCCACCCAGCTTTCGTGAAGAAGAGTAACCATCCCTTCAAACCCGTGTTCTGCACATTTCAAGGCAGAATAGGGCCCGAGAACCTTCCCTTGTTAACTGGGCAGATCTGGGAATGGAAAGGAACGCGGGTACATGCAGGCGAGGCCACGTCCTGACTTTTGAGCAGCTCCAGGGCGTTTCTCCTGCAGGGCTGCATGGCACGAGCAGGCTGAGCAGGCACGAGAGCTGCTGGGCAATCCCAGTTCCCAGCAGGGAGAGAGCTGCTGGCATCCACATCACCGTGTCATCCCAGACCTGCCTGCCGGTGCTGTCCTGCCTCACAGGGAGCACTGGGGAGCTGCTGCCGTTCCCCTTCCACGCTCTGCTCTGGCAGCATCACCCCTTCCCCCAGCACGGCAGGGCGGGATGCAGCACTGCCGCTGCTCCTGGTGCAGGCAGCCACTTTCCAACCCACGCAGTCCATCGGAGAAGCCCAAGGGATGTGCGTGGTAGAGGTAAAGCTGGTGCATTACATCTCGAGTCTGGCAGCAGCGCAGGCAGGCCTGCCTGGCTGAGCGGGGAGGCTGCTCTCGGTGCGAGCCGGGCGCTAGCCAGCTCGCTGGAGAACGGCGCCCAGGCTGGCACCGCGCTGCTCTGGAGCTGCCAAGCCGAAAGGCAGGAAGGAAGGAAGGAAGGAAACAGGGACCAGACAGCAAAGCACTGAAACTAGCAGAAAGATGGGACTACAAAGTCACAGCAGAGAGTGAGTAGCACAGGCGCGTCCCCTCCCCACCCTGGGCTCCCAAACCCTGGTAGAAGCCCCTTGCAATGGCCAGCAGCTTGCTACAATGAGTTGCTAATTAGCAACTGGGGTCTGGTGCTGGGGGATGTGGGGCACAGCCATCTGCCCACAGCAAGGACTGGCGTTGCACAGCTATGTCCCTAGTACGGACATGCAACCAGCAAGCAAAACGCCTACGGCTCGCTCCTGCACCCCCATCTGCTTCGCACCCTGCCCAAAGAGGGAAGAGAAGGCTACGAGGAGGCACAGGCTGGAGCTGCCGCAGAGAGCCTCTGCGGCTGCTGGGCACCACGCTACCCACCCTCCTGCCTTGGCTGCTCGTCCAGAACGGCCCAGCCTCGGGCATGTCACTGCGTTTCTGCGTGGCCCTCATTCATCCGTGAGCCCAGAGTGATTTGGCCTTCCACATCCTGCTCGCTGCTTACACTGCACTCCAACAGCACCGGGGAGAAAAACGGGCCAAGGACACGTCTCCTTTATTCTCCTGCCCGGTGGCACAAACCTGGCTGTACCAGCACCTCGGTGCGCTCCCGTCTCCCAGCCCAGCCTCGCTCGCCCATCGGCCAGACCACCTTGGAGGAGCCGACGCTTTGCAAAGCCGTAACTGCTGATCTTCCTCTGACAGCAAAACGGGGAGCCAGCGTGGGATTTCTGGGGGAGGGAGGGAGCAAAGCGAGATGTGCACAGTCACGGCAGGAACAACAACTAGCAAATGAGAGAGAAGCAGCTTCGAGCCTGGAGAAATGAGGCAGCACTCTCCAGGGTACAGCAGGAGCCCAGCAGGAGGGAGAGAGGCAGAGGCACCAGCAGCTGGCAAATCCGAGGCCAGGAGCGATGGGGAAAACGGGGAAACGCACACTGAGACATCCCAGAAACGCCTCTTCTCTTCTGCAGCCCTAGCAAAACAACCACGGCACCGCTTGTGCTTGTCTAGGGAGTAGGTTCATTACTAGAGTTAAACATTAATTGCAGATGATGTTATGTCCTTAAAAAGCATTAAAAAGATCACCTCACTCTTCCCCGATGAGCAAAAATCCCTGCCTCCAGCCATAAGATGTTAATAACACAATTGCACCCCGCTGCAAACGCCAGCGGCCCATGGCCCAGGGCGGCACGCAGCCCTGCTGCCCCCTTCCCTGGCTCTGGCATCGGGGGGGACCAAGACATTGTTGGCTTCCCATGCCGGACCCCCAAGATGTGGTCAAAGGACACTGCTCGGCACCCTGGGAGGCACTGAACAACCTCAGCACCCTGGGAGGCACCGAACAACCAGCTGGGAGATTTCTTTAGAACCAAACCTCTTTGAAAGCATCCTTAACTGAGGTACCCCACGACTTTCAGAGGGGGTATGAACTCCGTGTCTTGATGATGCGAAAGAAATGCACCCCTCCAAAGGGCTTAAAAAGCCACCCTGATGTAACGCCATGGTCCGGTTTCTGATGTCGCTGCCCTCCCCATCGCTAACCGGTCCCGACGTCCCCGGCTGAGCGGATGCACAGCGCAGCTCTGCACCAGCTGCGGCTGTCCCCAGGGCAGGCTCCGCTTCAGCACATGAAACAAGTCTTGTAATGTCACGGACTGTGTTTCAGGAGCACGCAGCACACGTCCTGGCTCCTTCACAAGGCTTGAGGGAAGGTCTGCAGCTCCCCCCAAAGACATTTAGGTTGATCTCCTCTATAGGAGGATGCTATCCTGGAGGCACAGCCAGCAGAGCTTCCCCTCTCCTTCCCACACAGCGTATATAACCCCCCACCCACCTCGGTGTTCCTGTTGCAGCAGGCGCTCTTCGACTTCAAGGATGTTTTTCCCCACCCCAGGGAGCATTTTCCAAGTCCCTCACATCAAGAAGAAAAATGATAATCAGGCTAATTCAGACTTGCAAACTGATAATTAAAAACCCAAAGCCCTAAGGGGACGAGGTGAGGGCATGGAGGAAGAGGAGGGCATGGATTATCCCACACCTGCCCTCGGGTACCCTCGTCTCCAGCTGGAAGCACTAGCCAGGCTCGGGGAGCATCGCCTCCCCCGAGGAGCTCACGCTCAAGTCACCGTGCTCTCTGCTCTCAGCAACAAAAGGCTTTACTTTGCTTTGTGGCGAGAAGCGTCCTCTGCACCAGCCACGTGCTTGACCAGAAACCTTCAGAAGACGGGAGCCTGAAGGGCAGGGAGGGAACAGGGTCACCCGCTCTCCGCTGACGTGCTGCCACACGCACAGGTGCCCAGGGGTACGGATGAAAGAAGGGTCCCATCTCACCAGCCCCCCGGGTGCTGGTGTGAATCACTTCGAGCAGAGCCTGCTCAGGGCTCCGACGCAGCCACAGACCCCCAGCCCCCTCCTCTCCTCTGCGAACACCAGCAGGCCTAGCTCGGGGCTGACCCGAACGCTGGGAGCAAAAGCAAAAAATATAGAAGGACACAAAAATGCACTTTCTGAATGAAAACAACCAACCAAACTGGGGCACAGGCGCTCAGTTACTCTGCTGCTGCTGTCACAAACGCACGTAGCACAGCAGCACAGAGGGAGCGTGACTTTAACTTCACAATGCAAACTTAAAACCCAACAAAATGGGAAAGGAAAAGGGGAAGGCAAGGGAAGCAAGGGGGAGAGCGGCGGGGGATGCAGGTGCACAGAGCTCACTCTGGAGTTTGCAGCGCCAGGCGCTCAGGGCTGGATTTACCAAGGAGCTCCCTCCCACTCGGGTTTCTGAGGCTAGTCAGGGCTGCGAGCCCGCTCAGCACCCCCACCCCAGCGCTGCTGGCTGGGCTCGCAGCCTCGCAACGTGTCCGGCACTCCCGAGAACCTAGTCCGGGTAACAGCAGGGAACAAGAGTCTGCAGCGTGCTTCACGCAAAGGCGCCCAGGGCTCCTGACGGAGGGCATCAGCTGCTGCCAGGGCCGATGCTGCTCGAGGAACCTCCAGCGACACCTCGGCAGCACCAGGGTTTGAGCCAGGGCACGCACTCCACCTGAACCCCAACCCCACTCATGCCAATACCCTGTAAAAAGCTGTATTCTTCCGAAGCAGAGCTTGTAATTACAACCCAGCAAACCCCAAGCATGCGTTACCAGAGAGCGGCAGCCCGTCGTGACCCCGAGCGCGAGCTCACGCAACGCGCCGTGCAGCTACGCGGGAGCTGCTCTTCTCGCAGCGCTGGCTTTGCGCCTCCCGACAAGCCAGGGGCCGCGCAGCGAAGCCGGGGCTCCAGCGCGGAGCACCGCAGGCAAGGAGTGCGTTTCTACATCGCTCGGGGAAACTCGCAATGGCAAACTTTCTTCTTCCTTGAAATCTTGCACGAGAGGGAATTCCAGAGCTAGTTCTGGCAGTCCAGGCTCGCTCCGAGTTACAGAAGAGAGGGATGCCATCGTTATGCTCTGTCCTCCCAGTGCTCCAGGACGCCAGCTGGGCCCAGAGAGCAGAGACCACGACCCGGCATTCAGCAGCTTCTCTGGCGAGAGGAACCAAACCATTATTTAGGTCCCACCACCCACTTCTGCTGCAGAATCCAGTAACAACGCTGCTTTCCCTCGTGAGTCCATCATTCAGAGAGCCCAGACCAACACATATGTTAATTGAAAGCAAGCAGCAAAGCCTATATTCCTCGGGCATTAGAAATTAAACACAGCTTGCAGCCAGACCTTGGCTCGGCTGGCTTGCAGGCAGGCGATGCTTTGGGACCCTCTACCAGCAGCTCTCCATCTCCTAACTGGAAAAGAGGACCTGTCCAGCACTCCTCCCTGCCCGGCACCGGGGCCAGGATAATTTGATTATAAACCCGCAGCATGGCCCAGAAGTAGGAATCCTTAGCAGGACAGCTCGATCTGTCCGTCCCTGAAGAGGGCATAGTACAGGAGCTCTCAGGGTCTGAACAGTT
Source organism: Theristicus caerulescens (assembly GCA_020745775.1). Classification (NCBI taxonomy): domain Eukaryota; kingdom Metazoa; phylum Chordata; class Aves; order Pelecaniformes; family Threskiornithidae; genus Theristicus; species Theristicus caerulescens. Next base: position 638,568 of record CM036578.1, read on the forward strand.
AATGTTCTCATCCAAGCCCACACGTCTGCACGCCGCACCGCTCCGAGTCACCCCCCGCCACGCTCGCAAGCTACAGCTATCCGAAACATGCCCTCCTGCCTGGCAGGGCTGCCGCTCCTCGGGGGGCCCGCGGACACTCTGCAAAAGCCGGTTGCTCCAAGAGCCTGCGATCACAAGCGCGTCCTGGTGCGTAACCACAGCGAGCAACAAACGCGCTCTTTTCCCCCACGTGCTGCTGCAGAGTTAAAAGTTTGGGAGGCTCCGAGCACAAACCCCGAACGGGTCTGCGTAACCTGCCGACCACGGGCAGGAGCTCTGGGTAGGAAGCCGACAGCGGGAAACAATTCTGCATTTTCCTTCGCTGCTCCTTCCAACATATGTGAAGCAGACTGGGGGCTGGCAACGGCGCTGCCTGCTGACCCAGCAGCCTCGGAGCCGTGTCAGACCCAGGGCAAGGTTCCCACGTGCCGCCCCCGTTCCCGTGCACCCCACCTCGCACCGCCTCTCCCGGCACAGCCCGGCGGAGAGCAGCTCCTGCTGCCCACGAAGCCTTTGGGCTCTGTGGGACAGGGGGAGCAGGGCAGTTCTGTGGACCAGGATGGCAATTTAACAGGTGCCCTAATGCCATCTTCATTAGCCAACACTCCACAATTCACGATACAAGAGTTTAACAACACATTTTTAAATAGGCATTTTAAAGCAGCGAAGGATTCATGCAAAATTCTCTCATGTACATGTTAAACATATATATGACGTGTATATCAGAGATGCACACGGAGCTGGCACGTTACATCACTGCCTGAAGAATTAGTGACAATGTAAACGATCAGCTGATTCTCAGCACAGCATAGCTGTCATCAAGCCTGAAATCAAACGCCTGTTTGGCGATCTTCAGGGTTGAGCCATCACGTATTATTTATTTTAAACACATCCTGGACAGAAGGCTCAGTGCAAATCCCCGCTCGGCTGCGCCCGGGTTTCTCGCCGGCCCACGAAGCCCACCGCTGTCCCCGGCCACCCCGCGCTGCCTCTGCCCTCGTCCCCCGCAGCGGCGAGGCCGTGAGGACCGCTCGCATCTCGCCCCGTGTTTGCCCAAACTCCCGAGGAGCAGGACAATGCCCCGATTTCTGACACCGAGGTTATTAAAACAGGCTTGCAATAATATTTTTGTAATAAACAATCAGGTTAAGGAAAATACCCTCCAGGAAGTTCTGGCTGTAACTTCACGCCAAGGCTCTCTCTGTCCTGAGCTCCGGGGGAATTGGCAGCTGCTCTCCAGGGGTACGAAAATGTGCAGAAGAGGAGAGCAGTGGCCCGCGAAGCGGCTCCCACCCCGCACCTCCCGGGAAGCCCCCTCCCTCCGAGCCGCTGGGCCGAGAGGGCTGCGGACCCTCCGGGACAGGGTTTTCCCCCGCGGACCGCAGCATCCCAGCTCAGCCACGCAAACCCGGCGGGGGAACGCGGGAGGGAGGCGAAGGCCGGGGTGGGCTGCCCACCCCCGGCCGGCAGGAAAGCGGAGGGGCTGCGGAGAGCTAAGCCCACCCGCGGGAGGTGCGATGAGTTTGCCAGGCGCCTTACGTCCTCTTGAAGACCCCTCCGAGGCAGCTGCCGAGCAGGAGGCAGAACTGCTGGGAGAAGAAGACCCAGGTGATCTGGGAGAGGGAGCTCTGGGTCTGACAGCGCAGGTCCAGCAGCGTGGGCCCCAGGAAGGCGATGCAGAGGCCGAAGCTGAAGAAGACGCTCCAGTAGGTGAGGGTGGGCTGCAGGTTCCTCCGGAACCGCGCCGACACCCGCTCGTCCCACCACATCCTGGGCGGCGGCGCGGGGCGGCCCCGGCGATGCGGCTCCCGGCCGCCCGGCCCCGCTCGCTGCCGCTGCCCCGGCCCCGCTCCCGCCGCCGCCCCGCTCCTCCTTTGCGGGATGTGGCTCCGGAGCCCCGCCGGGCGCTGGCTCCGCCTCCGGGGCCGGGGGCCGCCGCCTCCCGGGGCCGGGGCGGTGCGGAGCGGGGCCGGGGCGGGGCCCCTCTGCATCCCCCTCCGCTCACCCCCGAAGCCGGGCCCCGCTCCGCATCCCTCCCGGGGCCCGAGGGAGCCCCAGAGCATCCCCCCCCCCCCCGGGGTCCCCGCGGGGTTTGCGGCATTTTGCCCAAAGCGGGGCAGCCCCCCCGGCCGCGACCCCGCTGCGCGAACGGCACCATGGCCGCGGCAGCAAACCCGATGCAACAGAGAGCGCAGCCAGGCGAGGAAGCCCAGAAATCCCCTTTTTCTGCTGCCGACCGTCTCTGCGGTCTCCGTACCCGTAAATAGGTGCAACCGTTCCAGACAAATGCAATTAAAGTTGCCCCTTCTCTGGATGAGAAGCACAAGATGGCTCGGGGGGGTGCATGTTTTAAAGTCAGAGTGGTTGATGCTTACGCAAAAGGTCTCCTCTAGAGGATAGATTTATAAATATTTCACCTACTTTAGCTGGGAAAGACTAGCAATTTTTAGAACACTCTTTCCAGGCAAACCAGAAGCGATGGAGCTCAGCCATGACAGAGGGCTGGCTCCAGGCCTGCACACCAGCTCCCTTCCCGTGCCGGGGACCCCGCACACCTACTCACGCGTCCTGTGACCCATGCCTCAGGAATGCTGCTCTAGGGCTGCAGGTGCTCGTTTCCACCTGGACATAGCTTAATGTTTAGCTAATCCAAATTGCATCCGAGTCCTGGTTCTTCCCTCTCTGTAGCATCCGCTGGAGTCTTCCCAGAGCGAGGAGAAGAGGATGATGGCCTCTTCCACCACCGAGGTGAACAAAGTAACTGTGGGCAGGAGCACAGAACAGGTGGGCAATAAACCCCTGATTGCCCCAAAGGGAGAACTCCTGTGGCTGTCTGCACCTCCACCTGAAGCCATTAAGCAATCAAAGAAGCAGCCCAGCTGCCTGCAGGGACGGAGCAATGTTGTTATCCTGTTTTACCGATGGGGAAACTGAGGGCCAGAAAGGAATGAAGCGGTTTCCTCACGGACACGGAATGAGTCAACAGCATGGCCGGAAATTGGGTTTTATCATGACATGATAGCCTGGATGGCAGGATGGGGAGGAGGGGGAGGCTGATGCACAGGCCTGCGAGCCACAGCCTCAGGCTCTCCCTGCCAGGCCGTAGCTGGCTCTGAACGGCCACGCCACTGCAGCCTGCCTCAGCTTCTCTTTCCCCATCCGCAAATGGGGACAAAACAGCAGGAGGGAGGAAGGATTGTGACAATAAAGGCCTTTCCATCAAAATGCTGCTGGGAGGGTTATCTCCTGCCCCTCTTTGTCCATCCATCTCCTTCTGCACGGAGCTGGAGTTACTTGACGAAACAGCAGATCCTTGTCTTTCACATACCGGGTGCCATGCCCCAAGAAAAGGGCTGATGGGGCTTTACCTGTGGTTCCTCTGGACCACATTCTTGATCTCAATATTGATCTTGGTTCTCCCTTTGCCAGACAGGGAGTCAGGAGCCCTGCACTCTGCTCCTGGCTTCCATTACTGCATCACCACCACCTGATAGCATCAGCTCTCTGGGCCTTGACTTCCCCGACTATAAAATGGCTGAGCAATGCCTTCCCCACCTTTGCAGGCTCACTGCATCTACTCCCAGATGAAAAGGCAGCAGCCGCCTACCAGAGGTTACAAATGTTAGTACAACCCCTACCCCAGCTCCAGCAGCTGACCCCACTTTGCTAAGCAGCGGCCTAAGTGCCAGTACACTTGCTTCCAGGAATATCAGGCCATTTCATCAGGGATAACACAAGTCATGCAAGATATGCTTGCAAATAAGAAACGAAGCGTAGGTGGGTTAGTCAGCATAAGAACACACAGATCCTTTCTGGCTCCACATACTGAAACCCAGATCCTCAGAGGTAGCTCATAAAAATGCAAGCCACAGGACTGTGAGTATATGCAATACCAGAATTAGCTTCACGAGGAGGCACTTTAGGCTGTTTTCCAAACTGAAATCAATGTTGTACTTGCAATGAATTAAACACCCACATTTTTGCGCTTGCTGCAAGCTGCAAAGTGAAATCATGAATGAAGGAACAGCAGAGCACCCTTACAGACAGCAGCGTCAGTCGGTGCCTGCCGTTGCTGCTCAAAAAGATCCCGCAAGCATTTGAGAAACACCTTGCTTTTGCTTCTTGTGCCCTCGCATGTTTTCCTGGGGCAGCAAGAGGCACAGCAGGGGTTTTTCACACTCTATCAGTTAATCTGTTCAGCCAGTGAAGCAATTACTTCTTTAACTGCTTTGCAGTGATTGTTGTATAGGGCTTCAACCCAGAAGCCAGACTTTGTTCAGATTTGCTGTTGTGATGCTGGCATCTCTTCTCTTAGCCCAGTCTCAACACAGTGGGAAGATTCAATTCTAGTAATAGATTTTCTAAAGGTTTCCTCGGGGTGGAACCAGCTGAGGCCCCACGGGTGGGCTTGGGACAGCAGGCACCCGGGGATGGGCTCGGGACAGCAGGCACCCGGGGATGGGCTCCTTCAAGGCTTTCGCCAGTGTTTGGGTTGGCAGCTGGGGCCAAGGGCCTGGGGCTGAGATATTCTTGAACAGTTTTCCCCTCCGTCCCCCTTTTGCCAAGAGACCACAAAGGGCAAATCTGGGCTGACACCCTCAGAAACCCCAACACGTTATCCCAGCAACCACGCGTGCCGGTGTGATGGGCCAGAGAGGCGCGTGTGATTTGGAGATGGGACCACCGATGCCTTTCAGTAGCTGCAACTCAGCTCAAAAAACCCACCACCAAGCAAGCTTGAGCAGATAAGAAAATAACCACCCTGAATCACTGAACCTTACTGAGAAAAGATGTGATGCTTCTTACAGCACAGGGTAAAGTCTCCGTATGATGGGCTGAATTATTCCAGGCTGCATTTAGGATGCTCAGCAACCCAGCATGAATGGGCCAGGCAGCTGGAACAGCAGCATGCAAGAGAGGTGTTCACTTCATGTATTTCAGGGTCAAGAGTTTCAAACCATGGCGTGTGATTTGGAAAGCTTAGCTCCACTTCTAGGTCATATGTTAGCCTGAGATCTTGGCCCAGTTCTTACAGATCCTGTAACGCTTATCTAAAAGGAGGAAGCGCTCACCTACATGTTCTCCTATTGTCCAACTTAAATAATTCACACACCCACTCCGGTTTAGCTGGAATCGATGTGCTTCCTCCTTTACTGCACTAAAACTGTGGCAGAGGAGGGCGGGCTGCAACGAAATGACCAGGCTGAGCCTCCTGAAACGCACCTGTAATTTAATGACACACAAATAATCTCGTGGAGGGCAGCAGGTATCGTCCCCGCTTCGCAGATACGCTGGGGGACCCGGGGAGCGACGGGTGACCTGGCTTAAGCATCCTTGTGAGGCAGGAGGACCCCCCAAGGGACACGGCACAGGGAGGTCACGGCTATTTGGGTGGCAGGGAACATCCAGAGGCCGGTTGGGTCCGCGGGCGGAGGATGCGGGCTGGGGCCGCTCGGCAGCATTCCCCTGGATCCAGCGCCGGCAGCTGCCGCCGCAGTGAGACTGGAGGAATGAGAGCGGCAGATGGAGGAACTGGTTTCACAAACAGCTCGTTACTGGGGATCTGCCCACGCCAGTGCCTGAGCGTGACTCAGGCAGGCTGGGCGCTGGCTGGAGGTGCAGCCCGGGGAGGGGAAGGGCATTGCCCCCTTCCCTAAACCAGCCGCCCATCGTCTGCGGGCTCACACCGCGGGTCTGGCCCTAAAGGTCCCACAGGTCCCCCCGTGCTCCATCTCTGGCTCTTCCCAGGTCCCTCGGACCCGGGTGGCTGTAGCTTCTCTTCAGCCCTGATGGGCCAGAGAGCAGGAATATGTAAAGGGGATGGCTGTGCTGAATAGCTCTGGTCTCAGGGAGATTTTTAGCTGCTAGCACTGCAGGAAACAGGGCTCCCCTGTCCCTTCTCCAGCTCTGCCCTTCAGCTGCTTCGCAACCATGGGCTGGGCATGTCAGCTCCGTGCGTTATTTGCCTGATAGGCTTATGGCAATATTTGTTTAGGGCCTTAGGATCCACACAAGGGACTATAGAAACATTTTCCTATTGCGCTGAAGTTCTTAAGGTCTTGTGTTTCAGTCCCCTGCAAAGGTCAGGTAGTGGGAAACTCCTTTTGCACTAAGTCTGTGTCTGGGAGTTTACTACAGCCAGCCAAAAAAATGCCCTGCTAGCAGGAGTGAAAAGGAAAGGTGTCCTGGAGCGGCACGGAAAGCAGCTGTGGGGAGTGACTCTGCGGGAAGGCACAAGGACGGCACGGCACAGCACGGCACGGCACGCTGCGGCCGCGGCCCGGCAGCCTGCCTCCCCTGCGCGCCCACCACGGAGCAACTCACCGCCTGGGAGCCTGCCAAGGGACCCGCGTGCCTGAGACGTTGGTGCTACCTAGCTGAAATTCAAAAACAAAGCGGATCCTTCTCCTACCAAAAAAAGAGAAAAGAGAAAAATTATATCCTGTACAAAACTATCCGGTATTCAGTGAAGTTTATTGTCCAATCTTGGCTTTGGAGCATTCACAATACAACTGTAATATAAGCCTTAGCAAGAAAATGAGCACATCCACAAAATAGGCCACGTCACATCTGAAATACAAAAATTGAAATACTCTTATAAAACATTCAGACACAAGACTGATAGATGGATACAATCTTTTATTCTTTTTTTTTTTTGTACCTTTCCATTTATTCCAGAAAAACTTTCTATAAAAAAATCATTGCTTCTTTTGGAATAAATCTTTAAAATCATTTCTTTTAAAATGCATCTTTCATTTGTACAACACTAGTTAAATATATTATTGGTATTCTGCAAATGAATCACACCAGATAACATTCACAGTATGTGTATCCTGGCCGCTTGGATCTATTTCTCCTGCTGTAGGACAAGCGTGATGCTGAGGATGGAAGAAGGCAACGAAGAAACCAAAAAGGGGGTTCCGTAGTGTTTGTGGCCAGCCATCGCTCGCGGGGCGTGCTACGGGGACATCCAAAGGCGTTTCTTACAAGACCGAGCGTACGGAGGCAGGAGAGCGGCGCGGTGCGGCTGGAGCGGCATGGCCAGGCAGGGAGCCGCAGCTTTTGGCAGGTGAGATCGAGTCACTTTTAGCCTCATGTATTTCAGGATCGAGACCCGACGGCCCTTGCAGGACCTGCGCAGCCATCGCTGGCTCCGTGCTCTGAGCAAACCCGGGCTTGCGTGGCTGCAAGATGCCAGATTTACACTGGTGAAAGCAGAGTTTGGCCACCTAAGGCTGGGCAGGCTCCCACCCCCGGTCCCCTTCCCCGTGCCCTGGGACACACACACTAAGCCTTTCACGTCACTCAGTCCAGCGGGTTAAACGCTTTCTCTAATGTTTTCCCACCTGCCTGTTCCTAGCCTGCTCCTGAGAGCTCTGGGCTCCCGTTTTATGCTAGCCTGATTTCTGACCGAAGATAAGTCATGGGAAAAAACCAAACAAAACATTTGAGAAGCTTGGGAAAATGGCCTTCTATTTTTTTGTCATGTGTACGGGAGAGGAAAAAATCCACTTATTTTGTCCTTAGTCTCCTAGAGACAATGTAGTTTTGTTATTTAAAATCTTAACATAGATCTGGCAACGGGTCGGGCCAGGAAAGGCGTGTGCATGTGTGTACGGAGAGGGTGAAATTAAATAGCTCTGCCTCTAAGTTTTATTGTTGTCCCATAACACGGACCTTGCTTTACACATTATTTACTTACATTTCTTTAACTAGCCATCAGCTGGGGATGAAAGAATACAGCTTTTCCTGAGGGCACAGCCAAAACTCCATTTTCCACCCGAACTGGTAAAAAAAAATTGCAAGAAAAATGTCTGGAAGACAAAGCAACAGTTTCCTTTTGTCAAAACTCCCCATCTGCGAGGAGTGCCAGCTACTCCGCAAAGCGGTGGATGGGAGAACCCACAAAACAAAAAAAATGCCGGAGAGCCACAGACATTCCCAGCATTTTCATTAGCGCTACTTTAAAAATCCAACTTGGGAGCTGGCTGGTGCTCCAAAAGCTGGGGAAAGCCTGCCCGGGGGATGAGCTGCCGGAGCCCCGCTGCACATTTCTCCCCTTGCATGCAGGGAGGAGCGGGGCACGGCTCTGCTCGGGGCTTCCATAAACTGGGGGGTCCAAGGGATGTTGGTCCTCCTAAACCCAGCCAGAGCCCGTGGTCCTCAGGGGGACCGCAACACCATCCGGGAGATGGAGAAGGGGGATTTGGCTCCGGGCTCTCATCGCTGCCAACCTGCAGCTTCTTTTCTTCGCAGCCGGGAAGGCTTTGGCGGGCAGCGTGCCGTGGGAGATCAGACGCTCGGGGCTCTGCCAGCCGACACGTGCAAGTGCAGCAGCGACGGGAGCTTATAAATCAAACCTTGATCAGCGGGGCACCAAATATTTACACACGCTATCGCCCTCCTGAAAAGAAATCAAATAGCCACTAAATGCGGTGGAACAAAAGGGGTTATCTTAAATTCGGGCTGTTAGTAGCGCACAGGGCTAATAGTGTCTCCTTTAGGGAGGATTTGTAGGAGGAAAGGCAAAGGCTACGAAAGAATAAACAGCAGCTAACAGGCCCTTTGTCTTTGCTATCTGATCCCGGGTAAGGCAGTCCTGTCTACACGGTCATTGCTAGGTCTTTTCCCCAATGTTTCTCCCCAGCGGTTTCTGTAGGTGACCTTGACCTTCAGCAGGAATACTTCTCTTTTGAGGGGAGAGCTGAGACCACACAGACCTGGTGGTGCGGTGCGGTCTGCCTCCATCCTCCCAGCGCGCAAGCGGGATGGCTCAGCCGGGCACCCCGTGCCCCAGCAAGCTTTATGCCCAAGGCAATCTCAGTGCATGGGGATGGCAACGCCAAGCAAGAAAACTGCACAAAGACAGGTCAAACACATCCTGAAAGGGCTTCCCAAGACGGGGTGGAGGGGTTTCCTGCTCCCCCCGGTCCGATCTGTGCTCACGGACCGCAGCGGGGGCTCTGCCCCCCGGGCATGCCAGCGCTCTTCGCCCCAGGACCCGAGGGTGCTGCCGCAAGGGCACGGGAGACGCTGCGTCCGTGAGCTGGGCTGCCTGCTGAGCTGCTGGTTCCTGACGGGAGCTGGCTGCCCTGGGAAGTGCAAGTCTGCACCACGGATCCCTGCCATGCCAAGGAAATTCCTGTATAAAATGCCTTTGTGAAAGAAAAGATGACAGCGTGACAGTTCAGCCTTACGCCAGCCAAGAACCTTTGGGAACCTCCCTACTGAAAAGCCCCGTGCAGCGGGAGCCGGGTGCAGGAAACCAGGCAAAGAACTACCCCGACATCAGGGCGAAATGCGTCACTGGTGGCTGATGGCTATTCATGCTCTTCCCTATCAAATGGAAACAATTAATGAACTATTCAGCCTGCTGTATGCTGGACATACTGAGAAGGGAACCAAGCAGGGATGGGCAAACCTCAAACAATGCAGACGTCTGGATGCTTGTCTAGGACAAACCCGAATTAACAGCTTTGGTCTGATGGGGGAAGCTCAGAGGGCGCAGCGCATCGAGCACTGGCACAGGAAGCAGTCGCCCCAGAAGCTTTGGGGAGCTCAAGGGTCTCCTCATTTATCCTCACGCTTTGCATTTTCTGAGGATCACAGAAGGAATCCTGCACAGCAAAGCACAAACCAGAGCCCTCGCTCCTGGCTCGATGGGGAAACAGCGGCGTGGAGCGTTACCGTCCCCCGAGCAATGCCTCCCAGGCTGGAGCGTGATGGGTTAAGACATCAGCATGTCCTGCCCATCCCAGCGCCAGGTGACAGTCCCAGCGCCTGCCAAGTCCAGAGTCTCCTGGCCACATCCATGGGCTGGAGGACCGGTGGGCGAGAGGACGAGTCATCCAGGACAGCCAAGAAAAGGATGCAAATATTATACAGTAGAGAGACTTCTTGCAACGCTCACACATTTGAAGACGTTTCAGGCTGTTTGCAGGCTGTGGGGGAGACGTGCAGCAGGGCCTCTTTGCTCAGGGTGGATTTGGCACGTTCCTGAAGTGTACGGAGGGGAAAACGCCCCAGGAGCAGTCCTCGGCCAGCAAAGCATGCTCAGATCTAAGCACGCACCTCAGTCCCATGGCATCGATCTGAGTCAGGGCTGGTACGATCTGGCATCGGCTACAAATGTAGAGGCCAGGCGACGAGGTTTGAGGGATGATTTGCTTCTCTCCGGGTCTATTTCTGGTCCCCACAGCTGAGCTGTGGGAGGTTTGGCACCTCTCCCCCTTCCTCTGGGTAGAAATGCACTGAGGTGGGTGTGCGCAACACTTTGGTATGGAGCGGCTGCGCGGCTCGGGCTCTGCCACATCGCGTGGGGCTCGGCGACGGGACGGGGGGAGATGCGCTCCTGAGATGGCAGCTGGGAACCGCATCCTGCCCCTTGTGATGGTGGCAGAGAGGGTCGCGGGCTGGGGGGCAGCAGGCTCAGCAAGGAGAAAGGGTCCGCTCCGTCGGTGCCTGGGAAAGGCTGGCCGAAGGGCACAGCAACAGGAGGCAGCACGGAGCCGACGCTTGTTTGGCCCCGCTTCTGCACAGCTCTCCCAGCAGGTACCTGCCTCCCGGGCGGGCTGAGCCAGCCTTTGCTCTCAGCTCAGGACATCCCTGGGGAGCAGCCAGCTGACCGAATGTGGACATGCAATGGTGGCAAGGAGGGGGAGATGCTGGGGGAAGCAATGGGAAGCCCCTTCCTCCCAGCTGCTCCGTCCTTGTCAGGATTCAGGTACCAAAGATGGGGAGAGAAAAAGGGGTTACATAGGCAGAGGCAAGGGCAAATGAGGGAGGGCTGCCCTGGTTTTTGTGCTTCAGGTGCAGTCTCTCCAGTGCCAGGCTGGGTCATGCCCCTGACCCGTACCGTGGCTGCAAAGTGTCTCCCCAAGAACCGGGGTGCAGAGCAGGTTGTCTGAGCAAAGGTACGTTTTCAGAAATGCCTGCCGGGGCCAAACGCTACGACCCACAGCCCAGCTTTGGAGATAGCACCCTCTGCTCACAAAACCTCCCCGTGCCCTGCTCACCCCCCAGGGCAGCGAGCGGTTCCCTGGGGCAGCACGCGATCCCGCGCTCCGGGCAATGCCCAGGGCAGCTCCTCACTAAAGCACCGGCACAGAGGGTGGCAGCTCACGTCTGATGGGGACAACATGAAAATAAGAGGGGAAAAAGGCCACAGGTCCATCAACAGCAGCTGCTAGGGGCTGTGGTTGTGGGGACAGGCAGGGGAGAGCCTGCGGCCAAGGGCGTTTCAGCATCGTCCTGCTCGAGTCAGTAATTCTGCGGTGGGTCAGGTGGGAGCGTGTTGCCATCTCCTTTCTCAGTGCTTTGATCTCCATGGTGACAAGGGGAACACGAGATCCAAGTTTAAAATATACTCTGCCTCCTGTTCTTCCCTCGGGCTGAGGAAAAGAGAGAGAGATGGGTCAGAGAGGTCAGACGGCGAGCGGCACTTTGCGGAGAAGCTGTGCCCCGCGGTGCTTGGGGTTAGGAGGGGGGAGCTGCGCCTCAGGGCACCTAGATGTGACTTTGGTACCACGGCAGGTGACAAGCAAGGATGCCCAGGGGTAATTTGTGGACTAAAGCAGGGAGCAGGTTTGGCTTTTTCTGTGCGGGACCCACTGGGAGTAACCCCAGTGCCAGCGCGGTCCGTGGCACCATCTCCCATGCATGATCCTCCCCAGTCCCACCTGAGTGCTGAAAGGCTGAGCCTCGGTAGCCAGGGTCCTTTTGAAGCTGGATCTCCTTCAGGGAGAAGATGGAGACGTCTAGGCAGAGGGGGCAGAGAGAGAGGCGTCAGTCCAGCTGGCTGAGCTGGCAGCGGTCTGCAAACCCAGAGCCAGGAGGGACGGCAGTGCCCAAGTGCAGCACTGCACCTCACCGGAGCTTTTCTTTCACGTTCCTACTCCTACTCTACATTGTCCTACCCAAATTGTTTCTTGCTGTCACAGCCACCAAGCTCCCACCCCCCCGCTGCAGGAGCACCTCTGAGTGAGCAAGGACAAGAGGCATCCGAAGAGACCTGGCTGCAAACCACCACCCTCGGGCCGCACAGCAGCTCTTTGCTCCACATCCCCCAGGCAGGAGGACAGCGTGCACTTACTGTCGGGCAGGAGATGCACCCGCTCTCCCAGGCTCTTGAAGTAAGCGTGCCGCAGGGCTGCCTCCGCCGAAATCCGGCCCTTGGCTTCGTACTGCACAAAGCCCCAGAGAAAGGCAATTACACACAGTCTGCACGTGTGAGACGGCATTCGGTGGGCACAGAGGCCCCGTACAGGGTGTGTGCACATTTGTGCACCTATGCACATGTAAGTGCCCAGCGTTTTAGTATGCTGCCTGGGTGACAGAGTGTCCAAACACTGTGCACACCATGGGGGTGTGCAGGCAATCACCAGTGCCATTTGCATGTGCGCGAGGGACGGTCAGCACACACTGTGCCCATAGGAGCGCACCGGCCACGCCGTACCTTATGGATCATCAAGTTCGAGTCCTCTCACTTGTGTGAGGGGACACAGGGTGAAGGATGGTTCACCGTCCTTAATGGGTGGTGGTTTGGGATAGCATCTACAACACCACAGCTGTAGGGCCATGGCTTATTCTGCAGTCACAGCTCCTCTCCTGCCTGGCTCCAGCATCAGCGTGAGGGCAGCCAGAGGACCTTCACTGCAAATCCCTTTGCCGTCCAGCTGGACTGCTCTACCACTCACCAGAAGGAGGTTCATCAGCAAGTCAATGCCTTCTGAGTCCAGCCTGAGAGAAGGAGGAAATAAAAAATGGAGCATTATTGCACCCAGGAGACATGGCCATTGCCAATGCAAGGGACAAGCGGCAGCTGGGACCTCCAGTGCACAACCAGCATGAGCCCACTGTGCCTTACGTGTCCCTGCTCAAGGAGGTACCTTGGGGCGTGATTTATTAACGGCTGGGCTCGGTACTGCGTGAAATTGTAAGCCTTAAACTCCTCGTTGGATGTTATTCCAGGCCAGGTGTCTTCTGTTGGGGTTCCTGGGAGGGGGAGAGAGGGAAGCCTGTCATGCTCGTTCGGTGCAGAGAGAAAAGCCTCATGCATGCGAGTGTGTGCCATAGCCCGCGGAGAGGGCCTGAATTTCCCCAGCGAGCTGGGACTCGCCCGCGCATCCCACGGGGCAGCCGGCGAGGAGCTCCGCGCCCTCGCCCCTCTGCTGCCTGCCAGGCTGGCGGGGGGCTGCGGGGGGCTGCGGGGGGCTGCGGGCAGCCTCTGCCCACGCCTGCCCACGCCACCGCAAGGCTTTGCCAGCCGGCTCCCTCCAGGTTCCCCAGGCTGCGCTTTGTCACCGCTCCTGCAGTCAGCCACTGCCCTCGCGTGGGGACCGGGGAGACAGCAGAAGGCTCACCCAGCAGCCTGAAGATCAAATGCAGCTCTTCTTTCACGGTGGAGCCGGGGAACATGGGCCGTCCGGTGACCATCTCGTAGTGGATGCACCCAACACCCCTAGAGCAGCAGCAGAGGCTCTGGGATTAGTGAGGGAGAAGCCCTGTGGATGCCCCACCACCCCTTGGCCAGGGCTGAGGTTCCCGGAGAGGGAAATGAGCTCCAGGAGCTGTGTCCCTTCTCTGCCACAGGTAACCATTCACCCCTGATGTGGACAGTGTGCCCCAAAGACCCTGAGCCCCAGGGGACATGGAAAACAGCACGGCCTCTGGGAGAGCCCACCACCCTCTGCTGTAACCAACACTGGGCATGCATGGTGCTGCACTGGCAGACGGGTGGAAATGCCCAGCCCACCGCCTTGGAGACCCCAGGAAGCTCGGCTTGGAGCCGTGGCTCACCACATGTCAATGGGTGTGGAATATTCGGTAGATCCCAGCAGGACATCGGGGGGCCGGTACCACAGCGTGACCACTTCATTGGAATACGTTTTTGTAGGGACTGACTTGGCTCTGGCGAGTCCTGAGGACGAAAGGGATGGGCATCAAGGAGCTGCACCTTCTTGCAATGCTGCATCTTCCCCAGAGAGGCCCACCTACCAAAGTCAGCCAGCTTGAGCTCTCCCCTCTCGTTGATGAGCAGGTTCTGGGGTTTGAGGTCTCGGTGCAGGATCTTTCTCCCGTGACAGTAAGCCAGACCACGCAGCAGCTGGAACATGAAGATCTGTGGGGAAGTGAAGGGGTTTGCATTTAGCACAGGGACACAGGCACCAAAAATGAGTCTGTCTCAAGGGCTCTCAAAGTCATGGCCAGGAAAGAGCCCTCGGAGCTGGCCTGGGGTGAGACGCACTGCAGGCAAGTGCTCAGGCCCATCACCAGCAATCCAGGACAGGGGCCGAGCAAAGTCTGCACGCACAGCAATTTTATTTAGGGTGGCAGTGACTTGAGAAAAGCTGGTGGAGCATCAGAGCAGGCTGAAAAAGGTCAAAGAAGAGTAAGAAGGCTGAACTGAAGGGAGAAGGGGTATCCAGCCTCACCCGGCCCTGCAACACCCTGGACTGCACTCAGGGTGAGCTCCCCGCATGCGGGGAGAGGCAGGGGCACAGGGTCCCAGGCAGCACCGCCTTACCTTCACGTTGTGCACGCTCATCAGGTTCCCGCAGTTATCGAGGTACTGTTTGAGGTCGCTGTCCTGCAACGGGAAGCACACGTCAGCCTCTCCCTCCCCTGGCCCCCATCACCCGCCCGCAGAAAGGCAGCCGTCCCCCCGCTCCCGCAGAAAGCCCCCCCAGACCCACCAGGTACTCGAAGACAAGGGTGAGGGAGCGCTCCGTGTGGATGATGTCGTGCAGGGTCACGATGTTGGCGTGCTTCAGGTTCTTCAGCAGCGACACTGCAAGGAGAGGAGAGGGCAGGTTGGGGCAGCAGGATCCGGGCGCCGCGCGGCAGCACGCTGCTGGGACTGCAGGTACACGCGTCCACCGCGCCGCCCGTCCCAAATCCACCCGTGAGCCGGCATTGCTCACCAGGGGCTGCGATGGGGAAAAGCCCCTCCTGCCCTCACCTTCCCGTATGGCTGTGCAAGGTGCCCCTTCCTCGTGCTCCAGGCGGATTTCCTTCAGGGCAACGAGGTTTTCGGTCAGCTTGCTGCGTCCCTTGAAGACGGTGGCGTACGTGCCCTGGGTGGGGAGAGGGAAAACACACGCCATGCAGACCATTGACCAGGGTGGCACAGCACGGATATACTCCATAACATTTGGAGGAAGGATCATCTGAAGCTACAGGGCCAAGTCTGAAGTCCACAGAAAGACGTGGTCTAAAAATTGCTAGATATTGAAGAAATTTGGCTACAGTCTTCCCTTTGCACTTCAAGCAACTTCTAACTTAATTTAAGTCCTTTACAGGGGTTTCATAGTCTACTCACCTCTCCCAGTTTGTCCAGTTTAACATAGGTTTCCAGCTTCCCAAACCCAATATCTGACTGTAAGAGAGAAAGGAAAACATCACTGGAAAGGATCTCATCCAGGGATGGCTTCACCTCCGTGGAGAAGGTCAAGGACACTGGACAGTAACAGCTTTGGGGGCAGATCAATCAAGGCTGGTGTTTGCATGCAGGACCCCAGCAGATCTAATACATAAAATCCATTACTTTCCTGGAGAAGCCATGCAGGCGACCAGGCAATCAATCAGAAAACCTCCACAGCCGACACCGGCTGCTTCACGGATGGCACCTGCACCCCGCACCCCAGGGCGGCCGCAGCCTGCGCGCCTGCCCCTTCCCGCTGCCACCCCTGCAATTCCCTTCACGCCAGCAGCGGCCGAGTCGAACAGGAGCGGTGATTTGCAAAAAGCCGATGCCCTTTTTGTTGGAGAAGCCCCGTGGGAGCCTACTGCCAACGCCCAGCCTTTTCCTGAGTGCTTTCCTACGTCCCGGTCTTCACCGTGACTCCGTTCGTTTCTCTGTGTGCTGTTCAAATCAAGCGTGAAAGGGACATTTCCCCATTTGGAACGGTAACTCTTTAACGTATTGCCGAGACCTGCTCTCGTGTACCCAGTGAAAGAAGGGCAACGCTGCAAGGCCACGGATTTAGGTGTCACTCCGAGCAGACCCCTGAAATTGCAGGTTTCTGTGGGGACAGAGACACCTCCTCGGTTACTCTGGATTATCTGTGTGCCAGGGCAGGGGATGGTTCCCAGCACAACTGGGCCCAGGGCAAATCATTGCTCCTTCAGCTGAACAAACCGCTGTCATTCTCCCACAAGAAAGGTTTGCATCGGCGCAGTCCCAGGCCAGCAGCCAGCTCTGGCTGCAGCCCAGCAGCACCGCTCCCTCTCCTGAGCCGAGGCTCATGCCATGCCGCTCGCCATCAGCAGATGGAGCTGGATGGACAGCTGTCCATCAGCAGGCAAAGACACGGGCTGTGCAGGGAAAGGGTCCCCTGGGGAGGCACTGAAGGAGCCCCTGCCCTGTGCCCAGGGCTCTGCCTGGAGAAGCAGCAGCCCCAGGTCTGGGCTGCTCTTGCAGCCTGCCCTGAGCACCAGATCTGCCCCACGGGAAGGTTTTTCCTTGCAACGGGCACTGACCAGACCACCAAGCTCTCACAAGCTGCCACACGCAGCGGGGAAGCTGCTTTCTTGCTCACGCAGAAGAATTTGGGCCAGCAAATCCCAGGGGAACACAGTGGTTTTTTAACTCCGTTTTGGCTTCCCCAAACCCTCTGCGTACCCTGGGAGCAGATGTGTCTTGAGCAGGGAAATGAAGCGGCTGCTGCAATCTGAGGTGCTGTACAGCCCCAGAGCCACACTGCGAGTTTTGCAGGAGCATGCCTTATTCATGGAGGGGACCATGAATATTAATGGCACGTTGCTCTGGCTGTGTCTATGTTATTGATTAGACAGAACAGGCAGGTAAATGCTCTCCTTTTCTCCTCCCTCCCCCTGAATAGGCACGCCAGATCTGAAGACGCCTGCTGAGACCTCGCCGTTGTATCTGCACAGCACGGAGCGCTCCTGGGCAGCAGGACACATGCTTGCACATTTGTAAACAGGGCACCGGGTTTTTGCTCCTACATATGCTGATCCTCTGCAGTAAAGAAACCGAAATGCCAACAGTAATGCAAAAGCTAATTCATTATTTATCGGTATTTGCATTTCAACTAGCAGAGGCTCCAGCACTTGCTAAACCGCAGGAGGTTTTCCACCTCCTCCCGTTTGGAAGGAGCCAGGCCAAGAGGAAAGCCAGGTATGCGCAGAGGTGAGTGAGGGAATGCGCAGGCCTGGGGATTTGCACAGCAGTACGCAGATGTGCATGCGTAGGAGTGACATGGGGGAAGAGATGCCTATGTGCATGGTGGGGGGGTGTGTACTGCTGGGAGCGTGCAGAAAGGGATTTGTATGGGCAGGGGGGTGTGCGTATCTCCATGACACACGGGGGTACAAGGGAGCTTGCACAGCCGGGCATGACTGCACGGGTGGGTGGCAATCAGCACATGCATCTGCTGGCTGGGACTTGCGTGCATGAAGCGAGATGCTGTGCCCAGCACTGCTCGCTTTGCACGGCGGGACTTACGAGGGAAGCCCGTCGGGACATCCTGCTGAGGGGCTTGGGGAACTCCGGGCTCTCCATCTGCAGCTTCTGCAAGAACTCGGGGGGCAGGCGGATGTCCACGGGCAGGGAGAGACGCTTGCTGACATCCTGCGGAGAGGGCCAGAAGAGCGGGTGGTGAATGCATCAGATGAAAGGAGGACTGTACAGAGACATTCAAGGGGAAGCGCTCTCCAACCAGAGCCGGTGTTAATGGCGAAGCACCGGGGGCAGCATCTGTGGGACCCTTAGTCAAAAGGAAAGGGAAGGTGTGTGTGTGTGCGTGCGCATGGGGACGTGCACTGGGCTCTGTCAGGTACCATGGGAGTCGTGCTGAGAGCACCCAAGGGGACGTCAGGGCTCGTGTCTGAGACTGCCAGGGCCCCACGAACCAAACACCGCCTCTTCCAGCCAGCAGGCAGGTGACAACCAGAACTTGCCACGTCCCTCCTGCCCGCTCCAGCCTGCAGCAGTACTTGCCTCCATGGAGAAACGGCGCTGGTTGTTGTTGCGGTAGCGCACGGCCATCGGGGACTGGCCTTCCACCTCGGAGGGGGAGATGGGGCTGGTGTCTGCTCGGAAGTCCCTGCCCAGGTGGCCCAGCTGCAGGTGCCCTTGTGCCAGGTCTGAGGACAAGGAGAAAGGAGAGCGAGCTGCTGGAGTGGTAGCAGAAGTGCCACGGCCCAAGGCACTCGCTTTGGAGAAAAGAGAGTGAGGGCAGGGCAGGGAGGCCCAGAGATGCTCTGGGGCCATGGGAAAGTCTTCTTCCTTCTCTGTATCCAGGAGGCAGAGGGAATACCTGACGGGCAGGGGGATGCAGAGAGGGGAACTGCTTCACACCCAGGGCCACCCACATCTCCCACGTCCCAGCCCAGTGCTCAGCCCGCCAGGCAGCTTTGCCAAGCAGCTCACCCCTCTGCAGCCGCACCACTGGGTTTTGCACGGGTGAGTATTTATCTTAACTTCCCAGCCTTATCTTCATTAACGTCACATTAGACAAAACACCATTTGCACTTTAGGAACACCTAGATGTCTGACCACGGCTCTGGTTCCCTTTGTGCTAGGTCTGTACAAAAGCAAAACAGAAAGAGAGCCCTGCCTCTGGGCAGCTCACAAGCACGTGTACCTAATCTGCCGCAGGAGCACCAAACCTAACAGGCATCAGGGTACTTTCCTCCAAGGATGTGACAGTTTCTCAGAAGGTGTTTGGGATTAAAGGCTGCAGAGTCACTTACTGCAAAACAAAACACTCCAGGCTTTCCTGCCCCAACCTGCTGCACTTAGCCAGAGACACAGTCCCGAGAAGCACAAAAGCTCTCTTGAAAACCAAAGCAGCTCAAAAAAATAACTCTTCTCTTGGGACTCCAGGTGTGAAGCCTCACTGAGCCCAAGAAACCCTGAAAGGAGCAAGACATCAGAACAAAATAAGCCATTGAGCTCCCTCTGGTCTCTAGTTTGAGGCTTGCACTTAAACCTCCTCACTCTGTAATTAACGGCTGGTTGGTAGGAATATCCTGGCACAGCAAAACACTGACGAGTTCAGTGCAGGTCGCCTGGACCCCAGGGAAGGGGATTCCCCGATTCGCACGGATGCTGCTTCCAAGGGGCCGTGCAGAAGGAGGCAGCGCTAACTGGATGCGCTGGGAGGGAGGAGGCAGTGCTAACTGGGTGTGCTGGGACGGAGGAGGCAGTGCTAACTGGATGCGCTGGGAGGGAGGAGGCAGTGCTAACTGGGTGTGCTGGGATGGAGGAGAACCACCTCCCCAAGGGAGGGATGCATCTCCCTCTGAAAAAGCGTGGGGCCAAGCAGGGACGACCGTTTTGTCCCCTTCCCGGTGGCCGTACAGCTCTCTCCCTTCTCGTCTAAACTTTGCAGCTCCGCTCCAAGTTAGCAAGGCCTCCAGGGTCCAAGGGCCCTGCCATAAAGCACCGGTGTCCTTCACGCATCCAGGCACCCTGCAGCTATTTCCCCAGGGCAAGGAGGAACGTTGCAGCAGGGAAACTCCCCAGGGAGGACCTGTGATGTCCCCGGCGGAGCCACCGAGCCCTGCCCCTTGCCAAGCCCCTTCCCTGAGCTGCACAGCGACAATCCCCTGCTCTGTCTAGCGCAGATTTCGGCGCACGGATCCCAGTGTGCTCAGGCAGCCAGTGATGATCTCATTGCTGAAGACTGGGGAGGGAGGGCTGGCTTTCACGGGGTGGTGAGCAGGGCTGGGACCTGGCTGCGGTTTGCTCATCTGATGGATGAGAGGTGGCAGGCAAGTGACCTGGGAAAAGATGCGTTTTCGTGCCATGGTCACCGGGGGACCAGGGGACCTGCGAGCTAAGGGATGCAGGGTGTCCTCGACAGACAGCCTGCACCTAAGGGACGGGTTCAGCCCATGCCACTGGGCCCGGGAGCATCTGAAACAGTGCCAGGAGTTTTTGGGCAGACAGGCAAGGAGGTGGCACAGAGTCACCCCTTCTCCCAGGACCGCTGCGGGACGCTGGTCCCTGTCCCTTTCTGGCCATCTGTCTGCAGGAACAGTTAGGAAACTTACCCTGAATTAACCACAGGTATAAAATTAATGTGGATCAATTAAACTGAATCAAATCTTTTTAACTTGCTCACTTCCTAAGCAAATTATCTGAAAAAAAAACCAATCCAAAACCAAAGGCCATTTAAAATCTGACTGAACTGAGTTCAACTAATCCACTTTAAATGATAGTTTGGGTGAATTTGTGCTGGTTCCCACAGGTAAACAAGCCCAAAGACTTGGCAAAAGATGCAGCCTGTCCCTGAAAGGCGCAAACCAGCAGCCCACCAGGTTAGCGTCAATCTCTCCTCATCTACAAGGGCATCAGATGTAAAGCCAGCGGTACCATGACAACCTGGGCCTTCCAGCGCACGCAAAGGGGAAAGGGGTACGCAAAGGATGTGAACTACCACATGATGGGAAAAGCACATAAAAATACACCCAAGACTTGCAGAAATGAGGGGAAAGGTGTTTTCACTGCCCTGGGGCCAGGGAGCGCAGGCGGGATGGGCCAGCCCAGTCCGTCCTGCGTCACCGCACGGTGCCCGCAGCACCCGGGGATACCCAGTCCCAGAGCAGAGCTGCTCTCGCAGGGCTGGGGTTGCCCCCGGGCTTGGAGGACCTTGCCGGGTGCTTGCGGGAGGAGACACGAAGCTGTGGGCGTGCAAACGTGAGGGCCTGTTTGATTCTGCTCGGCATTTCATCTGGATGACAGTGAGCCCTGACACTCTGCAAATAATAAGGCTGCATGGGATATCAAAGCAAATTAAAGTGAGACCGCAGACACGGTGGCTGCCTTTGACGAGCCTCCCACCTTTTTTTATAAATATATTTAAACACTGCCTCTGCCAACACAAGCTTTGATCTCCCAAGGAAAGGGGCCAGAACCCTTCACTGCTTGCCTGACTTATAACTTTTAATTACTTTGCTAAGCGTGAACTCTCTTCCCAAAGCTCTGCTACACTCATGAGGCAGGGCTGTACTCGGGTCTTGGATTATTCATCCTCCTTCCTCCCCCTCACCATTACTTCTTTGTGGCCTTTCACTCCAAAGGCCAGATCTGGCTCTGATTTATGCCATTGCAAACTGGGAGTTATGCAGGCTTTGCAGCCTGAATACTGAGACCTTATTTGGCCTCGGAGGACAGAGCAGGCAGTAGCTGTTGCGGGGCAAAGCCTCGGCATAGGTAGGAGCTGTTGCTGAATGCCACCAGCTCTTATCAAAGAAAATGGTAGACACCAAGACCTGAAACCTCTGAAAATCTGGAGTATGGAGAGAAACGTGCGACTGGGGAAGCCCAGGAAGAAAGAAAGGAGCCTTCTTGCCTTCAGCCTTAATGTGAGGGTGGAGCAGCCGTGGCGAAGGCTCCCCATCTCTGAGGATGTGGAGATGGTGCTGGCCTTTGTCAAGGATATCGGATATTGCACAGACCCAGCCGGGGCTCTCCTTACCCCAGGGGCTTTCTGCCACCTCTGCCTCTGCAGCTGAGCAGCTGCCGTGGCCGGGGAAAGGCTGCGCTGCCCAGGGGAGGGATGCACGGCCGGGCCGAGGGGCATCGGACGCCCCAGTTCAGGCTGTGAGTGAATTGGGCTCTGACCGCAGGCACACATCGTCAGACTCCATCAAGGTGACATTACTGGTGACGGGATGTGCCCAGGCTGGAAAGCTGTTTGCTTTTCCATTTGCCAGCTTGGCTTCTCTCAGGCCTCGTTTTATCAGCCTCTGCGGTGAAGTCATGAGAATTACGGGATGAAGAGGACGGAGCTGGGGATTTCCCACCACACCACCACCAGATGAGGCAGGTTTCTACCCACGAGAAGGCCTTGCCTTGTCCTGTTGCCAGAGTCAGAGCAGCTCTGCACCTGCTTTTGGAGCATCTAATGGAAAGGTCTTCTGGCTTCTGCATCGTCCTCCTCCCCAAGGACAGGTGGAGGCACTCACAGCCACCAAAGTGTAGGGTTTGCAGACTGCCATGACCTCCGAATGCCGATAACCTGTGATTTCTGATGCTGGAGGGAAAATAAAACCTGCAAGCGATTCCCTGAGGAGCTGTGCGAGGTGATGAAAGAAAAAACGACGTGCTGATCTCTGCTGTGATTAGCACTCTTTTCTGGAGCGAGTGATCACAGTGCCTGAACTGTCCTGGGTCATCGGCTCACCAGGCGAGAAGCGGTCACGGCGGGCCAGGCTGCCTGCCACGCAGACGGCCGACGGCCCCAGGGGCACGTTCAGAGATCCTGAGCAAGGCAGGTGAAACCTGAAGCAAAGCTTTCCCCTGTTTCATGGGGAAGAGAAGCAGCACAAGAGCGACTGCCATGGTCTCAGCTCTGCTACCAGCTTTCTGCACAACCGTAGCAAAGTCATTTTGCCTCTTTGCACCTTGCTTTCTCCATCTGTAAAAGGGAGGAGACCAACACCTCAGAGAGAACTGCTGCCTCCTGAAAGTCAGAGCCCTCTCCAGACCAGGCAGCTCCCACGAGGTCCAAACCTCTCCACCAAACCCCACAAAAGAGCAACTTGCACATAAACACCCTTCTCATCCCCTCCAGCACCACCAAAACGATCCTGTCGCCCTACCCATCTGAAGCTCACCTTCCCACACCATGCCCTAACACCTCCTCACCCCGGGGTGCTGGGGCTCGTGCCCCCCTGCTCCGGAGCCTCCACCTTCCCCTGCGAGCCCCGGCCAAGTCCTCTTGGCACAGGGCTGTGGGCAAAGAGCTCCCAGCCACGAGGGCTTTATTAAACGGCCGAAGAGATGCCTCAGACAAATGTGGTTGTCAGGGCTCTTCATAAACAACAGCCGCAGCCTGCGGGAGACGGAGATTAAGGGCACTGTGGAGGTGACTTCTCAGGGTTGTTTACAATCCCCAAGGGAAACTTAATCAAGAGATCTCGGGCAGGAGGGAGCAGGCTCGGGGCGGTGGGTACGGCAGGGTTTTGCCTGTCCGGCGTGGGAGAGGGCTGGGGTGCAAACTGGGAACCGTGCAGCATGGAGCGGGGGGCACCAGGGAGGGAAAGCTGTGGCAGAGGGCCAGGACGTGCCGCATCCAGGCAGGGAGGGACGTACAGACCGGCAAGGAGGGACGTACGGACCGCGGGGGCCGGCACCGGGGCGTCCCGCAGCAGCACATGAGGAGCTGTACCCCACGGGGAGGTGCTGGCAGACCCCGAGCCCCTGATGCATCCCAGGTCCAGGCATGGGGATCTCCTAATCATACCATGTCACAGCCTAGTTCTGCTCCGGCCTCTACCCACGGGGTCGGGAACACCCTCGGTCCTGGCCCCAGGCTCAGTCTGCTCTGATTTTGCTCTTATTCTTTCCTGGCTACCTCAGGAATGAGACCGAAAGCAGGGAGGGATAGGCAGATGCTGCATGCACTGGTTTGCCATTCAAGGGCAAAGGAAGAACCGTGACTGAAGCTTCATTAAAGCAGAAGAACGGGGAAATCGCCTCTCCGACAAAGCCTCGGTTTGCACGGCGGAGATAACGAGCCCAGGCTCAGACATCCCAGAGCAGGGGTCCCCCAAGGAAGGCAACAGCAGCAGCAGCTGTCAGCGCCCAGGACTTTCTTAGCCTTGCACCATTTTATCCTACAGCTTCTGCACATCTAATTAAGGGCTCAAGTCTAATTATAGCCCTCGCTGCTTGCTAGGCTTTGAGGGGAGGTGTGTGCAGGGGGGAGCAGGGAAGGAGGCCGTGAAGGGATGCTGTTCAGGGCAGCCTGGGTGTCTGGAGGGAGAAGAGCAGCATCAGGAGCTGCAGGAGTGAGGAAAGCCAGCTCTAAATTAGGTTACTGCATCTCTTCTTTCAAGCAGGTTAGCTGGCAGAGAGACGATCCCTCCCTGCTGGGGCAGATGCGAGTGCCAGGCAATTACATCACGGCCTCAGCCCCTGCTTGCAGCAAAAGTTTCTAGCAATTGTGGCTGCAGGGTGAGGGGAAAAAAGCTTGAACGTGACCCGAGCGGAGCTGAGGGCACCGACACATGAACGGGCTGGCCTGCGGCAAAGCGAGTTGTTTTGGTAGGAGGCAGCAGCGAACGCGTGACGTGATCGCCAGGAGCGGTTCAGCCTTGCACCCGCAGCAGCGAATTCACCCCTGGATGAATCAAGTCTAACTTTATCAGGCTTCCAAACGCCTGCCTGTCAGCGGCTCTGCCTGCTTGTCCATGCACAGCCGCCTCGATGCGATCTGCTCCCGGTTTATGCCTCAAGCATTGCCTCTCCCTTGATATGCCCACAGCCCGAGACAGCAGAGCCTGCCCCAGCCTGCAGTGAGGCGGCTGCTCTGTTTTCAGAAGGGATGTGCCCCGTTCTGCTCATGGAAGTGTTAACCCTAAACCTCCCTGCTCGCCGGGACCTTGAAAACTGCATGCCAGGAGAAGGCTGTGGGTGCAGGAGCAAAGGACGGCTCAGCGAGCCCCAGGTGCTCCCCTGAACAGAGAGAGCAGCGCCTTTGGCTTGGTGGAGGTGTCAGCCTGTGGCCCGGGAGAGAGGGTTCAAAGAGCACCGGCACTTTGGGGCAGGCAGGAGGAGATCCCACGCTTTCACACTCTCTGCCTTAACCACAGATGTGTCATTCCTCTCCGGTTTGTGCAAATACCTTTCCCTCCTATAAGGCTTTCCTTATGCAAGTATAAATCTCTTTTCAGATCAGATTTAATGACAAGGTGTTATTAATCCTGCTTGGATAGATGGGGAAAGCAACACCGACAAAGGGGCAGTAATTTTCCACACATCGACACAGCCAGAGAAGGGCCGGAGGGGCCGGAGTGGAGACATTTGCTGGCAGCGCTGACCCCAGATGCTCCCGACCAGCCCCAGCACCGTGGCAGGGGCTCGGGAGCTCCTTACCTTCATTCCTCCGGTTGTTGAGCTGGTTGAACTGCTCCGTAAACTCCGTCAGTGACTCCTCGATGGTCTCTGTCCGAGGGACCGAGAGTGAAAACCTCCGCTTGAAATTTTTCATCTTGTTCATTTTACCTGGTGCTGCGAGGGATGGCAGAGCCCTGCGGGGAAGGGGAGAGAGCAGGCTGAGAGGGCTGGACGATGCACGGCACGGCCCCCGGCCCCACGGCTCCTGCTCTTCGGGGCTGGCAGCACCCCGACCCGAACGATCCCCGGGGACAGCCTCTTCCCCAAGGCACCGCTGCTGCGTCGGGGCAAAAGAGGAACCACACGGTCACCAGGGGAATCAGGTTCCTCATGAATTTAAGAGCTGACTGTGGTCAAGAGGTGCAGGGGGCTTCTTCTGAGCTAGTTATCAGAGAGATGAGCCCAGGGCAGGGCTGTGTACGCTGAATCATGAGTACTGACACAGGCTGCACCTTACAGCATCCTTGGATACTCCAGGAATGCCTGGAGCAGGGAAAAGACAGGGCAGAAATAGAAGGAAAGCAAGAAAGAGTAAACAGTGACAGAAAAGATTCAATACCACGCTTCTCCCTGCACAAGGAGGCACCTCTGCCCCGGCAGTTTGGGCTCTGCTTTGCCCTTGCAAGAAAGACGTCCTGAGCCAGCAGCAAAATGCTGAGTGGAGCCAGAACCGGCCGGGGGATCCCCGAGAGCCACAGCAAGGGGAGATGCTTCCAGCTCACAGCTTGCTCACAAGCTCCTGAATGACTCATCCCGTATGGGCATTAGAATCGCCTTAGCCAGGGATCTGATTAAAGCAATAAAACCCTTAAATGAAGAGAACCCTCAAGGGGCACACGGCGAAGCGTGCTGCGTCTGAGCAGCCACACGAGCAGGCTGAGGGAGCTCGCTCTGGGCGCCTCGGAGCCACACGCCGCTTTGCCTTTCCTCCTTCGGCTCTTGCCAGGCCTGCCTGTAGCTCAGCAGCGCAGATGGGAGCGGGCTGCAGGAGCTGTCGGTGCAGGGCTTGGGCTTGAGCAGCAGCCCCGCTGCACTCGGGTGTTATTCCTCCTGCCGAGCACAGACCCAGCACACAGCCGATGCTCCCCACTCCCTGGACCTGCAAACATCAGCGTCTTGCCCCCAACCAGCCCCAGCTCTGCCCCTTCCAGTCCCAGGCCCGAGGAGGTTTGGGTCTGTCCCTCTCCCCTTCCCAGTCTGATGAGCGTAGGGCTGCTCCTCCACCAGCCTTTACCGTCTCAACCCTCTAACCTGTCTGGCGGGGGATTTCCATTTAACAGCACTGGACTCCTTTAATGCTACCCTCACCCACCAGCCCAAGGGAGGATCTTAAGGGGAAAATCATCCTTTGGTACCAAACAGGCATCAAAAGCTACACAGAGCAGTTCTTTCCTGCACCGATATACACATCCCACGGCTTCTCCCGCACCCCTGGAGCAGGTCGGTCCCCACTGCAGCTGAGCAGCCCTCTTCCCTGGCTCTCCCCGCTCCTTCCCAGCCCCCTCGGGGCTTATCAGCACAAATGAACGGTGATCACATTCCAGACCGATGCGATCAGACTGATGCGATCAGACACAGCATCCGGGAGCTAATGCATCGCGTCGCCAGGGCAACGGGAACTCTTGGGTTGACATGCCTGCATCTGAAAGCTTAAAAGATTATCCGTCAGCAATATAAACACTCCGCTTGCGTGTCTGCCATGCTCTGCTGCGAGGCATGGCACCCTGCTGTGGGTGCAATCCCCTGAAAATCCCTGGGATTCACCTGAATCCTGGGGACTCAGCCCCACAACCATCGCCATTCACCTTCCACCCTTAATGCTGCAAAAACCCAAAGCTGAAGGCTCGACTGGAATGCTTGTGTACGCGGAGTCAGGGCTGGGGTATTTGGCTGGGGTGGGAAGGGAGGCTGGAGGCTGCTTTGAGTTGCAAAGCGAGGCAGGAGGATGGTAGACACAGCCACTCCAGGCTTCAGACATTCAAATGTTTTCTCAGCACTACAGAAACATGCTTTGACAACAAAGATGCTGGCACCAGTGAATGCTGCATTAACAAAGTCTCCACGCTGGTGCTTTCCTCATGGCCAAGAATAAAGTCTCCAAGCAGCGCCATTCCTTCCAAAGGAAAGGCAAAGCTTGACGCTTGCTTTGGAGACCATTTTCCCAGCCCACGGCTCTGACCTGGCTCCCTACCTTGCAAGCTAAGCAAGTTTTAACCGAAGCACCGCTGATGTGCGGAATGCCGCTAGTGTTGCAGGCACCCAGGGAACTAAACCCACCCGAAGTGGTTTGCTCCAGCTGCGCACGCTGACGCTGCTCAAGCGGCACTGGTAACAGCTACGGAGGCTCCTGTGCCAGGCACTGTGTTACTCCCGAAGAGGAAACAGGAGCGCAGGGGAAATCCGCGATGCTCCCATCAGAGGCTCCAACAAAAGACAATCTTTCAACATTAATGTTCAGATAAGCCCCGGTGATTATCCTTTCAAATTAGGGCATAAGCAAGTTTGTACACATCTACGGTGAAGGTTACACTGATAACTGCACGCTGGCGGCATCCTGAGCGACCCTCGCACACGTCCATAACCCAGCGAGCGCAGGGACGCGCTCGCAGCCGCCTTCCCCCCCCCGCCAGCTCGGCACCCCGCGCGCTGGAAGGCTGCGGCCCATCGCGGGGGCAGGCACTGGGGGGTCCCCAGCAGGCAGCACCCCGGGGTGCGAGGGCTTCGTCCTCCCTCCAGCTCCATTTCTTCTGAGAAGGCATCCCCTTTTGCAGCCAAAGGGAGCAGCCCAGCCCTCTCCCCGGGCACGGATTTCAAAGCAAGAATTGCTAGTGACTGCCTCTTGTTTTCCACCGCAGGAGCGTACTGAAGGAAGTGGAGGCATTTATTGACTTTCTGAGAGAAAGTGACACTTGCTAAGCAAAGCAATGACATCACTTGTTTTACAGCCTGAAGGATCTCGAAGGGAATTACAGCAACCCCTGAACTGCAGTCATCTCCGGGACGGAAGAAGCTGGCTGATTAACAACATGCAGAAACATGACGTCGCATGGCAGGACACGATGGGAAGAAGCAGTCTAAAACGGTAATAAGGAATTTAGGCATCAACAGGCAAAAATGAAATCGCTCAGGCTGGAATTTGGCCAAGGAACAGGGACTAAAGCCAGCAGCGTGAATGATCTGCATTTACTGTAATATAGTCACATAGTAAATACTTGGCTAAAACACTTCAAAGAGCCCAAAGCTGAATCCCGTCAGGAAAGCTCATCACACGATCAAGACAAGATGTTAACGATTCTTTAAACTGCGTTCAAAGCCATATTCGCTGCACTAGCAATAACCGCGCTCACGATTTTTCAGTGAACTCTTCCCCCAGGCATTCGGGCTGTGACTATCCACATGAAGCTCTCTTGCATTTGTACAGCAAAACCCTCTGGCTCTCTGCTGTGGAATTCAGCAGACAGGTATTTTAGGCACAGGCGAGCCCTCGTCAGCGTATGAAACTGTCCCCGTTCTCCTTCAGCATATTGCAGGGGCTCAGAAGCAAGGCTTTCAAGCAATAACCACTTTATTGCTTTTCACGAACGATAAGTGGCTCCATTTTTTCCTTACCATTTTAACAGACTCCTGCCCCATTTCCCAGCTGAAAGGGTGGAAGGCTTGGAGGGAACAGTATGCTTTTTTTAAGCTTTTTTAATCCCCAGAGAGATTAACAGTTGTGTTTACAAGGCAAAATGAACAGTCCTATTCAGCAGTTACGGCTCACGCTTCTAGCTATTAGGTAGCATTGATTCACTCCTGCAAGTATCAGAGAAATGGTGAATTCTGCTCGTAGAGCCTTATTTGCTCTGCAAACACAGCTATCACGCAATGCTGCATGTGGCTACAGGGCTAAACAAACAGCGCATCGAGGCACCAGTTGAATACGTGCCCCTCCTCACACGGCAAGGCGTGGAGACAAAAGTCAGACCCAACACGAGCTCACCAGCGTAGCCCATGTGCCAAGCAGCCCTCGCCACCGGCCAGCGGCAGGTCTCCGGTGTGGCCAGCTGATGTGCTCCCTCCCAAGCTCCGGCACAGAGACGGGGCAGGGAAAAGTAGCACGAGCTGCCAAGACGGCTGCACGCAGGCGATGGGAGAGATTTTGGCCCCTCCACGGTGCACATTCCCGTGCAAACAGGAGCTCAGCACAACCCAAATTCCTCCTCCGCTCCGAAGTTCCTTGGCAGGGCCAGAGCCGGGTCCTCGGGAGGTGTACGGAGGGGGACGGGGAGAGATTTGGGGCTGTTCTGGCGAGTCAGAGGGAAATTCAGCATGCTGGGGATGACTCTAACATACACCAGGGGCGATGCCGAATTTTCTGAGCAGCTGGGAATCCTACCGGGGCAAGGTCGGAGGGGCAGGGAAGGATATCAGCCCCCGAGCACCAAATGAACGTCTCCCCAGCTGCTCAGCTGTCGGCATGAAATCCTCCCGGGGGTAACAAGCTCCCCGCCGCTCCTTCCCCATGCTGCAAGGCACAGTCCGAGTGCCCGGGCAGATGAGTTCAGCCGGGCAGAGGCTGCTCGGAGCTGCAGCGAGGACTGGCATGGCCCTGCAGAGCTGGGGCCGCATCCTGCTCAGCCTCTGCGCTGGGCAGTGGACCCTGCCCATCAGACAGAGTGGTCTGCAGCAATTACTGTCCCCAAAAGGAGAGCGATGAGGGGAGAGAGCGAGGCCAGCTCTCCTCCCTCCACATTTGCCTCCCGCCGCTCAGCTCTGCTATTCAGGGGGCCCGACATTTCCCTCCTACACAGGGAGCAAAGCCCTTGCCAGGAGGTCAAGGTCCTGTGGGGAAGGGAGTGCAATCAATTCATATTAATCTACAGGAGCCCTGTAGCAAACAGCAAGACCATCATCCCAGGGCAGCGACTGCGCTGGGCGTGATTGAAAAGGGAACTTCGGGTCTCCAGGGAGTCAGTCCATCCTCGCATTGCAATTTTTTTTCCTCCTGTACTGCTGGCTTCCATGATTACAACAAATGCAGCGCACCAGGAATGTGATTATGGCAGCCAGGAGATCGCCGTCCTCCCTTCTCACGTCCGCAGTTTGGAGGAGGCTTGGGAGGAAAAATGATCCTGTAGCAAATGCGCAAGGCTGGCTTCCCCGCCGGCTCTGACCCTCTCGGCATGCCTCGGTTTCCCCAGCTATAAATCAAGAAGGACGACGCAGCCTTCCTCCCTCCCAGCGCGCTGGCGTTTTCCTCGCTTGCGAGACCCTTGCAGGCAGCAGCCTGGTTTGCGGGCTGTGCAGTGCCCAGCACAGCAGGGCTTCTATCCCTCATTTGCAGCACTGCAATTACTCCTTGTAAGTTGTTAAGAGGCAACGACCCAGGCAAAGCACAAGCCACATGGAGCACGTACAGATCTCTGAGACTCAAACAGACACGAAGATAGCCTGGGAAGGGCGAATGCTATGGAGAACCTCCTGCAAGCCCAGCCTTTGGAGACTTTATAACCTGTACTCGATGCACGGGTGAGAGTGGGAAGGAGAGCAGTTTTGCTAGATGCGCATTTCCACTCTCGTTTGCCCCAGTCCTGACAATGAGCCCAGTAACAAGAGCACACAAAGGAGGTTTGTTCTGCCTTTGTATATTTTGCCTTTCTCTGTGTCCACAGCCCTGTGCGGTGCAGTCAGCAGTTCTC
This sequence comes from Theristicus caerulescens, assembly GCA_020745775.1. Taxonomy (NCBI): domain Eukaryota; kingdom Metazoa; phylum Chordata; class Aves; order Pelecaniformes; family Threskiornithidae; genus Theristicus; species Theristicus caerulescens. The sequence goes on from CM036578.1 coordinate 669,159, forward strand.
ACTTGGCTCTTCCCTTCCCGGCTCTTGGTGAGATGAGGGCAGCTCCGAGGAAGGCATTAAAATGACGGTCATTATTCCAGCAGCCTCAAAACACTAGGCACTTATTCCTCAGCCGAGGCTAACCTGAGAAAAGTGTCCAGTGTTCGGCTGGAGCAACAATACACTGCTAATAGCCAGTCCGTCCGCCACAGACACCCTAGCACGGGTGGGAGCTCAGTGCTCACATTGTCTGGGAGCTTGCGGAGCCGCCCTGAAGGTGCTCGTGTCAGCGTTTCTATGGTACGTTCATCGTCTTCGCAGGACGAGCGGTCCGGACCCGCAGCCGCTGTAGATCAGCAGATCCCCGGCTCCAACCCATCCGTCGCTGCTGGTTTGCACCAGGAGGGCAGGCAGCGGGAAATGAGTCCCAGCAAAAGTGCATGACTTTTCCCTCTGGAGCCCAACACAACTGCGTCTGGCTGAGACAGAGACGCTCCTTTGATACTCAGTTTTGCTATGGCAGCTATCTAAGTTATTGAGACTTAATTTACGGTCGCTCAGGAGTTTGGGGCGCGTGTCCCACGGGCAGCGTTCGCCGTGGTGGCAGCGCTGCCCGGCTCCTACGGCCGTGCTAGACCACGACCCAGGAGAGCCGGGCTGTAATGAGACGCTTGGGAGCAAAGAGCTGTGCTGGGATTGCCGCGGCAGCAGCACTTACAGCTCAGGTATGCTCCTGGAGGTGCTGCTGATCGGCCGCATGATATTTAGCCGTTCTCGCCCCTTGTCCGTGACTCACTTTCTCCTTTCATCCTTTTATCCCACAGCGGGCACGTCCTTCACAACAAGCATCGCACTACGTGTATACCAAGCTCCTAGCACAGCGCGTAGCTCCTGCAATATCAACACAAGTAATTACTCAAGAGGAACATTACCAGCAAAAGCCAGCCTGGTCCTTGCCTTTTATGACACTCCACCGATTACTGGCTGACAATTAATGAACACAGTCCAAGCTGCACCTGAGGCAGATTGGCCCTCCCTGCTCCACGGCAGGGACCTCGCCGCGACGGCTGCCTGCTCTTCACGAGCGCCCCGGAGACCCCATGTCCTGTGCTGCCCTCTCCCAGCATCACCGCCCCGTCACCTGGCTGTCATGTCACGCCCCAAAAGTGACAGAAGGTCCTGACTATGCAAGCATAACCCAGAAAGTGTTCAGGGATCCTGCTGAATGCGAGACACTCCAGAAAGACAAACCAAGCAGTGTCACCCCCGCAGCTGGCAGCCAGCGTTCCCGGGTGGCTGGGAGAGACAGCAAAGAGGGTGCCAGCTTCCAGCTGCCAAAGAAAGTCATTCTCAGTAACACAAAGCCTCTTATTTTCTCTCCCAGGAGTGTTTAACCTGTGGCTGAGGCTGTCAGCACCTACCCTTCCTTTATCGCTAGATGGGAAGGAGGATCCACACTACGGGAGAAGATCCCTGGTGCAGGAGAGACCAAGTCCCGTCCCCGTCCCACTTGCAGCTCCGTCCCACCGGGTGAAGCTGTGCCACGCTCCCACCCACACGCTCCCACACCATGGGGTACGTAGGGTCTGCTGGCTTCTTAATTGCTATTTTCTTTCCTCCTTTTCCTTTTTTTTTTTTTTTTTTTTTTTTTTAAATTGGAGCTTTCGTTCTTTCCCCAGCCCACGCAGAGCTCCCAGAGCTGCAAGCTTGACTGCGATTGCCACACAGACAAGAGCTCGTGGAAAGCCAGGATTCACTTTCCCTGCAGTGGTCAGGAGGAGCCAGGATAAGCTCTCTCCTTCTCTCTTTAACAGAAAATACTGGAATTTTCCTCCTATGACCCATGATTACATCCTCCACCTAAGACCTCACTTCTGGCACGGAGAACAAGGCTGAAAGGATGGTATCAGCGCAAAACGAAGACTGGGGGTAACTCATTTCTTCAGCTGCAGCGTGAAAGGCAGACACGGGAGTCAGCTTTGACCGGCTGCCCAGGGCCGCGACGACAGCGCAGCTGGCACCAGGCTGCCTCGGCTCCGCAGGGACAGCCCAGCAGAGCCATCACACGGTTCTGCTGCCCGAGCCCCCTTTCTAAAAGCATTCCTAGGGACGGTATTTAAAGAAACAGGAATTACATCCTGGACACCCGATAGTCACGTGGAATTTGTGAAATGCAGCTACCTCTGGTGCAAAGAAAAGGAGGGGGACAGCAACCAGCGCACCACGAAAAGGTGAAGAGAAGAAATGAAAGTCAGATCCTCATGAAAAGTCTTACCAGGGGGACCCTGGTATCAAAGGATCTTGATGGGACTGAATTTCCCAGAAAAACAGAAAACGGTTTTAATATAAACAGAAGCACAACATTTATAAGAAGCAGCACCACCCCAAGCACTCAAAGCAATTAAGAGCTCGGCTCTTCGCCACGCATTTTCTAGGAGACAAGAAATGCACGGGGTCCAGCTTGCCTCACTCTACTCTGATAAACCACACTTATAAAAGGGCTGAGACCTCTGCCAGTTACGCTCTACAATCCGTAAATACCTGGATTTCCATGCCACCCAACCCTGGCAATGGGAGGAGGAGCTGGAGAGACTGTACAAACCCTTTCCTACGGGACTAACGCTCCTTCTCCCCCAGCAAGCTCCCAGCTCAGATCCAGCAGCTCCTGGGAGCCAACCCCACCAGTAAAGCAGCCCCCCACCACCCTCGGACAGATCTTTCTGCAGCAATGGGAAAAGAAAGGAATGAAAGGGGACGGTGTTCCTGACCTACTGCTCCCCACGCCAGCACAGTTTGCAGTACCAGCTACGGACTGGGTTTCTCCCCAGGACTGGGCTCTGGCGCAGCGGTACCGCTGTTTGGCATTAGGCACATAAAACTCTTTGCAGCAGGGTTTCCAATCTGATTTAAAGCTCTGGAATAGTCACAGGGTAGCAAGGTAGAGAGCAAACACTGCAAGTCTACTTCCCTGACAAGGATTGCACTAATCTGGTATTTAATCTTCAATGAGTTGTGCACCCATCCTCGGAGGGCTTGGCGCACGTGTGTGGATGTATTTCTCCCTCAGATGTGAGGGAAATGCAGCCACACAGGTAGGGAGCGTGATGAGCCAACGCTTGAGGAATCAGAGCATTTCAAAGCACAGCACAAACGGTAATTACTTTTGGCATCCCCGTCTCCCCCATAATGGGAATATCTTTTATCCGGACCCTTCCTTATCACGATTACCGCAGTGGTGCTTAGAGCCCCAGCCAGGGGTGAGATGTGCAGGTGGGCATCCCTGTGATCCTTCTGGCTTGGCTTTGCTTCCCAGATCCAAGCCCACACCTCATCCTCACGACGAGAGGAGGGATTGCTCAAGCCCTCGCTCCAGCTGGTGACCAGGGACTTCTGCTCTACTAAGCTGCTGTCAAGGCTGGAGGAAGGCAGGAGATTTAAAAAGCCTCCTGAATCAAGAAGCGGCTGCCACGGATCCCAGTGTGATCAGAGCACCGTTTTGGGGCAGCGAACTTGGCAAGAGCTCCGTGTTACTGCCTAGGTGCCAGGTTTTGAGACACCCTCGCATCAGCATGCACAGCCTCCAGGGCCGGTCCTCCCTCGCCCCTGGCCCGTGCACATGCATCACCTCGAAAGCCCGACAGCGCTTTGCCTGCCTCGGGGGATGAACGACTTGTGCCCTTCCGCTGCAAACGCTTCAAGCTGGTCCTGTACAGAAGGATTTCACCGGCTCCCCCGCGCTCTCTGCCCTCTCCCCATTTCAGCGTTCAAGCTTTCCTCCGTAATCTGAAGGGCGCCAAGTGTCGCTGCCATTCCTTCCCTGGCTTCTCAGATCTCCGCGCTGATACCGCCGCCAATAACACTACACTCCTTATTTCTGCACATGAAGCATTTCCACTTTGCAAAGAGCCAGGGGTTGGGCAACACAGTGAAAACCAGACATTGTCTGGGCCGCATGCAGGGAAGGCATAATGCAGAAACAAACACCAAAGGAGATTTTCTCAGTAGCAAATGTCTCAGGGAACAACTAGTGAAAGCAAATGAAGCGGATCCTCAAATAGTCCTGCTCCACTTAGGGTCTGACTAGTGCAATTGGCATTAAATGAGGGGCTCCCCCAGATGTACGGCAGCTCCTGAGATCTGGGGGGTGCCAACCAGCTTGGACGTGTGCCCATATGGCAAAAACCTTCTCAGTAACTGTCTTGCCTCCTCCACCAGCTTCCTTAGCAAGAGCTGGGAGAGCAGAAAGACAGGAGCCTGGTCTGAGCTGCAGAGATGCTCCCTCCCCTTTGCTCCTCCACCACCGTACCTCCCTGCCCCTGGGCAGCCCCGGACAGGGATGTGCTTGCGGACCAGGCTGTCCTGCTACGTCCGTGCTGTACCTCCTCTGCTCAGGAAGCTCCGTATCAGGTATTTTGCACTAGCAGCACCATTTTCCTTAAGCACAAGGATGCTACAAGGAGGCTGTGGGATTGCCCAAGAGCCCAGCCCAGGCCCTGTGATGGTGCAAGCCCTCCAGGATCCCGGCGAGATGCTGCCTTCCAGGAAACCTCTGTCCCCAGGAGAGCAGCACATCCTTGCAGGGCATCCTCAGCCATCCTTCTGCACTGCCTGGAGACACTACCTCCCTGACATCCTTACCCCACCACAGCTAAGCACCACCACGACTGCGACATTTTCACGTTAAACCAAACATGGACACATCTGGATACCAAATAGAGATATCCTAGATGAAACATGTATAAACAGATTAAGCATGCCTCAGTGCCTGCAAACCTCTGCTCACTTCCCTATGGAGGGCAACATTTCATGCATATCTGGGAACCCAGCAAGCGCACACTGTTTAGATAAACCTTGTTCCTTGTTAAACTGTAAATAACATCCGTTTCGCCAAGCCAAGCCGAGCCCCAGCTCGCTGCTCCGTGTCCTGAAAGTTGCAATGTCACTCATGGGAATGGCAGACGATGCAAGTATATTTGGTGTTTTTTAAAATAAAGAATTTAACTCTCTTTTTTTTTTTTTAAGCTCATCTTTCCACTTCTCTCTTCACTCCCAGCCCACCTCCCCCCTGCACTTTAAAAACTATCGCAACTCTCATTGCGTACTGGTCGAGTCCCCCGCACAGCTGCCCGCAGCTCTGGTGTCCTTGACAAGCGAGATGGGTTTCTGCACGAGCCTTGGAAAGCGTGGGAGATAACAGAGCCCAGCATGAGATAAACAGTGAAAGAGAGCGAGGGAGAGTGATCTCTTGCAGGAAAACACATGGCTGGACTCCCCAGTCCTTGGACACTGTTAGGAAGAGATAGGTGCTGGGCTGCGACGCGCGCTGACCCGTGGCCTACCGCTGCCCTTCTGTAAGACGTCATGAGCACATCTGGAAATAATTTCAAATATAGCCCCCCCAAAATCAAAACACAGACATATTTCCACGTGGTTTTCAGTAACAGGTCACAAGAGGCAAGGAGACTCAAAGCTCAGAAAGCGAGATGAAAAGGGACTACATCACGCAGGGCTGTTCAAAGCTCGCTTGGTTGTGTTCAATTCTACTCCTCTCCTGCCTCGCGAGCTGATAAGCTGTATGCTTCACGGGAAACGCTCGAGATAAGAAAGGATTATAATCCCGAGACCCAAAGAGATGAGAGATTTGGCCTATGTTCACACAGCAGAGCATCGGCAGAGCTGAGGTGCCCCCCTCTCCAGTTCTTATCTGGTTTAATACTGGTGGGGTCGCTTGCACACACTGCAACGAACTGCGCTTGCAATGCTGCTATCATAGTGCGATTAGTTGCACAATTAATCTTTAATAAGAAGGGATTGAAAGGGATTAAGTACTTAAATAGAACACATGCTGCTAATGGTGATTTATAAAAACATGTCTTCTCCCTCAGATACTGTCACATTTTCCTGGAATGAAAATGACTCAATTGGACCTTTTCTCTGCACCTCCTGCACAGAGGAAAGACCTGTTTCAATCGCTGCAGAGGTGCAGCCGGGGCCTGAGAGGAATTCAACAGCGCGACGGGCATCCCTGCACATCCCAGCCATGGCTCCAGGGACAGGGCAGCAACAAGAGCGACGGGAAAGCTCCTCACTGCTATTGCTCTTTCCAGGGGCTTTGAGAGTTCTTGCTGAAGCAGGAGGATCATGATGGAAGGGAGAGATGTGAAGGTGGCACTGGGAGGTGCGTGCTGGGGTGCTGTGATGGCTCATTTAATGGGAGAGCAGTTTGGGGAGACGGAGGCACTCTTTCCATTTTTGTCTTTTGGACGAGACACAAAACAGCCCCTGGGTATGACCAAAAAGAGCATTAGAACCACTAGTTCTGCCTCCTCCTCAGACTCCCAGGCAGGTAATGTTGCTTCTCTGCCCCCCACACACCAATTTACATTTCAAATGGTGTTTGCAAATTCCTGCCTAAAACCCAGGTACTAGGAAGGCTGCCCAGGTGCCCCAGACCATCCGCAGCCTTTCGGGGACCCTGCCAAAGAGCTGAACTGGCTCCGAGGCACCTGGGCAACGCAAGGACCGCGGGGCTCAAACTGCTGCTCCTGCAGCTTCAGTTCCCCGTGTCCCTGTCTCCCTTCGGCTACAGGCACAGCAGCAGCTCTTGATGCTGACGATGATTTGCGATGGCCCCGACAGCCCATCCTCCCCCACCTCAGACCCACGTCAGAGAAATTTTCTGCCTTGAATCAAAAACCAAACCGGCGGAAAAATAAACCCCTTGGCTCCTCTGACCAGGGCAGTCAGGCATCCCTTAGAGGTTTCTTGCCTTGACCACACAAGCCTACAGTGAGACTTGGCCCCGCAGAGGTTTCCTCTGCACTGGGCAGCATTTCAGACTCCAGCTCTTCCTCGAAAAAGAAAACACGCCAGGCAATGGGCTAAGGCGCTGTGCAGGTTCTTCCCCTGCTCCGTCTGAGGCTGCTGTGAGGGGTGACACGGCTCTGCGCTGTCCCCCAGGTCCCACGGACCCCAGTGACAGGCAGCCCTGCTCAGCACACCCATCCCCAGCGGGCCGTGGGGACCGGCTCGGTCGCACCCCGCGCAGGAGGTCCCTGCAGCCCGCGGCACGCCGGTGCGGCACCGCTGGCAGAGCAGCTCCCCGTCCGTCCCGAACCTGCTCCTGGGATAAACAGAGGCTTTCAGTCTCCAGGGTTGCTAATTCACCTCCTCTGGCCAGTGCCGTGCTCAGGAAACACACAATATCAATGCCTTTACTGTAGAGGCGGATCGCGAGGGCCGCGAAGGCTCGCTCCTAGATGTGGTCTTCTTCAAGCAGGACGGGGAACATTGGCAGACCTGCAAAAGAGGTCCCCTCACAGCCACGGTCCGGGACGTAGCTGTTCCCTGCTCTGGGCTAACACTGGCCTTCAGTCCCCTAATTGCAAACATGAAAAGCAAACAGCGCACAGAGGTATCCAGCCACAGGCTGACTCGTTATGTCCCTCCTGATGGGCAGGGCTGTAAGTCAGATATAACCACGATGGGCAAAATACAAAGGACAGATAAGAAAAGGCTGGGATTTGTGAAATACAGTTTGTTCCCGACTGCCTCTACTTCCTGTATCCTGTGGCACAGTGATTACTGCGCAGTAATTAGTTAATAATTACAAGCTGACCAACCCTCAGGAATATCTGTAACAGACGGAGCAATATATGCTTTAGGCTGAATGCAGATTTTCCTGACTGCTTCTCCCTTGCACTTAAATTGCTGCCCCAATTTGAGGCATGGAGAACAGATGCCAGAAAGGTTATTATGTCCACAGTAACACAGGAACGGTTCCTCGCCCTTCTGTGATCACTGTTTGTTCAAGGATAGCCAAGCATTTCACTACTACCAACTGCACCTCAGCCTAGCAGTGAATCTGGCTGTTGTCCCCCCCCAGGGAGAGGAAATACAGAAGTGCAGAGACGGGACGGGACTCACCCAAGGTCAAGCAGCAAGTCAGTGGCACAGCCAGGGAAAGAGTCCCGGAGATCTGGCCCTGGATCCTACCTCCAAACCACTACTGCAGCACCATTGCCTTTGGGCTGTTGTTTATAGAACACCACTGCCCAGATCTACTGTATCCGGACTGGATCCTGAATTTCTGAAGCACGCTCCCAGGTCACCGGCGGTGCTGGTACTGCAGAAATGAGTGGTAGTTTCTAGCTCTCTGTGCTATCTGGGTGCCAGTAGAGATGACACAGGCACACAGCACAGAAGAGATCCTACCGGGAAACTAGAGAGGATTTGTGACACTCACAGCCTTGGCCGGTGACGAAAGTGCCGTGTCTTGTGCTGCGGTGGGTCTACGGCTTCAGCGGAGCAATGCTGATTTACACCACTTGAGCATCTGGTGAAGTAAGGCAGAAAGTGGAATTTAACCTACCAACATGGGCAGATGCAATAGGAGATGCATTTTCCGGCTGAAGAGAGATCATTTCAGCTGCTATTATACCCTTCAAACCAGATTTTTAAAGTCCAAAATAAAAAACCAAACCAAACCAACGTGCTGTTGAAGATCCCTGTAGGTCCCTGGCTGCCCCTTTGGGTATCTACAGATCAGCAGCATTTGCTCCAGCACAGGCTCGGTGCATAAGCTGCCAGTCTAAGAGGCTTTCCATCAAATAATTCAAGTCATGCTAGAAGGCATAAAACCAAGCTCCAGGTGATGTTCCACTCTGGAATACAGAAAAAACCCCAACGCCAATGAATTTATATGCATGTGCATGTTCGCAAGTGCGGAGTTAAGGCTCCTGTTCATAAACCTTGTCTGATTTAGCAACTAAAAAAAGCTACGGCTTCAAAAGCGGGCAGTGCTGGGGAGAAGCGGGTGCGAGCGGGGGGGTTTGCCGCTAAATCTAACGGGGATCATGAATCATGACCCCTGAGTGACCAGCATATTAACACTTACCAAATAATTAAATAGATGGAGTAAAAATAAACTATTTAAATCAAAATAGAGAAATAGCAGAAATAAACGGAACGTTTGGAATGTTTCTGCTTCCCAAAAAAGGCACATTTTGATTTCCTCAGAGGTTTCAGTGTCTATGGCCAGCTTCAACAGCCTCTCCTTCTTAATTTAGCAATTCAATTAAAAGTCAGCGAAACAACAGCAGCACCCCAGGAAACTGGTGAAATACAGCCTCCTGCCCCACTCCAAAGCCCCTGGCTGGGGAAATTTGGGCTGTTTTAAAGGAAAAAGCTGAGCATTTCAGAGGCTGGGGAAGAAAGGGAGGGAGGGGGAGAGGGTTCACGTAGAAGTATTCAGTAATAAAAACATTACTGCATGGCAGGTCACGAGCAAAAACTGAAAGGGTGCCCAAAAGACAAATAAAATTCATGTCACCCCAGACCACAGCGAGAGACGGGCTGTTAGCTGCAGACCAGCACAAACGGCACGTGTTGGAGAGCGTTAGAGCGCAGATCCGGGGGTGGGACCTTGCCAGCACCAGGAATACGCTCCTTGCCTCAGTTTCCCACCTGGTAAATGGAGATGACAGTACTAGCTCAAGGGTGGTGCGCGGGTGAATCATTTGGGTGTAATTAACAAAATTAAAAAGAAAAGAATTGGATTGAATGCACCATTAATTGGCAATGAAGTGTCTTCATTAGCAGCGCCCTTCCTTCCAGGTGCAGACAGAAGCCGGGCACTTTCCCTTCCCCAGGCACGGACGGAAGGGCAGCAAACCCAACACTGCTCCATCCCGTGTGCTTCCTCCTCTGTGCATCACAAGCGTAACAGCTCTGATGAGCCCATGTGTTCCTGCGACGCTGGCAGAGGTGACTGGTACCAGGCACTGACGGCTCTGTAGCAGAAATTCGCTGCTCAAATAATTTATTATTTTTGTTATGGTAGCGCCTGCTGGCCCCAGAGATTGAGGACTCGCTGTGCAAATGGCAGCAATGAGAAATTGTCCCTGTTTCAAAATGCCCCTGATTTAAATCCACAAAGGAAGATAAAAGGGCAGCAGAATACGGGGCCAGGCTCGCAGCGGGTCAGCCTCAGAGCCCGGCTGCCTCTGCACAGCCTGAGATGCTCTGAAATGTCTCCACCTCAGCTGCTCTGGGAGACCTGGTTCCCAAAAAGCAATGAGCATCCATCTTTGAAAACAGCAGGTCAAACATCCCTCCGTTCCACAGCGTGAACACTTTCAGAGTTATTTATCCTCCCAGCACCCTGGTGTGGCAAGGATGGTACCTGATGTAAGACGGGAGCACAGAAAAGCCACAAACAAAACCAGAAAAGCTGGTGCTGGCATCTGAATCTGCCTCTCTGAAGCAAGTGCCCCAAAGCCTGGAGCATCCTTCCGCTTCACGAGCTGCATCCCCGCAGGTCCTGCCTACCCTTGAAACTGCGCTGCATTAGGCATTCAGCGCACGAGGGAGAATTTTAACAAGAGCCCAGCTGCTGCTCAGGTGTGAAAAGAAACGGTCAGATTTTCAGCAGAGATCAGCCCAGTGGGCAGGCATGCTGTGCTGAAGATGTGCGGACATTTCCCAGTGGGAATGCGGCGTGCCTCGCCTGCCTGCAAAAATCTAGCCTTAATTGTGGTGGCTTGGAGCTCATCCCTAAAACAGCGAGGAAACCCAGAAGGCAAGAGAATACAGATCTCAAGTTGTGATTGGAGATACAGCAAGAATAAGCCGCACGAAAGGAGGGAGGCAAAGAACAAGAGAGATGAGAGATTGCAGCGGTGTCAGAAACACAGATGAACCCCAGCCATCTCTGAAGGCTTGCTAGCTCTGCTCGGTGGCTTGAAAATAATTTCACACCAGCTTCTTTTCCAGCCAGGCTGGCTAGACAAAGATACGAGCTAAGATTGTGAGCGACTGAGCAAACAGGCAGCAGATGAGCAACACTGGCTGCAGGCAAAATGCTACCTGAAAAGAAACCTTGATTAGAAATGTAAAGAGAGAGCAAAAGATGCTCCGTCTGATTACAGATCGACTCTGCAAAGTTAATTGTTCACCAGATTGTAATCTGGGCTTTCGCATCCATAGTAATCAACAGGTTGCTTTCTGCTATCAGTTTTCTCTTTACAAACAGCAGAAGCAAGTTAATTTAGAGAAAAGCAAACCCAGCAGGCCAAACCTCCGCATGGACAGAGTTTCCTGAAAGCAGCTGAAAGGCTTTTTTAAAGAGAGACCTTTTCTTGTTTTTCTACCTGTAAAGATGCAAACTGAGACCGTGCCATCAACCAGAGCTGACCTTTCCGGGCTTCAGTCCACCGATTGCCCAGAGCAAAACTCACCCCAGGCTGGGCTGGGATCTTTTCTGAACTCTGTCGCTGGCCCCAGAGTCAAGACCCCCTGTCCTGCTGCCTGGAGAAGCTGCTTTAAGTCTGCCTCAATTTCCCTGAGCACGGAAGGAGAATTTGGGAGGCTCTTACTGAGTATAAACCCTCCTGGAAACTCTTACTATTATTTGGACAGGACTCCAAACATGTGTCCCAGATTTTCTGGAGATTCTCAGACCTCCTGGCCCAAACCTCAGGTCTGTATGGAAGCCAGAGGAATGTCTCAGGGTTTACAAGGATTGACCAAACATTCATTTCTCTCCAGAAGGCCAGACCGAAGGGATGGTCTCAGTGGAAACTGCAACGTGGATATTTCAGTGCATACACAACATATGGAAAGTACATATACGGGTTTCTGTCTCACCAAGCGGCAGGGTGCAGCACGAAGGACAGAGGGAACAGAGGGATCCTCATGGACTTGGGAGATCAAAACCCAATTCCCTGTGCTACCACAGGCTCCCCGTAGCACCTTGAGCAAGCCATTTTGTCTCTCCACTTTCCCATATGCAAAACGAAGCTGCCTTCATCTATCTTGTCTAGTTACAGTGCCAGCAACAGAAGGCAAAAGCTGTCTGCTCCTGCACCGTGCTCTTGGCACAGCGGGGCTGTGCCCCAGCCCGTGCCTAACTGGGATACCCAAGACAGCAACAACGGCAATAAATGCATACGAAAGGCAGCAGCTAAAGATTTAAAGCAGCTGGTTTGGAAGCCAGGCCAAAGCAGCCGGGCACGTCAGCTGCATTTCAGTCACCTGTAACGTTCAAATATGTGACACCATCCCTTCACTCTTTGTCACTCGCTCGCAGCGAAGCCTGTCTGAAGGGTCCATTCAAGGGACCACAAAGGGTGCTTGTGCAGTGAAAGGGGCCTTCACAGCACTGAGACAAGCACGTTAGTGCTTCCACGCCTAGCTCTGCCAGCATCCCAAAGCTCTGTAGATCTCAGGGAGCAAACCTCTGAGAGCAAAGCAAGGTCAAGTGGTAACAGATGGGGGAATGCAGACATGGGGATACGGCGACGTGTCCGAGGTCAGACAGAATCCATGGCAAGGCCAGGGACAGGGTCAGATCTCCAGAGTCCTGTTCTTTAGTTACGAAATTTCCTCTCTTTTCCAAGCAGGGTAAGAGAGGAGGAACTCCCAGCCATTGCTGGGGAGGTTGTTCCACTACTCATTTATTAATTGCCCTCATTTGGACATGGTACCAATGCTTTCCTGCATTAGTAAGCCTGGGCTCTTGGAAATAAATCTGTGAAATCTGCAAAACCTCCCATCAAAAGTGGTCCTGCCTGGAGAATGGGCACCAAAACTTGCACAGAAGTCTTCTGGCACAACAGAGTCTAAAAATCAGCAAACTGCGAGCTGGATGCCTCACACATACACACAGAGATGAAGTTTCATGGACGGGGTACCAGCGGGTGAACCAGGTGCCCTCCTTCTATTCCTGCCTCTGTTCCCTCTTTGCACCAGGCTCTTGGAGATGTCACGTCCCATCGACGTACCTGTATCTTCTCCAGGGAGGAAAGGATGCTCTAGACTACAAATGCACTTTGCGATCTCAGCGTGCCACCACCGACGCGTTCCCGCTGACGCTAACTGACCAATTGTCTGATGGCCTGCTGTTTGCATCAAGGGAATCTTCTCGGGATCATGGCAACTGCTTTTCATGACCTCTCCACAGATGGAGTGACCCAGATGCCCTTGCCAGTGCCTGGTGAGGCTGGAAAACAAGACCCTGCTTGCATTTACCACATTTCAGCTCGGTGTGTTAGCACATGTGGCAGACCTACACGCTGCCCCATTACCACTGAGGAAGAAATGAATCCCGTTTCCTTGCAGGAAAGGGTCCTGTCCAAAGGCACTTGCCCTTTCACAAATCTCATCCGGAGGCACTAACTTTCTGCCTGCCGCTCGTTCAAAGCGCTTCCCCGTCGGGCGCCTTCCCCGACCCCCAGCACGCACACATCGCACCATTCATCTCGATGCAGAGCACAAAACCCCGATGCCAGCAGCCCCAGGCCTGACCCTGGTGCTTTCTTCTTTCAGAGCTAATGGCACCATTGTGCCCACCAGCCAGCACGCTCATTCCAGTTTGTTCTCATGGAGAGAAGAGCCAGTTTCTTAAAGGCTGGCTTTAGAGGAGCTAGTGCTGGCATGGCAGGGAGACCAGCTCTCAGTGGGTGGTCTCGTCTGGGGAGCTCCTTGCCAGCGAGGAGGGGGACAGGCATTTTGGGGGCAAGGTCTCCACACCCCTGGGAACTTGTCAGAGCAACAGGCGTGTTGGAGAGATGCAGCTGATACCGACAGCCACAAAAAAATGCAGCGCGAGGAGAATGCCACGCTGCCGGCCAGGCAGCAGCAGGACTCCAGCCTGAGCGGGGGAGCCCACCAGACAGCCCCTGGGTGTCAGCCCCCCTGCAAACTTCCACGCTGGAGACAGAAGGGTCCCCCCAGCTCCTTCACAGGGGGACTCCTGCCAGGGGTGTCTACCAAACAGCGCATGTCGGAGAGGCCGACAGTGAGTAAAGGGCTGACCAGGGCTCCCTAAAACACATTTAGGACCAAAACATGCGCAGGGATCTCCTCCACCAGGTATAAATTCTCGCTGCGTTCCGTACAGAGCTGAACCCTCCCTCACCCTGTCTCCAACTTCAGCCATCCCCTCCCCTAGCACTTTCTGCCCAAAGGCTCCCAAAGGCAGCGGCGGTCCCCGACCCAGCGCTGCCCGGCCGGCGGGGCTGCGGGAGGGGAGGGCCGGGGTCCGCCGCCCCGCCGCCCCCGGCACTCACCGGCCGCCGCGCAGGTTCGCTCCGCTCCTTCCTCCTTCCTGCCGCCGCCACGCCGGGCCCGGGGCCGGGGAAGAGCAGGGGCGGCGCTCCGGGCTCCGCACCGGGGCCGGGCTGCGAGCGGGGCCGCTGCCGGTGCGGGGGCAGAAGCGGTGCCGGAGAGGGTCGGGAGCGGGGCTAACGCCGGTGCTGGAGCGGGGCCGGGGCCGGAGAGGGGCTGGAGCGGTACCAGCGCCGGAGGGTCGGGAGCGGGGCTAACGCCGGTGCTGCTGCGGGGCCGGGGCCGGGGAGGGTCCGGAGCGGTGCCGGAGCCGGAGCGGTGCCGGAGCCGGAGCGGTGCCGGAGAGGGTCGGGAGCGGGGCTAACGCCGGTGCTGGAGCGGGGCCGGTGCCGGAGCAGGTCTGGAGCAGTACCGGCGCCGGAGCGGTGCCGGAGCGGGTCTGGAGCAGAACCGGTGCCGGAGCGGGGCCGGTGCCGGAGCAGGTCTGGAGCAGTACCGGCGCCGGAGCGGGGCCGGAGAGGGTCTGGAGCAGTACCGGAGCCGGAGCAGTGCCGGAGCAGAACCGGAGCCGGAGAGGGTCTGGAGCAGTGCCGGAGCAGAACCGGAGCCGGAGAGGGTCTGGAGCGGTACCGGAGCCGGAGCGGTACCGGAGAGGGTCTGGAGCAGTGCCGGTGCGGGACCCGGCGCGGTGCCGGCGCTTCTCTCGGCGCGGCGCTGGCTCCTCCCCGCCGCAGCTCCGGGATAAGGAGCCCGCTCGGCCCCGCTGCCCTCGCAGCCGGCCCCGGGGCCGCGCCGGGCCGGCCGGGAGCGCTGCGGGCAGGAGCCGGCCCTGCTCAGGCTGCACGGCGGGGAGCCGGGCTGCTGCGGGCTGGGGAGCCGCGCACAGACACACAGACACACGGGTCAGGGGAGTTCCCTCCTGTAGCTCTTCCTACTCGTCCTTGAGGCTCCTGGCAGATGCGTGTGAGCAGCCCGTGAAATGGGCACACTCGGGAGCCGTGGGCTGCCCGCAGCCCTTGGGCAGCCTTGGAAATTTCAGCCTCTGCCGCTCCAGTGGGGTTATGTATTTAGCAGCAGCTTCACCATCCATTCCAGCTATTTATTGTCTTATATTTAGCCAAACATTCTCAGTTTGCCAAAAATAGACCAGCCATGGAAATAAATCAGGCTGACTGGAGGTGCCAACACTGTCTGTCTGAAACTAATTAATTTCTTATATCCCCAGCTATATTAATCCTCGCCTTCCCTCTACAGACCATCCTGTCTGTCAGTAGAGTTTGTGTAATTAGGGGGTATTATGCCTAAATCGGGGATGTGCAGGAGGTTTAACGTGGCGGGGGAAGGCAGAGGGGTGCCAGCAGGACACCTGGGCAGGGAAGGAACAAAATCCGTCTGCACAGAGTACGGAGAGTGGGAACCTGGGGGACACAGCAGAGCTGGTGAGGAGGAGGAAAGGGGGCACAAACTCTCTGGGGGGAAATCCTATCGCAGGGAAGCATATAGCATCTTCTCCTTTCCAGACATCTGAGATTCCACACGGAAGGCTGTCCAGAAGACACAAATTCGGGCTTCCTTAGTTCTGCTGCTGCCAGAACTCCTTTTTCCCTTTTCCTTTTTGAACGTGGGAGTCTTGGGGGACTTGCTGACTCTCATTTCTTATATTAGAACCATCAAGTTTGCTGGGAGACACTGCGAGGAACAGGGGAGTGGTTCACAGATGGCACTGCAGAATGGTAAAAGCTGAGCCCCCATGGAGGAAAGGGACGTTTTACCAGGCTCCATTTTATTTGCCTGTCCCATGGCAACACCCAGCCAAGACCTGAAGCCCTTAGCAATGCTTGTCTGCTCTGTGAGTGGGGTAAAACATTCGACACCAGCTCGTCACTCAACTCGGCCTGTGAGCACTTGAGCGACGACTCGTCTGAGCACGCGGGGCTGAACGAACGGGCTCTGAACTGGAACTGCCCCTCCAGAGGCAGGCGTGGAGCTGGAGCTTGAGGCACATTGCCCCAGCTGGGGCACGGTGACTTTGCAGCAGGGGTAAGACCCGGTCCTGCGTGACACAGGGTGAGCAGCTGGTTTCTCACTGCCCTGAGCAGCCTGTTTCTCACCTGCATCCCGCGGATTTGCATCCTTTGCTCTGCAGGGCTCGGGGAGGAGCAGCAAAGGGTAAGACCCAGAGGCACGATGTGCAAGCTGGCTCTCGGCTCGCGTGAGCGACTGCCCTGCCTTAACCCCTGGTCAATGAGTACCTGGTCATGTGGGCTGCAAAGTCAGCGGCAGCTCCGTGTGACGTTAGCCATCACGCTCCCTTTATGCCACTGGCTGCAGA
This sequence comes from Theristicus caerulescens, assembly GCA_020745775.1. Taxonomy (NCBI): domain Eukaryota; kingdom Metazoa; phylum Chordata; class Aves; order Pelecaniformes; family Threskiornithidae; genus Theristicus; species Theristicus caerulescens. Next base: position 685,537 of record CM036578.1, read on the forward strand.
AACTGGCACGTTGTCCGCAGCCCAGCGGTCCAGCCAGGCTCTGGCATGCCTCTGATTTCCATCCTCACCCGTCCCCTCTATTTAAAGGGGAGATGGCTCGAACACTTGCGTGCTGTTCCCAGCACAGTGCAGCCCTCGGCATAACAACTGCTGCGATGTACTCCATACCACAGCCATCACCTGGCACTGTAAGTCCATTTTAAAACAGAAAGCAAAGGAGATCCCCAGCAAAAGCTATGGCTACTTAGGCAGAGGAAGCCCCCAAACTGGAGATGGACAGAGCAACCAGCCCTAGGAGAAAGAGCGATGTGCAAGGGGCAAGAGTGTTATAAGCGATTAGTGGACAGAGATGCGAGCTCAGTGGCTGTGTCACCCGAGCTGCTTATGGGTGCGTAACGTTCCTCATGAACATGAATAATCAACATGCCAAGGAGGGGATTGCTGCAGGCCTGACAGGGATGGCTTTGGGACAGCACCCAGCTGCTGCAGCCAGCAGCGAGCCCTCGACGTGCGTGTCCGGAGACTGGGTGGGAGAGGAGCCGTGTTACGGAGCGATGGGCGTTCGCCAGCGCGTGGGACAAGAGCACGGTACATCTCCCTGGCAGACCGACGTGGTACTAATGAGACTCTACGCTGTGTAATGGGGCTGGGGCTGTTCCACCAATAATAGCCCAAAGCAAACTGTCCCTTGATGTGTGCTCTGTGAAGGGCGACATGGGCTGAGGTCGCCGGTGTTGAACTTGGCACCCACCAGTGGATGCCTCTGCAATAGGGAGCAGTGCATTTGCAAGGCAGTGCCTGCAGGGCGTTTTTCAAACATGCCAACTTAATGGCTGAGCAAAAGGCAGGCGCACTTGCTTTTTGTGAGTTTTGCCTGAAATTACTTTGGGTTCTGGGGTTGTTTTTTCCCTTTTGTATTGTCACAGTGAAATCACATAGCCTCATGGAGTTCCAGGGGAAATCAGGTGTGCAAATGGGCTCATTGTAGTTAGGAGTATTTCATAAAAAAATAGGTCTGGCTGGGACACTACAAGACTTTGTGTAAGTCCACGGTTGTGTTGACCTCCGCTGGTGCTGGGGGAGACTTTGCTCAGCAAATCCTTGCCCTCCTCCTCCAGCGAGGCCGTTCCCAGGGTATCCCTTGGCTGGTGCAGCCAGGCAGTGCTGGTTGTGCCCCACAGCTGTTCTCCCTTTTGATATAAATGGCATCTTTTGAAGGCGCACAGGCTGTGCTTCCTCACCCCGGGCCCGTCTGCTGTCACCTTCCTGCAAACAGCACCTCAGCCCAGCTGCGCGTTTGGCTGAAGAGAGGGGAGAAGGGGGAGGCGTGGAGGAGAGAGGGCTGCAGCAAGCAGGGAGGCAGGGCTGACAGAGGCGTGCACGCTCCTGTCCGCCTCTATCCAAAGGGGCACCCCCGGCTGGGTGCTGTAACCAAGCAGGGCTGTGATGTATGCAACCCGGGATGATGGCTCAGAGCTGTTCGTGCCCTTGGCACAGTCCTAGGACTTCCTGCAGGTAGAAGCAATCCTGTTTCTGCTGTACACCAGGAGATCACGCACCCTCTTCACCCCTCCTGAAAAGCCACCCCCAGAAAGACACTGGCCAGAGCTGCTGAGCTGGGCCCCTTTGCTAGGCCAGGGGAAAATGGTACCTCTGCTTCACAGGCTGCCAGCAGGCTGGAGTGATTTTTCAGGAGCAGCAGGGAAGGCTGCAGCATCCTGAGCAGCATTTTAATCACAGACCCAAGGGGTTTGCTAGGGCTGCTCCTCTCCAGAAACTTCCTCGTCAGCAAACACGACTGCAGAGATGCGAGAGAGGGACCGCAGGGTGCCGAGGGGTCAGCACAGCCGTGGGGCGGTGGGGAGAGCAGTCCCAGCCCCACGGCCGACGCAAGGGTGTGCGACTCCGCTGTGCACCCCTTGTCCCTGTGCAAACCTGTCCAAGGACGGAGCTACGGGAGCAGTGCATGGGCTGACATGGAGCTGGAGCCCAGGCAGTGCCTCTCTCGTAAAGCTGTGCCCTGCCCCAGGCGTGATCCCTGCGTGGCTCCTGGCCAGACACAGTAAATCCTCCCGTTTCTCCTGACGTGGTGAGGCCCTGGTGGGGACACCATCCAGCCCCAGGCGCCCGCTCCGGGAGAGGGAAGGGAGAGTGCCCAGGGCAGCTCCGGGGGAGCAGCCAGAGGGCTGGCAGACCTGCCTTCGGCGGAGACCAAGACGCTTCAGGCTGTTAAACCCCGAGGGCAAAAAGCTGGGCAGAGGTGGTGGCAGTCTCCAAATGCATAAAAGTGGAAGGGAGCAGCCTGTCCTTTGTCACCGCGGTGCGAAGCATCCTTTGCAGACAGCTGTAAGAACACATAAGTTTTGCTGTAAGCTGCTGGCCCCCGTTTAATACCCCTCCCGAGTGGGGGGCAGCCCTGCCCGCCCGTCCCACTGCCTGCGCCCCGTGCAGCGCCCTGCAGAGAGCCCGCAGCTCACCTACGCGGTCCCCAGGCTGGGGGCTGGAGTCAGCGCCTGAGTGGGGGTCATTTGGATGTGCCTCCCAGTGAGCCGAATGGAGCGAAGACATCAAAATGCACCCAGCAATGAAGCGCCAGGCCCAGTAAGAGCCAGTGAAGAAAGATACGGCCTCTGAACAGTGCCCTACCCAGTAGACATCACTGTCTCCCTGGAGAGAGGTCCGGAGCTCCAATCTGCAGCCCTGCGCTCTCACATAAGAGCCCTGGCAATCCCAGTAAATATAGGAAGTATATTAAACCTGACAGCCTAGACTGGAGCGTTAGAGAAACGGCAGCGACACAAATGTGTCTGACTTCTCAAGGAAACGCAGGTCAGCTCCAGGGGGGTTTCACCTCTTTTCTTCCTGCGGCTCCTCCGGCCTCGTTCCCCTGCCGCACAGAGCGGTGCCGGAGCTGCAGATCCCTCCAGATCCCCAGCAGCTCACAGGCACGTTTTCTCCACTACTAAACTCACATGGGCATGCATGTGTGCTGCTCCAAGGCAAGCGGCTGTGTGTAGGTCTGCAGGGAACATTTCACAGTCACTGCATCCAGGCAGCAGTTCCCTTCCCTGCTGCCCTGACATTCAATAGTAACGCAGGCACCGAGTCATGGAAAGAAAATGTGTTCAATGCCTCCCCGCCTGTGGACAGTTCTCCCTTGTGCACACGCAGGCATGTGGAAATCATTGCCCGGAGACCAGCGCTGCATTTCAGCAACAAGCAGAGTGCTTTAGTTTAAAGGCTGGCTGCTAAGTCAAGGAAAACTGGCAAATGGGCCCCGTGCTTAACTGCCCAGCTCGGCACGTCGGGATCTGCTCACACCAAGGGCTGGAGGGGCCAAAGGCGCCCGCTGCTGTCGTTGGGAGGGTGGCTGCTGCTGTGTCGCAAGGCTCGGCGTGGGCCTGGGGCTGTGCATGGTGCTAACGAGGGGTGCAATGGGTGTAGGTCACCCCCGTTTACCAGCACCCCCCACCAGTTACATCGCTGCTGGGCATCTGCAACTCCACTGACTCCGAAAGTGTAAATGGGCAAGATGAAAGGAATATTGTTATTCCCGTTTTACAGGCAGGTGAACTGAGAAGCAGGAGAAAAGGAGACAAGGTCAGATATCCTTGTTAACGCAGACTCATGCTTATTCCCAGAGCCGAGGGAGTTCCTCAAGGTCCCACTGCAGATCTCTAACAACATCAATAACTGAGCCCAGGTGAACTGCAATCTGCTCGTCCCGCACAAGGATTGACTCCCTGTGAACACCAATCACCCTGAAACTAAACTCAGTGTGCTACATGCCAAATAAAGTCACCATCCGCAAAGTACGGCTGGCCAAAACACGGCTGACCATGGCAACCATCAGGCCAATTGCAAACCGGTGAATCCAGCAGCATCTCCTCTTAATTTTGCCCATGGAGCATCACCATAACAACAGATCCACCAATCCACGCCAGAGATTCATGCACTTAGCAACCAGAAGCTGCCAAATTATTAAAAAAAGTAAAAATTATGCAGAAAGTATTTCCTCCACGATCCTACTGTAAGTGTGCAAAACTCCAGCAGCACGATGGGCAAAGCCAGAAAAATGCAGAGAGTGTGATGGGTACCAAAACTTCTCCCCCAGCGCATAGCTCTGGAACAGAAGCATCCATTGCCCTGCCAGCGGTATCACTGGAGGGTGAGTTTGGCCTTTGGTTTTGGCATTTCACTTAGGGCTGCCTGCACCCTCCTCCTGTTCCACAGCAGAGAGAGGAAGCCTCAATGCAAAGGTAAGGCTGGCCTGCAGAACCAGGGCTGACGCTCCCCAGCAACACTGATCTTCACCCAGCCATGGAGAAACCAGCAAGGCTGCTCTGCTTGAAGGTTTCCAGGGGGGTTTAGCAGTTGCTTCGCAGGGGTTAAAGCACCTCAGCTCTGCAGAGAGGAGCCCAGGCGCCAGTGCTGCCGTTCAAAAGTAACCGAATGCCGTCCCCGAAGGAGTTTGCTCCTGTGAGCGGACCTTGTCCCTCATCACCCTGTGTGAAGCAAGTGCGGGGAGGAGATAAGTTATTTTTTCAGAGAACAATCCATCTCTCTCCCACTGACTCACTGACAAGCTTCCCCTTTCCAAGGCAGTTCACGGGGTGAGCCGTAGGCTGAACAGTCAGTCTTCTCCACTGGAAAGAGGTGAGTAAGTGCACCAAGGGCTTAAATCTCTGCTTCCTCTTGGGAGCAAGGAGCACCGGGGTTAAAGTACTGTAGGGGAATGTGCCTGGGCAAACCTAACAGACCACATGCTTCTCTTCGTCAGCACACACCAGAAACACCAGCAAAGTGTCTGGGGCTTTCCTGCCGATGGAAAGCGGGAGTCCCTACTTGGACCAAGACGAAGAAATACTCCGTGATTAAGAACAGAGCATCAGATGGGGTTTTCCAGCCCAAACCAGTAAGACCCCTGTTAGCAGGATGCAATGCTTTGGCCTAGGCAGTGCAGGAGGTCTGCTGGAGAATAATAAGGACTCTTCCCAGCCTTTGGCCACAGGGATGGATGAATGGATGGATAGATGGATGGATGGATAGAAAGGGAGGAGCCACGGCAGCGGGCTGGCACTATTCAGCAAGAACAGCTTGGGTGGCACCAGAAAGGGACTCCCTCACTGCTGACTATGACAGCCTCAGGATGCTAAGCCAGGATTTGCTGCCTGCCTCACAGTCTGTTAGCTATTTTCAGCCCAAATGAGGAATCCAACCCAGCTTTGGCTTCCCATCAATGCAGGCGGAAATTTCAGCGGGTGTTAGAGGGATGATAAATGCGAGAACATTTCCAAAAAAGAGAGACAAGAAGGAGCTTGAACTGCAGTGCTGGACACATGCAGGTGGGGCACAGAGCAAAGCATCCCTGAGAGGGCAGGAGGGGCAGGGATATGCCCAAGAAAGATGCTTGGCTTAGCTGGGAGCGGAGTGGGCGCAGTCCCACCTTCCCGCATATGCCGGCGCTTGTGCCAGCCGGGCTCGCGGCGTCTGGGAGCCTCTCCGGCCCACACGGGTCTATCGAGGCCGCTGGAGCTGATGTTCACCCCACACCGCCTGCTAACCGGTCTGACATCCCCCACTTCTGCTGTTACAATTAGGGAACTGGAGCAGATGGCAGCAGAGTTAGCTGAAAAGAGGAAAATCTCATCCACAGCTGCCACGCGCTGTGAGCAAGTCCTTCCCTCTTAGGCAAGGCAGGAGGATGACAGCTCCTGTGATCAGAGGGGGAGCTGCCGGGGCAGGGTGCTGCAGCGACAGCATCCCCCACAGACTCGCAGCTGGGTGCTGGGGGCTGCTGGGAGGGCAGGCACGAACACCGCGGGCACGGGGTGCGAACCACAGCGTGGCCAGTGACAAGGCACCGGTGGCACCGCAGCAGCCCCGGGCTCCCTTTTGCTGCCCCTAAGGGGCTGCGTGGGCTCCTGCAGGTCTATGCACCTCTGTCACTCCCGTCCCCATCCCAGCAGTGTTTATGGAATCCTGCACTTGAATACAACACCGCTCCAGTCTTCTGCCTCCACAATAAACATTTGCACGCTGCTCTGTGCTGCTTCTCCCCTGGGCGAAAAAAAAATCCTGGCTGGCACAGGCAGGGCAGACAAGGACCTTGCCCCCTCCTTCCCAGCTAGCAAGCATACGCGCATGAGCAGCAAAGGTTATGATGGGCAGAGGGAAATTCCTGGAGGTGAGACTCAGTGGCAAAGTCTAGCAGGACAGCCTGCACCCCAGGGAAAACCCTGGGCATCCCAGGGGTAGCACACAGCGCTGTGCGGGCACAGCACGGGTCCAGGCTGTGCAGGGAGGGGAGATGGGCGGCCTCCAGGGTGCAGCCCAGAACTTGCTTTAACTGGTGCTGGGGCATCTGCCCAGGAGAAAACCACCAGCGGGCTGGTGGTACGCAGCCCCCTGCAAGGCAGTCTCTGGGGAGAATCTATAGCACAAGCCTCTTCCTAGCTGAATGCACCTATTACTTCATTAGCGCTGCAATTCCCCAGCCAGTAAGTGCTCTAATGGCATGTTGAGTCTCCTCTTCTGCTCACGTGCTGCACACCTGCTATAAAAGCCTGAAATCATCTTCCCTGACAGGCTGCAGAGCAGAGAAACTTTCTCAATGACTTCTGGCTGGAAGAGGCTCAAGATTCATTCTGACAGATGTTGAGTGCTCTGTGGACGGGACGGCCGCAGCCCAGCACGCTCCACAGGTCTCAGCCTGCCCTGGGTTGCTCTAGTTTTCTGAGCGCTGAGCCTCCAGCATAGTGAAATCCCTGGAGCCAGGGCTCCTCACCTCAGCATCCCATCCACAGCATCACCAAAGGGCTGCCGGGAATGTTGCTGCTCTGTGGGGAAGCACCGTCTTTGCAGTCATTTCTAGCTCTGGGGTAAAGCATGAGCTCGTTCCACTGCGGACCATCCCTGCCTATCAAATAACTTGACCAGAAGCCTTCCCAAATCCTGAAGCTCAGAAAAAGGACTCTGGAGGCTCGTCCAGCCATGGTGCTTCATACAGTCTAGATGCTCTGAACCAGAGCAGGATGCCCGAGGACTGGAGGCTGCACTTGGTCATTTAAAGCCCTGCAATGCAGGCAAAGAGACCACCATCCAAGAGGCCTCACAGCAGGACTTCGGAGGACCCCACATCGCCCCTCATGCAAGCTGTGCCCGATGGAGCGGGCTGGAAGTGGCGGATGGGACGGTACACGCGTGACCCCTGCCAGCACAACCCTCGGGAGGTTTCAGAAACCAGAGCAACCCTGGTGCTGCGCTTTGCTCTCCCTCCCCTGTGCCTTGGAGAGCTCCAGCACTGACCCGCCATCTGCCAGCACAGGCATTCCTGTAGGCCAGCCGCCGATGCCACTGCTTTTGACTAAGTAAGGCGCTTCCAAGGAAAAAAAAAAAAGTGAAGTACAGGTTTAAGGCAGGACTGTTCTGGATAAATCTGCTCTCTCGTTGTCTCACAGATTAAACCAATTAGCACCACAGAAGAGGTCTGCATTTGCAGATGCTGAGGCTGATTCTCCTTGTGCTCATGCTGATTCAAGTCAGGAATAAATAAAGTCCGTAAAACTACTTTGATGTAGAAGTGAGAGGAAAATACCAGGTCTGTTACCCAGCATACAGCCTTTGCTTTCTTGGTTTAGTGCTACTCAAAAGCCCCTTGGGTATAACCAACTTATTTTTAGCCGTTTACTTATTAAACAAACACAAGGGAAGGCTAAATGTCAAGGCATTTTTGCATACCAAGCTGGACTCTGCACATTTATTCTGTCACATCCAGGGATGCTGGACCAAACTCCTTCTCTGCTCGGGAGCTGGGGGGCAGCAGGGCCAGCCAAGGAATGGGGGTCCTGCCTAGAGGCTGGTGCTGCTGTAATCCCCCCCCAAATCTCTGGAAGCCAAGCACCTCCTGACTGTGGGATCATCTGTCAAAGGAGTGCAGTACTCATCTAGCTGGCTGTATATATGATCTCCTCCCTGGTTTTTACCATATTTAACCCCTCCACACCCGCAGCTAACAAGGAAACGTCCAACTCCAGCGTCGCAAGTGGAGAAGGGACTTGCCCAAGGTGAATGGGATCGCATGGCGGAGCACAGCACCGAACAGGAGCCTTCCACAACAGAGGCAAACCTCAGTCCCGTTTCACTGCTGCCAAGTCCTTTATCCTCTCCGTGCCTCACTTATAAAACATTTCAGGGAAACGTGTGCTTTCAGCACATACACTGAGGTTTTGCGGGAGAGCGGAGTGTTGTTGCATGGGCTGATGTCCATAAGGAATGACATTTACGGGGGCTCTGTCCAGCTTTGTGCTGGACCCCTGACAGCAGCCGAGCTCTCCTGGCTGGGAAAGCACCCGCCGGTGTCCCCCGTGTGCTGAGACGGCCTCCCGGCAGGCTGGTGCCTGGTGTTCAGCGGCGTGCCAGCGATTCCTGCCCGGCCGGGAGGGCTGAGCGGGACAGAGCAGCTGTCTGCTCACCGGGCTAGATAAGGCACAGCTGATCGGCCGTGACTCAGCACCCCGAGCCCATGTCAAGCATGATGAACAAGCCCGACGCCGTGCCAAGTGGCGAGCCCTGCTCCTGGCTGGGTTACCTGGCCACTGCCGAGCCCACATGAAAGCAGTGGTCCTCCCAAGCAGGCAGGGGCAGGTCCTGTCCGTGCTGCCTCCCTGGGGCTGGGAAGCAGAGAGGAAGCAAGGCTTGCAGCCCGGGGGGATGCTGGTTTGATCCTGGACTTGCTGGCTCGATCCTGGACTTGCTGACTCGGAGCAGCAGGACAGGGTGCGTGGGGAGGCGGATAGAGAGGCATCTGGATACCTGCGTTGGCCCTCCTGTGAAAGGGAGTAGGGAGTGGGCTGCACAGAGCTGCCAGAAATTCAGGTGTCCAGGGGTTGTGTTTAGAGGAGGGAAGAGAGGAACCTGGTCACCTCTCCAGGATGTCTGGGCTCAGCATCTGGGGTCCAGGAGTTACACAGAAATGACCGCCGGGCAGGCCATCTGCAGGGAGCAAGCGTGGGGGGTCCAGAGCGTGGTGCATGGCCCTGTGCAGCTGGGGGGCATTTCTGCTTCCGAGGTGCAGAATACAAGACGTTTTTCCCTGGGTAGTGGGCAGCTAACATCCTGGATAATTGCAGGAGCCTTTTCCTGGAGAAGGGGCTTTTACCCTTGTGACCTGTGCCCCTGCTTGATCCCTTCGCAGCTCTTTTCTCCAGGACACAGCCACCCCTCAGCTCCTGGGCTCTCCTCTCCCCCCTGCTCAAGTCAGAGGCAGGTTGCCCCCAGGCTCCGAGGGCATCGCAGGAGTTTTTGGAAAATGCTTCCACCTCGTGGCCCTCTGGAGAAATGACTGGCTGGGAAATGCCAGGCTGCACCCACGCAACCCGGCTGAGGCAGACGGGAGCAAGGCCATGCCACCCTTTCTGCTCGCTCCGTTGCCATCCCCAGGCTGAACTGGGGTACCCAGTACCTCTGCTCAGCCCTGGCACTGATGCGCAGACCACGCTGCCAGCGATGCACCCACCAGCAGCGGAGCCCCGGCTTCCCAGTGCGCGGGGACCAGCACTGGCGTATCCCATAGGATAAGCACGGAGTTCTCCAGGATTGCCCTGCTGCTGCAGGGCTGAGGAGGAGTTAAAGCAGCCCACGGTCTGTTAAAACACCATCCTCCCAGCCCACGTGTGCACACAGGCAGGCACACAAGTGCTTGCAAAAGCTTGACCTGAGGCACCGGAGCTGCCGAACCCGTTCTGCCAGGGGACAGCATCGCCACTCCTGGTTCCCCTCCAAAATCTGCCTGAGCAGGCAGGTGGGGTGGGGAAGGAGTGGGAAAGCCTCGAGCGCACGGTGGTAAGCGCCGGGCACCTTGCGACATTTAGGGCTTCCCCATGGACCCTTCCCTGGCCCGTGGGAAACGCTGCAGAGAGAGGGGGTCGCACCCCTGTGTGGGTCCCCATCCCGCTTCTGCCACCAACAGCATCTGAACCGCTGGGCAAGTCGCTTCTGCGCCACTGCGGGAGCTACCTGGGCTTTAATGCTCCAGGAAAAAACCATCGGCTCGCACGCAGATTTCCCCCTAGGACACAGAGGTTTTGGCTGGTTATTGCACAGGATCAGGGTGACACATCTGCGGTTTTCTTCTGGGCCACAACTGTTACACTTCACATTTAATGTTTTTAAGACAAACGATCCCTCTCTTGCAATTCTCAGGCGACATCTCATTTCTCCCATAAACTGCCTCTCGTCCCGGTGCCTGCCAGCAGGTGGATTTTGGAAAAAACACTTAAAAACCTGTCAGCGGTTTCCCCACGTGCTGCTCCAGGAGCCAGGCGGGCAGGAGCACCGTGGCTTAGGGCAGCTGAAATATCCCCAAGGATGAACTGTCCCTCGTTTCTGCCCTCTGTGGAGCTCAGCAAGCGCTATAGAAGCCCAACTCAATATGTGTATTTTAGAGGATGTAACCACTCTTTTACAAACAGTTTTCTCAACATTAACTACAGCTGAGCTGCAACTCTCCCGTAGCTTGCAAGGCTGTAAAACTCCTGCAGCTAGGGATGCGTTGCTCGGCTGTGCCTGTCCGGCAGCAAACGCAGTCCAACCACGTTACCCATCGCGTGAGGATCAGATTTCTCGCGCTATACCGCAATTTCGCAGGAACTCACCGCGCTGTTCATCCAAGTGCTGTGCTAATGTGATCTGCCCCTCACGAGCAGCATCAGAAATGCCTGTGTGTCAGCAGCTTTCCCTGCTCTTGGAGGTTTGCCTCTAGCCAGGGCACCAAGGTCTTCAACTCCGGGAAGCAACGTCCCAGGTCCAGAGGTGCTGCCAAAATCTTCATCCTGTGCATCAACCAAATACCAGAGTCCTTAGCTCCCACACAGCTAACGGGATGCTCTTGCAGCTTCGGGGTCTACTGAAGAACAAAACAAACAGAAGGATTTCCCCGATGGCATCTGCTGTCCTAATGATCCCCTCTTTGCCTGAATAAAGGTGAATGATTCAGTGTTTGCTAGGCGTGAGCGAGACTCGGCTTTGTTTTGTAACAGCAGCAGCGTAAAGTGATTACATTTTTAGTAGTTTTTGCTTTTGTTGAAAAACAAAGTCCATGAAGATGGCAAATCCATTTACCATGCTCCTTATGTGCAAAACACAACGCGATTGTTCCTTCTAATGCCAGCGAGAGGACCAGAGTGCCATGGCGATGCTGCGGCGAGGCGGCAGAGCTGGATTAGAGGTGGGCAGTGTGTGCATCCTCACCGAGGCAGCAGCCGCTTCTCCACAATCCTTCATAGACCAGAAGCCACCAGGCGAGGGGCTCCCTGCTCTCCGGGCTGCCTCTGCACCCAGGCCCACACGCAGAAGCTGTAGGGCCTTGCTGATAGGAGACAGGGTTAGAGCAGGGACGTTCCTGCTGTCGCAGCCAACGCTGCGCACGTTAGAAACCTTTCAGCAGCAGAGACAAGCAGGCGGCCCGTTGCCCATTTGTGCTCAAACCCACAGTCCCCGAGCCAGCCCCAGTTTGACCAGCCTGCAGGGTGAAAGCTATTCCCGGGAGGAGTCAGTAATTAATGCAGAAGAGTGAACAAACCTGTGGCCAATCTGCAAGCACAATATATGTTGTTGCAAATGGTGTCTCTTACCCAAGAGACCCAGAGCAGCTCCTTGTAATCACACAGGTATTTGTCAAAGGGGTGGACTAATTTCTCATGTTAAGGACCTCAAATTTTGCAAGAAAAGTGGCTGGGGTTGCAGAGGAAGCTTTCCCAGCAGGACCTGAGTGAAACTCAGGGACTCCACCTGTGTTTGCAGAGAGCCTGAGAGAGCAGCCCTGCAGAAAAGCTGGATTCTCCCATTGCCACTGATTTAAATGTTCAGCTATTTCACTTGGCAAGATCAATCCTGCACGGGGCTGACATGTAACAGGTAGGCAGGGTTTGAAAAAGGATTATAGCCGGGCTGCTCTTCCCAGCAGCAGATCTCACCTGCCGTAATGTGGGGAGAGGCAGCTTTGAAGGCAGGATGCCGGTCTCGCTGTCCTGGCTGGGGCTCAAACGAAGAGCTCCCTGTTAATGAGAAGGACGTTGGGAGCGGTGGAATCGGGAAGCGCTTTGTTCAGCCCATACGGACAGTTGGCACGTAAGGATCTACTGGGGGTTAATCAAAGGCCTGCTAAAGCGCGATGAGAAACCTGCCAGTCGCCATACGAGCCGCCGTTCCGAGGAAATTAAAAATCACGCACCATATGCCACGCGGCACGGGGAGGGAGCGGGGCGTCTCGAGCAGCGTTTGCATCTGCCCGAGCGGCCCCGTGAGGGGCAGGGGCGACGCGGCTGCCGCGGGGGGTTCATAACCTGGCAATAACTCGCCGCCTTCCCGGCACCGAGCGGGAAGGACAGTGATGGGGAAATAAGGGGAGCGGAGGGGAAGGATGACACATGTTCAGCCCAGCCCAGTGGCAGAGCAGCCGGGGAGGCAGAGCCAATAGCTGCTTTTCACGCTCAGTGAGTCCGTCCACCTCCACCCCGCCTCGAGTCCTTAAGTTGCAGCTTTTAACTACCTCGGTGTTCAAAGAAAATATGATGCTCAGCGTGAACAGAAGGAAGAGCCTGCTGACAGGTAGACAGCATGGACACTGATCCCGGCAGGGCTGGCTGCTGAGAGAGGTACGTGCCTTCCAAGGCAGGGATCCGAAAACAATCACATTTGGGATGCAAACTCAGAGCAGACTTTAATTTTCCAGCAGGGGGAATATGGAAATCTGTCTGCCTCGAAATGATTCATCCCCCCTTCCCACCACCGCCACCTCCCCTCCCCCTGCGTCCTCTCCCCATCCCTCCCAGCACAAAACACTTCGCTGCAGTCTCTCCATCTGGGTGCCTTAATGTTGGGTGTCTTAGTGTTCCCGTGTGTGCCGAAGTCGGGAGCGGAGGCTAAGCGAGACCTGGGGAGAGCCGCAGGAGAGAGCGGGTGGTACCCGCGGGGTTGATGGGCTCTGGACCCGGGGCACTAGCAGGTTGGCTTGTGCCAGACGCTGAGCAGGGATCCCGGCTGGTAAGAACCGTCCTTGGGGAGCCGGGCACTGCCCCGCTCAGCACGCGGGCGCTCGGGATGCAACCAGGGGCTCACCCCAACGGGTGCCTTTCCCCCAACAAGTGTCAGGCGCCCGGTGCTCCCAGGGGAGGGAGGGAAGGGGATGGGGGGAAGGCAGCGAAGCAGGGCCATCGGCAGAGTTAGGCTCCCCTCTCCCGGGGCTCTACACTCAAGGAGGACCCTGAGCCAGCACTGCGTTCATCTCGCTTAAGTCCCCTGCCCCGCACAGGCACTGGTTTGGGGAGAGGGGAGGAAGAGGCCTGATGGAAGGGTGCTGCTTCCATGCGCTGTTGCTGGTCATGCCAGCCAGGGCTGCTGTTTGCTGCGTCGGGGGAGACCCCCTCCTTTGGGTTGGGAGGGTGTCCGACCTGCTGCTTGCCTATTGCACCCGAAAGGCCCCAGCGAACGTCTGGGTGGCACCTCTCTGGGGAGGCAGAGGGAGGCGGAGTGACACCGGCGTGGCAAAATCCCTTGTCTGGCAGTAGAAGAAAGTGACTTCTCTCCCATTGCTGTGTGGGAGGTGTTCAGGGCTTGCTGCCCCCAGGATTTCTGTGTAATTCGGTCTCATGCTTATAAACACAGAGCTGTTTTCTCAGGCACGTCAAGGAGAATTCAAAAGGGGGGAGTTGTGGGGATGCCCCAGCCGGGGCTAGCAGGATCTGCCTGCCTCCTGGGTAGCTTGAAAGAACTTTTGTGGTCTTGAGAAGAAGAGAGCAGCTGGCGCGTACATTCGCTGAACTCAGCTTTGGTCTGCCCCATCCCCGGGACGGGCATGGGCAGGGTGCTGAGACCAAGGCTGCTCTCAGCCAGTGGCCCCATTTTCCTTTTCCACCCTCCCTGGTGCCGGAGCTGGTTCCTGTGGCTGTGCCGGTATAAATATTGTCTAACAAACCCTTTCTGGAGATGATGCCGTCAGGTGGCGCTTGGGAATAGGCAGCATCGCTGCGGGAGTCCGGAGAGCAAACACTTGTTGCTGCGCGCTGCACGTTGCACGGGCCACGGGGCAACGTGGCACCCAGAGCCGCTGGCCACCCGAGCTGCTGGCCACCCAGGCCCGTGCCTCCAGCCCCACCGACTGCTGGGAGGCAATGCAGAAAGTGAGCAAAGAGTTTCTGCAGGCGCTGGGAGGGATGTGCAGAGCAGTCAGGGCTGCGGAGATGGGAGGATAAGCGTGAAAAGCTTTTTCTCTCAGCTCTGGCGCTGAAAAGCGTGATTTTAATTATAGACTATTTCTTCAGATTTAGCCTTGTCTGGCATGTGACTGCGGCCCTGTAACCTCCTTGGCAGGCTTTGCTGGTGCGAGTGGCTCCGTGCACGCAGTGTGACACGGGTCTCTGAAGGAGGCTGCCCAAGGTAAAAGTCTCTGTGCAGGCTAGAGAGCTTTTGTACACTCGAGGACAGTTTTATGGTCAGCCACATGCATGGGGTGCAGAGCAGAACTTGTCTTGATAAACCCGCTGCTGGAGCGGGGCTGCCCCAGCCCGATAACGCCCAGAACAAAACCTGCAGCTGGGCCAGCCTGAAGCATCCCGAAGGCCAGAACTGGGCTTGGGCAGCCACCCATCCCAGGGCACGGAGTGAAGTTCACCAGGAGGGTCCGCACGTAGCAAGGTCCCGTGCAAAGCTCCCCGGGCCAGGAACGGCTGTGGGAGCACACAGCGAGGCACAGCGCTGCCCGGGCTTACCTGCTCCGTCCCACGTGCCACCTCCCGCGCCACGGGAGAGGATCGGCCCCGGTGCTTGGGGACAGCATCAGGCGGTGGCAGCTGGGTGGCACCCAGGACCGGAGCAGCTGGCCACCTTCCAGCCTGGTTATCTCTGTAGGGTGCTGCTCCTTCCAGGGTCAGAGAGAGTTTGCCACCGCCCAGGGCAGACACAGCCCCTCCTAACCTCAAGGATAACCCTCCCCCTGGCTTCAAAGACCAGGCATGCTTGAGAGGACAAAGAGAAGCATTGTAACTGATAATGCTTAGGGACAGTATTAGGTACATAAGTTGTTTTCGGAGATCCCAAATG
Source organism: Theristicus caerulescens (assembly GCA_020745775.1). Lineage (NCBI taxonomy): Eukaryota > Metazoa > Chordata > Aves > Pelecaniformes > Threskiornithidae > Theristicus > Theristicus caerulescens. The sequence goes on from CM036578.1 coordinate 700,636, forward strand.
TAGCAGCATTTTTGCAGCCTAGCTGAAGTGTACAGAGAACAGACAGAAGCTGAGAAAGAAAAGAGCTGCTCAAACTTAAGTAAGAGCATCCACATCAGGGTTTGCATCCAGTTTCACTAAACTAGATCCAATGCAACTTCCACTTGGAGACAAGAAATCACAGGCACGATCCCAGCTCAGAGGCTAGACAAGGCAGCGGGGACCTGGGCGCAAGAGGCTTCTTGCCTGCCGTGACCGAACCGTGCGGCAGCTGAACCAGCACCTTTTGGGGCCCTCAGTGTGGTGGAAACCACGGGGCAAAGCTGCCTTGCTCAGGCAGAGCCAGCTCTCGCTCATCCCAGGGGCACGAGCAGGCTGGCGGCATCGCCCGGGCTCTCTGCGGAGTGCGGTGTTACCAGCAGCAGCCCCGGTTCCAGCGCAAGGGAGCACGTCCCCTGTTAATCAGCATTTAATTAAAGGACATGCTGACATTTGGAAATCAGAAACAACTCTCCTGTGTGGGCTGCCTCTCTCTGCTGCTCGCCTCTTCTCTGAATCACTCCCTGACATTTTGCCAGATTAGGATGTGACTCTCTCTCTCTCCCTCCTTCCTTATAAAAATAAATTGAAAAGGAGATGCAAAGCCACCGCTGCTCCTGAGGAAGAGGACGTAGGTGACGGGGTTTCACTGGGGAAAAACTCCCATTATTACTGGTGCTACATTGGTGTCCTACAAAGACCCCGACTGCGGGGCAGGTTTGTGTGTAGTAGGCGCTGCAGGGATGCTGAGGCCGGGGGTACTGACCATGCTGGTGTGGGGCAACTGGTCCTCCCTCTCCAAAGCCACGCAGGGAGCCCTGCGGGTGTCTCGGGTCCCCACACCAGCCCCAGGTGATGCGCCTGAAGCAGCCAAAAGCAGACGGTGTGAATGCCTTGCAGGGGAACAGGGAGTCCCTGGCTGGCCCATTGGGAGCAGGTTGGACCCGTGGGGACCCATGGGTGGGGCAGGACGGAAAGCCAGGGCCAGGGAGACATTCAGCATCTCGGCCTCGGAGCGGCCGCGCTGACACCATCGCTTCTCAAAGCAGGAATGACCGAACCCAGGCTGAGGGCAGGACCGCTGTGCCCTGGCGTGTCTGCATGGAGAAAGGCAGGGCACCCCTGCCCCCTGCAGCCAGGTGTGGGGTCCCCTCTCCCCACGTACGGACCCACCTGCCCCCAGTGGGACCCCCCTTCCCCTCACGTTCCCCCCCACCTGCCTCCCGCGTGTACCCCACATGTACCCCCCGCGGACCGGGGTCCCTTCCCCGCCCCAGCTCCGGGGGTGGGGGGCGATCCCTCGCCCCTCCCTCGCCCCTTGCCTTACAGGAGCCATAGCACAGCAGCATCCCGCCTGCGCCGAGGTGCCCCCCGCCTCCCGCACCTTCTGCTGCTCTTGAAACGGGGCCAGCGATTCTGTTTATCTGTTAGCCCATGCCAGAGCTGGTAAAATGCAAACAGCAGTGAGGGATGGGGGAGGAGGAGGGGTAGTGGGGGGGAACCCTCACTGTTCGCTTCCCCTTGGCTGCTCATTTCAACCTTCTTTCAAGCAGAAATTACTCACATTAATCAAGAGTGAGAATGTGTTTGCAGCCCTGCAGATTTGGCAGCGCGGAATCAAATTCCATCAGTAGCAGCAGGAGGACGGGAGCCTGTATCTCTGCTGTGCACAGCCTAATAGAGCCATTGCCAGAGGAAATTGGATCTGAGAGCTCCCCTAAATTAATCTACCCTTTAAAAAAATGCCAGGAGATCTACATGACAAATGAGCATTTGCAACGGAAACCGATGCAAACATCCAGCACATCAGATCAGGATGGATCTGCCCCTTGGCCAACATCTGCATGGGAAGAGGCACACGAGCAACCCCAACGAGCACGGGTTCCCTGCACCAGGGCACGTGGAGGGCGGCGGAGCCCTGACGGGCAACCTGGGCCATGAGAGCCGCTGGGACAGGGGAGAGGTGGAAGCAATCGCTGCCCCTTGGCTGCTGCAATAAGCCCCTCTCCTCCTCCCAGCAGGCAGGAGAGGTGCCAGGGGCTCGGAGCTGCCCGCATCCTACACCTGCACGTGCAGCCGTGGCCGTGCCATGGGGCAGCGAGGAGCATCTCTGGAGAAGCCCAGCGAGACAGAGCCGGGGCCAGGCAGGAGCGCGGGGCCGTGGGGCAGCACCAGGTGCTGCCAGGCGGCTCCTGCTGCCATCGCGCCGCGGCAGCGGGGCAGGTGGAGGCTCCCGGGGTTCTGGCTCGCGCGCGCCGCAGAGCTGGGGCGCAGGTGCCGCAGCTCGCTCCGCTTTAATAGAGCTGCTGCTGCTCCAAGGTGATTGCTACTTTATTGGCTTATTTTTAGCCACGCGGCCGGGCTGAGAGTAAGATGGATGGCTCTTGTCTTGGGTGAGACTTTTGCTTGCAGTAGGAGCCCGGGCGCAGGGTGGGAGCAACTGCTTGGAAAGCTGCCTTGAAAACAGCCGGGGCGAAGCTCCCCGGAGCAGAGCAGGGAGCTTGCTGGGCCCCGCTCCTGCCCCGGGAATGGTCCGTAGGGTGGGCACGGACTGGGCCGTGCCGGGTACGAGGCCGGTGTGAGTTGGTGCGGGCTGGCTGCTGCTGGGCAGTTACCTCTGGTGAGAGACCCCCAGTATGGTTTGCTCGCAGCATCCCATGGTAAAATCCAAAGACCCATGCAGCAGTCAGCGTCTCGTCTGCCCTGAGGGTTTCCCACCCCAGGTCTGTCTGGTCCCTGGTGTTCCTCGGGAGCAATCGGACAGTGGGAATGCTGCTGAGCCCTGGCTCTAGGTGCAGCCAGGCACTCCCTCGGGAACGGCACCCTGAAGCCGGTCCAGGCAGCGCCGATCAGGTTAACCCCTCTGCACCGCACACCGCCTCACTCTCCGTCGGCTCTGCTCGCGCAGGCATGTCCCCTGCACCCCTCTGTCATTTCTCAACCATGGACAATTGAAAGCCTTAGCATCTTTGCTCTGCTCCCAGTAGCACCCAATGATTGAATCTTGACCTTTATTTCATAGGTTTATTAACTCCCTGCCCCTGTATGTGTGGACTGAGCAGGGCCAGGCGGCGATGAGAGAAGGAGCATTTCCAGTGCTGCCTCGGCACTGCTGGCAGTTTGCACCAGGGAAAAGCAACGCCCAGCTGGGCTGGGTGCGAGGGCTGGGTGCATGGGGCACAAGGGCAGGTTCTGGGTACTGAGCACTTTGGCCAGGCTGGTCCAAACTGCCTTGAGGAGCCGAGCAATGTTCATAGCAGAACTCTTCACTTCTCTCTGCTCTAGAGGGATGTCACTGCAGAGGGAAGCGCCTTGCTCCGTGCACGGGCTCTAGTACACTGCATGTGAGTTAGGTTTGCAATCTAAGTGGGGCTGTGTGATTGCAACTGGGCAAATAAGGCTTTCTGTAGTGATTTTTGCTCCCTGAGTAGATGCGCTTCTGTGGGGTTTTGTTGCAGGAGGTTTGCTCAGTTGTCTATAGGAATACGCAGCCAGGCGTCAGGATATTGTGGCAAGGGGAAAACAAAATACCTGGGCAGCCAGATGAGAAGGAGCGTGAACTCATTTTAAAAATCATCAAGCATGTGTAGAGAGTGTGTGGCCATAACGGGGCGTCTGCCCCGCCAGTGCCATGGGGAGCTGTGCTGCCCAGGGAGCAGTGCCCGGGCGTGCCAGCACACGTGTGCGGCACGCAGCCCGCTGCGCCGGCGTGCCCCGGTGCCCGCCCCGGCTGCGCGGCTGCCTGCCGGCATGGCGGGAGCTGCGGCCAGCGAGGCCGCAGGGAATATTGATTCGTTTTACAGTGTAACGTGACAGAGCCTATTCTGGTGATGTAATGAAGATGGATGATCCCATCCCCTCGTAGCGGTGCTTTGGGGAAGGGGAAAATTATTCGCTGCATCCTGGAGGGATGCTCCGCGGTCCTCCATGCCTCGCTCCTGCACCTCATCTAATTTCCACCTCTCTCGCTGTTTTTTTTTACTTTCCATCCTTATGGCTCTCTGCCTTCCCCCGTCCCAGCACCCCACCGTCTCAGCGGGTGCCAGGAGGTAGACGTGGTGCTCGTGCTGGGAGGAAGCTGAGCCTGGTCCAGACCGGCTGGGGTGCAGACCTCACCGCTGGGACGACCTGGGAGAGGACTTGTTGCAGATCTTGGCTGCCCACGGTGGAAACCTCTCCCGCTGGGGCTCTCCACAGCCAGAGGCGTGATCCAGCCTCACGCCACAGCTCGCCTCTCCCTCCTCCTCTGCTTTCATTCCTTGTCTCTTGTTCTTCACCCCCTGCCTTTGCTTCCCCCGCCGGCGCCCATCTGCACGTGCGTCTCCTCCTCGGGGCCGCTGCCGTGGATGAGGCAGCCCAGCAGCCCCCAGTGCCCACCTGCCAGCCCAGTTTGCTGCAAACACATCCCACCTCCGACTCTGGGGGAGACCTCCGCAGAGCAGCCCCGCTGGGAAACCCCATGCGTGAGCCAAAGGCCTCATCCAGGACCTGTTAAATGTCAATTAAGCGCAGCTCTATGAGGTTGATGAGCTCCTTTCACAGCCCAATCTGAGCATTTTGGAAACCGCAGGCAGTGCTTTTTCCTCCACTGACCAGCAGTTGTGAATCCATCTTTACGGTAACACCAGGCTTAAGCATTCGCATGCCAGAAGGCAGTTATGTACAGTCATAAAAATGATTTAAAATTCGTCAGGGTTTTAAAAGAAAAAAAAAGAAAGCTCGTATATTACCAGGTCTTTATTTCTCTTCTAGCTTTTACCCTTTAGGATTCATGTTTTCAGGCTTTTCTCAACAAACAACACAGTTGGAAATGCTAAAACATTTTTATATAAGAGCTGAGAATCCTCCAGAATCACGGGGCTGCGGGAAGGAAAAAAAATACCAACTGCTGTAATGCACGAGATACGATCTCCAGAGCTGCCAGCACCCTCTGCAAAGTAACCGTCTCCTACTACGTCTTCAGAAACCTAACGAGTCTTATTGCTGTCTTCCATCAGATCCAAACCCCATCGCTTCACAGACCTGATGTTCGGAGGGGATCCTCTGGTCTGACCCGATGCGGGGGTGCTGCCCCACGGCTCCCTCGCTTGTAGCCGAGCTCCAGCCTAGGAAACCCCCCAGTCCTGGAGCGAAGATTTCCAGGGATGCAGAGCCCCAGTGATTAATTGCAGCCTCTGTTTTAAAACTTTGAGCCTGTTAAGGCTGATTTGGGGTGGGATCTATGGCCTTCCCATCGATGCCCCGTGCACCATCCAGCCAAGTTCTTTGAGGTGATAAATAAGTTCTTGCAAAACCAAGGGGGAAATCGTCCTGTAGCAAACACGTGGTGCCTTTCCAGCCTCATGAGTCCCCTCGGATATTCACGGCAGAGTGATTACTCTTTTTCTCAGCTAAGGGAACTAATTTCATAAATGGTGCAACTCCGCTGTAAGCGCAGAGCTGGCCGCAGCGTTAGGGAGAAGAGGAAACCACAGTGCCCCGTAATTTTGAAGAAAATGCATCTAAAAATAAGGCACCCCAGATACCTGCCTGGCTGTTACTGGATGCGAACACCGTACGAACTCAATGATGAACCTTTTTGCGGTCTGCAGTCCTTCCACCAGCACTTCACCAGCTTTGGGATGCCTTTTGGGGAAGAGCCTTGGAGGACCGATGGGGGCAAACCCCAGGCAGCGAGGAGCCCATCCTCGCATTTCGCAGCCACCTTTTCCTCCCGCCCCCAGCTCACAACTTCAGCCTAACGTCTGGCAAAGTTGCGTACCACGGGCAAAGCGAACATCGCTGCTTATGGCAGGCCAGGCTGACAGTTCCTGTGAGAGCAACCCCGCGAGCATCATTTCTCGGTGATAGCTCGCTCACAAAGGAAAGAAATGGAAGCAAATCTTACATGACACATTTATTTTTGTCATCTATTTATTAGCTCTGAGCAAAAGTCCTGCTGCGCTGCATTATGGGGATTATGCAAATGAGGGACATCAAGACAATTAAAAAAAAGCCCAAGTGAGCACAATGTCAGAGCCGAGCAGATGCTGCGAGACGGCGCAGCCCTCCCCGGCCGCTCCTGGCCTGCCGCAGCCCGGCGGCACGGCTGGACCGCCTGCTCGGCCAGCCCCGTGCCCAGAGCCAACGTGTCGCCCTGTCCAGATGCTCCTGCTCCTCCTCCGGCTCGTGCAGACAACGCAGCCGAGCAGGTCATTAGGCCGTCAGTTAATGAGCTGCCCAACACATCTCCCGGAGTGCTGCCCTCCCACGGGGCTTCGGCTGCTGCCTCTTCCCTGTTCGCGGGAAGGATGCACGGAGCTGCATCCTCATCCCATCGCAGGCGCTCGCTGCTCTCACCTAGACCGATGCAGCCAAAATTGATGGTTGGACTAATCCCGGGCAGAATTTGGATTTACAGGGTTGCTGAGGGAGCTACCCACCAGGCAGAGAGCAGAAAGCATCCTTGCCCCCTGCAAGGGACCTCCCGGCTCCCCACGGGAGAGCAGCCCAACGCCCCGTGTCCCGGCACGAGGGGACCCGGTGCGCGGTGAGGTAAAGCCGTGCTCGTGTTCGGTCGGGCGCTGCCATGGGAGGAGGATCTGGCTCGCTCCACGGGTCTGAAGCCTGGCTAAATCCCCACTGAATCACCCGTTGTTACACTGACAGCTCGGGATTTATCAGAGCTAAAGTGGATGGGTAGCAATGAGCAGGGGGGGGAAAAAAGTCCCAAATCTGACTTGTCTTGCTTCTGCAAGCCCCAGAGGACTTGGGATATGTGTTCGGGGATTTAATCCTGTCTGAACCCCTCTATTTTGAGACGGAGGTGGAGGGAGAGCTTAAGGCAGCTGAAGTGCATGTCGATAGCTGCATCCAAGCACAGCTCCTGCCCCGGCAGCTCCTGGAAGTGGAAAAACGCCATTTCCCAAAAGCCTGTGGAAGGGCACAGGCAGGCTGGCGCTTGGAGAGACAGAAAGATGCAGGGAACAGCCAGGGAAACACGCTTCCATCCTCACTCCGCTAATTACACTCATTAGGGAAGGAATGCTGCCTCCGATTTTGAGCTATACCAGCTATTTTTAATTTCCCTGCCTGCTGAAAGCACACACCGGAGCACTCGGGTGGTTTTTTTTTCTGGAAATGGGTATTTCTCCTCTCAGGTCAGAGGCTCTTTTGTGTCTGCCTGCCGGGGAGACGGGGCTGAAGACAAAGCGGAAAGGCAGAAAGCGGGAGAGAGGCGAGATGGGGAGAGCCGGCATCCCTGCCCCGGCTGGGGGGGCACGCGGGGGGCCGTGCCCCGTGGGTACCGGGCATCCACGGCGGGTGGCGCGGGGAACGGGAAGCTGTCGGCGGAGCGGAGCAGCGGGGATGCAGACGTGTGCGCGGCTCCGCGACCCAATGGGGAGAGCGCGAGAGACGGGAGATAATTTATGCACTAACCTCAGATTGGGGTTGCGGGCGGCCGTCCCCAGCCGGCGTGGGAGGGAGGCCTCTTCCCATCGCCCCTTCCACCCGCCTCCTCCCGCCCTGCAACCACACACAGCCACACAATCCCCTTACAATTAGGAAGACACCTATTCAGCACCGCTCTGGCATTGCTGGGCTTTTGTTCCTTCTCTTCTCCGCTGGCAAAGCTCTTCGTCCCCTCCGCACGGCTGTGCGCAGCGCTCGGCGGTTTGTTAAGTTGCTTTTCATGATCTGCACCAAAGAATTGCAGTCCCGCTGAAGTCCTGCGATTGAGGCGGCGGGGAGGAGAGAGGAGGAAAAAAACAGGAGGAAAAAAAAGTAAGAGAGCATTTTTCTCTTTCTTTCTTTGTTTGAAGTCTCGCCTGGAGGAGTTGTGTGTGAGGGAGCGAGGCGGTGAATAGGAGCGGGCGCCCAGGCTGCACGCTGGGGCTGCGGTGGGCATTCGTAATGAGCACATGCAAACCACAGGCAGACACCTGCAGCCCTCAGCCCCCTCGGCGTGCGTTACCGGATCGGCTCCGCCCGGCGACTTAAACTCTGCGGGCAATGCCTGCCTATCTCTTTCCCAAAGAAATTCAAGCCCTTTATCTCTTTATTGTGTATGTTGAAAATGTGTTTATGTATGTGTATGTGTCTATATATATTTACATCTGTTCACACTGTGTTGTGGTTAATGGGTGGCATTTGCTTGCAGTAGTTACATTCTTGTCAATATACATGTGATGAGCTGAAAAAAATGAAATTCTCTTTGTTTTAGGTGAGAATAACCGCCAAATAGTCACAATTCATCAATATATGAATGTTTGTGAGGACGTGTATTTATACATTCACGTGTGTTCACATTACTTATGTTGACACACAATTACATGCAACACATGTTACCGTACTTATCAGCTAAATTACGGGTAAGCTCCTTAACTGTTGGATTTCAGTATGAGGTGTGCACTTGTATGAGTGTTCCTGTGTATGAATAGAAGTTCGTGTACGTACATGCTAAGTTTTCTGTCTTACCCGGGTACCACACATGTGAAGTGGGGGTGTTTGTGTAGGTCCGGGTATGCCTGCGTGGTGCAAACACTTTTGCATTGTTTGTAACGTGTACAAAATCCGTGCATCACCCCCGATTGCAGGCAAAGAGAAACTCTGCCTGGTGCAGAAGTGTATTTTCCTTTCTGATGAGTGTGAACTGAAAGGCGAAGAGCAGATTTCGTAGTGCTTGTGCCTTGCTGAATATCACAGAATCCCGTAAGAAAACAGCACGGCGTGCCGGTGTGGTCGGGGGAGCTGGGTGTGCTGGGGAACCGCATTTGAGCGATCCTTCCTCCGGCTGCAAACTTGCAGCTCCGACAGCAGTGCTGGTATTCGGCACAGCGGAGAGGGAGGCTCTCCGGGTTCTCGCCGATGAGGTAATCCCGAAGAAAGATAAGGGAAGTGGTGCATGTATTAACCTGAACGGTGATGTCAGCGAGGGGGAAGGAAATTAATTACTTTGAGATAGGAATTGTCTTGATTTCGGTGTCATTTGATTCCTGCCGTTATTTCAAACGTGTTGGGGTACTGAAACCAAAGGGACTCTGGCGATGGGGTCCTGAGGGCTGGCAGGGTCTGGGGAGACCAAATGGTTCCCGATGGCTTGTGCAGGGATTTGGGTACCGGCGTGCAGAGACTGTGTGTGTGTGTGTGAGTGCCTGGGTGCACTCGCCTGTCTGGACTGCGATAGCCCATTAAGGAGAATAATAATTTTTCTCTGCTGGAAGCTTCAGCGACAGCGAGGAGAGGGGTGGGCAGCAGAGCCCCCTGAGCCCCCCTCCAAGGAGCGGGCCGGGGGTGCCCGGAGGGATCCGAGGGATGTCCCCTCCTGGTTTGTGCAGTGTGTCCCCAGGGAGCAGTGGCAGACCTTCAGCAGCAGGGCTGGGTGGGACCAGGGCTGGGACGGCTCCAGGCAGAGAGAACAGGCTCGGGTATGGGCTTGGGGCACCTTCACACTGTGCTCATGGAGCTCCCTGTGGGGTTTTGCCCCCCAGGTGTGGCTGTCCCTTGGGAGGGAGTGACGGGACCCCGGTGCCCTGTCCAGCAGGGTGAGCAAGGGAGGAGAGGTCTCCAAAGTGGAAAAGAGACACTTTCTCCACCCGAATTTCTCCTCATGCTAATAGGTGTCACATTATGTCACGAGTCCCCGACGACTTGTCAGCAGAACATGACAAATCACTGGTGACAGTGAACAACAGGACCAGCAGCAGACGAAACACAAATATCTCACGTCTGCGTCACCTTGGACCTGCCACGGAGGATGCATCCCCGATGCTCCCCAAACCCCGCCACTCAAGCCGTACAAACCTGCCCCTAGGCACAGATGCCACCATTCCCTCTCCAGGGGCTAATCCATGTGCTGCCTCTTATGCCAGCCCCGCGTTTCATACTTGCAGGGCACACTGCCCTTGCACGCTGCCCTTGCACGCTGCCTGTTGCACCAAGCTGCCGATGCTGGCAGAGGACAGCCCATGGGCTGGGGTCAGCCCGAGCTCGGCTTTCAGGAGGTCTTCACTGCGGGGCTGCCAGCTCAGCACGACAACGGCAGAGACCCTGTAAAGCCCAAAGCAAGAGCAACCTTGACCTCTCGGTGTCTAGACGTGGTTCACCAAACCCCGGGAGGGCATGAATAGCTGCATGAGGCTTAACCACCCTTCTGCCTTGCACACGCATAGGCGCACAATGGCAGTTCTCATGTGGACAGACCACCAACCCATCCCATTTCGGTCCCAGTCACCCCAGCTCTGGCTAATCCTCTCTAAATGGCAATGGGGAGCACCAACGGGGGCACGCGGGGAGGGTCAGCCCAGCCCCATGGCTCTGCCAGCATCCCTACCCCTTCTCCTTGCCCCACCGGCCTCACCCGCGCATCCAGAGGGGAATCCCCAGTGGGAAGCACACCGGTGTCCTGCATTGCAGCCGGACGGGGTTGCACAGGACAGCCTGGATGGGAATATCTGCCAGGAATCCTCTGTTGCATGCACAGGTTAAGTCAGAGGGGCTCTGGGGGGCCAGTGCAGCTGCTGGGCAGGAGGAGGGAGCACAGCGTGGGGCAGTGGTGTTTGTAAAGGAGGTTGCAATTTCTCTCGTTTGTGCCAGTGCAAATCCCCCGTGCCAGCGAGGAAAAAGAGCCTCGGTGGATACGGGTGGTTAAACCCCCTTGAAACACGGTGCGAAGCTGTGGTGTGAATTCCAGCTGAGTGCTGGCGGCTGTCTCTGCTCCTGTCCCAGGAGGGAGCCAGCTCTGTGGCTTTACAGGAGCTGTGAGCTTGCGCGTGTGATGGTGAAGCCACATGCAGAGGGGGTTTGGGGTCCGGCAGCGAGGGGAGGGGAAGGGCACCTTAGCGTGTCCGCTTCTCCCAGCACCGCCTGTCGTCAGTGGATTCAGCCCTGATTTATGGTGGTGGGAGATGGGTTGATCTCTTTTCTTCCCAGGCTTGTGCCCAGGGTGATGTCCCTGAAGTCACTGGAGTCACCCAAGGCAGGTTTGAGCCCAGGAAAGTGGCTCCCCAGGGGAGCTGAAGGGGCCACACTGGTGCGGAGGTGGTGGATATGCAGCCTTCGCTTTCTACCTCTGGACAAAGTGACCCCGTACCCCACAGGGCTCTTTCCTCACCTTCGCCCGTTCATTCCTCCATCTCTTTGTTCCCTCTGCTCTAGCTGCAGCCAGTCACTGAACCGTCCCCTACAGCCCGGCGGTTTCCCTCTCCCTCCATTACCAAGTCCAGGTCGCTGGAGATCCCAGGGAGCAGCACTCGCCCTCCTCGCACGCCTCCGAGCGAGGGCCCAGCCCCTGCACGGCGCGGGACGCTCGGGCTGCAGCCCCCGCCTCGTCCCCTGCCCTACACAGACCATCGCTCGTCCGCCCCGCGCGCTCCGCCGGCAGATCTAGACAAATCCCCCCCGGCTGCCGCAGCATCTCCTGCCTCGCAGCCCAGATTTAATTACAGCTGGGGCTGCGGGAGCTGAAATATCTGTGACCAGGAATGTGCTAAAAGGCCCTGGAGGATCTTGTTAGTGAGTGACTTACCTGGATTCCTGAGTTGCGTTTGCCCTCTCTTAATGGGCTGTGTGGCAAATTGATGGCTAGTTTGCAGGAACAGATCTGGGTCATTATCTCGTCCCTTCCCTCTCTGCCTCTCTCATCCTTCCACCTTGACAAAAAGCCGGAGGAAAGCGCAACGCTCGGCGGTGTGCAGTGGGGCTGAGCAGAGGCAGAGCGGAGGGGCTTGGGGTTCGGCAGGATAAGGCTCACACAAGGGATGGTCTTGGGGTCCTGTGGCCAGACGTGTCCCCCCAGGGGCGGCTTGGTTCAGATGCAGGTCCTCTGCTGAGGACTGATTTGTTGGTTTGCAGAGCACAGAAGCACCGAGGGGTCAAACCAAAATGAATTTATTCTGAATGTTTTCAGCAAGCTGAGAAACAAAATCATCTAGGGTTGTTTCACCTGGAGAAAAACCTATCATTACATTTCCAGTCACCTAAAATAGGTATTTTTGGTAAGAGTGAAGGAGAGCTGGAAGTGGCATGCTGTTCCAAATGGAAAAGTGGGAAGGAAAGGTTGCAACTTCTCAGAGCTGGTTCGTACCCAAAGCCGACTGCTACAAACTAACTGGATTTGCAAAATATTCCTCCTGGCTCAAACTTGCCTGTTCCAGCAAGAACATTTCTGCTCTCCAAAGCAACCTCAGGCGCCCATGGAAAAGCCAGTCCTTCGGGAGCCTGTGCCGGGGCAGCCGGAGCCCGGCTCTGCACGCCCTGTCCCCCTCAACACCTCGCCAGCCCCAGTTTTCCTACACATGTCCTTGAGTTTGGGAAAGCCAGGTCCTGGAGCGCTGGTACCCACTGGGAGGGGACAACACAACTCACGGGCTGCCAGGGTGCGGGGAGAGGCTGCACGAGCGATGCCTGCTGTTCTGGAGAGAGCTGGGCTGAGCTGAGCATCCCTATGGGCAGAAAGCAAAGCGCAAAAGTAGCCAGAAAATGAAAGGATTTCTTTTCTCTCCTTAAAACCAATCAGACCAGTTTTATGCTGTATTCTGTGCTTTGGGAGTGTGTGATTGCGTGTGCACCTGCAATATTAGGACTATTTTGGATCTTCCTGAGCCTGTGGATTTTCTGTGGCTGCCAGAGCACCCTGTGCAGGGAACCTGGGCTCCGTCTGGTCTCTCCTTAATGCAATGCTGCGGCGCTCGCAGCCGAGCGGCAGCTGCTGTGCACAGGCTGCGATGCTGCGATTGCTGTTGTTGCTGCAAACACGGGTTTGCTCCAGTATGTCTTGATAAGGGTGTTGTAGACAGCGCGGTCTCATCGTCAGACGCCTGCTTTGGGGAGTGATGGGGAAGCAGATCTGCGTTGCTTTCCCGAGCTCACCATTACGGATGCGCTGCGTGAGCTGGGCTGTCGCTCAGCTTACCTGGCCTCCCTTTTTATTGCCTGTAGGAGTTGGGGGATTTATTAGTATTCTGGGAAGATTTGGGTTATATCTCTTTTGTTAAAGCAGCTATCAATACAAAATCAGGTGATGAGAAAGCTGATTAAAATCCATAAATAACCCCAGTATTACCCTATCCATGGGACGTACAGGTGACAGACAGGGTGCACCGTTAGCTGTACAGAGCACCAATACAACAAATACATTTGAGCCTCCTCTTCCCCAAGCAGATATTTCTATAAAGCCAAAAAGTCCAACCATAACGACTTGGAGGACAAGGTAATGCACGCTGAAGGCTGGGAAATGACATTGTTACAATGACAAATATTCTCCGAATACCCAATTCATGATCCTGGGCGTCTTATAAATGTGATTAGTAGATCTAATCTTGCTGTGCTGGAGCCAGTTGTCAAGACAGCCTGAAAATGGATCGTTGCCCAACTCTGACTTCAACTGCTCCCCAAGTTCTAATAGGTAATGTTTAAAAACTAAACAAGAGCTGGGTCCCGCCCGCCCTGCCCTGGGGCACGAGCCAGCCTGTAGCTGGGGAGAGAGGGGCTGGGAGGGGGGAACTGCAGGTGATGCCCTAAAAGAGAGGCTGATTGCACCTTCTTGGGACGCAACTGGTATGGATCTCTGTGGAAAACAAAATCGTTTAGGTGTACTCAGCTTGGCTGGTCTCTGATCTTGAGTAGCTACCCATCCGTTCGTCCATCTGTCCGTCCATCCTTTCCGTTTCAGTTGCCGGGTGTGTATTGTTTCTCTCCGCCTTGCAGCAGGGATGGAGGCAGCCCCAGAGAGGCTCTGTGCACGTCCCAGCTCTCCCCGCACCTGAGACATGGGCAGGGAGCCGGGGAAGGAGGGGATGAGCCCTGGGAGAAGGCGAAGCAGCGCTGAGAGCCCTTGGCTACAGGGAGGCTTCCCCTTGTGCTGTAATTTCGGGTACTCTCCCTTTGGGCACGGTCATGTGGGCACCCCAGGGGCCTGCCTGCTCCAAAGGCAATGCCCACTTGTGCCTCTCTGGGTGCTGGTGGGAGCTGCCAGGCGCAGGTTTTTCTGCAAGCCAGCTGGAAAGGCAGGAGAAGATTTCCAAAAGCACTCAAGTGCTTTTGGGTAGCGGGGATGGTTTCCAGACAGGTTGTCACAGCATCCCAGTGCCCCCCGGGACTGGCAAAACCGGGCTAAGCCCCGAGTGCCCCTGGCTCCCCGGGGAGCGAGGCAGGCAGCTTGCTGAAGGCAGCAAAGTCCTTTTTAAAGCACCACTCTAAGTACTGTGAGTCTCTAAGGTGCATTTGATGCCTTTACCCAGCGTTTTCTGGGGGATCCTGGTGGGGACGTGGTTTCAGAGCAAGCAGGTGCTGCTCAAGCTTTTGCATTTTTGGGGCAGCCTGGCTGGGGCGAAGGCTGCAGGGACGTCGGGAGAGAGTCCCCAGGCTCCCGCCCGCCTTCCCCACCGCCCAACCTGCCCAAGCGGCCCCCACCTCCCACAAACCAGCGCCTGGGACGAACAGCACGGGGGAGGCTTTGAGTGTATCCAAGATACAGCGGATTTGGGCACCCTGTCAAATGTTCTCATTGTCTGACCCTTGTCCAGACGCCAGTAAAACCCTTTGGGAAATTCCCCCTCCACCCAGCACACCGGCTTTAATTACAGAAGAGGAATGCGAGGCGCAGAGCCCTGCTCCTCCTGCCTCTACGCTCGGCTGAGCCGCCCAGGGCAGCGCTGGGCGCCCGCACGTATCCCCCAAAGTTTGGGGTCTGGGAGGGTGGCGGGGTTGGGGGACGGAGGAGAAAGGCAGAGGGGCCATGGGGAAGGACAGCAGCGGAGGCAGGCGCTGGGTGCCCCTGCCCGGCGCTGGCGGGACGCTTCCCAAACCCGGGGTGACGAGTGGGGGCTTGTCCCCCCCGTCCCGCTCTGGCAGCAGTACCCGAGCAGCAGGACATGAGTAATATACATCCCACTGGGGGAGTTAGATCAAAGGCAGTGAAGTAGATACAAGAGGTTTCTGCTTCACAGACCAGAGAGGCTGCAGTTCAATAGCGCCTTTGTTACTGGCTCTCCAGAGCTGGGGATGGAGAAATACCTGACCCCCCGCTCCCTCCCTCCGCTCCCGGCCCCTCGGTGCACAACCATTTCAAATATGTGACCGTGCAGCGAGGCTCGGCAGGGACGTGGGGACAGGGCGCTGGGGACAGCAGCGGGAGCTGCCGGCAAGGGAGGGATCGGGACTTCAAAAATGAGACCCCCCGTAGCCGGCTGGGGCTCAGAGGCAGTGGGGACGGCCACCTCGGGCAGCGCTGGGCACCCACTTCCCTGAGCATCGCTGTGGCACCCAGGTTTTGCTGGCAGGGGCCAGGGCGGCGCGGGAAGGAGAGGAAGGTGTGGGCGATGCCATGGCGGCTGCCTTCCCGAGGCCCATGCTGGCTGGCGTGATGCCCTTCCCGCGGAGAGGATGCCACGCTGCCAAAGGTGAGGTCAGCCGCGCTCGGCCGGCGGCTCCAGGCTGTCCTCGGGTCCCTGCGGTGTGGTGTGGGGCTGGTGGTTCTCGGACGGGCACATGTCCTCGTGCTGCAATGCCAGGGAGAGCAGCCTGGCACTGGAGCCGCCCTGCATTGGGTGCGACCTCCTTGGGAAGGTCTTGGGTGCCATAGCAGAGCCACAGGGCCATATCCCAAAGAGCCATTAAGTCCGGCTTGACAGATTTACCCCTCGAATGTGCGATGAGCAATGCAATCGGGGCTGTCTCCTTAGTGCACCCCCGGGACCAGGGGCTGGGCTGGCGCAGAGCTGGGGGGCAGAGACCCATGCGGGGTTCCTGGCATGCACGCAGCGCCCACGGGCACGCAGCGGGGTATTCGCCTGCAGACCTCCCCAGCGCGATGCCTGCACCCAAAGGCATAACACTGAGGCCAAACAGTGCTCTTGCAGAGCTCGGTGCGGCGGGCTGCCCGCGGGGAGCACCGTCCTGCGGCTGCCACCTGCAGAGCAAAAGGGCCGGGAAGGGAGCGTGACTGCGTCAGAAGGTGGCCTTTTTTTCTTGCCATTCATATATGGGAGTTAAAAGAGGAAAGACCTTGGGAAAACGCCAGTTCAGAGCCACCCGTGTGCTTCAGAAGTTTGGTTTGTAGGTCAAAGTCACGTTCACTGCTATTACGAACTGCAGGGTGCAAAATCCTTCCTACTTCCAAGCCTGGTTGCTGTATGGTTTTAGAAACATTGAATTTCCCAAGGATTCTTGCTAAGGCAACAAGAAAGGGAGTTTCCAAGACTCAATAGCAGAGCTGACCTCATCAGCTCCTGGCAATTAGCAGTCGCTGTTGCTGAAAGAGCCGGCGTCCTGGCAGGGGAAGAGAATAAAGGCAGAGGCCAGTGCTTTCCCAGAGACAACCTGGGCAGCTTTGGTGCCACCGGAGGAGCTCCCCCAGGTGCGGGGAGGTGCAGAGGCTTTGGCTAAAGAATAAGGTCTGTGTCCGGCTCTCGGAGGAGCTGCTGGAGCAGCTGCTCCCCATGAAATGCATCACCTTGTCCTCAGACGCCTCTTTTGTGGGTATGAAGATGGAGGCTCCCTCGAAAAGGCAGCAGGGGAAGGCAGCAGCTGGGGAAGCGAGCGGGAGGCGGGTTTGCAGCCAGACCTTTCTTTAGCCCTTTGTCTCAGCTGACAAAGGCGGGTCTGTTGGACGCACCTCTTGCTGCTGAGCATCCGCCGCCTCTGCAGCCAGGTGAGCTGTGGGGGCAGTGGGGCCAAGGGAAGGTTTTCGGTTCCCGGTTCTGCCGCTGAGCGACTCTGTGACTGTGGGCAAGTCCCTCGGTGGCCCGGAGGGTCAGATTTGCAAAACAGCTACAGGACAGGGTACAGCTTTATCCCGAGATGAGCGCTTTCCCCCCTTGCTTGCAAAAGGGGTTTACCCTGAGGGCTCCTGGGCTGCTGCAAGGGAAGCGGCTGCCAAAGAGCAAGGTGGTCCTCTATGGAAGGGATGTAAATTTGTGCTGCTCCATTCGTAACCACTCTGGTTTATAAGTCAAGGTTTATCAGGTTTAAAAGCAGCACAAAAAGTTGTGATGGGGAATACCGAGCACTTACCGACAGAGATAAGGTGTAGCTGTGGCCAGGACACTGGCAGAGTGAAAATAAACCATTTCATTGCCTGCTGCTTGGGCATGCTGCCATTGATTCAGGCTATGGCATGTTGTCTTTTAAGTATCACCTCTGCTGCAAGAGACTGTTGTCCCTGCAATCACAGTTCATTACAGCCTTTGGAGCAGAAAAGGCAGGGCGCTGGGTCCTCCTCCCGGGGTCAGGCCACCGCGCTGGCAGGTTACTGCCGAGGGGACAGACATGGCAGGTTTGGCTCTCCTTCCGCAGCCGGGGGTAACCCAGGATAAACCACCCTGTGATGCCACGGAGCTGAGAGGTGACGGGCGCAGAGGCCGTAGGGGTGCTTTGGGTGGGAGGTTCCCCTGGTTTTGTAGGGTCGAGCTGGGGGGGCTGCAGTCCCCGTGCAGGGATGGAGCGGGTCGTGCTCCCAGCTGGGCACGGGGAGGGAGGACAACTTAGAAGCAGGATTACTTTTTTTTCCCTCCTTCCCCCTTTTCCTTTTCTTTCCCCAAAGACTGCTGGCTTATCCTGGGTAAGCCCTCTGCTGTGGTCTATGGCTTTTTATTCCTATGTGATTGCTTTTCCTAACTCATGTAGGGCGAAAAGCCATGGGCTACACAGAGGAGGGACTCCACCTTCCAGGCACCTCTGCAAACCGCACGGACTCCTGATCCCTTTTTAATCACCCATATTTATTTGGTAACAAATAACAAGTGAAAGGGGGCATTGAAGCCTTGCAGGGCCTTAGAGGTTTAGCAAGACGGATGGGGCAGGGGGTGGCGAGCAGAGGGAGAGACAAAGGGGGACGGGGATGGCGGGGGGCACGGCTTTTCAGGCGCCGTCGTCCCCATTCAGAGCCGAAAGGGCGCTCGGCGGCGCCGGGTGCCGGCGAAGGGGGCTGCGAGGGCGGTGGGAGCGGCTTTTCTTTGGCAGCGAGCTTTTCTCACACGCTTCAAAGCATCCCCACCTGCAGCCCCGCAGAACAAAAGCATCAGGCAGAGACCAAGGGCATTTCCAAGGGCCGCGGCCGCTGCCTTAACCCAGCACCGAAACGGCTGCCAGGTGATGGCAGGAGCCCTTTCTGCGCTTGTCGGCTCTCCCGAGCAGGGGCTCGCAGGGGGCTGAGAAAGGCCCGGGCAACGCCAGCCCTGTCTCCTCACCACGCCGTGCCCCTTCCAGGGGTGCTGCAGACCCAGCGGGTCTGTTTGCACCGGGCAGGATCCGTCCCCGCAGTGCCCGGAGGCCGCGGCCAGACCCCGTGCCACGAGGACGTCGGAGGGGAGGCGGTGGTCGGGAGCACGTGAGAAGGACAGGTTTAATTATACAGCGGGACTTGGCAAATTTGCACTTTTTCAATGTGCAAGGGCAGAGTCTGCGAGCATGGCAGCCTGGCAGAGCTGGGCTGGACGGGGCGGGAGAGGAGACCAGACCCCGCCACCGCAGACCCCGCCGCCTCTGTCGGCACCCGAACGACGTCGGGGGTTACAAACCACCCTCACCAAGCAGGAAGCGAGCAATTTCTCTATTCTTTTTTTTTTTCTCACTTCCTGAGCTTTGAGTCATTAGGTGTCAGGTTTTCAAGTTTATTTCACCAGCCTGGAATGCATCTTTAAAAATAATAGTCATTGAAAAAAATGAAAGCTGAGATTCAGCTGTAATCCCATGACTCAAGGAGGTGTGGAAGGAAGAAAATCATGAAATCCCATGAGTTCCAACAATGAAAGCATGAGAGCTGGCAAGACTGTGGCACATAAATCATCAAAACTAAACACCATCAGTCAAAATGAAAGGAATTAAGCCAATCTCACCAGGCTGTTTTAATTATTTTTTAATGAGGATTTGCTCATTCAGAAAATTCACCCATGACAATGGCCACCCCGAGCCATTCACGCTGAGCAGGGCCCGTCCCTGCGGCGGACACGCATGACTTGGCCCCGCCGCTCCCGCCCCGGGGCTGCTCCCGACCCGGCGCGAGGCCGCGGATGGGGACCCTGGAGCGAGGGTGCCATTAACCACCAAGAAGGGGAGAGCAAGGCAAATTAACCAAAAATAGATGTGGAGTCCCATTTTTGCCATTCACTTTGTTGCAACCCAAAATGTTGCGCTGGGGAAGTAATGAGCAAAATCCTCTCCGGCCGGTCCCAGGGGCTTAGTGGGTGCTGCGCTGCGGCGGCTCCCCGAGGGGGCACAGCCCCAAGCCCCCGGCAAAGCCAGGGGCATCGCTGCAAGCGCTCCCACAAGCACTGGGGGAAGGAGCTATCAGGGAGCGGGGATGCTGGTGCTGGGGCATAGACTCCATCTCTGAGCAGCGATTGCCTCTTGTCAAGAGACTGCAGAGGGATGATGCTGGAGCGGCAGCAGTCCCCATTAATATTTCGGTGGCTGTTGGGCAAAGCGGCTCAGAGCAGGATTATTGGCAGCCTGTCTGCACTACGCCAACGAGATACTCCACCCCTGAGACTTGCTCTCACTACCCTTTATGCTATTGATTTTTCTTTTAGCAAGGCAGGCTTTAAGCAGGAAGGAAATGGAGGGAGCACGAGCCACTGTGTTTCTGAGGTGCTGTGCTGAAGAGCAGCCGGGACGGGGGGAAACCGAGTGGGCACGTTGGTCAGGGTGTCTGGTGGTCAGGAGGCAGGGCCGGTGACTTTCTGCCAAATCTCTTTCTTTCTTGCCCTTGTTTGTCCAGCTCCAGTACTCCCTGGCAATGCACAAGGGTTTAAGCAGCGAGATTGGACTTGTGGTTCTCAGTCTGTTTGGTCCTCAGGGGGACACGCGACCGGGGCTTGCAGGAGGCGAGGGGGGAGACACGCACGGGACAAGTGTTTCTGTGAAAGCCCTGCCGTGCAGAAGGCATTGGCAGAGACCCCTGGAAAAGGTCCATCGCAGAGAGAAGATGCTGCCAGCGCCAGGTGAGCTCTCGGCTTGTCTGGCATCCAGCTCCCAGCAGCAGCTCCAGTCACCTTTCAATTAGCGCAGCCTCTGCCCGCGGCCCCGTGCGGCTGCGATTACTGCCCGCGTCCAGGGCCAGGCAAAGGAAAAACCCTCAGCTGCCATGCTTATAAAACATTCACAGCATTAAATAAAACAGTAGATCAGGTTGGCATTTTCAAAGCATCTTAGAGAACTCAGGCACACACCTATTTTTAAAAAGGCAGCTATTGAAATCCCATTCCTGGTCCAGAGAAGGGAGCTCGAGGAAGAGCCGCTGCACGGATACTCCTGGGCAGCTCCATCTCCAAAAGGGCCCGGCGAAGATGCTGGAGCAGTCGGACACCCCCAGCACTCCCCGGTCCTTCCTGACCTCCCCGGAGCGAATGTGCAGCGCAGGACAAGCCGCTAATTACAGATAATAACTGCCATTTATGAGTGAGGCATCCACCGTCCCCGGCTTCCTCCGGGAGCTGGGCGTGGAGCTCCCGCATCCCAGAGCTGCCGGTGGGTGAGGCACAGGCTTGTCCTGCTCTGCCCTGCAGGGAGGGGAAATCGCAGCCACATGCCCCGACACAGAGCCCTCGCGCTGCCGTATCGGCCCCCGGACATCCCTCCTGGCAGCAGCCATCATTTTGGCTTCGGGCATGCGAGGGCCACCCGCTCGCGCACAGGGCATCAGCTCCTGAACGCAGCTGGGGCGAGTGGGGGTTGCTTCCCACATGGCAGCACGCGGGCTGGGGTCACGGCCCGCTGCTGCCCATGCGGGGCTTGGGATGGGGTTTGCCTCTGTGCAGCGTTGATGGCGCACTGGAAGAGCAGCAGAAGCAGCACCAGCTTCTTGCTGGGTTGCTCACCCCCATGGATGCTGATCCCAGGAGATAACTCAGGGAGAAAGTGCCAATTATTAATATTTTAATTACAGACAGATGATAATGAACTGAAAAGCTGAGGTTTTTAATCAAAGCTGTGACGGCACCCGGCCCTAACGGGACACAGCGGGACGCCCAGCGCCTCGCCAGCAGCCCCCGGCCCCCAGCCCCCGGGAGGGTTGATGCACACATGGGGCTGCGGCACTGGGACCTCCTACGGAGAGGATGATGCTCAGCAGGAGCCCAGGGGGATTTTAAAGCTCAGCCCTTGCGCAGGATGCCCAGAGAAGGACCAGGGCATTAAAAACCACGCTGCAGCCCACGTCTCCAGCAGGCAGACCCACTGGGTCTGTGCTTTGCATGAACGGCTTCCCCGGGGTTTGATCCGTGCCCGGCTATGTGATATTATCGTTGGGTATTTACCCACGCTTTACACCAGAGGGTTCAATTCCTCGAGTGCTGATCCCACATGAAATCCAGGTCACTTGGCTGTGCCAGCGCTTTTGAGAAAGCCTGCCCCCAGTTAGCTGGCTGAGAGGTGGAGGAGGTTCGCACGGACAATTCACCAACGGGACAAAAAGAGACAAATCCAGGACTTGCCCGGAATTATTTATTCAGCTCTGCTCTTGGCAGGGAATTACAGATGCGCTGGTTGTGCCACAGAGCACCTTCCTCCTCCCGTCTGCTTGGAAATGGGTTATTTAGTAACTGGTGAGGCCACTGGTGCTGAGTCAGCCCACAGCTAATGAACACCCTGGCTGCCCATTTGAAATTTATTGCACCTATTAATTACAACCATTAGCTGCAGCCAGTGAAATTTTTATAATGAGGACCCTTGCGACTTTGCCTTCCTAGCAGCAAATTAACTGTGTGGGGGGAAGAATCAATGGGATCAGCATACTTTACAGAAGCGATGTTTTAATTAGCGATTCTCTGCAAACATGCCAAGCAACAGCTTCTCCGTTCATTATCTCTCCTTAAAGGGATGGTGCTTCTTTTCAGGTTAGTTTTATCCTGGTCTCGTCTCCTCTGTTGTTAGGTTTCTAATGCACTGCTGCTCATTATAGAAGCTGCTTTGAAGTTGGTTTTATCTTAGGTCTGGTTGTAAGCAGCAAAATGTCCAAGGTTTTGGGGGGGGGAAGCAACCCTAGGAAATAATGGGTTTGAAAGCTTGGCTGAAAACCAGCTAAATTGGATGGATCCTGTGGCTGTGAGGAAGAGGGGGACAGGGAGTGTGGGAAAGGGGTTGTGTCCCCTCAGGGACAGGCTGCCCCGGCAGTGAGCCCCGGGGATGGGGGACCTGCGCCTCCGATGCTTAAAAAAGAAAGGACCCAAAGTCCCAGGCAAGGCTCCCCCCAGGCAGGGAGCGTCTGCGTGGCACGGAGCTGCCATGCTGCGGAAGAAAGTCTCTGCGAGGCCCGTGAGCACAGCACTGCGGCCCCAGGCGCTTCCCGGGGGCTCTCCAAGGGTGTCCGCTCAGCGGATTTTAGAAAATCAGGCTGGTTACCCCCAAATCATCAACCACTACTGAAAATCTTGGCTGTAGAGGTGGACGGACTAGCTATCGTGAAAGGCAAATGAAATGGAATTTCTGGGAACTTTTCTACATTTCATTACAAATTATTTAATTCCATTTGGCTCCCTGCAAAAATACCGGACCAATTTCCATTGCAAATGATCCCATTTCCCAGGAAAAAAAGGACATGCTGGCGGCAAAAGGCAGCTTTGAAATTCAGGGTTTAAAATGCAAAACTTAATGTTTCTTCCAACCAAGTAGCTAAAAGTTAATTCATCGACGCTTCTCAGAAATAGAAAAGCTGGGGCAGAGTAAGAAAATCAGCCAAAATGAGAGCTCCCGGTGCCTGAGGACTCCTTCCCGGGTCTGGTGGCCACTGGTGTCACCTGGCAGCCCCAGCCCATCGCTGCAGCAAGGCTGTGCTGAGCTGGTGCCCAAGGCAGCAGCTCCGGCTCTCACTCCCAGCCCTGCCTGCACCCCTGCCTGCACCCCTGCCTGCACCCCCGGCTCTCCCTGCCCCAGCCCTCCCCTCCTGAAGCTGTCCCGTTTCGGCTGCCAGCCGTGCTGCTGCGAGCTACCCAGCGAAGCCCAGGGAAATGGGTAATTGCTGGGCTAAGGAATAGACTCTGTCCAGCTGGTTCAGAAAGACATTTTTTAGGGCTCAGGGAAAGTGACATTATTAAAGTGAGCATGCTGATTTCAGACAGCTCCCAATTCATCACTGTGACAGTGACAAACACGGCCCGGGGTTATGCAGTTGACTAAAGAGAATTCTCTAGCTTTACATTTTTAATGCTCCTCGCATTTTCTCTGCTGCAGTGGAGTTTTATCCAACGGATCTTCTCCCTTGAATAGAAAGGGCAGCACGGGTCTGTGAAGCATGCCCAGCCCTTGCAAATCAAGCGGGGCTTCTGTCATCACTGCCCAAGCCAGTTCATTTATTTTTTAATTATTCCTTGCTCCTTCAGGATCCTTTTTCTACCTTTTCAAGAAGAACAGGAGCGTCAGCCTCAGCTGGGCTGCTTCTATTCTCTGGGGCTCATTCATCATTGTCTGCTGCCTGAATGGGAGGCAGAGGGTCAGCCTGAAAAGCCTCTGCGTTACAAGCTCCTCTAAATATATCAATAGCTCCCTAATGGACGCGGGGGTCCCAGCCGGACCGCCCAGGCGCTCGGGGCGGCTTTGTGTCTGCAAGGGGGAACAGCCGGGACGGGCACGGGGGGGACGTGGGGTGGCACGGGACAGCGGGGACGGGCACCCACGGGGAGGGAGAGCTGCTCAGCGCAGGCTGCCTGGGAGGTCTGGTGCAGACGGGTTTGCCTGGTTAATGCAGAGAGCGTTAAACAGCGGGGATGGCGCTGGGTGGGAGGCTGGGAGCCCTGCGCGGGCAAGGAAGGGTTGGTCAAATCTGGGTTTGGCGGTGCCGGATCAGACCCAGCGAGCCAAAGCAGGGTGCTGGCTCCCAAAGGCTTCTCCCTGCCAATCGTCCCTTCCCCGCTGGCAGTGGGTTTGCTCCTCTCCAGCCGAAGCTGTGCAAAGCCGGGAGGGCGCGGGGGCCGGGAGGTGAGCGGCCCCCCACCCCAGCGGGCTGGCCCCCGCGCAGCCCCTCCACACCAGCCATTCCCTCCAAAATCCCATTCTCAGGCTGGTAACAAAAAGCAGCAGCACAAAGAGAGACGCGGAGACCTGCCGCTATGCTGAGAAGCCATTCAGAACGGGAGACTCATTAAAGAGCCTGTTGTCATTATTTGTGAGCTCCAGAGGTAGCCTTATTTAATTTAGGAGCTACTAGACAGGTACCCAGATGGCTGGGGAGGGGGGGCAGCGGCAGAAGTGAATTAAATGGGATGCCGCTCACTGCTGCCGTTCACTTTGTGCTGCAGCTGGGCCCCTTGGAAAGGGGGAAAGCGGGAAGGCTGGGATGTGGCATCGCTCCCCTGCAACATCAGCGCTGGTGAGGAGCGTGTGGAGATGGGGGGCCATGGGCCCCACCTGCTTTGGCTTTTTTCCCCGTGGTTAATTTTCTCCCAGCTGTCCCTGCTGTGAATTAGGGCTGCTCCAAACTCTGCCAGGGTTGCGGGCTGCCGGCAGCAGGCTGCGGGCTCTCAGCAGTGCCCGGCTGCCGGAGGGGTCACTCTTTGCTCGCTGCTGTCAGTGGCCATGAGCCTCGGGAGGTGACAGTACCTCCTACACTGAGATCTCCACTTGGTCCTCCCACAGCTCGAGCATCGTGCCCATTTCACAGATGGGTAAACTGAGGCCCCAAGATGTTCCCTGTCTGTGCTGGTGCTGACAGAGAGCACATGCAGAGTCCAGGCTCTGCAGGGAGCCCCAGGCAGTGACCATGCTGTGGGTGTCGCGGTCCCTCTGCTCTCCGCACGGCTGGAGGGTGGCACGGTCGTGGTGGTGAGGATGAGTCTCACTGGGCCGTGCGGGGCTGCCTGGGCTGGGCACGGCTCCCTTTGAGCACCCGCACTGCCTCCTCTGGGGCAGAGTTAGAGCTGGATATCTGCAAACTGTACAAAAGCTAAATATTAAAGTAGGAAGAAAATGAAGGTTTGCTTCAGATAGTATTTCTGCGAGTATTTGTTATCTATTATAAAAAAAAGCCCAGCCTTTCATTTGCATAATTACATTTTGCAGCTGTTGGGCCATAATGTGGGCTGTGCTTTGGGGCATTATTTTATCCGTTGAAAACGGACACAAAGAGAGTGAACTCTGCTCTCAGCTGTGCCTCATTGTGCCGTAACCGCTGGTGCTGCCTCCGCGCCGGGGCGCTCCCAGGGCACCTCACCTCCCGGGCCCTCGCATATGCATTAGGCGCTGCAAGCTGTCCCCACGTCTGTCCCGATTGTTCACTGCTTTTGAGGAGAGGGGCTGGGGGGGAGTTTTAATCTCCTCGTCTTTCGCTGGGTGGGGAATTTGGGAGTGCGTGGCTGGGGGCCTTGGATGCGGGGAAGGAGGGGGAAGGGAGATGTGCACTGGTGCAGGGTGATGTTCCAGTTTTATGATTTTGGGGATCCGTCCTGCCCGTGCATCCCCCGTGCATCTGTAGGAGCTGCCCTGACTCCTCTCCCTGTCCCCATCCAGGTCTCCCGGGGGTGCTCCCACGCCTCTCCTGCTCCAGGTGATGCCCCAGTTCACCTTTGCTTGCTTCTGCGGGCTCCATGGCTTCTGCAAGATGAAGAGGAAGAAAGAAGAGTCCAGTGCGGAGCAGGAGACAGCGGTGTGAGGAGCAGACTCGTGCGTGGGCCCTGCCGAGCCATGCCTCGGGACTCCGTCCCCTTCCCATCGGTATGCTGCGACTGCCATGGGGACGTTTGCTGCCTCCTTTCTTCTCGCCTCCCCAAGGACCAGCTCCCCCCTGGCATCACCCTCTGCCTGCGCTGTCTCGGGGTGTCTCGGGAGGCTGGGGGGCTGCTCGGCCGAGCTGGTGTGCCTGGGGTGGTGCTTGGCAGGGGAAGGGGAGCCCGGGGCTGAGCAATGGTTTTGCTCATTGATAGCAGCAGCGGGCTGGGAAGAGCGTGGAGGGAGCTGGTTAATCTGCTCTAACAGACGGATCCTGCAGCTTCGCTCATTTTCTCTCCCCTCCCTCTTCCCAGATACTCGCGTGGCCAGGGGAGAGCCAAAGCACTGGAATGACCTTGCCGAGAGGCAGAAGCAGATGCTGTGGACGTTACCCAGGTGCCGCAGCAATTCTGCCTGGACCCCCAGCCCAGCCGGGCGCTGAGCCCTCGGGACCCAAGCAGCCGGTGTCAGAGGGACCCTGTGTGCCAGCGGGGAAGAGATTTCCCTCCTGAGCAAGCCGATCTGCCCTTGCTCCAACAAGTCTCAACAGACAGACCCTGAAGGGGTTTTCAAAAGCCGGGGCCAGACCTTGTCCTTCCTGGAGTCGTAGTGCCAGAGAGGCTGGCCCTGGCTGGTAAGTTGTCCTGCTGCTGCCGAATTGGCTGAACGCAAAAGCAAGCTGGTTTGGGGTTTGGTTGTTTTTTTTTTTTTTTAAAGTCTGTCTCAAGCAAATATCTGTGACTCCAAGAAGCCATTCTCCATGCCTCTGCCCTGCCTGGTTCCGCGGTGCAGCACACCAGAGCGTTTCGGAGGCACCAGACGCACCGACCCTGCTCGGACACTGCTCCCCATGCGACTGGTGCGGACTGAGACCTCCCACGCCACGGGCGGGGGCCACGTCGGTGCCTGGCGCCCACCCCTGCACACCTGAGCCATGATGCTCAGTGGGAGGCTGTTCTTGTTTGGCAAACGGGCCAAAATCCCTGAGCTCCGGACACCTGAGATTCACTCTGGGGACTTTCCTAGCACAAATGTGTCCTCCGGAGCAGAAATCCTTATATTCTTCCATACTGCGCTTCCCTTCTCCGTATGGAGACCCCCTGAGCCTGGGGATCTAACCCCCAGGTTAGTCCCGCTCCTGCTGCCGTCTCCTCCCGCGGCGGTCGAGCATCCGCCTTGCATCGCGTGGCCGTCCCCACGGTCCCCCTCTCTCCTCCACCCTGTCCGTGCGTCCTTCCCACCCACTACTGAAGCCATACGGGAGCTCCCTGCGTGCTGTGCCTTCCCGGAGGCCCCGGAGGTTTGGGGACCGCTGCTTGGGTCCTGGTGCCCGGTTCCCCATCCCTGAATGCACCCGGCATTCGAGATCCCATTTCAGGCACCAGCAGCTGCAATGGCCCCGCTGCTCCCGTTTGCAAGCTGTGCTGGAGCGCAGCAGGGACAGCCCCTCGGAAGGGGTAAATGCTCGGGGCAGCCGTGCCTGCTGCCCATCGGTGTGTGGGGGTATTGATCTGAGCAGACTGACACCCCCGAGGAGCCCCCGCGGCAGGGGACCAGCACGCTCGGAGAACAAATCCTCCCCCTGTGATTAACTGGCTCGACCTTTCCAAGGTTTGCCCAGTGCTCCCAGACCAGCTTTGCACTGGGCAAACAGAGCTGTATGCGCCACTGACAGCTCCCCTTGGAGGAGATTTGTTGGCTCAGCCAACATCCAGAACCAACACGGCTATTATTTTATTTTCTTATCCAAAGGATTTAGCACAAAAACCCGAGCCTGGCCAGGAGCACCAATAACACGAGGTGCAGCTGAGGAGCTTTAAATCCTCTCTGCTGGGTGCCTGTTGTCCAGGCTGCGGTGGGAAGCAGCTGACTGGTGCGGGATGCGCTGCTGGAGCCGGCTCGGAGGTGGCAGCCAGCCAGGCCCAGGCACGGGGGCACGGACTGCGCGTGGTCTCCGTGTGTCGGACCCTGGGGTTGGGAGGCTCAGGGCGCTTTGCTTTTTCCCCTCTTTAAGCCCAAGCGATGCGAGCTGTGCGATCCAGTAGTGCAGCCCCCCGGGCAGTGTTCCCAACCCGCTATTTCCCAGCTGGGCTCCAGGTTGCGGCGTGGGAGAGGGCACGCGGTGGCGCGTGGGGTGCACTGTGAGGGGCCAGCCAGGAGAGCGGTCCAGCTTCCCTGTAACTTGTCACCATCGAGCTCAGCAGATTTCAGCCTGGCATGCACAGATCGGTGGAAACCAACCACTGTGGTTAGTGCCAGCTGTGGGGTCTCCTCTGGGACCTCTGGGCTGCATCAACCTTTTCCTTAGGCAGCACACGAGTTGCTGCTTTGCCGAGGCACCGAGGGTGGCTGAGGTTAATGCTGATGCACCCATGTTTTGGCTTGGTTGAGGGTGTCCTGTTCCTGGGGGGACACAAGCTGGGTCCCTGCTAATGACGATCTGAGCAGGGATCACCCTTGTCAGTGCAGCCTGGAGAGCTGGGGCTGTTCTGGCAGTGGGTGCGTGCTCCAGGGAGACCGTCAGAAGCAAAGGTTTGGGGAAAATCATGGGCAGCTTCACTCGGTCAGACTTCACAGAAGCTAAATTATGGCTGTGGGGTTGCAGGGGGTTGGCCCAGTTCATCACCATATAACCTTCACTGCTAAACCTCTTGGATTACAGATCCATCATGGTTTGGCAGTTAAAGATGTGCAGCTAATGGCCACCCCGAGATCTTGTGTCTACGTGGAGGCTCAGCATTGCACTGAGACCAGCCCTGGAGATGCGGCTGGTGCATGAAGGGATGGTGCTTCGGGGGCTCCCGGTTGTGCTGGGCATCCCCCAGGCTGGTCTGGGATGAGCTGGGAGCTCTGGTGGAAACACACCGTGCTCACGCTGTGCTTGCACTGTGCATGCTGTGCACAAGTTGTACATGATGCATGCACAGTGCGCACCCTGCGCACACCCTATGCACATGCTGTACACGGTGCACACACAACAGACACGGTGCACACTCTATGCACATGCTGTACACCCAACAGACGCTGTGCACACCCTATGCACATGCTGTACGTGGTGCACACCCAACAGACGCTGTGCACACCCTATGCACATGCTGTACGCGGTGCACACCCAACAGACGCTGTGCACACCCTATGCACATGCTGTACGCGGTGCACACCCAACAGACGCTGTGCACACCCTATGCATGCACTGCGCACGCACACCGCGCACCTTCGGGACTCGCTGCACGCTGGACGTGTGCGGCAGCTCTGTGCCTGTTCAGGTCTTCCCTGTGTCTCGAATATTCCTGTCTCCAGTGAGGGGTTCCCAATCCAGGTGTTTAATGAATGTAGCACGTACGATGGAGACAGGCAGACACTCATCCACACCCTTTTTATGTGCATTTCAAAAGACAATAAAGGAACCAAGTGCAGTATGAACGCAGTTAAAGCACTCGAGCTACAGTTATTTTTAAAGCGAACTTCCCACCTCCCTGGATGGATGTAGCTCTCACATCAACAATATGTTTTCCACCATGGCTCCGAGCAAAATGGTTTGCTCCTGGATTGACCTCTATTGTGTTCATAAATGGCTTGTGGTGCTTTTTGATTCCCCCGTCATAATGACTTGACCTCTAGATTTATGGCTGAAGGTCCTTTCATCTGCACATTGTTCCCCACCAGACTCCAGCCTGGCGCTTTTCTGTAGCAAACCTGCCAAGGGCTGAGCCCCGCGCCGCTCGCCTCCGAGCCGCCCAGCCAGCTTCCACTGGCAAATTCACAGTGGGCAAAAGCAAACATTTTTTCTTTCTCTCTCTTTCCAGTGGCAGCATTTTAATAGGGCAGCGTATGCTTCTGAGACTGCAAAGGCTGGGACGTTGACAGCTCTTGTCACAGTACAAACACTCTCTTTCTCTCTCCCACACGTTTGCACAGCCCCTGGCACTTCTATAAACGAAGAGTTTGCTTATTGTTCAGGATTTCCTCTTGCCCTCCAAAGTGACGGACACCCTGCCTTTGACTCTTCCACCCGGCTTTCGCTTCTCCGCTCCAGAAGCAACTGGACCTGAGCGAGACTGTAGTAGATAAATCTTACTAATGTCGGTGGCAATGAGCTATAAGCTGGAGTTGTCCGTCCAGAGGTTTCCAAGTGCTTTTCCAAGGCTTTTCCATCCTCTGGAGAGAGGAAAGGAGGCGCGGGGACCGCGCACGGCTGAGCAGTGAGCCTGAAGCTGAGGCTGCAAAATCACCCGTGTCCCGGCTGCTCGCGGGCATCCTTGGGGTAAAGCAGACGTGTGCGCCATGTAACTCGTCCTCTCCGTTACGGAGCTGGCTCAGCGTACAGCTGGGCTCTCTGCAAATCCCCCTTACGACACAAGCCTTATCTGTACTGTGGGTTCCCAGGGTTTATGGCGAGAGCCTCCACCTCCGTCCCTCCTCAGGAAGAGAAGAGTGGTGCTCCCAAAAGATGCATTTGTTCCCACCAGCAATAATCCCTCTTTAATCCTATTACACTAAGGAAAGCATCCAACTTCCCTCGAAGCGGATGGTGGGATGCACGGAGGAGAGGCCCCTCTCACCGCGGTCTGTGGCCCTGGCCAGGTCCCCGCCGGGGCTTTGGGGGGGAGGTCCTGCGGCTCAGCCCCTTCCCGTGCACCCCGAGCCTTTCCCCCAGTGCCAAAGGGCTGGAGGGAAGGCGGCAGCAGCCAGCGACACCCACGCACCAGCCCTGGGGATGGAGAAGTAACATTGTCTGAAATGAGGAGCTGCCTCTACCGAGGGTTCAGGGTCTGGAGCTGATGCTGGAGTGTCGGGAAAAATCAGTTTTAATGATCAAAATAACCAAAGCATTGCCTTGGGCTCACTTCCAAGATAGGCAGCGTAGCCCCTTTGTAAATATTGGCTTACTTGGGAGCCAGGGAGCCTACAGATGTTTATTTGCATGACAATAGCCGGGTTGGGGACCAAAACATGTGTGTGCGGGGGCGCGGGCACAGCCTCCATCGGCAGACGGGCTGGAGATGGAGGTGGTCCTGCCAGGGGAGCCCGCGCCACGCTGGTTTGAGATGAAATGTTTGTGCAGTGAGCTGGAAGGGTACGCGCACAAATTGTAGGAGGCAAGCCAAGAAAAAAAGCTGCAGCTTGAACTCTCGTCTTCTAACACGTTCCTAAAGGTTTTGCTGGAGATGTGAAAAGGGACCAGAAAAATAACCCCGGCGATCCCGAGGCAGATGCTCTGCAGCAGGACAGACGGCTTCCACCCAAACGCCCCGCACGCATCGGCTTGACAGCGCGTCGGAGTTTAGACGAGTGCTGCGTTTGCTACAGGCAGGGCAATTTCTGCATCCCGGGTGGTAACCAAGAGAAAACTGCTTTTTTTTACAGAAATCACCTGGTCAAAGCTGCCCTTTCTCCCTCGCGCGGGCAGGATTTTCTTCCAGCTGCTTGACATTCCCGTGCTGACCCGCTGCCCTCCTGCTAGCGAGCGCTGGGGGATTGCACAGAGAAATACCTCGGGCAGCCCGATAAAATCTGCAGTTCACGGGGAGGCTCGATCCTCCCGGCCCGTGCCCGCTCGCTTCCCCGTGCGTTTGTCTTCCCATAGTTCAAAAAACAACCGGTCTTTGTGGCTGCCCCAAAAAGCCACGTTTTTCAGAAGGTTACTCTGAGGACAAAGTACAGGCAGTTTCAGGCAGCTCCAGGTGGGCACGGGGAAGCACACGTTGTTTTGGGAAAATGCTGACCTTGTTCTGTTCCTATTTTTGCACAGCAGCACAGCCTCCCGAATTCAGGGTTGCAGCCCCAGTGCTGTCCTTGGCGAGGACCTTCGGATTTATCTTTGGGCCAAAAAAAAGAAAGTTGGTGAAACACAAAGGGTATTTCTTGAATGTAACTTTATTTTTGCACAGTCCTCCTGTAACGTGTGGTGACCACACGAGCAATGCACTCATGGACTTAAACCACCAGGGAGTAATCACTGCTCTGGAGTTTATTACAAGTGTAAAGATACGGGTCAAAATCAACCTTCTGGTATAAATCCAGAGACAGTTTGTATGCTGAAGTGTCTACAAAAATAGTAATTGTATGGAGATGAGCTTGGACTGGACCCCAGTGCTCCCAGACTTCTCCTCAATGTGTCTCAGCCCCATCCCTATGCAAAACCACGTAGACTGAACAAGCACAGGGAGGCAAAGACAGGCTTACAGCCGGCACAGGCTAAGGGAGCCTGGACTCAACAAAGCCCTGCTTAAATTTAAGTGTTTGCTTTGGGGTTTTGCTCGAGCCAATAAATTTGCCTAATTCCCCCCTAATAAACCTGGATCGATCACTGCAGAAGTGTGCAGCAACCAAGCAGAGGGAAAGGCAATGAACCGTCCTCGCGGCATCTCCCTAATGTTGCCTAACAAGTATCAAAGCATTAAACCTCTTTTTATTGTCCTTTTCTTTTATCCCACTGTCTGGATTTCATCACGAAGGGACCTACCCAGACATGTTCCTCAGGAGTTTCCCAGCCCCAGTAGCCATAGAAACCGGCTATTTTTAGTCTGTTTTCATGATGCCAGTAAATGACTTTTTCTCTACTTTGGAGAGACAGAGGACCAGGTCAGCCTTGCGTGCTGGCGGATGGTAAATGAGCGTCTCCGCCAAGGCAGGCGGCCTCTCCCGTACCGCACTGTACGTTTGAGAAAATAAATGTGGCATTTGTAAATAAGAGCATGTATCTACGCACAGAGCAGATTACTTCCTATTGTATTTCCTACACTAGAGAAAATATTTATAAGAATTTTTAGACTATGGATTTTATAGATGTTTGGAGATCAGGGTTTTTGGTATATGACAAGCTTCCTCCTTTTCTGAGCTGGTTCTTCAAAAGACCCCGTAATACAAATTACCAGTGTTTGGAAATGCTGTCAATGCGGGTAAGAGCACAGTGGTACTTAAACCATAAATCAGCCCCACAACAATGCCTTTCATTGCTGGGATATCAGTAAGACTCGCAGCCAAAGGCTTTTGAAGTCAGATGGAAAAACACATTTGTCTAAGTAATTATCAAGCTACATGCTAATGAGCAACGCTGGCTGGGTAATTCAGCAAGGGAAGGGAGCTGGGGCAGAGCATCATTTTCCTGGGGGGTTTTCTTAAAACACCCATCGTCTCCCGGGATGTTCCCCCTTCCCGGCAGCCCTGCGGCAGGATCCGGCCCACGGGGGCACTTCCCCAGCTGCTCCCTGCCCTCCTTGGGGGTACAAATGCTGGGGCAGCTCCTGGGTGCGGGAGCATCCCAGCCAGCGCCGTGTCCTCAGGGAGCACCGTGGGAAGGGATCAGCAAACCTCTGCCGAGCGGAGACGATGGAGACCGTTCCCTTTTAACGCTTGCCAGGTATCCTGGAGCTGTAAATACTCCGAGCCCGACGGCTTCTGCTGTAACACATCTAGTTTACAAGATTGTACTATAAATTATAGATGCATATCATGACTGCGGTTTGCACTGAGAGACTCGCCTATTGATCTGTCTCCTGCTGGTTAATATTCGGGACTGCCAGGGCCCTGCTTTCGGAAGCAGCGCGCTGTGGCGGGCCGTTTGTACATCTCTCCGTCTGCACTTGGAGCAAGCACTTTCCTGGCCCAACTGTCGGGGCACGCGGGGAAGCAGCCGTGGCAGCTGCTGTAATAAACCGGCTTTACGATACCCCTCCGAGAGACGGGTTTCATTTCATGCGTGCTGCTTGCGGCCCTGACCCGCGGTGGGAGCAGAAGGGGAGGTGGGTTTGGTGTGGCTGCGGTGGGGGACGGACAGAGGCGGGGGGACACGGACCCCCCTAACCCCGCTCTCTTCCCACCAAGGCCCGCGTGCGGCTGGAGAGGTGCGCTGCAGAGTCGCTCAGTTACACACGCACAGAGCAGGTGCAAAGCAGAAGCTGCGGTAAAATCCAGCGGTGCAGCTTTATTGAAAACAGTGGCTGCTGGGATGGGTTCCCAAGTCCCGAGGTGACTGCGGGTACAAAAAAAGGTGACACTCGCAAGGGCAGTCAAAACTGTATGAACGCTAACAGATGCACACGGAAATAGGCAGCGAGAGCGTACTGCGGTGTGACAGCAGCACATACACCGCTTCACCGCCGCCGGCCATGGCCAGCGCTCCAGCTGAGGACGGCCGCCCGGCCCAACTCAGCGCACGTAACGGGGCTCCCTCTCTCGGGGCTGGGCCCCTTTAAATCCGGGGGCGCCGGGGCTGGGACAGACCAGGGGTGGCGGGGGCGGGGGGGGGTCCGCCCCGGGCCGCCAGGGCGCAGGTGGACCCTGCCCGGTGCCGCGGGGCAGCCCCTCCCCAGGCGGTGGTACGGCCCGCGGGGGGCGTGGCCGGCCGCGGCGGGCGGGCGGCTCGAAAGCCGTTAGGCGGCCTGGGGCGGGAGGCTGCGGCCTGCTCCGCCGCCACCGGGGCCGGGGGGAGCCCGGGCACCGGCCCACGGCCCCGGGCACCGGCCCAGAGCCCCGGGCACCGGCCCACGGCCCCGGGCACCGGCCCGTCGGGGCTCGTTGAAACCCGTTGAGGCTGCGCGGCGGCGGCGACGGGGGGGGCGCCCGTCGGTGCGCGCATGCGCAGGGCGGTGCGCAGGCTCTTGCAGGCAGGCCAGAGTTGCCGATACCGAGACCTCGTGGCGCAACGGTAGCGCGTCTGACTCCAGATCAGAAGGCTGCGTGTTCGAATCACGTCGGGGTCACGGCTCCCTTTGGGGTTCCCTTTTTTGCCCTCTGCGGGCAGCGGGCCGGGAGGCTGCGGGTGGCGGGGCGAGGGGCCCGGGGGTGCGGGCAGGGCTCCGGCGGCCCCTGCTCGGCCCTAATTCTTGCTCTGGGGGGGCTGAGGTGCCGCGGTGCCCTCGCCCCCCCGGGGTGCTCGGGGCCTCGCCCTCGGTTAACGAAACTGAAGCGCTTCTGCGCTTCACCCTGCTTAAACCGAGTGGGTGCGGGAGGGGGGGGGCGAGAAGGGTGCGGGGAGAGGGGGGGGCGAAGGGTGCGGGGAGGGGGAGCGGGGTGGCTTCTGGAAGGTTTGGATCCCCGCAGCATCCCCCTGGTCCCCAGGGCCGCTGTCACCTACAGCTCGGGTGGGCTGCGAACTGGAGGTGGCAGCGAGGCCGTGTCCCAACCCTGCGGTTGCTTTGCCAATGTGGGTAGCGTTAAAAGCCTGTCCTCTTTATAAAATGTAGCAAAGGGATTAGTGACAGAAAATAATTACAGGGGGAAAACAGTAAAACTGCCTCAGCGCTGCTGTTAGGGGCATAAGCGAAGAAAATTTGGGTGACAGATATTTCACTAGGATTGGTTTTTCCAGCTGCGGGTGCTACTCTCAGGGACAGCATAGGAAAACAATTTTAGATGGGATAATTTTTCAAAGTTGGTAGAGTTCAACTGCTCTGATACCACTGGGAGATACCCAATCTTTTCAATAGACAGACATGACCCCAGCGTGCCTGGGCGACGCGAGCGGTGCTCGGTCCCGGGGAGGCTGGAGCGCGCGGGTGAGCGGTGAGCCGGAGGGACGGCATCAGCCCGGAGCCTCTCCTGATCTAAGTAAGATTTCAGGAATGATTTTGTCTTCTGGCGCTTGTGTTGTAGAGACTCGGGAACTCTGGCAACAGGCTCTGAGAGGATAAACAGGGCTGAAGCACCAGTAACTGGAGCACAGCTTTTAAACGGTCCTGGGTGATGATGCCTGTCTCCTGCGATGCTACGTGAAGTAAGTGGTGCCTTTCTTTTTGCTAAGAAACCCCAGCAGTAGCTGAATTTAATTCTAAAAAAAGTATCTAATATAACACATAGCGCTCTGTACATAACTTTTTTCCTGCCTTTTTTCCTTCCTTTTTTCCAGAAGTAGCTCTAGCTTTGACGCAGGCGTGCACTTTGTTATTTTAAACTACTTTACATTTGGAAGGAACAATAAAGGCAAAGTCTAATCTGCAGGATGGATAAAGCTTCTAAGTGGTCATTAACTTTAACTGCTTCAGCCTGCTCGGCAGATGATGGGTTGCGTACACCTGAGTTCCTATAGTCTTGATCTCTTTCCATTAAATGGCTTTTGTCTTGACTAGCTTTTCTTCTGAACTTCATCGCTGTATAATAGCACGTAGGAATGATGCTTTCAGCTTCTGTTGCCACAAAGATTACCTTTATGTTGAAGAATAGCACCAGCCTAGAAGAGACAGAAGTTGAGTCTTTATCGCCCTGCACTGCCTTCACTGATACAATTTTAATTAAGGAAAAACAACTGGGCAAAAAATAGCCTCATATCTGGAAGTATATATCCTGAAATATGCAATGTTAAAGCCATTCGTAAGGTGACAGCAGGGTATATTTAAACCTCACTCTGGAAGCTTGAATAAATGTTACATGTGTTTGCTGTGTGGATACTAATTAAAATGGGTGTGTAATTGGTTTGGGATTTAACTGCCCTGTGGGAAGGGATGGATGGGCTTAAAGCAAGTGACTGGAACCCCTTAAAAGGATAACTCGTTGAATGTGTTTGCCTTCTCTTCTCAGTGTTCTATTACTATTTAATATTTAATCCTTTTTTTTTTTTTTTTTTGCTAAAAAGCCCTTCAGGTTGCTGTTTAAATTTTTTTTTTTCCTTTGATGGGACAACTGTTTGGTTTTGGTCTTTTTTTCCCCCCAAAAGAAGACAATTGTTTAATGAGAATTTCCTGAGGAAGATGTCATTTGTGGCTTCATGATTAACATTTGTCTGGATCTGAATACCAACTGTGATACCAAAATACCTGGGCCTTGTTTGCGTATTTCACACAGGTGTTTGCGAAACAAGCGAAGTTCTGGAGCTGCTGAGGTCTTTGCTGGAGCATTCAATGCTGACTGAACAGGATGACTTAATACAGTGGAAAATGAAAGTTATTAAGTATCTACTCGGTATTTAAAAATGTAATTGCAATGAAAAGGCTTCTCCATGCATGTACTTTTTAATGCCCGGTGCTTAGTAAATGCTTTTTTTCCTGTTTAGAGTTTACATCTGTCTGTTTCAGGGTAAAAGGACCTGTAATGAATTCTGCAGAAAGTACCTCTTCCTAGGATTTCCTCACCGAAAACTGTTCTAGTATGAGCTAGCTCCAGCGAGCTTGGGTACTACGCAGCTGAGGGAGTATCAGTGCTTCCAAATGGCTTTCCACGCTCTATTTCCTGACTTTAATGTTTTAAAATGAATAGGTATACAGCATTGCTGGGCTTTTATTCCATCAGCTCACGGTGTCTGAAAGTATAATGGTGCAAACATCTTCCCTCTCGTGTGATCTTCAGGAATCAGGCTTATTCCTTAAAGGTTTCAAGCATAAGGCACCTTGCTCTTTTTTTGGAAAGACTGTTTTTATAGTGTAATTAGTCTGAAAGAATTTATTTACAGTCATCCTGTCCCTACTGTACGTTCTCACCTCGCTTCACCTTGCCACCTTAATCAATCCTCCTAGTTTCTTAATTATTTTTGATGCTCTCTTGTGTTCCCCTGCGTCTCTGCTGCACCCTGCCCTTGCCAGCCAGGCTGTGGCTCGGGGACCGGCTCGTGTTCCGGATCCCTTGTGGTGTCATACAGGCTTACCTCTCCCTCATCCACAGTATGGTATTTTTCAAAAAAAACCCCCAAACAACAACAAAAAACCCCTAGTATTTATGTTGCTTTTGCCTATTGATACATCACCTTGGATTTTTCCAAGAAATTGTTGGTTGTCTCTTTCCAGTTTTCCTCCCATAAAAGATGAGGGTTAGCTTTTTCTCAGATAAACTTGTTTAAATTGTATGAGATGTAACTGTTATATTTAAGCTCATGATGCTGATGACACTTCCAACTTTCGCTCTTCCAGGAGAAGGATTTTCTTCATCGAAGTGAAATTTCTTTCCGATTGACCTCACTGCTGGTTGCCATGGGAAGTCATGACATCACAGAGTAACACCAAACAGCGGGGTAAGGGAAAGGACACCCTTCCAGCACCCTCTCTCGCTGCTTTAATTAGCCATCGGGACTCCAGCTGATCATGTGAGGAGGTAGGTGGCTTCCTCTGAAATGCTGGAACCTTTTATTTTGGATAAATGTCCTTTTATTTTGGATAAACATCCCCAGCTGTGAGCTGGTGTGGGCACAGCCGAGGTCTGTGGGCCATCGGAGCAGAGCTGCGGTGGTGGTGATGGACTTTCCCTGTTGGTCAGGGCAAACTTGTGAGCACTTGGAGCTGAAATGGTCTTTTAGAGAGTGATTATGTGATTAAGGTTGATGAGGTCTAAATATTTTGTGAAAGAATGACACCAGTGGGACAGAACTTCTTGTGGAAGTCAAATGTACTGTGTTATGTGATTTTGATTTTTCTTTAGTCTCACCAGGGAAAAATGAAATGTGAAGGTAAGTATAGGAAATATGGACTGCGACATGATCTCCTGGAGTCTACGTGGTCTGTTCCCGCCGTGATCTGTGGGGGGCAGTGCCCATCTTTCTTCTTTCCTCCCATATTTTGTCGGCTGATAAATAGAGGTCCCTGAACCGGTGCCAGGGGGTGAACAGCTTCCCCGCTGCGACACAGCCTCGCCTGCCAGCCTCCCTGGGCTGCTCCCGAGGCTTCCTGCTGCCTTTCATTACGAGGTGTTGAGAAATTAAATGGGAAAATTGCCAATATTTGGTGAGGCTCTAATGAAGGGAGTGCTGATGCTGAAGGGGCTCTGTTTATATAAAACCTCATCTTTCTAAACCACCTTTCATCTGAGTATTTGCTGGTGATGTTTGTCTATACCTCTGCTTGGATTTTGTGTCCTCTGAGACAGGTACCTATTTGTGGCTCACAGAAATAGAAACAAAGACTATGTGAATGTCACTGAGGTCGTTTCATTTTATCTTGTCCCAATTGCTTCGCTTACTAGTGTAGAGTGAGGAAAGAGTATTGTTCCAGAAAACAGTCTAGAAAGGCATTAAAGAGCAGATCTGAAGCCTCCATCCTTTTAAGGGGAAGCAAATGAGGTGTGGCTTTAGGCAATCTTGCTCCTTAAAATAAACAGTCTCTGATCTCTGGAGTTTTTTATTTCCGCCCCGTCCCCCTAATCGGGATGGCAAATGTTATAATCAAAATCAGGTCACAGAGACCAATGCACAAGAGCAGCTGTTGCATGCAGTCATGCACAATATTTCTGTGCTACAAATGATTCATTTACTCTGTGCAATATATATGGAAATGTGCTGCAGGAGCATTGCCGAAAATAACCTATTGTATTCGTACAGCCCCAACAAAGCTGATCTTTGATTTGTGGATTTTATGTGCCTTTTCCCTTTTATGATATGTCAAATAAACATAGGCAATCTACCTTTTAGTTAGGTAGCATTCCTTGACTGTACTTAATCGGTATGTATGTGCTGCTTTCAGACTGACGAACCTGAATGCACTACCTTCAGCACTGAAAGCGTAAACTAAATGAAGGCTACAGCAGGGAGTTGTGTGGAAAGAAAACCAAATCCTGCTGCAGAAGCATTCTGGATGAACAGATAAAGGAGACGGAATAAAGAGAGTGAAGTGGGGGGACCATTTCAGAGGTCTTATAATATTCGGAAAAATCTGAGCTGAAAGGGATATGTACTCTTTTTAGTCAAGTAGAACATTCTGTGTTTTAATCTCAAAAAGCCTTTTGGGGAGTTCCTTAGTACTAAAAGCTGTTTTGTCCCCACCTTTTCTTTATTGTTATGTCCTTTGAAGTTCTCTTCAAAGATGAAGCCAAACTTCCCATTTATTCTACAGACTGTAATTAATATCCAGCTTTGTTTAAGCAATTAGCTTGGTGGGGTGATTTCTGTTGCTGTTTAAAAAAAAAAAAGTTCCAAAATCCTGAGCGGTTTAGACATGTTTTGAAAAAACACTAAGCCAACAGCTGTGCATTGCACTAATCTGACAGTATAGCAGCTGTCATAACAAAAGCAGAGCTGGTTCAAACACAGCTCCTTTGTATAGTGATTGAAAATGATTTAAAGGAAAAGATTATTTACTGGTTCTACTGTGTTGAGCTGTGGGACTGGGTAAGTGACTGTTCACTTGGTTTTGGTATGTGATCCCCACCAGATGAATGGGCTCTTAACCACTCCTTTAGCTTAGAGACTCAAATGTGTTTCGATACTCAGCTCTGTTTCTTGCTGCTGGCTTTGTCCGCAGGCCCTCTCTTTCTGGAACCACCTTAGGTAGGTGCCTCCCCGGGTGCTGCTGAGCCATTTCAACATGCAGACAGGCCACGTCTGTAATCAAAGAACGCTCCAGTGAATGCACAAGAGGATAATTAAGCAATGTGATTTGTAAAGATGTTCTGAACTGTAGTTTTTTAAAGTATCAAATTATGCAACCTGGTATAGATATTTCAGGCTAATTCGCTGGTATTTTAAGGCCCTTTTTCCTCCCCTTTTCTCCTCATTCACACAGAAGCACTGGAGTAACCTTTGAAACAAAAGACTTCAAAGTGACAGCAGCCTGTGCCTCTGGCTATACTGAAGTAAGTAATCTGCTAATGCATGAATATTTTATGTATCTACAGCTAAATGAAGGAAACTGGAAGTTGATATAAACTGATGTTCTTTGTATTAGCTCATGACAAATGCAGCAATTACCTCCAATCAGTTAATTATAGCATCCTTCTATGGCCTGCCTTCCACTTTCTTGAGCTTTGTTTTGTAAGACGAGCGAGTATTTGTTAAACTCACAGTTCTTCTATAGCTGCTTCACTGAAGAAGTACTTTCTTGTTATGCTATTGGAAAATATATTGACCCTTAGTACCATAGTGAAAGTCATTGGTGTTTCCTCAGTCCATCTTGCTGCTTTCTCTTTTCTTTGTAGTCTTCACACCTGGAAATGTCTGAATATCGTATGAAGCTGCTGTTGCCTGATGCAGATTACAGTCTTGCCGAGATAATAGCAGAGGAAAGTATCTGTACTTGTTACACATTCATTTTGTTATGCCTTTGCATGTAGCAATCCCTAAATCTAGAAGCGAACTTAAATTGGACTTCCATCACGATTTGCTCTCTCCTAATTATGACTTTCTAGCAATGGCTATTAAAGGAAGCCAGGTCCATTTGTGGCAACAGAACGTTAAACTGGGCTTGCTTTACTTCGTCTGTTTGGGCGATCTATGTGTACTAGATATGTTCATAAGAATAACTGTGAAACTAGTGAAACTAACAGAAATGAAAATTGGTACCACTTTATGATGGGCTGTGTCTCTCACATATATTAGATTTTTAAATACAAAAGAATTAGATAAAGGATTGCTAATGATGAATAGAGTGTGTATCAGATGACTGATTAGTGATAAAGTACAAGCTGTTTTGAGGATTGCTTTGCTCCTCACTTATGGAATGTAAATTATTTCAGGCTTTTAGTTACATACATTTAAATCAACTTTGCATTGTAACGGTGTGTGTAGACTTGTCACACGTGGAAAGATTGTAAGAAGTTTCTAATTTAAATCAGTATGAATAATGGGACACGGTCTGTCTTGTATGGCATTCAGGACTTCGTGGTAACTCACAATGGGAGGCTTTAATTAGGTGTCCGCAGCCTGCATTAATGAGTCTGTCTTGAAATATAAACAGGTAGAACAAATATTGCCAGAGGATGAATTGCCGATAGACCAGACGCAGGGACAAGAGAGATCGGCCGGCAGCAGTCCCCACGGCAGTCTCAAGGCTGTTTGGAGGAAAAGGGTATTATGGCATTGTTAACTTACAATAGTCACCTCTGCGCTTCCTCCGGGCACAAAACACTTCCAAGGTACAGCCCTCACACTAGTGCCCTATCCAAATGGTACGGTGAGTCATGGAATCTCATTTCACTTACACAGCAGTACAGAAGCGCATCCCTTGGTCTTAGTCCTAAGCTTAGAGATCTTCCATCTTATCTGAATTTATCTAACGTGCGCGTCACAGTGCAGTGTAAGGATTCTGAGTCAACTCTGAGCAAAGGAGCTTGCTCATGCCGGAGGAATTCTGGCAGGGCAGCCAGATGTTCCCCTCAAGGCATTCCACTTCCTTCTCCGCAAAGCATGTAGCCTAAAGATGGCTATCTTAAAGAAGATGGTATTCCCTTTTGAAGAGAATATTTAGGAGAACTTTTTGATGTAGGATAAATTCCACTTAGCATTTGAAATTCAGCCATGGATCACCTTGAAACAGGAGATTCTGAGTGTATCTTTTTGCCCAAGCACTTACATGCGTCATGTTAAATGGAAGTAACCTGTTGAAACGTACAGAACTTAGGCTTCAGCCCTGGAAATGGGCCCTCTTGCATAATGCTAAAGATGGTGGCTAAATCTTTGCAGGGCATGGCCATCAGTCGCTTTGGCACAGGATTTCTGTCCCTTGGTGATTATAGCACTGTTTTCCTTGCATGCAGATGAGTTTGTTGAGCGGCTGTGATTAGATGATGTGTCCAGAGGCAAAATACCGTTTACTGTGCGTTACTCACTGACTTGTGCAATAAATCAGTTTAAAGTAGTATTTCTTTTTCGAGCAGGATGAGAAAATGGTGGACAAGAGTACAACGATATACTGATCGCCAGTTAATGTTCCAGAGGCATCCATGTTAGAGTAGACTGCAGGCAACCAGCCTTTATTTTAACCTAATCTTTTGGTGATTTTAAGTACTTCCCAAAGACTGTTGTGTTTTTGTTTTGGGGTTTGTTTTTTTGTTTTTTTTTTTTTTTTTGCTATCTGCTGAAGAACAATCCACTTTAAATGAGATTTCAAGGCAGTTTCCATTCACTGAATCACTTCTCATCAAGAAGTAACATGGTGTTTCTTATGTCTGGGCACCATCCCTGTTAGACTCCTGTGATCGTTGACATGCATTTACACTTTCTCATTAGGCTTGTTCTGATAACACCAGGACCTCAAAAGACGAAGCATCCTCCCCCTTGAAATTAAGGTGGCCTTGCTCCAGTAATCTGCAGCTTGTTTGGTAGCTTTGCTTGCTAGAAATGAAAAGCTTATGCATTAAGCTCATTGAGTCTCTCGCCGTACTTTTTCTCATCAGATGAGTGGAATATCTAGTGATGGAACTGATGACGATGACCAAGGTGAAACGTGCTTTTCTGATTCTTTGCCTCCCGGAGGAATCAGGTACCGTGCGCTTAACCTGTCTTTTGTCATCAGCCACCTTTCCTTGGGCTTGTTTGCCCATTTTGGAGAGGTTACCTCATGGCTGTCTGCAGATTAACATCTTTGAAAGCACAGGGTTTGTGGAAACTCTTGCTTAGAAAAGAAAGCTTTAATGGAGAAATCTCTGGAACTAGATAAAAAAGCCTTTCTGAAGCTGAAGAGAGCCTTAAGTGCAACATTTGAGTTTTGCTTGGGCTTCCTGCGAGCTCACTGCCATGCGATTATAACAGCAAAGAAACTGCGTGGCACTGCTGAATCTGCCAGGCCATCCAGCAACTTCTGCCCTTCTCTGCATCTGAGCAAAAATGACGCTTGTGCAGTTGCGCAGCCTTGTAACAGCACTTTCTGATGTTCAGAAAAACCGGTTTCTTACAAAGGCACCGTCTGGCTGACGGGACGCCATTCAATAAACCCCTTTCAAGAGTGCGTTAAAGTGAGATACTAACAATTGGTGTGGGGGGGGAAGAGGGTCTCTTCCTTTAATGGATGAACTGCAGGTAGGTTGGAAATGTGGGTGGCCTTTTTACAATTTACTGCTTAGATACTGAAAGCAGGGTTGTCTCCGCGGACTCCTTAGAGTCTCTTTCAGGTCTGAGCTCCTTTTTACAGCTTTGTAAAAGTACACTTCTATTCTTCAGAGTTTTGCACGGACAGAAGAGAAGACCCTGGGACACTGTCTCCTGCTGCTGTTAGAAAATCATGAAAGTGGGTTTTTTTTCTTGCATGGGAATACATGAATCAAAAGGGGTCCTGACCTGTAGATCTTGCTTCAGCTAGAGGCCAACCAGAACAGCGTGCGTCTAGTGCTGCTTTGCTATCAATTCTACAGCAGCAAATAGCAAGTCCCAGAATGCCGGTCTTGCTAATTCCTTGCGTGCCGTATCCCAGACACCTTGCCTTGGGTGTAAGAGGTGGCCAGTACGAGAGTGGGGCAGCACTGGGTTATCCCTCTGTGCCAGTTGCACAAAGGTGGTACTTGGGTTAATTTCAAAAGATTGTTGTTTTATAACCAGAAGATTTGCTTTGTGGTTTGTTTGTTTATTTTTTTTATTCTGCCCTAATTGCAAGATTCCTTTCTCGCTTAATGGTAGGTTTCTGTGTCTAAAAGATGACAGATGTTGGCTCGGTCAGGTCAGCAGTGGGAATTCAGGTTACCTGAAACAATTCTTTTCCCTCATAGATCCAGCAGGAAAAGGCCAAAGAAGGAGAGGAGGCAATCACCAGCTTGGAAGAATACGAAGACGGCTGAAGTGGAAAAAGAGACACCGATGCTGGAAAATGGGGAGAACCGAGCGCACGTAGCACAGGAGGAGACCACTGAAAGTTTGATACCCACGCCTGTGAGG
This sequence comes from Theristicus caerulescens, assembly GCA_020745775.1. NCBI lineage: Eukaryota > Metazoa > Chordata > Aves > Pelecaniformes > Threskiornithidae > Theristicus > Theristicus caerulescens. The sequence continues at coordinate 744,767 of CM036578.1, forward strand.
ATCGTGATATTTGCCGTCTTTGTGTTTGTGATCTTCATGCGTGTAATTAATGGAGGCTAATACAAACAGTCTGCTCCTTAGCCTCGTCCTGGGAAGCAAATAAAAGCACTGTCCTGATGACGTAAGCGGTGTTAAGTGGTGACTACAAAACTGAAGAATGCACTTTTTTTTTCTCCCTGCTACTTGTGACCAAGCTCTTCAGGTGGTGAATTAAAGGCTGTAGGAGGGTGAAAACAGCCTGTGGCTTGTCTTTGCCTGGTGTTCACTGTATACCGTAGTTCCTAATTCTTGGAAATGTGACTTGCTGTGCAGTTTCTCCTTTGCTGAAGCCAAGTTTGCGCATTTTGTGCCCCAGCTCGAGTGTTTATTTCCGCAGAGGTGTTTGGAGTTCTGCATGGCTTGGTTTTTCCTAAGCTGCCTGTGGCTGGGATTACTGCATTGCTGAGACCTTACAGCTTCTTTGAGCTCTGGTTGTCTTATATTTGAGAAAGACCAGATACAAATTGAGGGAACAAATTGCTTGCCGATCTGGCAGGACAGGTACTGGCTGTAGGATAGTACAAGCCATGAGGGATGAAGGGAGGAGTTACTGTATCTTAACCACTTCTGAAAAAATGTTCTTGCCCTTTCAGGTCTCTCGCTGTTACTGAAAAGGGGGGAATGGTGGAAGTGAGCATCTCCCATTGTTGGCCTGCCACTCCTCATCTGAAGGAGACCTAATTTTGTGTGCAATATTGTCAGAAATCGTGACACTTAAATTTAAATGGCTTATGGGTTAAGATCAAGCTAAAGCCTTTTAGTGTCTTTTGACAGGAGAAACGGGGAACTTTGAGCCTGGCATGTAGTCTGAAGAAAAGCACTGCAGCGCCCTAAAATTGCTGAAGGCATTTGATTTAAAAAGTGCTGATTTTTCTCCGGTTGTCTGTGCCTACTTTGCCAAGAAAGAAAATTTTATATCCTTAGATTTGACTCTGTTTTAGAGGGAAAATCCTGCCTGTGTAAGTCATAACACAGTAAGCTGGGGGTGTAAGATACTGAATGGGTTCCTTAACTTCCAAGCCATTTAGCTTCATCTTTAAGATGTGTGCACTTTGCAATCTGTACCTCAAATCTCAGCCATAGCTTTCATGTGAGGTAAGAGGTTACCTCTTTCTAAGTAGGATAAATGGTAATAAATGAAAAAGAGGAGTTTGATGCCTCTACCAGTCTAAGTGGAATTAAGGTAGCTGGCTTTCCACCAAGGTGTGGTGTTAGCTCTCTATTCTCAGATGTTTCCTGCTTTGTGGAGCTCATTTTCCAGTTTAGCAAGTGCGATGAAAGCTGGAATGTGCTATGTTTTTACTTGATGTTGCATTCATAGGAAAATAATTTTTAGCTGCTTCAAATTGCTATGTAAATACCATCGCGTCCCTGTTCAGTAACCGATAGACCCTGTCGGTTCCGCTTCACACTTCAAGGCTTTGCTCTTCGCGGCTTACGTGCCCCGGCTCTGTCCCCTTCCTCCGCAAAACCCTGTCTCGAATGATCCAGCTGGTGCGTGGTGGCTTTGATCTGGTTACTCGGGGTGGAGAAGGGCTGTGTAGCCGTGCCCTTCCTCCCAAGTAACTTCAGAGCCTTGTTCTTGTTGGGAAGCAAAGTTATTTATTCCTCTCATTTGAACATGCATGAAAGGAGGTGGAATTCTTCCTCCTTAGCATCAGCTGTCTCCCCTGGAGGGCACTGTGGGGCACCCGACATCTATTTTCCCTTTTTGTTTTTCTATCCCAAATTTAGTGAATTATTCTAGTCCTTCCTTTCAATTGAGGATGGCAAAGCATTGGCTCTGGGGATGAGGATTTTTGAAATCCTCCTGGCAATGGATAACAAAAACATTAATCCCCTGCTGTTCAACATGCTTAGGGGTGTGTGCGCTCGTGTTGAAGGACATGTGCTGTTCTGATATGTTACATGAAATAAGCGTGTTACTGCCCAAAGCTGTTTTATTGGGTCTCTGATATAAATGCTCAGAGGGCAAATGTTGCTAATCACTTATCGTTAAAAAAAAAAAAAGGAGAATTGGCCCAGGCTCCTGGGCACGTTAGGTGCTGCAGCTTAAGCCACGCTTGGAAAGGAAACTCCCGCTCTGGCTCTTGTGCAGCGCAGGAGGTAGGCTTGCTGGGTTTGCCGAAAATGTCGGTTTTCCCCGGTTTCCTCCCCGCTTCGGGTGGTGGTGCTGACTCCCTGATACTGCCTGGCCTCCTTCAAGAAAGCTGTACCGAGCTGTAAGTCTCATTAATATTGGGTTTGGATTAAAAATGCATTCCTCCCAACTCAAAATGGGAGACACGAACAGCTTCTTCCACCCCCAGAGCAGCTCAGTTTGTGCCAAGACTCCTCTTGCTCGGTGGAAATGAGTAAGGCAGCGTAGCGATCTTGCCAGAAGGGAGTAGGGACCAATCGTCCTTCCTGGGGAGCGAGCTCAGCACATATTGTGCTTGTTCACTTTATCGAACTGATCAGTAAAACAAATAAACAAACCTCACGTAGGCATTGTCTGCGCTGGGAGAAGGCACGTTGTGCCCCATTCCGCCCCACCGCACGCCCCTGCTCCCAGTTACTGCAGTCCCAGCCACTGAAAATTACAGGGAGTGCCTACTTTTGGGGGGACTCTCTTTAACATATATGATAATTAAATGTTTTCTGGGCTGACAGCAGTAGCTAAGATGCAAGGTAAGACAATAAGGATGCGGCGCTGCTCTGTTCTTGCCTGCTGTGTGCAGAAGGGGATATCGAGGGCTGCACCGGGACCGCTAGCGATAGAGCCGTGGGTCAGCGTGTGATACAGCAGGACGCTTCCAAATACAGCAGCGTTTCTCTGTAAGTAAAACCCTACACAGATACTGCGCCATCTACAAAGCAGATCCATTGATTCATTTGGAAAAATAGACGTTGAAAGGACTCCTGCCCTCCTCTAGCTGGGTGCTCCTGTTTCCCGCAGCATCTCTTAGCAGAGCGGCTCTTCCCGCTGGCTTCGGCTCTGTTTGCTGTTAGGAAGGCACAGGGGAGAGGACGGTGCTGCCTCTCCAGAGGTTACAGGCTTTGGTTTCAGTTGGCAGGTGTGAGGTCTGGATCCACTTTGAGAGAGGGAATGAACAGTTATTAGCTGTTCTGCTCTAAAACTAGTGTGGAGGCAAGGCATTATCTTAGGTGATTGGGCTGATTTTTTTTAATGTAAAATTACTTTACACTTACAGCATACTGTGATTCAAGAGGTCACAATGGGATTTGCTACGATGGACCGGAGCATCCAGCCCTGCTGGGTCTGTAGTTTGCACTGTTTTCCCGGTGGATGGAAGCAAAACATCACCATCAACGCCGGCCCCGCTTAATGCTGGGGATCACACAGGTTTGCTGCTGAGCCCGAAGTGTAGGAGATCGATTGATCTGGCAAACAAATCTGGCTCAGCTCTGTGCAATCTCAGGTAGCTCTTGCTATATCGGGGAATTTCGAGAAGAAAAAGAAAGAGGGTGCCGGTTTCCTGGGCTGCCGAAGGCTTCACCCCTCCTCGGGAAGCAACCTTGCATTAGGCTGTTGTAGGAGTGGACTCGCTGCCTCTTGCTGAAACTGTCAGCACTTGGAAATTCAGCCGTTAGAGTAGGCGTAACCATAAAAGGTTTGTGTTTAATAAAACGGTGGTGCCTGAGAGCACTGCTAGGCTTTTCTTATAAATCCGTTTGACAGGGTTGTGAGCCCGTACGTGAACGCAAGGCGCGCTCATGGGCCGCGTGCTGGTAGGAACTTCCAGCGGGGACTGCTCAGCTTGGCGAAGGCTGCTCGTGTCCCCGTGGGGCCGGGGTGGGGACCGCTGTCTGTCTTAACCCAGTTCCAGTCGCTGGCATTTAGGATGAAATCTGCACGTGGCATCGTTTGCTGAGGAAAGATGGTGGTACTTAAAGCTGAGCTAGAAGATCTTGCCCTACAGGAGGGATTTAAGCTAAATGGTTTGGAGTTTCCTTTTTATCCAGGAGGTAGAAAACCCACATGTATTTTCATTCTTCCTCATAAAGGAAGACTCTAGCAGGGTGTGATTTAAGGAGCACATCGCTCATGGGGATTTACGCCCTCCGCATGCGACATCGCTAGATCTAAAGGAGAATAGGGCTTGGCACCCCTCTCGGATGGCAGCAGAGAGAACGCTTGCTCTGATTACTGTTCTGCAGTTTTTTCCTCTTCTTGCCTGAACTGCCTCACTTCTCAGTCCTTGCCCCAGCCCCTCTTACCCCGCTTTGCGAAGTTCCCTTGAAAGCGTGGATAGGATTACGGCTGAACCCACATCCCATTGCCACCCGCCTCCTCCAGCTCAGCCTGGCCCCGCGCCCGGGGCGAAGCAGGGCATCTCGCGCCCGCCCGGGGCTCCCGCGGGTGCCCGGCAGGCTGCTGGCGGAGCTCTCCCCCACGTCTCCCCTGTGTCTCTAATTCTATGCGCCGCAGCCTTCTCCACTAGAGACCTGTCAGCAAGGATCTGTGCTTGGCAAGAAATAGCTCTGGGAGCGTAATGACAGCAAAATGGATGCTAAATAGGGAATAGCAGAAGTGCTGTGGCGGTGAGGTCAATTATAATCAACTTGCCTGTAACACATCTCTGAGACGCCCCCGGATGGGCAGCAGCCAGGGCTGGGAGATGTCTGGAGAGTGGAAGCTGCAGAAGGCAAGATGCTTGGATGGGTGAGACAGTCTCACTGCCTGCTGCGTTCTCCCTGTGCTTCCTGGGGGTGGCTTTTCTCCGCTGTTGCAGCCATCTGAGCAGCTCAGGATCCCCTCACCGCTTCCCTGGGCTTGACTGGCCTTCAGCTACCTGCAAGCATGCTCAAGGTCTCGCGGGTGCAGGAGGAATTTTGCAGCCAGTCTACACGGAGCAGGGGGGTGTAGGGAGGCCCTGGTCAGAGCCGCTTGCCAAGCGGCCGCGGTCCAGCCAAGCTGGAAGTGGGGGACTGTGGATGGGCACACGGAGCGTTTCGGTCACTTGTCACAAAAGCCTCGTGTGACGGAGCCAAGAACAGAGCTGCTTAATCCAGGGAGAATTGGTCAAAAATACATTGTTACAGATTAATACATTTGCCCATGAACTTAGCTTTGGGGATCAGCAAAACAGGAGAAAGACAGGTTCTGAGAAATGGAAGTGTTTCATTATGGCAACCTTTGAAAGAAAGCATCTTGACTTCTGAAAGCATTGCATTTTCATACTGGTCCTTTTTTTCTTTTTAAAGCACAATGCTTCAATGTTTAACCCCCAGAGGAAAGAAAAATGATGTTCTCTGCAGTTTAAATGAAAAATTTTGGGGTGGATTAGGAGTTAATTCACCAAAATATATTAAAATGTTATTTCTTTTATAGAAAATGAGAATTATACACTGACATTTTTTTTTTTACCCACATCCCCCTTTCAAATCCATTCTTTACACAGTCTGCTCTCGTCTCTTATCGCTGCCTGGTCCATGAATGATTAACCCTGGCTGCCTTTGAAGACTAGAGAACAAAACACCGCGGTTCGAAGTCCCTTTTCGTGCTCAGGCATTCAGCTCTTGCTCAGAGCCGGACACGGTCTGCGGCAAACCCAAGGCACTTGGTACCCTGCCCTGGTACATATCGACTCTTGTTGGACCGGTCGGGAAGGCAGATGTGATCCTCTGTTATCACAGACACTCCCGTGGTGACCACAGAGGAGATGCAGCTTGCGATACCAGCAAACCACTGCTTTATTTCAGAGGTTTATTGCTCTGGTGACTCTGCGTGGGGATCAGCTGTTCCCAGCCCTGCTATGTCTGCCATAAACCCTCCTCCTGGGAACAGCCAGCTTTTTTTCCAGTTGTATATAAACACGGACTTATGTTTTGTTTTTATAAAAAGCATGCAAAGCCGGATGCATCCATAGCCGGACTAGTTAGACAGCTTAAAGCTCTTCATGCTCCTGATGAAATTCTGCTAACTAGCTAATTTTGAATGTAACTGTGTGTGTGGTTTGGTTTTCTTTTTTTTTTTTTTTTTTTTTCCCCAGCAACTGTCTCTTCAAAGTGCCTGTCCGTCCTGAAATGATGTCTCTCTGTGTTTGTCAAATGGGCAGACACAGCTGGTGGACTTCTCCCCCTGGGTTAAATATTCTGATTGAGAGATCCTGAAGCTCTCGGCTCCTGTCTCCACATATTAAGGTGACTATCTGCACTGTAACCAGCTCAGGGCCCTGCAGGAGGGAGAATTAATTAATTAACTAGGTAATTAACTGTCAGGTTGCCAAATCTCTGGAAGAAATGACAGGGGAGGACCGAATGCTGTCTCCAGTCCCGCTGCGTGGCTCTCCGCTGCTCATGCCAAAGCCGGGTCTCCGGTGGTCAGCAGCGCCGGGGGCTGCGTGCTCCCGCTGGCACCAGCCCATGCGTGGGCAGGTCTCGGTCCTCTTGCATGTTTTTCCCCTTTATCTATAAGGTCCTGATCTCTTCTGAAAGAAAAGTCTCTTACTGGGGTTCTGGGGGTGCTTTTTGCTGCTTTTTCCCTATTTTCTTCCCTCCTGGCCTGCTTGCTGCAGTTCAACGCACCTTTCCCAAACACTTAGGAGAAGCGGTCTGCTCAAGAGTGCTCCTTGGATTGAGTTGACTCAACCTGAAGTGATGCAGGTAAGAAAGAAGAAAACAAAAGGTTACTGTTTGGCTTATTCGTGTAATTTGCAGGAATTCCTGCAACTCTCCTGCTGTTCCCATGGAAACAGATGTTGAATTGCAGGAAACTGCTACAGGTTTTCAGGACTATTTTTTTTTTTCTTTATAGCGATGCCTCCTTTATCATCTCTAAGCAGCCTGGAGAAGTTCTTTCCCTTTTCAAGGCACAAATCTGGAGCGTCCCTGGGCCTTCCGCCTCCTACAAGCTCTTCAGGAGGTCTCCTTACGCAGCAAGCAAGACGCTGCCAGGTAAAGATGCCGTCGGGAGGAGGGTAAGCCCCGCTTCCCTCGCGCTGTTAGCCACCTGGCCACGGCGGCTGCTCCCCGAGCCGTCGATGGGTAGCGGGGTGCATCCCTCCCTCCTCCCCGGCGCAAGCCCCGCCGTGGGAAGGGCTCGCTGGCCGCCGGGGCGTAGCACCGTGCGGTTTGCACTGTTCAAAAAGCATCTGCTGAGCGCGGCCAACGCCTGCCTTTGTAGCAGGGCTCGGGTCTCTGCAGCGCCTTGCGTGAGCTCTCTCCCGCCGAGGCAGACAGTTATTTTCCAGCCCGTTGGGTCTGACTCATCCACCAGGCAGTCGGGGACTGAACACCTGGGGCTTTATGGCCAAGCTGCCGTACCTGTCTCCATGCTTTTATCCAATTTAAACCCTCCCTCCTCCCCTGCCTTCGTCTCTCATTTCTGGTCTTTCGCAGGCGTTGACGTGGCGCAGACTGTTCGCCGTGGGAAGGTAAGGCTGCTCTCATTGATCTAAGCAGTGGCACTGGCAAGTGAAAGGTCATCGAGGGGCCCCTTGGGTTTTGTTTTTAATGGGGTGAATTAAATGCTTATGAAGATGAAAGAGTATTTGTTTTAATAACAGTTATTAGCATCAGATATGTAGGACTATGAGGACAAGGATGATCAAGGCTTCCTGGCAGAGCTCTGCCAGGGCCCTGGTCTGTGTCAGCACTGTTTCCGCTCCCCATTTTATCACAATCCATCGCGTTTCTGCTGCCAGCCGGAGGCCCCGGCCGACCCGAGAAGCCCGGTGCTCCCCAGGTGCTGTACGCACTGCATGGGGAGCCCAACCGCAGCCACGACCCAACGGGTGACACAGGCAGACAAAAAGCAGGGAGGAAAATGGAAAGGAGATAAAGGGCTTGAGATCAAACATCAACATAAAAAAACCAAAAGCAAACAAATAAAAACCCATAAAAATAAACCTAACCCAACCAACCAAAAATCCACCTGGGACCAAACCCGGTGTCCTGGGCCCCAAACAGGAGCTCCCAAATGGTTTTAAACCCCAGCCTGCTGCTGTGTTTCAGCGGGCTCTGTAAAGCACAATTTACCACCAGTTTTAGAATGGAAACCACTGTGTAACATGATTGCAAGGGCCGGCTGCGATCTGTCGCAGCCCCTTCTCCACCATCATCCATAAAGGTCACCTGTTGGTGGGCAGCTCTGAGCCCAGCGCGGAGCCCCATGGTTTCATGGTTGTAGTGAGGGGGGGTCGGTCTCTTCTCCCCAGTAACAAGCAATGGAACGAGAGGGAACGGCCTCAAGCTGCGCCAGGGCAGGTTTAGGTTGGATATTAGGAAAAATTTCTTCCCCCAAAGGGCTGTCAGGGCCTGGCACAGGCTGCCCAGGGCAGTGGTTGAGTCCCCATCCCTGGGGGTATCTAAAAGCCGGGGAGATGTGGTGCTTAGGGACATGGTTTAGTGGTGGGCTTGGCAGTGCTGGGTTAATGGTTGGACTCGATGATCCTAAGGGTCTTTTCCAACCTTAACGATTCTATGATTCTGTTCTGTGAGAGGAGCTGCCAACCCGTGGCTTGAGGACCAGCGCATCTCGCCGCTCGCCCTCGGCTGCCTCCTGGGGCCTCTCTGTCCTTCCCCGTCCTCTCTACCCCCATGAAACTGAGCTTTCTGCGCTCAGCTCTTCAGTGGTTTGAGAAGACTTTTCCTGACGTTTCTTTTTACCTCCTGGGTTGCAAGCATGGAGCTTGCGAGCTTGCTGGAAACCTTCGTTCAGAGCTGCCTGGACTCATCTGTAAGCAGTCTGGTAAATAATAATAACTTACAAATACTAAGTGCCCCAAAATGCCAGACTGCTAATAGCCCCCCTGTTAAAATCCAGTTTCATGGGGTCTTTTAAAATTTCTTACGAGGTGAATGCCTTTGTAATGAACATCTTAATGTTAGATTGGCCCTGCACTTGAGGTTTTTATTTAAATGCAAATTGAATCCTCCCACTGGAAAGCTAACAGGAGATTAAAATAGCTGGTAGGGGATGAGAATTCGCTTTATGTAGAGTCATTTGACTCAACTTCTTGTTGATTTCCTCATTTTTCTTATTTTATGGGTAGAGCTGCTTTAAAATAGTTTCCTGTCTCAACCAGCATGAGGTATCGGCAAGGATAAAGCTTGTCTGGATCGGTACGGGCCTGAATTGGGGTCAACACCAAGGGGCTTTTGCAAGCCAGGGCTGAACTTGAAACCTCCTCTGGAGACCGTCACTGGTCCAGGCTGCAGGGAAATGGCCACCGGAGAAGCGAGATGCTCCGAGATGAAAACACGAGACTCTTCCAGCTCTGGAAGTTGCAGGTTCAAAGGCTGTTGAGGGCTCGAGCACCTGATGCTGCTGCACGGGTACCAGCCGTGCCCCGAGTCAGGCGTGCGCGTTGCTCTGCGCCGGCGGGGAAATCTGTATGAGCGCAGCGCTGACAGGAGCAGAAATCCCTGGGGGTGTCAGGGACTTTCAGAGCTCAGGGGGTTCCTGAAGGATTAGAAACATCTGCTGGGCTGAACTGCAAATGCATCTCTGGGGAGGAGTTTTGAAGCTCGATGGAAGATGTGTTGAAAGGATCTTTCTCCTGGCTTTTGCTTAGAAATGATTTTTCTGCAAAGTTATTCTGCAACACCTTTAGGAGAAGAGTAGAGAAGCAGGTCAGGGAAGCAAAACCTCAGGACAAGTGGCAGGCTGGAAACATCTTCCTTGGAGAAGACCAGGGCTCAAAGGGCCCTGCATCCTAGTGCTGCCTCTGCAACCTCAGAGCAAAGCGTGCTCTTTATGGGACATCTGGAGCCAGAGCTGCAGACTCCAGAAGTTCTGGGGTCGCTGCTGCCTGAACCCCCTCGCTGTGCCCTCGTTACCGCGGTGTGGGTGCCCGTGGGGTGCGTGTCCATCAGCCGTGCTCACCAGTGCTGGGCTCCGCTCTCCCCAGCCACGACTGGGACCCAGCCTGGGGCTGACCCCCAGCCCTTCCCGGAGCGGGTCCTGCCGCAGCCCGGGGAGCGCCGCAGCGGTCTTGGGTCTCTGCCTCTTCTCGGAGGCAGCTCCTACTTTTCAGCTCCTATTTTTGTCTGTCTGTCTCCCTTTTCTCGGCGTTTTTGCAGGCGGGAGGGCTGGCGGGGGGAGAGCCGCTGTTACAGAACATCCTGTGCGAGCGTGGGGAGCCATAAAAGGCTTAAGCATGGGTCTGGTAACGCAGTGTGTACACACGCACGCACACCCCCGGCTGCCGGCACGGAGGAAAAGACCAGATGGGGAAACACTCTCCCTCTTAATTGTCCTACATCTCCGCGAGGGTGAAGATTAGGGCCGCTGGATTTATGCTAATTTTTTTTTTTCTCCCCTCGCATCCCTCCCACGCAGCCTTCCCAGCCCCGGCTGCTCCCATCGCCGCTCGCGTCCCCCTCGCCAGCGCTGCGGGGTGCAGGGAGGGAGCCGGGGAGGAGGGGGATGCTCTGCGGGTACCGAGGACTCGGGTGGTAAAGTTGAAGAGCGTTTCTAGCAGAGAGCCGTGCTCCACCTGGTCTTGGCGCGGCTTCCCGGGAGCTGTGAGTACACCCGCGCTTTCCAGGCTCCCCTGGCCGGAGGGAGGGCGTTTCTGGCCGGAGGTCAGCGGGTTATGGGGGGGATGCTTCGGAGGAGGACAGCTTTCTCCCAGGGCCAGGCCAGGCTTCTAATGAGCAAACAGAAACAAAGCTTTGAGTTTGTGTTTGCCCATCAAAAAAGTGGGTTAAGGAGGATGTTTCTTCCCTTATTTTTTTTTTTCTTCCCCCCCCCCAGTCCCCAAACCCCACCTTTTCAGCCTCTCTCCCTGAGCAGGCCCTGGCAGCTCAGGCAGCGACGGGTGTGTGCGCTGAGCTACTCCCAGCTGAGATCTGGCCCAAGCTCTTTACATTCCCTGCGGAGGGATGCAGCCTAAATACGGAGTAGCAGGAGCTTTATAAACAAAACCAGTGAGACTGCAGGGCTTGAAAAAGACCTTCTGTATCTGACCCGTGCAAAAGAGAGAAGCTGTTTGTGCAGAGAGCGGAGGCAGCCGGCAAGGGGAGGGGATGCAGGATGCTGCTGGGAGTTGGGCCGGGGAAGGGGCACCCTTCCGTCTCGCAGGTGGGTTAGCTTTTATCTTGATGAAATTATAACTGTCTCTTGAGACAAACTGCGATGTGAATAAATCTTACCTTGTTCTGCTGATTCTTCAGCCCACCCAGGAAAAAAGGGTGGTCTGGGCTCTTTCCATGTGCTAATGAGTGCCAAAAAGTGAAACCTCCTTTCTCCCTGTCCCGGAGCCTGCTAAAGCTCCTGGCATCCTTCTGATGCACGACGGCTCTGCTGTTAGCTGTGGAATATTTCCTTCCATGACCTCCCTGCCTTCCTCCGATTAGCAACCTCAGGAAATTGCATTTGGCATGATGAGGCTGAAAACGATCTCGAGGGACTGGTGACGGGGGGAAGGGGCGAAGCTGGGGAGGAGGTCAGATCCGACCCAGCCCACTGTCTCCACGCTCAAAGAGGGATGCTCAGGAGCAGAGGGAATGAAACGAGCTGCTTGTGAGTGCTGCTGCTTTTTCTTTGCTTGGTACAATTAATTCTCTTACAATTGCAATGTGTTTTCTCTTTCCTTATAACTAAACGGGCTCTTTTGCCAGCTGGGTAGTTTGCAGAGAAAGGCAGGGAACTAGTGGATTTTTTTGTTGTTATTTTTCTGGGTAGCTGTTACTATGGCAAGGAAACTTGATTCAGTGTGAAGAGAGGTCAGAAATACCAGACTGAAAATTTCATGCCTGTTCTGTTTAAAGCCTCAGCTGCCAGGGTTTGAGCAAGGGACAAGTAAAGGCATCAGAGTCCCCAGTTTTCAAAGGCTTTTTTAAAGCCTTTTCTGCCTAAAAGTTGGAGTTACTTGAAAACCTAGACTTGGTATTACGTGACCTTGTGGGCTGGGACTGTATAAGAGTCAAAGCTGATGGAAAGGCTGTCTGTGTCTTGTTCTGGGTGTCACCGAGAAATGAGAGTGAGCATTTGGGACGGGAGCTCGGGCTTCTCCCGTGCTGGAGATGTTACAAAGGTGCCAGACTTTCCCAAAGACCCTGATCCCACTACGAACCTCAAATAAGCAGTGAGGGTTTGGAAAGAGCTGTGTCTGTGGGGGTGCTGAGCTCTCTGGACTATTGTACCAAGGGGTTTTGGGGTGCTGGGCTCCTCCGAAAGTCTGTTCTTCATAGGATGGCCGAGAAGTGAATCTCCTCCCTGGAGGAGGAGGGATCTATGGGTTCCTTCTGGGTGCTGAGCGGGGGAAAGTGTGGACTTAGAGCTTCCTGCAAAAATCTGCCCCCGTGAGCGTTGTTTCTTGTTGGCTGTGTCTTTGCTGAAATAAGGATGCTTTTTTTTTTTTTAACAGCCAAGGTTGGTACCTGAGCCCTCAGGGGCAGGGCCTCTTCATGCTGTGCTAATGTTTATCTGGCAGTGCAAAGGGTAGTTACACCATGATGTTTATGTGCTTCTAGGAGGAAAAGCAGCTGACTTCAATTACAATGATTAATGGGGAGGTTTAGGTGCTGCTCCCACGTCTGAAACTTTTCGATGTGTTATTTGAGATGTGCTGTATCCTGCAAACCTCCAGCGTAGGTGAAAACAGCATAAAGAAAGCTATCACTGTGTTCGCCCTCCTTTCTCATCACTTGCTGGTTTTTGTTTTGACAAAATCCCTGATTCTAGCCAATATGGGATGTTTCGGTGATATCAAGCAGCTCCAGCTGCAGGTAGTTCCCTTGGGTTTTTGCGGAGGGGCAGATGTGGGGTCCCTACCTGCCCCGATCCCAGCTGACCTGGGAGCAAGCGGCTTCCCTGCGTGGGTGAACTGAGCACCCAGCCCTGGGGAGAGCAGGCACCAAGGTGCCAGGAGAGCTTGGGCCTTGTGCGCAGCATCCCGGGCATCCCGTACCTGGCACCTCTCGGCGCAGGCGAGCGGTGCTGAGCAGCCTGGGGTCACGCTGGGAGCAGAAGAGCTGAGCCACAGGGGGCTGATGCTTCCCAGGGGCTGGTCCCTGCTCCAAACTGTGCACCGGATCCTGCGCCTGGAGCAGCACCGGGAAAGCACCCGAGTGCTGCTGTAACCTGGAATTGCACTGGGAGGAGAGTCGGGGCAGGCAGGGGAGAGCTGGGCTGTGCCTGGCACCCCTCCTTGGCAGGGGGTGCAAGTCCTGGGGGTCTCTGCTCCGTGTCCCCCCTCCTGGCCTTGTACCGTGACCGTTCCTTGGGACAGAAACGGGTTCCCTGCACTGAATCATCTCCTTTTAGCTGCTTCATCGAGTCTGTGCTGTGTCATCTCTCCCTGCTTTTTATTTAATAGAGTGCAGGCAGCCAAGGCAGAGCTGAAATGAAGCTGCTCCCTCCTGCCTGGTGCTGAGGAGCAGGAGCTGTGATTTCGTCTCGGTGTTTGTGTGCTATTTCCAGCATATCGTCGCCCCTGTTTCTGCCTCCCCTCTGACGCCCGTCCCCAGAGCGGTGGGAATCGTTGCCGCTCTGGCTAGCGATGCTGGCTGGATGTCAGGCTATTTTCAGCTCAGCTTTGCAGCCCCTTTTCTCGTGTCGGCTGGCACACGGCAGGACTGCCCCGTGCTTATCCGACGTGACATTTAGGTGAGTACAAGGGCTTTTTCTCTGAAAGGAGTAGTTTCTTTAATAGGCTTCTCTATCAGGCTGGTGGCTGTCTGCGTCTCTGTTTTAACCTGCTCCTGGTGACAGCAAGGAACGTGTGGGCGTTTGGCAGGTGGGAGATATGGGGAGCAGAGATGTTCTGGGAGCACAGCTCCTGATGGGGCTGTGACGGGCGTCCTGGGTCTGACCCGTCCCCAGGTCTGGCGATGGAAATCTGGGGTCACACCGCTGAAGTCAGCGAAGCTGCGGGTCAGCTGGATGTGGCTCAGGTGAACTTGGGACGGGATGCCGGGAAGAAGCAGGGCTGTCTCCTGGATCTTCATGGTGTCCCTGAAGCGAGGGTTTGAGCGGGTGATGCTCGGTGAGGCACAGCAGCGATCCGCCGCTGGGGCTGCAGAAGGGCTGGAGGCTTTCCAGGGCAAGCTGGACAAACGTGGTACAGGATCAGTTCCTACTGAGCTGTGTCTGCCTCGGGCTGGGTGAGGATTAGGGGTCTTTTTCTGTTTCTAGCCCTGAGCTCCTCCCTGGAGGGAGTGTGTGTTATGTGTAAGTGTGGCTGGGGGTGTGTACAACGATGTCTTGGGGGTGGCTATCCTCAGCATGAGCGTTAAAAAGAAAAGATTTGGGAGTATCTTAGTGGCTTTTCATCTTCTGGGGCCTTTTTGCATTTCCTTCAATGTGGAGCGGTGTAAATAGGACCCCTTTCACTCTATGCTCGTGCAGCGGCGTTGCAATGCAATATTTAGGGTAGTGCACCCTGACAGCTGGAGGGCGGAGAGCTGGGCTCCAGCGGGGCTGCGTGCTGGCCCTCCGCAGCTCAGGGGATTTCAAACCTGGAGCGGGAAAACTTCTAAATCCGGGAGAGAGGCGAGATAGGAAGGAAAGCGAAAGCAGCTGCGCTCAGCAGCACCAAGATCTCTCTCCCCTGTTCAGCCCCTCCATCACTTTAACACCCACCAGCGTATCTCTTTTGTAAATCACAAATCATTGCAGGTAATAAATGCCACTAAACCAGGAGCTCTCTAATAAACCAGGAGTGCTCTAAAATGAGCCTGATGTGACCTGCGGGGTGAGGAATGGCCTCTCCTTGGAGGGAGCATCTGGGTGGTACAGTGCAGGGAGCTGAGCCCCGTGCACCGAGAGGTCCCCCTCTCCCACCGGAGCCCTGTCCCCCTCTCAGTGGGTGCTGTGGGGCTCTCCCTGCCCAGCCGTGCTCCATAGCCCCTTGGCAAAGACCCTGGGGTGGGGTCTGTGGGTGCTGTGCTGCTCCTTGAGCTCTTCAAGCAGGGGTTTCTGTCCCACAAGGGTAAGGGCTGGGCCCTGGAGTGGGCTCAGCACCGTGCCTGCCATCTCTGACAGAAAAGCAATTACCATTCATTTTGATTTTAATGTAGCCGCTTAAGAAAAAAGTTAATGCTTCCAATTTGTTTGGTATAATTAAGTGATAATTCCCTCTGCCTGGGAGGAGAACATGGCTGCGGCGCACGGGGGTGTTTGGTCAGCACATTTTGACAGCTCCCGGCTCCTATGGCGCCGCGCTGGCATTGCTTTCTAGTGAGATTCAGGTGATGCTGGAGAGGCGGAGACAAAGGGTGTGGGTACGGTGTTTCAGGCTGACCTCGATTTTCTTTAAAGAGCATGAAAGAGAAGAATAGCAAATTACGTGTATGCCAAGGCAGCTGAATTCAAGCAGAGCTTTGCATTGCTGCTGCTGAGGGTGGTGGCTGCCCGGCTCCACTGGTTCCTGCTGTCTGGGACCAGAGCTGGGCTGAATTTGCAGGTCTCTGCCCGTTCCCATGAAGGACCTGCCCAGCGCTCCACAGAAATACTCGCCCATCTCCAAGTGCTTTGAATCACACCCTGTGTGCTGGTATGTTGAAAAAGAATTTTTAGGCAATTTTAGGCAACTATGCTCGAGCTTTGGATAGCCTTAATGACAGCGGAGAAACTGTCTGGCCCCAGCCATGAGGTTCTGCTTCTGTCAGAGATCTGAGTGATGCTGATTGTGTCTCATTCCAGGACTGCACTTTGTAGTTGAAGAAATAGAGGCACAGGGCAGGAAAATGACTTCTTGGAGGTCAGGATGCAAATCTGTCACGCTTCTGGAAATAGGAGCTGGCTCTGCTTTTCTAATTTGCTGGACCATGCTGAATTTGTCCACGGTAATGCATGAAAATTCACCTGGAAAGAAAATAAATTATTCATGAAAGCAATAGTCCAGAGCTGCTTAGACTGCCAAGGCAAAAATCCCTGAGCTGATCCAGTTGCGGGCGGCGATGCTCATCAGATGAGAAGGGATTGAAGGGAGGGGAGGACAGCAGCTGGTGATCCAGTCTGCTGTTCGCCCCTTTCTCAGCTGCTGGGACGATGCAAAGCGTGGCTTGACTTGCTGCTGCTTTTTATTGTTGCTTTGTCTTCCTTTGTACCGCAGCCCTCACGGTGCCGGGGATGTGCGCATGTGCCCGCACTGGGGCCTGCTGCTGGAGGTTACAGCCCAAGGAGTGCTTACGGGTTTATTAACCACGTTCTTTATGCAATAAATGAAGTTTAGCTGACTACTGAAATTTATTTAGGAGAATAAGTTAAAATAAACAGCCCTGCTTGGATTGATGGGTTTTCAAGCCAGCTCAGACTTGTATGTGAAGTGATTTTGATGGGTCTCAGTCCAGTTGTCTGAGACCTGTTTTACTGATGCTTTTCCATCACCCTCCTCTGATTCACACTTTCAGAGGAGGTGTAGGACCTAACATGACCGTGGAAGCTGATCTCGCCTTCAGATGGGCCCTGCAGGCTGCGGTCCTTGCAGGCTGAGCCCCCCGAGGCAGAGGTGGGGATGCTGCGCTGTACCTGGCTGAGAGAACAGCAAATGCCCTGGCCCTGGCTGTGCTCCGAGGGCCACTTCTGTCTCCCCGCTCACCTGATGAACACAACAGGCATGAATTTATAGGAGAAATAATGGCATCCCCAGTGTGCTACACGCAGGGTGAGTCTGGGGTACAGTAGCGACAGCCCATGTGCCTCTGCCCTGCGTGCAGCCCCGTGTGCCCCGGGGCTTCTCCCGGTCCAGGGGGATCTGCGTCATTGCTCCATGCTGTGGTCCCCAGACAGCATCAGGATTCCCAGCCGGATCAGCCAAAGTGACGGTGATGAAAGGCGGCTGTAGGTGGCTGTTGCTAAGCTACAGGCTCCGTCTGCTCCGGCTGTCAGAGGGCTCAGCGAGCCGAAGGGCTGTGGTCAGACTGGGGAGCAAGTGCTGCGGCGGGGTGCGGGGGGAGATGAGCTGTTCCTGGGCCAGGGAGTTTTGCAGAGCCCACTTGTTTACTCTCTGCTCCAAGCTGAAGCAGCAGGAAATAAGTCTGGTTTTCCTTTTGGGGAGAAGGAAGTCCATCCCCTTAAGAAACCCAAGGGCCATAACAGTCGGTTGCTTTATTTGTGCTTAGGTATCTTAGATAGGAGAGAGCAAGTGCCTCTTTGCATCCCACCCCACACCCACATTGCTGTATCGGAAGAAAAAATAACCCCAAGCAGCAGATGGGCTGCGGCGCTGGCCCGGGGCTGGAGAAGTGGGTCCAGGAGCGAACCTCTGCTCCAGGGACTTCCAAACCACGGTGCACAGAAAAGCAGAGCCAGCCCGCCCTGCTCTGCTGCCAGGGAAGCTCTTCAGGGGCTCAGTGGGACCTCAGCATCCACGGGGAAAAGTCTCAGGAGTCTGTGCCTGGGGAGAAGAGGGAACAAGGCTGTGTCCTAGACCAGAGCAGTGCTCAGCCAGGAGCACGCTGCCTTTGGGGTCTTTTGGCAGCTGCTCCCTCTGCCCTCCAGCCCTGTCTCCAGATGTGTGCGCAGGCAGCGCCTGCTGGGAGAGGCTGCTGCGTCCGCAAGGGAAAAGAGGAATCTTGCTTTGTTTTAAGGGCAATTGTTAAACAACCCCAGTTACACAATGAAGGCGGAGATGCTCAGTGCAAAACGCACCTTATTCCATGCTGGGTGAGCGAGCAAGCTGCTGCCTTTGTTCCTTTCCGTTTGCCCTCTCTCTGTCCTCCTGCACTAATTAATCTCCTCTGCATGCTTAACGGCCATTCCGAGAGAGGAAAGGAGAAAAAGACCGTGGGTTTCCAGCGAGAGCTTGTGCCTCTCCTCCCTGGGATGCTCGCTGGATCCCTTACAGCTCCGTGGTGCAGCCTCTGGCTCCGGGCTGGAGGGGTGAGCGCTGCCTTTCGCCTTTCCCGGCCCAGGGCCACTGGAGCGGGTCCTCCCAGGGTCTGCAGGAGGGATGTGCGCAGGGGTCAGGAGGAGTAACCAGGGCAGAGACGGAGGACGCAAGGCAAAGTTCCCAGCAGGCAGGAAAACAGCCAGGGAAGTGAGCAGACGGCTTGCAGCCTCCTCGGTTTGAATGTCGCTTGGGGGCGGGGATGCTCAGGAAACAGGATAACAAACTGACTCCAACCTCTCTTGCCTTTTTTTTTTTTTTTTCCTCTCTTTTGTTTTGTTTTATTTTTAGGCTCAGTCTCTGCATGAGGCAGATCTGGAACTGCAGGATTAATGGAGACGCAGTGAAAGGTACCGGTCGCTGCTGCTCTGTGCCGGGGGGTGGCAGAGGGGACTGGTGGCTGCGGGAGGCTGCCCGATGGGATGCTCCCATCCCTGCTCTGCTCCCGGCTGCCTGCAGCCCTGCCAGGGGGAGGATGGCACCTGTGCTTCGTGTTTCTCCGTTGGTTTTCCCTGGCACTTCTCTGCTCTCTTTTGCAGCGTAGCCAGCCCCCTCCCGTGGGCAGGGACCGATGCTGCCTCGCCCCGCCAGCCACCATGGAGCCAGCTAACACCAAAGACTTCCAGTGGAAAACCCTCGCCCCGCTCCCGAGCCGCAGGGTCTACTCGACCCTGGTGGAAGCTGGTGGGCAAGTGTTTGCCATCGGGGGCTGCGATGATAACGGCATCCCCATGGACTGCTTCGAGGTCTACTCCCCCGAGGCCGACCAGTGGACCTCGCTGCCCCCCATGCCCACGGCCCGGGCAGGGGTGGCCGTGGCCACCTTGGGCAAGCGGATCATGGTGATAGGAGGGGTCGGAGTGAATCAGATGCCACTGAAGATAGTGGAGATGTACAACATAGATGAGGGCAAGTGGAAGAAGAGGAACTCGCTGAGAGAGGCAGCCATGGGCATCTCGGTGACGGCAAAAGGCAAGGAGGGTTCAATTCTTGCTGTGTCCTCCCAGGGCAGGGAGGGACGTCTGCGGGGAGGTGGGATGGGGAGGGTGAGCATCGGTTGATGCATCGGGCACAAAAGCGTTCTGGGCAATGGCACAGGGTTACATTGTTCTCCAAAACCTTTTCTGTGCTTCTAGAAGTTGAACCCCATGTATTTGTCGTATCCCACCTGCTAAAGATGACTGTTCTGTGGGCGGCCGAAAGCAGATAAACCTGGGGGTTGCTCTGTATCATCAGCCCTGGAGCCACGAGGGCCGTGGCTGTGCTGGTACCCGGGGGTATTTTGGACAGGTCCAAGCTCCAGGGTCTCAAATCAAACTTCTCCTGGGTTTTGTAGCAAATTCTGGGCGTTGTGTGCTGCAGATCCTGGAAAAATAGGAATGGTGCTGCTGGCTGAGCGTAGCCAGGCTGGGAGGACCTGGCTGAGCTGCGGGGCCAGAGGTGAAGGTCTCAGAGCCACAGAACAGCTTTGGTTTTAAGAGAGATCTCTGGTCCAAACCCAGAACCAGCCAGGAGAGAGTCAGCTTCACGGTCATGGGCTCGAATCATTGCACAAGGAGGGGAAGCAGCTGGCCTTGTGTGGGGTTCCTGCGTAGCTCCCCTCCGAAAGCTTAACCACTGCCTTAAATGGAGCTTGTTAAATGCCTGTGAGGCTCTGCCTTATCAGCTTATCTCATTTTTTAGTTTCTAAGCAGAGATGTGGAGCATTGATTTCCTTTAGCATGCTTTGCCATGCTTTGAAGAGTCTGGGGCTGGGAGCTGTGCTCCCAAGCAGCGTGCCTGAGGTCAGCCAGCTTCCCGCCGTGCCTGAGATTACGAGTCTAATCTCCAGGCAGCTTCTTTGAAAGCTGCTTGGTTTGTTTGCTTAAGTGGGTTTAAAAGCTACTGTCAAGGAATGTTTAAAAATAATGTTTACCATCTTGGAGATGATTTTCTCTCTGAGTATAAGCTTGCCTGACTGATACGGCAGGGTCAATTTGGTGTGAGAGGCCAGGAGCAGAAATAGCCGCCCAAATCCTTGCAGTGTGCAGGCTGGTCTCTGCCTTTTCAGCTGCCTTGTCAGGCTGCCCACAAGGGCAAGGCTGCTGTTGCTGCCCTCCTGAATCTTGTCTGCGGAATGAAGTGCTTGTTGAAGGAGATAATGTGGGTGCTGTGCAGGTAGAGTTTTGTTTTGGAGCGCCAGGTTTGCCATTAGCCAGAGATGGATACCGCTGATAGGGATTTGGTGAGGAACAAGTAGCCCCAGCGCCTTATCTCGGCTCTGAGCCTCCTGGTCGGGTTAGGGGCCACCATCCTGTGCCAGACCTCGGTGGGGCAAAGCAGGAGCTGAGCCGAGGAGCGGCAGCCCCCGGACGGGGCAGCGGGGCTGGGGGAAGAGCATCGGCCTCGCTGCGGGGACCGGGAGGTCGGGGCGTTCCCCTCTGCCCCGGGGATGGGAGCTCGGGACGTACACGGGGAGTCGGGTAGGAGCGAACAGTTCTGGTCCACATCGTATGATGGCACGTGCGTTTTTGCAGGGGGCTATTTCTGCTGCTTTCCTATAATTTGTGGTATTGTTCTGCTTCTTGGCCCTGTCCAGACTACAGAGTCTATGCAGCTGGTGGGATGGGATCTGACCTGCGGCCGCACAACTACCTGCAGCACTATGACATGCTGAAGGACATCTGGGTGTCGCTGGCGGCCATGCCCACACCCAGGTACGCTGCCACGTCCTTCCTGCGAGGCACCAAGATCTACGTGCTGGGTAAGAAGCAGTCCTGCCTCCTCCTCCTCAGGCAGCAGCTCCTTTGAGAGCTGAGGAACCTCCCTGAAGAGGCTTTTGGGAATGCTCCTCTCCATCCCTGCCTGCTTTCTCACGCATTCAGAAATACCAGTCTTGCGGCTGTAGGTTTTGAGTGGGGCTGGTGTTGGGTTTGAGTTCACTGCTCCATGGCAAGCACCCATGAGAGCCCTTGAACGCCCCGGGAGCTCGCAGGTCTTGCAGCAGCTCTGTGCTGGGCAAGTGGCCTCCCCTGTCCTGGGCCATCCGTGGCTGCTGGCAGCCGAGGGTACAGCTGGTCTTTGCCTGCTGAATTTGCAGTCCTGCGACTGCGCTAAAAGCCCTTGGACTCAACTAGTGAGTAAAAATACTTCTATGCATTGTATATCAGCGAAGTACCGTGCAGCTTCACAAAGGCTCTGCCTTTGGCAGGGCAAAGACCTGCTGTAGCCGGGCAATGCTGGACCAAGCCTTTTTCAGGGGGCAATTTTCATTAGTTTTGCCTTACAGAAAGGGAAACTAAGGCAGAGAAATGTTGCTGTTAGCTCGTGGCCAAATGGCATATCAGGATCAAAACGCAGGAGTCCTGATTGCTCAAACTGCCAGCCAGCCCTCGCTCTCTTTAGGGGTTACCAGAAAAGACACTCTGATCTATTTTACGGTTTTCTTGCTGCTGGCAAACAGTTTGTGGGCCCAGTAGTGAGCACAGGCTCTGCCTTCAAAGGCACGCTGAGCATTTGAGCTGAGAATAGCTGTATTCATCTGCATCTGATGGGCAGAAGAATAATACGCATCCCTGGCGGTGGTAGCAGCAGCTGCTCTGGCTCTGCTGCTCCATCAGGAGCTCGGCGGCGAGGCCGGGGCTTGCTGGATTGCACTGGCGCTGAACTCATCTGAATTGCAAAGGCTTCCTGAGCGCCGATCCCTGCTCTGCTGTGAATTTGTCTTGATTAAACTGGTGCATACTAAACACCCTCCTGTGCCAGCGACCCGCTGCTGCTGGTGGGGAGGGAAGCAGAGGGTGTGATGCACTGAAAAATGAAGTGTTATTATGTCATGAACCTGCAGTTAAAGGAGAGGGGAGCGCAAGGGTGGGAAGTTACCTGGCTCAGCAGGCCCTCATCCAGGTGACTTGAGACCTGGGGACGTCGTATCAGCTGGCAGCTTGCTCCCAGCCTGCCCTAGCAGGCTCCTCTGGCTCCTGCTGCCGCTGGCTTGGTGCTGTGAGCCCAGCTGACCCTTTTCTTTCCATCTCCCCTGCCCCAGGTGGAAGGCAGTCCAAGTACGCTATCAATGCCTTCGAGGTCTTTGACACAGAGACCAGGTCGTGGACCAAGTTTCCCAACATCCCCAACAAAAGGGCCTTCTCCAGCTTTGTGCCCACAGAAGACAAACTCTTCAGTCTCGGGGGCCTGCGGCAGGGACGGCTCTACCGGCAGCCCAAGTTCATGAGGACCGTGGACATGTTTGACATGGAACAAGGTGGGGGCTGTCCCAGCTCTGTCCTTTCCAGAGGAGCAGGGTGGGTGGCACGCAAGGCTGTGCTTTGGGGCTTTGCTGTCCTTGCAGAGCGCAGAGCTCTCATCTGCCGAGTCCTCGGATCGCTGGTGCCTTGAGCCCAGCCTAGAGGAAGTCCTGCAGTCAAGATTAACAAGTCAAGGCAGCAGGGGGGAAAACCATGGTCCCAAGGCAGCAGGGTTCAACAGCTCCCTCCTGACATGGTGGCGAGGAAGCTGGCCCCGGTGTCATGGGGTTTTATTACCCCAAGGTGCAGCGGCAAAACTGCACTTCCACAAGCAAGTAGGAGGTCAGAGAGGCAGATGGTTTCCCAGGAGTGGATGCTCCTGCAATGCCTGGTCTGTCCTGTCTCTCCCAGGTGGCTGGATGAAGATGGAGCGCTCCTTCTACCTGAAGAAAAGGCGAGCAGACTTCGTGGCTGGCTACCTGAAAGGCAGAGTCATTGTGGCTGGAGGACTAGGTGAGGCACTGGGGATGGTGGTAACGCTTTAAAGGCATATGTGAGTTGTGTTATCGTTATAGAGGGGAGAGATCCTGGTCCTGGATGGCCTGAGGGAGCAGGGAAAACAGACCCAACAAGGGGATGGGGTCTAGAGTACAGATGCTGTCCCAGAGCAGACAGGGGATGCTTGCTGGTGCTTCCCAGGTGACCCAGTGCCTCACTTTGTGCTTCCAGGAAACCAGCCGACTGTCCTGGAGTCCGCGGAGGCCTTCCACCCCGAGAAGAACAAGTGGGAGAGCCTGCCCCCCATGCCCACCCCGCGCTGCGCCTGCTCCAGCATCGTGGTCCGGAACTGCCTGCTGGCCGTCGGCGGGGTGAGCCAGGGCCTGAGCAGTGCCGTGGAGGCCCTGTGCCTCTCCGATTCCTAGCTGGACCCTGCCCCTCGCTGCCTCCAGCAGCGGCGGTGGTGGTGCTGGGCAGCCCCCGGCAGCGCTGGGTCTGGGTGAGCACCCCCTGAGCTGCCCTGGCAGCTCGGCTCTGCCTGCCGTAGCTAAACCCAGCCTTGCTCTGTAGCCGTGGCCGGCAGGAGCCTGCAGCCAGGGCTGCTGTTCCTCTCCATCCCGGGTGCTGTCGTTCCAGCCCCACGGAGGGAAGGAGCACTTTGGCCAGGAGTCCCTTCCAGTCACCTTCAGGGCTCTGCGGGGAAACCCAGATGAAGGAACTGCTTGCAGCGCTGGTGTGCAGTGTCTCCTGCCAGCAGGAAGGACTCTGGAGATGAGGACATGGGTGAGCATCTCCCTGCTGCCATCCTGACCAAAGGCAATGGGTTTGGAGGTGTTAGGAGTATCCAGACAGGCCAGTGGTGGCTCAGGGAGAACTTGTGTGATGTTGCCCTCTTCAAGCACCCTGGAATCTATGCGTGCTTCCCTGCAGAGATCCCCTTGGCTTGCAACAAGGGAGACTCCTAACCCGCAGCCAGATCCAGGGGATCGTTCTTTTGCCTTCATAGCAAGGCTTCTCCTGCAAACCTGTAGCATTTGACTGTCACTTTGCCAGGAGCTGGAGCGAGGGGCTGCCAATGCTCCTGGGAGGGATGAGTGCCCAAGGGACTGTTTTGGCTAGAGGGAAGACCTTACTTTTGGCACAGGACTAGCACAGATACTGCCTTTGCTGGGTTTCATGCAGAGATGGCCTCAACCTACAATCTTCCATCCTGGTTTTTAGCTCCTTTAATGATTTGGGATCTTCCGTTCAGCCCTGGGAGAAAGGAGCAAAACTGAGCCCTGCCCCTGGTTCTGGAGTGCTCTCGCCCCCAGGGCTGGGCAGCGGCTTTGGCCGTGGCTTTGTTGGCAGCAAAGCCAGAGGACCCCGGCCATCGCCTCCTCTTTGCTTTCGTTCTTCCCGGGCAGTTTGCGGGAGGGCTGTCCGATCCGTCGGGTTACAGTTCTAGCTTGTAGCAGTTGCACCATTAAAAGCTGTCTTCAGAGAAGCCCGCTCTGTGCTATGGGCTGCGTTAGGGCTGTGATTGCATGGAAAGGGGGGACCCGGGCTGGAAAGGGGGAGAGGGGGCCAGCGCAGGCAGCTGCGGCTGGGCTCGGTGATGTACCGGTGCCTTGGGCACTGCCCCGTCCCTTGCTCCTTTCCAAGGTGCCACATCCCCACCGGGGCCGCGGGGTCCCGGTGCAGCCCCTCCGTGCTGCGGGGGCAGCTGCGGGGCTCCGCCGGTGCCGGACCGGCTCCCGCCGCCGCGGAGCTCCGAGGACACCGTGCGGCGGCCGCGGCAACGGCAGGGCCGGCCCGGGGGGGCGGGGGGCCGGGGCTGCCTCCCTGCCGCTCCCCGGCCGCAGGCTCCGGGGATGCCCGGGCACAGCAGGGACCGGCCCCTCTCCTGCATCCCCCCGAGCCTCGCTCCTCCGGTGGGAGCCGGCCGGTGCCCTCCGGGCCGGCTCCTGCCCCTTCCGTGGGCGGCGGGGGGGCCGTTCCTGGCTGTCGGTATTCGTTGGGAAGCGGTGAAGCGAGTGGCTCCTTTTGAAGTGCAGCCCTGTCAGCTCCAAGTCCCCTCTCTCTGATCTCAAAGTGCCCGGTAGCTCAGATGAAAGGGGAAAGGCACCGACTCTGCAGCTCACAACCTGCTCGCTAATTATTTACATCCCACCTGCCTGTCTCTGGCCGCGTACCCAGGCATCGCAGTGGCTGTCCCCATCCCCTGTCGTGTTCCCATCTGTGGTCCTGATGCTTTGTTTTGGAAGGTTGTATAAATGCAAATACCTAACTGCAGAAAGGAGCTCTACCGCAGACGTGCTGCTCCGGCTGGGGCGAGGAGCTGCCCACAGCGATGCTGGGTTGTGCTCCAGGCCCCTGGCAAGGAGCACGGAGCCCAGCTGAGATAATCTTGACATAATGCAGTCACGGAGGGCTCCAGGGTGAGATCTGCGGGGGGTGAAGGTGCAGGGAACGGTGAGCAGGGCACCGGGGCCAGGCACTTCTGTCTAACGGCATCCCTGGGTGATTAAAGTCTGCTGGGTCTAGCAGAGCTGAGGGAAGGTGCTAAGAGCAAGAGTACTGCCCTGGGGGTGCTGCCTCCTGACCCCAGAAGGCTAATAAAACATCCCTTTGAACTGAAAAAAATTGGAGGAGGGTGGAGGAGGCTTGGAGGGAGAGAGGGAGCCTTCTACTCTTCTAGAACAAACCCCCTGTCTCCCGGCACAGCAGATTTCCATTTCAGCCGCCTCTGCACAGCCGAGAGTCTCTAGCTATTAATGAAGCGTTTTCCTTTGTCCTTAAGGAACCTTTCCCACACGCAGCACAGCCTGATGCTCCTCTACTCTTGCTTTCTCATTAGCCCTGAGCCCTGTTCATTGCAGCGAGGCCGCGCTGGTCGAGGCTCAGGGTTCGGTGCTGCTGCGCTGGCTTTGTTAAGCTGGAGCAAGGGGAGGAGGAATCCGCTCCCTTTGTCTGGCTGCAGCACAGCTGGGGGCTGATCCTTTGCTTTCTCCCTCCAGAAAGGCTGGAGAGAGTGACAGACAAAGCAGCGTCATGGGAATAAACCCGTTCTGGGACTTAATGAAGAGATGGCAGGGACTGGGGACAAGGCTGGGGGAGACGGTCAGTAATCAAAGCTGGGGATGTGCCGAGCATTTAGAGAGGGAGAGAAAGAGGAGCCCTCCGAGTCGCAGCATGGAGAGAAGGAGGCCTGGGTCAGCTGCCTTTGTAGTGAAACCCCAGCTCTCGTCACCAAACAGGACCCCTGCCATGTCCCCAGAGCTGCCGTGTCCCCAGCCAGCGGCAGGTCACTCTGTGGTGCTGGGTGCTCCTGGCTGGGGGTGCTTTTCCCCATGGCGGTGCTTTGCAGAGCTAAGTTTTTACAAGAGCTTGAAACCTAGATGTCATTTGGACTTTCCCAGGTGTAGTTCCCACCCTGAGCAGCAATCCCAGGAGTTTGTTTCCATGTCTATCCCGATTTCAGGGGCTGGGGGGCTTCCCGAGCAGCCGTGAGCTCTCGCTGTGACCCCCAGCGCGCTCTGCAGCCACCTCCCCCTCTGTCCACTGGCTTCTCCCCAAAATCTGCCGGGAAAGGCAGCTGCTGAGACTTCAGACACCTCCAGCACGCCTCCGCTGTGCCGTGCTTCCAGATAACACCCACTCGGAGACCTCTGTACCTGAAGAATTGAAGCACTTTCCCTAGTAATAATGCTGTTTGCTTTTTACCAGCAGATCATAAATGGCTTAGCAAACACAGAGAGGGAACCAGGCAGCAGGAAGGTGAGAAGAGTCGTACTCATAATTATGTGGTCAGAGGCAAAAGCTAGGATTAGAGGGCAGGTCTGATCCGTCCCTGCGCTGGGCTCTGCTTGTGGGAGCCCACCGCCTCGGTACGGCCCCGCCGATTTGGCTTTTGGTGGCCGGAGTTTGGCCCGGTCCCCGATGTGGCTAAGGAGCCTCCTGGGCTCTGCTGGTGCCTCGCCCCCGCTGAAGGAACCTGCCTGTGTTTTCAAACTAATCTTCCTTGGTTATTTCAGGAAAAGGTTTCAAACTTTTAAGCATCCTTTTGAGCTGTTCTGGGTGGCAGAGCAGCCCAAGGTGTGGCTGGAGGAGCTCTGCTAATTAATCATAGAATAAGAGATTTAATGAGACTCCTGCAGAGGCCAAGGAAAATCAACCCATAATTCAAAACACTGAGTACGTTACAGCCTCTTACCCTGATCGGGCTATTTGAGTGTCCTCCCCGGGCATCCACGTACGCAGTGTGAACGACCCTAAGCAAAAGCGACCTAATTGCAGGGCCTTGGAGGTAGGTAAGTATGAATCCCATCCACAGCACTTGCAAATGTGGATTTTTGCCCTAGAAGTGGCTCGGTCAGTGCCATTCCTGACCCCTCGACTCCTCCTGGGCTCCCCTGCTATCGCTGGACTTCTCTGGGGCCATGGATCTCCTCTGGACCAAGGGCATCTCTCTCGTGGGGACGATGGGTGCCCAGCAATCAGCAGGAGCTGTTCGGCAGCACCAGGTTATTTAAAGTCACTTCTGGGCTCATCAAAGCCTGGGAGGAGATACTGCGGGGCTCCAGCAACAGCCACCTTCGCGCCAGCCACCCAGCCTCTGAGAACCAGCAGCCCTTCCCTGGCTCCTCTCGGCTCGTCGGAAATCCCTTCTGGTGGGCTGAGATTCTCTCCAGGAGCAAGGGAAATCCTCCAAGCTTTCCCATTACCTCTATGGGCTTGATGGTGGCATTCACCAGTTCCAGCACGCTGGCAGACACGAGCTGGAGGATTAAGTCTCCCCACTGCTGGTTCTCACAACTACACCTTGAATCTGTTGTTCCTACTGCTGTGGGAAATAGGAGGCTGCAGGAGATAATCTGCTTTTGTTTGAAACAAAAGGGCTGTGCCTGCCCTCCAGGTGATGGAGATGTGACCGGGAGCCAAGGCCGGGGAGCAGGGAGGTGAACCAGGCGCACCCTGACTCTGTGTTTAGGGTTGTTTGTTTTTCAGCAGTGCTGCACTTGTTTGGGCTGAGCGGTGCTGGACGGGTTCCCATTCTCCTCCCAGTGCTCTGAACGGCAGATGGCATCCATGGGCTGAGCCCAGGCTGGACCAGCACCTCCCAGCAGGCATCCTGCTGCAGCCGGGGCTGGACCCTGCTGGTGGGATGGCAGGCTGGCTCCAAAAGACCACTTTGGTTTGTGCAGGGATCCTGGCTAATAGCATAAAGATCCAGCAAATAACTTGATGTGAAAAGGATGTTATGCATCTCCTCCAGCATTTCATTCCCATGAACAGGCATTGCCTCTGAGTCTGAACACCTTGCAGGAGCTATGACAGAGCTGAATTCTCCTCTCAGGTCCCCCAGTGTCTGATGCTGCTGCACGGTGCCAGTCAAGGAAATGTCTCTGTGGCGGAGTTCTGCTCTTGCTCCCACTGCTGCAGCTCCCTGAGCTCTGCAGTGAATTTCTGCAGATTAGATAGCTGCCGAGTTTCTTTCCCCAGATGCGTGTTGCATGTGCTTTTCAGCAGATGATGCTGAGCGCTTCCATCTTTGAAACTGATACTTGATGGATCCCATTGTGCCTGGAGGGACAAGGTAAGGCCTCAGCTGGGAGGCTGAGCCCAGTGATCAAACGAGCTCCGTGGAACGGGGCCTTTGATGGGAATTGCCAGCGGTGGTGGGTGAGCTCCAGCGGCTGCGTGGGGCGGACGGCCGCTTCTCGGGGCGAGGAGGAGGGGGGTATGTCTGTGTACGTACAGAGGGGAAAGTCGCGTAGGTGAGCGTAGCTGGATGTGCGACTGGGTGTGTGCAGACACCCTGCGCTGCCAGTGCGAGTGTGAGTTGGCACACGCGTCCGTGGGACCGGGTTCATGTGTGCTAGCACACGGGGCTGTGTGTACATCCCCAGGGTAAAGGCTGCAGCCGCGCCGTGCTCCTGGGGGACGTGAGCCAACCAAATTACCGCTGCGGTGAGCAGGTCGGGGAGCCGGCGGCTTGCAGGCTCACCCCACGGGCTGCGCCCACGGCTGGGTTTGTCCCGTGTTACAAGAGCACATACCTGTCAGCCACCGTCATCTCCGGCAGGCAAGGCTGGCTGAGCCACAGCCGTGACACGGAGCTGCTTCAAGAGATCTCAGGGAGGTACCTGCATGAATTCCCACGTTGCCCCAGCTCGGTGGGTGACAGGCACGCAGCAGGTCCTGCCGCACCGTCCCGGGTTGCGTCGCTCCTCCCTGCTCTGCTGCAGAGGAGCCGCTGCCGCGGCTGGGGTCCTTCCTGCTCACGCAGAAGAGAGGTTGTGGCCTCGGCTGGCTGCCGCCCTGGTGTGCTGGGCAGGGTTTCCCAAGGCCAGCTGAGAACAAACTGTGGTGGTTTTTCTTCAGGGGCAGGGAATTCAACAAACTGTCCGCCTCGTCTCACATCGTGAGGATTACCGGTGTCTGTTGTCTGACGCTGAAATCAATTTAGATGCCAATTCCATAGCGTATTTAATGGGCGTGCTTAGACCTCAGCATAGGAGAAGACCTGTGGATGTCAAAGTACGTTTGCTGAAGCTAGCCTTTAAATCACTGTAACCACTGTGGATGGTGGTGCAAGGCAATCTTTTAGAAATAAAGCAAAAAAAATAAAGAATAACTGGGTTTCAACCCAACTTTCTTTCCAAAATACGTAGTAAATTTGACTTGCCTTGGAGAATTGCTGTCAGCAATCTTGAGAAGGGATTGGCAATTGTCTGCGGTATTTTTATTTTTTTTAATGTATGTATTAGCTGTCACAGACTTGCATTGAAATGGGATCACATTTCAGTACACCGAGTGCTTTGAAGGGTGCATTTTGCGGCATTCTTTCCTCCCGATCTCCGGTAGATCTGTCAGGCAGTCCCTCCTGTCTCCGAGGAGCACACACAGCTCAGGGCTGCTCCTTCTGACCCCGCCAGCAGCCCTGCGCCCACCAGCCTTCTCGGCAGTCGCAGTCTGTTCCCTGTGCGCCTTCATCTGCAACCCAGCTGAGCTCTTGTAGTTTTCCAGCTACCTAATGGGGCTCAACAAATCCTGGAGCTGGCCGCGGCCGTGTCCTCGCCTGAACTCCCGCTACTCGAAGTTGTGTTTACTGAAAGCTGGGCTTTTCAGTACCAGTACCCGTGGCTGCTCTGACACAGCAGTGTCGAGCGGTCCTGTTGCTGATTGCTGTGCCAAAAAGCATCACTTTTCATTGTCCCCGAGCAGATTTTGTCTGTGTAAACAGCAAACTTAGAACAGCCTCTAACAGCTCTGGGCGTGGAGCAGAAATGGCTCCTGTCCCTTGCCATGGGCCCATCACACACAGCAATGCCCCGCTCTGCTCGGCCGGTCCTGGCCCTCGGGGGAAGATGCTCTTTGGGGTCAGTGCTGCCCTTTGGCCATCAGTTGGCCACCCCTTCCCAAAAGGAGACCCGGCGCAGTTTTGCGTGAACACTGTTGTACAGCTTTAGTGACAAATTTCTCTTTGTCTAGATAGCTGGGAACAGAGCTCCTCCACGCTGCCAGAGCTGCAGTGGCACTGGGAAACACTGGGGAAACTCTGTCACTGCTGTCCCCGTACACCAGGGCTGTGTGTGCTGCCCTGGCCCCGTTAGGTCCCCAGCCCCGTAGGGATGCCAGCCACCGAGTCGCAGCTGAGCCAGCCCCCAGACAAACCCTCTCCGTCGGCATCCGCCGGCACTGTAACGGATATCGAGTCACTACCCTGAAATAGAGGCGCTTCCTGCCCTGAAAAGCTCCAGCTTTTTTGGGGGAGTTTGCTTATTTTTTCTTATAAATGCCTCAGCATTTCTGCAGCCCCTCGTGCTGCTGCGGCTGTAACCTTCCCCGCCGTGACCTTCCAGCGCCTGGGAGCGTATCGCAGGGCGTCCTGGGTCATTCGATTTGTACAATCTGTTTGATCTGTGGTAGAGGAACCTTGGATGAGATGGTATAATAGAAGAATAGTATATATAATAATGTATTTTATTTATTATATATATAATATTTCCTTTCCTTGGTGTGGGTAACTTGTGATTGCTGGCGTGTGCACCAAACTCCCACTAACTGTGTGTTAGGGCGAGGCATTGGCGTGTACCTGAGAGGAGAGCAAAGCCTGGAGAATTGCCCCAAACTCACCAGTATGGGAGAAAATTGTGTATGGGTCCCTGCTCAGCCCTTGCCCCGACTTGTCTGGGGTTTGCTGGTTGTAAGTGGGGCCTTCAGCCATAGGGGTTAACATATATTGTAGTGGTTGAAGTACATGGCTTGAGTTGGATGGGGGTTGCTGTTTTGGCTTTTATTCAACAAACTTTTAGATTAAAGTGTAATTCAGGCCACTGCACATCTCTCTTATCTATATCTGTAGCGAATTCTAAGGTAAATACTGTACAATAACAAAGATCATGTTATCATCACCTGATAACATGATGATTAAAAACCCAAAGAACATAAGTTCATATTTTGAAGTGGCCGGTTCCTGGGTTCCTTGCAGTCTGGACTATAAAGCTCATAACTTTAGCAATTAAAGGAGGTGTGTGCCACTGACCCGGGGTGGCTCGCTCCGTACCAGCGGCCGGGAGATGAGGTCCTGGGCCCTTTGGTGGCTGGTTCGGCTGCAGAGTGAGCAGGACACCAAGCCGGGGGCCTGTCCTTCCCCGCGGGCTGCACCCCGGCGGGGCCGTGCCCGCACGCTCCGCACAAACCGGGTCGCTCCTAATTACAGTTTTGCTTTGCTCTTTTTCTCTTCTTGGTGTGCTTCATCGCTCACGTTTCTACATCCAGAGCCCCTCGAAGAGCGATGCTTTTTTCTGCTCTGCCCAGCTGAATGAGGCAGCATTTCTGCTTTCTCCGGTCGCGATCCATCCTCGGCTGCAGCACATCCCTTATCTCCGTAGCTCCACGCAGCAGGGAGCTCCCTTCTGCTCCCCCCGCCGCGCCTCTGCCTACACTGGGAGCGATAAGGAGGGATGGCAGGACCTGGGCTCGCAAGCACCGCAGCGAACGTTATCAGGCTAACGGGGTTTTGCAAAATGATCCTTACAAATTACTAGCCTGAGCCCAAAATCTGCCCGCTGAGTAGTTATCAAGCTGGAAAAAATGAGCTGGGCTTTACACAGAGCAGATGTATGCCCTGAGTGGGTGGGTGGGTGGATGGGTGGTGGCTGCAGGCTGGTGTAATCCACAGCTGTGGTGGAAGCCGGTGTGGAGGTGGCCTCTGCTGTAATCATTTGATAGGCCATAAATCACTTTTCAAAGGGCTCCTATTGGTGCTAATGTGTTTCCCTTCTTTTGCTGATGAATGGGGCACCCAATCGGGAGGATCAGAGCAAGAGCAGTTTCCTTGGTGTTTTCAGGGGCGGAATGGGTTTCACACCTGCCTGAGCACTACCCAGCAGCAGGTGAGGAATGCTGCCGGCTTGGAAGACCACTAACGAGAGGTGATCATTAAACTTTTTGTTGTCTTTGGCATTTTAATGCCTATCAGAGCTCTCCCTTTCCCTCTTGGAGGGCTCACTGCTGTAAGTACATCTTCTGGGGAAAGTTTATTCCTTTACCAGTCCACGAGCAGAGGTGAACAGAGCCTGTTGCCACCAAATCCTATGGCAGAGCCGTAGGTTTTGACCAGGACATGGATGTTTTGAGCACTGAGGTAATACTGTAGCATTTATTTTAAATAAATAAATAAATAAATAAAGTTAGGAGCCTGCAAGTAAACAGAGCTTCCGTTATGACAAAGCACCAAGTTGATTAGACTAGCTTTGAGCAGGTTTGCTTGACATCGAGCCAAATTCCTTGTAGACTTTCATGTTGGTTTTAGCGGACATGCACTGGGGCCTGTGGTACAAAGGGCTGCCGCTGGAGAAACCCTGTTTAGGATTTCTAAGGCTGCAGCTGGGGGAGGCAGGGGGAATTTTAGTGGATTTCCCCACTGCCGAGAAAGCAGTAGCAATACTGCTACAATAGAGGATCCTTATCAGTGGATTCCAGTGGACTTAGATCTGTGTCCCTTGACATTTCCATTAAAATAGGCTTCCTGAGCAGGTCTAGAACAAAAGCATACCTAAGCCTACATATCAGCGACAACACAGAAAATTGCAGAAAAGAATTTATCTGGTAGAAACAGAAAGAGAAGCTACCCAAGGCTCCGCTTCCTTTCATCACCGGGAAAGCCTCTGGAAAGCATCCTTATAAATCAATGGGAGTATTAAACATGCACTTAAAGTTAAATATGTGTTCAAGCGCTTTCTTGGACCGGTGGGCTAAACCACGAGCGATCCCACAGCCGTCGATAGCGTTACTCCATGGGCTTGCAGTGTCCAGGGGACGCAGACACTTTCATCTTAGTGAAGTGAAGTTGCTTTGTTTATTGCAATAAGGTAGGTTTGTACCTTCCCCCTTCAACTCTTCTGCAATCTCTGGGCTGTGCCTGAACAGGATCCTATCAGTTTACTCTGACATTGAAATTGCAGCAGTGTAGTTAATCTCATCTACGCCTTGTTTATCTCCCCTATGGGCCCTGCTGGCCACTTGCAGATTGAAATGCAGCTCCTGTTACTGCACAGTAAATAATTCATTATTGCAACTCTGCTTCAGCACAGTACCTTCTTCAGCCCTACTGGTGGGAGATGACTGATTTTAAAACGGGGAGCGAGATTTGCTCATGGTTTACAGTGTGTTCAGCTTGAGGAGAGGTTTGAGGGTGGCGAGGATGCAGGACCAGTCTGAAGCTGCAAGAACTTGTCCATCCCTGATATCTTGTGAGGAACGGAGGTGCCACACGGCCACTGGCCATAGAAGTCAGGGACACTGGCAGTAAAAGATACTGCTGTGCCCTAACTGTATCAAAATGGTATCTGATGTGCAGTCCTTCCAGCACCGAGGCAGATCACAGCCACGGATGAGCAGGAGTTTGGTGCACGGGTGTCTCCATGACCTGTAGTTACACCTACCCTGCAGGGCGAATGTCCTCAACAGGTCATTTTATAATCTCAGTCCTCTAATACTCAGATTGCAAAACCAGCCAGGGGACTGCGATGCCTGCCTGGGTCTATCCTGACCTAGAGACATGGCAAGGCCATGACACGCTGAGAGCGGGTGCTGGGCCATTGCACAGCTCCATCCTGTGCCACCTCTGTGCTCGGGGACACGGAGGCCGCAGAGAGGGGCCGGTGCTGGATTAGATCATCCCTCGCACACGCTCATGAGCCCCTGCTCTGCCTCGCCCTGCCCCTGCCGGGCTGCCCCGAGCCGCTGGAAGTGGTGGGAAAATCCAGGTCTGAGTGCGGAGATGAGTAATGCTGTAGCTATCTCTTTCTTCAATCAATACGGTGTGTCCTCACACATGCCAGAGCTGGGCAAGAGCTTTTGTTTTGGCTGCTTTGGGAAATAATTGCATTCTTTTAATATCTCAAAACAAAGATTTACCACAGGGGCAAAAAGACCACACGGGAAGGTGCTGCCGAGTTAACCAGAAATGTCTGTAAAAAGCCTTTGCGTGGGAGCGCCTGAGCAGCCTGCAGCCGTTCCCCCCCTGCTCCGGTTGCGGAGCACGCTGCTCCCGCCCAGGCCCCATGTCCAGGAGGGCAGAGCATCGTCCTGCGGCGAGCGTGGACAGGCTGCGCTTGCCCAGGCCTCTCTCCGATTTTGCCCTCCATATGTATTTTATTCTGAGAGAGTCCTGGGTGCATTGTGGCTCCTTGCAGCAAACCACGGCTGTGTGTCTGTGTGTCTTGGCTGCCTGTACGTCCGTCTCCCTCTGTCCCCGCATCTCTCCTGGTGTGACACACCCGGGCGCTTCGCTCCGCATCCTCCCAGCGCTCCGGTCCTGAGCCTCTTCTCAGCCTTTGGATGCGAGCATCATCTTCTGCAAAGTCCTCAACCCCCCCCAGCCTGCGGGACGCCCCTTTACACCCCCTGTGGACCCCCCTTTGTCCCCGGGTTGCCTCTGCCCCCCCCCCCCCCGCGCATCCTCCCTTTGCACCCAGCCTGGCAGCGCCCCGCGGTCTGCGCTCTCCCCTTCGCACCCACCCCGCCCGTGGGTTCCCCCCCCTTTTCCCTCCACCCCTGCCCGTGGGATCTCCCCGCGGCCCGGCCCCCCCCTCCCCGCTCCCGCACCGGTTCCCGGGCGGGGCGGCCGCCGCCGTGCGGCCAATGGGCGCGGGGGGGGGGGCGCGGCCGCCGGGGCCGCCGCATTTAGCGGCCGGGCCGGGCCGTACCGGGAGGCGGCGGAGCCGGGGCCGGAGCGCGGCATGGAGCGGGCGGCGGGGACAGGGACAGCGCTGGCCGCCTCGCTGGCCGAGGGGCTCATCAAATCCCCGCGGCCGCTGATGAAGAAGCAGGCGGTGAAGCGGCACCACCACAAGCACAACCTCAAGCACCGCTACGAGTTCCTGGAAACGCTGGGGAAGGGCACCTACGGGAAGGTGAAGAAAGCCCGGGAGCGCTCCGGCAAACTGGTAAGGATCCGTCCCCGGTGCATCCCCACCGTGAGCCGGTGCGGGGCCTCTCAGCATCCCCCTGCTCGGAGCAGCACGGCCCCGGTGCATCCCCCTCCCCTCGCCCCGGTGCATCCCCACCGTGAGCCGGTGCGGGGCCCCTGAGCGTCCCCCTGCTCGGAGCAGCACGGCCCCGGTGCATCCCCTTCCCCTCGCCCCGGTGCATCCCCACCGTGAGCCGGTGTGGGGCCTCTCAGCATCCCCCTGCTCGGAGCAGCACGGCCCCGGTGCATCCCCCTCCCCTCGCCCCGGTGCACCCCCGCCGGTACCCGGGAAGGCCGGTACCCTCGCCCGGCCCCGCTCCCGGTGCAGCGTGCGGGGAGGCTGCGGCGCTGCCGTCCCCGGGGGCCGTGGCGGGGGCAGCCCGGAGGGACCCCGCACCCCCCCGGGGGGGTTTGCAGCTCCTCTCGCCCACTTGACCGCCTCGGGCTTCCTGGTGAAAGGAGCCTGCAGGTATCCGGCAGCCAAGAGCAAACATTGCACTTGAGTCTCAAGGGTTTTCCCCTTCCTCTCGCCCTGGTTCGTGGCTGGTTTTGCGCGGTGGCTCTGGGCAGCGGTGTGCGGCACGCAAGCAAAGCCGAGCCCCTCTGAGCCCCGAGTGTCTGGTTGAAATCGTGACTCAACGCCTCAGCCCCCCTGAAGCAAGCGCCTGCGTGCAATGCACGGCTCAACCCGGAGCGCAGTGATCCGGAGGGCTGGAAGTGTGCGGGGAGAGGTGGGGACCCTCACCCCCAGGAATGCCGGCCCTGTCCTTTAGGAATCTGCAAGGGTTCAAAGGGTAACCTTGAACGGGATTTCCCTGCCACTGTTCAGTCCCGAGCACCCTGTGGTGTGGGATGGGACCCAAGAAAGGCACTTGCCCACCAACCCATCTTGAGCCCGTGGGTGAGCAGCGAGGGTCCATCTGCGGGCGGCGAGGCTGGCCCAGCAAGGCTCTGAGGGCTGAGCAGAAGAGCAGGGTGCGAGATTGGATCACTGGGGTCAAGGAAAAAAGCTGTAAATCTGAGAGGTTTTCTTGTGTAACGCGACAGCTCTTAATGAAGTCAGATCTGCCATTTCCATTAGCCTGTCGGATTCTGAAGAAGCTGCTGTTTTGCTGCATAATCAGGGCCTTGAAATGCAGCTTCCACCCACAGCCCGGGAAGGATCCCTCCCCTTGGGATGGGCGAGAAGACTTGGCTTTTCCCTGCCTGCACCTAACTACGCTTGTGCAGCGAATCTCTGAACCGCCAGAAAACTCAGCTATCTGTGGAAGCCCTTAGGAGAGGGACTCGTTTGTCTAGCACCATTGCTCTGTTATGATGCAAATTAAATACACAGGCCAATGACTCCTTAATAAATGTTGGAGATAGTCAAAGGCTTGACTAACTAGTACCTCAGCGAGCTGGCCGTGTAGGAACAGGAGGCTTAACCACAAATCTCTCCTCTTCCCACAAATTCTTTCTTGTAGCACTCAGCGTTTCCGAACCTGTTTAATCTTCAGGCTTATCCTGAGCTGGGTTGTTATTTGCTCCTTCTCTAAGTGGCTTTCACTTCCTAAACACGGAGGTGAGGTGTGAGCAGGTACTGCTGCCTCCGCCGGTTACCCCTCCTGGGCTGTGCCGACCCGACGCTACCGGCTGAGGCTGTAAAGCTGGAGCTGCTCTGTGCGTGGATTTTGCCTCTGGCTAATCAGAAACTGCCTCTGTCAGATGCACTGAAGATTGAACCATCTCGTTTTACTGCCTAGCTTTCTTTTTTCCTCGGAGTTTTAACCAACCTACCTGGACTTAGCTCAGAGCAAGGTGTGTCTAATCAGTTGGTAGACTGCAGGGAAGACCAGGCTCCCACAGCTGAAGGGTTTTTGGGGCCTTCCATGAACGTTCTTTGCCTGAAAAAAGCTTGGTTTTGGGTTAGAAATCCTTTAGGTGAAGTGATGCTCACGCCTTTCGGTGGGTACTTCTGCCGAGTGCCCTTCCCAGTCCTTGGAAAACTTCAGCCCCTGAAATATCAGGCAGGTGGGGGGGAGAGTTGCTGGTTCTTTTTTCTTTCTTTTTTTTTTCTTTTTCCTTGCATCTTTTGGTTTGAAGATTCAGTAACGCGTGCCGTGGTGGTGCAAACTGGCTCCTGCACCTGTTTGCATGGCAGCATCTGGCCTTTTTTTCTCCCAGCCTGGTTCCCAAGCCCTGGCCTGCAGCCAAGTCAAGTAGAGAGAGGGACCTCCTGCGGGACTCACTCGCAGTGTCAGAAACGTATTTGTGGGCTTGCGTGGTGTCAAGGGAAGGCAGCACCTGGAATATTCCAAAGCAGCAAAGCCTCTTTTGATCTCCAGTAAGGGGCGAGCCCCGGTCTCTTCTGTAGTGGGTAGTAATCCATATTTCATGGAGCATGAAATGCTGCACTTGCAATCTGGAACAACTTCTGAAGTGCTGCCTGGGGTTGTAGCTTAATGCATCTTTCAGCAGCTGCTGAAAATACCTGTTCTGCCCCCAAAAAAACTGTTAATTAAAAGCCTTTTTGACTTGGAAAGTACTCTGGAGTTCTCTAGGCTCCTGCAGCAGGACTTCTTGGGGCTGTTTGCTGCAGGAGATTCTTCTCATAGCATTGATGGTGGAGGCAGTGTGTAGGCTGTGGCAGCGTCTGTCCCTGAAGCTGCTGGTCCCCGTCTCCAGGGTGGCCGGGCACGGCCTTTTCTGTCTCGGGGGGGAGATCCTCTGCTGTCAACCCTCTTAGGTAGGGGATGTTTTGGAACAAAGCCGCTTCTCGGCACCCCTGGGGAAGGATGGGATGGCCAAGGGATCAGCCTCCCCAGCAGGGCTTGACAGGCAGATCAATCATCCCACCCTGAGTAGCTGGTGCAGTCTTTGCTGTATGAGATGTGGGCCCTAACAGTGCCGTACCCTCGCTGTGCGTCGTGCCGGACCGTTACAGAGCCAGCTGGCCTGCCTGCGGGCAGCACCCAGCGAGGAGAGCCCGGGGCTCTAACAGCGCCCTGAATCTGCTCGCTGCTGCAGCAGGACCTGGCTGCCTTGGAGCCCTGCTCATAGGCAAGGCCGTTCTCCGGCGTTGTGCTGAATACAGCCAGTGGCATCTCCTAAGGCTTCCCACGCTGGCAGCCTGGAGCCACTTTGTCTCTTTGCAGGCAGTGGATCTCGCCCTGATCCCCGGCTCAGCAGCGTATCTGTGTGAGCATCTTGGTCAGCAAGCAAATGTGCTGCATGCACCCCAAAATGCTGAGGCTTTTGGGCTGGATGTTGAGCTTTAGCGGGGAGATGAATAAAGTGAGTCAGCAGGAGTTTGGGAGGGCAGGAGCAGGCTGACTTGCTGCATAAAGGCTTTGCCTGCATTCTAGTGGGGGTCAGGTATCAGGGGCTGGAACAAAAAATTGTTAAACTTTAACCTGTTAACGTAGCACAAAGGTCAGGGAAAAGAATACCTGGCTTTCCAGAAGCTGTTAAGCACCTTCAGTATTGCTTTGTACAGAAACTTGGGTCTGGGTTATTGAACTTCCCTTGGCCAGAGTCCATTCTGCTTGGTTGCTTCAACCCTTGGGGCTGGTGCAGGCACAATGCTTCTGCAGTGCACAGGGGGCAACCCCTGCCCTGGCCAGTGCTGGCCCGAAGTGGGCCAGTGCAGCAGAGAGGTGCTCTGGGGCCAAAGGGACTCCACCGGCCATCTCTCACATGCCCGT
Source organism: Theristicus caerulescens (assembly GCA_020745775.1). Classification (NCBI taxonomy): domain Eukaryota; kingdom Metazoa; phylum Chordata; class Aves; order Pelecaniformes; family Threskiornithidae; genus Theristicus; species Theristicus caerulescens. Next base: position 783,462 of record CM036578.1, read on the forward strand.
CTGAGCCCTTAAAATTGGGTCCTTCTCCCATGAAGACACCGACGTGGCAGCTGAGATCTCGCTGCTTTAGCGTCTGGTGGCTTGCTGTGGGTGCGATGGGCCTTGCTCAGCAAGGGTTGCAAACTTGCTCTGAGCCTTTTGCTACTTGGTGGGCTAGGTCCCAAGGAGCGAGGTTTCCGACGCCCCTAAATCAGAGGGAGATGAGGCCAAGCGTCCGTCCTGCACAGCCGAAGGTGGAGGAGGGTCCCTGTGCAGCGTAGCCGTGAGCATCGCTCCTGTGCTGGCAGCTGGGGCCGCGGGTGTCCACGGCCCCTCTCCCTGTTGCTGGGAGACTGGTGCGGGGGTCCCTTTACAGGATTAATGCTGTTCCGCATTCTTGTCTGATACAAAAAAAGAGGTTCTGCTGGATTCAGTTGTAAATTCAACCCTAGGAGCACATTGTCTCTCCCCAGCCCCTTTGAAAGAGGATTAGAAGGCATCTATTCTCCAGCACTTACTCTTCTTTCTCCTCCCCTTTCAATTTCCTTGTAGAGGATAACTCGAAAACCCAAGCGAAAGCCTGGAAAGCAGCTTGCATCATCAGCGCTGGGTCTCCCGGCCGACTGGAGCACAGTCCTGTGCCTAGGAGGGATCTACTCTTTAATACCAAACTTTTTCTTACCTCTACATAATCATCTCCTTGAAATAAGTATTCGCAAGGAACACAAAACCTGTTGTTGGTTTTTTTCTTTTTTTCATGACCCCAAGACGACGTTGTTGTTATCTTCCAAGTCATGTGTGCAGGTCACATTCCTTTGGCTGGCCGCCGTCCAGCAACGGCTGTAGCCTGGGACACAATTCCTGTAAGGCACGGCACGTAAATGAGGAGCAGGCCTGTGCTACCTGCAGGAGGAGGCTTGGGGAGCTCCTCTGGTAGGCAGCAGGTTTCCCTTGGGGGGAGCTTCTGTGCACAGCAACAGGACTTGGAAAGTATAAAAACCTAATTGATAAAGTTCACTTTAATTGGGGTTGCTTCAGCGGAGCTGTGCAGAGTGGCTCTCGGATACAGCACGCCTGGGTGGAGAAGCTGGGCCATTGATCTCTTGCTTGTGAGCCCCTTCCCAAAAGAGGGGGGTGGGTTTCTTGCCCTGCAACGGGCTTTGGGAAGCCACAGTGCTCCTGGCCCCAACAGCTGGCTGACCCTCTGTGCGTTTGCTCATCTGCAGGTGGCTATCAAGTCAATCCGGAAAGACAAAATCAAGGATGAGCAGGACCTTGTCCATATCCGGAGAGAGATTGAGATCATGTCCTCCCTCAACCACCCCCACATCATCGCTGTCCACGAAGGTGAGCCCTCCTCTCCCCTCCCCTTGCCAGCAGCATCCCCGAGCGGAGCCTCTCCCGAGGGGCTGGGTACCGGGGCAGGCTCTGCAGTGGTGGGAATGGGGTTAGCGCTCGCCGCTCTCCTCCCTCTGCTTGTTCAGAGCAGAAGCTGTTTGCCGGTGCCTGTGCCATGCTGGTGACTCAGTGCCGGCAGGGAGAGCAGATGCTGCTGGGCTCTGGTTTCCCTGCCGCACTCCCCCGCCTGCGTGCAGAGCAGCGGCGAGGGGAAATACCTGCTCCAGAAATAGCCGCTTCCCGTCCCATCCCCTCCCGCCCAGAGAGGGAAACCGGTTCCAAAAGTTTACATGGCCTTTTGAGGCTGGAAGCCCTGGCGCTGCTGCTGGCGAGAGGCTGTGCCGTGGCGGGGAGCCAGTGGCCAGGGTCCCCCACAAAGCCCAGTGCCATGTGTGGCTCTGGCTGTGCTGGACGCTCGCCCCAGCCGTAGCAAGTGCCGGAGCGGTGGGAATATCTGTGGCTCCGCTCTCAGCCCGAGGCAGGAGCTAATCTCGGTGCTGAGTCCTTCTCATTCCCTCCCCCGGAGCATAGGAAAACCAAACTGCAGGGTGCTGGCAGAGCTGCTGGTGCTGCTGGGCTTGGCTTTACGGCCAGGGCTGGGCTTTGCTCCCGGGGTGTCGGGGTAACACCAACCGAAGGGGAATTTCTCAAGTTCTAGCTATGACCAGACTTAGAGCAAATCTCCAGCTGGATCAGTCTTTGCTTAAACGCCGAGTCCTTTGGCTGCAAACCCCCCGTGCTCTTCCTCGGGGCTGGCTCTGCCAGGGCTTGTTGCGCTGTGCCGGTGTGTGGCCGGTGCCTGTGTTATCGCTGCCTCGCTGGTGTATGTGAGGTATCCAGAGCCCTTTTGTCCTCTAAACAAAAGCAAGTGGCTTGGCAGTTCACAGGCGGTGTTTGCAAGGACTGAGTCATGCTGGAATTCAAAAATATTGAGGTAGCTTTCTGCAAACAGGAAGAAAACGCTCCGTCTCTTGGCTTCAGCCGGAGCCCCGTTGGGAGCAACGGGAACATGCGGAAAGGCCACCCGGCCGTGCCAGCCGGTAGCTCCGTCACCTTCCCCCTCGGCAGGGCTCTATCTAGCAAAGAACCACGCGTCTTAGTCACCTTCTGGCAGAGCAGAGCCCTTTCTCCTGTGCTCTGGGGCTGCAGAGGCTGCTTGGCCGGCAGCCCCGGTGGCACTGGGGGATGCGGGCGGCGGCTCTGGCCGTCGCCCTCCAACCTGTGGGTGCCTGCAGAAACCCCGACACCTTCTGTTGTGCGAAGCAGACTGAGGGCAGTGGCAATGGGGTGGGCAGTGCGTTGGAGTCGGTTGGGGCTCCACCTGCTTGTTAAAAGGCATGTGCTAACGGGAAGTTCCTTAGCTCCAAGCATCCCTCCTAATGCCCTGTGGCTTCCCATCTCTGTGCAGTGTTTGAGAACAACAGCAAGATCGTCATCGTGATGGAGTACGCCAGCAAGGGGGACCTGTACGACTACATCAGCGAGCGGCAGCGGCTGACGGAGCAGGAGGCACGCCACTTCTTCCGGCAGGTCGTGTCGGCCGTCTACTACTGCCACAAGGTGGGTCGGCACCGCGCTTCCCACCGCCGTCCCAGGGGCAGAGCGGGGGGATCGGCTCCTGTGCGCTCGGCAGGGCTGGCTCTGGGCAGAGGTGCAGCAGCCGGGGCTGGGCACAGATCCAGTGCCCGATGGGGAAGCTCGTGGCCGTTGGCCTTTCCCAGGAAAGGGGTTAATCCTGCCTCTTATCTGAAGGGTGCGGTGGCCCTCGGGCTTGCGCAGAGGCAGTGTCCGAGCAGCTTTCGGAAAGTCCTTGCCTTGGCTTTCCGCTACTGCGGTGCGGGGCTGACTAACCCTGCCGGGCAGTTATCGACTCCGTCCTACCCGCCCAGAGGGAGACGCCCAGGGCTGTCTGCCGGGGCCGAAAGCCGAGCCCTGGGTCACCCGTCTTGTCCCCTGAAAGGGATGTAAAGCTATAGGGCCCTGTCTGGGGCTGTGGGATGAGCCGTGCCTGCCCTGGAAGGACCCTCGAACCTATGGGATGCTCCACAGCCATGTGGGTCTCCCTGGGGGATGCTCCAGGGCCATGCCTGGGTCCTGGGTACCTGTGTGCCCTTGGCACAAAGGGGGGTTGCAGGGCACCTCCTGAACCCAAAGAAAAGCGGGGTCTCACTTAGCTGGGCAGCAGCAGGTTGTGGCAAAGCACGGAGATGTTCCCACCGTGCCCAGCCAGGAGCTGGCACCAGCCGCTCTGGTGGGTGCGTGGCTGGGGAGGGTGCGGGAGCCCAGCATGGCGCCGGGCGTGGGGCGCTGGTGCGCGGTGCCGCCCTGCTCGTGCTTCCAAGCAGCACGGGGAGCTGTGGCACCCATGTCAGGACGTGGTTTACAGCCTGTCCTCATCCACGCACCCAGGGTTATTTTACTGCTCCTCTGATTGCCGTCACCGTGTCCTGTTTGCGTGCCGCTGAATGGCAGTGACCTCCCCGTGCTGCCTGACTTTCCCTTGCTCAAACACGCTGTAAACTTAACCCGGCTCTCCCTTCCCTCGCACAGAATGGGATCGTTCACAGGGACCTGAAGCTGGAGAACATCCTTCTTGATGCAAACGGGAACATCAAGGTGAGGGGCTGGCAGAGCCTGTGCTGCTCTTTGCCCAGGAGATGGGGAGCCGGGAGGGTGCCTGTGCCTGCCGCTGCTATCTGTGCCCGGCCGCTGAGCGGGAGAGGCTGCAGAGGCAGAGCCTCAGTGCTGCCTGTTAAAGCCATAATTGTGTATCTGACTGCTGATAAGAGGGCAAAGTCTGAATGCTGAGCTCCAAGCACGACTGGCTGGATAAGAAAGACCTCTTCCAGTGGAAGTCCCGGTCCCCATACCTGCCGGCCAGGCTGGCGGAGGGAGGTGCGGGGCAGGTCCCGGCTCCGCTGGCCCCCAGCGATGCTTTTTGCCTTGGCCGGGAGTGCTGCAGCTGCCCGGGGAGGAAGGGCACGGCCACGGCCGGGAATCGGTGCGGTTGGGGATAAACAGGCTGCGGGGCTTTATCTCTGTAAGGGTAATTTTGCAATTGGGAGCTCGCAAGCAGGGACTGTACTTTCTGCTCACTGAGAGGTGACGGGTGTGATGAGGATAATGAATGCCTGTGTGCTGGGTGGAGCAGGTAGGGACTAAAGCAGCCTCGTGTGGCTGTGAATGAGCTGGAGGAGAGCCCGGCAGCTCTCCCTCTAACCACAGCTTTGCAGCTGCCTCCGCTCCTGGCATGGCAGTGATGGGGCTGGAGGGGCAGAGCCGCAGGGCAGCTGCTGCAGTGGCTGGGATGAGCTTTCTGGGAGGGGGGAGAGGGGCAGGAGCAGCCTTGGGGGTGGAAAGCCAGGCTGCTGCTGCTCCCTGAGGGCACCCAGGGCCAGGGTGCCAAGGGCAGCCCTGGTTTCAGCCAAGCTCACAGCTGGAGAGCTTTAGGTGGCAACAATGCTTCACTTGCAAAGGGGAACTTTGCTGCTTGATAACAGCTCTAAATGTCTCTCTAGATTGCAGATTTTGGCCTGTCCAACGTTTACCAGCAGGACAAACTTCTGCAGACTTACTGCGGCAGCCCTCTCTATGCATCCCCCGAAATCATCAACGGGAGGCCGTACAAGGGCCCGGAGGTAGGTTGTGCATGGGGGAACGTCTTGCTGCCTCTTCGCTCGGACTTGGGAAAGCGCTGGGTGTTTTCCCAGTGGAGCGTTGTGGGCAGAGCCCTGCCTGTGTGGTCTGGGGTAACAGGTCCCCTAAGACCAAGCGCCACGTGGTTGGTGCGTGGCAGCCACGGTGGGGTGGACACGGTGGGATGCAGGAGGCTGGACCTGGTCCTGCCCCATGCTCTGTCCTCCCCTGCGGCTGCTGCCATCCTGGAGCTGCCGCTGAGGCTCTGGCAGGGGGTCCTGCCCAGGTGGGGTGGGGACCAGGGCAGCCCGGTCCCGCTGCCCCCCTCCAGGCTCCTCTGTCCCTCTGGCAGGTGGACAGCTGGTCCCTGGGCGTTCTCCTCTACATCCTGGTCCATGGCACGATGCCGTTTGATGGCCACGACTACAAGACTCTGGTCAAGCAGATAACGAGCGGGGACTACCGGGAGCCCACGAAGCTGTCTGGTAGGCAGACCCCCACCACCCTGCATGTCCCCCCGCTGTGTGTTCCCTTCGGTGCCTGACCTGCCTCTTCCCCAGATGCCTGTGGGCTGATCCGGTGGATGTTGATGGTCAACCCGGAGCGCCGTGCCACCATCGAGGACATTGCCACGCACTGGTGGGTGAACTGGGGCTACAAAGTGCCCATCGGAGAGCAAGAGCTGCTGCGGGAGAGCGAGTCCCCCCTGGCCACGGTGGCAGAGTGGCTTCGCCGCTCCTCCCGGCCCCTCCTGGAGAATGGCTCCAAGGTGCGATGCTTCTTGAAGCAGCACATCCCTGGTGTGGCCCTAGAGCGGCAGCGCTCCCTCAAGAAGTCCAAGAAGGAGAACGACGTCTCCCACGCGCTGCAGGAGGTGGCCCTGGCCCCGGAGAACCCCTCCAAGTCCATCCTCAAGCGGCCCAAGGGCATCCTGAAGAAGAGAAACTCCTGCGAGCAGAAGGTGCCTGGCCCCGGCCCCCCGCCAGCAGCGCCCTTGGGAGAGGCGAGGGGTGAGGATGATGAGGTGGCTGCTGCGGGTCTCACCCGGATCCTGTCCTCCGAGATGCTGCCTTGCAGCAGGGGCGTTGGAGCGGTGCCCACGGCCGTGCCCAAGAAGGGAATACTTAAAAAGCCCTCGACGAGGGAGTCAGGGTATTACTCATCCCTGGAGTGCTGTGAGTCTGGGGATGTCCTGGACGCGGGGAGCTTGGACCTCGATGGGAATGTGTTTGCTGACAACCCCTCCCCGGAGCAGGGCCCCCAGGGTCTCCCCGCCCGCCGGAAAGGCATCCTCAAGCACAACGGCAAGTACTCCTCTAGCAGCACCGAGCCAGAGAGTCCCCCCGGGCAGGGCTTCAGGGGCTTCGACGAGGTGCCCCTGCCCCAGGCGCCCCGCGCCCGCCCGTCCAACGCCGTGAGCGAGGACAGCATCCTCTCCACGGAGTCCTTCGACCAGCTCGACCTGCCCACCCGTGTCCCCCACAGCAGCAGGGGCATGCGGGGCTGCGTCTCTGCCGACAGCCTCCTCCGGCTGGAAGAGGAGGAGGAGGTGGAGGACGGGCGCAGGTTGCGCCGCTGGACTGTGACCCATTGCCGGAGTCCCCTGGGAGAGAGCAGCTTGTCCCTGGCAGGCTGTGACAGCATCACCGAGGTCTACCGGCGCGCCGTGGCCATCGGCATGAAGCTGAGCTGAGGGCACCTCCCGGCAGGGCTCCCCGGGGTGGTGTGTGCTGGGGAGGGGGCCGAGCCCTCCCTGCCCCGGGGCTGCCGGTGCTGCTGAGCCACGTCCCACGTATTTATTTTGCAGCCTTGTGCCCCTTGGGGAGGAGCGCGGGTGCAGGCGGGGAGGGAGCCGTGGTGGCTGTGGGGTGTTGGTGGGGGGACACCCCAGGACCAGGACGTTAAATGGACCAAAGCCCCGAGTGATCCTCCTGGGGGGGCCCGGAGGCTCCTCGCTGCCATCTTCCCCTTGCAAACAGGCTCATCTCATCGGGGGGGGAAACCAAGGGGATGGGGGGATTTTTTTTTTCTTTGCACTGTTTTTTGGCTGCACAAGATAACAGATGGGGCAGGTGATATACCTCAAACAAGCTGGAGATGTAGCAGGGTGCTGGCGAGGGGCTGACAGGCGCTGCCCTGGCTGCCTGCAGGCTGGGCCCTCGGGACGTGCTGGCGAGGGGGTCCAACCACCCGTGCCCCGGCTCTTCCCTCTCCTGCACTGAGAAACCCAACTGGATCTGGCCGAAACCCCAGGCTGAGAACACGCTCTGATGCCAACATCTATTTTGTGGTTTTTTTTAATGTTGAAAGGAGGAGGAAAAAAAAAAAGTGCCTTTGGTGAGGCACCGCTTCTTTATTTATTGCAATTGTCCGACTTGATATAAGACTTCAGCAGCACGGGCTGGGTCTGGCTCCGTAGCGGCCGCCCAGATGTTTTTGATGGGGGGGTGGAGGGGTCTGTGCCATTGTCTCATGTGCCGCACGTCGAAGCTCCGTTGCACTATTGCCACGTGTTCACTGGCCCTTTCCCTTCTCCAGGGTGTGTGCGTTTTCCCCTCCTTCCTACAAAGTGATCTTGAGAAAACCATTAAATTAAAAGCAAACAGTAGATGTGAGTTGTTCTCTTGTTGCTGTGCCGCTGCAGCTGGAGGGCAGGGAGGTGGGACGGGGTGCTGCTGCCTTGAGCTGCCTGTCCCGGGCTGGGGTCTCATGGCTCGCGCTGGGACAGGGCTTTGCGTGGCACTGAGCCTGCTGTGCGGGCTTAAATGGGTGCCTCCACCCCAGCGCTGCATGGCGCTGAGCTGTGACTTGGCATAGCCGTTATGTGGGGGCCCAGCACCCCAGCCAGGGTGAGTGGCAGCTGTTTTTAAGGCTGAGCAGCTGCTGCTGGGTGACCCAGCGATGGGGGGCTCGCTGGAGGCAGGACTTGCTGTCGGGGTACCACGGCACTGGTGCAGTGATGCTGCCTGTGCTGTGCCCCGACCCAGAGGGGAAGGAAGACGCAGAGCCCGAAGCCTGGGGGAAGCTGCGCTGGAGGCGGGTGGCTGCTGAGGATGATGGACCTGTTCCTGGCTTGCCCCATCCCCGCCGCAGGCAGCCCTGCTCTCCCAGCTCTGCTCCCAAACCCCTTTCACAACGCTGGTGGTACGTGGGTTTGGATTTGTGAAATATCTGCGGGTCTTGGCGGCAGGAGCTCCCTCCCGGGGGGAGCTGCCGTCTCCTCTCGCAGTGCCTGCAAGTGCCTCCGCCGGAGGAAGGACCAAGCGAGGCTGAGCCCCAGCAGCCAGCGCTCGGCCGTGGCACGTACCACGGGGCTATGTCCTCTCCGGCCCTTTCCCCGGCATCCTTTATCTTCTCCTGCTGTGCCATTGAAACCAGTTTTATTGCTCTATAAAGCACTGTAATGATTTCCCGTTTCCAGTTGGGTTAATAGGAGATGTTTCGGGTCTCCGCCGCCCTGCTGCGGAGAGGCTGAGCCGCAGGGGCAGGGCACAGGGCTGCCTGCCAGGAATGCTGCCCCTCGTCCCGCGCAGCCGAAGCCTCAGCCCTGGGGGGCCACGCACGCTCTGCCCCCCGCCGCGCATTCCCCGCGTGCTTCCCGCACCATTAAGAAACGCTGGAACGCTTAAAGCCGCTCCGAGGGCATCCAGCTTAGCCAGGGCAAAGTCCCGGTGCCCTGTGGGCTGCCGAGGTGGGATGGGGCGAGCTGGGGGCTGTGGCACCCATGGGTCCGGGGCATGGAGCATCCCAAGGTGGAGGTCAGGTTGGGCTGAGTTTTTAACAGCCACTGAGGGACAGAGCCTCCTTTTTGGAAAGCATCTGTGGGTTTGGTTCCGGAGCATCCTGGGGTGCTGCAGTCCTGTTTCATTAATGATTTGCAAGAAAATGTTTTTGCATGGTGGCTTCAGCGCTGAGCTGAGCTGCAGCAGCTCCGGGCGGGCACCACGTGGGCACGAGGCGCATGCTGACCACCCCATCCCGCCCGTCCCAGCTGGCAGCAGCTGCTGTTTGCACTGGTTTAGGAGCGGTGTCTTAGTCGGCTCAGCCCAGCCCCGGCTTGTGGCAGCCCCCCGGGGCTGTGGTGGCGAGCAGAGCCCCTGCCCACCGTGTCCGGGGCCGCAGCAATGTGCAAGGGTGAGAAACGCCGTCGGGGGCTCCCAGGGCTGGATGGGCAGGTGAAAGAGGCAGTCCCAGCCCAAAGGCACCTCGGAGGCCGTGGGAGGGGGCCGCAGGGACGGTCCCCATCCCTGCTGGTGCCCCCTCCCCGCGCTGTGCCCGTGCTCCCGGCATTCCCCCGCCAGCCCTTGGAAACAGCCTTTTCAGCCCAGTCCTGCTTTCCGCTGCCTCTGCCCCCCGTACGGCGGCTGCCCCCCACAGCCAGGGGCTGAGCCCCTCTTTCAGGCCACGACTATTATTAACGGCTCTCTTTTATTCAGCCCTTTCATCCCGAGGATTTGCAAACCCCCTGCTTCCCTCCTGCCTCCCGAGCTCCCGGGAGCCGCTTGGCGCAGCCCCGGCCCCCCCGTGGGTGTTTGAAGCGGGCGAAAATGACCTCAGCGTCATTTTGCTGAGAAAATGCCATTTTTTGGGGGTGACTTCAGCCGACCTGCTGCGTTTGCTGCCAGAGCAGGCAGTGCTGCCTCGGCATGTGGGAGCAGAGCTGTGCTCCTGCCAGGCTGGCTTGGGGGAGAGGGAAATGGGGAGATACACCCGAAGATAAATTGTCCTGGGTGATGAGGTGATGCTGGAGTGCTTGGAGTGCAGCACATTGCCCTGCGGATTTATACCAGCCCAGCGCAAGCTTCCTTTGCCGCTGTCCCGAGGGGTTATCCGCGTGAAGCTGGCCCGCAGCAAGCACCGTGGCTGCTGGGGGACAGCCTGGCCCCTGTCCTGCTGGTCCTCGGAGTGCTGGCTTCTTACTGGGGACAGTTGGTACGTCCCCAGGGCTGCACCCCAGGGACTGGTGCTGCAGACATTGCCAGAGGGCAGGTGTGGGGATTTTCAGGCATGAAAATTGGGCATTTCCAGGGATTTTTCAGGTGGGGGGTGTTGGGGTGATGGTATGGCTGTGGCTTGGTGGGTCACTTGCACCCCAGGCGTGCTGCACCATGCACCAGCCCAGACCTATAACCCCTGCTCATCTGGGGGCTGTTTCGGGAGCCACGTCCCCACGCAACATCCACGAGCAGCCCCAGGGCCCGTGTGCCCTGAAAAAGGGGAGAAAAGGGTGTTTTGGGGCCGGGGTGGCTGGCTGGAAGAGGGGAAGTGAGCAGCTCCGCCGCCACTCCCAGCAGCTCCTGCCCGGGCCGGGCTGGGTTTCCTGGCAGAGGGGAGCTGTCGGCGCTCCCCTGGCCCCGGGGAGCTGCCGGGGCCCTGAGTCACCCCGCGGTGCCGCGCTCCTGTCCGGGCTTGTGCCGGGGAGCCCGGATGCGCCGAGCCCATATTTGGGGCTTGGAGCGGGGCAGGCGGAGCAGGCTCGGGGGGACGCGGCGTGGGAAGGGAGACATGTGCCTTCCCGGGGGGGGATGCCTGTCACCCCCAGGGACAGCCTGCAGCAAAAGCCACCTGCACATAACTGTTGAGAAAGCGGCTGCAAGCAGCACGGGGGTGCAGCTGGCATCGCCGCTGGCGCTTGCAAGAACCATTCTCGTATCAGTGGAGAGGAGCCGGTGGCAGGGCCACAGGCTGCTCTCATTAGCAGCCGGCTCCTAACGATGCCCAGGGCACAGAGTGGCTCAAGGAAACGTGGGTGGATGCCCCAGGTGCTCTGGGGTTTTCCTATCAGCTGCCCGCCGGCTGTCCTCTCCCCGCCGGCCATGGCTGAGCCACGCCGCTGTTCCTTCCTGTAGAAAGCTCCTGTTGTTGGTTTGCTTTTCCTCAGGTTTTCTGCTTGAGCATTTTTTTGTCTGTCTGACGCATCGTGGGCCCAGAGCCAAAAATATTTCTAAGACATTTTGTCGTAACTTTGAGTGCCAGAACAATTAAGACAACAAAGTTTAGATGTTTCTTTTGCATTTGATGCTTTCAAAGTAGGGCTTTTTTTCAAGGTGCCTCCACAACTACCTGTTTGATTGCTGGATTTCTTTGAAGATCTGAAGAAGAGAAATCCCCACATGAAAGTCCTCCCATCTTCAATGGCACTTTGCTGCAGCCTGGAGCGGCTGAAAAAGGGGAGAAAGCAGCACCCGGAAACTTTGATCCTGTTTCGCTGGAGCATGAGGAATGGCTGCATCACATCTGAGCCTAAAACCTAAAAATGTAATCCCAGACCCTGCTGAGGACCCAGATAACTGAGTGCTGGTAACCACCGTGGAGCCCCGGTGCCCTCTCGAAGCCACGGTGGTGCTGCTCGGGCCGCTGGGTCTCTGCGGGAGGAGGCAGCCCGCGGGATTTCTCCAAGTAGGATGACTCTGCCCAGCTATCCAGACCAGCAGCTCCGCAGCCCTGGGGCGTGCAGCGCTGGGGCTGTGGTCCTCTCTGCAGCAGGACAGGGCAGAGGGGATCGGGGAGAGGGTGCTGTGCTCTGCCAGCACTGCTGGAGCACAGTTTGCAGCGGAGGGACCGTCCGGCCATCTCCTGTCCTGCCCGTCGTTTGCAGGGCCATCCACCCCATCGGGCCTGCCATGAGCTGATGGGATGTGAGAGCTGCGCTGGCATCGTGGGACCCAGAAATGCTCACTGGACAACCGTTTGCCCGAGCATCCTGCCCAGCACAGCCCATCCCTTGCCGAGCCCCTGCGGGGGCCGGCCACGGCTGCATGGACAGCTGCCATATGGCAATAAAACCCCATGTGCTTCTCAAGTACTTCATATATGTGCAAAGCAGGCACGGGAGGCACAAAGCTGGCGGGGCTCCCACGGAGACACGGCGAACCAGCCACGCTGGCTCGACCGCCCAGCCAGGCGCGCCGTCACCGGCTGCCTGCGCCGGGGGCTGCCGGCTGCTATCGCCCAGCGAGAGCAGGGCTGCGATCGGGCGCTGCAGGGATGTGGCACACCCAGATGCTGTCTCCTTGCCAGGCTGCCAGCTCGGCCCTCCCTGCCAGAGCCGGCTGAACTGCTTTCTTCGGGTGCAGGCTCGGCTTCTTGCAAAAGCAGGTGAGGCAAGAAAGGAGTGCTTTTTTTTCTGGAGGCAGCGGCTGGGGGTGTCGGGGCTCAGCACCGCTCGCACGCGGGGCAGTGCCGCTGCAGGAAGTTCCCAGCCGGGATGCAAGCCTGCTCCTGACGTGGCAATGGTGTCCCAATCTATGCAAACACCGTGAGCAAGAAGCAGGCCTCCTGGCAACTCCGCGGTAGGTCTTGTGGGCAGATGGGTATTGGCGTTCCCATTTTACACCTGAAGAAACTGGAGTCACACAGTTACTTGGGTGCCTGAAGATGCAAAGTGTTGCCTCACTGGATCGTCAGGATTGCCTTGGTTGGCTGAGTACCAACCTCCCGAATTTGGGACCCACCAGCTTCAGCCCTTTCCAAAAAAACCCGTCCGAGTGCTTCTTTGCATTCACAGGCAACCAGATATGCTGGGAAAATCACCCTCCCTGCACCTCCCAGCGGTCCCGCGCTCCCTTCCCATGTGAGACACGGGACAAGCTCCCTCGTGGTGCAGGGCTGGGGGATGGAGGCTCCCAGCCGATGCAGAAATGACTCCGGGCAGAGGCGTTTCGGAGCTTCCTGTTCCCTCTGTGCTGGCTAACGGCAGCCCTGCGCCCGCTGCTGTGCAGACCCAGCTGGGAGGGCCGCGGTGTGGGGGTGCAGCCTTGCTTGGGGTCTGGCTTTCCTCCAATGCACCAGCCTCAGCACCCGGCCGGAGGGGTGCTGACCTGGGCACTGCAGAGATGCCATCGGCGTGACACAGTGGTGAGAGGTGTTGCAAACCTCGATGTCCCACGGGGCCACCTGAGTCACTGCGCTGTCAGGGCTTCGCCCCAGACGGGCCACCCTGGGAACCCGCGCTGCCCGAGGGACAACTGCCAGCGGCTTGTGCAAACCCGCAGCGCTCCGCAGGCAGCCCAAGGGCCGGGATGAGGGTGCCTGTAGCCAGGGAGCTGCCCACAGTGCAGCCCCGCACCTCTGCGCCCTGCCTGCTTCTGCCTGCGACACCCTGCCCTCGGCAGCCGGGAGGGCACCAGCCCACGTGCATGGGGCACGGGGATGGCAGAGCCATCTCAGACCCTCCAGGAGGCCTGGGAGGGTAGCAGGACCCTGAGCCTTTGGCCAATGCCTTTGGCCATTTGGTGCCTGGCATGGGGCACCGAACGTTTAATTTGACTTACGTTGGGAGCTGCGCATCGCTCCTCGCTCAGCCCCACGAGGGTGACTGGGGACCGGCACAACCAAGCCATGGTCTCAGCTGAGGGTGGTGCTCGGCTGGGTCGGTACCGTGAGATAGGGCAGTCCGAAAGGGAGGGACGCTGCTGCCCCTTCCCTGCGCTCTTGCCAGGCAGGAGGCAGCCGGGGGCGGTGGGCAGCCAGGGAGACAGCGCAGACCCCCCCAGCCTCCACCATGCTCTGCTCTGATCGACCTGCGAGTCCGGGCAGCCCTCGGGGAGCTACGCGATCAATTATTTTTCTAATCTCATCTAGCTGTCTTTCTCCTGCTTTCTCTTGTGTGCCTTTCTCTCCTTGCCTTCCCCTCCCTCCCCTGCGCTTTGTAGCCGCCCGACAGCCCCGCTTCCCCCCTCCAGCCCTTCGCTTTGATCCTAGGAAGAAGCAATTGATCCTCCTTATCTTTATTGTGGTAGAGACATTCCCAGCGCTGCCCTTAATTAAATTCCTCTTCATTTTCTTCCATAAGCCCTTCTTTCCCCCAACCCCAGACAAGTATTTATTTTTAAACGTGCAATTAAATTATTAGATTGGCCATGAGTGTAACAGCAGCCAGATTGACTGGGGCTCTGCTCCGCGCGGTTTAGGGGGTAACCCCGGGGCTTTCCCCCTGCTCTTCCTCCCCGCATAGCTGAGCCGTGAGCTGCCGGGTTCATACGAGCTCAAGGTGCTGCTGTTCACCCCATGTGCCCGAGCATGGGTGCACGGGGCAGGGAGCTTGGGCTCAGGGGCTGGCAGCCCCTGTGCTGTTGCAGGGCCTGGGACCAGCCTGTGGCAGAGGGACAGCACGTTTCTAGCAGCCAGCACCCACAGGCATTGGCCTTTCCAAAGCCCAGTGTCACCAGGAGCTGCTCCATGGTGTGGCTGATGTGCCTCTGACGGCTGCAGACGATGTGTCTGGGTGCCCCGGTCCCCCCGCCTCACCAACAGCAGACCTGGAGAGGGAGAAAGTTGCAGCCCACGGGATGATGGTGTTCACTGCTGGGCGCAGAGCTTGCTGAGAGCAGCTCCTGGGAGGGCTCCGCACGCCCCCGGGGGAGCCGAAGTGCCTGTGTTGGCCAAGAGCGTGAGGGCATACGGCAGCGGAAAGCAGGCGATTCCCAAACCCACGTCGCTGGTACGGTGCAGGCAGGTGGCATCTGAGACCGCCCGTGCCAACCTACCTGTCCCTGTCTCTGTCTCCGGCCAGGACTTGCCCTCCCTGAGCGGCTGCAGGAGCTCACGGCAGGAGGGTGGGCTCACGAGCTGTGGTTTTAACTGCAGTGGCTCGGAGGAAAGGGGCTGCGCAGGGCGTTTTCGGCTCCCAGCACTGGCTCCCTCCCCACCTTTCCCTGGCCACAGGAAAGAAAAGCGAAGCTGCCCGCGGGGGCAGGCAGACACCCCCAGCCCCGATGGGGATGAGGGAGGCAGGGCGGGCTCACGGGATGGCAGCAGCAGCCTTCTGCGCCCTGCCGTGCCCTGGTGGGAGCCACGGTGGCATTGGCACGGGTCACAGTGGCACGGACACTGCCCGCGGTAGCACAGGCACTGGCCATGGTGGCACAGGCACTGGCCATGGTGGTGCAGGCACCGGCCACGGTGGCACAGGCACTGGCCACCGCCGCTCGCGCCAGGTGAGACCCGAGCGCCCCGGAGCCAGCCGCCGGCTGTGGCTCTGCACTGCTTTAAGCTTTTCCGCTCGGAAATTTTTCCTCCAGACACTTTGACCTCGGGGGCAGTGAGTATTTTTCATGTAGATCAGTCGAAATTCCCCCGGAGACAGCGCAGGAATGTGAAGCATGTTATCCTTGGTACCAGCTCTTTCTTTTTACGGCCTAAGCTTGGCCACGACGGCGGGGGGGAGGGGATGTCTGGGGTCCCGCCGTCTTTCCCATTGATGATTGCCAACATCCCCCCCCCAAGTCCCCTTCCTCCTCCTCCTCTTCCTCCTCCTTGGGAAAACTCCCCCTCTGTGTTGCACCCCCACGGTGTGTATGGGTGAGGGTCTCCATGCCGGGGTTTGCAGCGGGGTGAGCAGGGGCGAACCGGGGGTGAGGCAATGCCAGCAGCACCCCAAAAAGGAGGTGAGCACCTCTGGGTCCCTGCATGAGGGAGCAGCCTCCAGCTCTTGGTGCTCGTCTCTTTGGGCACGCATGGAGGTCTCTGGAGCAAAGGGGATGTTGCGGGGTTATTTGGGAGATCCACCAGCAGAGCGGAGGGCAGCAAATACATTATTTTATCAGCCGAGGCTCATGCAGCTGGAAACCTCACGGCATAATGCTAGCGAGATAAATCACTGCCTCGTTCGTCCCCATTAAGTGCAATTACCCCTTAGATACCAAAACAATTTATTATTATTACTTCTTCCAAGCTCACTGCGGTGACAGGTGATCACGCACACGAGGCAGGGGAAGGGGGGCAGTGCTGCCTGGCCACCCCTCGCCCCACGCCATGGGGCCCGGGCACCCCACGGTGCCTTTGGGTAGCACCGGCGGCGTGGTTGCGATGCTGCAAACCAGCCCCAAATGGGGAGCGAAGGGAAACCCTGCAGAGGGAAACAGCGTTTGGCCCCAGCGTTGGTGCCCCTCGCCCCTGTGGAAACCCCCCGACCCATCTCCGGCTTTCCCCGCTGAGCTCCCACTGTCTGCCCTCCCTGCGTGCCGCAGGCACCAGCCTCTGCATGCACCCGTGCCAGCCCCACGCGATGCGGCTTGCAGTGGGTGCGAGCGGCTCCCCACACTGGGGAAGGGGTGGCTGAGCCCCGGGACCCCCGGGTGCGGGCCCATGAGGGGCCCCGTGCCCGGCGGCACCGGCTCGGCGTGCCTCGCAGCCATCGGCGCTGCCCGGGCCCCCGCCGCCCCTGTCACTCTGTCTTATCCCGCTCTCAATAGCGGACTGGGAGCCCAGCTGCAGCTATTACATAAAATGCAATTAGCAACGCGGGCGAGGGAGGCCTGAATGGCATTAAGGAATTCCTCCCGGGCTGACGTCAAAGCTTCACCTCTCCTCCCGCCACCCGCACAAAGGGGGCCGTTATGAGCCCCCCTGGCCCCGCTGTGCCGGTGCCCACTGGGAGAATGTGAGTCCTCAGGGAGCCCTGGGCTGCACATGCCATGCGGGAATTGTCCCTGCGACCAGCACGAATGTCACCGGCAGCTCCCTGGCTCCCTGCGCAGGATTTGCTGGCTCCTGCCTCCCCCATGCCGGGCATGGGAAGATGCCGGCAGGCCCCGTCTGCCAGCTGCTCGCCCACGAGAGGGGGGCTCGGCCGGGTGCCCAGGCCTGGGGAGCGGGAGGATGCTGGATGCTGGAGGGGCAGCGGGGATGGCACTCCTGGCTGGCTGGCACAAGCCAGCCCATGGGCCCTGCTCTCCTCGGGGCAGGATGGAGTGGAAGTGGGGACCAGCCCAGGCAGCGGGGCAGGGGGGACAGGCAGGTCTGGGAACAGGAGGTATCAGAGGTCCTGAAATTCCTGCTGGGATGGCAGTTGCCCAGCAGGCTGGAGGAGCTCTGCGCGCTGCCGCAACACTGGGGCCTCCTCCGGCCGCTGCCAAGGCGGCCGCAGGGGCTGGCCAGTGCCAGGACATGAGCATTTTGACGTGAATGCCCCAAAGTGTCACAGGCTGCTCCTCCGCCTTCAGCCAGCTGCGGTCCTTCCTCTGCTGCCAGGGGCTGCCCAGCTTCGCAGCGCTCTCCGGAGCCGGGGGAGGTAGCAGGGCTCACGCATGGTGCTCCTACCCCAAAACCTCCTCGTTTTGCAGAGGACACAGTGATTGCTGGTGCTGAGCTGTGGCACGCACCTTCTCCGTGCTTTGCACCCATGTCCTGCTGCAATGGGGGCCTGCAGCCTCCTGAGACAAGGTGCTCACTGTCTCGAGCAGAAATCCCCCCTTTCCAGCAAGCTCAGGGACCCCAGCCCTCCCCCTCCACACCCTGGGCATCCCCTCCTCGCCCTGGGCATCCCCTCCTTGCCCCTCCTCGCCCTGGGCATCCCCTCCAGCCCCTCCTCGCTGCTCCAGACCCCCAGGGCAGGGAAGATGGGCCAGTGCCGCGCTGCAGGCAGGAAGGGGTTAAAGCGCTAATTGGGGTGAGGGACCCCACCCTGCCCCTAACGGCATTTAGGGAGGGTGCTCCGGGGTGGCTCCCGGGCCGCCGCCCACCGCCGGGCTCTCTGCGGCGGAGGCCGGGGGCCCCCCTGCGGCCACGGGTCCGGCAGCGCCCCGGTCCCTGCTCGGTGGGACGCCGAGACAGGCAGGAAAGAGGCTTTTCCCCGTCCTCCTCTTCCTCTTCCTCATCCTCCTGCCTGCGGGCATGGGGCTCGCAGCGTTGGGCAGCTGCCCCCCCACCCCGGGCTCTCAGGGTCTGGGGTCGGGCAGCGAAGGGAGCTGGGTTTAGGGAGCTCAGACTTTGAAAATGAATTCCTCACTGTTCTGTTCTTGCAGGTATTTAATGGCATAAAAGCTGAGCCGGTGCTGATGCAGCCTGTGAGGTGCGCAGCTCGGCAGGACGCGGCAGGGCTCTGCTGAACTGGAGGAGGTGGCAGGTTCCCCAGCCCTGCGCCCAAAAATCGGTGCAGCTCTGGGCAAGCCCACCTTGCTCAAATGAAGTTCACGGAGATATGACCATTCACTCCGGAGAGGATGTGTCCTGGGTGTCACCTGCAGCAACGGGCCAGGCTTCAGGGAGCCTCCACGAAGGTCTGTACTGTCCCTGCCTGCCTCTCTGGGCATGGCCCCTGCTCCTGCCGTGTCCTGTGCGCTGGGGCTCGGCTGCCTTGTCTCGATGTTAAACCCTGTCACCTCCTAGATGCTCTTTCCAGTAAGTACCGGGGGTGCCTGGGAGCGGGGTCCATCCATGTGCCCCCAATCCATCACCAGCCAGAGGTACTACCAGGCCCCTGCAAAGCCCCCCCACCGCTGCCTTCTCCCCACCCCATCTGCTCAGCAGCCCGTTCAGATCCATTTGCCATCTTTCCAGGTCAAAGCAGCAGAAACCCAGCCTGCTGCTGTGCTTCAGAATCAGTGCAGGCTTATCTCCCGGCTGCCCCCCTGCTCCCCCGTCCTGAGCTCGCTCGCAGCGTGCGTGGTTTAACGTCGGTGCAAACCCACGGGCTGGCATGCATCTGGTACCTGCTGGCCCTGCTGCCAGGTCTCCGCGAGGACAGTGGGGCCACCTCTTGCTGTGGTCACCCTCCACAAGCCGTCCTCGGTCTCCTCCACCACTTCTCTCCTTGCTGATGCACCAAACCCAGCACCCTGGGGTCGGGGCTCTCAGCTGTGGCCCCAGGGTACAAGCTGGGGTCTCCAGCCCAGTGCCCCCCAGCCCTCCTCCGTGCAGCCCCCACCCTTGTGTTGCCGGTTCCTCTGGCAGAGCGCAGGGCTCCTGCAGGCACCCACTGCCCTGTACAGAGCTCCTGCACCGAGCCCTGGTGGCTGGGATGCATTGGGAGTTGTGCCAGCGTGAGAGGTGATGCTCAAGTGCCGAGCGGATGCAGGGAGCCCAATGCGGGGCCACAGGTGGGCTTGGCTTGGCCCCAGGAGCACGGAGGAGGTGGGAGAGGACACGCACCTTCCCCTCCATGTGCTGGAACTGCCTCTGCCCCTTCTGCGGGACCCCCCGACCCTCCCCAGCACCCCGTGCCCTGCACCAGCCCTGCGCATCGGGCTGGGAAGGGCCACAGAACATGCTAAGGGCCAAATTCTCAGCTGAGGCAAACTGGTTCAGGGTCTCCAAAGTTGGTGGAGTGGCACCCATTTGCACCAGAGGAGGATCTGACTGTGCATATACTTTTATATATATTTATATATATATGTGTGTGTATAGATATATTACATAAATATATATGTATGAAATAATTTAAGAAACATCCGAGACAGCATGCTGTGCTCTTGTGTAGGGCCAGGGAGGCTGGGAAGGCAGCTGCTCGCCTCCCCCCGCTCTACCAGCTTTGATTCACAAATGGAAAGAGTCTTGAATTAAATTAAAAACCGCACACACACGCGCACGCACACACACACGACACAGTGCAGAGGCTGTAAAACTCAGAGGCGTGATGCTGGAAAGTCCAGGTGTCCCTGAAGAGATCAGATCAACTAAAGCCAGAGAAGGGGGAAATAAATAAATGAAGGGACCCCAGCGGAGGGGATCTCGCTTGTGCCGGTGCTGTCTCCGGCATCGGGTCCCCTGTGTCTTGCCAGGCCCTGTGGGGACACAGGGACAACGTCACGGCCCCGCTCTGCCCTGGCCAGGCTGTGGTGGGGTTGGGAGAGGCTGGTGGGGTGTGCATGTCCTGCTGCGTTTGCCTTGGACCCGCTTTCTCCTTCGCCACGTGCTTTGCTTTCGCTCCATCCCGGGACTGAGCTTTTTGCCATCTTGGTCTTCAAGGATGAAAGGGAAAACCCAGCCCCAACTTAACCCCTCTCCTCTCTCTGCAGGAAGTTCTCCTGGAGCTGGGTTTGGTCCAGCTCAGTCCTTCCCACCGGCAGAAGAGCTCTGCAGAAGACCTCCTTCCCATGGACTTTCAGAACAGAATGACATTTAAAAAACAACCCCAAAACCCTAGAAAAACCCAGCACCCCATAAATTACCAGTTTCTTCCAAAAACAACTCCTCATTCCCCATCCCGCCCTCCCCAAACATCCCAGAGGACTGACGGATCCCGGCTCCGACACGCCACGCTCCGAGCAATCGCTGCCGGCTGCAGCGAGGATGGAGGGCCAAGAAAGCAACCGAACCGAGCGTGTGAAGAAACAACCCGAAGGCTTTGGACCACCGTCCCCCCGGCCCTCTCCTCTGCGGGAAATGGAAAGCCCCCGGGGCCGCAGCAGCCGGGCTGCGGATCAGCTGGGGAGCAGGACGTGCTCCAGAAAGTAGGTGATGGAGTCCCAGTGCTTCCAGAGGAAGAAGAGGAAGAGGACGAGCAGGGCGGTGCTGAGGATGCGCATGCGGGTCTTCATGAGCGGGGTGATGAAGTTGGCGATGGTGGAGACGAAGACAAGCAGCACGGCCATCAGGGCCAGGATGACGTTGATGAACTTGCCCAGCAGCGCCCGGGCGTTGGCGTTCTCCACCCCTTCCAGCTGCACCACCTGCTGCTGCTGCTGCTGCAGCTCCAGCTTGGTCACCCGCGTCAGGCAGGACTCCACCGCCTCCTGCGAGGGACAGCAAATCAGGGCCGGCCAGCGGCTCTGGGGATGCCCCACGAGGGCTTTCGGTACTTGCCCCATGCTCTGAGACCTTGCTGCTGGAAGGTTTTGCTTGCACAGCTCCAGTGGGCGCACGACCTTGTGACAGTGATCACCCCAGCTGGAAAGGGGTTTCCCTCTGCAAACCCCTGGCCCATGCGATGTGCAGTGCATGCTCATCCTGCTCTGCCAGCGCCGGGGAAGGTCTCGGTGCCAGCAGTACCTACTGCAGCAGGGGAGATGACCCAAACTGGGACAGCAGGGACTATGTATTGGCCCACATGTGGCTCGTAACAGCCCAGCACTGCAGCCATCCATCCGGAGCCTTGCCCTGCCTTGAGCACCTGGGCACTCACTGGGGCACAGACAGGGATTTTGGGGACATGGCTTAGTTACCTGCTTCTTGCTGTGGCAGCATCACGGTGAGGACCTCATCTGGAGGGTGCTAGAAAAAGGGATCCCCCTTGCCCACCCTCTTTCGCAGCCCAGGGTCCCTCCCTTGCCCCGTGGATGGAGGGTGCAGCGGGGGCTGAGCCCTCACACTCCCCTACCTGGATGTCCCGTGCCCTCTCGTAGGACTGGTAGGCCACCTTCTCCTCCATGCTGGCCAGCTCCTGCTTCAGGTTGGTCATTTCGTTCTGGTGCAGCTCCGTGAGGTCATTCAGCTGCTCCTCCAGACGCTCGTACCTGTGCACGGGGGGTGGATGGGCGCTGGGGCGGGGAGGTTCCCCCGCGGACCCCCCTGCCCTCCTTCCCCCGACGCTGGGGAAACCGCCCGGCCCCTCCAACCCGCCCCGCTCCTGGCTGTAGCTGGTTACGGCTGCTGGAGGGAAAGCATTGCATGATCCTCCACAGGAGTGGCGCTGCCGGGGGTCTGGCAGCGGGGACTGCAGCTCCCCATGTCCCTGGCATGCAGGGCTTAGCTGGACAAGCCCGGGATGGTGGCCTCGTGGTCCCCGAAGAGCCACCCTGGGTGACACATGCTGCCACCCCGGCACCCACCCATCCCTACCTGTACCGCTCCTCTTGCAAGCACTGTGTCATGTAGGTGTAATCCCGCTGCAGCTGGGCCTTGAGGTCCTCCATGGAGTCCTCCAGGTGCGACTGGCTGTCCTTGATCTCCCGGAGCTCCTCCAGGATGGTGTCGAAGTTATTGTGGTGGCTGTCCAGCGTGTTGGACTTGGGGCTTCCCAAGCCGCCGGGTCCTGCCCCTGAGTTGCTGCCACCAGCCGAGCCGGAGGTGGCACTGGAGCACTCGTCGTCGCTGCCATACTTGGGGCTGGAGACCAGGGTGGCACTGCCGCTGAGAGCCCGCGAAGCCTCCTCCGGGTGCCCGTCGTCCAGCGTGTCCTTCAAGTGGGCGATGTTGTCTGCGCTGCCAAACTTGTTCCGGATGAGGCTGGCGAACTCCCGGGGCTTGGAGACCACAGCGGTGTGGGTGGCCTGGGACAGACCTGAGAGCCCTCCCTTGACGCCCTCCACCACGCCGCCGCCGAAGCCGCTGATGCTGGAGCGAACGTTGGCGCCCACGTCCTTGAGACCCTGGTGCATGTCCCGGAAGACATCCTTGGGCTGCCGGGAAGGGCCGTTCTGCTCGATCTCCTTCAGCTTCTTGTGGTAGTGCTCCAGCTTCTTGTGCAGCTGCGCGATGGTCTGCGCCGACTTCTGGTTCTTCTTCTCAAAAACCTGCTTGATGCGGGAGGCTTGCTGCTTGTCCGCGTTGTTGGCCAGCTTCAGGTATTCGGCCACGTTGTCATCCCGAGCCTCCTGCTCGATCTTGATCTGCTCGGTGATCTTGAGGATCTTCTGGTGCAGGTGCTCGATGGCGGCTTTTGTCCTGTGAGGGTCTGGGGTGCCATCGGGGACGTCCAGGCAGACGGTGCCATCGGCGTCGCCGTGCCCGGCGGTGGAGGGCAGGCTGAGCGCGGTCACGTCCCCCTTGTCCAGCTGCGAGCAGAGAGAGAGGAGGGCGATGCTCAATGGAGGGAGAGAAGGCCCAGGCAGCCCCCGGGGAGGGGGCAGGAGAGGAACGGGGTGCGGGGCAGAGGAGGGAGAGGGAGGCAAGAGAATAGTTAACCAGAGCAATAGCGAGAAGTTGTTTCTTTTTCTGGCTGGTTAAGCACTTCCCAGCCATACCACTACTGCTGGCATCCCGGGAATAAGCCAGTTAGAGGGTGCAGCAACAAAATCATTAGGGTTTCGGGGCTGGTTTTGGCCAATTGCTTTCAGCAAGGAGCATCCGCCGCCGGGAGCTCGACTCTGACTTTCCGCCCTCGCCCTGCGCAGAGACGGGCACCCGCGTTTCTGGGCTGCTGGACACCCAGCGCCAGCCAGGGAAAAAGGAGCGAGGAGCTATAACTGGAAGCCATCATCAAATCTCCCACCAAACCAGCAGTGAGAGCAGGGATTAAGCAAGCTGGAGGTATTTTAGTCTCATTTTCAGACTTGGGCTTTTAGCCTAGATGCACACAAGAGTTTTTCAGCTGAAGAGAAACTCTGCCGTAACCCCCATTTGCAGGTTGCTCAGGAGCAGCTCCTGATCCCCGGAGCTGCTGGCTGCAGGTGCAGGGCTCCTTTGCTTTCTTTTCCAAGGTTTCTCACCTGGCAGTGCCAGACCCCTCTGCAAAGAGAAGCTGCCACCTAGAAAGTTTGGACGTATGCTGATTCCATTTTACAGATGGAAGAATTGGAGCGTTGGGAGAGGAAATCACTTGCCTGAGGCCACACTTAAAATCACCGGCAGAGCCTGGACCACGACCCAGGGTCCTGCCTCACGCTCTCCGACCCAGGCATGCCGCTTTGCCACTTGAAAAAAAATCACTAAATCCTTCCAGTTGCTGGGTTTTACATGCAGATTCTTATGCAAATATCGGTGGTTGTATAAATGGCTCCTGGCTTCTAATTAAGAGCTGCTTGAAAGTTAAATACTGTTGGCAGACCTGAATAATTTCTAATTTCCATCACACTTTCCCCGAATGACCCTTTAATAGGGATAATGCTGCGAGATCATTACTTAGGAGTGTGTTATCACCAGGAAATGCCTTGCGCGGGAGGGAGGAATGTTCTCAAGATGCTGCTTATAAACACTGCCGTCTGCAGCAGGTCCCGCATGGGGCTCGGAAAAGCAGGGGCAAAGGCTGCCCTCCTGTTATCTGCTTGCATCTCCTCTTTCCCCAGCGCTGCTGTGCTGCTGGGAGCCCGGGGGTGGCGGTGCTTCATGCTGGGGTCTCCTTGCAGGGGTCTCAGCCTCCTTGGGAGGCAGAAGCAGACACCCACAAGCTCGGTGGGAGCATCCCCAGCCCCCTCCCCGAGGTTTTCCTTCTCTCTCCATTGCAGCAGCGCTACTGTAATATGGGGCAGGGGCTGGAGGATGAGAGCAAAGGGGACACCCAGCAGCCCCCAGCCCGCAGGCGGACACGGGGCAGAGCTGGGAGCTGGATCAGCACTTTAAAAAAAAAAAAAAATAATGCCCAACGATCCTGCGGAGTTTTCAGACCCTGCTGCCAGGCTATTCTTAGCTGCTCGGCCAGGCTGGGCTCTCCAGCCGCCCTGCGAAGGGTTTTGCTTTGGTTCCTTATCGAGGGGCAGAAATTAGAAGCAGCAGGAAACAGACTTTTTGCCCCGATGCCCAGTTCTCTGCACAGTAAGGGACAAACCGCTGTGGAAAAGGAAAAGGCAGCCCCGGAGATGCCAAAATGGGAAACCCCAACTGGGCCAGTGAAGGGGAGAAGTTGCTCGAACTTTGTTTCCAAACAGGGAAAGGTTTGGGAGTCGCCCAACCTTTGCCCCTGCAAAGCCAGTGTTTTGGATTTATTCGTGGGAGCACGGGGGGAAGGGAGGGCAGGATGGGTGGTGAATGGTGTGGATCCGATGCTGCCCATCCGTGCTGACGTGGCTGGGGTGAAATCCTTTCCCCAAGCACCACTGAAAGCTCTGCTCGCTCTCGGGCACATCATATGAAAGCCCCATCAGGTTATTGCTTTGAAAACAACCAAAAGACAATACCGATCTCTGCAGTATTAACAGACAGTGCCTGCTAAATCCCAGCAAGCCTAAATGACTGCACAGTGGATTTAACAGGGGGATTAGTAAAAGCCACACTTTCCCTACATGCAGAAAACCTTCTGGCAGGCACATCAAAATGAAAACGCTGGTTTCCAGCACTTGTTTTCTAGGCGGGCTCGGAGGGGAGAGCAGGGGCTGATGTGGGATGCAGGAGGAATGCTGGACGCAGGAAGAAAAATTATTCTTATCAACAGAGTTCAACCCAGGAGAGCTGAGATATGCAAAAGGCTCAAGCTAATAAGCTGAGCGAACAGTACTTAGAGGGCCTTGGCCAGGCGCAATTATGCAATGCTGGTTTATTTGCTGCTGCAGGGGTGATGGAAGAAAGCCCGGGTGGCGGGTGAGGAGCTCGGGGCCCAGCAGCTCGCTCGTGGCCGCGTCCCAGGTGCAGGGCTGTGGGTCTCCCGGCACACCCACCACTGGAAGGGATTTAAACCCTTTCTTAAGAAATTGCACAATTATTGCAAAGTTCAGAACAAAACTCTCCAGACACTTACTCATGCCCTGAACTATTCTGTTTTCCATGCCCTACAGCCTACTGGGAAGCGCAGTGAATGAGCTAACGCCGTGGCTTCTGCTGCATCGGCCCTGAGCGAGGACTTTCACTACAGAGGGTGACCGTGGTTCCCAGCTGAAATACAACCTGGGGATGAAATGGCCATGGGAAGGACCATATGCACCTTCAAGCATGGAAAAAATAAGTACCGCTGAGCTGTCGAGGGATGCTGGCAGCAGGGCAGACCTGAGGAGCTGCTGCACCGATCCGGCAGCTCTGCAGTGCGGGTGTCACCATGCCCTGGGCCCTTGGTGGCCGTGGAAAGCCACAGGGGAGAGGCCATGGCCGGCAGAGAAATGCAGGTGGGCATTGGATGGGGGGAGGTTGATTTTTGGGGCAGTCATTAAATGTGGGTGCTTCCATGGCCCCTCTTCCCCAGAGCACTTTATCAGCGTAATTTAGGACAGCATCTGTCCTGTGAGCTGGTGATTGCAATTAGCCCAGCGTTACAGGGGACGCTCTGGGTGTCCCCAGTCCCGTCCCCATCCCCACGTGCGTTTGCAGCCCTGTGCCTCCCGGAGCGGAGCCGCTATTCCCACCGGACCGCGTTACCCACCCCAGGCATTGAAAATAGAAGCAGGAGCCCTGACTCACACTTCCCACCTTCCTTTCAAGCCTGCAGCAGAGAGCGAAGCAGGCAGCCCTGCGTCCCCCTCCGCGCCCTGCCTGCTCCCGTGCCACCCCTGGACGGACACAACGGGCCGGCAGCAGCTGCCTCCACTAATTTACCAGCCTGAGAATAATTTTTCTTACATAATGTAGGGAGGCATGTTAAGGGTTTCAGCTCACAGCGGAGCTTCCCACCCCATCTTTGCTGCACGGGCACGGATCATGCTGGAGGGTTTCATTCACGGAGCACCACAAACAGAGGTACCGAAAGCCCCTATGGGTCTCTCTGCCCATCGCTATCCTCCCCGCGGTCTTATTCCAACCCCAACGGCTGCCGGGACCTACCTCCATGGCGGGCAGGGCTCAGGTCCCCCAGGGCTACTCGGCGTGGGCTGCTCGGCCGCGTCCCTGCGGCGGCAGGGAGCCCGGCAGCGATGCGCGGGCAGCGCTGGCTGCCATGGCAGGGTGCCTGGCCGGGGGAAAGCGGCAGCTGACGGCAGCAAAGTTTCGGGGGAGCAGCAGGGAGGGAGGGAGGAGGAGAGCCCTCCTGCAGACCCCCGTCAGGGCCGGCCTCGCGTCCCCGGGCGCTTCCCGAAGGCGCAGGGACTGAGCCGATGGCTGCAGCGGGATTGCCGACTCAGGAAATCTGCTGGAGCTGTTTACAGCTCTCAGCGACTGGAGCTTTCAGGGCTGTAATGCAAACCCCCCCTCGTCCCTGTGGCGGGATGTTCACACGCCTCCAGCCCCATACGCTGCCTGTGCCCTGACGCAGGGGGTCGGGACGGGCTGTTGCCATCTGCTGTGTCACACACCAGGACCTAAAGCCCGGGAGAGGCAGGGGGAGGCACGCATAAAGCAAAACCCCGGGTGGGACCGATGTGCGGGAAAAACACAGTCGCCAAGCAAGGAGCTGGGCAGCCTGAGGGAGCTAAAAGCAGCAGGACCAGGCGGTGCCTTGGCCCACGCCGTGCCCTGGGATAGACCCGGATCCGGCCCGCTCATGGCCTGGAGAGCGATGGGGAAGGCTGCACCGACCCGATTCTGCCACGGGAGAACACGCAATGCAAAGAAACCACATCCAGCCGACTGACCAGATACAAGCGTTTGAGACTTCATGTGCAACTAAAAAGATATTAAATGGGATGTCCAAAAAGCAAGCAAGGAACGACAGCAGGCTCTGGTTCTGCAGAAGTCAGGGGCAGTCTGGAGTTACCCCCATTTACACCGGGGCCAGTGGAGATGGTGAGGGGCCAAAGCAAAAGTCCTGGACGAGAAAGGAGACCTGGAGCTTGTGCATTTGACTCAGCCCAAACCCATGGGGTTGCACAGAGCAGGGTTTATGCAGCCAGCACTGCAGGATCAGGCCTGGATAAAAGCAATTGAGGGAAGCAGAATTCAAGCCCGCAGCCTTACTCTGTGCCAGACCAAAGCCCTCAACGTGCCCTGCTGATACTGAAACCTCAAACCAACTGTGGCTGCAGCCCAGAGCATCTGTGCAGCCGCAGACAACGGGCTAAATGAGAAAGGTTCATTTGCAGCTCTCTGGTTTAGTTATTTCTCAAAAAAGGCAACAAGACAACAACAGCTCAGGAAGTGTTTTCAGCCACACATTGAATTGTACAGGCCGGACCGATGAGCTGATCGTGACCTAGATGCATGTTTAATGGGGAAGACTGTGCTGCTCCCACAGCTGAGAGAAGCCGAGCACTGCTCAGCCTCGCGCTTCCCAGCGTCTCTCGGGCTGTCCCTGTGTCCGGCCGTGCCCTGGAAGCGTAACCTGCCAGCTCGGAGAGGCTCTGGGTGCAACGCTGCGCCTCTGAGCTACCCTGCGGTGCACAGCCAGTGCTGCCCGCGCTGGAGCTGGCTCACCCAGGTTTAGCAGCTGAGGCGGGCAGCACAAAAATCAACCCAACCTGGCACGGATGGATTTGAAAGGTTCGGTTCGACAGCTCCATAAAAGCACCATCCCCAGGTCCAGTCCCTCCGTATCCTGCAAATGTCAACTCCCCTAAACCTCACCACGGACACCGCAACAGTGGTGAAGCCTCCCTGCGGGAACTCTTTCCTTCCAGGAGACATCAGCTCTGACAGGTCTGGGGCAGGGGCTGCCGCCGGCTGCCTGCGCTGCTGGCCGCGGGCTGCCTGCGCTGCTGGCCACGGACACACGCAGCTGCAGATGAGCTGACCAGTGTGATGGGAGGAAAGAGGCACAGAAGCAACAGCCTCCGTTTGTGCTGCCCTGAGCTGGGAATGTATTTCCTTGAATCACCCCATCCTTCAGCCAAGCACTGCTGGACCCTCCCGGACCAACTCTGGTGCCGGTGCCCACGCTCGCAGCCCTCCGTGCACCACTGGGTGCTGGGAGCGGGGAGGAGGCAGAGCCGGAGCGGCCCATCCCGGGCCGATCTGTGATGCAAAGCTGCCAAAGCACAGTTCAACACCGATAACTAAAATCCTTGGCCCCTTCTAGCCCAAACTCCCGCTGCTGTGGCACCAGCACCGTGCATGGCACCCTGCCCTGGGCATCCCTGGCCGTGCCGCCGCGCCTGGCGGGTGTTCATAGGAGAGCAAGGGACAGGCTGAATCAACCACGCGGCAGCACAGCTCGCCAGTGCCGTCTTCCCAAACCGGGCTTGGCTGTTGGCCCTGCGCTGGGGAAGCAGCGCTGGAGGGACCCAGCTGGTCCCTGCACCCCAGCCTGGGGACAGCACAGCCCCGTGCTGACCTGAGCATCCCCGCAGGCCACATAACCCCTACGGGAGTTGCTTCTACACACGGAGCTGTCAGCAGCTCCTGTGTTTCTCCGTCTGTCCTCTCGGGAGGACAGGATCTCATAGGCAAAAGCCTCCCCTCCCCATCGGGCTGCGAGCTTGCATGAGCAACCTTTGTGCATGCCAGCGCTGAGGCCCTTCCCTGCACGCTCACCCACCGTTTGCAGGCACTGGCAGCGGGCTGTGGTACCATCTGTACCGAAAGGCACAGAGAAGAGCAGATTCCCCGGTAAGTTAAACCCACCAGGAGCAGAAACCAGCTGTGCCTACCGTACGGTGCTCGGCCGCGCCGGGGGAGGGCGAGGAAGGAGCATTTTCCTCGCGGTGCCACACCAACACTCCAGAGACGTGGGGTACGGCCAGACCCTGCGGGCAACGCCGCAATGCTGCCCACGGGGACCGGTGCTGGCAGCACGCGCGGCTCCTTCCCGGCGTGGGTAGGAGCAGTGTGTCTCCCATGGGCAGGCGCCGCTTCTCATCCATCCCTCCGATCCCACCGAGCGGCCCCAGCGAGGGTGGATTTTGCAGCCTGGCCAAGCCCCGAGCCATGGATGCCTCCGGGCATGACGCAGGGCAGATTACCGAGGGACATTCATCTTTGGTTTAACGTCTCTCATAGCATCACTTCTCATTTTAGCATGGGAGCCAGAGGTCACTTCCCATCACTCTTCCGTCGCCTCAGCAGGGCAGGAAAAATCCCCAGCTGCACGTGGTGCTCTGGAAAACACCCTCCCTGCTCCGAGCTCTGCTTTCCATTTCCCCCATTTAAAGCGCTGGGGCCAGCCCGAAGCCCATCTGGTCCCCGCTGGCCGCTCGCAGCCCTGCTGCAGGCAGCGGAGGGAAGCGCTTTTCGGGGCTGCCAGGCACAGCCCCGCTTCTGTGCTGCGACTCGGTCCTCCCAGCCTGGGGTTAACTGTAATGGCCCCCCCGAGCCCCCACACCTCCTGCCAGCTCACAGCCCCCTGCAAACCCTGCCTGACCTGCCAGGCTGGCGCTGGCCTCGAGGAAGGATGGAGGAGCACAGGTTTCTCCAGAGGAGGCTGAAGAACTGAGGATTTGATAAATGCCAGGATGCTCGAGATGTGACTTTGCAGGCAGCCTGTTGCAATGAGACCTGGAGAGCATTTTTTTATTTATTGGGGACCTCAGATAGCTTGATTCATAGGAAACAACCTGTTCTCAGCTCCCCAGCGCAAGGGGAAGGTTAGGGTTAGCAAATAATTGCAGAAGCAAGAATGTCGCCTATTAATGCCCTGGCAAAGCAAGGTGGAGAAGTGGTGCAGCATCTCCCCTCTCGAGGGCACAGCCTCCCTTCCACACGATGCAAAAACCTCGCCGGCACGGGAACAGTGGGGGTTTTGCAAGGAAATTACCCGAGAGGTTGGTGGCGGACTCCCCTTCATCCTTAGCACCAGCTCTGCTTTAGATTTAGCCCGCTGCTTAGAAAGCGGCAGCTATGTATTTCAGGCCTGCCTGTAAGAGGCAAATTTAAAAATAAATAAACCCCAGCTCCCATGCAAAGAAAATCCCTGGATGGCCACAAAATCACAGCACATTTGGTGTGTGCCAGTGCTGAGTAGTGCAGAATCCAGCCCTGACCGCCTACAATGTCCTGGTCCGAGCATCTCAACCAAGAGACAGGTCACCTAGCGATCCAACACAAACACACGGCAAATCTGGGACTTGGGCCTGCCTTTGCTGGCCAGCATAGGCGGCAGCTGGGGCTGTGCTTAGCAGGAACACGCAGGGCCTGAGCTTAGAACAGAGAAGCAGGTACTAAAAAAAGGAGGAAGACCGGCTGAGCTGCACTAGGGTGTCCTCGACCGGGCTGGGAAAGCTGTGTATGGATTATTGGGAGCCAGGAAGCTCTGCAAGAAGATCTGCAAGGTCCACCACTCCTTAGCCTCACGTTCCCAAGTGCATTTGGTGTCTAAAGCAAGTGGCTTCTTGGCTAAGACCTCAACCCTTGCAAGCAGCGGCCACAGAGAGCCCAGCAGCAGCCTGACCTTCGCCTGCAGGTACCACCTTGCTCCTCACCCCTTATTCCCGGACATCCCGAGTCCTTGCCTTGCCGGTGCCTAGGAGCAGGAAGGAGAGCGGAGCAGGGTACTTACAAAGACACCCAGCAGAGAATTAAAGAGCAATATCCTTTTCCCGGGACAGGATTCGGGAGGATGCAGTTCCGGCATGAGGATGCCCTGGTCACTCCTGCAAAGCGCCGGGCCGGTGCTCCGCGAGGCGGCCGGATCCTCTCCCTCTGTCATGGCTGCGGTTAAGGAGTCGAAGGGCAGAGGATCGTAGGACGTGCGTTTGCAGAGGAGGCACTACGAGGCTCTGAGGCAGCCAAGAACGAGCAGCACAGGCTGGTGAGCTTGGAGGGAGCCCGGGGGAGCGGGAACAGGCTGGGTGCTGCAGGGGCCGGTCCTGCTCCTCCAACTGTGCTGGGAGAACAAACAGCACCGCCAAGCGCTGCCTGGCCGGGCTGCCTTCCGAATGATGCAGAGTGTAAACAGACGAGCTGCCGCGACGCGGCGGTTCCCCGGTCCCCAGTCTGAGCTGGGATGATGCCACCATCCCACGGGGCTCTCGGTGGCAGCAGGCGGGAGCGTGCTCCTGCACGGCACCTGGCGCAGAGCCCTGCGGGGAAGGCGGCTGCGTGGGTACAGACAGGCAGATCCCTGAGGTGGCAGGGATCTGTCCCCGCTGCCTGCCCGGGGCTCAGGGAGTCCCTGTGCCCCTGTGCCCAGCCACACCATGCAGACCCCAGCGTTTCCTAATTTGACACCACGTCCTCAGGGTTGGGGACTGTCCCTTGTGCCCTGGGCTTGCAGGTCACCGGGAGGGACACTTCTGCAGAGATGATTCAATGACCATCCCTCACGGGTGAAGCTATTCAGGGCCCTGCCTACGCTTGGAGAATCTTTGGAAAAATGCCCACTGTTGTTTTTACTGGAGGGAGTAACCCTGGGTGCTCCAGCACTGGTGCTGCTATTTTGCTTGCTGGGTGAGACAGCATTAAAACCACCAGCAGCACCCCCAGCCCATGCTGCAGCTGGGTTTTGCTGCCTCTAACAGGGTGCTTGTGCAGCTGGGGGGGATTTTTGGCAGCTTCTGTAGGAAGGGTTTGAGGGGGAAGGCAGGCAGAGGCAGAGCCGCAGTGGGGCGAGGAGTCATAAGGCGGGACCCTGCTTTGCTCATCCTGACTCAGGAGCCAAATCCTGCTCTCAGCTACAACCCAGCCGCCTGCCCACGGCAGCAGGGGACGGGCAGGACGACTGCAGGACGGACATGAACCCTTGCTCCCCCCGTCCTGCCCTGTCCGCCCTGGCCATCCACCCCGCACACCAGCCGCCCGCTCGACCCAGATCCCCGGGGGCAGGCGGCAAGGCGCGCTCGGTGCCTGCCTGTCGGAGCGGGAGCTGCTGGTGGGCTGGAAACAACAGCCATATGTCAACG
Organism: Theristicus caerulescens; assembly: GCA_020745775.1. Taxonomy (NCBI): domain Eukaryota; kingdom Metazoa; phylum Chordata; class Aves; order Pelecaniformes; family Threskiornithidae; genus Theristicus; species Theristicus caerulescens. The sequence goes on from CM036578.1 coordinate 815,420, forward strand.
AAGGCTGAGGAACACGATGTCTTTTGCTAGGGGGTGAATCAGTACCAGAGTCTGATATTCTTCTTCTCCTGAATTAATTAAGCAGCAATCTCGGGTATCTTTGTCTTCACAGCTATTATCTGCTTTTCCCAAACTGCTCCTCGAAGCATCCCGATGGGAGTGAGGGAACGAGTTCCCACCACCACCCTGTCCTCACGGACTCTCATTCCCCTGTGACACACGAGGAAACGGAGGCAGAGAAGTGGAAGCCAACCTGGACACGAGTACCCTCGCACCTCCAGTTCCGTGATGCCCGGTTTGCAGCAGAGGTCAGCAGTTCCCCCCCAGACCCTGGGCACTTGTAGGGTCTCCGCACATGGGTGCTCCCCTGCTCACCCCCTTGGGACCCTGCCCGGATGGCGGGGGGTGCCCGGCCGTGGGGCTGCAGGGAGGGCAGCTTTACCCCCCCAGTCCATCTATTCACTTTTGCAGTCACCGCTGGCCTATTTTAGCTCCTTCCTCTGGGATTTTAACACCAGAACTTGCCCGGAGTTTGGGTGGGAGGGGAGGATGTGCTTTCCCTTTGTCAGCAAATCCTCCTAAAGAGATGCAAGAGACTTCACACAACGCATGGAAATGTTGGCCCTGGTTCCCAGCTGGGGAAACCGAGGCAGGGAGTGAGGGGAAACCCCTGCCTGGATTAGACATGTGGGGACAGCAATCAAAGCAGTGAGACTTGAAGGTCCTGCATCCCTTTAGCTTCTGCCAGCTCCTCAGGGATCCTTAGGTGCTCAGCACCTCCAGGAAGCAGGCTACCTGATCAGGAGCTCAGCTTCAAGCTTCTGGTTTTAGGATCGCTGGCCCCAGCACCACAAAATTCCCATTGGAAGTGAGTTTTAGGGGCAGCAAAGCGCGCACCAGCATCCCACCATCTGAGCCACCCCAGCGCGCCCGGCCAACCTCCCTTGCCACCACCACGTCCTCACCCACCGCAGGGAGAAAGGATACTCAAGAAGCACTGTGGAGCAAACCCGGCTTCCTACCAGCAAGTCCCTGGCCCCGGGGCATCTCCCCTCCGAGCTGGAGCCAGGCTGGGGCTGCTCAGCACCCCGACGGGCCGCGCCGGCCCTGGGTGTCACGGCTGGGTTGCGCAGAGTCCCTGTCGTTGTCCCCGTCCCAGTTGTCGACTGAGACCAGTTCTGGGTAACCAGAGCTGTAGGAGGTGAGAAACCACGTCCCCGCCCTGAAACCGAAGGCGGTCGGATGCCAGCGGGGCCAGAGGGAGCCAGGGCTGAGCTGGACACGCTGCAGCCAGAAAGCAGATGCCTGAGCAGGGGAGATGAACTTTGCCTGACGGCCCCAAGCTGCAGGGGTGAGGGCTGAGCCGTCCCGCAGCCTCCCAGCCACCGCTCACCCAAACCCCTCCATGCCCATGGGCCACAGCCACGCTGGGGGCGGATGCTCAGAAACGGCGGGTTTCTCCCTGCTGACTGTAATCCGTCTCGCCCCGATATAGCCACTGACCCGGCGGCATCTAAATTTAGCGGGATGAATCCTGCCCTGTGTTCGGAGCGCTGGTGCCCTTGAGGCAGCAGGACGGTGGGGATGGGGCCGTGAGGACAGGTCCCCCCGGCAAGGCAGAGCCCCAGGACTGCAGACCACCCATCTCCCACAGAGACTGGGCAGGCAGCAGGGGAGCGGAGGGAGGAGACGGGAGCAGGGAGATGGCATGCTCAGGCTACGAGCCCATAAATAAGCACGGCTTGTAGCCGCTCAGCAGCCGGCCTGGCCCGCAAGCCCAAAGCTGAGGTGTGGCACGAAGACCCCCTGCTCCCCCCCCGTCCCTCCCCTGTGTCTCACGGGAGAAGCATCCGCATCGGGGGGCCGAGGCGGCCGCGGGAGGGACACGGGGGGCCGCGGGCAGCGGCGGCAGCTGGTGCTGTCACTTGCCGAGGGCAGCCGAGGGCAGGCGGGCAGGGAGCACGGCCAGGGTCCGGCCCTCGCACCCCTCGGGGGATGCTCCGAGCCCTGCGGCCGGCCGGGGCTGAGCACTTGCACTCGTGACACTTGTGAACGGATTCCTCTGGGATGCCGGGCAGAAGCCGGCTGGGATTGCGCACAGACAGACAGACGGACGGACGGCCAGCCACCCGTGCACGCCGGTGCGGTAACGCTGCCCTCTAACGGCCACCGGCCCCGCATCCAGCCCGCTCGCCCCCCGCCGCCGCTCGGTGTGGGATGCAGGGGCTCGGAGGGACCCCGAGGCCCCGGCGCCCGGCGGGGGCTCACCTGGACGTGGACCATGCCGCAGTCCCCGCAGGCGTCCGCGCAGCTCCCTGGCAGCACCAGGCACAAAACCCCGCGGCCGCCCCGGTCCGGCTCCGGCCGCCCCAGCGGGGACGGGGACGAGGGTCCCCCCGGGATGCTCTGCCCCGCCAGCACCGACGCTCGGCTGACCCCACCGCCGCGGGAGATCGGGGTCTGCGGGGAGACCCCGCAGCCGCTGCTGCCGGTGCCAGGGCCTCGGCGGCCGTCCCAGCCGGTAATGCCCGTCTGCCCGCCTCTCCGACAAGGCGCTGGCGGGTCACCAGCAGGAGATTAGTGAGATAAGGAGAAAGCTCTCCAGAACACTCCCATCGCCATGCGTGGTCCCTCTCTGCAGCCTCCCCCTGCTCCAACCAGGCCACTGCCACCACCGCTGGCACACGTGCCACCATGTCTGCAAGCCGGCACATCCTCGTGTGAAACACCAACGGCGGCCACGTGCTCCCCCGGACACACCGGCACCAACGTACGCCCCAAATACACCACCTCGCTTTGGCTCAGCAAGCGAGCCACGCACGATGGGATGCGCGGGAGAGCGGCTGCTTGCAATCCTGGCCGTTGGCACCCGCGGCCCCGGAGAAGCGGCTCCCCCAGCCCACCCGACGGGCTCGCCGGCGAGCAGAGATCCATGCTAGGGCGAAGCAGAGAGCACGCACTCCGTGGGCACACATCAGTTGGCTGTGGTTCTCAGAGCAGAGTCGATACACAAAACCTTGGTCCCAAACTGCATTCAGTTGCCAGCGGGCGGCAGGGGACGTCCGGGCCATCGCGCTGTCATCCCACCCTCCTCAGGAGCGGCTCTTTGCCTGCACAAGGTGAGCAGAGTGCGGCGGGGAAGGCTGGCGGGGGGGGAGCCACGAACACATGTGCTCCAGGTGGGCATCACCCCGTAAAGCACAGCCTTGTCCCCAGCTCAGTCCCCGACATGCGGTGCCGGTGACAGCCCCCCAGCCCCAGTTGGGGGTTATGGCCCAGGGACGCTCCCTGCAGCAGGCAGCGGTGCCGGAGCATGGGGCAGCTGCAGGTGCAGGCAGCGTGCAGGCAGCGCAGGGGCACACGAGGCATCTCTCTGATTACACTGTGAGCCCCAGCCAGAACCGGTGCCCGGCGCTGAGTGCCCAGACTGTGCTGTAGTCCCGCTCACCGCCTCCAGCCGCCCCGTCTGCTCCCCGCGGCCGCAGCACCCCGGCAGCTGCCTCCTGGGGGGATTTAGGGGTGCAGGGGGGAGGAACCGTGTGTGCCCGGCCCCAGCAGGGCTGGGGGTGGCCCTGCGCCAGTGGGGACCGCAGGGTGAGGAACCGCTATGGGTGACGGTAGGGAAGGGAAAACTGCGGGAACCTAATTAAGGAAAAAAAAGGAAAAAAAATCAATAGCTGTTCAAAAAGCACTTGCTGAGGCTGAGCGATCCCATGAGGCATTAATCCAGCGTGCGCTCAAGCCCTTACGCAACGGATGGAAAATTCAGCATGAAATTTCTGGGGGAAAAACCGGCTCTTTCACAGGGGCCCTGTGCACCCCTGGGCAGCGGCTTCCAAACAGGGTGGAACGGGGAGGAGGCAGAGGCGCCTGACCCCAGCGGGACAGGGCAGAGGCGATGTGAAGCGATTGCTGGCCCAAAGCCTGGGTGCAAACCCGCCTGCCGGGGTCCGGCGGAGCTGTGCCGGGTGTACTCGTGCCCAGGGCACAGCAGCACCCGCCATCCCTGCGGAAGAGGAGCCGGTTTGCTGCGGGCAGGAGGCTGGGTTTCCTGAGGGCTATGGAAAAATAATACGGCATGAGAATATCACATAGCTCTTGTTTCTCTAAATAGGTTATTTTTCCACTGCCCCACAAAGGCCCCAGTATCGTCTCTCTTCTTATTACTCTTTGTGTCATATGCAGTTAATTATTCATCTCCTTTTCGTGCTCTTTGTGCTGCTCCGCGAGCGGACGCAGACCTGCTCTGCTCTCGCCTCCCTCCAGGTGCTTCTGTCCTGAACGGCTTCGCCTCGAAGCTTCGGCCGTAACCCCAGAGGGCTCAGCAGGACCGGGCTCCTTGCAAGGCCGATGCCACGGGCCAGATGGAAGAAACTTTGGCTGCAGGTGCTCAAATTAACAACCTGAACGGCCCCTGGCCCTGCTTGGGCGCTTGGTCTGGGTGCGGTGTGGGGATTGCCAGGGAAGGGTCGGGGTGCCCTGATCTGCACACAGTAAAGAGGGGAGACAAGGACCTGGGCAGCCGTTTCTTGCAAATACAATGATGTGTTTATCCTCTGGGACCAGATTCCCACGTCCCGGTGGTGGCCCCGTCCCTACACGGCTGTGGCAGGGGAGCAGCGCTGGCACCCGCTGCAAGCTGTGAGCGTCAGCTGCAGCTTGGCATCGACACAGGCGAGTGAAAACAGAAAGAAAAAGTATCTGGTTGATCCTCTTTCCATTAGCTCAGGGGGCAGCAGTAGTCTCCAGGTCAGATTTCCCTCTTGGAGACTCGGTGCCAAGGAGAGAGGAGCGGCTGGGGAGGGCATGTGGGACGCATCGCCCCCAGTGCCTGCGCCCACTGGGTCCCACTGCTCAGGAGGAGCACATGGACCCGACCCCCCCACCGCTGTCCCACCCCGGCAGCTCTGCCCAGCCACTGCCACCCCATTACACAGCTATTCCTGCAAAAGCCACCCGCCCACGAGCCCCATGGGGTGCCGGAGCCTGCCTGGCCATCTCCCCACCCCAAGCCCTACTGCTTTGTGAACTCACTGCTGGTGTTTTCAGGTAAATTAAGAAAAAAAGAGGATGCACCTAGGGCTGCAGAGAGTGGTTTTAGAGTGTGACACCCCCCTGAGCTCCAAAGGCCAAGGAGAGGAGCCAACATAGAGAATCCTACTGGCACCTGCAGCACCTCTCACTGCTCTCGCCATGTCCTCAGCGTGCCGTGCTGCTGCGCTAATCTCAGCTGTTTCATAATTAACGGGGCTAAACGCTAGATGGAAATACCAATCTCTCTTTTAGCTCTGCACAGAGCGGTTTAAAAATCACTTCGGATGGGACCAGTTTGCAGCCGCCCGAGCCCCTGGGCTGCCCAGGATCCCCTCTGAGCCCACGCCGGGGGTCCCACCCCACTGGCACAGAGCTCTCGCCAGGTCCCTTTCTCTCTCCCTCAAATCCCGCTCTGGGAATCAGACCGGTGCATGTCCCTGCTTTCACCTCCCCGCGAGAGGAGCATCAACCCCGGCAGCCTCTGGACCCAACTCGCTCCTGGGCAGGGGCTGCCATCCGCCATCCTGCACACCCGGTGCCACCAGCGCTGCCCCGAGGGACAGTCTCCTCCCGATAGCATTTCGGGGTGCTCTGCACCCAGTCCTGCCCCAGCCCCCTGGCGTGGGCTCGTGCCCCCCAGCTGCCCGAGGATGCCCCCGCGGCGCAGCCCTACCTTATCGGCCAGGCACTCGGTGTCCTCGGTGAGCAGGTAGACAGTCCCGCTCTCGGCCAAGAGGATGGCAGTGTCGGTGGTGGAGGAGGACCTGGGGCGGCCCTGGTGCTGATGCAGGATGGCGGTGAGGCTGCTGTCCTGGGGGGCCTTGCGGACGAGGTGGGGGCTCCCTTTCTGGGGCTCCAGCGAGCTGCTCTTGGCCCGCCGGCTGCCGCTGTGCAGGCTGGTGCCACGCTTGATGGAGGGGCGAGAGCGGATCTGCTGCAGCACCCGGTTGAAGGCGGTGGGACGCGCCGGGAGGTCGTGCAGGGACATGGCGTAGGAGACGCGGTGCATCTCCGGGGACCGCTCCTTCTCGTCAGGGGAGTCGTGGTCGGACATGCCGTAGTGCGGCGGCAGCGAGTCCTGCGAGTTCTGGTGCTCCCGCTCCCGCGACCGCCGGCGGCTGTGGAAAAGGTGCTTCAGGCCATGGCCAAACATGGACCCTTCGGACAGCTGCTGGATTTTCTGCAGGAGAGGAGAGAAAACAACCCCTGTTACTGTCAGGAAGGGACGGCATCACCCCACTTCAGCACACACAGCTCTGATGGACGGTGCCCACGCTAACACCGAACCAAAACGCGAAGCTCAAGGGATTAAAGAGCTTCTGGAGGGCTCTGGGGATCCCAGGCCAGCCCAAAGGGATCTGTGAAAGGGAACAAGCCTTGTTGCCAGCACTGCACTTTATACCCATGAAAAAGTATTAAACATTAGTGGCCATGTGATGGCACGCAGGGCTGAGCACAGTGGCTTGGGATGGCTCAGGTGTGCAGCTCCAACAGCATTACCCACGCCGGGGGAAGGTCTCTGATGACCGCTGGCTACCCCTAAAAGCAGCAAGAGGAGCAGAAAGACCCTTGAGCAATGGAGGGAGGAGGGTGCCTGCTGCAGCAGACCCCAACTTTGCAGGCGGCAGGGACCGAGCAGCCTTTTCCTTAGCTAGAAAAGCCCTGGTTGCTCCCAGCCTTGAAGCCTCAGCCACTGACACGCTGCCGGGAGCCACCTGCTCTCCGAAACGTGCTCCAGGAAGGATCAAGGAGGGCTTTTCCTGGGGGATTTTCCATGGCCTCTGAGCACAGCACGAACCAGGCTGGCCTCACTTACAGGGGTGAAATCGCAGCTCATGGCCCAGTGTCCCCAAATCCAGTCCCCGCTGGGCAGCAACTGGTTTCCAGCAGGAGATGGGGGCACACCGCTCCCCCGGGTACCCCCGGGTCTTCCTCTCCCAGGGGGCTGAGGCTCACGTTCCCACAGAGCACACGGCTTTTCTCGTGCCGGCTCCTGGGAATCGGGGTGGACACTAGCCACGGCAAAGTCATGCAATATGGATGGTGGAACAGGTCGTGCTCTTGATTACAGCCGGGTCAGCCCGGAGCGGTTTCCCTGCAGACACTGGAACACCCAGATTTGCATCCACGGGAGATTTTGGCTGGGTGCCCTCCGCAATCCCCTGCGTGTGGTCAACTGGGGGGCAGCAGCGTGGGCAGCAACTTCCAGCATCTGCAAAGGGCTCAGCAGATCCCAGATGCCAGATCCCAGGTCCATCACAGCTCCTGGACAGCAAGTAAATGATCTTGGGATGCTGAAAGATCTTTTCAGCTCCCAAAGCAGCCTCAGCTACCAGGAACCCAGCCGATCACAAGGCACAAGTCTGCCCTGTTGCTCTCCGTCTTGATGTTGGAGTTAAGCCGAGCACCCTACCTTTGCGCACGCCAGTCCTGACCCTGCTGACGTTCGGGGGCATTTCGCCACTGATGTACTGCGGCTGGGACTCTCCCCAGGGATGCTGCTTCCCGTAACTGCGGCGCTGCCATTTACTAATGCTTGAAAACCAGCGTGAAGCGGGCTCCGAACTGGGAGCTACTTATAACCCCAGCGGACACTTGGCAGAAGCCCCGGCTTTTAGAAAAGCAGTGATGTTTGAGACACGACCTCTGGGAGCTGCAGACTGTGGAGGATTTCATGGCCATACAGAAAGGACTCCTTCTCCTAAGAATCCCAGACATTAAAGCCACAAGGTCCAAATCCATAAGGGCCTAATTCTCATCACACCTGTAATATTGACAAGGAATCAGCAATTAGATCCTGTGTCATTAAACGCTACAGGCAAACCCTTTAATCCTTCTGTTATCCATTCATAATGAAAATTTCTATCCTTTTGGTTTTTCCTAGGAAATATATAATAAATCTACGGTGCTGAATTGCTACTTCAGGAAATAGTGATTTAAATTTTATTCTATTTATAGAGTCTCTATGGAAACAGAGAGAGCATTAGATAGGTAATAACTATAAACCCACCGATTTCTACCATCAAGGGTACGGCATACCCTCGGATGCACAGCCCTTTAGAAGGTCCAAGTGAAAAGAAACAACCAACTCCCTTCCCTGAGGGTAATGAAAACAAAATAAAAGCGAAGTCGGCAATAAAGGAGAGGACGTTTTTCCAGCACCAGCATGGAGCTGGAAGCCAGTTGCTCCCCGGGCGTCCTTGGCCCAACAGCTCGATCTGATAGAAATTCACCTTTTAAAAGAAACTCTCCTCAGGCCCTTTCCAAGTGTTCCTGAAGGAACCTTTCCCGGGCTCTGCAGGTAGGGCTCCCGGTGGGACGGTAGGAGATCGCATGGGAAAAACAGGTAGGAAAGCAAAAAGAGGAATCCCAGCCCTGCTGTCCTGGGCTTGAACCCCCACCAGATCGACGGCTTGTCAAGCTAAAGGCTTGTCTACATTAAAGACACCACGAACAAGCCGTTCTGCAGAGAATTTGCTGATGTAAAAACTCTGTTTTTGTGTGTTACTCCGGGATATTACTGCACTTCCAATGCAGAGGCATTTTTCTGGCACGAAACTACTCGTGGCTCAGAACAGAGCGTCTGCACGGGCTATTTTGGAGCAGCCGTTGCTTAATAACTGATGCAATGGATACAGAGATTAATTTCTCAGTGTAGACAGCTGTGAAACACTAAGATAAATACAAAAATATCTTTGTTTCTTTTGTCTTTTTCATTAATGCAGCCAGGGTCTCCTGCTCGGTGGTGGGGACTTGTTGCCGTGGACTTCAAAGGAGCGGCTCCTGCTTCACGTCCCTCGTAAGTGGATCAGTTCTGGCCGGCTGCGGCAGGGTCAAGCCCAAGGCACACGGCTTGGCTGAGCACGGCTCTGGGCTGACCACGCTCGCGCTCTCTGCCTCCTCCTTATGTGTTTATCCACTGACGGAAATTAATCGCTAAAATGTGAGATGCTAGGAGGGAGCTGCACGAACCCCCCCTTGTACCCATCCCACCGCCCTGCCTGCGCTGAGAGCAGAGTCCCGGCCCTGCGGGGACACCGCAGGGACAAGCCACGCCTGGCCAAAGCCGAAAAAAACCATTTTAACCCAAACCAACACGTACTGCAGGAAGACAGCGACTTGGATGATGCTTTTGTTTGGGACGCTGCTCTTTGGCAATGTCCCGTGGGAGAGCCAGGTGCTGCCCGTGCCCGCCGCGGCAGAGATGTGCATCCCTCCCTGTGCCGGGCTCTCCGGGGCCGGTGTTCCTCCCGCTGCCGAGCGGCCACACAGCCCAAAACCTCCCAGCTCCTCGCTAAATGGTTTTCCAGCTCTGCCCCGACATCCAAACCTCTTACTGGGCTTTCAGACGCACAGGGAGGGGATCTTGTTGCCATGACCTTATAGCACAGCCACATGCTGCAAAGTCCCACTCATTATTATTATTATTATTATTATTATTATTATTATTATTATTAATTATTTATATCCCTGGCACACCCAGAGGCTCCAGCCAAGACTCTGCAGCCCTTTGGAGGCATTGCACAGACACGGTGGAAGACTATCCCATCCCCTCCCATTCTGTTCCGTCCCATCCCATCCCATTCACAGCACTCCATATTTTAAGGTGTGGGGGGAGCCATTCCCCCAGCAGGCAGAGACAGGGAATGAGCCACTGAGCAGCTCGCAGCCCTGCTAACAGCAGCAGGACCCCGGGAGGTCCTGCTCACCCCGGCACAGGGTTTCTAGTCCTCACGTTGCTTTCTCCAGCTGATCCTCCTGCAGGTCCCCAGCAAGGGGGTCCTACCACCATCCTGCACCCATTGCCAGCAGCCAGGCTGGGGGCCGGGGCAGAGTTGTCCCAGCGGGGTGGCAGCCAGCCCAGCTGCCCCTCGCATCCCTATCTCACACCAGCATCCCGAGCTCCTGTTCTGCCGCTCTTCCCGCTGCCACAAATGCCAAGGAAAACGTATAGATATTCTAAAATGGAAAATAAAGCACTCCCCCACACACGCTTCTCCTCCCGGGGACAGGATGAGAGAACAAACATGTGACAAACGTTAGTCATGTTGTTTAATGCACTACCAAAACGCTATAGTGACACGCAGCTCCTTGAACGCTCTCCAGAATAACATCTGCGAGGCTGGCACCGACCGCCCAGGTGTGGCTCCAGCTGCGGGGGCTGCGGACCCCCGCGAGCTCCCAACCTCGGGGGCCTTTGCAGGGTGAGATCTCTGCTGCCGGTGCTGAGAGCAGCCAGATGTGCTCCCAGGGGAATAACACAGCGAGTGGCAGCCCACAACCGCTTCTCCCATGGCTGTCACCTCTGTGTCTCCTGAATTGACTGCGGGGATGCTGAGCGCTGAAATTCATGGAAAGCAAGGATGGGGACCCTGGGGGGTCAGATCTGGGGGGGCTGGGGCCGTAGGCAGCTGGGCACAGGGCGCTTGGCCTCAGCCCAGCAGCCCACTCCAACATGAGCGTGTGTCTGCTGGGACGCACCATGCAGCTCCCGGGAGGGCAGCGCGCCCCGGCCTCGGCTCTCGCCCTCCACCGCGCCTGGCACAAACCCCGGGCAAACACGCTGTCCTTCTGGCTGCACCCTGCCTGGGAGGACGCTCTCCTCTCCCTGCGGGGCAGGGGGTCCCGGCATGCAGCTCCGCAGCGGTGAGAGCGGGGACCCATCGGGGTCCCTGCCAGCAGCCCGAGAGCTTTTAATGAGCGATGCCCCGGGGAGATGATGGATGCGGCCGCTCCAGGGACCGTGCTGCTCCTGCTCGAGCTGCTTGACAACAGCTCCATCCCACTAACCGCAGGGGAGCCGGCTCACCTTGGCGGTGTCCTTTCAAGACCAAAATATGCCTGGAAAATTGTTCGTGCGAGGGATTAAATATAAATGTACCTGAGGGTTTAGAATAGGGGCTGGCGACCTTTACGGAGAGGAGTCGTCCTCCGCATCCTCCCTGCAGCGAGCAGCCTGCACAGGCACCGCCATGGGGGGGCCTCTGAACCGCGTCAGGGGGTCTCCACCCCCAGACCCATCCCCTAGTAGCGAGGGACCTTTGAAAAAAATAAACTAGCTGAGGGGTTTGACCTGCTATGAGGAGGTTAACACTTCACCCCGTCCCCTCCAGCCACCCCCGTCCCAACCCCATTGCTCAGGACAGGACCTGTGCTGGGGAATGCACCTCCCATGGTGGGACCTCCCCTGTCCTTCATCTCCCTCCTCCAGGAAGCCCAGGGGAAGATTTGGTCCATGGATGTGGGGTTTGCATCAGGCCCTGGGAAGAGGGAAGAGCTTAGGCCAGTGCTTCTGGACTCCTGCTGATCTTGGCTTTCGGGTTCAAAGGAGGGAAAGGCAGGAGCCACGAAGACCAAGATCGTGAAACTGCAGATGGAAATGATGTCAGGCTTCAACTTTCAGCCCTTGGCCAGATCAGCCCATTTGGGAAAACAGAGAGAGACCCAGGGAAAACACTCAGCTCAGAGATGCTCGGGGAAAGTGGGAGCAGGACCAAGAGGTGAGCGCCTTGGTGGTGGGACGCCCTGGACACGCCGGCAGCCACAAGAGGCTGAACGTCTCCTTCTGCAGTGTTTTGTATGGATCCAGTCACTCTGCTGCAGAGCGCAGAAATCCCTGCCACCCAACGTATTTTTGAGCAGAACTATGTGTCATGCATCTGCTTTGCTCCTTGCCAGAACTTCTTTTTTTTCCTCTTTTCCCCTAATGGAGCTCTTGCTCTCGGCAAAGGAGACAGAGTCGGGGCTGGGGAATGGAGAGCTGCTGCGGATCTGCCGGGGTTAGGGGATGGAGATGACACAAGGCAGCCTGTGGTTTCCAGGTTGCCAGCTCAAATCCATCTTCGGCTGGCAGCAAACAAAAGTTTACATCTGATGCTTGTTCACTGTCCCCGGGGAGATGAATCTGTGGGTCTTGGTGCGTGGCACCATGCCAGCCTGGGGACAGCAGAGGGGCCACGGACCAGCTGGTCTGAACCCGCTCCACCGTGGTGAATGCAGTGCAGCTCCAGAGGGGGTTTGGGGCAGGAAAACTTTGAGATTATATTAATGATGGCACTAATCATAGCAACAGGAGGCAGAGTGGCTGAATCGGTGGTATCTGTGGCGGGGCCAGGCAGAGCGCCCAGCTCTGCTGTGGAAGTTGTGGGCAGCACCGAGATGCAATTTTTCATGCGTTCTGCCTGGCAAAGCAAGTTTGAGGATTCGCTCCATGCGGGCAATTAATTGCTGAGCTACAAATGCGTTAAAGGTGAGCATTGCGAAGCAAACCTGCATTAGGGTATCGTACTCGCATCGATAAAATCAATGGGCATTTGGCCACTGCTGTTGTTGCGAGCTGGACTGGGCTGCAGACCAGGCTGAGCTCCAGCTCAGAGCTGGACACACCGACCAAGGAATGCTTGGCCTGGTGGCCATCCCCATCGTCAGCTGCGGCTCCTTCTGCCCCACGCTCCTTTCTGAAAAGGGGTGAAAAGGGCCCCGGGTGGGATGGAGAGAGGCTGGGGGATGAGAAGCACCACCTTGGCCAAGCCAAATCGAGCCTCCTTGAGGTCAGGCTGTCCCACCCCACCAAGCCTTGGGTGGCCCTGAGCACCACATCCCCATGGATGTGCCTTCCCCTGGCATGGGGCTCTCCCCTCCAGCTGTTTTTAGGGCAGCAGCTGGACATCACATCAGCAAAGCCAAAACAGCCTCAAGAGCTGGAGCTGCTGCTCGGACATCGAGGAAAAGGCACCACGTGTCGCAGCAAGCAGCGCCCTGCAACCATGGGGCTTCTTGTGCTTGAAGCAGCCGAGTTCTCCTACGGGAATGGGAGTTTTTATTTCCTGGCTGCCTTTCTGGAAGGGAGGCATGCAGGCACGGCAGCAGCCTGGCAGTCCTGGCTGTGCTTCCCTGCTCCCATGCGACCTTGACCGTGCCGGTAAGACCTTCTAGGCCAGGCAGCAGGCTGGGGTGCTGCACAACAAGGGTCTCTGTCCTGGATGCCAGGCTGCCCCTGGGTGACTAGGGACATTTTCCACTTTTGTCCAGGTCTTTTTGAAACCAAAGAGTGGAAGCAGCACCTCCATACCACCGCGGCGCGACTGCCACATCGCCTTTGACAGCACTGCCACAAGCACGCTCTGCCTGCGGCCGCGACGTGCTGCAGCGCCTGAAAACACCAAAGTTACAAGCAGGGAATTCATCTCTGCAACATAAAACCCCACCGTGTCCGCGCCAGCGGGACCCTGTTGAACGGGTGGGGGTCAGAGCTGCTCCGCTTTCAAACCCACAGGAAATTTCTGCCCAGTTCCACCCGGGACCGCCCCGTCCTGCCTGCCCACATCTCTGCCCGCACCCTGCCGCCGGGGACCGGCTCCCTTCCCTCCCGCAGCGCTGCAGTGCCGTGTAACTTGTTTTCCTCATTAACTGGACGCAGCCCGAAGGCACAGGAGGAGCAGCCTCGGGGCCATTTACACACCGTTTATACACTGGTGCTTCCCGGCTGCCGCAGCACTAATCCCATCAGCGTGGCTGGCGGTCCCCCGAGCATCTCCCCCACGCTCAGCGCTGGGCCGACTCTGGCAGTTATTTACTGGGGTCTGCTCAGCCCCTCTGCAGGGGGACAGCCCTGTTATCCCAAAAAAGCCTGCTCGGGTGACGGCAGCCCGCTCCAGACCTGCCCTGGGGTGCGACCCTCGTGCCCGCAGCCCCCTTGCCAAGTGGTGCCACCAGGGTCCTGCCGCCTCTCCCACCGCCGCCCCATTGTTATCGCTGCTCTTGGTGGCCGGGCTGCAGCAGGGCCACGGCCTCGGCGGTGCCCAGCCCCGTGCGTGCCTGTGCAAGCCCACCGTGAGGCATCTCGGCCCTGGGAGGTGGCCCACTGCAGGGGCACCCACGCCCCAGGGCCATACCCTCCCCTGGGAACATCCCCTGTGCAGGAGCATCCCCAATCTGGGAGCATCCCAACCTGGGACCTCTTCATCCCAGGAGCATCCTCATCCCGGGACCATCCTCATCCCAGGAGCATCCTCATCCTGGGAGCATCCCCATCCTGGGAGCATCCTCATCCCGGGAGCATCCTCATCCTGGGACCATCCCCATCCTGGGAGCATCCTCATCGCAGGAGCATCCTTATCCCAGGACCATCCTCATCCCAGGACCATCCTCATCCTGGGAGCATCCTCATCCCAGGACCATCCCCATCCCGGGGCCATCCCCATCCCGGGGCCATCCCACATCCTCCAAGGTCACACCTGTAGCAGAGCGGGGACCGGGCTGTGGGGACGGTGGTACCCCACCAAGGCATACATCCCACCGGTAACCCCGCTGGGTGCTCACCACACCGGTAACCCCGACAGTAATGCCATAGGGTGCTTGCCCGATTGGTAACCCCGCTGGCGACCCTAAGGGGTCCTCACCCCTCCGCTGACCCCACCGGCTTCTCGCCCCATTGCCAGCCCACCGGTGCCCGCCGGCCGGTGCCGCCGCCGCTCACCTTCAGGTCGGGGGGCTTGGTGCGCGGCGGCGGGACAGCGCCCGCCTCCGGGGCCGCCGCCGCCGCCTCCCCGGGCTTGGCCTCCATGGCGGCGGGGCCGGGCGGCTCCCCCGCGGCGCCGGGGTCCTCCTCGGGCTGCCGCAGCTCGTCCGACCGGCACCGCTTCATACCGGTGCGCCGTGCCCCCGGGAGGCGGGGGCGCCTACGGCCGCGGCGGCGGCGGCGGGCGGCGTCCGGGCGGCCGCTGCGGGGCCCGCGGGCTGCGCGCCCCCGCCCCGCCCGCCCCTGCCCCGCCGTGCCCGGGCCGGGCGGCGGCTCCGCGCCGCGGCGGCTCCGCGCCCGCCGGCATCGGCATCGGCATCCCCGCCGCCGCCGCCGCCGGCGGGGCCTGAGTGGCGGCGGGGCCGGCCAATGGCGGCGGGAGGTGGGCGGGGCCGGCGGCGGCGATTGGCGGCGGCGGCGGGGAGCTGTCGCGGCGCTCGGTGCTGCCGGGCCCGCCGCCCCCGGCCGAGCCGGTCCGCGCAGCACGGCGACGGAGCGAGAGCCGCTGCCCTGCCGCCGGGGCGCTGCCCTGCCTTTTGCTTCCCCTTTTTAAATATTATTTTTTATTGTAATTAATTTTTTTTATTATTTTTTCCTCGCCCGCCGCAGCTCCGCGGGGCCGGTGGTGCTGACCGGGCAGCGGGGCCGGCCCGCCGTGGCCGAGGCTCCGCCGCCGCTCTGCCCCGGTGCGGGCGTGGCTCCGGGCGAGGGCTCCGCCGGACGCTCTCATCCGCCTTGCCGCTCCCCATCTCCACCCGCCGCGCCTCCCTGCCGGCCCCCGCCGGTCCCCCAGGCTGCCACGGGGCGGCGGGGGCCCCGGGGAGGGGCCGGCAGCGGCGGGAGGGCGGACCGGGGCGCTGCCCCCCCGCGGGAGCCCCGGCGGCCCCACGGAACTACAGCTCCCGGCGCCCCCCGCGCGGCGCGCAGGCTCCCTGCGCGGATGAACTACAGCTCCCGGCATGCCGCGCGCCCGGGGTCCGCCCGGCCTCCTCCCCCTTTGCCCCGCGGCGCACCGATAAAGGTTCCGCGCCGCACGCAGGGCGGCTTTGCTGAGGCGCTGCCCCCGAGAAGGAAGGCGGCGGCGGCGGCGGCGGGGGTAGGGGAGGCGGGAGGGGTGGGGGGGGAGGCGAGGAAAGCCCGGCCGCCGGGGGCGCGCCGTTCCCTCCGGGAGAGCGGAGAGGTCGGGAGCGGCAGCCTGGCAGGGGCCGAGTGTCCCCCGGGGTGGGGAGAGGATAGCGGAACGGACCCGGAGGACATGGAGGGCGAAGGGGCCCCTTCGTGGCGGGGTCCCGGCGGGCTGATCCGCGAACTGTGCCGCTCCTTCGGCCACTACAACCGGCACCTGGCGCGGCTGCAGCACAACCTCCGAGAGACCAAGAAGTTCTTCCGCGACGTCAAGTACTCCCAGGGGCACCCCTTCGCTTCGGCGGCGGCTGGCGAGGGCCTCCCCGCCGGGGCTGGGGATGGGGCCCCCCGGGACGGCCCCGCACCCGGCGGTGAGAGAGGGACGGGGGAGGTCGGGCAGGGCCTGCGGCGGGCGGGGAGGCCTGTGTTTGGGAAATGGGAGCGGGCCGTGGGTATAAACGGGGGTGAGGGGGGCTGTGGGGTGAGCTGTGGGCAGCGAGGGGTGGGCCGGGGGCTTGGGAGGGTTGGGGTGCAGGTGGGAGGCGGTGTGGGGGGCTGTGGGGAGTGAAGGGGGGATGCTGGGGGGCTGGAGGGTCTGTAATGGGGGCTGTGTGTGGATAGGGAGAGCTGGGGTGCCTTGGGGGGGGTTGTGGGGCGAAGGGAGCAGGCCAGGGGGTGATGGGGGCTGTCAGGGAGATGGACCCCTCTACCTATTTTCCTAACCCCCACCCTGCAGCTCCCTTGCCAAAGGGGGGGGCTGGGAGCTGCCGGGTGGGGGTTAGGAAGATGCAGCACCTGGGGAGTGGGTGTTTTGTGGGGTTGGTGTGCCTCGTGTGTGGTGTGGGAATAGTGCCGGGCTTCGTTCATCGGTTTTATCCTCATCTGTCACTGTTGACAAACATCGCTGCTGGTGGGAGCCCTCCTGCCGTGTGCAGAACTTCGCCTTTCCATAAGACTGTCTTGTGAGAAGAGTTTATATAAATATATATAAAGATCTTCTTTATTCATGTCCAAATGGCTCATGAGTCATCTGTTGGCTACTTGTCCGAGATGCTTGTCCATGCTTGTCTTATGCTTGCGATTCTGATTTGAAAACTGAAGTGGTGTTGAGGTCTTCTGTCGGTCTGTGTAAAAAAGGTAGCATTCCACGTAAACTGTCAGAATAGAAGTGAATAGTTTTGTAAAAATGTGGTGTCTCTGTTTACATCTTTCTGTGACTTCCAAGAAGTACGAACTGGTTGGTTTCACTCATTTTCTGTGGATCTCAATGCTCTTTGAATGGTAGCACTCCACTGGAGTTGCTCTTCTGTTCGGTTACTTCTTGTAAAACATTGCTGGTATTTAATTGCATCTCTGAAAGTCTCCTTACAGGGCTTTGTAGATGTGGATGCATCATTAGTTAAATATTACCGACACAGGATACAGATTTCACCAAATATCCTGCCTGTTGTTTCTAATACAGAGCGCTTATAACCTTTTTTTTTTTTTTTCAAATACCTACCTTGACCCAGTTTGACTTTACTGCCAAACGTGTTACCAACCGGCCCTTAAGTATCAGGGCTTCAAGGAGAGGCTGACTGCTTTAGAGCTTGTTCATGCAAACGGTAATAACAGTGTAGACTCTTGGTTCAGGATTTCAGGCTGCAGAGGCTGTATAACATTTACTGTTCTTAAAAATAAAACTTAAATCAGTAGTTTTTGAACTGGTGAAGCGGTGACATGTTTCAGGTGGGGCACAGGTCGGGTTAATAAACCTGCTCCATGCTAGAGGGTGGGAAGTCTTGAGGGGAGTGTGGAAAGAGGAAAGGGAGAGGACTTGGTAAAATAATGGAGGCTGGCAATTTTCTTAAATGAGTCAACTGCAAAATAACTGTGAACCAATGGTTATTATTTTTTTAAGCTATGGGAAGATACAAGCCTTTGCCCAAAACTCAGAGCCTTGGTGTTGCTTATTACCTTTGTCCCTGAATAATCACCTTTGGACAGAGCTTCTTGTTTCTGTAAAATTTTAGTTGTATTGTACATTTCCAGTGCTCTCTGAAACTTAGTGGCTGGTAATGAAGCTTTTTTCCCCTGTCTAACATGGGGAGATTATTTTAAGTGTCAGAGGGTTTAAGGAGCACAGTTCTCACTGACTTCAGAACTACTTTTTCCTGGAATCTGCCATATGGATGGTGTCAAAGTGAGAGGAATTTTGACTGAACGGTTCTGCAGACTTTTTGCAGTGCTCTGCAGTGTGCTGAGGTGAGAATGCTAAGGTGTTGTGAAATAGAAAGGAACTGGGAAGTGAAATGGACAGGAGGCTTACTGCCTATGGTTGGAGTGGAAAAATAAACTGTGAAAGTAAATTTAGATGTCTTGGAAACAAAACAAATGTGAAGGGGTTTGCTTTTGAGACACCTGTGAAGCTAGTGTAACAACATGGAAAGGTCACTGCCCTTCGAATCAACACAACTCAAGCAACCTAAAGCACAGCCTGGGTTACCCTGTCCAAAACCAGACCTAAGTATCTGCTAAGCTGAGTGGTAGCCGCTGACCTCTGAGGTAAGCTGGGTCAGTCCGGGCTGGGTACTTGAAGGAGCAAATGCGTACTTGCTGTTACATCCCACGCTCCTCTGCTTAGGAGGATGACAGGCAATATTTGTCAATAAAGGATTGTCATTGACCAAATGTTACTTCTGTGGCCTTAGTACCAGGACTGACTTACTCCTCATAGTAAGAGAAGTAAAATAAATTCAAGGGAAAAAAATAATTGCCTTCCAGCTACTGTTTACGAGGGGAGGGAGAAAGTCTGGTTTGCGCTGTCTGCGTTTCTGAAGCATTCAACAAAATATTGTCTGTTCTCTGGGTCTGCTTTGTCATAAATAGGCTTTTAAGACTGATTTGCTGAAGTACCATGTGTGCTGGTTTTGGCTGGGATAGTTAATTGTCTTCACAGTAGCCAGCATGGGGCTACGATGTGGCTTTGTGCTGGGAAGGTGCTGGTGACACAGGGGTGCTGTCGTTCCTGCTGAGCAGGGCTGACACGCAGCCAAGGCCTTTTCTGCTCCTCACCCACCCCAGCAGCGAGCAGCTGGGGGCACGAGAGGCTGGGACAGCTGACCCCGACTGGCCACAGGGACTGGCCACAGGGCTATCCCACACTGTATGGCCTCATGCTCGGCATAGAAAGCTGGGGGAAGAAGGAGGAAGGGGAGGACGTTCAGAGTGATGGCGTTTGTCTTCCCAAGTCCCTGTTACGTGTGATGGAGCCCTGCTCTCCTGGCGATGGCTGAGCCCCTGCCTGCCCATAGGAAGCAGTGAATGAACTCCTTGCTTTGCTGGCGTGCACGGCTTTTGCTTTCCCTATTAACCTGTCTTTATCTCAGCCCATGAGTTTTCTCACTTTTACCCTTCCGATTCTCTCCCCCATCCCAGCAAGCGGCTGGTGGGGCTGTTGCTGGCTGGGGTTAAACCAGACACTATGACAATCCTGTAGCTTTAGCCTGCACAGGTCTGACAGCTTTTTATTCTTGGTGCTGTTAGCTAGTGTGTTTTGTACTGACTTTCTGTAAAAAGAAAATCTTAGTTAGGGACTCAGTAGCAGATTTTACTAAAATATGTAAAGGTACAAGAAAAAACCCCAGCAACCCTGCTTTCTACTAATTGTAGTTGTTTTCTTCGTTCTGTGCTTGAAATAACTTGAACTCTTTGACCTAGGAACCTAATTTTTTCTGCCATTTCTTTTGCCTTATTTCAGAAATTTCTGTCAACTGAGCTGTTCTTGTGCAAGAAGACACAAGCTGCTCTTGCGCAGGTATCCACAGCATCTCCAGAGTTTGGGTCAGCAGCTGTGGTGTTATCTTAATGAGTGTGTGCTGGGGGAAAGCCCTAGGCTTGGTAGCCTAATGACTCCATACCTAAGTGGATTTCATAGGGGGTGAGTGTATTAACCAGGGAGTTTGGAAGAGTTTTTGTCCTGATACTATATTGACCAAGGGTGTGTATCCTGGTTAAAATGTGACTGCTCTGCCTGTGTTGCTGTGATCCTCAAAAGGTTAGGACTCCTGTGCTGTTAGGTATGTCAACATAAGATGCGTTTTAAGACTAGATAATGTGTGGAGAGGTGGTTGGGGAGGGTACTTGTGAAATAACTCCTCAAATAGATGGGAGGAGGCACTTGCTAACAAGCTTCAAGTTAAGCAGAAGATGAAGCTTGGCTCTGCAGACCATGGGGGCTGCTAATGTTATAACAGCTGCGCTGGTAGGAACTGCTTGTGTTGGTATATTGATTAGTTGCACGTGTTCTCCTGGATTTAACACCGCCGTGCTGACAGATGTGTGGTGGGGTGGAACTAAAACTTGGTTTATATAACTGAGTGTGTCAATCGTAAGTCTTGTAGTAGTCAAAGCATGCTGCAAGTCCTCGCCAGCACCACAGAAGTGTAAGGATTTCTCTGAAAGGTATCAGTATTTGCAAGAAGTATGGAGGTCTGGCCTTATTTAGGCACTCTTGTCCGCATGTATTATTGAAAATAGAATATAAAGACAAGTGAGACTGGCAGTGTAGTTGGCCTTCCTTGAAAAGGGGATGAGTAAATGCTCAAGGCTTCTATAGATACCATAAATTCCTCCTAAGATTCTTGTGCCAAGTGTTTGACTGAATTTTGAGATGAGTCTTGGTGAGAGAAGTCCTTGTTCTTGGACAGGCCTCCTTTCATCAAAAGGAGCCTAATAGGATGCACGCGCTTAAGGACTCCCCCTGCAGCCATTTTTTTTTTTTTTAAGTATTTATCACATGTCTCCAAATGATACAGTATATGGATACAGTATGTAGCACCACCTAAAATCTTTGGCAAAAGTCTTTGCACGAACAGGAGCTGCTCACACAGAATATCACATCTCTTCAGTAAGCAAGTTCTAAATCTGCTTTTTGTTAGGTACCACAGAAGGTCTTATTCTTCCCAGTTTGAATTCATGTTCAGATGAGTGGCATCACCTATGAAGTTACTGTATGAGTGTTTTTACCCAGGGTCTTATTCTGATGTGCATAAATAGTAATACTCTTTCTGCAATGCGGAATATGAGCAATAGCTCCATTGCTGTGCAATTCGCTTCAGGTTTGAGACCTCGAGGTCACTGTAAGATACCCAGTGACAGATACGCGCAGGGTCGAAACCACTGCCACGACTTGCGTGCCTTGATGGTGCGCTGGGTTAGTTGTGCTATGGCTGAATCTTGCTTTTGGTGCTGGTTCCGGGTTTGTACTTCACATACGTGGAATATCGCTGTGAGACATAATGTTAAATGTAACGGCTTCGTTATTGATACCGCTTGTAGTAAACTTGTTGAATAAGTGCTGATCACAGGGAGGTTGTGTGCATGAAAAGAGGAAAGGTGTTTTAAAGATGTAGTATTTATATATCTGTTCCATGCTTCAATAATTTCAGCTAAGTTGCTGTATTTCAATCATTTGTGCTGGCATTAAGTACCGGTAAATACAGAGGCCGCCCAGAACGAGGCGAGGATGCAATCTGCCTCTTCATTTCTTTTCAAAAGCCTGTGCAGAGAAGGCTTCATGGCCTGTACAATGCCTTCTGAATTGCTTTTTTCATGCTTGGTAGCTGAAGAGCGAGCCTGAATTCCAGTTGAAGTTTCAATAGAAGTAACCAGATCAAAGAAATTCTTTATTTTGTAGATGAAGGCTTAAATGTGCTATTTCTGGGTTTTTGCTGATTTTTATCTTTTGTGAGCTGCTAGCCAGATTCTGCCCTTCAGTCACTTGATGTGGCCACTCCGCTATG
This sequence comes from Theristicus caerulescens, assembly GCA_020745775.1. Taxonomy (NCBI): domain Eukaryota; kingdom Metazoa; phylum Chordata; class Aves; order Pelecaniformes; family Threskiornithidae; genus Theristicus; species Theristicus caerulescens. The sequence goes on from CM036578.1 coordinate 836,882, forward strand.
GGTGTGGAGCTTGAAAGGCTTGTTTAAGAAACAGTTATGAAGAGTCATACTTCAAGAAGTGATATCGCCCATAACCTTTTCCAGACTGTTGGTTTCTGGGGGTCAGTGTCTGGGGCCGTGTGGGGCAGAGGTGCAGGAGAGGGGCTTGCTGAGGCATGGGGAGGGTTCCCCCGTAGTGTTGTGTGGGATGGAAGGACTCATCTGACGGCGAGAACTCCTCCAGCAGTCCTATTTCCAGACTGCGGATTTGAAGGAAAGGTAAATCTTGGGCAAGATGTTAAGGAAGCCTTAAACTGGGTCTAAGACACAACCAACTACATGTGGTGTTGCTCCCGATGTGAATGATTTTAATTAAAATAGAGGAATGGAATGCTATCAGAATGAGGACTAGAATAGCTGCTGTATGTTACGTTTAATTTGGTTAGTAGTGTTGAGGAATATCTTGGTATATGAGTAGCTTGTTTCCTTGGGGCTTGAGATGCTGAGACAATTTTGGATGCCAGAACATGACTCATTAAAAGAATTTTAATAGCCCTGGTGAAACAAGACCTTCCCCTACAAAATCCCTGCTGGTGCTTCTCTGCTGTATTGTATTTGAGTCTATCTTTAAACTGTCATTCTCGTCAGCTTGCCTGATATCAGGGCAATCGTACTGGTTTGGAGCTTTCAGGTTTGGCAGTTCTTTTGGGGACTGGTGTCTCCATTTGCCATTTCATTCTTGGGTGCCATCTGCCTTCAGATCTGGGAACACGGGCTAGCGCTCTGGCTGTGGTGGAACACTAGCTGTTTTGTACTCGCAGGGCTTGTGCTGAAGTGCAGCAGATGGGGAATTTGTTTGTATCCGTTTTTTGTACTACCAGAATTCTTCTGTTGCTATGCATAAGGTAACGCAAAGCTTCTTAGACTTCAGCTTAGATGACTGAGCGTGGGAAAAGCTGTATTTAGGGCTTGTAAAAGAATACAGAAGCTAAATTCAGTACTGAGACTGAGAATTAATGTAGTAAGGCAAATGCAAGGAGTTGCAGCATCATGGACTAAGAATTCAAAGGGCCTGGTTAGTGGGATGGTACAACTGATGCTTCAGGTAGAAGATGGGTAAGGAGAGTGATTACAGGGAGTCCTGCTACTCTGAAGAAGATACAGATGTTGAGTAATTTCCTTTTGCAGCTTAAATGTTCTTAAAATTGATAAGGCTATCTGGCAAACTCTGCCTATTTAGTTCAACTGTATAGGTTAGGAAAGATGTGTACTGTTAGTGCGATCAAAGGAGTGAAGCTGTTTCTTATTGTCTTTTAGACTGCACTAGGAATCGTCTGGCTGCTAGCAAGGAGTGTCTTCCCTTGGGCTCATCTCTACCCAGGCTGGTGAAAGCGTGACAGTTTCTTTAGATGCTGTGATTGTATTTCTGTCATAGGGAATTGCTGGCAGAGGCTATTAGTTCTGCTACCATGTCTCAGGCAAACTTGGTCTTGTCATCTGCTTCATGTAGAGAAGCAATTTTGCAAGAATGCCTTTCCTTGAGGCTAGAAGGGAGGTTTTGCTGCTTTAACGTCAATGATCCTAGGCTTCGGTCAACAAGCTTGTTCAGTAATACTCTTGGGATTTGGTAGATGCAAAGTATTTGAAGTTTTTAAGTGTGTGGGTGGAACTGTCACCGATTCATAGTTGATTGAATTTATTTCTGATATGTGACAGGAACATTATGTACAGCCAAGCCATCAAAACTTGGGAATAGTTAGCCTTAGTGACCCATTGGGCCTCCTTGAACTCTGGAGCAAGGTGAAACACAGTTCCATCCCAAGGCAAAATTAGCCCTTTGGCTGTTTCAACCTTGACAACTGTTTCCTCTTGACTTTCAGGGCCGACCATTAGTCTTCCACTGCCGAAGAGAGCTCTGTGTAAACACTTTCAAGTGAAATAGGTGGGGAGAACAGTAACAAATTGTCTTAATGGCTTTGTGAGGATCAACCTGCTGTGGACCTCTGTTGGTGCAGTAGAAATGCTGAATTGCTGACGCTAGTTTCAGGATACATAAGCAAATTCTTGGTGCTGTGTGGGTTTCTTGGCGGGCTGTGGGGCAGCGATGTCTGAACTTTTGCGTTCAGCTGGCTTAAATACAAGACTTATTGTTCAGCCAACCTGTTCTAATGCAGTCTGTCCTCAATTTTAGGGCAGAACTTCATTTCCTTCCCTCGCCATGAGGAAGAGCATCTCCAGCGGACTGTGAGCTGGCACCCTTGCCTTCTGATTCTTGGCCAGAACTGTAATGCCAAATGCCAGTTACTCAACATACTGCTGGGTGAGAAGCTGCTCCCTACCACCAAAATCAGCAACGAGGAGAATTGTAAGAGGCGACGGATCCGTTTCACGCATGGGACACAAACACGGATTAGCCTAGCGCTGCCTGAGCAGTATGAACTGGTCCATATGATGGCAGCCCACCGAGGGCACTGGGACACGATACCAGAGGAGGACTTAGAAATTCATGGGGACAGCGAAGATCCTGCTCACCGGATAGCGGAGCTGGAGGTCATGCTGCCATACTCACTACTAAAGGTAACTAGGCGTCCATGTACCATCATCGTAGTGGACTTAAAATGTAACATTTATAGTCCCTAATAAAGTTAATGGTGTAAACTCTCAAGCACAGAAATTTTTTTTTTAATTAAAGAGAAGCTGGAAGTCTGGTGTAAGGATTTTAATTGGACATCGCTGTCTATGCTTGTGTGCTTTTGTTTCAGCGTTGACTCTCGGCGTTATGATTCCTCTGTAATGTTTCCATTCATCTCAGAAGCCAACCTTACTCAGACATAACTCCAAGCGTCTTCTAAAATTTGACTCCAGTTTCAAGGTCATTCAGTGTTAGCTTTGCTGTCTGATAGTAGCTAGAAGCTGTCATACAAGGATATGTCCTGTTTTATCTCTTTCCTGAAGAGCTCGTGGTCAGAAAAAAAGCTTCTTAATTCCAACATCTGATAAAATGATCTGACTTCATTTGAGAGGGTGGCTTTTTACATTTCTGTGGTGTCAATGGAAATTGAAGGTGTTAAGAACAAGAAGGTGGGAGTCTGTTCTCAGTGCTGTTTCTAACTCTGTCAGTGTCTCGCTTTGACTTCCCTTTTACTTTTCCATAAAACGTGTTCCTGTCCTGCCAGTGTTGCAGTTTGGTGTTTAGCAAATATCTGTAAAGGTGAGGGTTGTATTTCATAGCTTTTTATAGCTTCCATAAGCTTTCATTGCATTTTCATATCTTACGTCGAGCCTTTGTTATCACAGTATAATACTTCTGGAGCATTGTGTTTGTCAGTTGAATATCTGGAATAGATAATTAATTCTTAAATATAAATTGCTTAAGTGCAAAGAATATGATCTGTTGTCACTTGAGTAAGAGTGTGAACTTCATAGTTGAACAATAAAATAGCAAGGTAATTTTTTTCTGGACATATGAATCAAGACATGATTGTAAATAGGCAGAAAAGGAAGACCCAGTCTGTCTTCATCAGTTTGAAATAACGTTTTACAAACCCGGTCTGTAGCGAAATTTAAGCCTATCCTAACGAGATGAGCCGAGGCAATGCTGTGTTGTAGTGGGTTTGTGGCATCCAGTATCCGCTGAAAGGGAACAGAAGTGTCATGTTTGTATAAACTGTATGTGAGGCATCCACTGCTTTCCCAAAGAGCACCAGATCAGCTGCTGGTGCTGCAAAGTAAATGCCTGTTCTGCATCTTCTGCTTGTGAAATCCTGCCTTGCTATGCATAAAAGAGTATTTAGCTTTACATTTATTTTACTTGGTTACGTTTTTATATGGGCCAGTTTAGACACACTGCAGTTTACAACCCTCTCTCAGATTTCTCGTGTGAGTGACAAAGATCTCTCTGTCTGGCTTTGGTTATATTTAGGACACTTAGATGAAAACAGCTACTCAGATTAATTTGAAAAGGGTTGGTGAAATAAAAAGCCCTTCCAATAGAAGGAGAGGGAGGGTGAATCACAGCTAGCTTCAGATTGATTCAAAGGATTCCTTACATGAATTCAAGGGGCTAAAGGAAGAACAAAATTTTTTTAAGGCTGACATTTTAGCAGGTAATTGGGCTAGGGATAGCTTCCTGTTAAATTACAGGAGTCTGACCTCCTGGCAAGAGACCTGTGGTGTTTTCCATCCTTCTAGCTAATGTGTGTTCTCCAGCTCTGCTCAGCATAGAGGAAGGCAATAAAGTTTCTTGAGTAAATATCTGCTAGTCATGGACACTACTTCTCTAACTAGTGGAATATATATCTGGAGCAATAATGGATGAGGTTTTCTGGACGCTGTCCAAAGTTGTGTGTCTGCAGAACTACTCTGAAGGAACTTCTGCTTTTTCTTAACTTGTGAAGCAAAACTAGGAGTCTAATAACAATTGCGTGCTTGATGACATGATATTCAGTGCAGATCTTAAAGATTTAGATTTGCCTGGGGACCAAATAATTTGGAAGAGCTCAGCACCTCTTGGGCAGAGAAGGAAGGAAATCAATCTGAATTTTACCCCGTCTGTTACCTAGAATCCCTGTATTTTCATCTGTTTTTCTCCCAACAGCAGTATGCTTATAAGTAGTACTGCATTTCATGATAACCTTACATTCTAGATATTCAAACACCTTATTAGTGTTGGAAGAAACATTTGCGGGTCCTTATCGTGGACTTTAACAGTTAGAGGAGCTCAGAATTTCATTTGTGGATTTCTGTTTGAAATCATTCGTTCCCTGTAGCGAGGACACTTCCCTCGGTAGGCTGCTGTCAAAGGAGCTGTCAGTCACTTCAGGGCCTGGGGAATGCTGTGCAGCTTTTCAAGCCTAAGCACCTCTTGCCAAGAGACCTAATTGCGCAGGCGGGCTTGGGCACCTGGATTACATGCTGCTGTTTTGTGCAGGCACTTAATGCTGAATCATGCTTCGTGGTGCAGATAACTTGTTTGCTAAATCCAAACTCATTAGCCATTACTCCGGGAAAGAAAGGCTAAGTTATTTGTAAGTTAACAGCATCCAAATATTAACTAAACTGCTTTTTTTACTTGGAGATAAATTCAATACAAGTATAGAACATACCACTTTTTAATATTGAAGTGCCAGTGGAGCACCCGGAGTTTTTTTTCTTTAGCCTGATATCCAGGATGGGACCATGCTTGCTGCTCTGTGTTACTTAAGGGGGTCTTAATCAAAACTTGTTTCACAGAAAAGGGGGTGAGGAGGAGGGAGCCAAAAATTTCATTTGCATGGGTCGGCTGCTGTGAGAACACTACCTTGTGCTAATAAGTATGTGAACTTAGTTATTTTTAAACGTAAAATGTCAGGGAAGGAAAAACTTCGGCAAAGCTGCTCTATTCCTTGGGGATCACTGTGCACAGGAATGCATCTAGGTCATGGGGAATAATCCATCTAGCCAGACAGATTATTAGATTTATAGTGGGAGTAAACAGTTGGCTCTTTCCCTAAATCTTATCAGTTATGCCTGGAAGCCGAAATGGACTTCTCTGAAGTATTGGTTTTCGTCTGGGTGGTACAGCTGACTGGGAGGAGGGTAACAGGGCTGAAAGCTTCCTTTTTCATGCCGTTGTCTCGCTGTGTGCTTCATGCGACTTTGAGTCTCGGGCTGAAAAGTTTTAGCTAGGGCTTGTAGGGAAAGAAGAATTTTCAGCTGCTCTGACAAAGCTGGAAAATGAATGAAGAAATACAAGATGGTTCTATGAGCTCTAACAGAAGAATTTAATTAGTTTGGGTCTATGGTTGCAGTTCTTCAGGTACTATAGCAGTGACTCAGGTCATACGAATTAGTAGTTGTTACAAGTAGTAAAGAATGTGGTTAAGTACCTATTGAGTGGTTATTTTTATGTACATCCTGCTTAAAACTTGGAAGAACGTGCCCTGTTCTTCTTGAGAGTATTTTTAATGTGTTTGGTTGTGGCGTTCATACAGAAAACTGAAAAGCTTTCACGTTGGCTGGGACACTCTTCCTTCCACGTAGCATCAGTTTACTTTGGGCTGTGCTGAGGTGCTCCTGCCATGTACCAGCATCAAATACCCAAAGTCTTCTTCCTCTGTCCCTTTACGCTGGCATAACTGAGGGTAGAAGATACTGAAAATGCCAGCACCATGAAATTATTCTTCCACCCGTGTGAAACCTGTTCTCTATTTCTAGTTTTGCTGGCTTAGTGATATATCTTTTACAGGGGGGAAGAGTTCATGATCAGAAAAAGAACATTGCTTCTCAGGCTGTTTCGTGAGTGTGTACACCTCACGGGCTTTCTTGCGCTGGCCCGTCCAGCAAAGGTAAAACGAAATTCCCTGATGAAGTGGGGTTCAGAGTCATTGCACAAAACCAAAGCAATTGTGGTCTGTAAAGGACAGCAGTGTTTGCTGGAGACCAGAGGTGTAGTTCAGTTTTCTTACCTGGGATTCTCTCTAGATCAGAGTTACTGAACTTCTGACTCAGATCCCCATGGAAACAGAATAAACTGGCAAGAATTCAGAAAAATTGGAGGGGAATGTGTGTTAAAAAAAAAACAAACTTCTAAGTAGAATCTAGGGTTATCTATGTGCCTCAGATTAATAGGGAGGCAATGAAAGTAGATCACATGTAATAAATGCAGTAACTGTCAGACTTCAGTGATTCACAGACTATTCTTGGAAGGCAGAGTATTCAAATTGGCGTAGAAAAAGACTGAGCTGGGCCTTCAAGCATAATCTGCTTGGTAGGAGTTTGGGTAAAAATCTGACTAAATTGGGTTAGCTTCTCAGCATCTCAGTTAACTAAACAAACAGTGATTACACTGCCCAAAGCCTAGCAAAATAGGACAAGGCCCTCTTGGGATGTAGCAAATAAATGCTTTTTAACTGATTTGGAAATGAAGAATTACCTGTTGACTTAGTAAAATGGCACACTTCAGTGGTCCCTGAATGCATTTAGTGAGACTTCACTTGTCTTATTGTAGGTCAAGACCTACTTGATCCTTGATTTTAATTTAATATGGGATGCAGTGGTCATCCTGGCATTGCAGGTCTGAATCCATAGATGGGTACATACTGTGTCTGCATGGTATTCTCTTTAAACTGTATTTTTTGTATTACTGTTGACAGCACCCGTGCATCATATTTTAAGTGGAAGAGCTGTAACTCTGATATTTGCTTACCTGATGTTCAGATTGCTAAGTGGGAAGCTTTGATATTTTAAAAAGGGCTGTTTAGTTACGGAAAACATGAATGAAGTTACTTGACAGCAATTTTGTGCTTACAGCTCTGTCAGAAGTGTGTTCATAGCGGTGTGACCTTGTGAGAACCAGCTTAAAAATTTCAGGAATCCAGTGTGAGTCAGGCATTCCCCATATGGGAAGAATTGATCCCTAATAGTAAGAAGCTGCATAGACAGTGCTTAAATTTCTGTAGGACATCTAAAGAAAAAAAAAAAAGAGGGGGATCAAGAAATGTTGGTAATGCTCTTTGGAAAAACCTGAGAGGCCTCTGTGGAAACAGAAGGAGCAGTTGCTCATGCTGTACTGGGTTGTCTGTGTTGGTTTTCTCCCTGTCTCCTAGAGACAGCACTGGCTTCCTCCTTTGTTTACAGTCGCTGGCGTGAGTCACCCATCCTGGTGAGTATTGCGGCACTGCACATCCCATTCTGCTCAACCTCCTGTGCATCAGACAGGTCCGAGTTCAGCGCCGGGAGTCCCGTGGCAGTCATGACTTCCTCTTAGCGCCAAGAGCAGCTGGGAGAGGTGGTCAAGTCTTTAATTTTTCTGGTGGAGAAAAATGACTGAAGAATTCTTAATTATCACCCCCTGTTACGAGTCGGGAAGATGGCACTTAAATTATGTCTTCAGTTCAAAATCTTTGACATTTTGACATTTTCTTTCCTTATTTTAGTAGAGCGACATATGCAATTCTAACGCTGTTCTCGCATATCCAAAGGTGAACCTTGTCTCCTTCCTTGGAAGGGAAGGAAGCAGGTTTCAGAACTGGCCCTTTTTAGCAGGGTTAGTAAGAAGTGGTGTCAGTGGGAGTGTATGACCAAAGCAGTGAAACTCCATGAAGTAAGAAAATAAGTAAATAAAATACATGTCTTAGGTTTTGGTTGGATTTGAAGAAAGTCATAACTAAGCTTGTCACAACCATCTGTTCCTCCTTGTCTGTTCTTTGGCTGTGAACTCTTTGGAATCGGTTATCGTGCTGCCTTTGTCTTGGCAGTAGTGGCTAGTGTAGTGCTTTCTGCCGTTGGAAGCTACACTGAAAACTGACAGCAGGAACATCTCAAATTGCTGCAGATCTGGTAAACATCAATGGAAGGTTGAAAGCAGATTTACTGGGAGAGGTTGTTGCAAAATGGGGCAGCTATAAGCTAAAGAATAACAGCTATTCTGCGATAGCACTTACCTGGGAAACTTGTTCTAAGTTTTGTTTTGAACTAGGCTAAAACTCAAAGGCACTTGGTACAAAATAAGAGTTTTGGAGTCAGTGGGCACTAATCCGTGTCTGGCCGCATCCCTGCGGGAGGGCTGTCATCAGCCCTGCCGGCAGGCTGTATACTAAAGCATGATGCACTATGGGAGACTCCAAAACTGTTCTAAAGGGTTTGAATGTTCCTGGTTTTGTACTTTGTGAATGAATTACAGTGCATTTTTGCATGTATCAGTTCTTAAAAGCATCTGTACAAACCTGTATTTTTTTCACTTCCTCACTTGCTAGGAAGTGGATGTTGTGGTAGCACCGTGTCGTGGATTCCAGTCTGCTGAAGCCACCTTGGGAGAGTATGTGAACCAAGTCTTGCCCGTTGTCATCTTTGCCATCAGCGAGGCTGAACTGTCTTCATCAGATGAGAATGAACTGCGTGAAATCAAAGAGAAATTCTCTTTGCCCATTTTCTTCTTCAAAGTGCCAGAGTCGGGGGTTGAGCTGATCTCTCCCAAAAAAACTGATCATGAGAAGTCCTCCCTTTACTGCCAGCTGATGGACTTGGAGTACCTGAGTACCAACCACTGCAGCTGCGGGGCGCCCGCTCCTGACGCTGATGCCCAAAGCATGCTGGTGGAGCAGTTTGAGAAGCTCCGTCTCCTAAGCACTTTTTCCAGGCAGGTGCTTCAGAAGCATCTCGTGGAAGCAGCTACCAGTTTAAATGAGGTGCACTGCCGCTGCCTGAACATCTTCATCAATCAGGCTTTCGACATGCAGCGGGACCTGCAAATCACTCCCAAGAGGCTGGAGTACACCCGCAAGAAGGAGAATGAGCTGTATGAGTCTCTGATGAACATTGCCAACCGCAAACAAGAGGAGATGAAGGACATGATCATAGAGACTCTTAGCAATATGAAAGAGGAGCTCTTGGAGGATGCTGCTAATATGGAATTCAAAGGTAACTACTGGCGGGAGAGTAATGGGAACGAAGAGGTTCGGGGCTTTAAAGGGGAGTGGCAGAGTAATATTTGCCATCTGCTAAGGCACGGTTGAACGGCAGTCTAGACAGGTGATTTTGCAAGAAAATTCAGAACTAATACACAAAGGATTTTTCTGCAGTGTCTCCTGGGTGAAAAGCACTGTCCTTAAACGTGAAGCCTGAACATATTAAGTCTTGATTTCTTGTGAATCAGACATTTTCCCCCAGAGCTTGGTGGACAGTTCTAGGTTAGGGTATTTTACTTCTCTGCTGTAATTCCCGATTCTGCCGAAGAAAAGAACTCTCTCAACTTTGCCTCAGTGGTTGTGTTGAGACTTGGGAATAAATCTGTCCTAAGGAAAAAAAAAGCTGTTTGAGTTTTAGCGGTGAAGGCTTCATTTGTGCTTTCTGCTTGGTTTCTTTGAGAGAGGTTTGCATAAGACTTTTGGCTATAGAACCTCCTAAAATCCTTCTGGGTAGGTAAGGTTTTCATTTTAAAAAAAATCAACACAACATATTGTGCTCCTGAGGCCTACGCTTGGCATTTAGTGTGTGTTTTGGGGGAAATGTGAGAATTCTCACTATATCTTCTAGTACCAGAACTTCCAGGAACACACAAACTGGAAGCATACAGAATGATGTGTAAACTGTGAAGGGTGAGCGGCTATCCAGATTTTGTCTGCAGAAATACATGGTCTGTCATAAACATCAAAGTGAAATTTGTAGGCTGATACTCCACAGCTCTTTTCTCCTCTGCTTGCTAAGCAGAGGTTTACCATAACAATCACTTCTGTTCTAAGGAAATGCAGTTCACTGGGCTGATGGGGAAAGATTTTTCTGTTTAAAATAAAACCAGAAATAACTCTATAGGTTTAGAAGAAAGTATTTTTTGTGAATTGAGTGCTCTTCTGAGGCATGAGAGAGGCGAAAACTCTCGATATTTTGTTTGTCTTGACTTACTTCCTCCCAGTTTCAAATCGGAGTGTTATCTCCTGGGACAAAGAGGAGAAATGATGGATTATGTTTAATCCTGCAGGTTAGGATCTGGATCTTTTTGCTTCTGCAGGTGGGAAATGGATAAGATCTTTTCTGTTTCTTGAAATGTTTGCTTTGGTGTGCCCATGCAAAATGTCATCCTCATAAAGAGCTCGTTACAATTGCAACATTCACCTGTTTGCTGAAAAAAAAACCCCAACAAACTAGCATATGCTAAGGGTATAGTGCATGTGTTAATTCTACCTGTTTAGGGCTGCTATTGCTCCGTTATCAGGACAGTTAATAATTCCTCTGTCTGTCTGTCCCACTTTGTAAAGAGTTGGAGCACTGTAGTGCCCGAGTTCAGGATTCTGTATGTGCAGGAGTACGTTTAGGGGCAGCACAAGCTAAAACATCCGCAGTAAATGTGCGTATATGTTTATATAATTTACAAACATCACTTAGAGTACTTAAAGTGTAGAATCTTGTTGGCTCTCATTATTTGAAGTAATATCCTAAAAGGAGGAAGATGTTATTTTGAGGAGCTAATGCCATCTGCCGATCACTGGATTTGTTTTAAGTAGGCTACGCCGTTGTTGGCCAAAATCCAGAGACAAGGTCTTCAGCTCCTGGTAGTAACGTAGGACTGCTCGGAGTGGTTACAGTGCGTGAGCAGTGATTGCTCACTGTTTGTTTAAAAATACCACGTGGTAATCAGCCTTTTCAAGGTACCAGGAAAAAAATTTCCTGTAACCGGCGTGGCTGTTAAATCACTTTCTTCATAACGTTCAACATCCAGCAGTGCTTACGGGTTGCAGCGTGGCCTGGAAGAATTTCCTGATCTGTACTTCTTTAGATAGAAAGACAGCTTTGTGCTTCTGCCCTTTAATTTTTTGAGATGATAGTTGACTTGTCATCACTGTACGACTGGAAACCTGTAGTAGCTACAGAATGCTTGTATAGAGTCTATCAGGTATAGAATTGGGTATCCTGTGAATTCAAACACCAGTGAATGGAAGAGAATATTTTCCACCTTGGTCAGATGTGATTTTTAGCTTACCTGAAACTGGAGTACCAGATGCGCATTCCTGGAGCTACTCTAATGCTTTAGTACTTTCTATCACAGAATACCAAATGACTCAAAATCTGTAGGATTGGTTTGGGGACCTCTGTAAAACGGGCATTGTAGTGTTAGAGACAGACTGGCAAAAATCTAATCCTTTGCGATATTCGGTATATGTGGTGTTCTGTTGCTCATGGGTTTCTTTGTATGACTTAGAAACACTGTTGGCCTCAGGTTATGTCATCTGGGTCTAAAGTAATGAACCTCGGAAGGAGCAAAATAGCAAAAGAGCATTTGGAGCAGAAGCTGGCTGGACTGGGGCTGTGCTGTAGCTCCTTTGCAAGACACTCGAAGCAGCTCTCGGTAGCGCTTGGTGCAGCGGTGATATGTTGAGTACAAAAGCCGTCTCTTTCTTTCCTGCAGATATCATCATTCCCGAGAATGGGGAACCTGTTAGTTCCAAGGACATAAAATGTTGCATTAAGCAAATTCAGGAACTGATTATTTCTCGTTTAAACCAAGCAGTTGCCAACAAGTTAATTAGTTCAGTGGACTATCTGCGAGAGAGCTTTGTAGGGACTCTGGAGAGATGTCTGAAGAGCCTGGAGGAGTCTTGGGAGGTTTCAGTACATCCTGCACGGAGTTTGGAGAAGTCAAAGGATGTTTCTGTACACATCACAAGCAATTATCTCAAACAGGTATGGTGGCTTAAATGGCTGTCTAGAATATTCTTAATTGTCTTTATCCTGATGCAGCAAGGGTGGTAGGAGACTGAGGTCCTCAGTGAATTTAGAGGAACACAGCTCTGGAGTATGTGGGTCTGGTGTCACTAAGGGAGGTGCTAAAACTGGGGAACAGTCGCTGAAAGGCCTAATACTTACCTTTCCTAAATCTGTATATAGTAGTCAGATGAGAGCCTAGAAACACCTATGAGCTTAATACAGTAAATGAATTGAACCAAGTGAATCATGGAGTATCCCCTATAGTGTCCATTTTTTCATTTTCAGAGGGTCTAGCAAATTTTATAGTGACTATAGCTTCCAAAGTTCCCATACTTTCATCTTTCCTCTGCTTTCCAGATACTAAATGCAGCCTATCATGTTGAAGTCACTTTCCACTCTGGCTCGACAGTAACCAGGATGCTGTGGGAACAGATCAAACAGGTATGAGCATCTTTGTCATTTATTTCTAGTACGTGTCACTGGATAGTGAAATGTTTTTTGGAGCAAAGAATAACGTGAATACTCCCAGCTGCTCTCTAAATTTTGACTCTGGGCACATGCGTTGGAAAGCTGTTGCTTCCCCACTCAGCACTAAGGCTCTGTGTGTAGTTTATTCCTGGGAATGCTAATATTTAATTTAAAGCAAATACCTCTTTAGTGTTTTCTTTCTCTTCTGAAACAGCAAAGGAATGATGATCAGCATTTTGAAACTCTCGCTGTTTATGTTTTGGGTAACTGGTTGTTTATTTGGGTTTGGGGGTTTCTTGTGGGTTTTTTGTTTGTTTGTTTTGCAATGTATCTTGATTCAGGTCAATTCACTCTTCTCCCTCCAGAGCAGACCAGATTTCCTCAGGTCTTTGTTTTAAATTTCTGTCTGTTAAAGCATTCATCTTTCTGAAGTTCCTGCTCTGAGCTGTTGATGACCTTTACTGCCTTCTCCCTCTTGAGATTCCTTGTGTGGATGGGTGAGAGGACTATGAGTTTTTCCCAAATAGGTGCAGTGCAGACTGTGTGGTAACAAACCTTCAGGTTCCTCCTTCAGCCTGGGTGAAGGATCCAGACTGGGTGTGCAGCAGCTGGATTTCTGTGGCTTCTCATAAAGGGTAGGGCAGGGCACTTAATCACCCAGCAATTTAAGGGAAGTGGTGCGTACCGACACCCAGATTTCCGCACCTTGACAGCCTGTCCGTCCAGCAAAAAGCTGCTTCACTGCAGCTTTCACCAGTTTAGGAAGATCTCTCTCCCTGAGTCTCTGGGTTACTGCTTATGCTGCCTGTTCTTTCAGCCTACAAGCTGCACCACAACTCTGTGGTTTTCCAAGTGGTGGCTGTCCAGCTATGTATGCTCTTGGTCGGACATGAAGGGATGGTTGGCTCGTGGAAATGAACGGAGCAGATATTCAGAAAAATCAAATCTCTTATTTGGTGTGCGTGTACAACAATATTGTGATCAGTACTTCTAAATCGTTAGTAGTTACTGTAAGGTAATTATTTAGCCCAGTTCTATGTGCAGATGACTGTGCATTATTACAAGGTATCAAAGCAGTCTGAGCAAATTAACTGACGCTTTGCTTTTTTGCGCTAGTGCCTTAATTGTGTTTCCTGTTTTACTAGATAATCCAGCGGATTACATGGGTCAGCCCCCCTGCCATCACCAGTGACTGGAAGAGGAAGGTTGCTCAGGATGCTATCGAGAGCCTCAGTGCATCCAAGTTAGCCAAGAGCATTTGCAGCCAGTTCCGGACCAGGCTGAACAGTTCCCATGAGGCTTTTGCAGCTTCTCTGCGACAGGTGAGTGTGCGGAGCTGTTCAGAAGGAGGTCTTGTTTTGTACATTGCCACTTACAGAAGGAGAGTTTTTAATTGCAGAGATACCTAAAAGAGCAGCTCGTGCAGTTAACGCTGCCGTTCTGTAGGTAGAGGTGGCAGATCTGATGTGAGTGCCCTAATACAAGGTCCTATTTTTAAACTAGGCTTGCTTTGAGTAGGATCTCTACTCATTGTGCAAGGACCCTCAACCTCATTACACTAGGGCTTCAAACCAGCCAGGGTTACAGCATATATGTGATATCTCTTGTAGTTAGAAGATGGCCATTCTGGCAGGCTGGAGAAAACAGAAGACCTGTGGCTGAAGGTGCGGAAAGATCATGCTCCTAGGCTAGCACGACTCTCGCTGGAGAGCAGGTCCCTCCAGGACGTGCTGTTACATGGTGAGCACTGTGCTTGATGTTCTCTGTATTATCTTCTGCTCCCTCCTTCCGAAGCAGTCAGTGGGTGTAAAGGAGTAGGAGGGGTGTTTTGCTTTTCACTCAACTACTTCAGTGAGCCTCCATCTGACACATACCAAGTACCTTGAATTGTGCAGCTGTTGGCCCGTGAAAAGCTCTGGGCTGCCAGCCTGATAGTGTACGGGAAGAAATAAACATGTTTTAATGTCTAACTAAGTGGATGTTGTGCCTTACAGGCAAACCAAAGTTGGGCCGTGAGCTGGGCCGAGGACAGTATGGCGTGGTCTATCTGTGTGACAGCTGGGGAGGGCATTTCCCATGTGCACTGAAATCTGTTGTTCCTCCAGATGAGAAGCACTGGAATGACCTTGCACTTGAGTTTCACTATATGAGGTGTGTATCGTAAGCCCTTTTCTCATTCCACATGGATCTCCTTAACTTCACTGCTGCAAACAAACGCTGTTTGCATTTGCATAGGCAGAACCTTGCTTGCTGTAGTTTCTACTCTGCGATCAGTGACTTGACCTCCTGAAATGCTAAGCTGCCATTTCTAGCAAAGGCAAGACAGCTTGCCAGTGCCACTGCAAAAATGTAGCAGGCACAGAAAGGCAGGCAGACATGCTCCTTCCTGTCTTAATCTGATTCTCTGGTGTCTATGCTGTTCAAATGCTTGCTATTTTGCAGAGTAAGTTAGAATTAATAGAGTATGATAGCAAACAGTTCTCCCCTGATTTGTGGTGTTGAATCATCCCTCCTTTCCCAGTCTGTCTTTGTCCTGTCTGAATTCACAAAAGAAAATGATGGGTCTGCACTGCAGAAAACAGCTTGTTTTCAGTAAACAGCTGCAGGCAGGTGCTGCAGTACAGACAGCTGAAATAATACAGTATTTCTTTGGTACTATAACCTTTAATAAGCTTTCTTGAGCTTAATTGGATCAGACGGCTGTATATTGCTATGGTCCTCAACTGTGGGGTGCTGTGAATTTTTACTGTGTGCACATGGTATAGGTGTATCTTACTGTTGTGCTCAAGCTGCAGCCTTTGGGCATTTTTCCTTTACAAGGTGAGGCTTGGCCTGGGGTGGAGGGAAGGATCTAAAAATAACCAACTTTGTGCTGAACCTTCTCTAGGTCTCTGCAGACGCACGAGCGGCTCGTACATCTCCATGGTTCTGTGATAGATTATGGCTATGGAGGAGGCTCCAGCATTGCCGTCTTGCTGATAATGGAACGGTTGCACAGAGACCTCTATACAGGACTAAAGGTAACAGCAATCTGTGTGTATGTATATACATTGTTTATATATACATTAAAAAATCCATACCTAAATATCTATTAATAATGTAAAGCAAAGCTAGAATTGCTTAATTTTCCGTGTCTTTGGCAAATAAGAGTGAGCAAAAGCAACTTCCGCCTTTAGGAATTAAATCTGTGTTTGTTTATTCTTCAGGCTGGGCTAGAATTAGAAACACGATTACAGATTGCCTTGGATGTAGTTGAAGGAATCCGTTATCTTCACAGTCAGGGACTTGTGCACCGGGATATCAAACTTAAAAATGTCTTGGTAAGGAAAACTTTTGTATCTGGCTAATCCTGAAGTTTTATGAGGCCCTTTGAGTGGGAGGGAGAAGCATAATATAAGTGAAGTAATAGCTTTCTTCATACAGGATCTTTCAACTTGTGGTGGTGGTAGCCACAGCAAGCCTTGCAGTGAGGTTTCCCTAACTTATTTTCAGGCAGAAAGCCTAGGGAAAAGGGAGCAGTAGAGTGACTTTTCTTGAAGGTAGGGAGCTTGAACTACAAGTGGGACTTCCAGTTCCCAGTTCTGTTAAACCCCAGCCACACCCTCTATGTAGAAGAGAAGTGAAGGCGTGTCTTGTTACTGAGCTTAACTAAGTAAATGTCCAGGAGCAGCCAAGTAATTAGAGAAGCTTACTTAAGAACAAATGCCCAACCCTTCAAACATAAACAGAGTTTAAAACCTTAATATTAATGCAATACTAACGCAGAAGTATGGTTATCAGCTGCCTGTGTATGAATTCTCCTACAGCTTGACAAAAAGAATCGAGCCAAAATCACTGACTTGGGGTTCTGCAAACCAGAAGCCATGATGTCTGGCAGTATTGTAGGCACACCCATTCATATGGCTCCTGAGCTCTTTACAGGTATGCTTGTTGATCGAATCCACTGCTGTCTCTGACTTGAATTTTGAAGGCCATTACTTTGAATTAATATCTCAACCTGCTTATGAGGGAAAAAGAATTAAAATAAATCGGAAGACTACCTGCTTACAATGCTTAGTATGTATTTTTTCCTTTAAGTCTCAGCCTTGAATCTTTGTTTACTTGAAAGAGAACTGTGGGATTCATAAGCTTTGCTGAAGTGATTAACACTCTGGCAACTGGAAAGTTAAAATATTAGTTATTAGGAAGCTGGAAATATTTGGCTTTCATAGGCAAATACTTCAGAAAGCATCCCCTGGTTTTTATGTAGCTAGCAAGTAAGGAATTGCCAAGCTGTAATTAACATGTGGAGTGTGTTCAAATTCACGATGCGTTGCGCTTCTGGCAGGCGTGCTCTCAACCTTTTTCCTGTGCAAGCATCTTACAGTAGCACTTAGAGGCCCAAAACACACATCAGAATCATTTTGGTCTGAGATGCTGTCCCTGCTTTGACAAGATTGCAATCAAATCGAAGCACCCTATTTGTGTTTAATTTAGAAAATATTATTCAGGTGGTTCTCACTACTAACAGTGAAATACTCATGATGAGCAGGCTAGACCTTGACCTTAGACAGGTGAGCATTGGCTTAGCCCTTACACACTTACTGTGCTCAATCTTTTCTTATTCAGTGGGTGAACTTGCTATAAATGAGTGACTACCAAACTTCTGGATTGAGAGGCTGATGCTAGCTCCATCAGACTCCTGGGCTAGCAGCAGAGCCAAACAGAACTGATAGTCTTCAAAATGTTGGTGTTTAAGTCTGAAATACACCTGAGCCCCTGTACCTGCAGTGGTCCGTGAGCCTCAGCTTGGGAACTGCTGCTACAGGTTACGTGTATAAATCCTCTGAGAATGGAAGGTCTTAACTTTTTTATCCCTCCACCTTTGGCAATGACTCCTGGTGTGTTACCAGGCTTCATGCAAGTCTTGCCTTCTGGCAATGAAGTTGTGATTTTAATTGGAGGAAGTGGAACACTGACATGAGTTCTCAGACTGCTCGGTTTCCAGTGAAGATGTTTACCCTGCTGATCGCATGTATTTTTGTCACAGGAAAGTACGATAACTCAGTGGATGTTTACGCATTTGGCATTCTGTTTTGGTACATTTGTTCGGGACATGTGAAGTTACCAGAGGCTTTTGAGAGATGTGCAAGCAAGGATCACCTTTGGAACAATGTTAGAAGAGGTATGAATGGCTTCTTTTGAACTTTATTGGTTGATACCTTATGCCTGAGTAAAATTTGAGAGGAGATTAGGAAATCCATTTTTATCCTCTTGGAACTGAAAGGTAAAAATACAAGTTGTCTTGCTTCATTGACAGTCTAAAGAGTAACGCTTACCTAGTTAAACTTGGACATATTCTACTGAAAGCCTAAAATGAGCAGGGAACGAAAACAAAGGCTTTTGGTTAACCGCCTCCTTGCCATAGTGTCATAGGAGCTGTGCTAGCACACAGCTTAAACCATGCGAAGTAGTACAACAGTTAGGACGTAAACCAAATTGCAGAACCGGCCAGGCATGATCCCCTAAAGAATGTTTAATCCCTTGCAATTTCTGGAGGCTGTGGGGATCTGTACATTCAAGTGTTTAATATGCAACATGCTGGGGAAGCTGTCACTGATGGGCTGGGTGTTGAGTAAAACACACTGATAGTTTTTCCCCAAAATATAAACTCATTCTTATGCCTGTGTAGGTTTAGTGTAGTTCTATGTTTAGTGGTAGCTTAATCCTTCGTGCTGCGTCACGGTATCAGAACGCTTTACTACTTTGCGTCCTTAGTTCCTCTCCATATAATCTCTCCCCTTCTCATGTGAAAAAGATTAACTCAGATGAGTGAGTCTTGTATTTGGTCAGAAGGCTGCACTCGCTGCTTGTTCTCATGTTGAGCTTGGTCCCAAAGGCACCCTTGTGAGTGGGTGTGGGGGGGACTTGTTTCTTATAGAGGAGGGTGCTCATTTTGCTCCCAAATAGTTGTAAAGAGGAGGCTCCAGTGAAACTAAATGTGTTGGCCATCCTCTGGAAGTGTCGCGATCTCCTGAGTGACTTCAGCAACGTTCCCAAGGATGTCTCAGTGGCGTTGCTGAAATGTAAGCTTTTATCAAGAGCCTTAGACCCCAGACAGCCCACTCTGGTCATTTCAGCCTGCACCAAAGTAATGAGCACCAGACAAAGTTTCTCTCGGATTTGAAGTGTACTGATGGTAACCGGGTCCCTCTCCGTTTTCCAGGAGTTCGGCCGGAGCGTCTTCCGGTGTTTGATGAGGAATGCTGGCAGCTGATGGAAGCCTGCTGGGACGGAGACTCCTCCCAGCGCCCTCTCTTGGGGATTGTTCAACCTATGCTGCAGGGGATCATGGACAGGCTCTGCAAGTCAAGCTCTGAGCACCCAAATAAAGGCTTGGATGACTCTACTTGAAAAGAAAGCACAGAAGAATTTTTAATTGTGAGAGAATTCTGAACCCCTAACTCTGCAGATGGCTTCTTCAGATGTAGCTCTTTGTGGCTAACATGAGTGGGACAGGTAATAGCAACCAGAAGATTGCTCATAGAGGTGAGACCTTGGGGATGTTCCATCTTGAATAGCGGCCAGAGAAATCTTCCCGGTACACCCCATTGATGCTAGTTACCCCGCTGCAGCTTTTATTATGGAGTTGTGCAAATAAGATAGAAAATCCACACCCTTGAACTGAAAGGGATTTTTGCCAATCCCACACAAACACCAATCAAAGAAAAGCATCTTGTGTGTTCCAGGTAGCGTCTGTGTTGCTAGGAGTTGATCACGACAGTCTTTACTCAGTAAAGTAAAAACTCTTCCCATTAACTAATGGTCCTAGGTGGCCTTCGGTCCACGCGTAACTATCCCAATCACTTATCGATTGGCACCAACTACAGTGCAGTCGGAGAGGAAGGAGAAAGCAGAGGCTCTAGGCTAGAAAGTGTTTAGAAGCTGAGAGCATCTCTCTGTATTAGCTTCTTGCAACACTCAAAATGTTTACATTGACAGGAGCAAAGCTTCCATGTTTTACCTAAGGGGGTTTATCTACTGTTCCACTGCAGTGCAAATACCCCAAGTTATAAGCTATTTATCTCTTACGTACCCTTCACCTCTTACTTATGTAAACAAGCTCTTTTCTGGTAATTTTGCTTCATAATAGTTATTTGAATGTCTGAAGAAACCTGACCTTTCTTTTACAGTCTTCTGGTAAAATGGAAGACTGCTCAGAGATTACATATTGTAATACCGAAACAAAGTCATTACAACTAATGACTGTCCACGGGGAAGATGCCAATTAATTTTAATTAAATTTGGGTTTTGAATTAGTTGTAAAGGCAATGACAGTTTTAAATTGTGCTAACTGTGACAGACATATTTTTTTAAAAATAAGGTTTCTTCAGCTTTTTTAAAGTCACATGCTTGGTGAGAGCATACTCGAGGGAAAACAGGTCATTCATTCTTCTTCAGTAGCTGTGTATTGTGGCTGTGTCCGTCATCTGATCGTTTCACTCTGGGGTATCTAATTCGGCTCTGTTGAAAAGAATAAAACATGGGGGGGAGGGGAATCCTTCGCAAGGAAGGTGTGGGCTGGGGTGGTCCTGCCGCCCTTCCCAAGAGGGCTGCTTTTGAAAATCATATCCTTGCCCTTTGCCTTTTGCATTGCTTGGGTAAGATTGGTTCATCTTAACGGAACATACCTATGGGGTGGAGGCTGAACTAGAAAATGCACCTCGTTGACTCCCTGAGGAAATACTGAGTTGGCAAGTTCTCCCTGGGTTTACTGTTCCTCCCAGCTGCAGGGGATGAGCACGCAATGGCTTTGTTTCCCAGGAAAGCTAGCATGCTGCATCCAAAGTAGTGTAGGCATGTGGAATTACTGCATCTTGTTGCTGGAATTTATTGGCTAGTATACAGCAAAATTACAACCGGTAGTCTGCCTGTTAAACAGCTTGAACAAAGGAAAGGGATACATAACCCTGCAGTATTAGTTTAGTTTAAATCTTCCCTTCTTTGTGCAATAAACAGAATTAATGCTTTTTTATATATAAAAAAAGACTTTTTTTTTTTACTTACCTGCACATGTGGGCATTTTCCTGGTCTGTGATGGCATTAAGAGTACGGCTCTGTACAGATACAGCCTCGCCAGCTGCTCCAGCTGAGAGCGCAGCGACCAAGAACCACATGCGCAGAAGAACAAATACTTTTCCGAAGTAGAATCGTTAGGCGTTTCACTGCCTTGGTGCACACTCATGCCACCGATGACACTAACAGTATTAACTCTGTTCTACTGTGCGTGGTGGTTAGTAACCTTATTTAAAACTAGGAGAGTCAAGGTCAGTCTCTGGCAATTAATAGAGGTAGCTTGTGTAAATAATAAATGTATGAATAAAATTTAAACCTCTGTATATGCAATTCCAGAAACGTCTTGTATAGCTTTTCCTGTGTAGCCATCTCCAGGCACTTATCTGATGCCTTTTTATTGTTGGTTGTAGCTGCCTTGATGTCTTGTTTCCATTTGGTTTGTCTTTTTGCATGTGCGGCATTGTAGATCTGCAGGTTTTCCCAAACTCGGTACAGCTGCTTCTCTGCATTTTTTTCGTTCCGTTGGGTATAAAGTCTGCCTGACTGAACTTGTTTGGAGAGATTTCACACACCCTGTTTATCTTTAAAACTAGTGTTTCCCCCCCCATTAGAGAAAGGAAAACAAGGTGGAATAATTACTTTATTAAGATTACAGAGACTGTAAATTGAAAGTGGTACCAAACTCAAGCACCTCTGAGCCTGGTGCAGCGAGGCGAAGCTGGGCGGGTGCTCTTCTCCCAGATGAGGCTGCCTTTATCACCTCGGTCTCCTGAAGGTGTTCGTTACAGTATGTTTTAACGTTATGTTCTAAAAGGGTACTTATAACCTGTGCATTGTACAATGTGCCACATGTAACCAGGTGGTGGACTGGCTTCTGCTGTGTATGGACACACACCAGCGCTGTTCCAGTAATGTCGTCATTGCCGCTTAAAGCAAGTTAAATCCCAGAGGCTGACTTCTGCGAACAGCGAGGGGTAAAACCTCCACTCTCCCTTCCCGTAGGAAAATGATTTTTGGACAAAAGCTTTGTTTACAAAGGCGTGAGGTTTACATGCTGCTGCGGCCGAGGTGGCTCTGCCAGAGGAGTTGCTAGGTCATTGCGAGGTTCAAGTACAGCCCCAGAGGTGCTAGAGCTCGCTCTGCCCAGTTTTAAGCCTTTCCTTCACACTACACTTAATGGGATGAACTGGGAGAAAACTCACTCGCACTACACGGGCTGAGGAGCGGTCCGGAGCGATGCCAAATCTCGCTGGCGGAGCAGAGGGCCGCAGGACACCCACTGTGTGTCTGCAAGCACCAGATACTTTGCTTTGTTCAGAGGGTTCTTACACTAAAAGCCTTGTTTTGGGACTGAAAAGCAGATGCGTTCACCTCTACGGGGCCGGCTGGGCTCTGGTGCGGTATCTGGGGAAGGGGAGAGCAGCCCCCGCCTTCCCCAGCCCTGCTGATTTGAGCTTAAATAAGTTACACAAGTAATTCTTTTTTTTTTTTTTTTTTTCCTTCCTTTTCCTCCCCTAAACCAGAACTGACCTTTTCAGGAGAAAGCGGCCCTTTATCTGCTTTAAACTCCCTCGGGGCTTAAAAATAAAATAGCACTAAATGTTCTTACAGCGGCTGTTGGTCAGGGCCTTATAGGAAAATGTAAGGAGCTTTACCGAGCGCGTCCGAGACAGTGCAATAACCGGAACGACCCAGCTCTGCCCTTGTATTTTATTATTACTGTTATTGTTGGTTTTTGTATCCGACCGCGCGGTACTAACCCCCCCGCGCTCCGCGTGCTGTAATGTCGCGATGGTGAGCCGGGCGCCGCACAATAAAGCTGCTCTGAACGGCCGCTCCCCGTGCTTCTTCCGCCGCCCCCGGAACCCCGGGCCCGCGGCCGCGGGGCCCGCCCGGATCCCTCCGTGCGCAGGCGCCGGGGCTGCCCGCCGCGCTGCCTGCGCCCCGCCGCCCGAGCCCCGCCGCCGCCCGGGGAAGGGGAGGGCAGCGCCGGGCGCGGCCGCCGCGGGTCGGGCCGAAGCGGGCGGTGAGGTGCCGGCGGGGCCGCGGGGCCGGAGGAAGGAGCGGGGCGGGGGGAAGCGGGGATCCGTCAGGCGAAGGGCGGGAGCGGCGCGGCGCAGGCCCCCGGCGGGGTCCTTCGGCGACGGGGACGGAGGGAGCGGGACGGCGGCCGCGATGAACCTGGAGCTGCTCGGTGGGTCCGGGGCGCGGCGGGGCGGGCCGGGGGCCGCGTCTGGGCGGGCAGCCAGCCGCCGCCCCGCCGGCGGGGAGGGCGCCGGCCGCGCCCGGCTCAAGCGCTGTCTTTGCCTTTCGTTGCAGAGTCCTTCGGCCAGAACTACCCCGAGGTAAACGCCCTCCCCGCCCCGCGGGGCTGCCCCCGGCCCGCCCGCTGCTGCCAGCGGCTCGGCGGCCGGGCGGGGCGGCGGCGGCGGCCGCCTGACCCCCCCCGCTCGGCTGCCCTCTCCCCGCAGGAGGCCGACGGGACGCTGGACTGCATCAGCATGGCCCTGACCTGCACCTTCAACCGCTGGGGCACGCTGCTCGCCGTGGGCTGCAACGACGGGCGCATCGTCATCTGGGACTTCCTGACCAGGGGCATCGCCAAGATCATTAGCGCTCACATCCATCCCGTCTGCTCCCTGTGGTGAGAAAAGCCTCGTTTTTTCCTTTCTCCCAACAGCTGAATTCAATGTTCAGTTGCGTTCAGTTCAGTTGTATTCCGTTGAATTCAACGTTCGCTTGTAATTGGGCTCGCAGCCTACGTGCTCGGTGCGAAAGGCTGTTCTCATTTTTCTTAGAATTTATCCGTGCCTGTGTTTGCTGAGCATCAGGTGCTCTGATACCTCGGCAGCTCTCAGCACCGGGGCGTGTTGGTGACTGAAACGCCAGCCCGTCGTGGGATACTTGGTTATGTTCATAGAATCATAGAATGCCCTGAGTCGGAAAGGACCCACAAGGATCATCGAGTCCAACTCCTGTCCCTGCATAGGACAAGCCCAAAATTCACACCGTGTGTCTGAGGGCGTTGTCCAAATATTGTCAGGCTTGGCGCTGTGACTGCCTCCCGGGGGAGCCTGTTCCAGCGCTCCACCACCCTCTGGCTGAAGAACCTTTTCCTAATGTCCAGCCTAAACCTCCCCTGGCAGATCCTCCTGCCGTTCCCTCAGTCCTGTCGTTGGTCATCAGGGAGAAGAGATCAGCGCCTGCCCCTCCTCCTTCCCTTGTGAGGAAGCTGTAGACCACGATGAGGTCTCCCCTCAGCCTCCTCCTATGTTTTAGGATGCTTTCCTTTAAGAGAGTTTGGAAATGTGTTACGACGATGTTAGGTTATTTTTCAGGCTAACAGATTTAAACCTGAGCCTGATAAGTTGGTCTGATAACTTTAAAGCCCCGGGGTGTGTTTGTGTGTTTTATGCATTTGAGGAGTAACTTTTACTTGAACTGCCTCTCGTTACTGTAGCTGGAGTCGAGACGGCCACAAACTGGTGAGTGCTTCCACCGATAACATTGTGTCGCAGTGGGATGTGCTCTCGGGAGACTGCGACCAGAGATTTCGATTCCCTTCGCCTATCTTGAAAGTTCAGTACCACCCTCGAGACCAGTAAGTTCTGTGAAAAAAGAGTCAAATGCTCCCATTTTGGTAGAACTGCTCTACTTTGGTAGAACTAATGGTTATTAAAATGTTTGTATTGCAGTTTGCAAAGTGATTTTTTCCAAACCTAGTAGATGCTGTCAGTGTAGCTTCTTTTTGTGATTAGAACCCTAACTGGATTTGTTGTAGCTCTTTTTATTATGAAAATATCAGGAAGGGAGGAGAGTAAACAAGAGAATAATTCTTAGAAATGTGTATAGAAATGTCTTCTCGAGTTTACAAGTTACTGCATAAACTTGTAGAAGCTTCCAGAAAAAGAAAGGAAATGAAAGTAGACACCAGCTGAATGTCATGTTGCAATTGAAGTAACAAAGACGAAATAAGATAATAAAAATACAGAGGTATTCTCTATTTCCTGCTATAGGTTGAGATTTTTTTCTTACTTCTAAATGTAGAAACTTCTTTTTCAGAGAAGGAACTATTAACTCTTCTTTTTCTGCTTTGCAGAAACAGAGTTTTGGTTTGTCCCATGAAGTCGGCGCCGGTGATGCTAACGCTGTCAGACTCCAAACATGTTGTCCTACCCGTGGATGATGACTCTGATCTCAATGTTGTGGCCTCCTTTGACAGGCGAGGGGAATACATTTATACAGGCAACGCCAAGGGGAAGGTGAGACCGTAGCAGGCGGCACTGGACGCAATAGCTTAGATTACTTCCTGTCTTTATCAAGACACTTAACGTTTCTGAGTTGCGTTCTTGGTTTTAATACACAAGGAAGGCTTCCTGAATGTCTCTTCAATAATTGATATTGCGCTGATATGATTTTCTGAATAAAGCATCACGCTTTATCTTTGAAGATCTCTAGGCTATAATACTTTGAGTGAGGTCTGTGTGTTGCTGTTGTCTCTGTATTTGTTGGATCCTTTTGCAATGTAAATAAACCAAAGTTTATGTCGCAGAAACTGTAGTAGAAACTACAGCTGGAGAATCCCAGCTATTCCCGTGTAGATTGCTGAGGCTTCTGTTGTCAGGGTGCGTAGCTGATGTGAAAGGTACCTGGCCTGGTTTCGGCTGGATAGAGTTAATTTTCTTCCTAGTGGCTGGTGTAGTGCTGTGTTTTGGATTTAGTATGAGAACAGTGTTGATAACACACGGATGTTTTGGTTGTGGGTAAGTAGTGCTTACACCAGTCAAGGACTTTTTAGTTTCCCATGCTCTGCCAGGTGCACAAGAAGCTGGGAGGGGGCACAGCCAGGGGGGCTGGCCCAGGCTGGCCACCGGGCTATTCCATACCGTATGACGTCATGCCCAGTACAGAAACTGGGGGGGAGCTGGCCGGGGGGACAGCGATTGCTGCTCGGGGACGGGCTGGGCATTGGTCGGCAGGTGGTGAGCAGTTGCATCACTTGTTTTTCCAGGCTTTTGTTCCTCTCTTTTTTTTTGTTGTGTTCCTTTTCACTACATTTTTGTTGTTATTATTATCATCATCATCATTATTATTTTTCAGTTATTAAGCTGTTCTTATCTCAACCCAGTTTTCTTACTTTTGCCCTTCCGATTCTCTCCCCATCCCACCACAGGGGGAGGGTGAGCGAGCGGCTGGGTGGGGCTCAGTTGCTGGCTGGGGTTAAACCACGACGGTACCGGAAGGGGAATGAGTTACCACGAAGACACTGATTGCCTTCTGTCTCCTTAATCTTCAGATCCTGGTCTTAAAAACAGACACTCAGGATCTTGTTGCTTCCTTCAGAGTGACAACTGGAACCAGCAACACCACAGCTATTAAATCGATTGAATTTGCTCGGAAAGGAAGGTGAGTTACTTCCTCTGTCAGGTGGTGTCTTTAAAGATGAATCGAAAGCTATCGAGTAGATTGACAGAGCATACAAGGTCTTAAACCTCCCCACAGTTCTTTCATGGAACATACTCTAATTCTTTCTATTTTTCTTAGTCTTCTAACGCAATGCATGTTCTGTGCCCTCCTTCCTACAGCTGTTTTTTAATAAACACAGCTGACCGGATAATCAGGGTGTACGATGGCCGTGAAATTCTAACTTGTGGACGAGATGGGGAGCCTGAACCGATGCAGAAGCTGCAGGATTTAGTGAACAGGTAAGAGGCAGCAGCGCGGCTGGGCAGCCTGACTTGAAAAGGTGAGGTTTGTGTGTGCTGCACGAATGGGAGTCTCAGGATGAAGGGTAGCTCGGTATCCTCTTCAGTGTAATGGACAGATGAAACCTGTCACGACTTGATTTGAAGTTTAAATATTATTTGTGGATGGGAGTATGTGAGATCTCAATCTGAAGAGCAAGCCCACTCTGCAGTGCTCCATCCTCCACGCTGTGCTGTTGTTTAACTGTTTAACTTGCGATGATGTTTTTCCACGCAGGACACCGTGGAAGAAGTGCTGTTTCTCTGGTGATGGTGAATATATAGTGGCAGGTTCAGCACGACAACATGCCCTGTACATCTGGGAAAAGAGTATTGGAAACCTAGTGAAAATCCTGCACGGGACCAGAGGAGAGCTGCTCTTGGATGTAGCAGTAAGAAAACTGTCTGCTATTCCGATGTTTCTTGTTAGTTTGGAAACTAAGCTTTCTTAATTCCATTTACCAATTAAGTTCCTCCTCTTTTCTCTTTCAAATAAATCTAGTGGCATCCTGTCCGACCGATCATAGCTTCTATTTCAAGCGGTGTTGTGTCAATATGGGCTCAGAATCAAGTGGTAAGCATTTTAGATCATTTCCTTAAGAGGGTTCCCCAGTCGTCTCCGTACTAGTAGACTGAATTATTGCATGTAGAAACCCTTTATTAAATCCCAATTCAACAAGCTCGGTAGGTTGACCTGTCTAACTTGAAATATGTTGCCATCCTGTTGAATGTGAGGAGGGTGCTCGCGCTTCAGTTGCTGAACTAGTCAAGCTTTGCGTTAATGACTTAAATATCATCACAGGGACGCGTTATGTGGATATGGTGTCCTGAGTGTGTCGTGTAAGTGCAGGAAATCTGTGTGCGAGCC
Source organism: Theristicus caerulescens (assembly GCA_020745775.1). NCBI lineage: Eukaryota > Metazoa > Chordata > Aves > Pelecaniformes > Threskiornithidae > Theristicus > Theristicus caerulescens. The sequence continues at coordinate 864,176 of CM036578.1, forward strand.
AAAACTTAAGTGGCTAAACATGAACATACAGCTTTGGTTTTAGGGGTAATTATTACATACGTTGCAATATTTAAGGAATAGTACGATGTCACATTTCCAGTAGGAACTAACTTGCGCAGTTTCTAATTTGCCATGTGACTGTGAACCTGAATGAGGCTCGATTTTTGTGATCTTGCATGAGGGATTTTAATGCAGAATGAGATTGTAATTGCATGAGTCCCCAACTCCTGCTCCTTTGCATAAGGTAAAAATCGTTTTTATTTGTGGTTTAGGAAAACTGGAGTGCCTTTGCGCCTGACTTCAAAGAGCTGGATGAAAATGTAGAATATGAAGAGAGAGAGTCAGAGTTTGACATTGAAGATGAAGATAAGAGTGAACCAGAACAGACAGGTACTGCATAAACTGTGTTTCTGCGTAGCAAATAGGTTTTAGTCTGACTACATGAGCATGGTTAAAATGAAAACTAGTGGTCACGGCAGTATGCATGGGCGTTAAGGGACAAAACAGGAGCGGAATAAATGAAGATGTACGAACTAGCACAGTCGATATGCTTCCTGCCAATTGACATGCAGCATTTTTTTAGAAATGCCTCCCCTCTCCAATATATGTTTAAGCAAAAAGCAAATAGACATAGATCGTTGTACAGGCTTGCTCTCGACAGAAGCAGTGCTGAATTGGAATCGTTAGCAGCACAGCCTGGCCACTTGGTGGTGCCAAAAAATTGTGTACTGTGGAAGGCTGTAGTTAAACTATGGAAAGAAATAAGGATTATTCCCAGCACACCGCAGAGCTCTCCTCCTTACCAGGCTTTGCAGCACTTCTCATAGTTAGATTAATTGTTGTTTAGCAGTTTTTAATACTCGAGTGTAACATTGGCTTGTGTGAATTAAGCATTAATACAAATTTTATCTGACTAAGAACTATTTTAGTGAAAACAACAAAACATTTAGAAGATTTAAAATCTTCTATCTGGCTTTACTACTAGTGTTTTATAACAGTGGGTCTGTATTAGAACATAGAAAAAAAATAAAAACCTGATGGATTTAAGAGGAAATTCTTTAGGTTTGTTTTCTGCTTTAATTCTCATTTCTGCATGCTGAGATATTTAAGCACAGTCTCATTCTTTTGAAGTCATTTGGACTTTTCCTTACTGTCTTTAATTCTTCTTTTTTCCCTGATCCTCAGGTGCTGATGCTGCGGAAGATGAAGAAGTGGATGTAACCAGTGTGGATCCCATTGCTGCCTTCTGTAGCAGGTGAAAGAGTAATTGTTTTGTTTAAAGTATGAATACAAAATGTATCACTAAGATTCTCTGTGTAATATGTTATAATAACCCCTAATTTTAAATGAAAGCAATTTTTTTTCCTTCACAGCGATGAAGAACTGGAGGACTCCAAGGCTCTGCTTTACTTACCCATTGCTCCTGAAGTTGAAGATCCAGAAGAAAACCCCTACGGACCTCCACCAGACGCGGTTCAGAGCTCTTTAACCGATGAGGGACTAGGTTCTGAGAAGAAGAGGCAGTCCTCCTCTGATGGACCTCAGGCACCAAAGAAGAAGCCCAAAACCACCAACATTGAACTACAAGGAGTACCTAATGATGGTGCGTAGAAGCTGCTGTTGTTTTATTGCCTAGTCTGTATCTGAGATGGTCTGAGACCAGAAGTTCAGAAGATGACTCCTTAATTTTCTCCTTCCTGTGAAGTCACTTCTTACAGCAGTTATTAATGGTCACCAACTGCAAATTTTGCTGGCATTTTGCAAACTGGGAATGAGTAAAGGCATGCTGAAACTGTAATTTTTAATGATGTATGTGCTGATAGAAGCATCCCAAGAGACAACTCCCTTTGGTAACACATTGTCTCTCCACAGAAGTCCATCCGCTGCTGGGTGTGAAGGGAGATGGTAAATCCAAGAAGAAGCAAGCAGGCAGGCCTAAAGGATCAAAAGGTAAAGACAAAGATTCTCCATTTAAACCGAAACTCTACAAAGGGGACAGAGGTGCTTTACCTCTGGAAGGAGCAGCGAAGGGTAAAGTGCAGGCGGAGCTGGGACAGCCTTTGACAGGTAAGGAGAACCCAGCGTGAGCGTTGTTGGCTTGCTTGGTGGCCTTGCTTTGTACAGACCCTGACTTAATATAGTCGTAGCCTTTTATCTTCCCAAATGGCACTTGCTCACTAAACGTTTAGCTGCTGTCAAGGATAGGCAAAATTTTACATTTTTTTAAGTGGAAGCACTTTCAGTATTTTTAGTAAAACTGATATGCGTGCCCGTGTTGTTGCATATAAAGAGCGTGTAGGGTTTTTAATAGAGATTGAGCACTATTTCAAAAGCAAAATTTCTTTCGATGACTTTGATCTTTTTGATAACTTCTATCAACTCTTACATAAACAGTAATAATGTTTGGTTTTGCAGGGTTGATTGAGGCGGGGGGGAATGTAAATAGTGAAGGATTCTGAAGCTGAAATTGGCATTTTGTGCCATCAATACTAGGCAGAGTGATGAAGAAAAGTTCTGTAAGCAGAACTAGGAAATGGAGCCGTTTGATAAACGAACCCTGAGATAAAATTCAGGAGCTGTATTTTCTATTCCTAGCTGTACAGCAGCCTCAGTTAAATTCCAGAAAGTACCGTTGCTGTAAATGAGGATAGATTTTGGTGGACTGTTCTCTTTTTTTTTTTCTTTTTTGTTGGTTGTGTCCTAAAACAGGACTGTTGCAGTCACTTTTCTTGGGACCCAGACTTAGTCTCAGAGAGACTTAAGTGTTTCCCATCTGTCTCATTTGCTGCTTCAGCTTCTGATTTGGGAGAAGTTCATTCGAGTGTAGTAAAGAAAGTGCATGTTTGGATTAAGTGATGTAGACTCCATTATTTTTACAGATTGTAATGAAGAACTCAGGGTTGATATATAAACAGTTCCAAAGACACAGTGTAATTGATGTATCAAATTTTGCATTTCCTTGAACTCAGCAGCTGCTGCTGTGGATTTTAGACTGTACAGAAGTGATTTTATTTCCCCCCCCTTCCTTCCCTCACTGCTGGTCCTATGCTACCCACCTTGCTCCTTGTCCTTCCTGCTCAGCTCCTGGTGTGTTGCTTGTACTTGTACTGATAATTGCTGTTTGCAGAAAAAGGGAATGTGATAAAAGAAACTTAGTCTATACATGGAAAAACGTGGTGGATGTTTTCTGGGTTTCCATTTAATCCTTTCACACTGCACCCTGCAAAATCCAGAGGTTAAACAGATAGCCAAGAATATCCTTAGCCCTTGTTTATACCCTGGGAGGTACTAAGTAGCTTCTAGTGTCAGATTTACCGGGCAGGGTGATTCTCTTTTGACTTCTCAAGTCATTAGGAGGTATCCAGTATGTTTTAAAGTACGATAGTAAGGAATTGTCTGGATTGTGTGGATCCTCAGATGTTTTTTCTGGCATCTGTTACACATCCTGATCGCTCTGCTGTGCCGTGCTGGATGGACAAGATGGGTTTGAAGACCAAATGAGTGTAACCGTTAGTTTCATCAGCAGGCCTGTTGATTGCTTTCTTTTATCACGCTGCTAATTAACATGACCATATGCAAAAGGATATAAATGAGAAAGAGTCGTGCACTGGAATGATCTCCGTTTGTAGACAGATCTTAGTGTACTTTCTTCTTGCAGCTTGTGATCACTGTTGCATCCCTCTGTTCCGAGAGCTGGAAAAATAATGCTCCCATTTCCTCTAACACACTTTGAATGAAGCAACATTCTAGACAGGCCCCTTCCTTGTTTTTTTTTACACATCCTTGCAAAGCCGTATTTGGGAGGACTTTTGTGTGGTTTTGCTTGTAATGCTCCTGTGCAGTTGTTATAGTCCGACTTGCTATAAAAGACAGCAGTGGAGTTTTACAGGCTGCTGCTGAGCCGTGCCAGTACAGTTAGCTTTGGGTTTTGGACACCGTAAAACGGAAATTTTCTTTTCTTACAAACAAATGGGTTTAGACCCAAGTTCCCTACTTACTTTACCCATCTATTGGAGATGGTAGAGCTTTCTAAAATTTACTTTTAGTCTTTGTTGCCTGTAAGCACTTTAAGGTATTTTTCCGTGGTGGTGTTTTTTAGCTTGATGGAGCTATAGGCAAATAATATTGCTATAATGGACTTCTGTCTCTCATTAGGACCTGTTATTATGCTCCCTTCTACGGTCCTGTTAACTTAAGAGGATCTAATAGATCCGTGCAGTAGATCTCAGGACGCGGTGTTGGAAGTGTCTATATGAGTCCTGTTAGGAGAACAGATTGTCCGCTGAAAGAAACTGTCACTTGGATCTCTCCAAACTCACAGTAGGCTTTTAGTCCGTCAAGTTCATGTCTGTCTTCTGTTGTTCTCTTTACGACTTGCACTTACAATTGCTGTTTTGGGCAGCCAGTTTTTTCTTGGGGTTGTCGGTGTTCCACCATGTGCAAATACACACTTCCAAATTCAAACGGCCACCTGCCTGGGACCCTGGAGCCGGACTGCCTTTTCTGTCTCTCGTCCATGAAGCTGTTAATTCTGCTAGTTCCTTGTGCTGGTGCTTTCTGAAGTAACTAATCAGTCGCTAAAACAGTCACACAACAAGCCTTTCTCCTCTGGAAACTGTTTGCTGGTATGCCATAATACAGTGTCTTTCTGCGAGCTGCGTGGCTGGGACTTGGAGCTGCTGCAAGTGCGTCTGTGTCACTGTGCCGCATAGTCTGGCACTAAATGTCGTGTTCTTAAAGCTGCTATGTCAAAATCAGGTTTCAGTATAAACAAACTTGGAAGCTTGATCCATTTTATAGTTTGAGTAAAATCTTATGGCAACCTGGTTTAACCCAAACTTAGGTGGAACTGGTTGTTTTCAGTTGTGCTTTAGCTCTGAGGTTTTGGGATTGGTGAATCAAAAAAATTTTACACCAGGTAAGTTTGCTTGCAACTTTGTGGAGTTGAAAGCTCAGAGTTCCGTAGCCACCTTGCCCATGCCTGTGCACGTGATCTCAAATACAAATGCAGAAAAATACTCGAGATCTTAATTTGTCATAGGCAGTATCTTGTTGATTATATTTCATTCTGAAAAGAATGGCTTTATCTAGAAAATCTTGTTCTCTCTCATTTTTTTTTTCCCTGGAAATGCTACCATATTTGGTGGTCTCTGGTTTCTGGTAACATCTGTTTGAGTCTGATTACTTATTTTTCACCTGTCTTTGATCTCTTTAGCAGGTGGTGCAATCTCAGAATTGTTATGAAGACACTCTTCTTTATCTTCCTGTATTCTTTCCTCTATTGGCACCATGATGTGGAAAATAAATTAAATGCTCGGTCAGAGTGGACTGACTAATACAGCAGACTGATTGATCATGGATTCAGGGAGTGACTTTTGTCAGAAATGAATATGGAAGAGGAAACGGCCTTCATTCCTCCTTAACTGCCTCTTCATTGAACAGTGTAAGATGCTGACTCTCAGGTCATGCGATTTGCAAAGAGACTAACTGGACTGCCTTTGTGGTGACATCTATCGCTATTTCTAAAGTGAGCTGGTACCCAACGCTCTGCCACTCCGCAGCTTATCAGCCATTGTCTTTTAAATATTTTTTTTTGTTCCTGGATTGAAGAATACCCAAAGCGTGTGTTTTTATTCCCGATGCCACATGACTGTGTATCCTGCAAACTTCCCTTTCTTTGCTGTTAATTTTCATTTCAGTGAGGTGTAAGCCCTTCTATGCCAGCTGCATTACCTTACCAGCTTTTCTGTTAGCTCCGTGTGATGCCTTCTGTGCTGATATGCTTAGTGAAACACTATTGCTGATGATGTGCCAGGTTTGATTTCATCTCAAGTGGATAGCGATCTAATGTGAAGAATCAAGACGCCCTCTGAAGTCTGCAAAGAATGAATCTTCATATTGTGAATATTTTAGACATGAAGGATGACTCTGCTTATGGGAAAAGGAACAAGTGAAAGTAGCTGTAGATAAAATACTCAGTTTATATGCTTGCTTCTAGCCTGTGATATGAACAGCTGGGTTGGCAGTTTCTTTCTGTCCTTGCAAGTATTTTTATTCTGTCTCTTTCCCGTGAGGTGCCCTACCAGAAACAACTGGTTTCCTTCTTTGCTGGTAGATACTGGCAGGTAGAGAAATAACAGAACCAATATTTCTCCGAACCGAAACAGTAGTTTTTCAGTTTGTTTTTTTCCCCACTTCTGGATCGAGAATGGAAGAAAGATGAATGCTAACAGCTCATTCCCAGCCATACTTTAACTTTTTATTCCTTAAAGATGGTTGTAATATTTTCCTTGTGGGAATGGGAAGAGACACTTTCTCTATCCAATGCCTACAGCCTGACACCTCTCTGTACTAGACCGACCGCCTGTTAAAAGGAAGTTTTCATTCCTAATACCCCTTGTTTTATAGACTTTTATAGTTCCTACGCAATTACGTTCAGTTTTTCCCCAGATGTAATAATTGAGATCTTCACTACATATTTAAATTTTCAAAGTATCCTGCAGACATTAAAAACCAAGAAGAGGAGTCATAAAGAGATTTATTAATTTGCAGTCGGAAGTGTGCAGTAGTTGCATGAGGTACAGGCATGGGAGGAGAGGAGACATTTTGAATCAGAAGGTTTTTTTAAAACTGGTATTTTCATTTCCGGCTTTGGTACAGTGGCCTGCTTCATTTAATGAAATTCATTCCCATGCGTACAGTATTAGTTTTCTTTGTCCTTTTTGCTTGTAGGATGACTCGCATCTTTCCTGGAACACTGTTACGTCAAAGCCACCCGTGTGTGGTGTGGCTGACCCCCCAAGCTTTAAAGGATGCAGAGGCAATGGTTCTCTAGATTGTTTTAAAGCATATAATTTGCCACAGACTCCAGCCTTCGTTTCTGTTAAAACTTCTCTGTACAGTGTATATGTCCTTGGTTTATTTTCTTCCATCTTTTATTTTATTTTTTGGTATCTGTAGTTTTGTACAATATTTGTCAGATACTGGCTTGACGGTAGTATATAACAGTGATGTTAGTTTTTGTGTTTGTAAATAAAGAGGTATGTTTTATTTCCTAAAGTCAATGGGTAAGTTTTGGCTTTTCCATATTTCTGTGATTGTTTATATTGTGACAATGTTTAGGAATCCTACAACACAGCTCCGCTGCAAACACAAACATATTGTGCCTTCACCACAGCTGGTGTGTTGTTGGTTGGTTGGTTGGTTTTTTAGTGTGGCATTCAGTTGCTGATCTCTTTTCAAGAGGCGGGAGTAAATCTGTAGTCTAATAAAAGCCCCATATACCTGAGCGCAGCCTAGGCGCTCCGAGACAGACGTGCGAGGGGGGAGCTGAACGCAGAGCGTGCTGGGTGTGGAGTGAACCGAACGTGGAAAATACCTATACTAGATCTTCAGAAGTCTTCATTTTAATAAATTAAGGATTGTTAGGAAGAGAAATATGGATATTCATGTAGCAGAAGAGCTGTCGAAGAACATGGCAATCTAAATCCTTTCTGCAATCCATAATTCAGTTGCTGGTAAGGAGACACTGATTGTTGAACTGGCTTGACCACAGTTCGATTACACCATCAACAATCAGTAACTTTGATTTTTTTTCCATGAAGAACTTTTTTAGTAGTGCGTTATTCTTTTGGGACGCCTGAGCGCTAAGTGAATTATTCTGGGTGTATGAGTGGCTTCTGTTTTACAGATGCATCAATTGATGTGGAGATTTTGGCTCCGATCGCTCTTCCGAGTCGGTGGCTGTGTGACGGAGAGCACAGGGCTCAGGGTCGTAGCTCCTCTGAGCGATGCCGTGAGGCCGGTGCTGCTGAATCCCTTCTGATAGTGGATGTCAGGAGCCTAATATGATGCTTTTATGCTGAGTACTCATCTCCGAGGACCTGCTTTGGCTTCAGGCTTAGGGGAGTTCTGTGTTCTCCCTTGGAAGGTTTGGAGCCGCGTTCTGACCGGGAAACCGGGCTGTGACATCGGCACCGCTCCCCCGGGAACGTGGGCTCACGGAGATGTGAGTGACTTTGCTGAGCCCCGAGTAGGGATGGATATCATCAGTGATAAAATACCGTTCAGCTTCCCTTCTATGTCAGTGCCAGCAGACTATCGAGAGGTTGAAATCATGTTTTTGTGATCTTGGTAACTTGCAGAGTACTTTAGATTTTGGGATACGCGTACGTAAGACAGAACTGTACAGGCGCTGCATAAGGAACTAGGATTTCCTTATGGTCAACAGCATTATTTTAAGGGTTCCAGTAATGATTACTTATACTGCTTTATAGTTTGGTGGGAAAATTAAACTGGAACAGTACTACTTTACAGTGGAAATTCCATCTAAAATAGTACGTAAAATCTTACAGAGAAGGGAGGACTTCATCTTTTTTTAAATTGTCAAATAGATCCCAATCGCTGGAATATAGTGGATTAAAACATTCTGCTGCCATGTCACAAGAACTGGAATTCACGATTCGCACTCTGACCGACGTAGTAACGTGTTGCATCTTCTTCAGCAGAGTTGTACAAGCCTGTCTTGGTGGAGGATTTTTCCTAACAGAAGGATTGTGTTTGGAAGATGATGCAGGTGGGATTTCAGAAATGCTTAGTTTGAAGGCTTACAAAGAATGATTTGTGGGTTTGGTTTTTTTTGACTACTGAATTTGCACAGCTTTAGAGAGCAGTATGTCTGATTGATAACCCCGATATGAAGGCCTTGGGGAACAGCCACATCCTTGGGATATTACTTTGTGCTTTCTATCTACCGTCGGTAGTTGCCTTTGAAAAAGTCACCATCCCAGCAGAGCTGAAGTCAGCTGTAGTGAGAGTTGCAGTCAACACCACATCCTGCAGCGTCACCTGCGGGCCGGGCTTCAAAGTGGAGGAGATGTGCGAGATCACGCCCGCCGGAGAGAGGAGGAACTGTACCGTGCGCCGGTCCGACTGCCTGACCAGCTGGGCTTGTGGCTTAGTCCACTTCACCGTCCCTGTGGGCAAGCCCTTCCAGTTCAGCTGCCTGACCTCGGACGCGGTTGGCTTTGGTAACCGAACCTATGGCTCTACGTGGAGGCTTGCCCAAGGCCTTATCACCACAAACGATGTGCTGTTCAAACCTTTCAAAAACCCCGGTTCTGTCATCAGATTTTCCCCTACCAGGGAGTCTGATGCAGGGACTTACCGATGTGACGTGCAGATGTTGAAGACATTCAGAGTCATCAAGAGGGCCTACTTTGGGGTCAGAGTGATCCGAAATGACTTAGTGGATCTGGACTTTCAAAAATCCTTGACGTGGGAACAGAAGTTAGCTGCAAACGAGGAGGAAGAAAACACAGAAGACAGCACCCATGAAGAAGCACAAGAGCAGCAGCACTTTTGGCAAGGAGAATTGTTTTATGAATGCTTGATAGGAGTTGGAAGTGGAGTGGTAGGGGGTGTCTTGGTGAGCATGGCTCTCTACTTCTTGCGGAAGATTTGGGGAAGGAGAGCTGCAGAGAAATGAACAGAGATTTAATGCAATTGCTTGTCTCTGTCTCTTTATTAGTATTGATGCAGTATTTCATGGCGATGTTTCTAATTTTTTTTCTGGCTGACAGTTTATTACCAAATATTTTCTTAAGCTTCAGAGTCTGGTAAGTTAGCACAGGACTTGAGTCTTAATGGAGTAGTGCAGACAGTAGCTCCAGATGGGGCAAGGCAGTTTGCCTCCACTTTGTGTGAAAGGATGGTCTGGAATGATCCAGGCAGGACTTAGAGGACACGGAGCCACAGAAACTGCCCACTGCCAACTGCCTGGCCATGCTCCTCTAGCTGGCCTTTATTTTACCTCTAGGTGTTTGGGGTTTTTTTATTTAGCTAATAACTTGCGATCCTGATTCCCGTCTTATTTCCTCGAATTTCTTCTGCTTTGCACGGAACTCTGTGGTGATGTGAGCTGACAGATCACTGTTGGGTAGATGGTGTTTCTCCAGCAAGAGGTGCAAAGAAGTAAGGACACTTTCGAGGTGGGCATACAAACCAGGTTTCCTGGCTGGCTGGTGTCCTTTCCATCAGATCCAAGTGGGCCAGTCCCAGCAGCTGTGGGGATGAGGGTGGACCACCACTGCCTGCTTCCTCCAGGGAGATTTATCTCCCTCTGCTAGAGCCCACAAAACCGTAAAGTACCTTCAAGCAGTAGCTTGGAGCTTGCACCGTTTCCTTTGTAGTGTAGAATAGCGAAGCAGGGAGCATTAGGTAGCACAAGCAAGTCTTCAATTTGAGCACTGCTGCTTAGGAGCATAACTGGGTGTTTTTAATCATGAGTCAGAGCTGAGCTCATTCCCGAAATCTTTAAAGGAGGAGGAAGGGAAGAGTTCAGTGGGCTTGTGGATCTTTCATTTTTCTTGGTGATTAGTAAGTATAAAACATGCAGCAACTCAGTGGGGAGTATTGTTTCCCCCTTGGTAGCAGAATCCACAGAGGGACCATTAAGTGCCTTCTCTTTCTACTTTCTGTCTCTTATTTTACAGTAAACAACTATATTTACTAAGTCTGCTTCCTTTTTTTTTTTTCCTTCTGTGAACTAAAGTACAGGAATGCCTAGCACACCCAGTTCTGGGGAAAATAATGATACAACTCTAATATTAAAGATTGAAGCATACTATTATTTTTTTCTTTTTACCAGAGCAACAACAAAAAAGCTTTGCTATAGAAAGAGATGGATATAGAAGTGAATACCTTATTTGCAGAGTATCCTATATAAAACAATTGGACTGATATGTAGTGAGCCAAATCTTCGTGTGCAGTGAAGTCGGTGATCGGTATATCAGGACAGTGATCTCCGGACCACGGGGTTGTCTAGATGGATTTGAGTGGAGGAGCAAGCTTGTCATCAGGCTTGAATTCCCAGTTTGTAGTTCTACCGAGTTCCCTGTTTCTGCGGGGAGACTTTAATGGGCACAATAACCAGCAGAAGTTCGGAAACGTTGGGGGAAACCCTTCTGCAGTGAGAGAAGATGCCTTCGGGAGCATGCACTGTCCCTTCCTGATGCCTGGGGTGACCGTGGCCCTCTGGGAAGGGGCAGGAGGGTTGTTGCACAGACAGCAAGGGACTGTATGTCCTTCTTCTGTCTGGTGACCCGGTCCCGTGGGTCAGAAGCTCCTGGGTGGTGATCCAGTTGTCCAAGATTTTCTTGCTTCTGTTCTTCATCAGTTTCCTCTGGCTCAGCTCCGCAATACCGAAGTTTCCCCTGTGCCCAGTGCTGGTTTGTCTTCGCTCGGCTGTTCCCTCTGGCTCTGCAATGCTTTTCTCTGTTGCTGTTCCTTGGCTAGGAGCACGTGCTGCTTTCTCTGAGCCTTATTGCAGTATTTCCCAGTCTTTAGCTCGCTGAGGGCATCCTCGTCTGTGGTCAGTCTGCTTCGTTCTTTTGCGATTCTCAAGGCCCTGTCCTTTAGCAGCCAGTTCTTGTGTTGCTTCTTCAAGGACCGCTTGCTCCTTTCGCCTGCCAGCCTCCATCTGTTCCCCTTATCCCCTGCTCTGCCCTCTGGGCTTTCATTGCATCGCCTTGGCTTTGCTGACACTCTAGCCGGGTCGCTTAGGCACCCTGCAGCAGCCTTTTCCCGCAGCAAGCTCATGTAGCTCCTGTAACGACCTGCGTGGTGAGGAATCGTAAGCTCTTTTGAGCCGGCAGTGATGTGCGGTGGTGGGCACACGCCTATGGCCTGTGCTGATGGTTTGTCCTCGCCGACTTTATTTCTATCCCAGCTCACAGCACTCTGCAGGCGGAGCTCACCCCAGTGCTGCAGCCCTTTCTCTCTTGGGGTGCTGTTGTCATCGATCTGAAGGCACTTAGGGAGCCACTGGTCCTGGTTGCATTGCTTGCAGCCCCCCTCCTGGCCTCCTGACCCGTGAGGTGTTTCTTGTTCCCTGGAAATGGGTCTGTACTGGCTGCATCTGCTTTCCAGGAGTTCTTGAAACCTTCTGCACTTACGCCGCAGAAACTGGAATCGCTTAACTCATCATAGGTGGGGAAGTCGTCCCTAAGTAGTCCTCTCCGTGCAGGTGTACTGGTAGAGAGATCTGCGTTGGGACCTTCCTGGCCACGGGCTGGTTCTGCTCCTGCATCAAGCCCTGAATTCTCACCTGCTGAGTGCTGGTGTCGGTGAAGCCCAGGCCACTGTCCCGCTCGGGGTGCAGAAATGCCTGCTTTTCTTCTTTGCCTTTACTGCTTTTGCTTTCTGCCTAAAACCAAACACCCGCAAGCTGTTAGGTATCTTTGGGGGCTGTCCTCCCTGGCTGAGCAGGAGTCATCTCTCTCCGCATCCTCCAGCCGTATGCAACGGCAGGATTTCTCTCTTGCCTTAAGCTCTGCCTGCTACTGCTGTAAACAGCCTGAGACGCGGCCTTACCAGGCTCCCAGAGACACTGGGGAGAGCCACGGGGATGGAGTGACAGCTGCTGAAACTCAACTCATCTTGATGACCAAGAGCTAATGCCTGAAAGAGCAGTATAATGAGAGCAGGGAACGTTAAATCTGGTTTAGCAAACCTGAGGATGTAAGGCTGAGGTGACCACAAAAGATTTTCAGAAGGTACGGAGGCAAAATGGGACGGGCTACCTTATAGTTCAACTCTGCTTCTGTGGCACAGGGTGCAAGAAGTGGGGAATTAGATTCATTATCGCTGTTGCAATCCTGTGGCAGCAAGTAATCAAAGAAAGCCCTGTGGGGAAACCAAACAGAAACACAGGTCCCTCCCCAGCCCAGCGAGAGGGGCTGGCTCTGTGCTTTGGCACGCTGAGGGCTGTATTTTTTTTACTGTCTGAGTGGCCAAACCAAAGAACCAGGGCTGGGTGGGAGCTAGATCAGCCTGTTTTAAGGTTAGTGGATGCAGCTGATTAGAAATCCAGCTTCGAGAAGTGTTGGCTGACCTTGTGCTTCGCGTGCTATGCTATTGCTGCTTTCTAGGAGACATTTCTTTACCTTGAGCAACGCGTTGTCCATACCCACCTAGGCAGAGATTTAAACCCGGTTTACTGCAGGTCTCTTCCTTGCGGCATTGCTTGTCCCCTGCTCTGAAGTCTGTCTGGGTTGCAGCATCAGATGTCCGGGGAGGCTCGTGGGCAGACTTCTGTCTATGCAGTTCCAGTGTAATCTGTTCCCCTGTGCTCTGGAGTATTTCTAGGACCTCCTGTAAGCTGGCTCTGGAGATCTCTTTTCCATTGACCTGGTTAGAAGGGGAGTGGATTGCAAAATAGTCCATTCATACTAATCTTATGTTTCCTTAATGCAGAATTCCTTCGCCTTGCCAAAGAGCTCCCCTGTCCCTGAAGCCAGTAGCACTACTACAGAATGAACTGCTCAGAGGCTCAGCAGTATCTCTCCAAACTGGGGAAAGAGATCCATGTAGGTAGGGCTCTTAATCGCTTCCTCGTTTTGCTGCAGAGATGGGAGATTAAATCATATTTTTGTATCTCAAGTGTGCTTATAAGATTAGTATGAAAAAAGTTACAGTAAACTCCGTGTTTTGCATTGGTTTACTGTTAATCTGCCCTGTTGATACCTGCATTAGGTTATCTGGCTTCTTTTATCTTAAAACTTATTTCTAATCAACTTGACTAAACCCACAGTGAGCCTCTTCTAAGCAGGGTGAAGCACGTTGACTCAGCCTTTTGCCCCGATTTAAGACCACAGCGAGCGAACTCTGCACACAACGAGCCCTAGATTTCTGTCCCGCTCTTCTCACCCGGAGGAATTTCGCCTCTTTCCACAGCCCGTAAAAAGCAGCAGCAGCACCACGCAGCGTGCAGCCCTGGTTCAGCCTCCTCGGGAGCCTGCTGCCTGCCCGCCTGCACTCAGCTGGTCCAGATCTCTCCTTCCGTGGGCGTCTTCGTGGCGGGTGCCTGTAGCGTACATCCCAGCGCGTGCAAAGGGCAGCCACGCTTTTTAATACATATAAACAAAACTACAAATAGCTAATGAAAACTGAAATAGGCACTTTCCACACACCTGCTTTACAGAGCTCTCTTTGCCTACTGAACACGTAGAAATGGGCAATTGAACTTTGTAAATGAGAGAGACCCATCACAGGAGAGAGGAAGCTGCGTGGTGCTGCGCGCTCTCCTGTCCGTTTTGCTGCGTGGGATGAGACCTCCTCCGGTCACCTTGGGGCAGGCTGCGGGATCCCCTCTGTGCCGAAGGACACAGACATATGCTTGGTTTGGGAGCTAATGGTTAAAATCAACAAAGAGAAGCTGTCCCATCTGGAAGAGCCTCTCTGCACTTTGTAATGTAAATGCAGGGGCTTGCATCCTGTGGGCAGCTGTGTTTTAGAAATGCAGAAAGATTACATGAAAGGTCCAGGACAATCCATTTTCTCACTGCTCAGCTGAGGAGGTCAGAGTGGGAGCCAAAAGGGTCCTTCATCTTTTTATTGTGTCCTCCCTTTTTTTTTTCCCCCGAGAGGAGCCAGATGCCTGGAGCAGGGAAGATTAATATATTTTTTTTTAATTCTTATTTTAAGATGGAGGGCTGTGATGAACAGTGCGGCTCCAGCTCTCAGAAAGGATGGGACTGGGGCTCTCATTGGCATCGTTGCTGTTTGAGATGGCACTTTTCTTGTACGCTTTTTGAGTTTTGCAGCAATCTAAAGTATGTAGGCTGATGTTTGCAGTAGCAGGTCTGCTGGGGGATGGAGGAGAAGGAAGGGAGAGCAGTCTGAGCTGAGGGAAAGGAAGGTCACAAAAAGGGAATAGGGGAGGTCGGAGGTACAGGGAAGGTCAGTGGAAGCAGCTGAAGCGAGGACCCTTCGAAACAGCATACTCTCCCCATCCCTACATTTCTTTCTTTCTCTTCTGTCATATGCATGTTTTCTTAGTCACTGTCCCTGTTCTTCCCAACATAACTGGCTAAATTGAGAAAAAAGTGTCTTTCTGCTCTGAATTGGTAATATGGTGCCTAAACTTCTTTTTCCCGCGCTTGGCCAGTTTGTCTGCCTCACCTGGAGGAGAGGATGGCAGGGACTGCATGCAAACCCTGCCTGCTACCTGTTCCCAGCTGGAGGGGGGGTTTGTGGTACAAACTTCTGCTGCCTGCTGATGGTCCTAAGTATTAGGAAGCAATTAGAGGTGTACTTACTGAAGCCAGACAGATTGTGCGAGGGAGGAAGTCAATTTGCTAATGGCATTAGCACTTGGAAAGGAGGTAATAACAGAATGGTGAGGCATAGGCAGCTGTTTAAATTGCTGTTAGCTACTGAAGCTTATCTAAATTGAATAACTAGATTGCCTTAACTGCTGGAACTTGAATGGCAGCAAAGAGGAAAACAAACCCCATATGCTGTTTTTGCACCGAGATGGGGCTGTCTGACTCCTCCATCCTCTGCACCTTGATCTGTGTTAATTCTTTCACTTGTTCCTGCAGTTGCTTGCAGCAGCTCAGTGATCTGCGGGGATACACGGAACAGCACAGCTCTCGGGCTGTTGTGTCCTTGTTCCCTCCTTTCCCACTCACTGCTGCTTCTCACATGCTGCTTTCCCTCTCCCTTTGGCTCATTTATTTAGTATCTCGTTCACTGCAGGCATTGCCTAAGCCTCACACAGGATAAAGGAATTAACTGGAAATGCGGTAATTTTCTTTAATGACCGCTGGTTTTGTAAAACACCTTTCCTAGGCAGGTATTTCAGAGCATTTTACAAAGCATTTTACAAAGCGGTGGCTCTGGTGCTGTGGAAGCAGCAGCTGGTGAACGCAGCAGCAACGCAGTGCCCACGGGCAGCGCTCAGGCTGCTTTGGGGGCTGGCTGCAGCACAGGCATTTGCATTCCTCCCGTAGAGGTTTTTAGGAGGTAAAGAGTAAAATACTTCGATTATGGCTAAGAAGCGCATGTGAGTGCGTAACTACTGGCTGCGTAATGCACCTCCCTTCCCAAGGACGTCGGATCCCTTCCGCGCTGCGCTGGGAACCGCTTTGCCAGTGAACATTTTCCAGGCCCACGGAATGATCCTTTTGAACACCAGGGAAATTCAGAGCTCGCTCTCCCCTTCCCTTTTGCTGGCTTTCTCCCAGCACAGATACATTGCGTAGCTGTCGATGTTTTGCCTATGTTCTTCCCTGCATTTTTTCTAGGAAACTGCAGCTTTTTGGCAGTCATTTCTGCCACAGAATACTGCATAAATATCTTCATTTCTTGCCTACCTCTAGCGATGCTGGGTTAGACCTGTGGAACTCGGGTACAAAGCAGGGTGTTTAGCTAGAGCATGCTGAGTACCATGGGCTTAATTCATGCATCATCTTAGGCTGAGTATAGAAAAGCAAATTCACTGTTGCAGCACTAATCCTAAACAGGAGTGGTTTAGTTAACTCTAAATTAGTGTATGCTGAGTCAGATGTAGACCATAATGAGGGTTTTTTGTGCCTAGTTCTGATGATTGTTAGTTTGATGCCATGATTTCATTTAATCAGAACCTTTAGACGAGAATTATTTAGCAGCATATGAAATAACTCTTCCCTTTGACTGTTTTGAATTTTTTTCTTCTTTAGCAAAACTTTTGTTTTTGGTGGGGGTCAATAAATCAATATTATTGAAGAGCAACTGAGTGTCAGTAACGGACAAATTCTTTTTAAGCAGTAAAATATGGTTTTATGAGTTTTCAAATATTACATGCTGAGTTCTTTTGAAATTCTGGCTTTCATGGTAGGTAGTAACTCCCCAAAATGATAAGACAGAAGCAAGTAATAGGAGGATATGATTAAACAAAACCAGCTGTAGCATAGATTTGCACAAAGCTTTTAAGATTCTGTCCCTGCGTTGTCCCTGACAGTATAAGCATTGCTTTATTTTGCCCCCTGTTGTCCCCAGAAGGAAAAAGATCAACTGCTTCTTTTTTGAGGAGGGATTTTATGAAGACGCTGGGTATGAAGCATCTTCAGAGTGGTAAGAACCTGTTGGCTTTGAAGATGACTCACAGAGGTAATTTACTTGTACCTTGATTTGGTCCCAAAAGGAGAGAAGAAAGATCGGTTTTCAAGCAGTTCCTCTTTCCTGGAGCTTTCCTTATCGCTTTCCAGGAAGGAAGCGGGCCCTGCTGCCGTTACAAGCCCAGTCTGACTCCTCTCTGCCCGCCTGCCCCAGGCTTCCGAGTTCATTCCATCCCTTGCTCTTCTGTGTCCCTTACATTTCAAAAAGCTGCTCCTGTTTATCTTCCCGGGGCAGAGGGGTCTTTCCTTAACCCCTGTCACCAGTCCCAGGCTGGTTTGCCTAAACTTGGGTGCTCTTTGTGGAAACTGCCTGTTTCATCCTGGTGCTTTTTCATTTCCAAGGAAGGTCTACTTTTATTTTGTCTCTTTACAAAATCTGTTTTGTGAGAGGAGGGCTGGAGGGGTGTACAGCCTTTGCTTGCGCATTCGGTGTTTCAAGTGAAGTGACAGTTGTGTAGAAAGCGATGAAGGAAACCTCGGGAGCGTCCAGGCTGGGGACGTGGTGTGCGGTGCTGTGTAGGCAGCGAACGTGAGACCCAGCAATGTAAGACCTAGAAACAAGAAATCCTTTAAAATGCCCATGGAGAGGTAATGAGGAGGATGTTTTCTCAGGTGGGACACAAACCATTAGCTCTGGGGTAGATTCCTTTTAATTCTTGAAGTGTTTTGATACCAATTTTAAGGGATTTGCTTGAACTGTCTTTCTGGGACTTTAAACAAAGGAGCAGTAAACCAATTCAGCCACCCTCCCCCTCCAGGAACACCCCCGAATTTGAACCTCACGTGGACATGCTTTAGGTTTCACAGAAAGTTATGTATTTCCCCTTGATATTTATGTGTAGGAAAATACCGCTCTTGGGACCAGGCCTGCCAAAATATCACAGCAAGGGATGTGTACTCATAGAGGCTGCAGCCTTAATGCCTGAAACCTGTGTAGGAGCCTTTGCTGGGAGCACACTGACACTCCCGGATAAACCATTTTTAGTTCTTAAATGCAGCTGAGCTCTCGTGGGGTTCGAGTGAGGAGCTGGGGCTGGCTGGGACTGATGGGCAGAAGCGATGCCTCCCAGCATCCTTCCCCCAGCCTCCGTGCAGCACGGCTGGCCGTGCTCGCTCCGCAGGGCTGTGCTTGTGTTTCCAGTAGGACCTGCCTGTTTGCCAGCCACCATACATTTGTCTCCTTGATTTATATCATGTGCAGCGGCGTTTAATGACGGCTCTTGAGAAAGCAGGAGTGCCCTTGTGGGGGATGAACTGGGGAGGGATTCATCTCAGTCTTGGCTGCTCCCTGCTGGTTTCTTTAATGATGCTGCCCTCAGCTTTACAAAGCGCCATTGCAGCGTAAATCCCTGAGCTAATTACGGCCCTGGTGATGAGCGGCCTTGCCTGCAGCTCTGC
This sequence comes from Theristicus caerulescens, assembly GCA_020745775.1. Lineage (NCBI taxonomy): Eukaryota > Metazoa > Chordata > Aves > Pelecaniformes > Threskiornithidae > Theristicus > Theristicus caerulescens. Next base: position 882,514 of record CM036578.1, read on the forward strand.
AGAGCATGGGGCAGCGGGGCAGGAGCCTGGCCAGCGTCTGAGCACAGCTCAGCCCAACCTCCTGGGGCCCTTTGCCATCGGCGCCCGGAGGCCAGGAGCTGGGCAGTGTTATATGGCAACCAAATACACTTGTCCCCTCAAGCTGTGGGCGGCTGGAGCTTCTGGGAGGGGAAGGAGCCGCTGCTCTGCTGCTGCCGGGGCAGTGCTGCCTCCATCCTTCCCTCTGTCCTTAGGGCTCAGAGGGGGCCTTGGGAGCACATCTTGCTGCAGCCCGTGCCCGAGTCCCCCTGTGCACCCCACGGTCAAGCATGGTGTTTCTTGTAGGGGCTACATAAAAGCGAATGCATCCAGGTTGGGCTGAGGGAAAGTTTGGGTGGGATTCCCCACAACCTGGTACTGCTGAGCCCAATTTCTCGTCTGGCCGCTCTCCAGCATGACTGTGTCTGGCTTCAGCGTAACTCCAGTGGGGACCCTCAGGCCGGCACCACATGCAGTTGCTCTAGCTGATCTCTTGACATCCCTCCCAAAGGTAGAAGGAAGCCAGTAGGTTTTTTTTTTAAGGCCAGAAGGAGTGACTGTGATGAATTAATCTGACATAACATAGATGAGGTGATTTCATGCAGCGCTTCCTGCAATGAAGGAAATTATTTTCTGTAATGTAAGTGAACCTTGCAGCTTGTGGCTGATGTAGTGGATATCTTTCCTGGAAGACTTCCAGTCTTGGCTTAAAGGCTGTGATTGATGAAGAAGCTTTTTGGCAAGCTATTCCAACAATCAGTTACCCTTTCTGCTAATAAGGTGCATGAAATTTTTGACTTTGAGTTTTCTAGCGTTACTTCCTAGCCATGGGAACACCAGCCAGAGGGAGCACATTATGTGAACATCTCTAACCAGACCCTCAACACCCGCAATTCCGTGCTCCATGGACAGTTTCTCCTCTTTTGGTTAGTTATCACTGTCATGGGATAGGATTTGAGTTTACTAGATCTTAATTGACCTAACTTTTGCTGAGGGGTCCAGCTCCCCGCGGATGGGGTCTCACTGGGCTCCTCGTTTGTATTAGTATGCGCAATTGGCAATCAGGAAAAATACAGTTCTGGGCCGGGGGACTCCTGAGCAAGCGAGGTACTAATTGCATTTAAAGCTGGACAGAAGCACTCCAGGCTCCAGTAGTTGTCTAAAGTCTCTGAAGATCTTTATTTATGAACTGCGTGCTACTGTAGCCAATAAATAACCATAATTACAGTAAGTACAGTATCCTTACAATGTTTCCCATTTGGTTTTCTTAAAAAAATAGTGTACAACAACGTTACCAAGAAGAAAACTGCCCAGTTTGTGTGTAGTGAAGCTGGATTAAAATATTCACAGCAGAGGGTTTCTATGGATGGGGGACAGCTTTGCAGGTTTAGGGCAGATGGGATTTAGACCCCCCAGGCATCGGTTGAATGCGATGCCTGCGTTATCCAGCTGATTCCTTGTGCAAAGATAGGAGTGTCTCCCATTCAGGGCACAACGCTTAATCTGTCCTGCTGCAAATATGAGCTGTTCCTGATTTAAACTCACATAGCTGAGTGCTGACAGACAACCTAAAACCAGAAGCACAATCTCCAGTCTGCAAGTTCAATAGTGTCAGGTAGATTATTTTATGTTAAATATGAATAAATCAGAACTGTAAAGCTCCTCTCATTTGGGAGTCTCAAAACATTTCACCCTTGTTGCATACTCCTTACAGCACCCTTGTCAGGTTGGTTTTTACTACTGACAAGTAAGATGGACCCTGTGAAATTAGATTACTTTCCTTAACGAGCCATTACAGTGCTGAGAACAAAACCCAGGGCACCTAACTCATTCCCTGTAAGTTAATCTCTAAAGCAAATGCTCAGAGCAATTAAATGTAGGGGATTCTTAAGGAGACAGGAAATTGATTTGCAACTTAATGCAATAGTGCAAAGCCAGTAAACTCCGTTAAGGTGTTGAAATCTAAGTTTTCTCCCTGGGATCTGAACACCGTTCCTTTTAACCTCTCTGCTGTATTTTAGGAAGCTCTAACTGGCTTTACAGTAGGCTTCTTCCACATCTTTTTCTCCTGTTGGTGGCTCTGGGAGGCTTTATATGTAGGTTTTTTAATAGCCTGGATAAAGTTTAACTAGGTAAAAATGCTGCATTTGCACGTGCAAATCCTTTTCTGTGGGTCACCTAACTCCCTGATAAATAAAATGGCAGAACGGGCTGCCTAAGACAAGGCAGTCTTTGTCTTAACGTGGGTTGTGTCTGTGTACAAAAACTGAGCTGTCTTGTCTGGAGCAGGGTTTAGCCTGTAACCGCCTGGGCCTGAACTTGGCCTTTCTCATCTACCAGTGTTGCAAGTGGAAAATCTTTTCTGTCCCACGCCCTCCCCAACGAGCCCTGTCCTTCACCCGAGGGGTCTCCCTGTAGGGTTTCATAACGTGCTGCTCTTTTCTGCTCTGCAGTTTTGCAGTATCAACAAATTCCCCTAAAATTTCAAAAATATCTGTGGGGGAGAGGCTGCCTGTTGACCATGTGCGTTTTTCAGAGTTTCTTTATGCTAATGCTCAGGAAACACTGATGTCAGCTGAGCTGGGGCTGGCCGAGGTAGGTAAGGACTAGGTAGCAGCGACAGCACAGGTACAAGGACGGGTTTGCCACCAAGGACTGGGGCAGTGATCGATCAGCCCGGCTGGAGCCTGTGCTGCCGCGGGAACGCTGCTCTCCATGCCCGAGCTAGGCAGGTCGAGTCGGCTCTGATACCCTCCGGGAGCTGCCGTCGCGCCTTTGACAGCAGTGTGGGTGCACAGATACTTTCAAACTGCAAAGAACTTGCAGCTACGCAGACCTGCTTGTGCCTCGCTTTTCGGGAAGGGAAACTGAGGCAGCGAGTGGTGAAATAACTGCTTGGAGCCGTAGATGGAGTCAGTGTCAGAACTGGGATTAGAGCAAGTGCTTGTAAGGCCGTTGTGGTTATCACTAGCTCATACCTCTTTGCTTCTATGTTTAATCCTTAAAATGTTGCACAAGCTCAGCAGTGTTTTGATTTAAAATGCATACTGATGAAACTGTATGTAGTGATGATTTACCTTTTCAAAAAAAAAGAGGCGTAGCTTGAATTCAAATTGAAGACATTTAACTTTCAAGGGGATCTACTTGTCACTTGAAGGCTTTAGAAAATACTGTCCCATCAGTTTTACAAATTAGAATATATTCAGCCCATTTGCAATGCAGAGCAGTGCTAACTGGAACATTTGAAATCCAACTCATGTAGTTTTTTACTTCTTATATAAAATGTGCCTGTGATCTAGTTTAACAATGTACGGAAAACGTATTAACCTTCCCAGGGAAATGTTGCAGGTGGCTGCTATTTAAAACCCAGTGTCATTGCAGCATTTAGATACTGTTTTAACCATGCAATAAAGCGTCTCGCTGTCCAACACTGTAAAGTTCAATAAAACAGAGAGCCACTAGTGTTGCCAGACACATTTGGAAGCATCTGTTGAGACCAAGTTTCAGCAAGAGACGTTGCATAGCCTGCACGGTCCCACCTAGACTGATGCTGAACCTCAGCCCTTGAATTTCGCAGGAGTACCTCGCTTTGCTTTGCTCGCTTTGTGAGAGTCCATCCGACGTGTGGTCCATCAAAGCCCATTCTTCTGCCCTGGAGGTGTCTAGCGTGCACCTCTTGAAGGGAATTAGCTGCGTCCGTGGGCATGCAGGCGTAGCGGCCCCTTGGGAGAGCCGCTGTTTGGGCTGCCCGGGATGGGACTGGTGATGCACGATGGGGCGAACACAGCTGGCCTCGCGCAGAGCCCGTGCCTGAAACCAGTCTGAACCCCATGGCTGCAGCTGGGCTGTGCACCGAAGCAGCGCTCTCCTGCTCGGCAGTTCCTCCTCAGGAGCGCAGCAGGCTTCTTCAGTACGAGGGCTCTCTATTCTGGTCCCCCCTGCAGAGCGCTGCCTGCTCCGCAGGATCGGACCTGGGTGCCTCCAGCATCCGCGTCTCCGTTCGGTGGAGGCTCTGGGCACGTCATTTAACCTTGCTGCTTTTGTTTGGGCCTCTTCTGAGTCGGGCCCGTGCTTCTGCAGGACCGCAGTGGGCATCGTGCAGTGCTCTGAAGCTCCATAGGTCCAGTTAGTTTATGCCTCCTAAATATTGTCATTATGGCTACTGCTAGTTCTGCGTAGCGATCAGGTGATTGTTGCCCAAGCCTTAATTTGCTTTGGTTTTGAGCTAACACTGAATTCCTAATTTTCCTTTCATCCCATCTTTTGTGGGAGAAAGGTTGAAGGCCCAGCACGATGGAGGTGATAACAAAAATGCTGAATTAACAACATAAAATACTTTGCCAAACAAAGCTTCCAAACATCAATAAAAATATTTTAAAATCTTCAAGAACATAAATCATACAAAAATATAATTTATATTTAGCTGTTGTCCTTCTGAAAGAAGTGGTTGGACCTGCTAGAGGGAGCGGGGGGTAATTCCTGGAGAGCTGCAGAGGGACGCGGGGAGCTGAGGACGGGCTCCGGGGGTGGTGGTTCCCGGCCTTGGCTGCCCGCCTCAGTCTGCCAGCTCTTGGCTTCTTTTTACCACTTCATCCCAGGTGTTATTTGTAATGGAAACAGTGCTGCAGTGGTTTTGCTGCAGCTGTGCTCTAAATGTTTAGACTCTTTCATTAAGTTTATTTTTCTTTGCCTGTTTCTTAGAACCTTTCTCTTGTTTGCTAAACACATAGGAGCCCCTCTTCCTCAGCCCGGAGCCTTGCTGTTTGCATTGCACAGTGAGAACCTACTGGTGCATTTACCTTCTTGCTTCCAGGGTAGGCCAGATGCTAAAAAAATTCTGATGGGATACTATGGATATATACCATAGGCATAACTCCGGGAGGCCAGGGATTTATGCATGTGATCTCTCAAATGCTCACTAAGGCCTAGGACATGTAGTTTTAAAATTATTAGCAAGGGCAAGGAATCGGCATCTAGTGTAGCAACTGCATGTCAGTGCCTTGCTGTTGGGTAGCCCTTCGTCAGGTAATTCTGGAACTGAGGTTGCTCAGGCCAGCGGTATGGTCCGCTGGGAAGGAGAAGGTACAGGCAGGTAAAGGTCCCTAAAAGCGTGCTTGGGATCTAACCAGCAAGCAGTGTTGCCCTGGTTTCGGCTGGGATGGAGTCAATCAGCTTCTCGTTAGCTTTGGTTAACTGCTTTACCGGGAGACAGAGATTTTAATATGCACCATCTATTCCCAACCATATTAGTTAATGGTGCACCTCAACATCCCTGTACTTCTTTGGGTTATCAGCCCTCCCATTTACATGAGCCGTATGAGCCTTGGGCCTGAAAACCAGACTGACTTACTGGTTGGATCTCAATCGTGCAGTCCCAAGTTGCGACTGGCATTTTGGCTGGACGGAACCCTTTGCGAAGGGTGATGAATCTGACTGAGTCCAGATTTTCCTTGTTGCCCCAGTGATGGCTTCCTTGAGTCTCCAGTTCGTGGTTAAATTATGTAGTATTCCTTTTTCTTCCTCCTTTAAGGCCCTCTCTCTATTGAAATTGGATACATTGACATCTCCATTATTAGGCAGAACTGCCTCTCCAAATCAGTGGATGCTAGAAAAGTATCTCCTTTTCGCTTACCCCTTCTCCTCCCCAAACAAAAAGGAAAGAAGCAAACGCCATAACAAAAACACCCCAAAAGCATGTGGGATATGGATAACATTGAATGTTGCACCTCACAGCATAACAGTTGATACAAACAATAGGCTGGGGTTGCAAGTTAACACCAGTGTCGTAAAAAAGCTTTTCACAATCTAAACTCTGTGTTCACCCATCTTCAGGATGGGGCAGAGATCAATCTCTCTTGTGGCTTTATCTCCTTGGGCTGGTAGCTGCAGAATTTGGCTCATAGTATGGGGGGAAAACAAAAATTCCCATCCCATAATTTGTTAGAGATGGCTGTGACTGGGATTGGTATGGAACATACTGATCACTGTGAAATCCTCAGTCCCCGTCCTCCCCTTACCCCCCCAGAATTCACTGTACATATTTAAAAAAAAAAAAAAAAGTCAAGTTTAGCAGTCTGGTTATTTTAGTACATGGCTTCATAAGGCAGAAAACCTACTGGGTACAGTGTGTGGGGCAGTTGGCTGTCAGAATTCATGTAGAATTCTTCTTTGTTTTACTCATTTCTTTAAAAAATTTTTAATCAGTTAAAGACCCATGTCTTGTATGAAAGCTTATGTTCTTCCAAAACAAAAAAAAAAGCCGTTCCTTCCTTCCTTAAAACAATGTTGTCAAATCCTTTCTCTGTAATGCTGCTGTGGTACAAACTTGAAGTCGCAGCAGCCGAGTATTAAGTAGTTCCTCACTGGCTTGGGAGGAAGCGTGGCCGGGAGTCCTCTGCTGCGCTGGCCACCGTCAGAGCTCCAGGTAGCTGATCAGGGCCACCATTACTAGAGAGTTAGTTGTGATAGTGACAGTGTGTGGCACCGGCCTCGTCACAGAGTCTTCCACCATCATACTTGTCCCTGAAAGAAAGGGAACAGAGGAGGAGCAACCGTCTCGTTGCACAGACATGACCCGTTGTCTCGTAGAAATTGTTGGGAGGATTGGTAAAATGTTAATTCTGGGGTTCTGCGTGCTCATTGCATTTATCTCTGATGAACCTCCCAGGATTTGAAACAAGAATTTGGAGGTGGGCCCTGAGTGCTCACACCCTGAGTCAAGGGAACCTGCTGGAGTTGGTGTCAAGGCCCCACAAACAGAGTCAGGATTTCACTCTTAGTGAATGTAAGCTGGGCTTGCGTGGGGCCTCAAGAGCTTTAGCTGCAAATAAAATAAAGCTGGGTTCAGACTAGACTGAAAGGTTGCTCAGGGTCTGGGGAGAGGCTAGCTGTGGAGGGCTGGAGAGGAATGCGTCAGAAGATCCTTTGAGTGAAGGGCACAAGGGAGCCAAAGACCAATTCCAGAGACACTGGGGTAGGATGTTCCCCCACATTCCTGGAAGGGAGAGTGGGATTTTAAAACATAATAGCATTTATTGCTAATATGCCATGCTATGGCCAGGTAGGGGAGGAGGTATGACTAAGTCATTTACTCATCAAAGAACGGCGGTAGCAAATGACAGGCAAGTAGTCCTGCAAATTAACTCCTCTCTCTGAGCTCGTTTTCCAGTGGTCTGTGAGGCACCCTGTAAATGAGCATTTATGCATGCAGTCAGAGGAGCGCACGTACCACTGTTTCGGAGGATGTGAACTTCTGCTGGGATTCCATCTCCCCCCGGGCCCGTCACCCTGATCTGTACAAAGGCATGAGTGAAGTCCTCAGGGACGGGGATGTCGATCCGGCTCTTGCTGGCCAGGTACAGTGTGGGAGCAGAGTGGGAATCCTGCCTGTAAAGCATCTGTTGGAAGAGGCAAGTTTGAGTTTACGTTCACTGTGATTTCCTTAGGGTCGCTTATAAGAGAAGGCCAGCTACGTGCCGCCCATACCTTGTACCCCGTAACTGCAGACTCATCTGCCCTCGCCACCACTGGGTCCCACTTGATGCTGACTGTAGACCCAGAAAAAGTCCAGGAGATGTTGCCAGGTGGCCTCTTTGGTGCTAAGAGATAGAAAATAAGACAGAGATTTAGTTAGTCAGGGACCGATGAGAAGGCTGTGCTGGTTACAACCATCTCCTGAGACTCTACGACTAGTCAACAGGGCTGATGGCACCGCTGTGGGTGGTTTAAAGGGAAGCAGCCCAGCAAACATTACTCTGAGCATGGATCTTCTCAGATAAGTGATACACAGACCACAAGACTGATGTGAGGAAATTCAGGGATCTGTTTTATGGACTACTTAAAATGGCATTAGAGCACCAAGATAAAAAAGCTCATCAGTTAGCTGCTCATTGGGGAAGCAGCAGCCCCAGGGCGTACAATGTGCAAGACGGAGGCGGTCAGGGCTCACTCACGTGGCTTTGTCGTCGTGACGTTGGTAGAGGGACTGGGGGGGCCAGTTCCAGCCCGGTTGTAAGCTCTGACTGACACGTGGTATTTCGTGTTGGGGTTTAGGCCTGTTACATGCGCGGACGTGACCAGCCCCGCTGTTCTCACTCTGTCAGCTGCCTCCTCTTTATCACCATCCTTCCAGTACCGGATCTGAACAGAAAAGGGTATGATGGGTTTAGTAAGGACAGAGGCATCTGCAAATACCGGACTCGGTCCATCCACAGCCAGTGCTGGAGACCCTTTGGTATTTATTTCTATGCATTTTGTTTAGTATGTGCCCAGGAATAAGGTTACAGCCTGTGTGGAAAGGCAAGCAGAAAAAAAAAGGATGTTTCTTTCTTACTAATCTCTCTTGTGAGCAGTAGTACTGGCCCCGTTAGAGCCTCGTGCTGTCCATTAATTATCCTCCATCTTTGGAAACAAAATGCTCTTTCCTTTCACCTCACTTAGCCTGGGGGAATTTTCTTTGCTGAGCTCTCTGATCTTGGTGTCTCTCATTCCCATGGCTCGTACCTCATAGCCCAAAAGCACTCCAGTCATGTCTCCCTGCTCAACGGGCTCCCAGGACACATCCATTTCTGAGGACAGAACCGCCTTGGCCATAACTCTGAAGGGAGCCACTTTTGGTTCTGAAAAAGAGAACAAAAGGGATTAAAATCCTTTTTCTTGCTCTGGGCAGCATAATCACCATACTGAAAGGATGGGCTCTCCTGCAGCACTGTTACCGTGCAGCCAGACAGCTGGTATTATGTGTACAGAGCAAAGCAAGGGGAAGGGATTTAGGGACTTGGTAGGACACGCAGGGCCACAGCTGTGTGCTGTGAGGATCTGTGTCTGCTCTGAAGCTCCGGGTGTACAGTCACGGCTGGGCTTAGGGAAACATCTATCTGTGTGTTTGAAGTAGAAGATAAATGTTATGCTGAAATCACTGCTAGCTGCTCTTTGACTAAAAGAAACCTCTCCTGTCATTGAGCTCCCAGGCAGACACAGCTCTGCAGGGAGCTGGTTGAGGACGCGTTGGTTGGTTGGACAAAGCCTGGTGAATTCAGAGCCACCGCGGTCCCCCTTTACCCTCTTCGGCAGAGTATACGATGGCAGTGAGGCTCTCCGGTCCCTCTCCTTTCCTGTTGTAGGCTTTGATCTTCACTTCGAAGGGCGTGTAGGGACCGATGCTCTCGTTGCGGTAGACGTAGTGCAGCGATTCTGCGTGCGGCACCCTGGCCGTCAACCACCCCTGGGTGCCTTTCTTACGAAACGACAAGATGTAGCCAAAGCCATCTCCGTTCTGATAGTCCCGCAGCGTTGGCTGTGAGGCGGGCAGAAAGAGAGAGGAGCCGTGGTCAGTTCAAACGAGCAAGGCTTTGGACTAAGCACAGTGTTTGGCTCAACCACATATGAAAATTGTAATCGTAGCGCTCGTTTCCCAAAAGAAATGGCATGTGCTCCTCCCCCTGGCCCTCTCCCAGCATCCACAGCTGGTGCCGTGCTGCTGACTTACCGTCCAGTTGATGATCAGCTCGTTGGGAGCCCCTCCGCCTCCGCTGAGCCCAGATGGTGCCACAGTAGGTGCTGTCGGGTCCCCAAACAAAAGCATACAGTGCAGGTTGGGTTAAGGAAGCAATGGTGATGAAGATGAGCACAGACACCGCGTGGTCTGGGAGCAGCCAGGCTTTGACAGCTCATATGAAAGTGATTGTCTCTATATTTTCAGCCGTGAGTATTTCAGATGTTTGTGAAAATCAGGTCTAGAATACTGGCTAGTGCCTGACAAGCTCATTTGGAGGCAGCATGTCTCTGACGTGCACAAGAATCAAGCTCAAAAGCAGGGATGTGGGGGAGGGCTTTTATTAGAAAGGAGTTAATATGCATTTGGTATGTTGAGAGCAGCTCTGCTGTTCTTACATCCCTTCTGCTTGCACGTTCAAGCAGCAGAAGGTAGAAAGAACATTCACAGCCATTTGCTGGGAAGTTTACCTTGTCTTTGCAGAGTTGTGCTCTGTGATATAATAGGGCTCTTTCCCCTTTCTAAGCATTACTGCCCAGAAGGTACAGGCTTTGAAGCTCGGATTTATAATGGTTTAATATATTGTATCTAATGCTGGTGACATTAGCCGCCAGCTCTAGTACTGCTTTGTCTTTGACATGTAAACGGGCAAAAAGGCAGAAAATTTTGTGATGGCATCACCTCTAGGAGCACTCAAGGAGAGGACTAATTGTTTGGGACCAAGGCATGCTGCAAGCCAGCCTTCCTCCTCCAGCATGTAGGGACAGGTACCTCCGATTCCCCTTTCTGCCTCTGAGCGTATCTGCACGTACCTGCTTCTTTGGTACGGATTTTGCTGGAGGGTAAACTTGGCTCCCCAACTCCAAGAATGTTACTCGCTAAGACCCGAAACTCATAATCCATCCAAGGAATGAGGTTCACCACCTGGGCTGTCTCTGCGTTGCCTTCAATATTTACAGGATCTATATAATCCAATAACATGAGAGGAGAACAAATAGAGCGAGTGGCAGCCAGCGTACGAGCACAGAGCAAGAACTTGTCAGCGAGCTGGTGCCCCGCAGGCAGCACAGGCCATGCCACCGCTGCTGCCATCAAGACACTTACTGGTACGCATTTGCTTCCATTTATTGGAGAGGAGGGTCCGCGCCTCGACGATGTACCTGGCAATAGGGCTGTGGTTATCAAAGCCGCGGCTCCAGCTCAGCTGGATGGTGCTGTCACTGATGTCTCTCACCACCACACCCCCGGGGGGGCCTGGAGGTCCTGGGATGATGTGAGACAGACAGAGATGTTACTGAGATGAAAGATTTGGAGGGTTATTGCTCTTTATATTGTGCAAGTCATAAATTATAATCAGGCCTTTCTTTTCTGGAGGCTAGGAAGCCTCACCTCCAGTTTTGGCCTCCAGAAAAGCTCATAAGCCTACCCCATCCTGTTCAAATGTTAGATGGTGAGGTGGTCGCAAGGGAGGAGTGAGCTGATCCCTTGCATGGACCATGCCGTTACTTCGGGCTTGTAAGGAGCAGGGGACGTTACGACGGAGAAATTACCTCTGACAGTCAGCGTGGCTGACTCTGAAGCACTGTCCACAACTGTCTGGGCTGTACACGTGTACCGCCCCGAGTGCTTCAGCTGGGTGTTGAAGATGCTGAGGTCCCCAATAGCTTCCTTCTGCGTGGGGAAGAGAAGAGACAGCGGGGAGAGCATTTGAACACGCCTGATCACAATCCAGCGTTCGACATGGAAGCGAAGAGGCTGTTATTAGTGTTCTGTCCTTTTTGATGGTACGTAATTGCCCTTTCTACTCACCGCGCTGGCTCGCCGGTAGTGCCCCTCCGACTTGTCAAAGTCAATGGGGAAATCATCTAGTGACCAGGTGAAGGTTAGGTCCATGGTTGGATCGTGGGACGCGTGACATTGTAGAGTAAGGTTTTCACCTACATTGATATCAGCACTAGATGGTGCCAATGTGATTTTGGTGGCATCTGCAGAGAAAGAGCAAGGAGGGTTGTTAGCCGCAAATGTCCGTGTACCAGATGTATATTAATGCTGCAGAGCATCCAAACCAACTAACGCTTTCCAACTTGTCATCCCTCTCTAACAGCTGTAGTTTTACAGGAGGAAGATGAGGGATTACAGTGGTTAGGAAACGGAAAGGATTTTCTCAAGGACCAGTTGTTGGTAGATATGATTTGGTGGGTCAGGCAGAAGATTTGCTGCTCCGCAGGCTGAAATGTCTTTGATTCCCTGAGTATTGCATTGATTTTGGGGAGTATAAGGAGAGGAGAAATATCACATCATGGCATTCTTAGACGTTTCTTGCTCAATTGACCCCAAATCAAGGCAAACATCTCTACCTCGAACAGAGAGGATTCCAGTACTGTTGGCTTTGCCCATGAAATTCTCAGCAAAGCAGGTATACTTTCCCTCATCAGACTTGCTGATATTCTGGAGGATCAAGGTGCCATCTGTGGTAATAGTCACCCTGGAAAGGAAGAAGAACCATACAAGAGGAAGGTTAAAATGTCTGTTCACTCTGTACACCTGAAAATTTCCAGCACTTGCTGATTTTAGAGAAATTGGTGATAAAGACAGGACTGCAAAATATTACGTAGGAGTTTTCTAAAGAAGAAACTAGAGGAATAACACAGTGCTTATGTTCAGGGATGTAGCAGCACACTTGGGTCATCAAGTCCAGTCTTCTGGCAAGAAAAAAAAGGTGATTTTAGCTATGGTTTCTAGGTAGAAGCTGACTCTGTGCTGCTACCTGCTACTGTTGATCAGAAGTTCAGTCCCTTTGGTCCAGAGCACAGTGGCTTTTGGTGCTGCCCTTGGTTGGCATGGGATGATGACCTTCCCACTTCGGGCTGCAGGTATCAGTCGCTTCACTGGGTTTAGTCTAAAATCTGGTGCTAAGGCTACAGGGGAAAAAAAGAGGATTAAGGAATGATTAGAAAACCCTGCTACGTGAGCATTTTAACTGCAGCCTAACTAGGTATTGATTTGTTGTTAGATGACTTGGTAACAGAAGCATGGCAATATCTGGTGAGCAAGATGGAGTGATTCCTCTGCTGCCGGGTGGTTTCTAACACCTGCCAAGGCAGGTGTTACGTGACACGCGTGTCGTACGTAGCGATGGGATATGACCCTAACAAGTGCAAGGTCTTTGAGAGACACAAGAACAGCTGCTTTTAAAAACGTAGAGGATATTCTCTTCAATATCCCGATCAAAGGCACCAATGCAGACATCCAGCTTGCCTAAAACTCCTCCTGGAATTGCAGAGATAGAATTGGGTTTTATCTGTTGCCCTCACACATTGCAGTGTGCTAATTTTGAGCAGTTGATGCTTAGGGCCTTTAATTTATCTCTGGCATCTACTGCCCACGAGGAGATAAGCTTTTAGACTAATGTGGAACGAGTTTGGTATCAGTCCAGTTCCAGTCACCATCCATCAAAGCTGGCTGAATGGATACTGAACTCTTTTTTGACCTCTCTCCTCCAAAAGAGAGGAAGGCTGTGTAGTGAAAGAGAGCTTGTGCTGCTGCTGTCTGTCCTGTACACTTTCTGTAGCTAAACAGATGTCCTTGTTCTCTTTCAGCATTACTGAATTTACACAAGATTTAAATTTTAAAGGGTTGTAGAGTGTCTTGTTGAACCAGTAGCTATATTTCAATGGTGAGTGAAGCAGTTTTTGTCTGCTCTTATCTTACTCTGAGATCGCAAGCATAGAATATTAGGAAGAGATCTAAAGTGCTTCAGTGTCCCATTGAAACCCAGAGCACTGGGAAGCGAGAAATTACCTTGCACTGTTAATTCAGCACTTGCATATACTGTGCCATGCTTGTTCTCAGCCACACACTGATACATGCCAGAGTCCTCCAGGACTAGCTTGGAAAATCTCAGCTCTCCACCGCTCACTTCGATGCGGTTCTGTGCAAACAAGAGGATGAACCCATTAGATGAGAAAAACAAAAATGGAACTCAAGCCTCGTGCGTTCAGGGTTGAGTTTCATTACAGACTCTTTGCCAGTTTGAAGCCAGCCTGGTTTTCCATGGGAGAAAACGCAGGCCATTTTTATTGTGTGTCCGGTCACTGCCCCACATCACTGTGCTCTGTTTGCTGAGACTTCTGAGTGCCTGAGCAGCAACGTGCAGGTCATACAGAGACAGGTACAAGGTGCTATTTATCCGCCCTGATAACTGGCTGTGAGTTCCTGTAGTTGCATGAAGCAATGGCTGGGATGGCAGTGACGGGAGAAGGAACTTGCTGTCGGTAAGGACTGTGGCATTGCTTTGCGCAGCCTCATGGGGGCACATGGAATAGGGATGCGGGGTGATCAAAGGGGATTGAGATGCATTTGCAGCGAGGCAGTAGAGGGTCTAAGTCTGGAGTAGCAGGTTCAGTGCTGCAGGTTCTGGTGTGCACTGGCTGAGCTGCTCTGGCTGTCAGACCTGCACGGCGGTACCTGGGAGGTCAGCGGCTGCCCGTCCCGAAGCCATCGGACTGTGGGCCTGGGTTTGCCGGCAGCCGCGCAGCTCCAGCGCAGGTCGGACCCGATGTCGGCTTCCGTGTCTGTGATCACCTTCAGCCACTCTGGCTGAGCTGCAAAGGAGCAAGAGAGGTGGCAGAGCCAAGAAGATCAGATGAGAGGTTTGTCGTGCCAGGCAGGCAGAAGGATGCTCATTGTGTCATCTCTGCTGGCAGATTTATTTATCACAGCGTGTTTCACCATAGTAACAGCCTTTGCCTTTTGTGCAGCGATGCAAGACTGAGTCCTCTATGGGTCTGGCTGCAGCTGTGCATGTGAACTGCACAAAATTATGGTAGAATCCAAATCTGAGGGAAGAACATTATGGTTTCTCTTAAGAATAAATGCAGTCAGTCCTGAGCTTCAGGAGAGACTGGATTCAGACTAAGAGAACCAGGTTAAGTTTTGTAACGTGCCTAGATCTGATTAATAGCTCCAAGTATTAACCCTTGTGGAAGTACCCCAGGCTTGGAGAGGATCTTGGTTGACAGCTAAATCTGATTTTTACCACTATGCTTCCATCCCTTGTTACCTCATTTTTGCTAGAATTATTTTAGAGCGAGTTAGGAGGTCTCTCTCTCTCCTTGCCATGACCTACATGTATCCACTGAGGAAAGATATCAGTGATCTCTGCGAGTCTTTGCTAGGGCTTTGCAATAGGTTTAATTAGGGCTGATACGAGGCAGGATCAGAGGTGGTGGTTTCACTCCCAAAGGCTCGGTCCACTGCTTGGGGCACCTTGCCGTGCTCTGGCAAGGCATGTGTTTAAATGCGTTACCTTGGATGATGATGCGGCCCTGGTAGGTGTCTCTCCCTTTGATGTTTTCAGCCTCGCACTCATAAGTGCCTTCGTCCTCAAAGCCAACGTCCTGGATCTGCAGGAGGGGCTCGCTGCCGATCCACTTGGAGGACTGCGAGCCGTCCAGCTTCCTCCACTTTATTCGAGGAACAGGGCTATGTAAAAGTAAATCTGGTGAAGGCCAGCTCCCGGGTGCCCCATGCTGCATTACAGCGCAGTGTAACTCAATCCCCATTTAGCCACCCATGTCTCATCCCAGCTGGGCCTTGGCCAGCAGGACAGATGGCTTTAGCCAGCTCCTCCCTCCTCCTGTTCTCCCTCCATCTCTGGTCTACAGTAGACCCGTCGAAGAGAGGGGTTGTGGAAGCTGTAGGTTCTGTGATGCCCTCCCCATCCCGAGCCTGAGCGACGCAGATGCTGCACTCACTTTCCAAAGGCAAAACACTCCAAAGTCACCATCTGCCCAGCCAGAGCGTAGGTGTCTGCGGGAAACCTGGCTTTTATGCTGGGTGCATACTGCCTGGCATCTGTTAAAAGGAAAGCACTGTTGAGGAGTTCTGGAGGACTTTAAAATGGCACACGTGAGGTCCTAAAGGGCAGAGGTACCCGCAAGGTTACACTGCTTTCCAAACCTTTGTGCATTTGGATAAGGCAACAGAGGCTGAGTTTCATTTTCTTTTTAAAACAGTTCTTACTAAAGTCTCTAAAAATCTCTTTACAAGATCTCAGGACTATTCTCCTTAATTTCCTACCTGCTTAACTCCCTTTGCCCTGCCCAAGAAGTATCTTTAGCTGCACCTCTGCAAGGTCACCAAAGGCAGAGGAGAGTGGTTTCAGGGATATGTGAGCCCGCAGAGGCTGCACCGTGTGCCACGTCTCTTTTACAAACAGAGAAACCCCGTGGTTGGGGTTTTGAGCTGCACAAGTGGCGAAGCCTGGAGAGAGGGCTGCTTCCCCCCGGTTCCAGCCAATTAATATTTTTGTAAGCTCTTAAGCTGCCCCGAGAGGGCTGGTGGGTGATTTGTGCACTGCTGGAGTCCCGTGGAGCCCGAGTGCTTTGCGGTGCCTTGTTAATTTTGCATTTTGCCCAGTCCCCTTATGATAATCCAAGAGCACCGACCCTCTGCAGCGAGGCTGAGCCGGGAGAACTTGCTGAAAACACTCTTGGTGATGAAGTCGATGTGGCTGGTGGCAAAGCACGAATAATTCCCCAGGTCAGAAGCCTCTGTCTTGGCAATGTAAAGGTTTCCCGTGGTCTGAGAGACAAAACGCCTTCCATCGGCTGGGATGAAATTGGGGAACTCATTCAGCAGCCATCGATAGGATAAGCCTGTGGGGAAAAGAAAAAGGAACTGCACAAGTTGCCTGTGTCCTCCCCGGTGGGACTAAACCCAGCAGGCTGTCTTCTAGACCAGCCTAAGCTGAAGCTGGTCCTTGGATGGTACTTGTTTTCTCCACGTGCTAAGTCCCACCTCTGTTTTGTTACTGTACAGAGTCTAAATTAAAATGAAATTTGCTTCCCTAAAGCTCCCAAAGAAAAGCAAGGAGCGATTCACATGTCTGGGAATCCCTTGCTCTGTTGCGTCTCTCCCCCTGGCCCCAGCAGTGCTGCCAGTCCCTGCTAGTGGCGATGCTGAAATGCAAGCCCTTACCTGGGTAATGGGGAGGAGGGCTGCAGGCGAACATCACTCCCCAGCCTTCTGTAATCTTCACAGGGTCTCGCTCTTCTGCAGAGAATTCCTGCAAAACTAAACATGCAAAGCGAAACCTGTCTGTGGACGAAGAAAACAGCTGGAGGAATCCCTGTATTTTATCTCCCCCTCCACGGGCTGGTCTTTTCAGTGGCTGGACAGAGGGAGATCCAGAAATATTGCTGACTTTCTCCATAGTGCATCAAATTTCTACTGTACCTCCATGTTAATGGAAAGCACCAGGGGATTTCTCCAAGTGATAACGCTGGGTACCATGCACCGGAGAGCTTCTCTCCCACCTTTATTAATGCAAGCGGGGGGGCTCAGTTTACCCCAGCATAACTGTGGCTGCCTTTCATTTACCTTGTGGAGACAAACTTACAGCCAAAGCGGAGGGAGGCTTCCCTGCTGACGACTGTGCCCCTGGAATTGGATGCCACGCATTGGTAGGAGCCAGCATCCTTGGCTTTCACTGGGTTGCTTATCACTAGGTCTCCTGCAACCAGCCTGTAACGGGAATCTGGCTCCGTCTTTATCTCTGTGCCGTTCATCTTCCACCTGCCAAGAGCAAGTGTAAAGAAGTGAGAGGGGTGAATACTCATTGCAACTGCGTGCTTGCGTGGTGCCTTGTAGGAGGCTGTGCTTGGTTTTTTCCTAGCTGTGGTGTGTTGGGATTTGAGTTAGATTTATGCCTGGTTGTGTCCTGGGTGGGATTGTACGTCACATGTGGACGAGGAGGCTGATTCTCATGTTAGTGATTTTCTTTATATAAAAGTGGAGAACGGAAAGCAAAATTCTCGATGGTTGTGTCCCAGTGCTGGTACAGAGAGAGCAGGCGAGCTCACCTGTATGTCGCAGGAGGGCTGGCTCTCGCTCGGCAAGCCAGCGTGACCTTCTCTTCTGCTGAGCCTTCGGGGAAGAGGGTGTGGACAGGCTGCTCCTCAAACACGGGCCCGTAGTTCCTTGTGCTACTCTGTGCTTGGCACCAAACTGCAAGAGAGGGAAAACCTGCTCAGTTCAATTTAGCTTTTTCTAAAATGTCTCGTTTTTAGTTTTGTAGGGTGTCCCTGGCAGCGCCAGAACTGCATCTAGAATAAAAGAAGGAGCAACGTGAAAATCGCAACCCATCTGTCACCACAGCCCAGCCCGAACCGTGGCTTTGGGCAGATGATACCGTGTTTCCTGCTGAGCATCTCGCACCATCTCTGCCGTGCCAGCGGGACCAGACATGCTTAAAGACGTGCAGATGAAGGACTACTGACACAAGCCTCTTGGAAAGCCGTGCACTGGAGACTGGAGCTGGGAACCCGTGGATGCCCTCCTTGTCCCTGGCAGTGGGGATGTGCTGGTTCCTCCTCTGTCCGTACCAACTTTGGCGGGTTGGCTCCTCCTAAGTCCTCTCCAGGGCAAGGGAGGAGAGAGGAGAACCTGGATCTTCGCAGTGAGTTCTCAGCTCTGCCACTGCCTCCCTGCACACGCCCGGCAGATCCCCTCCATCCCTGCTTCTGCAACATCGTCAGCTCTTGACGACTCAAACCTGCTGCTTGCTGGCGTGCAAACCAACGCTGCAGGTATCGGTTCTGCTTTTGAACTAACAGGATGAGATAAAGCTTCCTCTGTAGTGTTCAGACACGGGTTTGATTCTGATCTTGCTGTCATGAGTATGGCTCAGGCACTGGCGCAAGAGGAACATAAGAACCTGCCTGCCTTCTCCTACGCTGTGCCTGGGCCCCCCTTTGGCGTGGTGATGATGTTTCACTGGAAAGCGCCAGCTCTCCGCAGTGAGTGACGCTGTGCCTCAGGGAAATGGCAAATGTTAGCAGACCGCCTTCCATGCAGGCTTTGTGGAAATGGCAGTGCAAATAAGTAAGAACAAAGCCGAAGCTGCCTGGAAATCTCTTAACTGCAGAAGCGGCTAGTGGGATAACGATCGCCAGCAAGTCTGTTCTCTCCCTGGCACCCTGAGAAATGCCTGTCCCTGAGCAGGGATGGAGCCACCTCAAGGCAGCGTGCTCCCAGCACAGTCCCCTCTGCCGCTGCAGTGATAAGCTCGGAGCTGCTTAGCTAGCCCCAGGATTCTTCCATGCTTTGTAATTGAATTAATAACTGTCTTAAAACTGCCATGCCAACCAGCAATCTGTTTCCTTCCCTACAGTACACAGCATGGTCACTAGTTAAATTAAGTGACTCCAGTAAGTGTGATGTTTTATGCAAGAGTAACTTCCAGCAGGGAATGGGCAGCTCGGCTCTCCTGGGCTCGGGGGAAGCAGCCCATACCTGTAGCTCCTGGGGTTCCTCTCATGTTCCGGCTGCTCTTGCATGCAGAGACGGGGGTGAGACGGGAGAGGGGCTCCGCTAATTGGCTCGGGGGGTTCAAAGCAGCTGGCGGCTGCTCCTTGCGTCCGAGCATCAGCCAATTACCCGGGCCCTCGGCTCCGGCAGCGGGGATGCGCTGCTGCCAGGGAGCCGCACGCAGGCAGGAGCCTGATGGTCCCTGGTGTCACACAGGGGAGAGGGACTGGAGCCTGTGTCTAATACTTCGGAATAAGAGAAAAGCAGCGTTTTGAGGGTTGTATTCCCTCCAAATCAGCGAAGGTGCCATTTTCCTTCTAGAATAGTTATAGTCACAAAGGAGAAGCTTGTGTAAGTCATCTTGGAAGTCGTCTCTCAGTTGGGTCAGCAGCGGCTGTGCTGAGCAAGTCTCGGCTGGAAATAACTCCGGTGACCAGCAGGTAAAATAATCACGAGTTAATGGAGAATTAATAAGAAAGTAGTGGACTAATTGTGTTCTGATAGATGGTAATGAATGGATTAAGGTTTAACAGCTTTACATTTTGAGATTAGTAGGTAGCATATGGTAAATAATTTCTATTTATTTAACAAATAAAATATGTATTATTAACACTCACATGCATGCCTTTTCTCATGGGATGCTCCTTCCCAATCAAGCCAAATTACGCTAATCATCCCTTCTGATTCCACCCGGAGTCTGCACCCCGTTGCTATCCGCTGCTGTCCCTTTTTCTCTGCCAAGGTTATGGACTACAACTGCCAGGCATTGATTTTCGCAGATGTAATCAATGCCAGAAGTTCGGATGAGTTTTTATCTACTGTTTCAAGGTGTCTGGTTGATGTTGGGGGTGAAATGCCTCGATCTCATGAAGCAAAACACCGGTTAGGTTAAAGCAATAATTAAACAGTTACAAGATGGGGATATGGTTAGAACTAAGAACTGAGAGCAAAGCGGAGTGGTAAATCTCAGCGCCTCTGAGGCTGATCATCTGGGCTACTCCTGTCACCCCAGAACTCTCATTTTTAATGTCGCCAGAACAGGTACCTTCCTTGGGCTCTAGCATTTGGATAGCGGGGAGAAGGCGAACACAAAATAAAGGTCTTCAAGCCTGCAAGCCAAATTTGCAAGAAGCAGAGTGACCTGCTCAGAATTGGGCATGCCTTATGCAGCCCTACTTTCTGTGTTAAAATCCAGCTAGGAGAGCAGAAATTACAGTAAGTATGCTGCCACGCCTCTCTGGAACAACACTCATTATTAGGAAAAATAAATATTAACACAGAAATAAATAGGAATAGGTGAAAGTGGAACATCTGAAAATTAACATTTGGAAAAACAGCTGCAGAAATGCTTGAAGATTTCACGTAGCGCTCCAAGAGTGACTTGTGCTGCTGTTCGGGAGAGAAAAATACCGTATCGTGAAATGCACCGCCAAGGACATAGCAGTCTCTGTGCATATAAAAAAATCCCAAACTTTTTACCAGATATTGCTGGAATAGACAAAGCTCAGACCTTATCTCCTTTGCCACTGCGGTGAGCAGGGGGGTGACTGCCGGTGCCCCCCTCGTGCAGTGGCGCTGGCCCATTTCTGGCAGCGTGGGTTTGCGTTATTAGTAGTGTTTGGGATATGCTGGAAGTCAGGCCTGGAAAGCCCGGGTGTCCGGGAGTGTCCGCAACGCTCTCCCTTTGTGCTGAGCCCCGCACTGGCTTTGGAGACCGGGAAATAATAAATGTCTCAGCTGAACGTTTTCCAAGATGCATTCCAGTTTATGAGGACATCAGCAGCAATCCTTTTGTTGAGCACAGGCAGCATAGCCGGAGCTCCGGAGCACTGACCGCAGCCCGAAGCCTTGGCACATGAGGGAGCTGGGCAATTAATTGGTTTTATAGGAAATCTGAACACACACATGTGCACAAAATCAAAGCGGTTATTTTTAAAGAGCAGCTCTCTGAGGAACAGAGAGTTATTTTTAACGAGATGCTTTCTGAGGAACAAAGAGACGGCACTTTGGCTAGCCTTAGACTTCAAGATTTTCCATGGCTTTTACTGAATGAAGAAAGGCCAGAGAGATTTTCAGACTTTCCTGACAGCCTTGTTCGTTAAAGATTCTCCTCTGTGCACTTCGTAAGCTTTAAACCTTTACATATTGCTGGGAAGTCATCCTTTGGGTGGTACGGCCGAGGGAGGGGTGGCATTGCCAACCCAGCTTCCCAGGGCTGGAGCCGGCAGCCCGGAGCTGGAGGCTTTGGGTCTTCCCCGTCCCCGGAGTGTTTCCTTGAGCCTCATCTAGAGCTGGCACCGTTTCGTCCCTCGTCCCTCACTCGTGTTCCCAGTGAGGATTTCTCTCTGGCCCAGCTGGTTCCTGAGATCCATTGCATCATCAGCCAAAGGTCAAGAGAAAATAACCCTCCCCGGCTTCACAGTGAGTCATTTTTTGTGGGCTCAGCTTGGACGGGGAGCAAGCTGCACGAACTCAGCTGGTTAATGGGAGAGCCCAACTCCATCTTGCTGCCTCTACCAGATTTGGGTCAGACCAATTTCCAAACAGGCTAATTGCCTCCCAATCTAGGGCAGCCACCCTCCCTCTGCCTCCGTGGGGATCCAGAGAACATTAAAAGGTAATTAGATATTTATAAGGACAGGCGAGCAGTCTCTGCCTGGGATGATGAATTAGCTTGAAGACATTATCGAATTCTCAGTTGTCTGAAATGAAATGTCTCCCTGCTGAAAAGGGACCTTCAGAGTGCAGCCTGAGACTCCCCGAGATCCAGAAATGGTCCCCGATGAACGGGGGAATCTTTGCAGTCAGGGTACGGCCAAAAAGGCATCCCTAGAAGAACCGGGAGGCGAAGTGGCTTTGCCATGAGCAAAGGAAATCCCTCCTTGTGCCGAGGCCAGGACAAGCCTGGGCAGCAGGGGCTGCAGAGGGGCACTGGTCCCGCCAAGGCTTTGCCTGAGCATCCGCATCTCCCGCATTTCACCCAAATTTCAATTTAGAAAGGGGGAGACTTGTGTGTCAACCCTTCCTGTCCTCTTTCTTGAGCGGTACACAGGGAAGTTGGGCACAGCCCAGTTGGACACGTCCCCTGGCTGCGTATCGGGCTTCAGCATCGCTGCAGCCGCAAAAGCCCTGTGCAGAGCACGGAGGGGTGCGTCCCGCCTCCGGGCCGGAGCGGCGAGGGGCTGCTCTTACCCAGAAAGGTGACGACAGCTAGGGATGTGCGGACAACTCCAGCGGCGCCTGCCATCCTGCGCCTCCGGCCGGGTTATGGCCTCCGCGGCTGAGCCTCTGCGGGGAGTGGGGACGGCAGCCCTGCGACAGACAGAGAAAGGAGTTATCTGCAGCGCTTCTGTGGCTCTGCCGGGGGCTCGGCGTCCAGCTGGGTGTCCCCGCTGGCCGCGGGCCGAGGTGAGAGTCACTCGGGAGCAAACATCCAGCTGCCGCAGAGGGACACGCAGGGGTTTGAAGGAGCTCTTTTTCTTTCTGAGATGACAGATCTGGTTGGGAAATTGTTATTCCTCCTCCTTTACTATCTGCTATTCTTCCTCCCTCCTCCAAAAATAATGCTTTGTTCCTAGCATTTTTAATTAAAAAAACACAAAGCCAGAAGCACACAGGATATTGGTGGGGGGAAAGAGGAAGAAATAATTTGTTCTTGTTATTTTGTGAAAAAGGCATCTTTAACTCTTCAGGCAGGCAGTGACTGTCTTTGGGTGTCGTGCCAGCCCCGAGCCTCTTGTTCTGGCGAGGCTGGGGGGGCCCAGCTCGTCACCGTGCGCTGCACCCCAGCTGCAGAGCATCGCACGGTGAGCGGGCGCTTGCGGGGACGAGCGGCACAAAGCGGCTGCTCGGGGGGTCTCCGAGGGGCTGCGCTGCAGCCTGCTGGCTCATCTCCCGCTTTTCTGCCAGGTTTAATGCCTTTGAACGGTGAATCAAGAGGTAACGGAGTGCCGAGGCATCTCCTGATGCTGTGAGACACATTTAGTAGGTGGATCAGTGTTTCCCAGTCCCCTCCACAGACTCCCAAGATCTCTCAAAAAGAAAAAAACGCAAACAAAACAGGGAGCTGTTGGTGCAGACGCTGGTCCCTGCGCTCTCCTGGCTACACCCACCGCAGGACCAGCTTCAGCGCGGGCACCTCTGTCCTTGTCGCTCTGAGGGGGACGTTGGGCTCGGGGTTTTTTCCCCTCTTTGTTAACAAACGCTTTTGAAATAACGCGTTGAGGAGCCCCGCAGCCCGGCGGAGCCTGGCGTTCCCCGGTGCCCTCCCAAACGCGCACCCCGGTGAGCTGCTGCTGAAGGCGCTGCCAAGAGCCCGGCTGCTCGTGGGCTGCGAGTGCTGCTTATCCCTCTGCTCCAGCTGGTGCCGCTTCCCCTCCTCTCCCTGCCCATCTGTCTGCCCGAGCAGGCAGTGCTGCTCCTGAGCTCCTCCGAGCAGGGATTAGCGTTCTATCCCATGGGATGCAGCCCCCGGTGCATCGCTGCTTTAAAAAATCCGCTGCCCTGCTCATTAATAGCAGCCCTTGAAACGCACCTGAGCAAACAGCGATAGTCCCGTGTTTGCTTCGCGTCCTGCCCGCGGGGACCCTGGCCGGGTGGAAAAGCCACCTGGCCTCTGTGTCCTCACCCAGAAGAGAAGATTTTGCTCCCCACACTTGAAAGGGAGGAGACCCCATCCCAAATCCTCCTTGATTTTTATCTTGCTTGTGTCCGAGCGCTGCATCCCAGCCTCCCGGTCCAGCGCTGAGAGAGCAGAGCCCAGCCTGCTTGCTCGTACCCTGGTTCAACATTTCTTATGTGACAGGCCCCTAAATAAGGGTGGTGCTTAACTGTACGGCGCGGCCGGGGCAGGAGGACCCCGCCATAACGCAATGGGAGAGGGCCGAGCACGTTGCAGACCGGTGATCGGGGACAAAGCGGGGAAGGGCGCGAGCCGCATTTACATGAAAGCTGCTCCCCGCAGTTTGTCCCAGCAGCCCTGAAGTGACTCAGTCACATGAAATCACTTGATGTCAACGAGAATCATGCCCCAAATGGTGTCCTGAACCCACGGCCTTTCAGCTAACACTGCCTCATTGTTCCCCTGCCTTCACCCTCTGCCTGCTTCTCTCTCATGTGGCTTGTGCTCCCGTCGTAAGCACTTCGGGACAAGGACCAGCTTTTTGCTCGATCTGTTTTGCAGGCAGCGCTGCGATGTGGGCTTGCAGGCAATGCCAGCACTGCACTAATTAATAAGTTGACTTTTCCAAGTTGGGTTTCTTCACCGCTGTGTTACAATGCCCAGGGTTTGTGAAAGGCAGCGAGCATTGAAGCTCTTCCTACACCCAGCGGCAGCAAATTAAAGTAAGAGCATCGTGCCCCAGTGCTGCCAGCCCCCTTTTCTGAGGCTGGGTCCCCTGCCTGCGCCCTGGGAGCTGCCTGCGAAGGCACTGCCCGGGTGCAGCTTTGCTCTCTTCTGTTCATTTTTCCTCTCGCTTTTAAAACAAATAGGAAAGAGTTGGGGAAAGCTGGATTTTGTTATTTTAATAAGGAGCAGGCAGCGTGAGGCGGTTGGGGAGCGCGGTGTTGGCCATCCGCCCTCCGCGGGGGCCGGAGGCTCCTCCGGGCTCCTGCCCCTCTGCCGCCTTTCTGGTTTTATCAGCACTTTGCACTTTCTGCTGTATGAAATCGAGATGCTTCATCTGAGCAAGAGCAAATTGCATCCTGCCTCTCCTGGGTGCTTTCGCCTAAGCAAGCAGTGGTCCCAAGGGCTGAGCCGAGATCTGCTCAGGAGGGAGAGGAGGGTGAGCTGCGATGCCCTTCTGCGGGAATGCTCTGCCAGTGTCCCCCTTCGGCTTCCTTCCCTGCGGCCGAGCAAAGCTGCTATCTCATAAAAATTAAGCTGATTTGAATTATTTAATTAGTTATCAATTCATTATTTATGGTGTAAACTACAGCTTTGATCCCCAGTTCCGCTGCTGGCTCCGGCTCTGCAGCTTCCCCCTTTCCACCCCGACCTCCACATCTGCTCTGATCCTTAATGTTCACATCCTTTTATCGTCTCAGTTCCTTGCGCCCATCCCTCCGTTGCTCCAAAGTCCCCCTCACGCACAGACACCTATTTGCTCCCGAAACACTTGGGGCCCTTTGCACAGACGAGACGTGCGGTGCTGCTGCTCCGCGGGCCGAGGTGGGACACGGGGAGGCTCTTGCGGAGGGGGCACGGGGAGATGCTGCTGTTTTGCTCATCCTCAGCCCAACCTGTGCTTTAACTCCTTTGTAAAAAATCAGGAATGTGATAGCCAGGGAGAGCTCCAGGTACGATCCACGGGAAGCGAACGCGTAAGAGAGTAACGGAGTAATTTCTACAAGTGCTGATGCTGTATTTGTTCGCAATTAGAGACTGGATGAAATAATCCTCTCAGATACTGTTTTGTGTGTCCCTGATTGTCTTATCGCCTAAGTGCCGTGATCAAATTGTGCCTGAGGGTCTGACGCTGCGAGATCGCACCTGGGGCTGCACTGGGACCCTGGGGGCATCTTAAAGCCGCAGCCCCTGAGCCGTGGATCCTGCATCTGACTCTGAACTTCTCCGAAGAGTGGGCGCGCGCTTTGCATCTGATATTTAGGCCTGCTCTCCATCCTTAATTAGAAGAGTGCCCATGGGGACCTGTTCTTTCCCCTCTTCATAGGGTATTTTGACAGTCACTCGAGAGCCTTCTGTTGTACGGAAAGGGGATCTGTCATCCCTGCTAATGGATGCTGTCATTAATACTTCCAGTAGCAAGGGAGGCATGGGCACACTCGAAACCACGTGCATTAGCCCTTTCCTCTGGAGCCCCTGGGACCTGGGAGCGATCCATTATCGTGGAGGCAGAGTTAGAGAGCTAGAGAGAGATTTTGAGTCCTTCTCTGGGAGAGGAGGTGCTCCCTGGTCCACTGCCCGCAGCTCCGCTTCTGCCTGTGGAGCAGCATCGCTGGAGGAGGCGACTCCAGCAGGAGCCTGGGCGTGGGGGGCAGCGATGGCTTTTGGTAGGAGATGGGCTTTAACAAGAGATGGCATGGCCAACACAGGCAAAGTGCTATCTGTTACCAGGATAAACGGGTGTAATTCAATCTCCTGTGGTTAGGTGAGGAGATGAGCATTTGTGTGTGAGCGGGGCAGCTCCTGCTGCAGCATTCCCCGGGAAGGATTGCTCCTGAGGGGGGGTGAGGCAGGAATTTGTCCTGTGCTGTGAGTGTCCCTTTTACTAAGGATCATTGCTAAGGCTGGAAAGAGCACGATTTTGATCTTTGCTGGATTTTGGCTTGCAAAACCTGTTCAAGGTTAGGTACATTTTGTCCGTCTCCAGAACAGCATGTTTCACTGAGTTGCAAATGGTTTTATTGTAATGTATCTGTCCTCTTGTAAAACTGCCTGTGCTCAGGAGAGGTTGACTTAGGTGCAAACTCTGGATTCAGCCTTTCCTGAGCTTCTTTGGATTCAGATCTCTTGGTGGCCCCAGGACCTGCAGCAGAAATCCTGGGACCACCCAAAACCCATCCTAAGCAGTGAGGGCTCCAAGGTCCAAGTGAGGACCCAAAGCACCCGCAGAGGAGTTCAGAGCCCTGCGGTGGAGTTCAGCCCTCCCTATGCCCATCGCTCATCCCACAACAGGCACCAAACCCTGTCTGCAGTTACTGGGGGATCCCTGCTCTCCCCCGCAGGTCAGGACCTGATGCAGAGGAGTGCTGCAGGCACTGCTTGCTCGCTTTGATGCTTGTCCCCCGCTGCAGCAGAAACGTGTCCCAGAAACACTTCCAGCCACAGCTCGGGGTCCTGTGTGCCCTCTCTCCTGCCCAGGTGGGTTTGGATCACTCCTGGTGTGTTAGAAACGTCCCAAAGGCTCTGCCCCCGCACAGCTTTTGAAGGCAGAGCCCTTCTCCTCTGCTGTGCAGGCTGAGAGAGGAGCAGCATCGGCTGTCCCCGTCCCACCCCGTCACCCTCGCCCGGGGCAGAGCCTGCGCGACGGCTGCTGTCACCGCTGCAGGGACTGCGCAATGGGCGCATTCACCTGCGCTGGGCTTGGTGCTCCCCGTCTGCTCCCTGACATCGCCCCGAGGAGCTGGGCAGCGGTCAGAGGAGGGGGACAGCGGGCACCTGGAGGAGGAGAGCTCTCCCCCCGGCTGTGCTCGCACAGGAGGAGCTGAGGCTGGTTGCAGGAGGCCCAGAGCCTCCAGCCCGGGGCTGCGGGAGCAGATGGTGCTCACAGCCTGGCCTCCTTCCCTGCCGGCAGCTCCCTGTCGGGCCGCGGCGATGCCACCCGCAGCCGGGGCTGGAGCCGGGGCTCTGCTGTCTGGATGCATTTGTTATTGCCCGATGGGCCGAGGCGTTAGCACGAAGCGGGGGACGCGCTCTGCACGCTGCAGTGCCCGGCACGGCGCGTCCTGCCTGCGGGGGGGCTTTGCTGTGGTGAAGGGGGCACCTGCGGACCAGCGGCTCACCCCCAGGTGGGGTGAATTAAAGCAGGTGTTCTCTGTCTGTCTGTCTGTCTGCCCTTGCTGCTGCTTTTGCACCTGGGCCAGGCAGGGGAGGCGAGGTGTGATGCCGTGGCCACGATGTTCAATAGCCCAACTCGGGGAGAAGGGAGATGGTCTGTGGCAGAGGGTCTGAGCCCCGGGACAGGAGCAGAGCCACCAAGCAGGGCGCAAGGGGCTTTCACAGCCCAGGCTGACCCGGAGCCCAGCACTGCTGCCCTGGCCCCGTGCCCCAGGTGTGAGCAATTGCAATGAGCCTCGTTAATATAATTGCAGGCAGGAGTGGGCTCTGCCCTCCCGGCTCAGTGCAGAGACCAGCGAGCATGATGGAGAGAGGTAAGGGGAGAAGAAGAGAGGCAAATGTTTAATTTGGGGGCATCTGAGCACCCAGAGGAGGAGTGTGGGGAGCTGCAGCATGGCAGGACCCTGTCAGGAGGGGATGGGTGCAGGGATTTGCCCCTTAGCGTGGCTGGGAAGGGTGGCCTGAGCTCCCTCGGGGCTGGTATTGCTGGGTGCTGGCACTGTGCGTTTGCTCTGCTTCGCTGTGTGGTCTGTAGCCCTGCCTGGTTTGTGCTGCTGGGTGGCTGCTGCCAGTTTGGGGTGCCCTGCCCTGGCTGTGCTGTGGTCGTAACCCCCAGCGTGGCCTCTGTGTCCCTGGCCCTTCCCTAGCAAGAGCTGCCAGCATCCTGCCTGCCTCGGGGAGCTGTTGGCTGAAAGAAATTGTACTTTTAGAAATGAAGTCAAGCAGCAAAATCCCAATCCAGGGGTAGTGCGCCATGCAAACCTGCTTTGCTTGCTGCTGGAAGAGAAGTTAGTTGTGTTTGCTGGGGCACCTCTGAAAGTCGGGGTGGGAGTTTGGTTGCTTTGGATCTGGCTCTGGTCCTGTTGCTTTTAGTTGAGCAGGCTCGGTGCTGCGGTCCTGCCCTGCGGGGCTGGGCGGGGATGCTGCAGGCCTCCTCCCAGTGCACTGCAAACCAATTTACATCTGCAACAATTCTGAATCACCATATCCATGGAAACTAATGTGCTTCTCTTTGACACGAGCATCCAGAGCGATGCCACTGCTGCTCCCCGTGCGGAGCAGACCTTGTAGGGCCTGGCCCAAGGTGCACGGGCCCTAGGGAAGTGTTTTGGAGCGTGCAGCAGGCTGTAGGATTTGGTGTGGGAAAGGGGTGGAGGAGCAGAGCCTCCCCTGTGAGCGATGGTGCCTAAAGCAGCCCGTGGCTGCGCAGGGAATCAGCTGGCTGGTACCTGCGCATCTCGGTGCGTGGGCTTGGCTGCGCACAGACACGCGTGCGCGGGCTAACGTGGCACGGGGGAGCGGTCAGTGGCGACTCCAGCGTGGCTGGGGTTGTTTCATGTCCCCAGTGCCTTGGTGTGCTGGGTGCTGCCTGCCCGGGGCAGGAAAGCCCTGGGCACCCCTTTCCCAGGGCTGAGGGACCAGCTGGGGAGGGGACGTGCTGGGACGGGTGCTCGTGCCCTGCACCTTGGCTATGCTGCTGCGTCTTATCAGTTGCTGATTAATTTAACTGTAATGGAACTGGCTTCATAGGATCAATATTGGATCAGTGGTGGGTGAAAGGAGGGGAGCAGCAGAGGGGTGCAGTGGGGGGGGCAGCCCAGATTATCCAACATCCTGGAAAAGATGGGAGAAAAATCTCTGCGAGGGGAGGGAAAGCCCTGCCCGTGGGACACGAGGAAACTCTGCTTCAACAGATGCATCGCTGGCATGACTGGGGAGGGCCCTGCGCTGCTGGGAGGGGGCCGAGGCTGCTGCGCTCGTGCCTTTTGCATCAATTTTTTTATGTTAGATGGACCCGTGCTTGAGTAAAGCACCAGGAGCTGGAGCCTCTCACTGGAGAAGAGCTGCTGCTCTCGGGCTGCGCTCCTCCGAGCAGATTATACGGTGTTACGGGACGAGCGTGCAGCGTGCCACAGGCAGGGCGGTCCTGATGCCCAAGAGCAACTCCTGCTAACGTCAGGGAGAGGTTGAGCTGCGCTGGGGGACAAACCAGGCCTGTCTGGTCCTTCCCATCCCGGCACAAGGAGCAGGCAGGGCTCCCTGGCGCGATCCCAGCAGCACAGCTGCATTAAGGCACGGTCTTCAAGCGCTTTCTGTTTTCTCTGTCTTTTAAGTGCTTTTTTCCTAATGATCAGTTGGTGCATTCATGCAGCCAGGTCTCGGTGGGAGTTTTCTTTTGGTGTCCCAGCCCCAGGCAGGCAAACCCCGTGCCTGCGCACAGCTCAGCGCTCTTTGTGCAGGAGACAAAGCCGGGATCTGCGTTCAGCGCGGAGACACGGGCTGGGAGCGTGCGGAGACGCGGGCTGGGGGTGCGCAGCACTGGGGCACGAGGGGCTTGGGACCGGAGTCACTGTAGTGGTAAAACCTAATTGTAATAAAATGGGTGATGTTATGAGTGGGCCTTTACTGCTCCTCTCTTGTGTCGGGCAGTTTGAATTTTAGATCTGAGCTTTGCCTTTAGTGGTTTTGTGCCCTTTTTTTTTTTTTTTTTTTTTCTTTCCCTGAACTGGCTGGATCCCATCTCTGGCTGCAGTCACCTTAGTGCCTCGGAGTGGTGGAAATCCAGCCCGAGCTGTGTGATCCTCAGCTCTGCTGCAATAAGGCCTTGGTAAATGCCCAGGGTTTTGGGGCTGAAGCGCTCAGTGGGACCTGGAGGCTTCCCCGCTGCCGGACCAGGCTGTGCCACCTCCAGGCGAGACCTTGGGGTCCCTGGGCAGCGCTGCCGGGGCGGCTGCCGCAGCTCAGCCCCGAGGAAACGCTACAGGGACCAGCACAGCGCATTAGAAAGCAAAGGAGACCGACAGAAACAGGCAGGAGACCTTCCCACGCGGGCTCCGGACCCCGGGGCAGGGGGGATGGAGGAAGCTTTGCTCGGGAGGGGATTTCCCCACCAGCTGCCCGCTGCCTCGCAGGCTGGGCACTGGCGAGGTGTTCGACCGAGGCTGCCAGCGTGCAGCTCTTAAGCTCTCCCTGAAGACTTGTATTTCAATCGATAACCTGAGTCGATAGCAGCTGGAAGGATGCTCAAAGTCTTTGAAAACAAGGCCACAAGTGACTCCAGTTTAGCACACGGATGTTTGAGAGCTCATGTCTGCCTGAAATCCTTGTTAGCGCCCTGATTATGGCTGTTGAAGTTGCAAATATTGGGCCCTTCTTACAGACACTCCTGCAAATTCACTGTATTGCAAACCACTCTCTCAGCGTAGCTGAGCGCAACCTTGCAACCTCTTTGCCGAGGAAATGCAGGTTATTGAGCTGGGATTGCGCGGGAGGGGATGCTGAGACAGGCTGAATGTCAGGCAGAATGCTGGCAGAAGGGATGGGAAGGGACTCGAGGTCTGGCTGGACGTGCTGCTATCGTCTCCCCAAAATAAAGCTTCCCATTGCAGGTTTGCCTTTCCTCTTGCAGCGCAGCACCACGCGTTGAGCACGCACAGCTCAGCCGTGGGGAGCTCTGCCTAAACCCCGGGACATCCACAGCGCTGCCAGCCTCGCAAACCCACCCACTTTCTGCTATTAGTGCTACCGTGGCGTCAGCAGCAGAGACTCTTTGATGTGGCACGGGTATAAATAGCTCCCTACCTGCGACGGAGCCTGGCTCCGTCCCCTCCCCTCCGCCGCTGGTAAATCACTTGGCAGGAGCTGGTCCTGGGGAGAGGCTGCAGCGAGGAAAAACAAGTGCAGAACTCGGGAAACCTTCTGGCTAACGCAGCCCCGGGAAGGCGGTGTGTGGTATGGGGAAGCCCCGACACCTACCAGCCCGTCGCACCAGCGCGGGCTGCCCTGTTTGTGTCGCTGGGTAAGGTCAGGCCAGCAGTAAGAGCCTTCCCGGTGCGGCGGGGGGCCGTGCGTGGCACCAGGCGTCTGCCCCAGCCCCGCAGAGCTCCTCAGCCTGCGCCTTGGCCCCGCTGCCCACTGGGGGCTTGTGCTGGCCATGCTGGGGGGGTGATGGGCACTGGGATGCTGGGGGGTGCAGCGTCCCCAGGCAGAGAGGACCTTGGTGGAGCGGTGCTAAAATCCTCTCCCTCCTAGGAGAAGGGTAGGGTATCCCCTGCAAGGATGTCATATTTATTTTGCTCCTTGGCAGGCGTCATCCCTGTGTCCAACCTTCTCGACTGCCTTTGTTTAAGTGGTTTTAGTATTCAGTCTCCAAATAGCGCTAAGCTGCTCTCTTCTTTATAAAAACAAGCAAGAACCAGCACAAAACATATATCCCTCTTCCTTCCTCCAGTGTGGGCTCCCTGTTTTATGGCTCTCTGGTGCAGGACTGGCAGCTCTACAGGCTGTACAATAAATAATGTGTAATAATTTAGGAGCTAGGCTGCTGGGGGGGCTGGGTTCAGTATTTCACAAGGGGCTGTGGGTGGGAATACCTCTCGTGCCCCCTGAGGTCTCGGGACATCTCCCTTGTGGTGATGCTGAACATCCCTCCGGTGAGATCCTACAGCTGCGTTGGGCAACGGGACCAAGGGTGTTGTTTGTCATGGAGAAGAACACATTTGGGGTTCAAGGGAAGAGCTTTTCTGTAGCTTGGGAGTCAACTTTGTTTCCTTGTCTGCTGAGACCTGTTCCTTCTCTACAGCTCCACAAGCACCCAAAGACATCTCGTGTCAGGAAAAGACAGTGTCTAGAAAGAGCCTGATACAGCCTATCACAGCAGATCTTAATAATGCTTCTTCCCTTCCATCTATGTTTTTTGACTCTTAAAGGACTCTCTAAGGAAACCTCTCTTGCCTCTTTCTGCATGCCTGCACTTTAACAGCATCCCTGAAAGCCCCTGCGTGGCGCTGGGGTTTCCCACGTGGCAACGCTGCAAGCTGACCTGGTGCGAAGGGCGTGCGTGCAGCGATGTGGTCCTGTTGCTGCAGAACCCGGGGCTTACAGGGTGGCCATCAGCCCATCCCAAAATCTTCCTGGCCATCTGTGGTTCCTCATCCCTGGAAAGCAGGGCTGACGGGGCACAACACTGATGTAGGAAGGAGAGAAACGTGCCTCCAGCTGTGTAGGATAACTACAGGCAGCGCTGTGTTAAGCCAGTCCCCGTGAGACAGAGCAAAACCCGTCCCTGTTTTGAGCAGAAGGGCAATGCTCTGGGCTGGCCAGCATGGGCGAGCCCGGTGCTGGGAGCCAGCCCTGCGGCCACTGAGCCCGGGGCTCGCTGGCTCCCGCAGCTCTGCTCCGCTGAGCAGGGAGCCCTGCGCTTCTCGACTGGGGAGCTGTCGGGAGGCTCCCCCGGGATGGGGTGGGATGGGATGTGTTCCAGGTGACTGCGTGGGTTTGCTTCATGCCCAGCACCTTCAAGGAAAACTCGCAAAGACTGGGGTGTGCTTGTGGCATGGTCATGGCAAATAGACAAAGTGCTATGGGGGATCGCAGGGCTTGCTGAAGGGAGGAGGCACTGAAAAACATGGGAGGTGCCTGCCTCTCTTCGAGGTTGATGACTTTTCGTGGATAATTTGGACTTTGGACATACACAAAGCATGCAGGATGGCCGAAGAGCCGGGCCGTGCTTTAGTGCACGTGAGCTCAGTCTCCACGTGGGCTCCCAGCTCCACGGGCCAGATCCTCCGTGCACCGTGTTTAGTCGCATCTGGGGCGTGTGTGAGAAATACCTCCCTAGTGACACGGGTGGGGTTTCTGCCTTCTGTGATTTGCTTGTGGTAAATCTGCAGAGAAAATAACAACACAGGCCATTAAATTCTCTGCAGATGTATTTTGAGTGACAAAAGTCAAGGTTGCTCTGTTTGGTTGTAATTGATCAGGTGATGGAGAAGAGCGTTAGCATCCCTTTGTCTCAGTCTACTCTAATCGTGCTCCAGGGAGAGGGCGCAGCTGGGCTTGACATGACCCTCTCGTTTTCGGTTTTCTTTAGTCTTGGGTAATTCTAATCTACCCCTGGAAAGTACAGCTGTTTCTGGAAAGTTTGGGACCTGATGCTTTCCTCTATTAGCAAAGCAAGCGGCTTTCAGGGTTGGTGGTGTTGCTGTCAGGTGCGCTCAGTACCAAATATACAGCCTTGAGAGGTTCATCCGTGGATGCAAACCTGCTCCTAAATCTCGTGCAAGAGCCTGTGCTTCAGCTTTGTACCCTCAGAGCTTGTTGTGGACGTGCCTGGAGGTGGCCTGGGAGGAGCAGGAGCCGTTCTGGGGGTCCGGCTAAAGCCTCGGGCTGGGGTTGCCGCTCGGGAGGGCTCGGGTCGTTCCCAGCTCTTGGATGTAGAGGCTGCTGCCTCCCATCCTCAAAGCAACTAGTGTTTCCGTAGAGAGATGACAATCTCTTATGAATACTCCCCAGTCCAGCCAGGAAAGGAATGCTGCGGCTCGTGGGAGCGGTGCGAGCCTGGGGGAGTCGGTGGGGCGGCGTGGGTGAGGTGCAACGGGAGGAGGGAGCTTGGGAAGTTTGAGACATGGGGCCGGCGCCCCGCGAAGCGCACCCCAGCCTGCCCCGCCGCTGGCCGCTCCCCGTCCGAGCGGCCGCCCCGCTGCAAGTGGGAAAGAGCGAAGGGTGCCCTGCCTGCCGGTGCCCCCCGCGGCGCAGGCCTGGGGTGGGCAAGTTCTAGTTCATGACTTTGCACCGAGCCCCTCCAGCTCCCCGCCGCCCTGAGCTTCCCGGACACGCTGCAAAACCCCGACCAGCCTCGGACACAGAAATGCCCCCGTGTGCCCAGAGCAGCATGACCTCCCACCGCTCACCCGGGATCTGCCCTCACGGGGGGTGCATGAGGGGGGACTTGGGACACTGTGGTCTCCCTCATCCTCCCTCCCTGGAGAGGAAAGGTCCCTTGGGCTGCTCTCGGCTCTGCCAGCCCGTGCTGGAGATGCTTGAAGGAGTTTTGTGCAGCAAAAGCTGTGTGAGCCCCCCTGCCCCTCCCAGGCACCGCGTCGAGATGCCTGACCCCGCGAGCGGGCTCTCAAAGTGCCCCCAGCCAGAAAGCACCAGGAAAAGCATAACAGTAATAATTAATAAAAAAAATATTTGCAGACTTATTCCATAAGAGACGTTTCTGCTGACAGCGGTGTCGACCTCGGCTCAGCCCCTGCTACAAGTGACACAGCCGTGGCCCCCCCTTCCTCCCAACTCCACCCCCGGCTCCTCTCCAGCGCAGGCAGAGCCCGCATCACCTGCAAAGCCATCGCCTGCCGAGAAATGCCCAAGCCGACCCTCTGCTCTTGCCTCCCCATTGCCGCCGGAGGCGAGCGGGATCTGGCAGGTTTCCTCTCGCCAGAGCAAAGCCGAACGCGCCTGCAAGTTGGCTCTGATGGGGAATGGTGCCCTGAAACCCAGAGCCTCTTTCCTCCCTCTTGGATGGAGGAAGGAGGGAGAAGGCGCTTACCTTGTGCGGGGTGGATGCTCGCGTGTGAGCCGGGGGCCCGCGGGGCCCCGCCGCTGCCGGAGGCTCGGCTGCGAGGCAGTGCTTGGCTGGTGCCTGCCCGAGTGTGGATGTGTGTGCCCAAAGCCACTGCAGCATCTCTGCATTAGGATGTGCTCCTCCCTCTCCTCCCTCCTTGCGTGCGCGCTCCCTCGCTCGCTGCCAACCACCACGCCGGTCCCTGGAGAGGGTATTTTTTTCCTCTGCCTTTACCTCACTTGCCACAGTCCAAGGACCAGTCAGGGAAGCAGAGCGACTTGCAGCATCATGCATAATTCATGCCTTTCCTCAGCCTCCCTGGCTGCTGCTCCCACCAGTCCCCAGCAGAAACCCCTCGTCTGCCCCGCTCGCCGCCGGCTCGCCCCGTCCCTGGGGCTGGAGCAGGTGTGGGGGAACTGGGGGGGTCCGAGCCCATGTCTGTGGGGTGGAAGCAGGGAAGGGATTAGCCCCAGCTGGGGGGGTGTCTCGACAGGGACACCCACCTCTGTGCAGTCTGTGCATGTTTCTGTATG
The DNA here is from genome assembly GCA_020745775.1 of Theristicus caerulescens. Taxonomy (NCBI): domain Eukaryota; kingdom Metazoa; phylum Chordata; class Aves; order Pelecaniformes; family Threskiornithidae; genus Theristicus; species Theristicus caerulescens. The sequence goes on from CM036578.1 coordinate 917,736, forward strand.
TAGGCACACCCCCGTGCCTAAATATATATCTGTATATATACACATATAACCAGGCTTATATGCACGCTGGGGAGACTGCTGCACAGCAAAATTTTGGAAAGCTCCATCGAGCCGAGCGCAGCCATCGTACGTGGTACCCGACCTGCGCCGCGCCGGGGAGGACGGGGTTTCCTCGCGGCAGGGTTAGCGGTGCGTGACCGAGCGGGAGGCTCTGCGCGCTGCCCGGCGTTCGGCCTGGGGGGACGGGATGGCAGCCGGGCTCAGCTTTGGATTTTTGGGTGTGCAGGAGCCACCTTTGGCTGTTGCTGTGGTCCGAGGGGCTCAGGGCTGAGCTTGCCCATGTTGGCAGTGCTCTGCAAACAGTAGCTGTGCCCCCCACGAGGCTGCACCCGGAGCCCTTCCCAGTGAATGTCTGCAGCCATGAGATCTTTGCTGTTTTCTGGCTGCTGGGGGAGGTCTGTCCGGGTGGAGTGATGCTATGAGATGTGACAGGGATGCTCCAGAACCTCCTCCGTGATACCCCGCAGGCGCTGAGGTTTGGGGGGAAAGAGATGCTGCCGATCCCGCCGCTGCTGAGCGCGCCGTGGTGCGAAGGACCGCTGCAGCGGGTTTTGCTGGTGGGCAGGTCGCTGCCGGACTGTGCGCAGCGAGGTGGGAAGCGGGGACCACCCTGCGCTCTCCAGCCCTCCCAGCTCCAGCCCAGACCTGTTAATGATGTAAGGAGATCAATGGGCGCTGGGGCTGTCCGCAGGTTAATAGCCTGCAATTACAGAGGAGTAATTAAGGCATTAGTATCTCTATTGATTGCCAAAGCTCCAGCAGTCCTGACTCCTCCAGCAAATGGGTGCAGGCAGGGGAGTGCCTGTGATGGAGCGGAGTGCCTGGCTGGTCCCATCTCCCTTCCCCTTGCCCACCTTGCCCCGTTCTCTGCTCCCCGCTGCCATTTTGGGGTGAGACTGGGAGAAACTGGCCACAGCCCTTCCCACAGACCTCACCTGGGATAGCTGGTGCTTTTGCTGGACAGAAAAGAACAGGGATGGATCCTGACCCCCAGCAAAAGGACTAATGGAGGGAAACCTGAGAGGTGACAAGCCCTGTCCCCAGTGGAGGGAGGGGGACCTGCCCTCTGCCCCCTCTCCTCCATGTCTCTGCTATCAGCAGGTCCCCGAGGGTCTCTCTGCAGGTGACAAGGGCATCGGTGACCTCGGGTGTTCGTCCTAGCGCAAACATGTACCGAGACCGCAGCGACAGCAGCTGGGGGAGGAAGCAGCTCTGTAAGGGCTCCCTTGGATATTCCCAGTGCCGACAGTGGATGGCTCTTGCTACGGTAATGGGCAATAGGCTGGAGCTGCCTCTCTGAGGAGGAGGGTAATTGGAGGCAGTCTGTCGGCATCGATCCAGCCCCACTGCCCCACTGGGCGGGCAGAGGTCAGGGAAGAAGTGGGTGTCATTATCATGCCGTACAAAGGGACGAGTGCTAATGCGTGCGTGTCTCCCCCTGTATTGATTGCCAGGATGAGGATGGGTCCATTGTCGCTCGCTCCCGGATGATAAAAATGCCCTGTGTCCTCTGGGAACGAGGGAAGCAGCCGCCTGTGCAGCGCTTTGCGCGGCTGAGACCTTGGGCCCCACTGGTTCCCATGGCTGTGGGCAGTGGGAAACGGCGGCTTTGAGGTATTGGGGTGTCCCTGGGTTCCAGCTAGCTTGAATATCGGCATCAAGGGCCAAGTGCAATTCCTTCTTCGTCCTTCCGTGGGGCAGGGACCGCAGGTGGCTGGTGCCTCCATCACCCCAGTCTGCACCGGGAGGGCTCCTACACTGAGTAAAAGGTGCTTTTTTCCTCACTGCTGCTCAAGTAAGCGGTGGGGAGGGGGTGGATAAAGCCCCTGCAGTAGGAAGCACTAAGACTTTCATCCTATTAGTGAGGGCTGCAGCAATTACATCTTCATTAGCCAAATAGGCTCTGCTGTTTTTCCCCCTTCCTTCAGCCCTTTCTCGTCAAGGCTTTGCACCTGGGAGCCTCCGTTAAGAGCACTTCAGGGCCTCAGGGCAGGAAAGGCTGGGGAGGGCAGGATTGGCCCCGCGGGGAGGCATCGCTCAGGGCTCGTCGCCAGGATGCAGGCGGGGAGAGCTGGGTTAAGCCCTGGCGCTCCCATATGTTTGCTGGGCCATGGGGGCTTCTTCCTCCAGCTTGTATCGTGTGCTTCCGCAGGGCGTTTGTGCTGCAGCCGGCTCCGGCGAGGACGCAGAGCTGCTGTTTGCCAGCACAGTGTCTCAAACATGCCAGGTATGTCCAGGTAACTGGGCAGCCATTGCTCCTTTGTGCCTCAGTTTCCCCACCTCGAAAGGAAGCCATTGCCTCATTGTCAGTGAGGGCTTTGCAAGGAGCGATGCGCTCCTGCCCAAGTCATTGGGAGCAGATATTGCTGCTCTTTGAGTGGTTCCCCTAATGCTGCTTCTGGGCTGGCAGCCACGTGCAATTATTTGCTCCCTGTTGACAGCTGGGAGAGAAGTTAAACTCTCCGGCTTTCACAACGCTCACCCAGCAGACAGACATCAGACAGGGCATCGGTTGAAATCCCAGGAGCGTGCTCCAGTCTCTTGGAGGACGGGCTCTCCTCCCTGTGCCGGGCGCCCTGCGCGGTGCTGCCTGGCCCAGCCGCTGCCAGCCCACCACCCCTCGGGCCGCGGCGTTGCGCTGGCCGGGCTCCTCACCGCACCTCCCCGCCTGCGCAGCCACTTGCGTCCCATTCCCCTGGGATGCTTCTGACGGGCTTGTCCCGGGCCCTTGGGCTGCTCCCATGTTTCAGCCTCTACCAGGTTTTAATGAACGAAGCGTCTCCTGCTGTCTAATGTGGCTGAGCAGATCTGGCTGCGGGTGGGAGATGTCAGAGCACCCAGAGCAGGGGGCTGTAAAAATACCAGTGGGGAGAGCTGCCCTGCCTGGGCCGTCGCCCCTGCAGCCTGCTTGGGTGCAACAGGAGTGAAGACCTGCTGCTCCCCAGACCCTTTCTGCAACCTCCTGTGGGCCTCTCGTGCTGTGTTGCAGCAGCAGAAGCGCAGGAGCTGCTGCACTGAGGTTGCACGGGCTCTGGGAACCGTCCCCTCTGCCCTGAGCCTGCAGAACGGCCACGCTGAGACAAGCTGGTGGCTGGAGGGTTTTGTCCCATCCTGCCACCCTGGCTGCTGCTGTCACATCTCGGCACGGTCCTGTGCTGTGCTGAGCTCGGCACCTGGCTGTTGGGCGATGCTTCCAAAAACAAAGCATCCACGGTGTCTTATCGCTGCCAGTCTTGGCCCAGGGCTTGTGCTGCTTTGCCTGGATAAACCAAGAACTAACAAAACGATTGCACAGGGTGGCAAAGGAGATGCTGAGGTTTTTAAACCACTTGGTCACGTTTTCTTTGGCAGAAGCACGGATGTGCTGCGTCTCCGCAGCGGTGCTCAGGCTGGGCAATGCTTCCCCTTCGGATGCTTGCAGGGGAGCATCCTTTCGAGCAGCCTCCCCTTCCTGGGGAAGGGCTGGCGCGGGAGGGGGTGCTGGGGGCTGCTGGGGACCGCAGGGTCCCGCAGGCTGCGAAGGGCCACGCGCCCGCTGGGCGCTCGCCCGGTGCCGGCTGTGGGTGAGCGGCGGCAGCGGCGCCGGCTTTTGCCTTTTGAAAGCTGACAGAAATGGATTGCAGGCTTAGCGTGAGTTTTGAACAATGTTTTATTATATGTTTAGTGTTTTCTATACAAAAAAATCCAATCTTTTCTTTTTACAGTGATTCAAAAAATGATATCTGAGTATTTTGGCCTTCTTTCATCTCTCATGCAGTCAGTTTATAAGTCCTTATATTAAACATTTTTTCTGTAGTCCATAAATCTTCTCGCTGTAAACTGTTAATTTTACAGCTTCAGCTATACATTTCTCATTGGAACAAGTGGGTTAACGCAAAGGTGGTGTTTTTTGCTTTAAAAAAAAGGCAAATAAATACATAGAATACTTTAGAACAACCAGGAGGTTTTACAGAGAGGATGGATGGATGGCGATATATTTACAAATTAAAGAAAAACAAAACAGTCCAGTACTTTCTTTCTGATGTGAGCAGGAGGAACGAACATTTAAAACTCTGTACTGCGAGGGAAGGAGTCTGTTCTGTGGGTTTGACACGGGGTTTAGACTGCGCTCGACAACCAAAGCCCGATGCCCGCTTGCGGAGGACGTGGAGAGACAGGCGCTGCTGGGCAAGGGGGAGCTGCTGATGCGGTGGGTTATTTTGTTAGGACCAGAAAAGCATTGTTATTCTCGTTAATAAAACAGGTCTTAGTGCAAGAAATAGAACTTTGTTTCTTTTTATAAGGTTTGTTTATTGCTTAACTGAAATAATTTGCTGCTAGTACACGATTAAGCCTGGGACGATGGATGCTATGTTGCAGGTTGCACTCGCAGCGCTGCTGGGACCCGCAGAGCGAGGAGAGGCATCGGGGCTCGCCAGGGCAGCCGGCGGCGTGGATGGAGCGAGCGCTGCATGCCCGGTAAGGCACAGCGAGGGGCACGGCGCTGGTGACGGGCGATGCTGCGCGGCTCTGCCCTCGCGCCCGTCCTGCTCCCCCCGGCGTGATGGCGGCAGGAGCGGCGGCTCCTCGTCGACAGGTCGATCTCTCCTGTCAGGAGCGACCGCAATACGTGGACTCGGGGTCTGTCACCTGCGAGAAGGCAATGCTGGCAGCGGGGTGTTGTGGGGACGTCGTGACCTGGTGTCCAGACAGGACAGACAGTTGGGGTTTCTGTGAGCAGGATTTCAGGGCTCGTGCCAAAACTTGGTTTTTCCCACTGCTTTTCCATCTCTTACTGCAACATCACTTCAGGGAGAATAGGAGCAGCCTCAAGATCACATAAATGCAGCAAGTGTCCTCTTGTATCCCGTGTGTGCGCTCCTGCGGTTCCTATCAGTGGTTGTACGCGTGCAGGGCTCCAAGGAGCAGAAGGTTGCGTGCCGGGGAGCGGCAGGCTGCGTCCCTGGGCTCGGATGCAGCCGGCAGAGTCTGGATCTGTCTCCAGGACATGGATGAGGTTTTGGCTCAGACCGTTTTAGAAACAGGCTCAAGTTTGCAAGTTGGACCCAAACTGCTTTTTCCCCAGCTTCTGAGAGCACTTGATTTTGGGTCTGGCTCTTCTTTCTCTTTTTATTTATCTAGTAAGTGTTGGCCCCTAATTTAAACCCTTTATGAAGATGCATCCTCTGCAAAAGAGAAGGTGAAAGTGTGCCCTGCTCCGGAGAGGCTGTGCGGATCCCAGAGAGGGATGGTTGGCCCTGTGATGGAGACTGACCCCTTAGGAGGGGTCCTGCCCTCCGAGCGGAGCGTGGCTGATGCAGGGCTCCCCCAAACCCCTCTGCCTGTCCTGGGGGTTACGCTGGGGGTAATGGGAGCCGCGGTGACCGGCCCGTCCCCTCCAGAGAGGGACAGCCAGGGATGGAGAAGAGCAGGTCCCGCAGGGTGACACTGGGGACAGGCAGACGCAACCACCGGCACGGCGCACACCCGAACAGGCAGAGACGGGTGGGCAAGACCCGCCAGCAGCACCGGGCCTCGTGCGGGGTCTCCATCCATCTCCGAGTGCTCAAAGGGTGCTCGCTCAGCAGGAGCGTGGCCGCGGTGCTGGTGTGGGTGCAGCCTGGTCCCCGCTGTTTCTGGGGAGCGAATGCGTTTTGGGGCGGCGTGGGGTCGCCCAGTCAGAGCTGTGGTGGTTTTGGTGGTCGGAGCAAGTGAGGGCTCTGCTCCCCGCGACACAGTAACTGCACGTGCAAACATCTACTGAATCTTTATTAAAGGGAGTAAAAAACGTTAAGCTCACGATGAGTTTTGAACTTAGTGAGAATTTTCTTTGGGCTCCAAAACTCTAGGGGAAGTTTCAAAAAAAAAGTTATAATTTTGACTTAACCTTAGAATATTTGCGTAATTTTTACACCAAGCCAATACAAGACTGCAAGTAATTTACACCGAGTCGTTTGTCCACCGGGCCCTCTGCAGACATTGCCTTCCTTTTTTTGGTTACTTAAAGTGATGCGGTGGCAGGACTCTAATTGCTTTTGCGAGACTTTTTGGGGTTAGGACAGGACTAGCTGGGCTGGGTCCAGCTCCTTCCCTCCCCGCTTGCCGCGGCATGCTGTAGGGCACAGACTGCAAAGCTACAGGGAGAAACACTTCTCCGTTTCCAAATGGATGCCAAGAGGTTTGCTCAGTAAAACGGTGGTTAATGACAGGACAGAAATACAGGCTTTAATATAAATGGCATGTAATACAGATACGTGACACGGACCGCCCTGCTTCCAGTAATGCCTGACCAACTTTCTTGAGGTTTGGAGGTGTTGCGTGGTAGCCAAGGGTCTCGTGGTCCCCGTTAGCGGTTGGTCCACAAAGCAGTGAGGATCTGCTGTGCTGGGTGCGAATGAAGACGCCCAGCTCTGGCAGCAGCGCCTTTTCCGCAGCAGAGGCTGTAGTTTCTTACTCTCCTCATTTCCACCAGTGCTTGGGCAAGAAGTTATGCAAACTCAACGTTGTAAGGACAGCTGTAGGCTTGGGAAGTGATTATCCCCATGACCAAGGACTGCGTTACGTTTGGCCCGGTGCGTTTGCTGAAAAACCGAATACAATTGCTGCGTGTCCTGGGAACGGGCTGGGAGATGCTCTCCTTAAACCGGAGCGGTGGCAGCAGTAGAAATAGGCTTGTTGGCATGAATGCGTTCACACTGACAGTAAGAGAGCGAGGCGTGTGGCTCCTGCTCCGTAAGATGACGCGGATGGAGGACCCTGGCGGATGGGTTCCTGTGCGGTGGCGAGGGGCCATCCCTGCGCCGCCCCGGGTAGCAGGAGCTCCCCCAGCTCTAGAGGGGGCTCTGCCTGTTAACACCGGCCTAAACCCTCCTTGGCTCATGCGGTGCACGTAACTGCTTTGCTGTTTGGTTTGCATCCAGCTCTCTCCTGTTTTTGCTGTGTGATCCAGCAGTAGGTGCTGCGTGGGTGCTGACCGGGCCCGGGCTCTTCCCGAAGCGCAGGATAGTTGTGCCATTAGCAGCTTAAAGAATGTGGCAAAGTCCATCTCAACAATCCATATTAGTAGAAGTATTCTTGTTAGCAATATGTCTTCATGGCAAACCAGCTTGAAAGCTAAAAGAATAATTGCATTAATCCTATTGCATTTAATCCATTATGCTGAACAAAACCATCCTCCTTAGAAAAAGAAATGAAAGAAAAATCCATCCTAACATCGTTCGCCGTCTGTGAAACGGTCTGAAGAAACCCGATCTCTTTCAGCAAAGGTACCTTTGGTTTCAAAAGTGCAGGAGTGGGAGAATACACATGGCGTTGGCCGCTAAGGACTGTCTAGTATAAAACTCTACCTTCTACAGTGACCCATGCTGTCTCAGCTGGGAGAGCTGCCCGGGCATCCTACTCCTACTGGTCTGGCGGATCGAAGACCATCGCGTTAGGGGCGTGTAAGCGGTGGGGGAATAGTGTCAGTTTATTAAACTTCATGGGAAGTTCGAAGCTGTGTAAGGCATGTGAAGGAGCACTGCTATCCGAGACGCTTTGTTTACAGTGTGTTAACGGGTTAACTTAAATCGCGTGTTGTCTTGATATGTAAATAAGACAGCGGAGGGGAGTCCCACGGTGCAGGCGCTCGCTCGTGGAAGGGTCTCGCTCAGGCTGATTGATGGAGGGGGGAAAGGCCACTCTCGGAAATGAGGAGGAGAGTTTAGTGGAAAACGCTGTCGGTCTGGCTCATCCCCAGTGCCCGGGGAAGATGTGGAGCTCGGGTCCTGCGCTCCCGCCGTGCGCCTTCCTCCCTGTCTCCCGAGGGACGCGCGTCCCTGAACCGTTCACGCTGCTGATGGGGAGCTGCGGTGCAGGTCAGCAGCAGGGGATCCTCCACCCGATCCTGGTGGGTGCTTCTCATCCTGACCGGGGGGGCTTCGATTTTTTTAAAAATATGTGATATCTGGTCCCCTCATCCTATGTTAATACTGGTCCAGCTTCCACTCCCTCTTTGCTACATAAGATTTATGGAGTTGCCTTTAAAAGAAAGCAGGCGTGGTCTGGGGGCAGTTTCCCCCCAAATTCTTGCAAAGCAAAGACTAAACCAAATGTTTTGCCTACAGTTACCCAGGCAAGCAATGCTGTTATCCTGGGCTGAGAGGGTGAGCAGCACCTGACTGTCCTTCCGCAAATCCCACAAGCTCTTCTGCAGCCTCTTGTCCTCCGAGGATGCTCCGGAGCCCCGCAGGGGTGGTGGGTGACCTCCCCATGGGCTTTGCAGGGGGGATGGACCGCAGAACCTCAGCACTGATGGGAGTTACGGTGCCAAGGGAAGCTGTAGGGGACCTGCTCTTCCCTGCATAGGTGCTGCTTGATCTTTTGGGAGGGAGGTTGTGGCGCTGGCTAGTTTTGGAGAGGCTATGGGCAAGATGCTGCTGTGAGGATGGACATCTCGGTAATACAGTGCCGTGGTGTCGTTACCCAAAGATCCACCACTTTGCTCCTTTCGTGCATTTATGTTGCTTTTGCTACTCTGCCCAGGCCCCGCTCACCCCTCTTCCCTTCCCAAAACTCCTTTTTTTTTTTTTTTCCCCCCTTTCTTTTTTTCCTTTTTTCCCCCTTCCTCTCTTATCTGGAACCTTCCTGCAAAGATTAAAAAGAAGAATTTTTAACTCCCTCCCAAAACAACAAAAAGGGCCTCGGGGAGCCTGGGCGGCCGAGCCCATCGTGGCCCCTGCCGGGCTGGCTCTGGGCGCTGGGGCCAGCCCCGAAGCTGGGGTGCAGCTCGAGCATCCCGCTCCTCCTCCAGCCCCTCTGGCTCAGCCCGGATTTCAGCTACAGCTACAACCCATCCGCGCCCCGGGAGTCCTTGCCGTTTGCTCGTTTGCTAAGGATAAGATGGCATCGGCAGCCACCTGGTCTGCCTGTTTGCTTGGATTTTTTTCTTTTTTTTTTTCTTTTTTTTTTTTTTGTCATTGTTGGTTGGTTTCATTCACACGTTTCTGTTGGAGGTAGTGGCGGCGGGGCTGTTGGTTAACCCCCATCCACTACAAACACCTCAGGCTGTTTGTGGTTTCAGTGCATTGCGCTATGCCAAGGAGTAGATAGCATTGACTGGGGAGGTGGCTTCCGAGCTCTCGTTGCCTTCGGTCTCCTCTTTGTCCTTCTTCACCGTGTACTGGCCGATAAAGGAGCCGTCCTCGTTAAACTGCCCTTCGCCCCCCTCTCCATAGTCCACCAAGCTATCATCGCTCTCCTGCTGCTTTATCGTGCCGTCCAGGGAGGTCTGGCTGTTTGGCAGGGGTTTGTTGTCTTCATCGCTGGGTAGCAGAAGACAGACAGACACAGTAAGGGTTGAGAATGGGGCTTACAACCTTCACCCAAGGTCTGGATATTCAAAAATAAATCCAGTGTGCAAATATACTGACCAGAGACCACAAATGCGGGGTGCTCTGACCGCAGACAGCAAGTCACGATGCGTCTGGCAGGTACGAGAAGGTGGGGAGCAGCCTCCGCGCAGGAGGCCCACAGCTGCCTGTGCAATTGGTGCTGTGGTTGGCGTTTCTGCAAGCCCAGCCTTCATACTTTTTCTTTTTAGAAAGCAATTTTTTTTTTTAACCTATGTTGCATACGATGCTTAGATCAGTCCAACTGGATGTACGTTATAAATATCCTTTCCTTGTCAATGCTTATATTCTTTCTTTCAGCATTTTGGCCAACCTTGGCGTAACCTGGCTTAGTGAGGTTTGTTTCCAGATATCCTTGCAAAAACCACACTCGGCTGTTTAGATAGCTACATGCAATGGGAAGCACTCTCAAAGCACTGCGAGGGGGCATGTATAGGATGCCAAGTTCTGTGCAGCTTCCAAAACTCATGGGAATTTACCTTTCCAAGCTTATTTCTGAGGATCTAAGCTTGTTTGCTCAAGTCTTTATCCTTTTCTCTTTTTCACTAGAAAGATTAAGTCAGGTCACTGAAAAATAAATCATCTGACACGCAGGAAAAAACAACCCTTCAAAGAAACCCTTTTAACAAAAAACCAGGGAAAAGCTGTTTTCTCTCTGGAGGGCCAGGGCTGGTATCTCATAAATACAGATAACATTGCGTGGAGGATGAGAGTGGACTGCTATATATGAAAATTAATTTTCATATCAACTAGTCCTTAGTTCATGTTTAATCTTATGTCCAGCATGCAAATTCTGTAATATTCCTAAAGGTATCGCATATGTACCTTACACCCTTGTCCTCCCCCCTCCGTTCCTGTCTCTTTAGTGATGTTGGTTTAGCTTGGGACTCATCAGGCTCGCTCCCCAGCATGGCACTCTACTCTGTTCCTTTATTTTCCTTAAAATCGCTAAAAATCCTGGGCTTTGATTGCAGCCCTTGATAGTCTGTGTCCACACGAAGGTGTTTGCCTCCCGCAAAGGCACAAGAAATGCTTTGCTTGGGCCAGGGAGCAAAACGCTCTTCAGCTGGGGAAGGCATTAAATCTCTCTCATGCCATTTAATTAACGGCATCAGCTCTCTACAGTGGGAGAGGAATTTGGTAGCCCACAGTACAACACGCAGCTTTCTAATGTATTTCCTCATATCAGCACTTTGTGAATTAAGCAATAATACAAACCCAATATTTGAGGCCTTGTGTTAACTTGGCATCACAATAAAAAATAACTTGTTAGCTTTGAAAGCAGCTTCTTTTTGGGGGGAGGAGGAAGAGAATTCAGTCTGCAAGCAGGACTGCCAGTTAGAAAGCCCGATAAATGCCAAGTAGAGAGTGGCAAAACCCCGATCCCTTTATTTGCAATATCCTTTCCCAAGGTTTGGGGTTCAGTTAAAGCTGAATCTAGAGCCAGATTTTCCCTAATGGGGGGTTTGCAGCACCAAACACCCCGGCAATGCATTTCCCGAACCTGCCCCCTGGTTTTACCTCTCTCCAGTACTATTTTTCCTGTTAGTGCATTAGGAGGGCCAAGCAGATATTCATCAGCATCTTGATGCAATATAACCCTGTTAAAATGGATTTCTATGGGGTTTGCTGATGTGTGCATTAGAGAACCAGAGCACCCAGATGAAAACCATTTGGGAAACGTTGTCCCGAGTTGCATAAATCATTGAGAAGAGGGGGAGGCTTGAGCTGGAGGGAGGATTTTCAGGACTGAGACAAAGAGTGGGCAGATTGTTTAGATCTAGCGTTTTTTGGTCGTGTCCCTTGCCAGCATCCCCTGGGTGTCTGGCATCAGGGTGCTGAATGCACCGAGGGCATCGTCCCCAGGTCCAACCCGCAGCCGGTCCCGTTGCGCCAGGAGGGATGAGCTGCTGGAGCGCAGGGCTGGGGGGCCTGGCTGCGCTCGGGGGTGCCCCCAGCCCACAGGGCATTTCCAAGCAAGAGGCAGCTCCCTGGAGATGGGGGCACCCCTGATGCCAGCGGGAGTTAGAGGGATCTTGTTTAATGTGTTAGGTGGAGGCAGGTACATGGGAACAAGGAGGGGAAGGTATAGTTTCAGCTATAAAGAAATAAATAGCTAGAAGGAAGGAAAATATATATAAAAAAAAAAAAAGCTAAATGTGCCGGACTTCTGGCAGCACGTGGTCCTACCTTTCAAGAGACCTTCATGGTCCATGTGGATAGACCAGGTGAAAAGGAGAAGAAAGAATGGGAATAAAACAGAGAGAAGCAGAAAGAGCCTGATCAGAGAGAGATATGATGAGGTCTGCATTTACAGGGGCAGTGCTAAAAACCAAAAAGAAACTCTGCATTCCCCATGGAGCTAATTGCCTCGTTATACCAAATGGAGCCAGTATAATTGTTTGGAGCTGGATGAGCCTCATCGGCTTCCCCGAGAAAGCGAATACAGAGCAGCAGTGGATGGTGCAGGTGGGAAGCGGGCTGTTTGCCATCAGGCTGCTCAAAAAGGGCTCCTGGTTGAAGTCCGTGAGCGAGCGGCTGTAGGGAACAGCGGTCGCTGCTGGGGACTGACATGGGGCAGGACAAGGGCCAAGGGAACGGGTCGCTCGGTTTCCCCTCCAGCCTCCTGCTGGGTTTCCACAATATAGTCATGCACCCGTATCATGTTATCTATCGACAAGCCTACGCCTCCCCAGGCTGCTTCGCCAGACCTCTCCTCCCCTCGCTAGGCTCGGAGCACGGCTGTGTCCCCTCCTGTCTTGATGTCTGCTGAGATGGTCCATTCGGGGCAAGCTGGCACTGCCTGCAGCGTCCAAGCTGTGCCACAGGACGCTACCCTGAATCTGAACTGGAACCCAGAAGCTAAAACCACTCAACTTTCCCTTCCCAGTGGCCAGGGTTTCCAGCCGACTCCCCCACGTGCAGCTTAAACATTTGGTATAATGAGGCACAGTCACTGGCACAGAACATTGTCCAAGGATAATGGTCTCCTGCTTTGAAAATAAGCTTCTCAGCTTAGCCTCTGCTCAGGAAAACCATTATTCTGTTAGTGGAACAGAAAGATGTGACAGTATCTCTTAATTATAGGCTGCAGAGATTTGAAAGTTGCATGCACAGGGCATTAAGGACGTGAGATATGATGAGAGCATATCAGACATGCTATGTGGAGGTGGGGAGGGAAACCAATGAAGAACTCACGTCAGCTCAATTCCTGTCCTTGCTTGAAATACTAATTGCTACCCTCCTTGCGCCTAACATCGCAATCATTTTGAATCTTAATCAGCCAACAGCGTTTCATATCAATCCTTCAGGTTCACCTTCCTTTCTGCCTCCTTGAGGGAAGCCTCCTATTACTTCTCCCAGGAAACCTGTTGTTCCTGAGAAGGAGGGGGCAAAGTTTATGGATTGCTGTTTTTTTGTTGTTGTTGTTCTTGTTTGATTGGTTTTTTTTCCCTGTCTACTCCATGGGACAGTGTGATTGAAGATGTGGGAGCATCTTGGAGCTTGGTTGTTGCCCTTCTACTGACCTCTGCCTTGAGCTTGCAAACTTTTGGGAATGGGGCTGTTAATCAAGGTTTGAGCTTCAGCTAAGCAGAAGCTGCCATGTGGTAGGATGAAGGGTTTACCCCATTCCTTCCCATTGCCTGGAAGGCAATGCCCTTGGATGGTGCTTGGGCAGTAAAGGCAACATTGGTGACTGCCGCAATGCTGCCAGCCATGCCAAGAGCTTGGTTTGCCTTCTGTGCAAGGCAAGTGGTCCCTGGCAATGCAGTTGCCTTAGGAGCGATGGGGGTGAGGAAGTCTTGACTGCAACGACCTCAACAGACTCTTGAGAAGCAGATCTCTGAAATTAGTGCGTACTGCCAGAAGCTCGGCTGTGGAGACCTTGTCCGAGATCCAGGTGATGGAGATGAGCCTGTAGGGTTGTGTGTGGGTAGCTGCTGGGTGATGAGGTGTTTCAGGCTTGCTACGTGGTATTTACACCATCCCACAAATCTGGGAACCAAGAGGATCCCTATCATGACTCGGAGCATTAAGGGGACTTGTTTTGGTCAAAGCATGGACGCTGCCTGTGCAGTATGCGGTTATGTTTATGGCTCCTATCTGTACAAGGAGCACTGCCTGCGCTTGTGAAATCCTGCCTGGGAAGAGATGCGTTTGATCGGGGCAAGCCTGCAGCAGGACCAGGCTGAGCTCATTTCTTCTCTGCTGTTCTCCGTGTCCCAGCCAGGAATCTGAAGGGAACATCCCCAGACTGCGATTTGTATCTCCACTTAATGGAATTGCGCCGGTGTGGCTTGCCACCACTGGAAGTGATAACCCAGAACCCGCAGGGAGGTGAGGAAGGTGTTGCCCCGGGTGGTGCTTAGGGCAATAAAGAATGGCCACCTTTTCCTACAACGTGCTGCTTGTACTGGTTCCTGCTGGGGTGTGTTTGTATTCGGTGTTGTGCTGTCAGAAGACTGGGGAGCTTTGGGCTTACAACATCCTTTGGAGAAAGAGAGTTGCTACTGAAATGGAGTTACCACGCTACTAACAATATAAACGTGATCGTGTTGAGGGCTGCAGTTGTTCTACTTCAGTTATGTATTGTGTGCAGGCAGATATATTCATTTTGCCTCTCTACAGTCTTTGGTGGAACACGTGTGTCTTGTTATATCCCTTACTGAATCATAAATAAATTCTTCCTGTCTTTGCTACCTCAATTTGTAATGCTAGGAGTATCGGTAATGACATGGGCTTTAATTAACCCCTGTTCTGAAGTCAGGAGAAAAATTCCTGCTAGCCTAATTGGGCTTCGGATCCAGCTCGGGTGGAAAGGTGCATTTTAATTCTTTAAAGAAAAGCAAAGCCCAGTGTAGGTGCTCAAAGGGCAAGGTGGGTGTGCTGTAATACATCCCCACCATCAGTCAAGTGTGGGCAATCCAATGAGACCTGACATCGTTACCTGCCCCTGCTCCCTGGGGGCAACCGTGAACGGCAGCAGAGCTGGGAATGCTGCGTTGCCCGTGAGCAGGCTTGGGAGAGCACCTGCCCCTCTCTGAGATACCCCGGGAGTTTTCCTGGAGTGAAAACGGGTGCTGCTGCTCTTCAAAGGATGCCATTTGGTGTGAAAGCAGCTGGGCGGAGGCGGGGGGAAACCAGAGCAGGTTTAGCAGAACCGCTGCTGGGCTGTGCTGCAGCCCTCAGGGCGGCTCCGTAGGTTTGCCTGGGGACCTCGCAGAAAAGCCTGGGTCGGAATGCAGGCAGACCCCTCAGTCAGTGCTTCTGCGTGCTCTCAGGGCTGATCCAAGCATAACTTTGGGCATTTCTCTCCTGGGTACTCTCTTATCCATAAGAGAGAGGCTGAGCTACGGGGTGATGCACCTGAAACAGCCTCAGGCTGCTTCAGAGTTTAATTTCTTTTTTTTTTTTTTGGTATGTGTTAGGAGTGTCGTTAAAGTTGATCTGCACCTGACAAGAGCTGTGTCCTGGGTAGCTGATGCCAGAGTCCCAGCTCTCTGCCTGGCCCGATCCTCCCAGGCTGGGACAGGGAAAGGAGGAGATTTAGCAGCATCCTCGCAGCCTGGTTACTCTTCCAGGGCTTTAGGTGGGAAATGTTTCCTTTGGCAGAGGACTTGCAGAGGGAAGGAGGCAGGAGGAGGAAGGTGGGAGAAATAATTTAAGAGGCTGTGTGGCACCGCGGTGCTGCGGTTATGTGGAGGGGTAGCGCGGTGAGGTCTGTGATGGCTGGGAGTGGGGCTGATGGGGAGACGTGGTCGCGTGGGTACACACATGCCAATGGAAGCATACCTGTAGTCGAACGACCCATCTTCTACGTTCTTGTCTTCGGGATTTAGATGCTCATCTTTATTATCTCGTACTGTAAACAAGCACATCCCCAGCACTCACGTTAAAAAGCAGCACAGAAGATAAAAGCTTTACAAGACAGTAACAGCAGCTGGCGTTGAGGCTGTCTTTGTGGAATCCCTGCGGGGTGAAGTACGGCTTTTCATTGACTTGGTAAAAAAAAACCCCGTACCTGGGAGGGCTTGCAAAGGGTGCTGAGAGAGGATGTATTAATTGGTGAATTTTCTTAAGCCTTATCTTTGCTTTGCAAAAATTTAATGAGATTTTTGCCTGAAAAGGTCTTTTTCTAGATGAGGGCAAGGAAATTTGCAGAGTAGAGGTTGGGTCATGCCTAGCAGGAGCGTCCAGCTCCGCAGCCTAAAGCCTGCACAGCACAGAGCCCTCACCCGACCTTTAATTAACTGAAATGCTTCCCACTAATACTAGCGTTCCCACTACAGAGAAAGAAAAGCCCTTGTAATCACAAGCACCTATCTGAGAGCAATACAATTTGATTAGCCCCCAGAAGCCTGCAGATGTTTAAGCCATGAGCACAAACGATTGCCGTGCAACGCTCTTACCTGGATATTTCCCGCCTCTGCTCCTCTTAATGAAGCAGACGATCAGCAGAATCAGGACCAGGAGAGCTATGGCACACATCAGCCCGATGAACCAGCCCTGAGTCGCGATGTCCACGTGATTCTTGGTATAAGCTGGGGGGAAAATTGAAAGGAAAAAAAAAAGCTATGAGGGACAGACTAGAACCACAGGGGGAAACAGATGAATAGTAAGACACAGTCCACTGGTTTAGAAATTATCTTTAGCGCTGCATTTGTGTGTCTGTGTGTATGGACCGGGTTATCTGAGACTGTCGCACAGGGATCTGTGGCTTTTTGTTTTTTTCTTTTGCGGTAGTAGGTCAACTCAACACTTTAGCAGGAGCTACAAACAGCGAAGGGTCACAACATAAAGTAAAACCTAGCACAGACCAGTGAGAAAGGTGCATTGCAAATAATGGCAAAAGAAGCTGGGTAACAGATTTGATCTTTCAATTACTGTGTCTGAAAACTGCCCTGGAAGCGAGAAGGTCGGAAAGAAACGTGCTTAAGTGGATCCAGTCCCTGGTGTCCAGTGGGGCTGAGCGGCACCACTGGATCCAGAGGGTTGCTGAGCCCTGAAGGGCTCGTGAGCAGCCTCGAGCTGGGAGAAACCCGAATCCCGCGGGGCAGCCTTGCCCCAGCCGCAGAGGTGATGGGCAGTGGCTCTGCCGCTGCCACCACCGAGGTCCTGCTGCCTTCAGGTGGCCACAGGGGTCTCCGGGGCTGAGAGGGGACTTGTGGAAGCCCACCTAGACTTGGCCAATGCACGAGAGGGGACACAGCAGTGGGAACAGCTCTTCAAGGAATGACAGCCGGGTCCCAGGTAGTTGAGAGGTGGTCTGATAGCACTGGAAAGTCTTTTCTCCTGGGGCAAACTCTTTTATACTACTGCTTCCAGCACCCTGACAAGGCTATTGAGTATTCATAGGATTGATACCAAGCAAGGAGGTGTCTTGTTCCCCAAACAACGCTTCAGCTTCTAACTGCCGTGTCCTCCCTCACGTACTCTGACTTCTTGTTTGCAGCTCCCATACACGGTCAGACAGACAAATCTGTGTCCTATAAATAGCAACAAGCTGCCATTTTCTGGCTCTCATTGACATGCACTTCGTATTCAGCAAGACAGAGCAGAGGAGAAAATAACCTTCAGCGCAGCAGGGGGGCTAAATTTAACCAGACTGCAGTGCAAACAGAGATAGGTATTCCTGGCAGGAACACGGGAGATCTGAGCTGGATGGGATTGAACTGGGATTTAGCGGGGGTTTGCCTGCAATGGGCAGGGCAGTGCAGCGAGCATCCCTTTGTGGTGCCCATGTGACAAAACCCAAGATGGTGCTTACAAAGAAAGCATAAAAGATAGCCCTCTGTTAGCGTATGCTGACTGAAAGGCTCATGTAAAAGAGACGACTACTTTAAAAATGGGTTGAATTGGCAAACTTTCCTAACCCACACCATTTTAGGGCTGTAAGCGCATACTTATTCCATCAAAATTGAACCCCAGAGAAGAGGTGCTTTCCTTGGGATGAAATCTAAGCCGCGTTGTCAGTAGATAAGTGCAGCCAAACCATGACAACGAAATTCACAGATAAAAGAGGAGAATGATGAGAAAGAGTACCGTTTGCTAAAGAAATCACGCTGGACCCTGAACGCTCTGTGTTTGTGAGCGGCACCGAGCTCCTGGGGAAGCCGGGTGGAAGTAGCTGCCAAATTGTGCCTTGGCTCCCTTCTGCTGCTTTTCCCTCTAATGCTGCCCACATTTAATATTTACTTTTTGTACAACCCGAGCTACGTAGTCCTTGAAGATGCACTTTTTATAATGGAGAGAATGAGATTATAACAGAGTGGAGCTGAGAACTGGATTCAATTAGCTGAGTGCTTGGGGAGGAAAGGGGAAGAGAGTGCTTTGAAATGGAAAACCATTGTATTAGCAGTCCTGATGAGATGGGATTTCTACAGAAACCAAGGCTAAGGGAGAAATAAGGGGA
Source organism: Theristicus caerulescens (assembly GCA_020745775.1). Classification (NCBI taxonomy): domain Eukaryota; kingdom Metazoa; phylum Chordata; class Aves; order Pelecaniformes; family Threskiornithidae; genus Theristicus; species Theristicus caerulescens. The sequence continues at coordinate 935,577 of CM036578.1, forward strand.
TCTTCAAAGTACGAAATGCCAAAGCAGCCTGAGAGGTGGGTTTGATGCCACCCGTGCGGATTGGGGCTGAGGAAGGAGGATTTTGAGTACCAAGGCACCAGGGGATCTTGCAGTAGGATTGTGGCACTGCCTATCGCCAAGGTAGAGGTATAATTGCCATCCTTCCCAAAAAAGCAACACATGACGACAAAATTATAGCCACGGCAATCTTGTATTTAGAGTAAACGAGTGACTGTCATTGCAGCATTCAGAAAGAGAAGATTAAGTACCTGGCTGTCAGAGGGGATGTTTTGATTTGCTTTAATGTAAGGCCAATGTCAAGGGGAAATAGTGGAAAGCAGCTGTGTAATCGAACAGGTATTGATTTGAAATACAACTGCAGTGACTTCTTTTTTAATTAATTATAATTTTGTGGTAGAAAACATGTTACCTAACAGTCTTAGTTTATATGGCAATAGCAAAGCTGACTGTTCCACCAACAGGGGAGCAGCAAAATCTTTGTCTGTCTTTGTAAAGCAGAGCGGTGGGTATGTGAAGTCTCACTAGCTCCAGCCTTGCATGATCTTCTTCCAGTGTTTGTACAGGCTGGGGTATTTTTTTTTTTTCTTTTTAAATTTAGAAGACCTCTTTGTGTTAAGCTATGGTTGTGGTTTTGAAGTGTCCTTTACTACTGGAAGGAACTCTGGGTTATTGAGCTGGCAGTTAATCAGAAGCAAAGTCGGAGGGCTGTGTCCTGCAGCCACAGTGCAGGTGGACTACTTATTATTTACCTACACTCAAACTGAAGAAACTTTTAGAATAGCTGTTTGCAAAACATTAAAAAACAAAATCCACAAAAAGCCCCCGAACAGTGCTTTTTTTTTTTTTGTCAAAAGCATTCCTGATGGCATATGATTGTCAGCGGGGGCTGACCACTCGTGTCAGCAGTATCCAGGCAGTGAAGAGATGGATCTGCAGCATTTATGCATGCAGGGACGGCAATAGCTCTGTGCATCCCGCAGTGGTAGGGCTCAGGTCGCCGGGCAGCCTCTGTCAAGGGACAGAGGTGGCCCCATCCTTTAGTCTCAATGACGATATCAGTAGGAGCCCCTCAATTACAGAAAATAGATATGCTGAGACTGCCAGCATCGATCAGCCAAGGACATTGCTTTTTTTCCCCCCCTCTTTCTCATGATTCCCTGCCCCTCGGTGTCGGTTGTGCAGGGGGCTGCCCCCTCTCCCTGTGGATCCCAAAGTGGGTGAAAAGCAAGCGAAAAAAAAAAAGAGACGGGTCCGGATTGGGAAATAGTTATCCAGAAAGATGCGTTGTGTGGTACGGGTGGGGGCTGTCGAGCTGGTGGTGATCTCTGGGTCGGGGAGAGTCCAGAAGCAGAAATAAAATTGGGGATGCAACGTTGCAGCTGGAGCTGTTCTGGAGAGAGTCTGAGCTGAAAAATCGGCTCTTTTATTGTCTGGGGTCAGAATCAGCCTCTGCAACGGGAGCCCAGGGACTTGAAACCTGCAGACAGTTTGCGTGTCTGCGAGCCAAGTCCTGCCAAAGCAAAGCTGTGAGAGCTCCCGAGGCCGGGCAGCCGCGCCGTGCGGCACGCACAGCAGCGGAGCGATGGGGAAGAACCCCGGTGAAAATAAATCCTTTTTGAAAACACGGCTCTCTACAAAGCCGTGCATGTTCCAGGGGCTGCCGTGCTGTGGATTTGGCCATGTCACAGGGTGAGGGAGCAGTTTGAGGAGGCACATCGGAGCTCAGTGCTGGGCAGAGGCAGGGCAGAGCCAAGGTCAGCGCTCGCTGGTTGTTTCTCGGTGCTGGGCAGCATTAGACATGCAGAAATACCAGCAGTTGCCATCTGTCCCTATGTCATCTTAGCACATCAGAGAATTACTTGGCAGCATTATGGCTTGCCAAATTTTTGGACATCAAAGAAGATGTGTATGGGGGTGTGGGGAGAGCTGCTGCTCCCCGCCTGCCCCTGCAGCACTCCCTTGCTGTGAATTCCATTTTCCTTTTGCACTTCTCAGCAAAGAGACTGGAAAGTGCTTGAGCTTTCCATTACACGGCTGGATCTGAGCAAAATAATTTCAGTTCTTTGAAAATCACAGCCTCTGCCTACTACATCTGTCAGTGTGGGCTGCTCCAGTGTTGCTTGCTCCTTGGTTTTTCAGCCAAGTGTTTAGACCCGCGCTTTGACAGGCGTTGTGCAGATTCCTACGGCAAAACCCCCGGGTGAACACAAAGGAAGTTACGGCTGTTTTGATTTACTGAAACTCATCGAGTGTGAATGGTGAAGGTTTATAAATGCATAAAGCCCGATTCAATGCCTGTGGAAGTCAATAAGGGTATTTCTCTGGCATTCAGTGGGCAGTGTAGGAAGCCCATAATTAGAAAGTTTTAAAAATCACTCAGGTGCGAAACCTGGAAAATTGCTTGTGCAGTTAAATGCAAAGTTGCCAGAAGAAACATACCTGGAGGATGAAAAGCCCTATGCCTTTCACATGACTCTAACTGAGGTCTTTTGCAAACACCACGTTCCGCCTCTCCCAGTCCTGCCCTCACCAGCATCCCATCACCAGCATCTCTCCGCCTGCCCCTCTGCTCCCATAACTGCGCCATAACCTGGAGCCAGACGCGTGCACGCTCTCCGGGACCAAAGCAACCGCCACGAGTAGCAACGCGCGTGTGAAAGTGCAAACACAGAGTGGCAGGGCTTCAAGCAAGCCGCATGGCATCACGAGCATGTTCTCTACCCTCCTTAAAGACCCTTTCCTTCAAAGGGATCCCGTCCCCTCCTGGGGGTCTCCTTCTCTGTGCAACATGGAGCAACCTCCCGGTGATGCTGGGGGTGGCTCTTTAATAAGGGCAGAGATGGGGGGGCTGCTGGGGGTGGATGAGGGTTGTTCCATGCAGTCATGGCCAAACAACCTCCCGCCACCACGCGAATGACGTCGGCGGTGATGGATGTGACATGCCTCGGAAACGTACCCCGCGGCGGGGCTGAAGCCCGTCTCACCTGAGCTGGTGGTAAAGGTTATGTACGAGTGTTCGCTGGGGCTAGACCATATGGGGAACACCCACAGCTTGTACATCATTCCCGGCGTCAGATTCGCCAGCTGCACAGAGGAAGGGGTCTGGGCTTTAACAGGGATAGATTTCTCTGTCTTGTTACCTGAGAAACAGAAACCGCACATCAAACCCAGCCGCAGGAGGCTCGGAGAGATTACCGTGTTGACACTGCAGGCAATGCATTATGCTATCCCTAGCCGCTGAGCAGAAATAATACAGCTTGATGGTCAAGGAGCTATTAACGGCTTCACGATTATTACTCGCTGAGAGTAGAAGAAAATCAGTGATGCAGGAATATGGTGTGGGTTTTCCTGTATCCCTGCTTGCCGTACTGGAAAAATTACCGGTACTGTTCAGATCTCTCCCTACTTTTAAGACCCGATAGGACCTTTATCTGCCCAGCCTCAGGTCTGGATATTTGGGTATTTACCGCAAGAGGTCTGGAATTTGCCTGGTCCCGCTCAGCTGGGTGAAGGTGCTACAGGACTTGGTAAAGGAGCCAGTTCTTGTGCTTTTCGGGGTGTTACCTGTGTACCAGTTTTGCTGGTAGGTTAAGGAGGCTTTGAATGAGCTGGACGTTGCATTAAACATGCTGCAAGACTCCTCACCCCAGCTGGCAGATTGCTGCTCTTGGGGGTGAGAGGGATCTGGCCCTTCAGCGCAGGGGATGCTTGTGGGCTGATTGCTCCCAGGCTCTACCCGAGGATGACCCGTTCTTTGCACTGTGCCGGGAATCATTTGCTGACGAGCTTAATGCTGAGCATTAAACCATTGAATTCTAAGAAAGCCTGCAGTGGGGCTTTGATTTGTGGCTCTGGAGATGCGCATCTCCCAGTTCAGCAGTGCTGCAGGGAAGGAGAAACGTGGCGTTGAGGCCAAAAGCATGCTGCTTGCTTCAAACGCCACCAGAAAGGGAGGAGAGCCGCGGTTGTTTGGGAAGGGCTGAAATCTCCGAGATTTCCTCCCTCTCGGCCGGGTCCTGATGAGGGTGTCCGCAGGCATTGCTGCTGCTGCAGCCCATCCCCGGCACGGACTCGGCGCGTGGGCTCTGGAAGGGCATCGCCTGCTCTCTGTGCTTCCCGGCGATGGGGAAAAACCAGGGCTGGCAGCGGGCGGGCTGGGAGCTGGGATACTTGGCATTTAGGGCTTGGAAAGCTGATGCGTAGCCTGAATTATGGAACCCAGTGAAAAAAGGGGAAGGCTGAGCTGAGCCCAGCCCGCGCTGCCTAACGAAGCCCTGCAGGCTGCGGAGCGAGACCAGGCACTGGCTGCGCGTTAGAAATTGTTTCAAGGAGAAAGCAAGGTTATCTCTTAAACAATGTTGTAAATGACCAAAAGTGGTTTGCTGTTAATGATTATGCCTAGTTGGTTTATTTTAAATGCCGATATAAGACCAGCATAGCAGATGATGTGAGGGCTGAAATGGCTGGGAAATAAAGTCAGAGATAAGCAGTAGTCATCACTGCCTATCTATAAAAAAAACCAAACCACAAACCAACCAACCAACAACATGTAAACATCTTTTCTAAAAAAGTACTAAAACCAGAGATACTGGCTTTGAGTTTCCAGACTAAGTACGTAGCCTTACAATTTTAAGAGACAACGATATCCAATACGACAGGAGGTTTGGGATCATAGATGATTCTGCCAACTCCAGGTTCAAGAAGCCCCTCTTCAAAGGCATTTAAAACTGCTCTCCAATTTACGTAGGTTTCACTCATTTTCCCTTAAAGTTTTGCCCCCTTTCATATATATATTTTTTAAGGCTCTTTACGTTGTGACCACGTACAGCCCAGCTCAATGAACAGTTCACAAATGAACAGCCTTGCCCATCTGTTTCATAAACGTCTCGCGACAGTCGGTGCAAGGAGGGGGAATCGCGTGTGAGTCGCCAGGATGAGCTCTGGTGCACTCTAAACAGCCGTGACCACGACCTGCCTTTGCCTCTCCCGTCCTCCGCGTGGCCATCGAGCATCGCTCCGCGCACACAGTAATTAAGACTGAGTAATAGGTTGCAACCGTGGGAGCTGGCAGGATCTCTAATGGCATCACCACCCTATAGAGTCCCCACGCGATCTGATGCTTACTGGTGATATACTTAACCACAAAGTCAGTTCCTGCAGAGTAATTGTGGCTCCAGGTGATGTTTGCCCAGTTACTATTAGCCATAGCTCTTATGTCCCATATGGACGATCCATTGGTGGCTGGTGGACAGGTTAGAACAGGAGTTAGTATTTTGGATTATACACGAATGAGACCTCATCTAGCATCTGGCGTTGGTAAAACCTTACAGAATCATTCCTGACGTTAACGCTTTGATCTTAACCTACGAGCGTGCCTAAGGACATATTTGTGCCGTTCAAGATCCTTAACTTTAAACTTTTGGGGGAAGTTTGGTAGCAGAAGCTCATCGCCTGTTGGTGTTTAAGTCCAACTGCACTCAGCTTATCTTTGGAGTCTGCAGACTTCTGTGGCACATCCCTGAGGGTTTCGGTCAGCAGGGAAGTCTCCTGGCTAAACTCGTGCCCAAATGGACGCGGGAGACGCGTGCATGAGTGCACATGGACTCACTGCCACAACCGAGAAGGAAAGACCGGGAGAGAATATTGTCATGTTACCGGGCCTCGAGACAGCCAGGGGGGCAATGAAGTCACTCGTTTCTGATTTTGAAGTTAAGGATTGTCGACGTTGCTTTGGAGAGTGGATGAACTTCATTTCTAGCGAAGCAGAGCTAGAGTTTAGCATGTGTTTAAGTGATGTCAGATAAATTACACCTTGATTTTATTATAATGGTTATTATTATTATTTACTTCAGGGCGTAGCTCAGGTTTTGGTCTGACAAAATACAGATTAATAACTCTAGTCCCTGGGATGAGGCCAGCTGCGTGACTTTTAGGAAACTGCAAGGACCTGCCGCTGCGGGTCGGGGACATGACCTAGAATCCCTCTCCCGAACACAACCGGTGCTGCCACACGGTTGCCCTGTCTGCCCGCATTACAGCTCAGCCTCTCCCCTCCTGTCCCCAGGGTGGTTCGGGACGCGCACGGTTCCTCTGGCAGCTCCTATTTTCCTCCCGTCTCCTCTCCCTGCTCTGTGGCAGCGCGTGCCTCGCCGCTTAATTGCCTAGTTTCAATTAGCGATGTTTCCCCACATAGTCACTTAATAGCGACTGTGTTGTGGTAGCGATCTCGCTTCATTACTAGGACCTCGTATGTAGCGATGAAGCTGCGTCTGTGTATCTTGCACCAGTTTTTCAGCAGGTTTTGGTTTGCGGCTCCCTGGATGCTTTCCCTTGACTTGCAGTTAGCGGCTTTGCACAACGTAAGGCTTCTCTGGCCGGGGAGGTGTGCGGTGCCGCAAGCGGGAACGCAGATTCACATTTCTCAGTTCAGGTCTGCATCTTTAATAAGCAAATTAGTGCAGAGCGGGAAATGTGCTGCTGGCTCGCACATCTCTTTTGCTGCGGAGTATCAGGTGGAGGCTGGGCCTCTCAGCGTGTGTTTTTGATGGTTTTTTTTTAAGCCATCCTGAGCTAATCTTATGCAAGAATACAAAGAATTGCTTTAATCGAATTCCTTGAATTAAATGGGTGTCAACTTTGATATTCATTACTATTATCTCCTCTCTTTATGAAGAGTTAACAAGGATTTCTGTAGCTTTTGCACTTGCATTTTTTAGTGTATCTTATCCAGCTACGTAACTGAATTCTTTTGATTGTGTTCCCTTTTGTTACTAGTTTATTTCTTAATAACCTGAATATAACTACCTGTTATTATTTTTTAACTGTAGATACCACTATAGCAGTGTTTTAAAAACAAGGCTCAGCGAGATACATCTCTCTGTATCTCTCAGTAAAACACATATAGGAGAGAATATTCCTCCACCAAAACAGAGTTTGACCATCCCATTTTAGCTGATCGCATGAGAAGTTTATCTTGACCTGAGAAATACCTGGCACACACCTGCGTGTTGTAAGTGAAACGCTTCCCCAGCTCTCTGCTGGGCTATGGCTCGGTTACATCGCAAAGAGCAGGAGCATAAACCAAAAGACTTGTATAAATGATGACAGGTCTCTTAGCTAACAGTTGATGTGCTAAATTTGAAGTGACATCTTCTATAATAGTAACAGAACCCCTTTTTAATGGCAATAAGATACAAGATAATACTTTTGAGAGCTTTTGTAGGGTCTTCCACCTCCTTCCCAAACGCTGGAGCTAACTCAGCATCACGACACCCCGGGGAGGGCTGTGCTATCCCTGAGACCGAGACCAGGAGGGTGACACAGAGACCACCAGACCCCCAGGTTGCTGGGAGCCACTTGTGCCCCTCGATTCCTGAGCCCGTGCCACCTCCGGCTCCTCGCCAAGCCATTCCCAGAGCGCGGGATGTCTTAAACCTTGCCTCTGCCCGTTATTAATCCTTGCTCTGAGCAAGATGTGGGGAAGGTCCCAGTAGGGTTAGGGGGTTAGCGGAAAAGGAAAGCGCAGTACCCAACTCCTGCTTTGTGGTGGCTGCCGGAGCCCTCTCTGCTGTAGTGCTTGCGACGGTGGTGGCGGGTAGAGTAGTGGCGGCTGTGGTGGTGGTGGTAGTTGTGGTGGTGGTAGTTGTGTCGGTAGTTGTGGTAGTTGTGTCGGTAGTTGTGGTAGTTGGGGTTGTTGTAGTACTTGTTAGACCGATTGTAGTTGGAGGCAACCCAGTTGCAGCTGGGAGAGGGAAACACTGGCTTTTTAGACGCGGTGACGTCTCCTCGGGGCTTGCGCTCGCCATCCCCGACGGCTGGACGCGCAGGCACGCGAGAGCAAGCAGAGCAGCGCAGCACAGAGGCGGGGGGGGGGGCTGGGGAGGGAGGCAGCAAACCACCGGGAAACACGAGGCTGAACCGCTTTTCCCGTCCCCGTCCACGTGCAGGGACGGCCACGCGCCCGGCCGAGGGGCAGGGAGCGATGCTGGGGGCGAAGAGGGGCAGCAAGCGGGGGGCTGCCCCGGCGAGCTGCTCCTGCGCACCCACCGCCTGCGCCCGCGCCTGGATCCCTTTCCCAGGGCCGAACGACCTGCTTCTCTTTTGCCTTTGCTCTGCCGCCGGTGCCCCCACCGCCCTGGGCTTAAATCGCGTGGGGGGCCTGGACGGGGGAAGGTGAGGGGTGTTTGGGGATGCGCAGGGCTGCCCTTGCCCCGTCGTCCCCCTGCGCAGAACTGCGCTGAGAGCACTCGGGGCTCCCTGAGATAAGAAACAGGATTTATCTCTTAAGAAAACACAATGATCCCATTTGTCGTGGGCCAGGCAAGCCGCAATTACATTAATTCAGCAGCCCCTGGACTACACCTCCAGCATTTCTGAGCTGCCAAGTCAGCCTGCAGCTTCTCAGTTGTTTCCCTCCTGGCTCTGCTCTGTACTAACACTGCAGGCTGGTGATGGAGCGGCTTTAGCATTAACATGGATTTTAGCGTCGGTGAGTGATGGATGGTACTTTGCCATCACTGCCCCTCACAATTTACATTTAAATTAGGACAAAGGGGTTGGCACACCCCAAGCTGTCCAGGGGGAAAGTCTGAGCAATTTGTTTTCTAAATGGCCCCTGTCCACACCTCACCTGTGCTGTATTTCCAGAGCAAAGGGGTAAACGTGCATTTTACGCACACACCCCGCAGCGTGGTTGAGAGGGTCCTGAACACCACCGAAGGGGAGGGAGTGCATTGGCTTGGGCCTGAAAACCTGCCAGCAGAAAATGCAGCTGAAACGCTGCTTAAACTACCTAAGGTAGATGAGCGGAGATTTACCCTGTGATGCTTGCATTAGATTGTATTTACTTACTCCTACTGTAGATCAAGGGATTACAAATCCCCCTGGTAGGCAAATGAAACAGGCTGTTTTAGATATCACCCACAAACAAGAATAGCTCTAGGAAAGTACTTTAAAAGGTGTCCCAGAACCAAGGCAGGGCTTGCTTTTTCACCAAGCCATCCCCAAGGAGGGCCAACCCCTACACCCTCAGCCCTTCCAGAGATCCAAAAGCAAAGAGCAGTAGGTCACTCAGTCCATCTCCCTACCGACCGCAGCTGCAATAAAACCACAGTTACCGGCATGTCCCGAAACCACCAGCCCGCCCCAACGCGTGCCCGGAGAGCAGCGCATCCTCTCCGCGGCGGTACCGACGCAGCATCGCAGCCAGCCTCATGCAGCAGTGCAGCCACCGAAATAAAGCACCCGCCTGGCACAGCCCATCGCTGCCCCACGGCCGGGCAGGGGGCTGGGGAGAGCGGCGGTGACGGGGAGGGGACCCGGCCTGGGTGGGAAACGGCACGGCTTTGTCCTCGGGCGGTTGTAGAGTAGCAAAGCCCTCTCCAACCTGACCCAGCCGCGGCGATGGGGGTGTTGGGGGTTTGCTGTTCTGCATCTCTTTTACCCGGTTACTGATGGAGGGCTTGTCCTGAGGCTGTAAGTTACTAAAGCCTTTCTTGGTTGTGAAGTATTAACATCCATCTTTGCTGATTCATAGTGGTTTTTTGGAAGGTTAAGAGATTAGTGTCACTAGGTTAATATCACCATTAACCCGATTAAGCTGCAGCTCCTGAATAGGTTTGTGACGTACACAATCCAACAGCACCGCAGACACTAGTTATTAGCTAATGGAGTCTCAGGGTTTCCCCTGTGAATCCCTGGCTCTTCTCTAAGGAAAATAGGACCCAACAAGGCACAAAGTAACTTGCTGAAAGGCAGGAGCTGGTGGGAAACCTAGCACAGCCCCCAGCTCCCAGGCCTGTTACACATCTCTGCATCACGCCTCTCCCGCACAGCACCTTCGAGGACCGTCTGCACCGCCTAGCACTGATGTAATGGCTTTAGCAGGAGAGATTCAGCTTTAATGCTCCTCTAGACCCTAGATAGGCAGAGATTATCTGGGCTAAGTCACAGCTTCGCTATCGCTCGTGTAGGGTATCATCTCTGCGTAATACGTGCAGATACACAGGCACGCAGGTGGAGCTGCAGTGCCAAGACCCTCCTGGATGCTGCCTTGACTGAGGCGATTCAGCGTGGGTCTGAGCTGTGCCGCTCAGCTCCGGCCGACGGTGATGCCAGGCAGGATTTGCCCACACCGCTCCAGCGCTCCAGCGGAGGCGATCCCCGGGAGCGGGGCTATCGCACTGCATCAGGATAACGCGGGCTTGCTCCCAAGCGGGTCCCTGCCTGAGATTGAGGAAGGGGTGTTGGCACCAGGGATAAAAATGATCCTGGCAGGACTAGGAACAGGTAAAAAGTGGGATCGGGTGAGTCCAGAAAGCGGTAGTTCAGAGAGGGGAGGATGGGGAGAGCGTCTGTGGGCAGCACCGTGCTGCAGGATGGGACCGGGCGGTGGGAAGGCAGCCAGGGCTCCCGCAGCCATGGCGGGATTTAGTCCTAAGCTGCCCCGGGATTCAAAGCCACAGCCTCATTTGTGTTTGAATATGAAATGTATGCGGGAGAAAAGCTCAGCTGGGAGATTTGGGGGACAGAAGATAAGGGGCATTTTCTAGGCTTTGAAATCCATCCCCTAATGAGAGCTGACTTCAGGCTGGGGCGGATAGAGCGGGCTTTGACAGAGATCAGAGCGCTCCGGCGTCCCCGAAGAAGAGGGCACCCCGCCACGGGGCAGCGGCAGGGAGCAGCCTGCGCAGGGCCGCGGCCCTTCCCCGGGGTACCCGCGGTCCCCCGCTCGCTGCCCGCCGCGTCGGGGCTGGTGAAGGAGTGACAGAGCGCTGCTCCGGGCAGCAAGAGGGCCAGGACTGCTCGTTTGGAAAATCTAGAAATCACACACATCCTTCTAAAAATGCGGTTGCAATACTTCATCAAGTATAACATTTCTGAGCTTTGCAGAGCAGCTGAGTTTAGTTTTCTGCATGCCCAACGTGAGGTTCGCTCAAGGGCCGTGCCAGCAGTTGCCTCAAGGTTAGGTACAGGACGGAGCGTCTGGCGTTTGTGTGATAGGGAAAAGATTCCCCCCCTCTCCAAAGCAGGAGGCGGTGCAGAGAAGGGGCTGCCGCTTTCCCAGTTGCAGGGCAGAGCAGCACCCTGAAGAGCGGTGTTTCGAGCAGGCTTGAAATTGCCCCAGTACACCCGGGAAACCGAGTAAAAGCCAGCAACAGCAATTCCCATTCCCTTGCTCCCACCGTAGCCTAGCCCATCTTCCTGGAAACAGCTAAACGACCTCAGCTCATTAACAGGCCCCATCTTTGCAAGGCAGAGATTGCTTTTGCTGTCTGCAAGATGCATTACCCTTTCAGGTAATGGAGACGGAGGGGCACGGTGGGGAGGAGATCCGCTGGTATAATGGACAGGGGATGCAGCAGTCTGGCTGTAGCAATTAATAGGCTAAGTAATGAGAGAGATGCTTGCAGCAGGACGGCTGGGCCCTTTGCTGCAGCGTGGCTGCTATGGCCATGAATGGATGGGAAAAAGGAGCCCACACCTTAGACAAAAACTGCGTGAGGCTCAGATTAGGAAAAAACTGAGCGGAAGAATCATAAAATCACACAGGGGATATTTAAAGAGGGAACCTCTTAAGAGAGGGACTGGAGTCCTGTTCCGAGTAGTGTAGCAGTTCAGGGAGTAGTTGCATGGTTTTTTGCAAAATACAGGAAACAATACCCATCCGTACTGCTCTTTAATTATTTAAGGGTGCTTTTAATGTGTTGTTAGGCTGTAGTAACAGCTTTCCCTTGGGTGTGTCTACAAAATAATTGGGCTTGGAGAAATTTGATTAATTTTTCATGAATTTTGATGATTAGCCAAATACATTTTCAGAGATTTTTTTTTTTTCTTCTTGCCCTCTCCCAGTTTTTAACAACAGAAGGAAATTGTGAAGTCTTTACCATAAAGATAAAGTGTTCCAAATCTGATGATAGCGATAAGAAATTCAAGAATAGAAAGGAGCGTTTGAGCAGCCTCTAAAAGAGAGGGGTCAGCAGTTCTCTCTGTTCCTACTGCTGTCCGTTACTAAAAGGAACAATAGGATCTTTCTCCTCCAATTCCTAATTATGCAGAGAAAAGAAGGGAACAGAGGAAAGTCACTTTTTTTCCTTAAAGTCTAAGACCAATATTCTTTATGGTCCCTGATGAAGTTTTTCCATACGCACAGGTGGTAGAGGATCCAGTTTTGATTTTCTTTCTCATTCATAGCATAAATGAGAGCCGTTTTTAGATGTCCTCTCTTTTCCCCTATCACCTCTCCCTTTGTCCAGGTCTGGCTTAGGAAAGGTAAAGCCTTTCCTAAGGGAAAGTCCCTGCACTTTGATTTCAACAAGCTGGTCCAGTTTCTCATACACCTACAAACCAGCTACGGCCCTGTATATGTAAAGTTACCCCTGGAAAAAAAGACCTTTTCATTTTTTTAGTGCCAGCTGCCCACGGCAAAGAGCGTTTACTGCAATTTAGGACAACTTTCACTGTGAATCCGTAAAAATCTACAAAATCCAGGTCACTGAGCGGAGATGAATCTGCCGAGAAAGGCCAAGCAGTGTTTCACTCCAACCCCATACTTGCTAGGAAGAGAAACAGCCTCTCGGGACAAACGCCGCCCGCCTCGCGTAACCGCACCCGCGCCGCGTCCTAATGAGAGGTGACATCCAGCTCAAGAGCGAGACCAAGCTGGGTGCCAGGCCTTGCTACGGCTTACACTGCCTTGATTTCTCTTGCTGAAGTGTAGCACGGTGAGGGACTGTGGACGTGGCTGACTTAGCACTTAACGACCTCCTACTCCAGTTACCAACTCTTAGACGTCTTTCAGCTCTGGCAGATCTCTTCACTTTACTATTTCTCCTAGCAGAAGGTAAAAAATAGAGGGGTGGGGGACCAGTGGGCTCTGTTCTTGTAGAATTATCCTTTAAATGGCAATTCATTCATCTAGCTTCCAGTGGCATAGGAAATTATATTATGCCAGAAGGATAAAGAGATCGCGTTGTGTTTACAAAGTTCAGCAATATCCACCGCAAGCAGAAAAGTACTTTAAGAAGGTGATCTTGATCCACAGAGAAAATCCAGATTCTCGTGGATAAGCTAAACCCTGGCCGAAGTACGAGCTCTAGCAGCAGAACAGCCCTCCCGGACCCGGAGGGCTGAGCTCCTCTAAGCCAAAAGGTTACGTCCGCTTTCAGTTTCCCACCACCCAAAGCAGACCAATCTGTTACCCCCTTTTTCTTTTCTTTTTTTTTTAAGGAAGAGAAAATAGCGTAAGAAAAAGATTGGCATCTATTCAGAAAGGAGAAAAAAACACAAAATAATATTGGCTAGAGAGACGTCACTGCAACAAAATAAAAGGAGGAGAAACATCTACGAGGTAGGAAAGCAAAACCTACAGGTGCAGAGAGCGGGTCCTGCACTTGTATCACTTGGGAAGAGCCTTCCCTAAGAAGCTGGTCCTCCTTGGGAGGAGCAAAGGCAAAGCACGACCTCTTACAGAGCCCTTGGTGCAGGGCAGATGAGTGCTGCTGCTCCAGACCAAAAGCTTTCCTGCAGCATTTGGGGGGGCATTTTGGCTGGCCGCAGTCCCAGCGCTGCCGCTAGCCCCCTTCTGAGCTTGGTCACGGGGCTGTCCCCGCCGCTGAGACAGCGGCTCAAAGGGGGACGAGGGGGAAAGTCGTGTCTGCGGCTTTCGTAAGAGGTGGGTGTCCTTTGGGCAACCAGAAGTTGTGCTTATGCTTTGGACTTTGCAGGGCTGACACTGGGTAACTGAGGACTTGGGTTTCCTCGAAAGCAGGTAGAGATGCTGCCCCCACCCTGTTACAAGAAAAGGTTTCTCTCTGCTTCAACGCTGCCGTAGAAATTCGCAATCCAGGGCAAAGCCAGCAATAGCCTCGCATGCAGACATGCACAGCTGTGGCACAAACATTGTCCTTAACCCTTTCAATGGGCACCTGGAAACAAAAGGATTCTGCTGTACGAAAGCCCTGGCAGCCCTAAAAGAGCCGGGGGGGGTGTGTGGCTCGTGGTGCCCGTACGCTGCAACGCCAGCCTGCGTGGCCAAGGGAGGTGGCTGCTCCAGCAGCAATGGTGCAGGCTCCTGGGTGTAAAAATGCAGCTTAAATACTGCAGGGCAGAGCACGGGCAGGCACCACGGAGCCGGGGAGGGCTGGTAAATGTTCTTCTGTATTTCGCAGGGCAGGGACGTTGAGCCTTAATAAGGGAAAGGGCTTTGTGCAGACCTGGGATTAAAAACCTCTTTAATAGGGCAACTTGACTCCCATTTTTGCCTGTACAGTCTGTGGCAGCTGCAGTGTTTGGTGGGTTTGGCTGTCATTAGGCATCTGGGAGGCTGTTAAGCCCCGCTCAGAGATATTTTAATCTTTGCAGACCCCCCCATGGAGCCTGCCCTAGTCCCTGCTGCCTTTGGGGCTTTGTTTTACCTGCCGCCGTTTCGTATGTCCAATTTAGACTCCTGACACTTCACCTTCCCATTGAAAGGGTTAATGGAGTGCATGCTTAATTGCCAGCACACCCAAGCGAGCGTGGAGTGAGCCTTGCCCCATGCCTGTTACCTCCTCCAGCTGGTACGGTACCTGGGGTTGGCGTGGCTTCAGAGGGCAGCGCCAAGGATAGAGAGGGGAATACGAAGAGAGCATAGAAGAGAAGGGAAGAGAAAACAGAGGAATATATAAAACAGCCAGAACACACCAACAGGAGACTCGGGACCACTTGCACGCAGTCAGCAGAGACTTGAGAGAGAGGGAATAAATGCATTAGCTGCAACCCGTCACCCTCCTGTGCATCAGGGCCACTTGCACAGGGCAGAGAGAGCAGGGACGGCCCCGGGAGATGGGGATCACCGGTTAAACACACCCCAGCTCCGCAGCAGAGGCCAGTGGTATCGATTAAGCAAAGTGCTTAAGCAGGTGCTTATATCTAATCCCAGCAAGGACTGGTTTTGACACTCTGAATTTCACCTTGGTTTTTTTTCTAGTGTAATTCTAACATCAGTGCTCGTCCTGCCTTGTGTGGGTTGGAGCCCGTGCTGCAGAACGTCAGAGAGATGTAGTTTAGTTAAACGTCTCAGGTGAATGAGTCTGGCAAGCAGAAAACAACCTCTGAATGCATTAATGGGTTTAATTTTCTTAATCTGCTTTTTTTTTTAATTCCAAACTCATCTTTCGCATAGCTTTACAGCAGGTACCTTCCTATCAACGTGGGCATTTAGAGCTGCTAATTGTACTTACACGCCTGTCATTAGCAGAACTCGCCTATGTCGTGTTGTACTCAGGGTCTCCTGCTTTGAGGTCAAACTTTGCCATATTTCTGTAACTTCAGACTGGGATTTGACTCTTTAATTTTTCTTGCTGCTTAACAGCCATGGCTTTGTCCTTTGGCGAAGCGGCAGCAGCTCGTCCCTTCGGCAGGGGCAGCCGGGGAGCGCGGGGTGCCACCGCCCGTCCGCAACCCCGGCCCGGGAACCTTACCTCGCCGCGCTGGCGCGCACCGTACCTGCTGTTCCCTGATACAAAGCAGTGAAGCAATACACAGCAGCCGTTGGTTATGGCTATTACTTAGCTGTGCTCTAACAGTCGCTATTCTCAGCATATAGAAACAAACCCAGTAAAGCAAACGTATATGAAACAACTAGAACTATTGACTGTCAGCACTGACAACTTCAATCCGATCCCTGTGCTCTGTTTGTTCAGCAAGGCTCCTTTTTAACGCAATGACATGCCCCCTCTCCCCTTTGCCAGGGCATAACTTAGCTGATTTTTTTGCCATAGCATATGCAGCCCCATCGCCCATCCTGTCACGCCAATTAGGGATGCTGGAGCCCACCTAAGAGGTGTCAGGAGGCATTTCATTTCCACTGGATCATCGCTGGGAATTACTTTTCCTACTCAGAGCCATTAGTTGGGGAGGAGTAGATGGAGGAAAGGAGACAAAACCCCCATTAAATCAGAGCGCTAACCAAATCACAGGTCTTTTAGCAAATGCTAAAGAAAGGAAAGAGCCAGCTTTTGTCTCCCCGAGTTCCCTGAGGGCTCCTGAACTTTCACTTAGTTTGATGAATGGCCCACAATGGGCATTTTATCTTATTATGAATCTGGGAGCTGGGGCTTTGCTTTGAGGGTCAGGTCAGCTGCTGGTTATGGGGTGGCTGGGAAGTGGCACCGTAGCCCCTGCCTGGGGTTCACTGCCCCAAGGATGCAGCTGCTGCACCCCCTTCGAGCCACGTAAAAATCACCCGCATCTGCCCCTTATTTAGCTCATACGGAGACTGCAGAGGGGCGGATTAGAGCTTCACCTTTGCAAGGCGAGAGCAAGATGCTCTCCTGCTCCAGGGGCACGTGAGGAACGGTAACTGCGTGGGGGTCAGCAGGATGGTGCCCGAGAGCGCAGGGCAGTCCCCCCAGTCACCTCTGTAGCATTTCTGCTGCAGTACTCGGTCCTGCTCAGTCCCCTGTCTCTCTCTGCAGTAGACAGTAGCTGTGCACCAGTTACTGTCTTGTACTGGTTGCTCTGTGGACCACCTGATTCTCTGACCTGCAGTTTTTGGCTGATACATGTACCGTCACCCCCAACCCCTCAGCAAAGCCAGAAGCTGTTGCTGCTGCACATACCTTCATTCAGCAAGGCTGGCGACTCCTCCACTATGGTTTCTCCTTCTCCCACCTGGGTCCGTGCGCGCAGGAAGAAGCGATAGCGCGAGATGGGGTCTGTCCTCTGCAGGGTGAACCTTGTCTGATTGGGAGAGAAGTTCTCTACCAGGGTTCGGCCTGTTTTGGATCCGTTAACTGGGGAGGAAACGCAGGTCAAGGTGGCTTCAGCCTTGTTTCAGAAATACACTGTGCCGTCTAGCTCATCACCTCGGCCCTGGGACCGACCTGCAGCCCGCGTGGGGCCACATGTGCTCGGAGCTATAGCTGCTGTTAAATACACTTCACCTAGGGCAGCTGGTGACTTACTGGCTGGGGGACCTGCTAGCGGGGACACTCAGGGCTGTAGAGGTGCTCAAGGAAGGGCATGGCACAAGTGCCAGGGTCTCGGAGAAGGCTGTGCTGCCCCAGGCGTCGTGCTGCACTCCAGGCAGCAGGTCTTATACAGCCGGGAGCTTGCATTTGAGTGAGCACATAAACTACTCAGACTGTGCTTAAAGGTCTTTCTAAATCAGACATCAAACTCTTATTTCCCTTCAACGGTCAAGTCTGGAGAACTGCTGAGCATCCGCAACCCTGCCTGGTTAACTGCAGCTGCCCAGCCCTGCTCCAGGACTCCCCTCTGACACCAGCGTGCCTCATCTTGTGATGAAAGCCTCCAGTTCCTGACGGAGAGCTTTCTGTGCCAGGTGAGGAGGTAATTAGCAGCAAGGAAAATATCTAATGACATAATTATTGTTGCTAAGAAGATAAGATGTGGAACGTACAGGCTTGATATCTAAGGTTGTATCCTGTGAGGACTCCATTGGGATGCTCTGGGTGATCCCACTCCAGATTGATGCTTTCCAGATTTGGCTGTCGGATTCTTAAATACCTGGGGGAGCTGGGCACTTGGGAGGAGGACGGGACCAGGAAGGAGAGGGAAAGAAGAGAAAACATACAAGATAACATACCTTACAATACTGTATACATCACAGGCTGGCTGACACACTCAAGACACTCATAAATGCGCACACACGCAGATAACACACACACACACTAAAGGTCAGCAACCGATTGAACAAGAATCTGTGCCAGAAACCATGCGCCAGCCCAGGGTTTTCAGCAGCGTGTATGCAGGGAGCAGAAACCAGAGCAGCTCTGCATGCAAGCCCAGCCCCGGCAGCACCGCGCATGCTGCGCTCGTGGGTGCCGCTGCCCTCCAGCGCAGAGCTCGCTGCGGCACCCGCAGAAGATGCTACAGCCGTGAAGCCGAGCTGTGACACAGCTCAAGTCCCACTTCTGTAAGTTGTACACATACTTTACTGGTCTTGTTTACAGCCCCCGTCCAGCCCAACGTTTACATCTCATCTATCTGTCTGTTGGAAGAGTGAAAAATAGTAGAGCAGCTTCTCTTACTGCAAAGCGTCTTTGCGTTATTAACACCTAGAGACCTGTAACAGGGAGCTGGTGCACGGATACAGTGGTCCTTACCCCGAGGAACAGCTGCTTTTGTGACTGCTTATTCAAAGCTAGTAAAGGAAGGAAAGCATTCTTGAATTAAATCATTCTCCTGTCTTACTCATAATTGCGGTGTCTTTACTGGGGAAAGAACTTGGCTCTCTGATCTGAATGATTAGCAATTTTTTTTTTAAACAGAAGTTTTGCAGAGTATCATTTGATCTCCTGAACATCACTATATAGTCAATAAAATTGCTTAGCGGTATAGGAAAATACAAATCAGCAGTTTACTCATGACAAGAGTCTAATCTGCTCTAATTGTTTCAGTCAGTGCTACCCCGAGAGCCCCGCGCCTCCAGCACCCAGGTAAGCACCCCCATCGAAGTGCAAAACCGCCCTGCTGGAACCGAGTCCCTCCTTGTCAACAAGCTTGTTATGGCTGGGCAGCTGAAAATCCTTAGAAAATGATGACAGCATCCAAGAAAATTAAGGAAGAAAGAGAGAGGACCAGGAGATGCTGTTCTTGTACAGCAGGAATAGGGGGAAGAGGAAGACCCCATCGTATTTTGTGTTAGTTGAGACAGGATTTCTTCCAGCCTCTACTGTTTTCTCCTCTTGTATTTTTGTAACATGCTGTGCCAAAAACATCTGTGCTATCGGAAGATTCATTGCCAGCCACTGAAAGTGCAGTTCCAACAAAAAGTTATTGGTGTGTCTATAAATAGCTCCTGTGACAGCAAGAAAATTAAAATCTCAAGTTCATCCTTGACACAAGCTCTTTAAACAGAAGAATGAGGCGCTCTTGCCTTAAAAGCCTGACAGGGGTTTTGGTGACATCCTTTCAGAACAGAAGTGCTTAGGTCTTACAGAGATGTTACTGCCTTTTACCGAGCAAGATGAATATTTCACTGCCGTTTCACCGACCCGCAGCACGGGGAGGTGCGGTGACATTTGCAGGTCAGGCAGCAAATCAAGGGCACGGTGCTGTGCCTCTGAAGAGGCTTTGCGAACATTTCCCTTGTTCAGCCTAAGAAGAGCTACGTGCTGATGTGTTCAAAGTACCCGAAGGGGATTTTTAGATTGATGAGACAGTGCCAGTAGTTAGCTCTAGGTGTAGCTGCAGAGATGCCACCTGCCCCACGGTGACGAAGGCATGCAGCAGTGCCGTGTGACAGTGATGCTGCCCAGAAGATGCTGCCCAGGCTCAGCTAAAAATTGTCCCTAGCTCATCTCCCCGGCAGCATCGCGGCTCTGCCGCAGAGCGGTGCAGCTCCCGCTCCGCCCTGCAGAGCCCAACCACCCAAACCTCTCCCAGCGCCCGCCCGAGGGACGGGGGCCTGCACAACCCCTGGGAACGTACCTCCTTCTGGTGTGGGGAACTCCTTAACTTCACTGCGTGGCCCATCTCCTCTCCCGTTGGTTACAACCATCTCAAGCTTGTAGTTGCTGTAAGGAAACAGCCGGGACACTATGCCCCGGTTTCGGTCTCCAGGAAAACTCACATACTGCCGTTTTTTGGAGACCCACAGGTTCTTCAGCAAACTACTGTCTCTCCAGAAATAGGCCTTCAAGAAACATGCATGGCAAGTGAAGCTTTTCCCATTTAAGTGCAATCCATTTTTCATTAACAAAGCACAGCAAAACTTTGCCTTTCCAAAGAGCAGCCCTCAGCTGCAGAAGCCTTTTAGAGCAATTACTGAAGTCCCCCAGCAAGGCAGGTCAGCGGTGTTACCCGAGGAAGAGGCTGAGCAGGGCGTTAGGTGCTTACCAAAGGTCACAGAGCAAAACCAGCTAAGCTCAGACTACAAAGAGCTGTTTCTGGCTCCCGAGCGCTAGGCATCAAGTGCCTCTCCCTTCCTACCCAGATTAGCGCCGGAGCGGTGTACGAGGAAAGGTGGGACGCGTCCAGGCACAAAGGAAAGTCCGAACTTGGAAAGTCTCCCATTTGAAGTCCCGACTGTAAATCTTATTTCACGCAGAAACAAGATTCATTCAGAAAATAGACCAGAATGACAGAGCAGAGGCAGAAAAAAAATGAAAGCAGTACCCAGGGAGCTTTCTTTACGCCCAGTGGATTATCGGATTTGAAATGTTATAACCATTTGCAGGACACGCGCTTTTGGTAACGTCTTAAACTCTGATAGAAGAGGCTCTGTCCACGCTTTTACTTGTTTTGAACAGGGTCTATCCTCTGTACAGAAACACTGGTATTTTACCTTAGCAGTAAATAAACAAACAGGATCCATGCTGTCTTTAGTTGCCAGTTAGTACGAACCGCCGGGTTTAGGCTTTGCAGGGGTTGGTGTTCAATAAAAGACAGTGTAGGTACTTTGGGGATGACAAAAACTGGCCTGTTTGTACCTATCTGAGGTCATTCCCCCCAGAGCCAGCCAGCCTGTGGTTCTGGGCAGCTCTGGAGCCCGGAGACACCTCGCTGCACGGGCAGGACCACCCGAGCCCCTCTCTGGGTGCACAAGCGCAGCCCCACTCACTTTGAGCACCCCAGATCCTGCAGGCAGGTGCTGGGAAGGGCCAGCCCAGCACCGAGCCCTGGGGGAGCAACGGGAGATGTCCCCAGCCCCATCCAGGCACCACAAAGAGCAAAGCAAGGCTCTTCGTTTATGGTGCTGCTCCAAAAGGGTCCTGGTGGCCGGAGGAGAGTTTTCTGTCATCCCCATCGCGGCAGCTCCATCACCGGGGCCGCCCTGGCTTGCGAGGTTAGCTGTATTAATAGTCAGTGCGGAAGGGATTTGGTTTTGCTCACTCTGTACTCCTTGAGCTGTCCCTGGATGGTGTCCAGGTGCACCCGGGTCCAGGTCAGAGCAATGGCAGTGCTGTTTAACACTCTTATCCTAACATCTGTAGGCGCAGCCTTGGGATCTGAACGTTCAGGGATAAAGCAGAGTGTACGTTAGGCACCCAGCAGTACCCTGGAGGTCAGACAGACAGACGGACACCCCTCTGCCCCCCTCGCCCTTGCCATGGTTTTCCTGCTGCTGCAAAGCGGCGAGCAGCAGCCCTGCGCGCTGGCTCTGCCATCTGCTGGCACCCCGGCCGGGCCTGTCTGCCGGCAGCGCTTCCATGGGAATAATCATCTCCTTTTCTGCCTCCTTAAATTCAATTTCTGAGGATTTCCAAACTTGATAACAGAAAACAGGAACATCAGGCCAACTCTCAGCTTCCTGGCTGCTCTCGTTTGGGGTGAGCAGACCCTACGACCCTGCAGATACACAGAATAGCATCACTTACCTCCGTCTGCCTCACTTTCTCCCTGACATGTGCATGCTTTAAAAGCTGACTATTGTTTTTTTAGCAGTGCTTCCACAGGAAAGAGGGGAAAAAAACCCATATTTCACTCAGCCAGCCAGCATGAGAATATTCGTGATCCAGTTACTAGCAGGGCTTCCTACACGCTGCTGCAAGAGATGACGTGAGCAGCGAGGACGGGGTCTGGCCCCGCTCCGTCTCCGAGCGCAGGGTAGCACAGCGTGACTCCGCTGACGGCAAACCCAGGGCCCTCCTGCTGCAACTGGCTGGCCACGGCTGGACCCAAGAGTTACAAAACTACCTGTTATTTCCACATCTGCTAATCTGAATTTAGCCAGAACCTCCTGTTGATCCAGTTAGGTTTTTTTACCGCCTCTTTACAAATCACCTCCTTGTATGTAGAAATCTGCAGTTATTTGTGAAGCAATTCAGACATGACAAGGCAGGGACTAGTTTATGTTTTGTTTTGTTTTTTAACTTGTCCCCCCCTTGGGATACAGGCAGGAACACATTTGTGTCCGGGGTGTGATGCGAGGGCTTTGGTCTCCCTGGTTTACCTCCCTGTAAAGCGCACATGTGCAGGCTCATTCAGATCCTCCCAAAACTCAAAATTATTGCACAAGTTTTCAACTGAAACTAGAAAAAAAAAAACCCTGGTAGTGCACAGACAGGTAATGCAGAGACGGCAGTGCAGCCAGGTGTTTGTGGAGCCTTCCCAGTAACAGCCTCTCAGCTAGGTCCAGCTTTGCTTCCAGCGCTCAGCTCTTACCCTGACTCCCACCGTTTCTGCCCGTTTTCCTTCCCGTTGCCCTGTCTCCTCTGGGAGAAGGTGCCCAGGCGGAGGATGTGTCGCGCGTGCTCTCAAGACTGCAGATTTTCTTGAAATTGCTGTGCCCTGTTTGTGCCCCCTTGACTTCAAGCCTAGAGCGATGGATGGTTAGCTGGCTTATCTACCTTACTTCTTGGTAATCCTTAACTCACACAGCCAGGGCCCCCCACCGATGCTGCAATGCAAGGAACTAATATATATTTCTTTAAAAATAAAGCTGTTGGCAGCAAACCACATTATCCTAACAGGAGAAGGATAATCGTAGTTCAGAGTCTTGGATGCAACCGGCACAGGAGGTGATACCAGTACCCCAGAAAGAAGGTGAAAAGAGAGTTAAAGAAGCTGGCTGCTGTTCTGCATGACCAGGTGGGGAGTTTTAAAGGAAGATAAGCTGAGCCAAAGGTGTGTTGCAGACAGGAGCCCAAGCTGGGGCTTAGCTGGGGCCTTATCAGAGAGGCACAAGAATCCAGTCCAGGACAAACCAGGGCCCTTTTGGCCATTCGTAGCACCTCTCATCTGAGATGAACTTGATGCTCTGTGGATGTCAGGGGCAAAAAATTTAATGCGGTTTATTGGAATACAGCCAGAGCTCATCTGAAATGAAATCTTGCTGTCTTCCACACTCAAAGTGTTGTCAGGGTATTACAGAGAGCAAGGCTGAGTGACCTGGGTCATGCAGGCAGCTGCAGGCAGAGCCCAGAAGAGAATCTAATGGCCAAGCCTCTTTCTTCCAATGATTGGAACTGGATTTTTGTGCCAAATCAAGCAGCGCTATGAACATGTCCTGGGTGCAGGTGCCGACCCACTGACCTTGGGTGGGATCCTGCCCTTCTGAAACACTTACGATCTCTGGCTGCGAAAATACTCACAATCTTCCCCTGAATAGCCGATGACGGTGTCAGGCTCTGGTGCTCTACCAAAGTCGTTCTCCGCCTGCACTTTGATCTCGTAGGGGACGTAGATGGGTGTGTTCCAGACGACATGCCGTGGTGCCTTCACCGTCTCATTGTACCAGCTCCCTCGGGGGTCCCTTCGCCTCCATCGCACGATGTACCTGAGGTTGGGCCCATAAGCTTGAGTTGCATTCAGAGGCTTAATGGACCAAAACAGAAAAAGGAAGTGAGAAGGAGAAAGAGCAACTCTAATTCTCTGCCACGGAGCTCTCAAAAGTTCTGTTCAGCAGCTGGTTCTTATTTCATGCTCCATCAGCGAATCTCAAAGGAGGTCAATACTTTTGTTCCCAGAGAGAGACATACCCAGTCCTTGCCCTCCAGACCCAAGGCAGGACCAAGAACCACATCCTTATATTCCAGTCCATACTCCCACTGAAATTGCTATCCTCCTTACAGATGCTGGCTTATTTGTGGATGACACCTGCTGGTCCATGAAGAAAAAAGCAAGAGCTGGTCTGTAAGCCCGATAGATCAGACCCTCTGAGCATCCTCCCTAACCTGTATCTGTGATCCAGCGTCTTTTCTTTGGCTTACGTAGCTGCAAATTATTGTTTTTATCACAAACCTTCTTCTAGGCACTAACAATGGCCTCCCTTGTAGATGCATCTTCTGCTTTGTATTTCCTTCAGGATCGATCATTAAGGTTATGGTATTCTGTGTGGTACATCACACATGCTAGAGATGCCGAGTTCTCTCTATCTTAGCATCTGTGACCGTAATGGTAAGATGCCAGGTGGCTGTCAAGCATCAAAGAAGAACTCACCGTCCAGGTGATCTCCATGTTGTTTTTTTGGGTCCCTGCACCTTGAACTCCTGTTGGGTTAATTTCAGGACCTGAAATCCACATTGAAAAAAAATGCAGTTTATAATGTTGAAAAATGACCATCTGAGTGGTTAAAAACCCTTCACTGTGCAAGCCAAAAGTACTTCCAAGACAGAAGTTAATGGCCTGATTTTTCCAGAAGTTCCCATTCAGGTTAATGGAACATGAGACTCTCAGCACTCTTGAAAACCAGGCCATTTATTTAGGAGCCTCTTTTTTTTTTTTTTCCCAAATGTCCTAAATCTTTGAAAGACAGCCATTGTGAAGCAACCCCAGGAGCCGAGCCTGACACTTCTGAAATCTGAAACAAGAAGAGTAATGCCGAAAGCCAACACTAGATGCCAGCAGATATTGCAGAAGTATCTCTGCAATGGTTAAATTAAGAAATGCAGCAAAACTACTAAGCTTCTTATGAATTCCTCATATGATTTTTCCCAAGTATTCTACAATGTACAAAGCCCTGGGCACACAAAGTGAAGACCCGAGTCTTGGTCGTGGGCTGGAGCACGCTTTACTCCTGCATCGATCTGGGCTCCTGGCCAGCCCTAGCAGTGGACAATGAATTAGCAATTTTGGAACAAAATGCCTTTTGCTCGTGGCCTGTTTACACTTGAGTCTAATTTTCCAAGAGACTTCTGAGCTTCCTGCGGTCAGGAGGGATAAAAGACTTTCTTTAGAAAGCTTCTTTGTAAGGTGAAACCGGGCTTTCCTTCAGCAGATTCTGCTGGAGTGACCTTTGCATAAATCTTTCCATTTGAGTTTTGCTGCTCTGCAGATATCAGTCATAGGCTTGAGGCTGTGATATATAAAAGTACACCCCAGCACATACAGGGACCAGCTCATTCCCTCGCCTGTGTAAATCTGCTTCTGTTACAGGAGCTGTGATGATACATCACGAGTCTACACGGAGAGCGGTGCCCAGATGCTACGAACAATGTCAAGTCACCGCAGCAAGATGGAGCGGGTGGATGGTACTCACGTGCCCCGTTGGTCTGGTATCGTTCGGAGGGCACGCTGGGCAGGCTGCTGCCCACGTCGTTCACCGCAATCACCCGAAACTGGTAGTTGACGTAAGGAGAGAGGCTCAGGACGGCCGAGTTGACGCTCCCGGGGTACCTGGAGTGGTTGTGCCACATGCCAGGCTGGAACCGGTCCTCCTCAAACTGGACAATGTAGTCTGGGGGAGAGGATGGAGAGGTGGGGTTAAGGGCTCAGCTCACGAGGAAAGTTTTCCCTCCACCGTGCAGAAGAAAGCGGGAGGGATACGGGGCAGAGGGTCCGGCAGCTGACCTGTGATGGGGCTGTTATTGTCATCTCCGGGAATCCACGTCAGCCGCACGCTCCTCTCGGCCAGGTCTGTCAGCTCCAAGTCACGGGGCCGGTCGGGGCGTTCTGTTGGCCAAGTAACGAGACAAATTAGGCTGGGATCGTCCAAGGAGCTGGGAGTCCCAGTTCCCATCGCTCCTCCCGGGAGGGTAAGCCCTGGCCGTCTCAGTCCAGACCCGTGGGAGGACACGTGCCCTGTGGCACGATTCACGTCCTGCAGCTCTTGGTGGACCAGTGCAATTTTTTAAATACCAAATGTGCTCAGACACTAATTGTGCCTTGCCTTGAAACCCTACCTGCTCCCTGTACAACTGATGTTATCTGGTGGTGGAAGCATGATGTAGTGGCTTAGCAGGGGGATATATGATCTTACAACAAACTACACGCAGCTGTCCAAAAAATAAATGCAAACAAATAGAACAGAAAGGACAGAAAGCCTCAATGAAAATACACACTTGTTAGAAGTGCTCTGGGCACAATTCTGGTTTCTTTATCCGGTCACAGCCCGCACGGTTGCACAGAACCAGCTCATGCAATAACAGATACAGTAATAACTTCTTTCCAGGTAAAGGTCAAGGGATTCAATGTGATTTTTTTCCTCCCATCAGAGCTCACCATTTCCAGGTATGGGTAAGGGGATTCTTGCACTCAAGAACTGGCACTGTGGGACACGAAATGATGTGACACAGGACCTTTCTACTCACGGCCATCTGGATGGGCTTTCAAGGACAACACGGACAGGACTTGGAAGCATCAGCTCCCAGCTTTTTCAACCGCTACACCTAGAGTTTCTGTTGGCGTTATTGGCAAGGCAAAACAAAAGCAATTTACAAAATAAAATAAACCCAATGAATTAGTGATGATTACCTTTCGGTAAGTCTCTCAAACGGTTAGCAGGGACAGCTGCAAGGTAAGACATTGGTTGTTAACGGTGTTAGTTTAGTCATTAAGCTTGCGTGGCCAAAGGAGCACCTGGCAAACATAAAGTTACACACACAGTTCCAGATTTCAGAAGGATCCGCTCCTGCCTGGGGACCAGAGGAGGTACGTCCTCCCCCCCGAGACCTCCAGGCACGCCCTGCACGCCTTTATTCATACTGCTGGTGCACGGCAAAGGGGAAACATCAGCCTGCTGTAGAGTTAATTAGCTAGTAGGGGAAAAGGAAGGGAAATAAATCAAGCCCAGTCAAATTATTAGGGATACGAGATTCCTATTGCACTCTGGCTTTTGCGGGGCATTGCGGGTCTACGCCAGCAGCGCTGGCAGGTTGGGGCACTCCCGTGAACGCAGCAAGACCTGAGGTGGCCAAGAGCAGAGACCGATAAATCTACGTTTTGTGAGTAGATCTCGCAGTGTACCTAAATGGGAATGGGGAATGGGTTTAGGTTTGTCACTCCCCATGTTGAAAAGGGGACCTGCAAGGCTGGGAGTGGCTCCCTCACCCCCTGCTTTCCAGTGTTGCTCAGCAGCCTGACATTCAGTTAAATTCACTTGCAAATTTAGGACTGTTCTCACAGAGCTTCAACATCCACATTTGGATATTTTTAGCTGTGTGTAATAACTACTCTTTTTTTTTTTTTTTTTTTTTTGGTCTCAAATGCAAGTTTCCTTCGACTCAAATTCAATGCCATTGTCTGAGTCTGAGATTAGGCAGCATGTCCTTGCCGAGTCCTGCAGCAACGGAACAACTGCTCTGCCAGCATCTCCCTGAGCATCCCTGCTTCACAGGACGGTTCTGCGATCACAGATCACCCTTTCAGTTTGACCTTGAAGCCAGTCTGTTGTATTAAAAATAAAGCACTTAGCTCTGTGTCGGTACGTTGGGAGGACAGCTTTACCTAGTACGGTGAGGTACGCTTTAGCTGAGTCCTTGTCCAGCTCCGTGCTCGCTACGCAGGTGTAATCCCCTTGGTCCTTTTCAGCCACGCCATATATTGTCAGACCATCATCTTCTTTCTTCATCCTTAAAGGGATGAGAGCGATAATCACACAACTGTGCCTAAGCACATTGGGCAACAGGATTGAGGTCTAACTGTTCTCTGATGAAATACATAAAAAAGCCCAAACAGAACAGGAGTACGTCTCTGGTCTGAAGATTTTATCAGCTAAGGATGTGTTGAGTTATTCTTGGAAACCTCATTTCCTGAGGAATCAGCGAATGTGCTCTGGTTTATATCTGGAATAATCACACTTTTAGGAAAACAGGCTGGCCTCCGGCTGGCTCGTGCCCCGTGATCGGATCTCACCCCACGAGAAGGGAGTCAGCCATGGAAAGGAAATGACAACTGTACTGCTCCCAGCAGATAAGCATTCATTTCGAAGTAGCTTGTTATTAACCCACCCGTTTTATCAAGATGTCCTAAAACATCTGTAAATAAAACCTATAGTCAAAGTCTTGATTTACTGATAAGTCAATTTTAATTGCTAGGCAGTGTCTGTTGGAAGGAGCTAATAACATTGAAAGTATCCAGAACAGCAAATGCTGCCTAGATGGGAACTCAGCGTTTATCCGTGTTACCCCTGGTGACTCCTGAATCGTTCTTTAAAAGTCCGACAATCCTGGGAGAGAAGGCCCAGGAAACTGTTAAACCCAGACCTGTTTCCAATGTACAGGGGTGCATCGTCTTTCAGCCAGGTGACCGTGAGTTTCAGCGTGGGGTCGTGCTTTATGCGGCAGTGGAGGCGAGGCATGGAGCCCCTCTTCACCACCTGATCTTCTGGGCCTCTCACGATCCTGGTTGGGTCTGCACAAAGTCGGAATGAAAGCGTTAGGCACCAAACTGCCGGGTCTTAGCTCAGGAGCTCAATGAAGAGCGGTGTTACTTGGAAAGGACAGCTTGCTATAGTGAACTGTCTCTGATACAAATGCTTGCAAATAAATTAATTTAACAAGCCATTAATTTATGCTGACTCTTTAAAAAAGTACCCAGTTTTCCGAGTCAGCAATCAGTTTTGCTGAACAGTGGAAATCTGATTCAGAAAATGTTTTATTGCCATCAGTTAACCCTGAGGAACACTTTGTATTTATTTCTTTTTGCATTGCTTATGGCACCTCACAGCTCAATACCCACACCAAGCCCTTCTACAGCTTCAGTATATCCACAGCTTTGGTGTCTTCCAACATTAAAAGGGAATCTCTACCATTTTCTGGATTCCAGCTCCAAATTCTGTAGTGCCTGTCCTGCTGACAGACTGCTGGAGCGCACAACCAACCCTCGCTTAACCTGAAATATTATTTCTGCTGCAAGATTCGGAAGATCCAAGAGATCATTTTGACCTAAAGCCCTTCGTGCCCCTACCTTTGACCTCCAGGCGAACCTGGGCCTCCGCTTTACCCAGGATGTTGGTAGCGACACAAGTGTAGATGCCCTGGTCCTCCTTCCGAGCCATGTTCATCTCCAAGCTCCCGTTTTCATGTGCCTTGTAGTTTCCTCCATCCAGTGTGTTCCCCTGGCCGTTCTTAAACCTCACAACACCACAAAGTGCTGTTGTAAGGGAAGAAAGAGGAGGAAACCTCCCCTTCCCACCCCTCAGGACTGGCAGGGGACGTGCTGCAGCTCTTACCATCTCAGGGTGGGGATCGGCGAGCCAAAGAAGGGGCAGTCGAGTCGGGTCCTGTTGTTTTGAATCACCTTGATGAGCTGATTGCGGGGGGCCAGTATCCGTGGAGGCACGTCTGCAAACAGCAAAAATCACAGCTATTGAGAAAGATAAGAAACCAGTTTCCAGACCGCTGCTCCCTTTCCAGTCTTTTCATCCACCTTCCCTCCTCTTTTGTTCACTCTTCCTTCTTGGCACTTTCAAGACTCGGTAGAGCTTCTCCATTCCCTCTCATCTCTCCTTCCCTTTCTGCCTCACTACATGAATCAGCTTACATCTTAGCACCAACAGGACTTGCTCAGCCTTGCCTGGCTTTGCAGGTCCATGGCAATGGACTTCTGCTCCAAAGCCCTGTTGCAGAGGTCACGTACCCCTGTGCGTTAGCCTCAGAGTAGCTAACAACAAAGAGGAATGCAAATAGAGAACTCTTGCAGGGAAAACTTGAGTATAGGGTGTTCATCTTCCATAGGGACTCACCCAGGACGCTGACAAAGGCGTTGGCGAGAAGGTAGCCGTGCTCGTTGGATGCGTTGCATTGGTACACAGCACTGCTGCCGATCTGGGTGTCTCGAAATACAATGGTGTCTCCAGACACCTCTCGGCTCGGGTTGGGGGGAGAAGCTTCAAAACAGAGAGCGCTCTTTAAATTAAATTTTAAATTAAAATTCACAAGAATCTCAATATCATTACGCATCTTTCCATCTCAGCCAATAACACCAGACGACGGTATGTGACCTCCCCAGCCTACAAAGCCACGGTTCAGCTGGCCTTGTCTCAGACAAGCAGGTGGTTTGTGTGCTGCGATGCCGGAGCCCACGCACACCGCTCAGCGGGGTGCCTGGCACCCCGACAGCAGCTCTGGCTCTCATGGTCAGCCACGGGATCCTTGGCTGGGCTCTTTGTAAAGGAGGCACAGATTCTGCTTTGCTCACCTTCTATAGGCTCGCCGTTCACCAGCCACTGTATCGCAGGCTTGGGGTTCCCGTTGGCTCGACACACCAGCCTGCCATCCTCACCAGGGGCCAGAATGAGGTTCTGGGGTTCATCCAACCAGTATGGAGCAGCTTTAAAATACACCGATGCACCAGTTACAAACGCAGCAGTACCACCTCTTCCACACTCCCCTCCCTGCCTGCACACCACTGAACTAAGACATGAAAGCACCGTCCTCTCGAGTGGGCTTTTTTGGGTGCAGTGAGAGTGCAGAGTCCTCTTCCCCCCTTTGGCCACGATCCTCCTGTTTCGCAGAAAACTGCAACCATTTATGTCAGCGGAGCTCTGCTGAGTTACACCAGCTGAGATCACACCTCGCACTGCTTTTAGGCCACTTTGGGCAAGAAGCAAGTGTGGCTGGATACAGCACAGCGACAGCCCCTGCGGAAAGCCCCCGCTCCCCCTTTCAACAACTCGGAGCATCCCCTCCGTGCACGTCCCCTCAGCTGCTGGTTGCGAAGGTAAAAAAGATGGCAAGGTAAAGATGACGTACCCTTCACTCTCACCGAGATCGTGTGGCGGATGCTGCCCATCTTGTTCGATGCCAAGCAGAAATACTCCCCGGAGTCTTCCTCGGAGACGTTGGAGATACGAAGAGCCTTGTTAAAGTTTTCCAGCTTGGTTTTGCCTGCTGGGAGCTCTCCTCCTTTCTTGTACCACATGATGTCTGGTGCTGGTCTAAGGAGAGGAGAGGAGATAAATGCTTTTGCAAGACAAGAAAATTACTCCTAAAAACCAGCTGATAATCCCGCACTCGGAACCACTCGCGCCCAGGGAGAAGGGCTGATCCAGCTGCTGGGCCACCCTCCTTCCTACCGCAGGCCCTAAAACAGGACCCCAAGCATCACCAGCTGATCAGGAGCAAGGTCCTGGTGCTTGGGGACTCAGAGCCCTGATCTGGCAGCCTGTGCAGGCAGCACCAGGCAGCACGCCCCGGGAGGGCTGCCAAAGTCTGACCCTGAGCCCAGGACGCTTCTGCAGGCGTATGGACCACAAATGTCCTCACCCGCAGTTTATACAGGGTGGTGCGGAGCGTCCAGGAGATTTGCAAATAGCTTTAAGGACAAACCAGTGGGGAATTATCCTCGGACAGCAGGTATCCGAAGAGACCTGCTTCTCTGAACAGTGCTGCAAAACTCAGCTCTCCTGTTTGCTGCATGCTCCTACGCTTCGAGTAGGTTATGGGAGTATTGTTAATAGCAGCTACAAGGAAGGGAACGATCCCTTTTCCTAGCCAGAGGTATTTCCACTGGTGCTTCAGCATCTCGGTCCCAGGCCATCCCAGCGGGGTCCCCGCCAGCCGGGAAGCGGTACGTACACTCCTGAAGCAATGCACTCCAGCAAGAGGTCCACCCCTCTGAGCACCATCTGACTGCTTGAGGTCCCGTAGGGGTACATGAAGCTGGGGGTTGTTTCTGTAATCCCTCGGGCTGAAATCAGCAGGAGAGAAAAAACAAACACACAAAACAAAGTGCTTTTAAACTCTCCTTTGCCACAGCAACTGGGAGGGCACATACAGGGCCAGAAATACATGGGGGGAAGCTGTCAAGTTCCCGGCCAAGCCTGGGATACTGAACTCACCCAGAAATGTACCTGGAAAGTAGAGAAGGGCCCAAGGTAATTTTTAAAGTAAAAAAAAAAAAAAAAAAAAAAAAGGGAGAGAGAGGATGCTTGGCAGGCGGGGGGGTAAAGAAGCAGCAGAGGATGGGCAGAGGGAGCTGGGCTGTGGGGACGGTGCATCAGGAGAGTCCCCGCACCATGGGCTCCCACCGGGGCAGTGCCTTTCCTGCCCACCCCTGCCTCTGGCACAAAGAAATGGGCTGAAATCAGATGAGACGTGGAAATACTGATGGACAGAACATGTAATGAAGGACAAAAGGAACAAACGGGCACAGGAAGGGTTTACTCGGACAACTGAGCTGCTCGGCCACAGAGACCTCCGGAATATGGAGATCCCGGCGCTGCCTGGAGCTCTAGCAGCACCGAGGAGGTTTCCCGTCCTTACTGGGAGCTGCGGGCCTGGAAGGACAGTGCCCTTTGGAAAGGAACAGCTTAGCGACCAAAATGACAAATTTCAGGACTGGACAGGAAAGTTTAACAGGAGGAAACCAGGGGAAGACACAAGACAACTCTCTACAGATACACACAGCAAAGGTCTCTTTGTAGGGGAAAAAATTAATTATTAATGGAATAAATTCCATTAATAAGTGGAATTATTAAACTAGATCTAGATCAGTGAGGACAAAACAGGATGAGATGGGCTTGAAAGCAGCAGTAGCAGAGATGGAGGTTATGAGATTAGGAAAGGGGACAGAATGGCCAGGGTTGGCACGGGGTCTCTGCAGACACCGAAGCGATCCGTGGGGAGAGCCCACCCCGGTGCAGGAGCAGGGTCTTGGGGTGCAGCCCAAGCCCTCTCCTGCTGCCCTGACAGCTTCGTTCGCCCAGCGAGCAGGAGGCAGCCAGGCGTGCCCGGCGCTGCGGGGCTTTTGGGGATGCCCGCGTCTATTTGGGAAGCCTCCACCTGAGCTCTGGTAAGGGAAAAGGGCTGGGAAGAAGGAGGGGAGAGAGGGCAGGGGCTGGTTGTGGAGTTCCCATCAGCCTGCCTTAGGGAAAACCTGGGGACCAGGCTCACAAGGGAAAAAAAAAACAACCCCAGGAGTTAAACCGTGCCTTGGAAACGACTCCACGTCTGCCGGAGCGCGGCCACACGCGCGTCCCACCGCTCCCACGCACCCGCGGGTTACCGGCCCGCGTGTGCTCGTCAGCGGGTTAGTCAATTATTTGATTAATGGATTACCAGGGCAGGCAAATCTTGACCTTACCCTGAAGGGCCGGTTCTCTGGGCAGGCACACGCCGCTGGTCGCTTGCCTGCTCCTGGAGAGCACCCCGGTCCTGGTTAAACCCAGCCAGCCCGTGCCGGGGCTCTGCGGGGACGGCAGAGCCAGCGGCTGGGTTTGAAGCCAGTACTTATCAACAGCTCCCATACCAGGCTCGTGAACTTCTCTCTTCTCACGTCATTAGGAGAGTGGGATATTATTTTATAAGCCAACGTTGGCTTTTATTAGCCAACAATCTGCAGCCTGTTCGAACAGGCTGTACGTTTCACTCCCACAGTGAACCCATTCGCTCAGGAGCCTGGGGCATAACTAGAAGAGATAAGCAGCAGTGCAAGCCAAATTTTACGAGCCATATATTAATGATGAAAATTAAAAATAAGGGAGATAAATTAGTATCCTATCCACTTGTTTAATAAACCTAACAACAATACTGCATAGCTGATAAGCTTTTTGCCTTAGTACAGCACTGCTAATAAATATTTTGCTATTTATCATAGGGAGCAGCCAGAAATTCTGCCGGGCAGAGGTACCGTTCCGGCTCTGAACTTGCGGCAGCTACAGCTGGAAGCTGTCAGACAAATAGCAACGTCTCACTCGTCTGTTTGGATGGAACAGAACTGGAAAAATAAATCCCATGGCTATTTATTTCTGCTCAAATATAGACTTTGCTTCCAACGTATTGCTGCTGTCGTCCCCGCCTCTGTGAAACTGGACGTGCTCAGCTGTGAGCGGGAGAGCCCAGGAACGGGCACTTCTCACCCCGGAGCAGCCGCGTGCTCCCTCCCCACAGTCCTGACCTGACGGCATTTCAAAATTGTACATCAACTCGCATTTCTACCGAGAGGCGATAATAGGAATATGCGCATCCAGACACATCCCATCTGTTTGCCTCCTGCACAGCTAGCCAGCTTTAAAACATCCCGCGGGTTTGCCAAAAGAAAAAAAAAGAAAAAGGAAAAGAAAAAAAGAACAAAATCAGACTTTCATTTCCATTTTAAAAAAAGGTGAGAAACTTCTGCTAATAAAATACTCAATTAATTCTTTGAGATCATTTCTCCTTCATAGCTGCAGACAGTTTGCCTAGGCAATTAAGCAAGGAAGTCATGGCACCCGCTACGAGCCGTGGGGAGAAGGGCTTGGTTGCATCTCCCGCGATCAGCCTGGCCCTCGAGTGCAGTTTGGGACAAGTGTCCCACAGACCGCTCGTGCCCCGCGTCCCCGCCAGCAGGTCCCGCGTCCCCGCGATGAGCTCGGGCGCATCCATCGCAGCCTGGCAGGGAAGGGGGCTGGCAGCCTCCTGCTGCTCCACCGTGCACCCCCCGCCCGTCCCCGGGCCGCCCGTCCCATCGAGCTCCCCTGCAGAGTCCTTTGCCAGCTGGCTCTGGAGCTGAGCCCGTACCGTAGGGACCAGCACCCCAAGATGCAGGGTCTGAGAGCCTCAAGTCTCCCAAACACCTAAAATACTTGGGAGGCTGATGTCCCTCTTCCCCACTCCCCTGCCCCTAAGACTCCTTGCTTTGCTGCAGCTGGCTCCAGCACAGCCAGACAGGTCGTTCCAGGGAGAAACATGGGGTTAGCAAAAAGAAAAAAGGGTAAGAATTTTTTTACCCATTCATTAACTATTAAAAAATTGTTGGTTTGGAGCTCAGATTTGCACAGGGGCGTGAGCGGGTGATTTGAATCCACCGGACCCATAAAATGTTCCAGGAGATATTAAGTGCAAATAATCCATATAATGCAAATAGCAGGCAGCTTATCCCGTGCCCCTATGACTAGAAATCTGGAGAAATCTATAAGACTGTGCAGGTAAGATCTCATTTTCCTAACCGAGTGGCTATTAAGCATCCCTTCTCCCTGAACGAAGACATGCAGCGGGAGATGAAGCAGCCCAGGACCACCACGGTGACTTCCCCCCCTGATCGGGCGAGGGCCGCGAAGGCAGAAATGGTGCCCAGCCAGCGTGAAGGCATTCTCTTTGAAATGCAAACATGGTTTATGCTGCTGAGGTGCAAGATATATTTACACTCGACTTCTCTTTGGTCCCTGGCCCTGTGCGCCTGCGACGGAGGCATCTCCTCCTGCTCACCTCTAGTTGAGGCGTGATGCAGTTTACGCAGTTCCATTGAAGCTAATTTTGCTGGCAATCCCCTTTCACGGCCATTTCTACAAATATTTTCAGACTACGCCCAGCCCCTTTGCTGCCACCAGCACTTCTTCCGAGGCTGGTTCTGCTGAGCCTTCCCCAGCTCTCCAGCATCCTCCAAAACCTCCTGCTCCCGGTTCCCTCGGTGGGGAAGGGCTGCCCGCCGGCACGAGAGGGCTCTCGCCAGGGACGCCGTGCCCTCGCCTGGCACATCCTCCTCTTCTCCACTGCAACTCTCTCTGCTCTTAGCTGGCAAAAGCACTCCTTGTCCCCGAAAGTCCCCGTGGAAGAAGAAAACGTGCCCTGGGTTGGGCACAAAGCGAGCTGTGGCTGCGGGTTGGAAGCTGAGTGGGATTTCGCCGTAGGGCACAGCCGGGGTCCAGCACGGGGCATCGCTGGGGCTGTGCCCACCCCGCTGCCACACAGCCCCGGCCCCCAGAGCAGCAAGAGGGGCAGAAAGCAAATCCTGCCATGGCAGTGCCTGGCCTTGGGGCAATCGGACTCTGCGGTGGTCTTTGGCGAGGAGTTTGCATCCCTGGCAGTGCCTGCGCTCTCAGCATTGCCCGCAAACAGCCCCCGCTCCCCTACAGGCCCCTGCTGCTGCCCAGCTCTGCCCGCGTTATCCCATCACGTCCCTGACACTTCCAATCTATTCTCAGGGCAGCGATCGTGCCCCAGGGAGCCGCGCGGTTTTGTGTCTGAAGCATAATTTATGAGTTTGGGACGGGCTTCTCCCAGCAAACGCAGGCTCCGGAGGTAATCTCCCTGCCCAGACAAAGGGCAGGAGCCTCACGAAAGCATCCAGCACACGTACAACCTCACCGCAAAGAAACAAAGCACCCAGCTTTTGAGAAAACCAAATACTCCCTTTTTCTTTCCTTTTTTTCCCCTTTTTTTTCTTTTTTTTTTTCCCTCCC
The DNA here is from genome assembly GCA_020745775.1 of Theristicus caerulescens. Taxonomy (NCBI): domain Eukaryota; kingdom Metazoa; phylum Chordata; class Aves; order Pelecaniformes; family Threskiornithidae; genus Theristicus; species Theristicus caerulescens. Next base: position 971,368 of record CM036578.1, read on the forward strand.
AGTCACTGCCTGTGTTTAGCCGCAAATACAATAGATGCTCTTTCTGAAGACAGGGAGAGGAGGGATGGTTGATCTTATCTTTAAATCATGAGCCTCTGCTGAGGACAAGGCACCTCTTCGGCAAGGAAGCAAGCTGGGCTCACTCAGCCACACAGACTTTTTCACGTGGGCCAGATCCTATTAATCCAAATACCTCTGAAGCTGGGCTCCGCATATCAAGTTAATTAGCTTAAAACTCAATAATTTTAAATTGTGAAAACTTTGGGGGGATTTTGTGGCTGTCTGGCTCTTTCATCACACCCAGTTTTGCAAAGTCGAGGCTGTAACCCACGAACGGGGACGCGGGCACACAGAGGGGTGCGCGGGCACAGACGAAGGGCAGGCGATGCTGCGAACGCGGCCGCTCGCTGCCCGGTTAGCGCGGGAGATAAGTCAGGTTAGGCAGAAGGGGGTTAAATCGTGAGGGTCTCCAGAAGCCAGCGTTGACTCACCACTGTACATGTCAGTGTGATTTCGTAAAGACGTTTCGTTATGGGGTTTCTCTGCAATAAACAAAAGACCGTGAGCGTACCGAGTGCCACAGAGCCGGCGGGGGGAGAGGCGAAGCGGGGCACAGGGGACAGAAAACAAAATAACTTCCCAAAACACAAGAGCGGTGCGGACACGCAACAGCGGGGGTACAAAAGCACTCTGAGCACAGCTGCCTTCCAGGACAAACAACATAACACAGCAATAAAGGAGGGGGAAAGAGGGCTGTTTTCCTCCTACAAGATGGGAAGACAAATAAATGTATGAAAATTGTATCATAAACATTTCCTTGAAGTGTTTTTCTTTTCGGTATAAAGACATTTGCATCTTTGAAAAAAAATTGGTTCAATTTGGAAAAGAAAATGTTTTTTCTCTCAATTTCTTAGCTCTGAGGGAAAAATATTCCAGCTACTTCTTCCCAGCATAAAGCACAGGTTGGCCACAGCTAGGCAGCAGCGTAACGATGCAGAAAGGCATGGAGAAGATGAACAAATAAAAATAATAATAATAATTAGGCTCTAAAAGCATAATCTGCTATAAATCCCTTTAATTAAGGTAATTAAAGCAGATTGCGTGACATGCAAAATACCAGCTCTTCAACACCGCGCCGCTCTCCTTTATGGACGACCACCGCCAACCATCGCCTACGCTTGAAGAAGAAAGCTAACGGCCCCCGCGCTCTGCCAGGACGGGGATGCGCCGGCCTGGCCCCGCACCCAAATTCTGTTCTGGCCTGTGAGGACGCCCTGGCTTCCACCGGGATGCGGCACAGCCGTGTTACGGTGTCATCTGCCCAGCCTCTGCTGGCTACCATAGAGTCGTTGCCCTGAGCCTTAAGTCACCAGCCGTGACTCTGTGCAAGGGGGTTAAGAGAGCCCAGCAGATGCCCGAGACACTCTGCAGGGAAAGGCACGGGTGGATCGCTCCCCAAGCCTTTGCATTTTTCTCTTCTCTCATCCAAGGGCATGGCAATGCCATGCCCATGAGTTTTCAGAAGCTGGTGAACTTTTTTTTAAGGACAGCCAATGCTCAAGGCTTAAGGCTGAGATGATTAAACAGCTTGAGACAAATACAAGCTCGTCTCCTTTGAACACTGTACATATAAAGAATTTTTTGTATCGTAACAGTTGAGAAATTAGAGCCTCAGTTCTTTAAATTATAAGGGCCTCTGGGGAGCTCATGGGGTGGCATTTGCATCTGATAATACAGCAGGCATTGCTAAAGGAACACTTAAAGAGAGGGTCCAGGATAACTGGAAGCCAGTTCTACGCAGCCTGGGAGCAAAATGTTGTGGTGGCATCCGAGTGCAGCGGGAGAGGGAGCTTGCATCTGTCTGCACAGAAATCTTCCGGGATTTCTTCCACATTTTTTCTACAGATTGACAAATATGTCAGGCTAAAGCCTTTGAAGGCTCAAATGACCACAGATCTTTGTTTGCCACAATTCCTCCAGCTCACACTAATTTAGGACTCAGTCCTTCCCTGGCAGGTAAACCTTGGCATTGTTTGGCCGGCTCTGTAAACAGACAAATAATATTCAGCCTGAATTACCTACACACGTTATCGCCATTAGCAAAGAGCCCGTTTATAGTATTTATATTGCTGATTCTCCACTCGTGCTCTGTACAGAGGAGAAGCTGTTACGATAAAAGCACAAAACCTCCAGGGCCTGTCTGCTTCTCACATCGCTTTTAGGTCACTGGTATCAGAACGCTTTAATAGCATTACTTCTAATTTAAGCTGCTGTGAGACCAGATTAAGCTCCTAACGCTGGGATTCAGCAGTGCCTCGTGCCTGCTTTGGACAGGAGCCCGCTCCCCAAAACACAGCCTCGCATCTGCCAGCGCACACCACCCCTTCCTCCCAGTCTGACCTTACTGGGAACGGGAGACGGCTCCTGCCTGATGCCTGGGGCCCATAGATGCTGTTTCTGTGCCAGTTGCTGATTGTGCCGGTGCTCAGCACACGCACCCCAAAAGAGAGCCCGTGCTCTGCAGGACCTGCATCGACTCCAAAGCTGCAAGTCCTGCAGCGCTCAGCTCATGTCCCCTCTGCCGGGTCCCCGCCAGCCAGCTGCCGTGAAACACCTTAGCATCAGGAACTCGCCTTCCTTCAAGCAGCCTCCTTTCTAGAGAAGAGACTGCTGGTGGCTGGACCTGCCCGTGGAAAGGCTCTTCACGTGCCTGGAGAGAGCCACGCACGTGCTCCTCCTGTCCCCCAAGACGATGCTCTTCACCCAGGTGAAACTGAGACCTCTGGCCAGCCTAAGCGTGTCCCACGTGTACACGCTCAGAGCCCAAAGGCTCAAGCCCTCCTGTCGGCACATCCCAGAGCCACGGAGCCAAACAGCAGCTCCTGGTCGGGAGGTAGATCCTGAGCTGGGCAAGGCTGACACACACTCAGCACGGCCGGGGGTTCCCTGTAAACCTAAGCCTGCAGCAAACCAAGGCTATTTCCAGCTTTTCAAACTAGGGAAAGATCACTTGATGTTATCCATTTCCCTAAAGACGGGGGGAATGTCCCATCTGTGTTAAAACGCTTTCCAGTTTATCCCAGACACACGGACGTAGCAATACCTGCACCAAGCCACCTCTGCAGCCCTCGACCCATGAAGTTGCAAAGCTCTGAGATGCTGGAGGGAAAGCAGCCACCCCTCCCTGCCAGGTTAGCCGTCCGAGGACTATCAGTCCTCATCCAAACAGGTTCCTGCACTACCCTAAACAAAATGAAGGAAGCCGCTCTTCTCCCTGCTAGGTCTCAGCGCTGTCAAGAACAGAAACAAGGTGTCTGGAAGGAAAACCCTGCCTGAGAGAGGCCAGGGAAGACCCATCCTGAGCGGTCGCTGGGACACTTACTGGTTTTCACCTTGAGGGTGTAGGGGTTTTTCTGCTGAATGGTGTGGGTGAAGTGGAAGCGTGCGTTGCAGCTGTAGTCGGTCTGGGCATCCTGCAGCATGACGTTGGAGAAGTACAGGTCGCCGTTCTGGCCCTGGGAGACGCGCTTGTCCTGGTGGATGGGCTCCATGGCTGCAGGGGAGAACAGGCATTTGGAGCAAGTCAGATCCTCCCGCGGGCGGCTGCACGAAGGAGAAACCCCTGACCCAGCCCACACATGGGTGCCTCCAAGCTCTGAACTAGCAGTAATGATCCTAAACGTGGTTATTTGAAATAAAGACTGGAGGTGACGGAAAGGCTGCCCCCAGGGTTCAGGGTGGGAAGGGGTTCCCCCGACTCACAGCTGCTCATCCAGAAGATGACGGGAGAGGGCAGGCCAGGCGGCGGGTTGCACTGCAGGCTGAGCGGAGCGCCTTCATCCACCTCTATCACATCCACCTTCTCCTTGGGCCACAGGGGAGACTCTGCCACAAGAAGTAAAGGCACCACGTGAGGAAGGGAGGGCAGTAACTTTGCAGATCTCTTCCCGCTGGACCTGGCCTGGTTTCAATGGAGCGGCCTCAATGCAAACTTCATTTTTACGTGTGCAAGATTCCCTTAAATCTATACCGAGTATTTCCCTGTTAGCTACAGCCATAACCCCCATGCCTTCGTCTTGGTCCTGTGGCTGGATACATCCCGGCACAGGTTACAGATGAAGCAGGCTGAGATGTGTGAGCACTGGATATTATCCGTGCCTCTTCTACAAAATCTCATACGATGCAAATAGTCCCTGCTCTCCTCGGGGCACGGCCGGCTGCTTGCCCTGCACCACTGCCATTACTCACTAGAAACCTGGAGGTGGATTTTGCTGGAGAGAGCAGTGCCGTAGTCATTCCGGGCGAAGCACTGGTACTCGCCCTCGTAGTCCTCTGGCCGTCCCCCGCTGTGGAAATCGATGACCAGCGTCCCCGACCGCCGCCGCATGGACACCTTGGGGTCCTTCGCCACGTTGAAGAACTTCCCGTTCCGCGTCCAGGAGAAACTGCAAGCACGGGGGAGAGATTGGTTTTGTAACCATGGGCTGCATTTACCCGGTGAGACCCTTACCTGTGCTGTGCCAGCCAGCGGCTGGATTAGCTGATGGTGTAAATGGCGCAGCTCGAGCAGAGGGGAGCTCCTCCAGGGCCAGCTCGAGCGAGCAGCAGGGCTTCAGCCTAACAAGGGCTGCAGAGGCACTTACGTGGGAACGGGGTTCCCTTTGGCTTCACATTCAATGAAGATGTTATCCCTTGGGTCGACGATGTAGTCCTTCACGGACTGCTTGGTGATTGTGGGGGGCTGAGGCACTGCAAAACAAACGAAAAGCCGTGAGGAGCGTGGTGCGGAGAGGGTGAATCCCCTCTCTGCCATCCTGCAGCAGATCCTGATGGGATTTCAGCATCTTCCTCAGGCTGGGCGTGCAATTTGTGCTTTAAAGCCCTTCAACACCTGAGGAAATTACTGTGAGCATTTGTGGGGGTGTGCTGCTCATCACTTGGACCATCAGCACCGACTCCCTTTCGGTGTCTCACGTGCTATCTTGGTCTCATTAAGAAATTTCACAATTACATCTTCCTGCTACCGCAGGTTGTCTGAATCAGACTGAAAGGCATCCTGGCTGTGCACCCCAAAGACAGGGGCTGCAGCCGGGCCAGGGAGCCAGACAGCCACGGCAACACGTTCACAGGTTCTCCCTGGGCAAGAAAGAGGCTCAAAACCTCCCAGGTTTACCCCGAGGGAGCGCAGCACTGGTGTTTAGAAGGGCAGGGCTTGTGAAAAGGGGCACACGAGCCCAGCAGCCAGTGTAGGACCTGGCTCTGGTCCTGAACCCTGAATTAAAGAGCTCAGCCCCATGGCTGTCCTGGAATGAAGCCACTCAGGTCTGAGGCTGTTTGCTCTCCCCCTGAGAGCTACCAATGCTGCAAACGTGTCAGTACGTGGAGCTGGGCATGGCACATGCGCTCGTGCAAGGCGGAGGAGCCTCCTCTGAAATGTGGCGTTAGCAATAACAAGCCCCTGCAGAAACACTATTTGCATCGCAAAGACAGTCCGGTTCCTGCTCCAGGGAAAGCAGCAGAGCCTAAGCACTCCTCCCAGGCTGCTCCAGCACCTCCCGTGTCTCTCCCGGCCATGCCTGGCTGTGCAGAAGTGGCTCGTCCTGACTCTGGCCAGCCCTGCCACAGGGGCAGGCAATGCACCCACGTACACCAGTGCCAAGCGACAACCGCCACCGGCCCCCTGCTCGGTACGGACCCCTCGTGCCCTGTTCCAGCCATGCAGAGGAGACGGACACGTACGCACAGAGGGCGAGGGGAACACTTACATTCACTCTGAATGTTTGCTGTTATTCCCAAAGTGCAAGCATAATGAAAAAAAAGAAAAAAGGTTAACTGAAGAACAAACCTATATATGTCATGCAAGAAAACATAAACATGTATAGTTATTGTAGGGCTTACACATACTACACACAAATCATTTTACAATTCAAGCATGTTCTAATCTACCCACCTACCTGTCCACGTGGGAGAAGCTGCTGCTGAGCGGCCCTGTGAGCGGTCAGCTGCCTCTGCAGCAGGGTTTGGGGGGCCAAAAGGCGGCACAGGCACACTTGCATTGGTGGCCCCGTGGTCCAGTGGATCGCCCGCAGGAGTTAGCAGCATTCCCCCCTTCCCTATGGCCAGGCTTACCCTGAGCCCCCCCACTTTCATCCCCCTGAGTCAGAGGCCTGATCAACCCTTATCTGGCTTTTTAGGTGACAGCCAAACTCAGAGAAGGTGCCTGTAATATAGAGACACACACATATCCCGTCCCCAGGACAGGGGTAGGCAGGATTTTATCCAAAGAAGAAAACTTGTTAGGGTTGAGGCAGGGAAAAAAACACCTAGGCAAGCTTAAAAGAAGGAGCAAATAGTGCAGCTGCCCCGACACAGGGTGAGCCAGGGCCGTTCCCTCTGCCCTGAGGGGACCCTGAGGCTTTGCCCACGCATCTGCCCTCTCCCGAGCTGCTTCTGTCCTTAAAACATAAGGTCCAGGGGGCAAAACGCCTCCCTGGGGAGATTTCCCAATCCGGAGGGGGATCAGCAAGGGCAGCCAGGTGCCCACCAGCACCTCGATGCCCCGGGTGCCCACACCCCGGCACCTGGATGAAGGAGCTGATCTCAGCGGAGCAGGGAGGGCTTCCACAGCTGGTGGTACGTGGGGGATAGAGCTCATGCACTCACAGAGCCTGAGATTTGCGGGTTTATCAGCCCCTGCACAAAGCCAGAGCAGCTGGGGCTCTTTGCACACCTCCTGGGCAGACCTGCAGCCGTTGGAGCGCAGGCGATGCTTTCCTTAGCTCGGTCTCACAGACGAGCAGTGGGTAAGGGAGCCCTGATCACCAGGTGGCTTAAAGAGGAGCTGAAAGCAAACCCCTGATGGCTCTGAAGGTCAGGATGGAAGTAAAACGAAGCTGAGGCTCCACGTGTCCAAAAGAGCTAAGGGAGGCTGGGAAGGGTCGGCTGGCGGGGACAGGCATCGGCGGGATCCCCGACCCTCGCCCGGGGCTGGGAGATGCTCCTCGCCCGCCTGCCCCTGGCACTGCTCTGCACAACAGCCCCTGTGCACCTCATTTACAAATATCTGTTGTGCAAGAGACCCGGTCAGGACAGAGTGACAAAAGGAAGCTCTTAGTTATGATCCCAGTTTCCCACCAGGACTGGAGGGGACGATGCTCTCCTGTGGCCCAGTGCTGTGCAGCAGGGGGGAGGAGGAGGAGGCTGGAGAGACGGTGAGCTGCTGCAGGCTGCCTTGAGCATTTCTCCAGCAGCTGTCAGCATTTCTCTTACTTTTTTAAGGTCACGTTGCATTTAAGTACCAAAATTACTCCTTTCCTGATGCAAAGCACAAGAAATGGCAGAAGGCGGCTGTTTGCAGACCCATTCAGTTTTCCCCAGCTGCACTGGCCTCTGCTTCCACACCGGCTGCCTGCATTTCTGGAATATTACAGATGCTAACAAATCCAGGCCTGAAGGAATCACCGAGCTTTGTGCATCAGATAAAACTCCCATTTCTGGGAACACGAGCGCCCTGTGCGTGTCACAGCACTGACTCCAGGGGAACAGATATTTTCATCCAGAATCATCTGGAATGGAGCTGAGCAGGGACTCAGACTCGAGTCCAGGACCCTCTCCTTCTCAAGTAACAGAAGTATTTATTCCCCTCTGCAAAGCAGAGCTTTCTCATCCTTTCTTTTCAGTTATTTCCAAATTCCAGCCAAAAGCCACTGCCTCAAATGTTGCCTTCCCATTTTGCTGCCCAGAGTCAGGGATCAGCTGAGGTACCACAGCTACAGCCCGCACACTCGGGACTCCAAAGAGCAACAACCCGCAGGGGAGAAATTTCTCCTATCAAGAGCAACCCTGGCACTTCAGCCTGAATTTTCAGACCCCAGCAAAAAGCTGTGCTTTTTCTACTAATGCACCGCTCGCTGGAGGATTTCTGTGCATTGCACTGTTGGAAGAGATTCCCTGCAGCGACAGCCTGATTATTATTAACAGCCGCTACGGGAGGAAGATGGGACACAAAGAAATTGTGAAACTGGTTTCCAGAACAGTGGCTGAGCAGCTCTCAGTACGAACCCCTGTCTCCAGTGCATTCAAACAAGTCATGCATTTCCCATGCGCTGGCCTGAAGATGCCCATTCGGCAGAAACATCAGCCCATGTCCCTCGTCCTCCTCCCTCCGTATCTCCCAGCTCTTCTGAATAAAACATATTTCCCATCCCATAATTAACTGAAAAGTCCCAACAGAGAGAGAGAAAAATCACATTGCCGTGCAGGACCTGCCCGGGTCCCCACTCCCCTCGGGGACCTGGGTGTCAGATTGTGGTGGCCGAGCGGATAAGCAACGAGCTCACGTCCTCCACGAAGGAGCATCCCGGCGCCTGCCCGGGTTCTGTAGGAACACCAGGAGTCCCGGGATGCCCCACTGAAATCAACAGCCTGAAGACTTGCCAGGACCTGATTTCCTCGCCAGCTTGGCTCGGGTGCTCTGTCCCATTTTGATATGTGGTTTCGAGTCCTCTGCTCAGCTTTTGAGATAGACTGACTAAGTCAGAGAGTGATTCAGGTGACTTTCTGGAGGGCATGTCGTTTAAAAAGAAAAACATTCCAAAACAAACAGAAAAGAAAACCTTAGGCTGGACCAGGCAGGCCGCCTGGGCCACGCACACCTTCGCTCCTCAACCATTTCAGCAGGAGCTTTTAGAGGACTAAACCATAACTTACAATCCAGAGGGACTTCGATGGTGCTGACGAGGTGATGAAGGTAGAGCACGAATGCTATTCCTGCGCAGGTGAGGTGGTATCGTTGCATGACCATTTTGGACGCCCGGGCAGCGTTAGGACCTCAGTCGCGTCCCCCGAGGCGAGCAGACCAGCGGCAAGCGCAGGCGGATCCTCAGCTGCAAAACGAACACAAACCCAGCGGTCACTGAGCCGTTTACAGCTCCATTTCCATCATCTGCCTTTTGGCAACTCTAGAGAGAGTGCTTCCAATGCAAAAATATTTGCGCGGAGGGATGGGGGTGTGAATAGTGCCAGAAATAGTTTCCAGGCTCTGGTGACCCAGGTACAAGCCCGTGGTCACCGTCCGCCCACCCCCTGGCTGGCTCTGCTGGCAGAAAATCGGCCTTACGGGGCCATTTGTGCTCAAACCCTGGCGAGGCCTCTTGGATGGAAGGACCATGCTGTCCCCTGGGACTGATGGAAAGTCTGTCCACTTAGAGCAAGTGGATACAAAAGCAGCGAACAGTCCCCATAGGACAAAATGAAAAGGATGATTTGCTGTTTAAAAGAAAATAATAATAATTGTATTTTATGCACAAGAAACACCTACATAGCAAACATGCGCTCCCTCCGGCGGAGCGCCGGGATGAGCTCTGCCTCCACGTGCAGCAGGGGGACGGGCTCCAGAGACCCCCGCGTGTACCAAAGAGCCCGGCACAGCCCTAGCAGGAGTCGGGACACGGTGGGACCCTTCCCAAGCGGTCTCTAAACAAGCCCATTTCCAACCGGGCTCCAGCTGCCTCCCTCCCCAGACGATCCCCGGGGCCAGATGCGCAGCACGCTGCTGCGGGCTCCCAAAGGCACCCAGCCGAGCCTCCCAGGGACTGCCAGGTTATCATTTGCATTTTCCATACATGTACCTTTTATTTTGCTGTTAATAAACCCATAGACTAAATGCAGATTAAAAAAGAGCGAAAAGGAGGATAAATTATCCCGTCTGTACAACAAAACTCCCCTTGGAAAGGCTGCTGTGGCGCAGAGGTTGCACCACGGCTGAGTTACAACTCTCTGTAATAGAGTTATAAAAAGGGCATCAGCCGTGCAGACAGCTCGCTCGGCTAAGAACAAAAATAACGCCAGGGCAGCAAACAGTGGAAAATCCCCAGCCTTGCTCCGCGCCGCTCCTGCCTGGCCCTTGCGCAGGCTTTCGCCGGGTGGGATGTCGCCAGGCAGGGGAGCCGCGCAGAGGCCATTTGGCAAGCAAGGAGAGCCCGTCTTCATGAAATATAAATAACCGGCTGCAGCTTTGGATGCTGCTGCCCCTTCAGCTGTTCCCGAGCCCGGTACGAAGCGATTGTGGGAGGGAGGGGGGACCCAGCACAACAGACAAAACCCGGCGAGCGCGGGGCTGCCGGGGGGCTCCGGGAACCACAGGGAACGCTGCTGGGAGCCAGCGCGGAGCAGATGTCACGGCAAATAAACAGCCCTGACACATGGCCCGGGAAGCTCTCCCGACCCCCAGACAGGATCAAACCCAGTGCAGGACAACTTGTAAGGACGCTTTTCCCCATTACGCTAGTGGGGAACAAGATGTGCTTAATGGTTTCCCCATCAGCCCTCCTCGCCGCGCTGCTCGGGTGCGATCGGGGTCCCCGTGTCCCCGCTCTCGGGCTGAAGCCCAAAGGAACTTGCCGTCCCAGCGTGTCCCAGTTACACCAGATGACAGATTGTAGGTTGTGAAGGGGCTCGGAGGGGAGTGTTGCTTTGATCTTTTTTGCTCGTCCTAAGGATTTTCCAATCCAGCTGTTGCAATAAAAATAGTTGAAGGACAGAATAATTATAGGACTGGGCCAGTAATTAAAGTCATGTCCAGGACTTCCGCAGTCCTGTGATCAGGTCATGCTGAACAAAGCTTTCCAAATTATTTCTTTAGCTTTCTGTCTAAGGGAAGATATGATTTTGATCTGTAGCCTTGATTTTTTAAAGCGGTTCATTTCTCCAGTTACAGCTTAAAATGAGTAATGGATCAGCTGGGTTTATGCCTTTCTGTTACTAAGCACAAGTCTGACTTATGAACTGAATCAGCCAATACTGCAACCAGAGATTTAGCAAGGCCGAGATTTCTAGTGTCCTCACTGTGCTCATATACCGATGCTTCACATCGCTATCACAAAATGCTTTAAACCCCTCTGCATTCACAGATGTCGTATGGGAGGGGAGGTGCAAGACAGCAGGGATTTAAATAGCGCACATCTCTACATGCTGCTTGGAGCCTGAAAAGTGAAGGATGTGTTGTTTCCTTTAGACTGGGTACTGGTTTGTGTGAAAGAAATGGCCGTGGTGCTAAGGAGTAGGTTCCTGGCATAGATGCTCGGGAGATATTTGTACATATGTGCATATGTGGGTGGTTTTGCATTAAATGGGAATACAGAAGCACCGATACATACAGTATATACAGGAGGCATCTGATGCAAACGAGTATATCCAACCCATCATCGCATGCACGGGGACTAGAAAAGTAAGGGCTATGCATATCAGGAAGAAATAAATTTACAGGTAACTTTTGAGCTGCCAAAGGGACCAGGCAGATGGCAGCTCTGGACTGAAACCATGGGCAGAGCTACATGGGAATGACCCAGGCGCTCCCAGTGCCGGTGGACCGGCCAGGGAGGACGGCCCGTACGGCACGGGTGACCGCGCGTCCACGCGGAGCAGCGCCGACCGAGAGCAAATAATAAAACCCACGACAGGGCGCACACAAAATGCATCCCCGCCTTTAGAAGAGCGAATGCCGGGCTGCTCCAGGGCCCCTTTGTCTCGGGGCAGATGTGGGTGCGACTCGCTGCGCATCAGGAACAATCTGCCGCCGTGTTTGTGCGTGTAGGTGGGTCCTGGGGACAGGCAGTGCCACGAGCCCCCGGCCGCGCAGAACACAGCCCGCATTGTCAGGGCTGCTCCTCGCCGGGGACAGGGACATCTCCCCAGCACAGCCGGCTGGGGCTGCGGCAGGGGCACGGACGTGCTTATCTGGGGACACTGCAAGTCGTGAAGCTGCGCGATGTCTTCATCTGCTGCTGAGACTGACTCAACACGAAACGGCCCGTGCAAAGGGGCAGCTGAGACCTCTTCTTCCCAGACTTAGCATTTCTTAATTGTTGCTCCTGGCCCCGTTGTGCAACACAGAAAAGATGCGATTGCTGCCCAAAGAGCTGAACAAGCCCTTCAACCTCACATCCGCAGCCACGTCCTGGGATGGCCAGAGCCCTGGAGGCTGGAGGGCTGAGGCTGGCGATGCTCAGGAAGCCTCTGAGCTGGCTGGACCCAACACCAATCAAAAATCTGGGCCCGTAATGTTCAGGAAAAACACAACACAGAGCAAAATCTCACACAAATAGTTGCAAGATTGTGATGCCATCAAATAGGAATTTAACTGCTTAAATGCTTTTCTCATCCAGCGTTGAGCCTGCACCCAAGCACCAACAAAAGCCACGTCCCTGCTCCACTTCCCTCCAGCTCCAGGCAAGACACAGCAGTGAGACGGACTCAGATGCCTTTTTCCCCAAATACCTACCCAGAGTTCAGAAGTGTTTTTCAGACTTGGTGGTGCTTTCCATTTCCCCGATGACCTACCAGTTCTCACAAACTGTTCGTCTGGGTTGAGAAATACATCCCAGACCTTGGCCCAGACCTCTCTCCAGATGCATCAGATACTTTTGTAAATACATTTTTCTCTGGACAAACACATGAGTAACCCCAGGACAGGACTTTTAAAACTAGAGACTCTTTGCAAAATCCAACCAAACATCCACACAGCGTGGGGCGCAGTTGAAATCAAGAGGTGGATGTGCAACCTTAACTCTGCTCTGTTTGGAGCCTCCCTCCTCTCTCTGAACAGGCACTGGAAGGACAAAATTAAATGCAAGAAAGACAAAAAAGGGACGGACACCTGGGGGTGATGGAGACACCATGATGGGGCTGAAAATACAGATGCTGGGACTCAACGGCAGCAGTGCCTGCCCCAGCTGAGGGCTGGGTGACCAGGGTGGGAATTGGAGGGTTTGCAGAGGATTTGTACTCTCCATAGAAAAATTAGGCACTGTTTTTATTCTTGTGCAACAGTCAGGACAAATCAGCTTGAAAGAAAAAGAAGTTTCCAGAAGGAAACATCTTGCTGTGCATAGGCCATCCTGCACTACAGAGCACACGGGCAGAGGACCATATCCTGGCGTTGTGGGGTTCGTGTCCTGTTTTAAAGGCAGAGGGTGATTTTGCTGCATTGTCAAGTGTTTTCCAAACCAATCTGGATTTTCAAATGATAGTGCAGCAGGTAAGCAACTGCCGCAAGGGTCGGTGGAGTCAAGGGGAGGTACGAAGAGTCAGGGGGTATCGGATGCTCGTGTGGCCTGGCAGAGCCCAGCCTGGCCTCGGGGAGCCCCATGTGCCCCTGCCCGCAGGGACGAGCCCCCCCCGACTCCCTCTCCCAAGAGGTGCTGACAGCCCCAGCACCCACCAGGCAAACGTGCCTCGATTATCCGAACAGCCAGGTGGCGAAGGGGATGCCGCTGCAACTGTACCTGGCCCATATGCTGTTACAGGGTCACTGCCCTGCAAGTTTCACACTCTCAGGTTTCTCCTTATGTAAAGACAACGCTTACGTACCAATAATTAAACCAGAAAACATATCCAAGCACTTTGGCTGTAAGCCACTCAAAATCGGCAGTGAAAGGGAAAAAATTCAGCTTTTAAAATTCTTTTAGGTCCTTCTCCATCTCTTAAGAGCTCCAGCATCAGGAGTGCTGTGGATGGCACCGCTAGAGAAGGGTTTCTCTGCAGGCTCTGCCTCCTCGCTTCGCAGCTCCTCGGGGACGCCCAGCCAGCGCAGCGGGCTGCGTACCAGCCTGGCAGAGCTGCAAACCCTCGCAGCTGCGCAGGGGAAACTTCGATTCTCTATTTCTCCGCGCACATGTCGATTTAACATGTACATTGCTTCCTCCCTGCCTTGAGACGGGGGAAATCTCTCCTCTCCACAGATGGCGGTGAGCTGAGCTAGCGCAGCCTCACATCCCGGCCCCAGAGCATCCCTGCTTCCCCCGCGCCGGCGAGCCAGAGCTCCCATCTGCTCGGCACCAACAAATTTCCCGCTGGCTTCAACTGGCGTGGCCAGGAGAGGCGGGAGGGGGGACTTTGCCTATCACAGGCTCCCTCCACCAGCAGAAAGCGGCCGGCCGAGGCTGCCGACGTGCTCCGCTCATTAGCAGAACATGAACCACGTAATCTGCTCGCGTCTTCTCCAGCCAAGCTCCGGGCTCCCCCTTCAGAGCTCCACGGCTTCGCAGCGCTGGAGGGCAAATGATATGTGAAAATATCTCCTCTCACTGCAGAGATGCAACCGTCAGAGAGATCCCGCCCTGGGCCAGGGCAGCAGAAGCCGGCACCCCGATCCCCCAGGCTGATTTGGCCAAAACTTGGCTCTTTGTCACAATTCCCAAAACCACATCCCTGCAAACCGCAACACGCGTGATGTCCCACCCCGGGGAAGCTGGGCACACCGAGCAGAGCCCAGAACTTCCCCTGGGTGCACAAATAACACCAGGGAAGGGCTGAAATTCATTTCCTTCTCACCAGCTTAATGAAATGAGACCTTCCGGAATAACGATGGAAACAAATCCCTTCCCTGTAGCCCCACTCCTGCAAAACGACCGCGGGCATGAACTCTCCGAGGCAGAGAGCGGGGCTGTAGAGCGGACACAGAAATGGTAAGCAAGGGAAATCTCTGGTTGAAGTTAAATAAAATCAAATCATTCCACAATGAAGGATTGTTTTTAATCAGCTCATTAGGTCCAGCAGGACGCTTTCAGTAGCCATTAGGCATTTATCCTTATTTACGGTTGTAAGAGGAACAGTAAAGCTCGAGCAGCTAGTGTTCCCAAGAAGATTCCTACAGCAGCATTTAATGCATTTCAGCCACTTAATTAATACTGATTAAATAGCACAGAGCAACGTTTCCACAAAGAGAAAACCCTTTTGGTTTCAGATAATGAAAAACATTGATTTAGAGGGTATATACGTATGTGATTCCCTAACAGTGACTAAAGGCTTCATTTTGCTCCTGCTCCGTTCAGGTTCTCCGTGGCCCCCGCCGCCCCAGACGTAACACATCAGATGGGTTTCTGGGTTGCCGACTTCCAGGCCATAAATCTGCACCCCCCTTTTGTTTGGCAGTGACGGGACCTTCTGTCACACGTGGCAAAAGCCAGCACACGGGGGCCAGCCGACCCTGACGGCTCCACACGGGTGAGTCCCCATCGGGAACCACGCAGGGAGCCAGGACCCAGCCTGCAACACGACCCCTGTGCGAGATGGACGGACACAGCCACACGCCTTTCCGCGTCCCCGCTCGTACGCAGGCACGCACCAGTGAACGATGCAGGCACAGCTGCATCCCTACAACGTGCGTGAGAAGCCGTTCAAAGCAAACGCTGCATTACAGCGCAGAAGTCAGTGGAAAGAAGGAAAGAAATGATCACGAAGAAGCAAAGAAATAATCACAAAGGCCAGACATGATCATTCCCGAGGACGGACCGTGCCCTTTCCCGGGGAGAGCCAGCAGCGCATGGGGAGGGCAGCGCTTCCCGCTTGCCTCTGTTTGGAGGAGAGAGAAGCGCTTTGTGTCTGTTCCTGAGGTTGGGTACAGCTTTCACAATTGTTCTACCAAACAACCGTCAGAGCAAACACCAGCAAATTCATTCACATCTCGTCTATCTCCCCCTTAAAAAATAATCATACCCATCCCTTCAGCACCAAACGCTTCAGACCTACGTGCCCTCTAATCACAGGCAAGAAGGAAAGTCAGGCTTGGCATGGGAAATGGGTCCTAGGCTAAGATTACTGATGGTCCAGTGTCTATCAACAATCATTTTCTATACCCACCGTAACCCCAAACACATCTTTGCTCCCGTCCTCTGAACAAAAGGACATTTCTCAAAGCACGACCTGCAGCAGCAGAGGTTTGCAGAGACAGGCGCTTTCGACACCGTCACCGCCAACCCCCCGTAAAAACTCCAGGCAGACGGATTTGTTCAGGACAACTGCCCGTGCACTCCTCCCGTTATGTTTTCAGGATATCTTTAAGAAATACATCTTTAAGAAACACACGCACAGGCTGTTTCTCACAGCCCTGGTTTCTTGTCTCACTCCTCCACGGGATTTTTGCCGTATGCTGCGTTTTCCTTTCACTCCCTGTAACTCTCCTGCCTCGCACGTGGGTGAGTTTTCAATCCCGAGCCCTGCAGGCTGTGTGCATTTTAAAAGAACCGAGCAAACAAACAAGCATTGAGAGAAAGCGCCGTGCTATCACCAGGAACAAGGCTGGCTTCCTAAAGTCACCCACCAGCACATGCCGGGACGAGCCGCGGCAGCATCCCTCCGGCTCCGCGCAGGGCAACACGTGGGAAGTGGGAACGAATCCGTCAATCCCCTGAACTTCAGAGCTGATGCCAGCAGTAAGGAGATTTATACGTTAGCTTGGCTCAGTAGCTCTCAGCCAGCTCACCCGACCTTCCTCCCGCAGCACGCTCGAGTCGGGACCAGCTGCGCCCGGGCTCCAATTCCAGAAATATTTAAAAAATGCAGGAGGAAGGGGATAATTGCACTTGCTGCTATTCAGAGCTGTGGCTGCATTTTGCAGCGTTTGAATGCAGACAGCGGTTGCGCTGTCAGGAGGCAATCCATTCCCTTGTAGAGCTGCGTATCGCTACCGAGAGCACGGATAACTCCGGGGACAGACTCCTAATCTATCACGGTCATATCTCGGCGCTACATAAATGTGAATTAATTTATCATCCTGTCCTTCTGGTAATGTAAGGAAATATTGTCATTCGATTACACAGAGGGACTCTAGTCCGGAGAGGTTAAGTGTTACCCCAAGGTCAGACAAAAGATATGGCATGAGTGGGAAATGAGCTGAGATCACCGGAGTGCTCAGTTTAATCAGAAAATACCATTTAACCTTTAGAAACCGGTCACAGTCAGGGGGGAAAAAAAAAAAAAAAATGTAAAAGCATGAAACTTTCCACAGAAGACAACGCCACGGCCTTCGCCAGCCGGCGCATCACCCCCGAGCCCGTGCCGTGCCCCTGCGGCAGCTGGGAATTGGCCCCGCGGCAGCTGAGCCGCCGGCTGCTGGGGCCGCCCCGGGGACTGGGTCACACCGGCCCCGCTAATCAGCTTCCCACCCTCCCAGGGAGCCGCTTGTTCCCGCATCTCTTCCTTTCATCAGCAAGAGTGAGAAGCGAGTAAGAAAAAAAACCCCAATTCATCCGAGTTATCCTTGGTAGAAAACAAAGGGGCTCCGGAGCATCGTTTCTGCACGGGCTGCATCCTGGGCATGACGTGACATTTAAGGAACACAGGGTGGGGTACAGCTAAGATGAAAAAGCAATCATTGTGACTTGTTATTCTGGGGGAAAAATATTTAACAACTC
Organism: Theristicus caerulescens; assembly: GCA_020745775.1. Classification (NCBI taxonomy): domain Eukaryota; kingdom Metazoa; phylum Chordata; class Aves; order Pelecaniformes; family Threskiornithidae; genus Theristicus; species Theristicus caerulescens. Next base: position 988,560 of record CM036578.1, read on the forward strand.
TCCTTATATCGCAAACTATTTGGAAAAATACACGGTCATTTACTTAATTAGGATGCTGCTTTGTTTAAGAGGGAGAATGAAGGGAACTGGTGTGAAAAAAATAGATTAAAAAGGAAAAAATACAGGTAGGAAAGTTTCTCAACGAGAGGCTTTAAGGGGCAGTTTTAGGGCACAGGACACACCAATGGCCCTGGCGTCAGCAGCCCGGTTTAGTGCTGCACAGGACCCTGCCTGTAGCACTTCACCCGGCAGCGGATGATACTGGGACTGGTCCAGGAGCTTCTCAAGCACCATTTCCACACCACAGCAGCAGTCCCCACAGCCAAACCCCAAAGTGGCTGTTGGGTGGTGCCCAACGGTTTGGGCATCTTGTCCCGTTCCTGATGGAGCAGCACCCACCTGCAAACCCAAGCCCAACAGCAGCGCTGCCGAACCCCCCGGCAGCCTCGGAAAAGATGGAGGCAACAGGGTACCAGTCCCCCACCCTCACAGCAAAGCTCCTTTCCAAGGCCGTCCATCCCACGCTGCTCCGGGCAAGCGTGCCAGAGCTAACAGCAAGGGGGGACGCCCAGCCCGCGAGCGGTTAATGCCTGCCCCCGCTGTGTCCCTCGGCCACCCCTCCCAGGGACGGCAGCATCTGGCCCCTGATGATTAGCCAACTGTTAATCACGCAGAGCAATCGCTATAAACAGCAACTGTTGGAGAGTTCGTGCAGCGATTGCTCTGGAAAAGCTGCCTGTCCCCTTCTGGCTCCCACGCAAGTCCGCTCGGGGTACGACCCCGAGGAGGAGCACGCAGACCTGGGGGTTTGCAGAGGGCTGAGCCTCTCTAGTAAAGATGATGGATGCAACACCCAGAGAGAGGCAAGAACACGTCCTTTTCTAATCATACGGGGCCAGGAGATGGTCTGGCTTGGATTCATTAAGGGCACCAACCCTTGCTTCCCTGCTCGTATGTTGGTACCCTGCACCTTGTCCACACTGGTGACGTGCCCTGAGATGCTCAGGGGGTGGCTGTGGCGATGGGCAGAGCCACTTCGGGCAGAGCACCCCAGCGCTGACCTCCCACTGCCCGAGGAGCCATCAGACGCGGGAGCTAGCCGACGCTGATCCCCATGCTTTGCACCGCAGACCCAGCTCTGCGAGGCAGCCTGCAGCTCTCGACCCTGCAAAGTGCATCAGGCACGACTTATCCCAGCAGCAATTTCCTCCTGCGGCTGCTTCTCCTTCATGACAGCAAAGAGCAGCGACGCAGGCAGGAGCTGCGTCTCAGCTCACGTCTTGGCAGCGCTCCGGACGAGACTGCAGTGAGGTTCAAGAGCTGTGAACCGGCCGAGCCTCCCAGACACACGCTGCTGGCCGCAGTCAATCCCCGTGGCCAGAGGGGACCGCAAGACGTGGCAGGGGAACACGCTGCCCAGGCAAGGTCCCCTCCCCTCTGTGCTTTCATTCAGTTAAAAAGCTGAGAAGGTCAGCAAGCCGGTGAGCCTGCAGCTGGTCACACGGGGGGCCTGGGAGGAGAAGGGTCCTGCAGGGTCCCACAAGCTCAGAGCTGCCCTGCCTCTCCCCTTCCCATGCCAAGGGCTCTCCCAGAGCCCAGAGCATCTCTCCCACCCTCAAGTCATAAATAAATGGTGACTTATTCAACTGGGCCACCACAGCCCCTCTTTGGCACGTGCCACAGGAGCTGCCTGCGTTCTGCGCCCGCGGTGCCAGGCAGGGCAAGGCGCTCCGTTGGGCTGCGTCCAGGGACGCGCTGCACCTTGTCACAGATGCGGACGCCCTGACGCCGCAAGGGTTTTCCCTTTGCACAGAGGGAAAGGGTTAATGAAGCCAAAGGGCCTGACCCGCAGCGCGCGGGCGCCTAGGGGTTAAAAGGCCCTTGGCACCAGGAAGCCACTTTGGTACTAAATGAATTGGAGCATTTGTGTTTCTGTCTCACATTACTGAGGTCCCGGGCACTTGTGATCACTAAAGAGCCTGGAAAAAAACATTTTATGATTCTACGATTCCCTCTAACTCCCTTCCAGGGACCCCCCGAGCCCTGATGAGTCCTTTGACCGGCAGGAGAGCTTGCTTTCAGCCCCAGCAGGGCCCATACCGCAGCCCAGAGCGGTCCCCAGCACCGATGAGAGCTGCTGTGCCCCTGCCCAGAGCCAACGTCCCCAGTGTGGCTGGGACGGGGCAGCGCTGCCACAAGCGAACCCGGGTTCAAGGGTGAGCAGCGTGGGAGCATCCCTGGGCAAGCACGGCAGCCAAGGGACCCGGGAGAGCCCTGGTCCTGCCTGCACCTCTGCAAACACACTGCTTATTCCATGGGTTTTCCTTTCAAAACAATTCACTAAGATTTTTTTATTTAGCAGATGGAAAACAATTGCATTAGTACAGACTATCCGTGATTTTATTAAGCCGAACACTCCCTCCATCAGGAAAACGCAGTTATTTCAGTAGCACGACCAGAAGGAAGGTGAATACTTCTGGGTTTTAGGGTTGAAAAGCAGAAGTACCCGCTCTCGGGCAGCCGTCCCGAAGCTGTGCCAGCAGCGAGGCCAGGCCGGGGGCAGAGCTGGGCTCTTTCAGACCTGCTCGCAGTCGTGGGTGCTGTTCAGGGCACACTGAATGGGTGCAATTATTCAAGTGCTGAACATTCCTCACTGGAAAGTATAGTATTCAAGGGTGAAGGAGGACTTGAGCACAAAAGCTTTAATTTTCACGGGGTGGTGTAAGCCCAGGAGAAGAGCTGGGACAAGAGAGCTGCCAGGGAGGGGTTTGCCTGCGGGAACAGGAGGCAGAAATGGCACCGAGGGCTGCGCCCAGCTCCGAGGAGCCGATGGGCAGCGTCACGGCGCAAATCCTTCTGCGCCTCCTCAGAGGGCTCGGGAACAAAGCGGGACTGTGCAGCCGCCCGCCCATGCAGGAATGCACCTTCCGAGAGGCTGGAAATGCCACGTTCCCAGTGGGAACGCAGCACAGCCCGGGCTGGCCGTACCCAGCAGAGATGCCGAGGTCCGTGGGGACCCGCCTGCCGCAGCCCCACGGGTGTTTCCCCAGGTACGCAGGCTCTGCTCCTCCTTCGCACCCTCCTCCATCCTTTCAGCAGCACTCCCGACCCTTCAACCGCCGCTCCCCCGGCCGCCCCCACCTCCCGCGCCAGTCCCCAGACACCGTCTCCCCCCGGTCTGTAACTGGATCGAACACGCAGGTGTCACCGACAAGGCAGGAACACGCCTGTTGCTGATTAATTCCGTAAGTGAGCTGTATTTACAGACACCGGCTCTTCCCCAGAGCCCGGCCGAGGGCCCTCAAGCTGTTGTATCACCTTACAGCTAGTCGCGATGTGCAGGCAGCTGCCAGACACTGTGTCCTCCATCCACCACCCTTAGACCTGGCAGCCTCCGCTGCGTGGAGCGTGGCTCTCCAGGACCACATCCTTACGTTGGGTATCAGCCCAAATCCAGAGATCTCCCAAGAAGTGTCAATGTGGGCAATTAAGCTCTCTGCTCTTCCCAGGCACAGTCTTGGAGCACATCTGGTTCCCATGTTCTGCAAAATGCCTTTGACATTTAATTTTAAACCCTAGGCGCTTCAACAGCGGTGACGGAGCAAAGCAGCAGCAAATCTGACATTTCATCCCTGAGCCATCTGACGTACAACCTTTAGACGGGACTACAGCACAGAACCGTTTGGAGAAATGGGAGGGGAATCAAGAAAGATAGGGCAATTCTTGAAAACCTTATATAAAAATGCAAACGAGGCTATCTGGAAGTCTGCCTCTCTCAGAAGCACTGGATTTGCTTTTGCAAAAATGCTGTGTAACGGGTTTTCCTTGCCCTGTGCACACTTAGATCCTAATTACACATGGGGAATCACGGGAAGGGGAGCATTACCTCTCCTTACACTCCCTTCACAAGTCACATTACTACAGTATAACTGAGCTCACGTCTGGGAAATCTGGTTTTCAATGACTGCCCGCCTGCCATACCTTCACAAATCTTCCCAAAAAATTATCTTTTACTGGACTATTCGGCAGGCATAAAGCGTGTCTTGTAATGAGTTTCCAAAAAGGGCAATCCAAGTGTCACAAATCCGCATTTTCAGCCAGTTTTCCAAAGGAAAAGCCCTCCCCACGCTGCCCGGCTTTCCGCTGGTCACTGCCAATAACTCCTCGCCCTGTTGGCTCATTTCAAATCCAGCTGGGGACCTCTCTGCCTCTGCTACAGACATTCAGTTCCTGCAAATTTCGTGCAAATGGCTTGTCAGGGAGCTTTCATTTTATGGGACAGACATTTGTCCAGGAGACTTAGATGCACAGACTTCATTAGTTATGCAGTTCAAGTCAAGCCAGCCCCCAGCTCCCACTGCGTCCCCCCGCCCAAGCCGGGCAGGCAGGGTGCCTTCGCTCCCCCTTCCTCCCTCAGACCCCACCAACAACATTTTAAAGTCATTTCTTTCCCAACAGAAGCAGTTGGCGACCCAAATTGAATGGTTCCCACCACCCTCCCGTAACGTTTTGGTGGCCCCGTTCTCACTGCCTGTCCTCAGCCGTGAAATATTGACAGCCTTTAATGACAGACAGCGCATTTTAGCCTGATATAGCAGAGATGCTGTGAAGTCACACGTTATTTATTACCCTGAGCTCAGAACTAGAAGGAAAACACCATTCTCCGGTATTTCTCAGCAATGCCTTCGCAAGTTTGCCAGCACGTTTTCACATTACTCTGCATAAAATTCTCACCCTTTGCAACACGGTCATTAATATTGCCGGCACAGTTGCTCCATCTGCCTTTTGAGCCCCCTCCAAAACAGTAATAAGTTAATTGGTAGAAGCATTTGGCTTCTACAAAATGAAGTTGGCACAAAACCAGCTTTTAACCTTCAGGACTGAGCACAGGATGCAGGATAGGGATTACTTGTTCACTGTGTTTAGAAAAAAACATAAATAAAAGGGATGTGTATGCATATTGAAAGACCAGGCTGGCGCTTAATAATTCTTTTAAAAGAGCCAAAGCGAAGGGAAAGGCGGCGAGGCTGCGCCCGGCGCTGGGCACGGCGTCCTCCCCCGGAGCTTCTCCGCGAGGTTGCTGGAGAGGAGCTGCCTGCAAACCCACCGGCACCGGGCGCGACGCCCACGCCGAGCCGGCAGCGTTTCTGGCACCAGCTGTGAAAGGGGGAAGGCAAAAGCAACCGGTTTGTGCCCCGAGAAGGTGCAGATGGGCAGGGGAAGAGCGTAGGTGTTAGCGATAAATGATAGGGAAGTACCAGGAGAAAAAACCAAGCAGCTGCAGGACTAACCATGGCTTTGTGATCTCCCGCTGTGCAAGATCAAGCCTGAGACTACAAGCAGCATTTAGCTGGGAGGCTGGTTTGAGCCAGGGGATACACGAGCTGAGGACCTTCATCTGCCTTCTCTGGGATGCAAAACATTTCCAGCATCCCACAGGCTGGGAGATGTAAAACCAGTGTCCTACAAATCCTGCAAATACCAATCTCTTGCTGACAAGGCCTGGAGGCAGGGGAAGACTTCACTGGATAAACGATGGAGTTTAAAGGCAAGCAGAAAACAAAGGAAAGGAAAACTTCAATATTCAGCTGCTCCACTGTCTCTCACCTCCTCTCAAATTCACCCAGCCGAGCTCTGCATCGTGGAGCTGAAATGCCGCAAATGTTAAATGCAAAATATCTTTGTAAACCACTGCAGCTGACAAGAAGCAAGGGGTAATGAGAAGGGCTTGGGCACCGAGGGCTGAATCGGCAAGTTTCTTGAATGCTGTATGCCAAAGTTTGAACTGAAACCTGCCTTTGCTTTTCTAGTGAAATACTTAAATGCTTTTTGCCCCCCGACAGTACTCGAGGAGAGATGATGGCAGAGTAACACCCGAGATCACCTCTGGCAGGAGCCGCGGCCGGCTGGTGCTCGGCACCTCTCAGCAAAGCATCCCAGCGCCCCGGCCCCTGGCCACGCTCCAGCCGGGCAGGCTGCCTGCGCTGCCCGCACTGCTGCCTGAATGGGGCTCGGGAGGACCAGCCCAGCCAGGCACCGGGCTCTGGGCACAACCGGTCCCAGGGCTTTTAAAAACAAACCTGTTCCCAAGCTCCTTCCCTTGACTTCCCCCGGGACAGAAGATAATACAGAAATGCAGAGTGTGTTCCCCGTTGGCTAAAGCGATATGGAAAATAGTACATGTTTTTCACATGGTTTTTGAAAGAGTTTCTTTCCCCTTTTTTCTAGCACAAACTGCTGACATTTTCCAAGCAACGTTATTCTTACACTGAAGGAACTATGCGAGCTTGGGTTGTGTGTAGTGGCTTCAAGAGGGAAACAGAATCCAAGGGAAAGCTACACACTAACTTTGACTTTTAAAATAGAGTAAATTTGAGTTTCTTGACCAAAACGCACACAGAGAACCATGTGGAGCTGGATCACTGTAAAAGGAAAAAAAAAATACGCAATACGCCGATTCCAAATTTTCCAACATTCAGTGCAGTGCTGACCGTAAGGTCCCCAGCCTGCGGTTCTTGCCGTCCCCTGAGAGCCAGCACCGTGATGTACGCACTGGTACCACTGCTGGCGGCTGCCGGGCTTGAAGGTTAAGGCTGGTTTCCTCCATGCTGCCATGGAGTTAGGCACTCAGATCCCCTTGAGAGCTAACGGCACTGCGGAGCCTAACCCATTTAGACATTTCTGCACTTTAAGACTTTGTTAGAAATGTTGATAAGGCAAGCATACGCTTAAAGGATCGCTACATTAAAAAATCATCTCTCCCCAGAGATATTTTCACAGCTCATTTATTAAACCCCCTCAAAGAACAGAGGGGAAAAGCCAGCTTCAATTGTTTTTAAGCTGTAACAAGCGATGAGAGAGTTCAGTTTTGCCTTCCAGCCTGGCTGCTAGTTTCACTCCTAACAAGCTGCACTTCAAGGCAATGCACTTATCACATAACAGCTTTATTTCAAACCCAGCGTGAACAAAGGGAGAGCTAGCCACAAGTCTGATCACTTCTGGGCTGATCCTCTATCCCCCCAGCTGCATCTTTATACCCGACTCAACCAGGCTCCCGGCTCGAGAGTTACGCTCTAATTTAAGGATGGGATTTTCACGCTCATTTGCGGGCAAGCCCATGCTCGGTACTACAAAATGGTAAAGCAATCTCGTCCCTGTCGCAAGGTACCAAGGGGCTTCTGTTAATGAGCTTTGGCTTGGTCCCAAGCAGGACCACTTCTTTTTTCTTGCCTGAATATATATAAAAGCGGCAACAGCATTTCCCAGGTGCTCTTGGCAGAGGAAGAGCGTTGCTGCCTGGCTGCAGGAGGTGGTGAGCGGCTGCAAAGGCAACCGCTACCCGGAGAGCGGGCAGGGCTGGGAAAGTGTTTATCACCATCCGCGAAGGAAATGCATTTGTAAAAACTTGACCGAAACGTTACTTTTACAAATGCGGACAGAGGAATTGGGTCTGCACCGTTTCGGGCATGGGAAGATGCCCAAACCCTATTCCCCTGAGCCCGCTCTCACTTGGCAAGCGCTTCCCGAAGTAACTCGGGAAATCACAAGCCTGTCAGAACCGAGCCCATTGCAGCAGCTTGATAAAGCTAGAAATTTTTTTCACTGCTCAGAAAACACTCCTTTTTATGCTAACAATTACAAACAGCTGTTTATTTTGCTAGTTAGCTCTTTTAAAGCATTCTTTCCAATGCATAATGAAAAGTGCCAGGCATTTTCCAGGAATTTTCGGAGCAGAGAAAGTTTGCCACTCTATTATTTGAGAATCACTGGAAGGGTGCAATTAGCTGAAGAACAAGCATCTATTCTGGGTGGCAACCTCAGGAGCCTTCCTCTGGCATCCAAAGAGGCACCATGTGACAAGCGGATGCCAGGCAGCCAAGCCTCCCTCCTGCTCAGGCATGCATACAATTCCCATAATATCTGCCTCCCAGCCCTGCTCCCAGCTCAGAAAGCTGCCCAAAACCTGCGCCGGCATCTGTAACCCTTTGTATGCTTTGCATCGCTTGAGAAAGCTGCAGAGCTTCAGGAAAGATGAGCAAACCCAATGCCACAGCCCCCATGCAAGGTGCAGCCGGATCCTCCCGCCCGGTGCAGGCAGGGCACGGGCAGGAATCGGGGCACTCACCTCTCCTGCCCGCGGTGTTTTCTACAGCCGTAAGAAGAGGAATTAATTACAGTGGCATTAAATCAGTCCCTCATCCACCCCAACTAACAGGTTTCCACCACCAAAATCTCAAGGAATGCACGAGAGGTGAGCTATGAGTTTTGGAAAAATGAGGATTTCCACGAGGGAGGAATGAAGCCCGCAGGATCGAACCCTGCCCGAGAGCGCACAGGCAGGCACGAAAGGCGCTTAGGCTTTGGAGTGTCACTGAATCACACATGGAGACCAGAGCAGGATGGTTTGGAGCAGCAGGCAGCCTCGCAGGGCGTCAGACCCCTTTTCGGGGGTCAGGAGCCCCCAGCGCTCCCCAGCCGCTCGCTCGCATCCCCCGGGAGCGCAGCCCTTGCGCGTGGCCATAGCAACCCGCGTTCATGCGCAGAAACGCCAGACTGAGCAAAAAAGGGGGGGGAATTCGCTCCCCAGCTCAAAAATTATTCATGAGAAATGAGTGAGAGCTACAACGAGCCCTCTGAAGCGTGCTCCCCCCCAGCCCTGCCTGGCAGTGGGCAGGCAGAGGACCTTCCTCTCCGTTCCCCTTGGCAAAAGGCTGTTAATTTAATATTAAAAAAGGAAAAGAGCCCTTTCTTGCGATGTCGGTTCTGAAGCACCAGTCTGAGTGCCTTTTTTTGTTGTTGTTGTTCTTAATTAGAAGAAAAACCTTGAAGGGAGTCTCGGAGCAGCTGGCAGGGAGGCCGGTCGCCCCACCGCTGCTTTCAGACCCCCTCTCCTACCCCTCCAGTTCAGCTCCCATTGCAGCCTAAGCCAGCAGGAGTTGCTCACATCAGAGATTTCTGACCCCATTTGGATTCTTTTTTTTAATTTTTTTTTTTTTTTTTTTTACTCCAAATGCCAAACCTGATCTTGCACCAAAAGGTGATTTGAGGCTGCGGACAGACTCAGAGGGAGGCAGCGGTGCTGCGGGGAGGGGGCAGCCCTGAGCCTCCCCTTTCCCCACCCCTCTGCCGCCAGACACCCACAGCCTTTTGCTTGCTGCTTTTCATCTTAGCCCTTGCCTGCACCCACGTGCAGTCCAGCCAGCGAGGGGCAAAGAAATCCCAGTACTTACTGCAGTAAATAAACTGACATGGAAAAGAAAATACCCCATCAGGGTATATAAGAAGTTGATTAAATTAAAGGACCATGTTCTGCCACAATTACACGATAGCTGAGAAACCAGCAACCTCCTTACCATTCCCAGCCCACCAGAGCTCAATCGGCATTTCCCACCGGGAATCGCAGCTGGCTACCCCTGGCTTGCGGGAGCCGCGGCGGGAGCAGCGGGCGTGCAGAGGGGCCAGCACTGCCCAGGGTCCCCGCTGCACCCCGGGAGCCTCTTACCCATCCAACAGCCTCACTTCAGCCATTTTATGCTAATTATTTTCTGTACAGTTTTATGCAAATTCTTCCTACAGAGAGAGATGCATGGAAATGTATTTGCCATACTCCGAGTGCCGGCAGTGCAATCAGCTCGGCACATCAGCCTCCGACACGCCTGGTCCCGCTCCGTTCGGGGATGCTAACGCCATCCTGCTGGGTCATTGCTGGGGTGCAGGCGAGCCTGCCACACACTACACCCTTTTCACCAGTTCCCAGCAAACCGGCTGCTAGATCTTACGCGGTGACTAATGGCTCTTGTTGCACCTCCACCACCGCAGCCCAGCGTGGAACCTGGCGGGGTATAATTTTGACCTGCCTTTCAACGCTGTAGCACGCAATTATGGGTATGGAAGGAAAGATGCCAGGGCAACGGGAGGAGGAACACAAAAGGCAGCAAAACTGAGCTTATCCAGAGACTTTGGTTTCTGCTTTCCCAAACTCAGATGCTTCGCAGGCAGGAGAGAGGCTGAGACCTGGGCTACGTGCAGGGGAGACTGACCTGCAGGCAGCTCGGGGTCCCTGAGAGTCAGTCCCCCAACAGCCGCCTGATGGAGCGTGTTCTGAAAGCAAACCAGCACCGAAACACGGTTGTTGCTATCAGGGCTTTTAGGATAGATTTCCCAGTCAATCTTTCGAGAGGTTTTCATTTTAATCAGATCAAATTACAGCAACAGACAGGTACGACTGATGTATATAACTCGACACAGCATCTCCAGAGCAACGCGGCTGCAATTACACCCAGACCATCTGACCACGCGGCCTGCGTCAAAACCTGGAGCAGCTCCGAGAGCAGCTTTCCTCCCTGCGGCTGGGGGGAAAGGCTGAATTTGTGGGCGAGGAAGGGCTGCCCATTGCTGGGGGCAACGAAGATGCAATATCCTCCTTGTACCACACAGCTCCCGAGTCCGCCTGGACAGAGGGAGGGGAGCAGGGAGGCGGATTTCCAGGTCGCCAGCTCGTACGTGCCTTTTGCATTCCTCCAAAGCACAACGCCAGCCCAGCGGGCTGCGCTCTCCTCCGTGCACGGGGCTTTCTAGGGCCTCAAGAGCCAAAGCATCTCAGTGCGAGGAGGGCTTGGGCAAAGCGAACAGACAAAGCCTGCCATTAAATAGTAATGAAAATGCCCAGCACAGTTTGTCGGAGGAAGTCACTAATCACCTCCCCAAGGAGTTCACCTCCATCATCTCCATCTCCTCATGCCCAGAGGCTGCAGGGTGCTTTAATGCCTCCTGCCACCGCCCTGGGGCTGCCTGCAGAGCAGGGATGCACAGGCAGACCCCGCCATGGTACTGGTCTGCTCCCACTGCTTGATGCCTGCACCCTGGGGGGGCATCTATAGGTGCTCTGGGATAACCTCCTTCCCACACCAGCCCAGACCCAAACAAACCTGCAGTGCAAGGGAGCAGGAGGCTACAATCAGTTTACACCCAGATTACTGCAGAGCCACCAACTCCTTTGCAAGAAAAAACTTATTAGTAACCCAAGCAGTCAGGATAGCACTTTTACATCTTGCCCTAAAGCTCTCTGGATTAAAAGAGAAGCATCCTAATTAAATCAAAAGGTACATATGTTTCTGATGAGTGCTGGTATTTACACCACCACCTCCCCCTGCAGAGGAGCGGGCTGTTTCCATCCAGGCACAGCGGCAGCATTATTCAGCTCCGTCGCCGTGACAAGCAGCCCTGGGAGCAGGAATTACGGGGTTAGATGCACACGTCATCCCTGCCCGACTTGGAAAAGGATGGAAAGCAAGAAAGGCAAAAGACACACTGTGATAACAGAGATCAAAACCCAATTAACTTGCCCCAGGCAGCATCCAGCCATGGCAAAACGAGGCAATCGAAGAGCAAAAGCGGGGTCTGGGTGCAGGCGGCCATGGGGTGTTCTCAGCACCCCGCTGCCACAGCAGGACAGACGCACGCAGACAGAGCCGCCGGCGGGTCTCACCCCCAAGGTGACTCAGGCCCTTGGGACACGCCGGTCAGCCCTCAAGCAGGACGCAGTAGCAGACTTTCCTGCCCATCCTACTGCAAATGTCTCAACACCCGAGGCTTTTACAGAAAATCACCGCCACCTCCTCACGAGTTCCTCCAAAGGCAGAGAGCCGCCTACCTTTGCCTTTCCCATTTAAGACATGGCTTTTCCCCTGCAGAGCTCGGGTTAAGGTTCTCCGTCTCCTCTATCCCAGACACAGTGTGTCTCCATGTGCCGGGGAGGATGCGCAGAGCTGTGAGCCCCACAGCTCTGCCAGCATCCCCCAGCACTGGAGCAGACCCGACCTGTCCAGGAGTGAGCCCAGAAATCCCTGGGCTGCTGCCCAAGACCCTTTCCCCATCCTCCCCACGCCCCCCGACACGGGGCTGTGTTATCTCCAGCCCACCCATCCCCACGGGCCAGCGAAGGGGAGAAGGCACAATAGGCGTTATTAATAACTCCGACTTTCTTCTCCCTTCCCTCCCTGCTCTTGCTGGATTTTCCTTCATGAATAATGCAGGAGCTGTGGTGCAGGACACTGCCCACTCTGTCCCCCGATGGTCCCCGAGCCAGCGGGGAATGGGCTCGAGTGCCAGCCAGGGCCTGTCCCCGTGTCCTGGGCGCCAGCACCGCCGGTACGATGGGGTTTTGTTCCCAGATGCAGCTTCCTTTTGTTCCAGCCCCGGCGTCTGCGGCGGTGAGACAGACCCGCACATCATGCAGCCAAGCTGCCGAGGAGGCAGAGCAGAGATCTGACCGACACCGGAGCCAGCCCGTGGACAGAGACTTCCTAGCCAGGGATTTCTAAGTATCTCACCAGTATTTCAGCACAATTTCTCCCCTCTCCAACAGCAGCATCTCCATTTTACAGCTATGGAAACTGAGGCAATAAAAGTGAGGAGTCACAGGGAGCCTCATCTTCTAACGCACTCATTTGAGCGACTCAGATTGCTCAGGTACCAACTCTGCTGGCACCAACTCAAAGAGCAAGAGAGTGAATTAATGAACGCACGCACACCCCTTTGCCCCGTGGCCACAGTCCTGATGTGCCCCAACGCAGGCTCTGCTGAGCATGTTATTTATTGCAAGGTACGAGATGCAGCCCGAGAAGCACGGACCCCTCCAGTTCAAGCAAGAGAAGCCGCGGGGAGGCTGGCCCCCGTGTGAGGGGACACGCTTCGGACAGCACAGGCTTTTCTGCCCTTCTACCAGCTGGGATGGAAAAAAAATAAATGAAAACTCACTTTGAGCTCCCAGATCCTGGTCTTGCAATGCAGAACCGAGCTCCAAATGTCTCTCAAACCTTGCCTGCTCCCAAACTGTCCTTGAGACTCTGTGCCCAGCGCAAGGTGTCCTACCTGGAGCTGCTGCGCGCCGGGAGGCGCGTGGCCTTCCCACCCCCCAGACACCCACCGGACTGCAACGCATCCATCCTCTACCACCACAACGGTCTAACGACACCTGGCTCAAGCAGGGCTCGAACGCAGCGAGGCACAAGCAAACAGAGCAAAGCAGCTGCCTCCTCCCAAAGCCGCTTTGCTCCAACCATTCTGCTGAATCACTTACTGCATTGCTGGCACCGCTGGTGGGACCTTCCCCGAGCCTTGCGAGGCTCACGCCCGAGACAGCAGCAGCAGCTGCGGGTTTAACTCCCGGAGCATCGCAGCGCACCAAAGGCATCCAGCGCCAAGGAGAGGATAATTACCTCCCAGCAGGTTTCAGCAGAGCCCGAACTGTCCTGCCCTGCGTATAATTAAGCGCATCTCTAACAGTTAAATGCTTTTCTGCCAACCAGACTCCAGGTGTCAGGAAAGAAGCGCTCCCCCCATGAGGGCGGCTGCTGGGGTGCAGAGGTGCCCGGGCACGGCGGAGAAGCGGGGTGACTCCCAGCACGGGGGAGAGGCAGTCGCGTCTCAGCTCGCTCCCACGCGCCGGCAGCGTGGGCTGAGCAGTCAGACGTGAACAGGTTTTCCTCATCGTGTCCCCCACGGTGCAGACAAGATGACTCAGAGCACAGCTGAGGGCAAGGCAGGGTAAAATAGAGGGCGAGGAGAAGGGCAGAGGGTGGGCAGGAGGAGGGCAGAGAGCAGGGGGAGAAGGGAGCGCAGATGCCAGCAGGGTCCTGGAGCAGGAGGGAGCGCGATCGCTTGCAGCTCTGCAACGAGAGCCAAAGGCTGCAGCAAACCCTGCGCCAAGTGGGCATTAGTTCCCAAACAGACCCCGAGTCCCCATTGCAGGGCGCTTCTCCTCCCAGTAACACCAGTATGGATGCACCAGCCCCGCCATCATCACGCAGGGCCTTTAATAGCCCTGCGCTTGCGGGAAGGGAGAGCTCGCTGGTGTGGCACCGGCCACGGCACCCGCGGAGCTCTCCAAAGGAGGCGGGATGGGGCAGGCAGGACAGCCCGCACAAGGACAGAGGGACACGGGGGTTTTTCCTTCTTGAACCGAGAAACAGGAGATTGCTCTCCTCCCAGAAATGCTTCCCTGGTCCAAAGACAGCTTATCCCAGAGCTGCTCGGGGTTAAGCAGGGCGGTGAGACCTCCTCCGGGGTCCCGGCTCGCTCAGCCTTCCCCTCCGGATGACTCGACGCTTTCTGATCCAGGAGAAGGACCGAAGTGATTCTGCATTCCAGCTCTGATGTGAAAAAATCCCCAAAATCTGAATCTCAGACCCTTTTCAGGCTCATTTGCCCTCGTGGTACATCCTGTGTTTTACTGTTTTCCCAGCAGCGAGACACAGCTTTTAAAGAGCCAACCACAGAACATCGAAGAGAGGTGATTTAATTAAAAAATGGGCACAGTCTGCATATGTATCCCAGTTCCACTGGTAATTAGGAAACAGATGGGGGAAGGAGGGGAGAGAGAGAGGAATCTTTGTTAGGTTAATTGTTTGAAGTCACTAAATGAAATATAGGTGCCCTGATTTCCCTGGAGGATCCCACACAAACTTCAGGATAGACTTTTGCATAGAATAAAAGAGGGAGTCTCCCAGTGAAGGGCAGCAGATTATGATTAATCAGGCAAGAACAGAAGTGATAAACCAAGGAAAAAACAAAGCTCCCCTTTGTAGCTGCAAATGAGGAATCCACCAATCTGATCCACAACTTCATTACCATCTTATTAAAATGCTATTTCCATTTTCTGATTAAACGGGTGCGAGTAGAGAAGCCTTTGTGGTCTTGGCTGTCCTCCAGGGAGGAGATGCCTTGGTGCCGAGAGGTCTAAGCCCTGGGGACAGGTTGGGTGACACCTTTTTGAGCAAGCACTTCACTTCTCCAGCTTCCCAAGGTGCCCTCCGAGGACGCACCTTCCTCCCAGCTCAGATGTACCCAGAACCTGATATTTCGGAGCAAACACAGCAACATCGCCCTTGTTTTCCGGCTCCTGTCTCCCAAGCCTTTGGTATTAATGCTCACTGGATGTTGTATGCCAAGGGGTATGTTCTTATCTCTGCCAACAAGAACACACAATTCCCCCCCACAGTCCTGCAAAATTTACCCTTTAGTAGCAATTACCGTTCTAATAACTTTAAGCCTCAAACAACTGATCAGAAGGTTATTTGTGACAGCTAATTTAATCACCAGCAGAATGCACCTCAGTCGCCATAACCCCCCCAAATCCTTCCTCCCCCACAAAAGGGCACGGTAACCACCACAAACTGATTTCGGTTTGACTCTGCTGCCTGTATTTCTCATTAACCCAGAGTAGCTGCCGAGATAATTACAGAGTCAGCCTTGCTGATCCGGATTATTGAGATTGGGCAATGCCCAACGGGCAAGCCAGCAAGCCCAAACAGATTTCAAACCACTAGAAAATTAGAGTGGGGCTGGAAGGGAGCAGGATAAGGGATGCAATGCAATGGGACAATGAGAGCAGGACGGAGCCTCGGGATTTGAAACCCTAAGCCACATTCCTACCAACTGATTGGTTACTTCCCTCTGGTTTCCCCTGTATCCAGGCAATGCCTTCCTGCTATCTGGTGGAATTAAAACATGATCCAGCCTCTTGAAGAATAAACATTAGAGAGATATAAGTAAGATCTGAGTTTAAAAACCGAATTACTTTTAATCTGCAAAGTCTGCCTAATGTGGATCCTCAGCTGAACCATCACGATACCGAAGAGACTAAAGGTGATGCTGAGCTACACTTGAGAAACGGTGACCGGAGCAGACGGCTGGGGAAACCAGCATCGCTCCTGCCGTGCCGAGCAGCCGCTCGGGTGGCTCAGCCCGCTCCGGCACCGCAGAGGTAGAGGATGAGGCAGATCAGCCACGTTGGAGGGGAGGCAACGGCAGCTCCTGCAAAAGGCCGGCTACAGCGGCACGTCCTCACTGCCGGCCGTGCCGCTCGCCCCAGACCCTCCGCATTTCACACCGCCTCAAGGGCTTGTCATTGCAGAGCTGGTCCTCCTGCAAGGATGGCAGACTCGGCAGTGCGCAGAGCCACGACATCCTGCCAGTTGCCCCAGATTGCTGGTCTGGTCCTGCCGTTGTGCCCAGCCTGGGAGGCCACAGCATCTTCGTTTCCCCGAGCGGGTTTGGCTTTGCCTGCACCTCTGTGGGGCTGGGACTGCCGGAGGCTGCAGCGTCTGTGTGGCACCTCCCAACGCTGCCCTGGGACATCACCCTGACCCCGGAGAGCGAGCCACCAAACCTTTGCTGCTAATCCTTGATCCTGACCTTTACAACACCACGTACTCCCACGAGACAGATTGATGCCTAGCGCACATGAGCACCATCATCCTCCCGGTACAAAAGCAGCCTGAGAGATCTGCTCTCCGCATGACTCCAGACAGCAGCAGGACACTGCCAGCACTGCAGGCTGAAAAATTTCCCATCGTAGTGGATGCTGTCTGCTTAGTGATGGACAGGCCAGACGGCGCGTTACAGAGGTGCGGAGGAAGAGATGCAAAGCCTGGCAGGAGGCGACGGCCTCAGTCACGCCACAGAAAGCAGTGGTAGGTGGTCAGAAGCAGGGCTGGTTGCCAGCAAGAATTCATCCCTGCTCGAAGATGAATGAAGTCACTGGGGATTAACTCAGTCCAATATCTCTATTGCTTTAAGTTGGGGACAGCACAAGCTGCAGGCCTGAGAGATAGGGAATAATGAGGATGAATAACGGCTCCCCAGGGAAGATGAGCCATGTTCTCTTTTCAGGACCCTTGAAATCCCATTGATTGCTTACACTGAGCAAGAAGAGTCCACTGGAGCTGGTTCTTCTTTCCCCCCAGAGAAGCCCAAAGAGGCTTTTAGAGCTGGCCATGTTTCAGGGCTAATTCGCTGCTGGGGGGGGCGAGTTTTTTCATGGGGTGGAGGCCCACAAGTCAGCAGCGATGGCAGCAAAAGTCCTCAGCTCCTTTTGCAGCTCCGGCTTGGTGCTTTATCGGGGACTAAACATGCCCAGGGCAGCAGCTGGGAAACAACTCTAACTTAGCATAAAGCCGCTAAACAAGATGCATTTCTTGTTCCTTGAAATGGCAGCATGCAAAAGCGAACATAGCGCTGCCTTCTGCTTGATGAGCCCTGCAAACCTCCTGCACAGCCACACGGAATGAGTTTGCCAATCCTGCAAAGTTTCTGGCCAGAATAAACTAACCATATTTCTGTTCCGCCTTTGTGCCGAAGGAAACTGCAGAGGAAAAGCAGTTGGTTTCTTTTACTCTTTGTACTTTGCACTTCTCTTCCTCTTGCAAGCTCACAGATTGCCATAACTCAAGAGTGAGAAGAAAGTACAAGGAAGGGATAGGAATCTAGTGTGAAATCCAGGAATTTGCATCCACGTCTAAAGGCAAATCACCTCCTCTCCTGCCTCAGCTCCTCTCCAGGAGGAAGATGCCTTTTATCTGCCTGATTAACACTTGAGGCTGCATTCTAAAATCCCTCCAGAAGTCCCAATTAACAGTTTAGTGCATCTTTAACTTGCTCTTAAAACATTGCTACTCTGCTACCAGGATCCCAGCTGTAGCTGTATTCTCATTTCAACCATCTTTTCTAGCTCAGAAACTCATCTCACAGCCTCTGACCACATCCCACATACACCCCCCGGCTCCCACCCAGATGCTCAGCTGCAGGGCAGGACCCTCTGGGTCCTTTGCACCCGAAAGGCACCTGAGAACGGGGCTTCAGCCCCTGGCCACAGCCCAGCCGTGCACAGAGATGCCAAGGATGTGGTCAGAGCAGCAGGACGAAGCCCACGCTCTTGTCCCGGGAGGGCTCAGGTCCACGCCGCTCCATCCGGCAGCGGTGGTCCCTGCTGCTCCCTCCCTCCCGCCGCCGGAGCCACAGCTGCTGGCACGGGGCTATAATTAGCCACGAGCACACAGTGATAGCAACCCAACTCCAAAAGCCTTTCTTTTGCCCTCTAGAGCCCAATGCTGAAGATGACTATGGATCTGTCACAGATTGCGATTCAGAAATAGAAAGACAGTGGCACACATCGCTCCGAGCGGCGCGGGGTCCCTCGGCACCGGGACAATTAGGATTTTAGTCAGGTGTCAGATTCACTTGCCCAGGACTGTGTTTGTCTCAAAGGCACGTCCCCCTCCGCAGCCTCTCCCACCGCAGCCCCGCAGGGAAGGGCTCGCCGCAGCCCGGGCTGAACCCGAACCCTCGCACCAACCCACGCGGCATCTGGCCAACGCTGCCCGCCCCATCACGGGAGGTAATTGCGCTGCGGGGTTCCATCTGCCTTCCCACATCTCAGCATCTGTTCAGAATCAATACCAGGAGCGTCGCCAGCGCAGCTCGACAAACCCCCTTTTACTGGACAATAGGCAGCGTCAGGCAGAAACTGCATTCCCATTGTGGAGAAGCATTTTTTTGCTTTCTGGCACGTCACTTCCATGGCTGTGCATGTACCACATCCCTGCTGTTTGCCTGCACTATTTTATTTTGCAAGAGCTGCTTCTGATTGAGAACCAGGATTTATTGCAAATTGATTGACTTATGTTGACTTGAACCAGGCAAAGGCAGTGATTTAGTGCATTCAACAGCCCACAGAATAAATATTTGGTGCTCACCCAGGGCCTCAAGGTTTCATAGACATGAGGAGAAAACACATACCAGTTCCTGCAACATGGACAATCCTCCTTATCTACCTATGGGGAAACTGAGGCAGGGTATCTAAATGGCTGGTTCAGGTCACAGCCTCCTGGTAGCAGAGCTGGAATTAGAATAAGGACTTCTGGGTTTGTCCTACAGAATATTTTCAATAACTTTTTAGCTGCATTTTAGGGAACAATCCTGCAATAACAAACAGAGGATGGAACTGGGCCTTGAAATGTGGAGAAAGCAAAGCAAAAACTTTGAAAAATTCCCTTTTCAGTTGTTTTATCTTCAAGCCTGTGGCCACAAGAAGGTTAAAGCAGGTGCCTATGGTTGGCTCAGCACTCACCCTGCAGCCCCCTCACTCTGCACAGGGCCGCTCCATCAACAGGAGTCACGAAGGCAAAATCCTTCCCTACGCCAAGCTGGAGATGATGGGGCATCGCTGCCGGGGATGGCTGGGAGGTTGGGAAGGGGCACAAATGCCCAGTGACGCTGACCTCCGTGCTCAGGGCCAGCAGCTATGAGGGCTTCCAGAACACCAGAGCCAGCTCGAGTCTCTCCTGGAGGTCTGAGCATGGAGCTGGGAGTTGCGCTTTATAAACCAGCCCCCTTCCCTCCCGTGTCGTGCTGCTCCGAGGCTGTACCCGGAGTTTGTCACTGCGGTAAAGCGGGGAGCGGTGCACAGAGGAGGTCTGATTTTGGGATTAAGAGGAACTGGAAGTTTCGCTGCTCTCCTGCCGGTTGACCCACCTCGTCCCTCGGCCGGGCTGTGCCTGGAGCCCAGCCCTCGTATGCCCACAGCCAGCTGCAGGGCAGGGAGGGCAGCGCTCGTCCCCCACAAGCCACCCCCAGCGTGACTGCACACATTAATGCAAAACACTTTCCAGCCTCCAAGCCTTAAGTAGGTAGCATTAACTCCACGGATGCTCTCTGCCACCACAGGCAGTCCAAAGCCATCCTTAAATCAAGTCATACCCCCCCGCCTAAGCACATCAGGGATTAGACACTGAAAAGTTCATTAGTGCCATTTCCCTACTCATCACAGGCCAAGGCGGGCGCAGGGGGGCCGGCGCTGGCGTTACGCGCTGGTCAGCTGCGAGGGCACCGTCCCCGGCTGCGCTGAGTGGAAGTGACACGGTGCTGCTCGCTGTACGCTGCTGCGACGCGCGGCTGGAGCCGACACCGCCCGTGTGCTGTCTGCCTCATGCAGAAGGGTGATGCTGATCTCTGCCCGTGATACGGCTGCGCTGGGCAGTGCGGGTTAAACGCCCTCCCATGACAGCAACCTGCTGCACGGCTTCCTCCAGCGCTTCCACTGATGGAAACCAGAAACACAGCGAAGCTGGTTCACTGGCACGGGGAGGCTGTCGAGGGGCCGGGGAGGTGGCTCCTCACCCTCCCTGGAGGGACTGTGGAGCTGGGATGTCCCCGTGCTCCGTTCCCAACTCCTGCCTGTGGTCGCACACCAGCCTCCTCCACAGAGGCTGAGTTTTGGCTGCTAACGTGCCCTCACGTCTGGGATGATATGCTGTACCCACAGACCAAAAACTTACAGGGAACCTTGGGGTTTCTCCTTCTTATCCACTCGTTCTGCTGGAGGAGGTTTTCTCCACAGGGTTCCTGCCTGGCTGGTTCAATCCTGGTACACATCAATGCTCCAACAAAACAGCTCAAAATACTTCATCATCATTTACATTAAGTTACTGTAGCTTTAAAAACACATGCTGTTACTCAGAGGACTAGCAATGGAGCAAAGAACTTTTCAGCCGTCTATCAGCAGCAGAGTCAGCAAGTTGCAAGTGTGACACAATTTTCTGCCCATCCACGGAATCTCCTGTTGCCCACACGTTGCCAGCTCCCACCTTGACATCAGCAAACGGAAGCCTACGTCACAAAGCACGCGTACCAGCAGTCCCGATGGAGCCATCGCCATTGATCGCACCTAGATCCAGGTAGCCAGCTAGGGCGCGGAGCCCGGGGCAGCTACACAGACACCTCGCACCGTGATAATATCCTATCGCTTGTAGCAAGAGGAAAGGGCTTGCAAGACTTTCTCAGACCGCTGATGCACTGCGAGCCCTTGCAGGCTGCAGGACAGTCTCCTATTGTTTGTGGGTTAATTTGTTCTACCCCTGCAAAGATTTTTTTTTTTTTTTTAAATCTAGCCCAGTGGACGAATATCACATTCTAGCAAGTGAGGCCACACCGAAGGTGAAGCAAATCAGGAGCTGGGCTAGCAGAGATTTCTGAGGACAAGGAAGGAGAAGATCCTGCTGCGGTGCCAGGAGAGGGAAATGGCATTTAAAACCAGACACTGCTCTGACAAAGCCCAGATTGAATGAAGACTAAATAAGAGCTGACAAGCTGACATTTGAAAATGCAATTAGCTGCCTTGTAGAGCCACCCTGTTAACTTATTGTTAATTATATGTTTGCTCAGTCTAAGAGGCAATACGCTTATTTAAAATTCATTCTCCAGCTCTCCTGCTTTGACTAGTCCCTTCAGCCACGAGCTCCTGTCCTTCCCCCCAGCCCAACCCTACCTCACAGGGTCACGGTGAGTCTGATTCCCACAAAAGGACCATGCTACTGTGTATTACACAACTGCCATTATAAACCTGCTCCTTGGGAAGCATCTAGAGCAGCAGTTAATTCCCAAGATAAGAGGTGCTTGGGAACACCGGGATGCCAAGGAGAGAGCTGAGACTCACTGCATTGACTCTGCATTTACGTAGTCCCAGGGAAGTGCCATCCCTCCCCAGCAGTGACAGTCCCAGTTGCCCCACTGAACTTAACTAACCGGTTTCTGCAGCCTCTTGATCCAAGCTCTGCGATCAGAGATGTATTTATTCTTATACAAGTCCCTAACTCCTCTCTTAATTGTGATAAAGTTGTCTTTTAAACATATTAGCATGCGTCACAGACCAGGGCCATTTTATGGACATAAACATAATTCGCATTTGTTTGTCTTGCAAGACAAGTTAGGGGGAAGGAAGAAGCATTACAGCTGAGCAAACACAGCGATCTCCTGGGTAAAAAGCCTGCCAGGAACATTTAGAAAGCACAGGCTCCCCAGTTCATCCCCTGGCACTCCTAGGAACCAGTCCCACCTCCACTGCAAACCCAAGGCTCTCTAGAAAGGCTGGTCTGTTTGGAGAGGAGGGTAAGAGTAGCAAGGCAGACAAGGAAACCGGAGTCCATGAAACACAACATTAGAGAAGCCTGCTGTCCTGGGCTCGAGCCAGATTAGCCTCACAGCTGTCACCATGGCCAGGAGAATTCAGACGAGGTCGACCAAAAATACATAGCCGTGGACCCAGCTGCTGATATTGCTGGAAAATAAAGCCCCGTGGGCCTTGGCATCTGGATACCAGAGCTGTCAATACGAGATGTCAGGCTGTGACATGCAACATAATATTTTGAAGGACACTTCTATTGTACACATATTTGTCTTCCACTAAGTGCAGCCCCTGTCTTTTGTATAAACCAATGCGTGTATGAATTAACTCAACCTTCAGCTTTTCTGGGGAGAAGGGAAGGAGCACTTAGTTTTGACAGGAAGTTCAGTCTTAAGACATTTTACATTAGAATCCAAATTTACTACATATAGAGGAAGAGGGAAATAGGATTATCAATTTATTAAGTTGATTTGATATAGTTTTCAAGAGGCTGTTCTCAGTGCACGCTCATATACATAGCTTCACTGCAGAGGGCATCAAATCCTACCTAGCTACGCTCTCTTGAATTTGCAATGGGAGAAGTAAAAATAAGCCAAGATTTAAGTCCCCAGACACGCTGCAAGACTTGCAATTCAACTACAGACAGACTGCTCCAAATGACAGTGCCAAACATGGTCTGGGGCATGCCAGACGTATCATGAAAGGAGGGCTGGCCTGAGAGGAGCTTCAGGGTCCCATGCATGCTGCCACACGTGCATGGCTACAAAGCCGCAGTTCTCTCCTTCCCCCCTGCCTCCCACTTGCCTGCACACATCTGTGAACACGTCACAGGGATTCGAACAGAAGCCAATGAGCTTGCAACAAGCAGTCTTTGTTGCTGGGTCTGGTAGGAATCTGAAAGCAAGATTTCACGAATCCTGACACCATTTAAGTGACAGCAAGAAAGAGAGCTTTTTCTATGCCCTTAACTCAATAAGGGTACAGCTCAGCGTACAGATGTGTCTTTATCAACTGCAGAGCCACGCTGTGCTGTTAGGCATATTAGTGACTCTCCCAGCTATCACAAACAGGGCTGTGTAATTAAATAGGAGGCGGCTGGTGGTACCATACCCTACTGTGGAACTGTTAAGAGCCTGTGGAACAAGATGCAGGCTGGCTCCAAGTACTAATCATCTACATTGCTCGAGGAAGAGTGACATTTACCACCACTCACACACCAGAGCGCAGGCAGCTCCTCATTAACTGAGCAGACTATGTGTAAACCTTCCAGGAGCAAGTCAAGAGTCAGGGCTGGTCTTCACCTTTTCAGTTTGTTGGGCAAGAAGGGACTGCTGTAATTTCTTTCCCTCCCTCCTGCCCCCAGGCTGTGCGAATATCCAATAAAAGCTGCTGTGAATATCCAATAAAAGCTGCTTCACAGTGATATGAGGGTGGGCAGTCAATCTTTGTGCAGGAGAAAAGGTTCTCAAAGCGATGCAGAGAGGGAGCAGATTGTTTTGTTTCCTGCTGGTGAAAACCCTTAAGGTAACAGGATCACAAAACAATTCTGTTTGGAAGGGACCACAGCAGGCCAGCTAGTCCAACTGTCAGCTGCAAGCAGGATCAGCTATAAGGTCAGACCGGGTTGCTCAGGGCTTTATCCAGATGGGTCTTTAAAACACCCATCCAACAAGGGTGGAGTCCACCCAGCCTCTCGGGGTAACCTACGCTACTGCTTGACAGCCACGCTGGGGGGGCGGGATTTTTTTGCATCCATTTGCAACCTCTTGTTTCGACCTATACCTGTTATCCCTTCCCCTTACCAAGGACAGGAGGAGCAACAGGGAGATCAACAAAGCCGGGACCGGGAAGCCCCCTCGCTCCCCGGGGCAGGCGCGGTTCAGCACCCTGGAGAGCGGCCGGGCGCCCCGCCGCTCCGCTCGGGTCTTTCTCCCACCCACGGACACTCAATTCCTTAGAACTCCCTAAACCGTGGCGATTTTCATTCTTCCCTGCTATAACTGCAAGTAAATCATCCTTTAAGCATCGTTCCTGGTTGAAATTTGGGGATGGGATACTCTCAAGCGCACACCATCATCTATGCTTTTGTTTGTATCTTCAGTGTAAATATACATAAAATCATCGAGTCATTTAGGTTGGAAAAGACCTTTAAGATCATCAAATCCAACCGTAAACCTAATACTGCCAAGTCCACCACTAAACCATGTCCCTGAGCCTTACACGGAATGAAAAATCTTAAAAAAGCAGGGAGCGTACGTCCTACTTGTGCACCCGACATATGCAGGACACCAGGCAAATTAAACGGAGAGCCTGAATGCTTGTTCAAGAGCACTGCTCTCTGAGTAACCTCTAGAACACAGAAGCCACCTGTGACTACTTAATACAAATGAAAAACATGAGCAACAGGTCAGTGCCCTCGGTGGTCTCCTCAATTTTAGAGGCACTGCGTTCTCTTTTAACTTGGAGCTTCTTGAGGTTACTGGGATAACCAGGAAAGTAAACATTTCACAGCAGAGAGGGGATTTCACTACATTTTCTGCAGATTCAAGGAGAGCCCTATCCTCCTCACAGCTCACACTGCAGTTGCCAGCCCTGCCCATCCGTGCCAGGGCATTTCAGGAGGAATATAATATGCAGGCTGACAGTGAGACAGTATCATGCTTGCTGTGAGTTAGAAGGTCTGCAGGAACCCATCAGTCCCCATGCTGGAAGACAGCAAAATCTACTGTTAAGGAAGTATAAAGCAGGAGAAAACCTGCCAGGAATTCAAATGAACCTCCAGGTTCACCTTGGACCAAGCCTCTGGGTTATGCTCCCTTTAACCAGCCATCTGGAAGGATCAACCTTTGCTTCCAAAGGTGGGAAAGCAGCATCTAGGACAGCCTGTGCTAGGTGTTTATCAGCTGTACCTATGTCAGGCTTTGAACATGAGATTATTTGTTGCCTGCGACAAGGAACAGCAGTGCCCGTTGGAGCAGGGCCTGCCAGGAGGTGGGTCCACCCCGCACTACACAGGCCTTCGTGTATGAAGTTGTCAAACCCTCTCAGGTTCCGCTGGAGTCACTGGGACTGGGAGGTGCTCAATACCATACTAGATTGAACCTTGACTGTACAAAGCACCCTCTTTCCAGCACTGATGCTTCTCTGGCAGCCTCAGAAGTCAGCAGCCCTCAGTTTAGACTTAACTGAGTAGCAGAGGCAGAGCAACGCTAGCAAAGGACTCCCAGATGCTGCTTTTTGAAGCAAAGTCTCCATTCCCAAGGCCTGTACCCTGTCTTTTGTCCAGCTCTGCCTGCAGCCAGGGCACAACGCTCTGCTCTCCTGTGCCCTTGGGCTGTTCTCTCTAAGCTGCATTCCTACAGTGAGGACCCGGTTATCACCAGCAGCAAGAGGACAGGATGAGATACAAAGGACTCTGAACCAAGGGGAGCTAAAGAGGCAAGGCAAAGACTTGTCCCTGCGTAGCATCCTCGGGAACTTCTGCCTAGTTTAGTCATGCAAAACCATCTCTATTTGTTCAGTTGTTAATCCTTCTCCTCCTATCTCATTAACTAGGAATGGTGATCCCTATAAGCAGGGCTGAGGTCTAAATCCTCCTCTATTTTAATCCATAATAACACAGCATGGTTTCTTTCAGATCTGGATTAAAAAAAAGGGAGGGGGATTATTTAGCATAACAACAATTTCAAGCAAGTCCATTCTGAGCTGGATCTCCAAAATTACCCAACAATTATCCTGGGCAGCAAAGGTAAAAGAATGAAGGTATGGCCTGCTTCAGCAGGAGGAAAAGAAAAGAGGAGAGAGCAGAAGTCATCCAACAGCATTTAAAATAAAGAAAATTATTTTTGAAAGGAGTTACCCACAGGGCAGGGAGACAAGCTAGACCTCTCTGACAAGATTTGCTAGAGCCTTTCAAAAACTGTGACCGAATACAATCCTTGGTTTGAGCTGCCTGCTCGGTTTTAAGATACGAGGGAAAGTTTTGATAAGGGCAAACTAAACCCAAGGAATGATAAAGATTCAAAGGGGAAGTACTAGAGTTTAGGTTACTTTCTTGGATTTTTAAAAGCGTCCTCCCAGGTTTTGCTTTTATTCAAATTTAAGTAAAAGCTGATTTTCTGTACATGACTCGGAGATATTCAATGTAAACAACTGTAACGGATTTAAATCCTCACAGTTCAGCTGCATTCTTATTTCACCTGAACAAGCAGAGCTTCACAACTGTGCGGGAACCAGGAGATTTCCCATCTCCCTCAAGTCCTGTAACAACACAGATGACAGAGCTCTGCCTTACCGTTCCAGTTTATCTACATAAAAGGTTAAGTGCTGATGAGATCCGAGAGCCTGATGCTGCACAGACAACTAAATTAAAACCCCATAAAAGTCAACATGCACACGCCACTTCTGCACAGAGAAAGAACTTCAGCAACTCACAGCTCAATGCCAGAGCTGCAGAAGTGTCCTAGGAATCTGGCTGTTTAATTTCCCCAGATTTCTTAAGCAATCTCAAGTACAAACCTTTTACTTGGAGTCTCCTCCTTACCAGAGCAGACCAAGAACAAGATGGAGCCGCAGTGCTCTGAAGATCTGAGCAACCTGTACGAACCTTCGCTCTGCCCAGGTAGGCTCCATTTCTAGAAACGCTGACATCTATCCAGCCAGCGTTTGTTAGAGACACCCCATAGCTACCACATTGCTGCTAAGTGGGGTTAAACAGATGACAGGAACGGATACAGGATTCAAGTCTGGCAAAGTACTTGGCACCTATGAATAATTCACCCAGCGAGCCTCCTCCCAAGGACACTGGGTCACCCGACCAGGCCTGAAACAGGGCATCGGAAGTAAAAATCGTTTCAGCGGAAAGTTAAACTACTTTAAAAGCCATCTATTTACCCTTTCCCATCAGCCTGAACCAAGCACCAGCAAAGGTCCCTTTGCCTCCTGGCCACGTCCGTTCTTCCTTTCCTCATGATCGCAGGCAACACCAGCAGCCGCCGGGGTCTCCATTTACAGCTTTTCATTAATATTCCCACTCGGTCCCCGACACACAATATTGACACGTTACTGTTCACACCTGATCTCAACACCTTCCCCACCCACCCAGAAGCTCAGCCACCAGACTCAGTGCCCTCCTTCACAGGAGGGATGCAACCACGCCAAGACCTACGGACAGGGGTCTCATGCGAGTGGCCCCCTCGCGGGGTCTCGGGCAGCTGGCAGGAACAGGGATATGAAGAATCAGACCTCATTTCTCGCTGTTAGTCAAGAGATATTATCAAAAGATATTTGACCATCTTTGATGCTTGTGCACTGCAGAAAGCCTTTGCGGTGGCACTTTGCCAGCAGCAGCATCGATTTTATACACAAGACCCATGAAGACGAAGACAATTAGATCACAGCTAGGCAAATAATTCATTATGAATTAATACCATTTGAGAGCTTGGGATATTTTCCATTTAATCATTAGCTGGGAGAAGAGATGATTGGATTGACTGACTTAGTTTAAATCAGATCCCTAGCCACAGCCAAGGCAACACAACTCGGGAAACGCTGTGGCCTGCAGTAACCCCCAGCGAGACACCGAGGATGATGCTGGAGCTTTGTTATTCCGATAGCCAGCACTACCCTACAGCTCTAGCTCAAGCAAGACAAAGCCAGTCCCCAGATCTCAACCCCTGTAAACAACGTCCATTTTCAAATTTAACAACTCGAGCCCATCCTCCGTCAGCTGAGAAGACTGCCATGCATTATTTATGCTGTACTCGCATTACAGCTACACAAAAAAGGAAAGTCAGCAAGGGCCCAGCCTGAAGCCGTTAAATAGAAAGAATGCGATGCTGAATTGGAGCAGTTATCTTTCAAGGTAGGCCATGCAAAGAAGTTTTCTGGAAACAAAGCAGCCATGCTGACGATCAATTTAGCTGCCTGCCAAAGGGTAGATATCTTACAGAAACACGGTCAACAATAAAGGAGTCGGCATCTCAATAAAAGTCACTGGATTCTTGCTTTTGTCCTCAGCATCCGATAGGAGCACCCCGGAAACACTGACAGCGCCACAGTATCCATCTTAAAACAGGCAGGCGTCTGGTCTGCATTTCAGTATTCCGGTTTTCCTGCAATATACGCGGCCCCCTGCCCCTCTACACTGCCTCTCTCTCAAAAAGCAGACAGAAACACCCCCGGTTGACTTTCAGAAGTGCTCCGTAGCCCACGTGCCATTCCAAGGACCTGACCTTGAAAAAGAATCTCAAAGACAGCGTTCAAAAGGAAAAAGAAAAACCTATCCAAGCAGCAAGCCCCACGTGCCTTCCCAGTTTTAGAAGGGACAGGATTTTCTAGAGAAGGCCTCCCTCACCCCCCCCGTTACCCCCTGCATCCCCGCAGTACCGTGCCAGAGGCCTCACCGAGGTGCAAGCGTGCATCTTCCCTGTGCCCCGTCCTCCGAGGAGCAACTGAGGCCACGGAGGAAGATATGACACTGTGCTCAAGCCAAACAGTACCTCTTCCAGGCCCACCGGGCTCCCAGCTCGGACGCGGCCACGCGCACGTAGCGGTTTCCTTCAGCCTCTGCAGCCCCTTTCCGAGCATTTGCTGGGGATCGGGAACAGCCGAACCGCCCGTACAGCCGGGAGTACAAATGATTCAGCACTTTCCCCACCTCCAGAAGCCTGATCGATAGCAGCGAGCTGCTCTGCAGGCACAGCCAGAGCATGCAGATTAAAAATACGGCAGTCACTAACCGCTGCTCTCCAGCGAGGCCCGGCTCCATCGAACGCAGCATCGCAACCCAGGTGTTTTCAGAGAGGCCTCGCCGGCGAGGCCGGTGGATGTATTTTGCCGGCACAGGATGTTTCAGAGGGAGAACGCGAATCCACCCCCAAACACGAGTGGGGAGACGCAGGGTGCAGCCTCCCCGCAGAGCCAGCCTTGCTCCCCAGGAGCTTTTGGGGACCCAAACATGCCCCGGCACACAAAGGTCTCTCCCTGGGCTGTGGTTGCCTTCCTGCACCCCGTCCCCCCGGACTGACACACCGGGATTTTATCGCACGCATAGACACGATGTCATGACGTAAGAGCAAAAATCCCATCACATGCTCGAGACCGGTTCCCAGCTCCCCCCGCATGCGGCTCCATCCCAGGGAGGGAAAAATGGGGGGGGGGTGGGGGGGACCCCGCAGGCAGGGGGGGTCCGAAAGCCGCAATAAGGGCGCGGGGCCAATCCCCCCCCAGCCCCAGCCGTGCCCCGGGGCTGCCGCGGCCGGACCGACCCGAGCATCCCCGGGGGCCGCCCGGTGCCCCCCCCCCCGGCCCCGCTTACCTGGCCCAGCAGCGCCGGGGCTCGCCGCAGCCGGGGCTCGCCGCGCCGCACTGCGCGCTCCCGGGCGCGGCCGCGCCGCACTGCGCGCTCCCGGGCGGGCGAGCGCGCCCCGGGAGGAGGCAGGGAGGAAGGCAGGGTCTGGCGGGGGGGGTGCAAGGCAGGGGGAGGGATTCATTAGCAGGGCCGGTAATTAGCAGCTGCAGCCCCTCAGCGCGCTGCGGGCCGGCCCCGGCGCTGCCCTCCCGGCTGAGCAGCCCCCCAAAAGTTCCCCGCAGGCACTAAAAGCACAACCCGGGGTCACAAACCAGGCGGGGCCCAGGCTCTAAAGCCCATCTCCAGATTTTTCAGACGGGAAAGGCTTTTCAGAGCAGAGGGGGTCCCGCAGGTGAAGGGCAGCCCCGGGTGGCAGCGGGGTCCCCCGGGGTGAGCTTTGCCACCCACGCAGGGTGCTGCTGAAGGGGAGCAGAAAGACCCCAGCTTGGCTCCGGGTAAGCCGTCAGCTGGTGGCTATCTGCAATCGGGCGCTCTCCCCCGCCGAGTGACCCAGCAGTTAACATCACAGCCCAGACATCTCTTCAGCGACTTGGTTATCAGAAATGTCAGTTTAATTAAAGCCTCCCCCATCTAGGAAACACTCACAGCGAGAGCTGCCGCTTCCCTCGCCGTACATTTTATTACATTACAAAATATTCTGCTGAGGTTGTGAAACTTAAACTAATATAGACACTTTCTCTAGAAGCAACACACCGCTCCTTATTGATTTCGTATATCTTCCAGACAACATATATTGAACACGCCAATGCACAGCATGTATTCCAGCCCTTTAGGGGTTTATCACAAAAAGTACTGCGGTCCCTGGCTTAGCCCAAAAGATACACGTGCATTTACGTGTGTTGCCATCCCATGGAAGTCAGTGAAGTATTCGTGTGCCAGAAGTTAAATGTGTGCCCTGCAGGGTCTGCTGGGCCACCAGAGAAAAGGACCTTCCTCAGGGAAACTGGAAAAGAGGCTGGAAACTGCAATTTTACTATTGAGTAGTAGATGCAGTAACACAAAAGCAGATTCAGAGAGCAGGTGCTGCAGGACAGCAATGGCCCAGCTGCTATAAATGAAGGAGGATAAATCAATTAGGAAGAGCTGAGACAGTGCAGAACCCAGTGCCGAACAGAGCCCCAGCCACCCATCCCCGGCTGCCAGGGTGCTGGTGACTGCAGAGGCAAAAGCCAAACCGTGCACGGGAGCAAAGAGGCATCAGTAGCAAAGCGCAAGGAAACCTGGCGTCTAAAGCTGGGGACCTGTTACCATTAATGTCACCGGGGCAGAGCCTTACCTCCCTCACCCTGGAGCTGCTCAGCACCTTTGGAAACATTGGCCTTCATCAGGCTTTGCATTGCAGGGATTGCAGGGATCCCGTCGTACAGCTAGATTTAGGGCAGGAGTATGTAAAGGCACTCAGGAGCTCCCTCTTAAACAGCATTGAGTGCTCCTCCAAGGTGCTGGTCCCTGTCAACTCCAGAGGGATCCGAGGGCACGCTGTACTTTGTGAGCTGCTCAGCACCTTGCAAAACTCACTTCTCCTCCTTGTTCCTGCAGGTGTCTATCCCTTCTCTCCTGCTGGTGGTGTTGGTTGCAAAACAGCGTGCTGGGAAGGAACTGAACCATCCCTTCTTGCTTTTGGAAGTCTCTTTGCAGAGAATTCCATCTGGAGGAGGATGCTGCCTACCTGCAGCGCACAAATACTGATTTGCACCATACAGTGCTGATCTGTTTGTGCTGTGAACAAAAATTTGCTTACTCTTCTTTGTAGCTACCCCTGTGAGATGTACTGGAAGAAATGGCGAGCAGAGCTCTCGTGCTTGGAGACTGTTCAGGCATGTGTACGTGGGGGAAACGAAACCGAGCCACGTCTCCTAGCCTGCGTCTCTGCCTAGGGATAACCCAGTCTGGTGCAGCAAGGGTCAAAATGGCCAAGAGAAACAGTTTGTTGCAAACCATTGGCAACTTGAGATGAAGCCTATAAGTGCCATAGAAATTGCACCCTGTACTTGCAGGATACATTTCTGAGAGTTAACCGTTAAAATTAGCATGAAGCCAGGCCCAGGTGCTTGTGTTTCCCAGCAAGCATGCGGGTGAACGGGGAGGCCATCCCATACCAGTGGAGAGAGCCATATGTGCGCGGGGTGTTGAGCCAGACCTGTCCGCAGGGCAGAGCCCAGCCGGGGAGGCGAGGGGCTGACTCCTGGCACGGCCACGGTGTGCTCCCTCCTTGGCTCCGATCCCTTGCCAGATCCACTCTGGGTATCTGTCCTCGCTCATGGAGGGTCTCTTCCTTTGCTTTCTCCCTAGGGATCCACTGCAATCAAATTAATATGGTTAACCAGGGAACGGGCAATGAGGAGAAATTAGATGAGTTCCTCTCCTCCAACCAATCTCTTGGAAAAAAGTATTGATTAGCCTTAAAGCATTTGCACTGGGAAAGATGGATTCACGGGCACCCTGCTATGACACTCGAGCCTTTCAGGAAAAGCTAGTGATGGATGCACATCCCAGGCACTTTGTTTTAATGGAGCAGCCCCTTGGCTTGCCCCTAGGACATAAATCATTACGCTGCTGCAGCCAGTCCCTGCTTCCCTAGTCGAGAGCACAGGGCACGAAGCCCTTCCCATCTGTAGCTCTGAGGTGTCTTGCCTCATGAATGCACCTCCAGTTTTCTTCAGTGTTGGTGCAGAGGATTTAAAACCTGCACTGGCATTTGAATATGCTCATCCTGTATTTGCTAAGCCACTGCAAGCATGCAACGCAGCAGACTTCTATTCCTTTGGAAGAATTTAAAAGGGGAAAGACTCCTTCTTGAGCATCCAGCTCCTGGGATCTCACTTGCCGGCAACACCAGCCCTCTGGCAACTGCAGAAGGATGCAAAACCCACCTACGGCTCCCAAGCCACCCGTGAGGCTGCGGCTGGGGTGGGTGCCCCGCTCCGCGCTCAGCCCAGCCCGTTCCTTAGCCGGTGCTGCCATCTGCTGCTGCACCAGCACCGGCTTTCCCTGCTAAAGGCGGTTATTTTTAGCGTGCACAAAACCCAGCCCACAAACCACAGCCGTAGTACCACTGTTGTAAATCTCTCCCAGTGCTCGGCTGCAAATCTCAGCGGACTGGGAGAATCTGCAGGCGGTTTGCAGCAAACGGGGAGAGCAGCTATTTCATTTCCCTACAAATGCTCATCAACGAGGATGAGCTCCTTGGCACTGGGAGTGAAGCGTTCTCTGTGTGCACATTACCGGCACAGAAGTGAAGGAAAAGAATTGCAGTCGGCTGGGTGAGTGCTCTGCACCCCATGGAGAGATTTACTTGGTGTCAGCCAGGCATGCTCCAGCCTTCATTGCAGGAAAGGTTTCCTTCAACCTTTAGATCCAGAAAAAAGACCTTTATCTGCCTGCTTGTGACAATCAAGACTGCACCCACCCCGAAACAGAGGTGGGTGAAGTCCTGAGATGGGTCATCAGGTAGGTCAACAACAAAATACTGACATTTCTGCTCCCGAACCAGCAGGGACACCAACTGAACTTACCCTAAGAAGGTTTTGCAAAACAGCATCCCAAAGCAGCTGTTTTCCTAAAAATTGCCTCTAACAACACCCTCTCTGCCTGGGTCAAACTCCTCTGCGCAGTTTGCGGCCCCAGGCTCCCAGCTCCGGACCTGGTCCGGGGAACCGCTCGGGGGGGTGCTGGCTGCGGGGAGGCTGCTCTGGGGGCCCGGGGGTGCTCCCAGCCCAGGGGGGATCCCGCTAGCACAGCCGAGAGCAAAGCCTGCCACGGACCATGGCAGGCAGGCAGCTGCCCAGGCCATCGAGACCTCTCTCTTGCACAGCTCCAGGCATTCCTGCAGACTCCGGTGTCTAACACCAGCGTACCATGAAATATTAAGCAGCTCAAGGTGAACAAAGCTTTGCTCTGATACTGCTTGTTCCAGACAGATTTCAAGATCACAGATACAAGAGTCCAGGCAGCTTTGCCCAGCATCCTTCCCCCCCTTTCCCCCTGCCAGGCAGATTTGCATCACATCCCTGTGCTCGCCAGCACTTGCCGTCTCAAGCCTCCCATTTTGCATGAGGGGATGGGAAAAAGATGAAGGTAAAGAAGATTTTTTTCAAGGGAAAGCTGAATTATGTCATCCCCTTATAGCTCCTCAGGGTCACAAGGAGGGGCTGAGGGGAAGCAAAAGAGGAAAAAAACCCCAAAACAAACCTCTTTACCTTTCCCCTGCACATCTCCATCTCTCTCTCATCACACCCTGCAAGCACTTCTGCTGACTTGAGGGGCACTGAGTGCCTCCATTTACTTATTTATTGCCAGAGGGTTAGGAGCTTGCCTGTGCTTATATCACCTTGATTTGTAACACGAGTCAGCTGCTCACTATGCAAGGAGTCAGTAACGTCACCCCATCGTACAGCCTAAGATTTCCAGCACTCTCCAGATGGCACATTTAGAGGGTTATGCTTCCTGAAACACCTTTCTTCATCGTGTATCTTGTGCAGTATCCATCTTCTCTATTGCTTAACACGAAGAATAATGTACATTGCTTTTGTTTTCTTTCATTTGATGAAGGAGTTGTTAGTACAGAGCACATATACACAAGCATCACTTAGCTCAGAGCCTGGGAAAACCTGCTTGGGAGCCCATCTTCAGCCTGAAGCAAATACCATGAACCTGTTCCATGTGCTACACCACTAGATTGCAGCAAAACACTGATTTCTGCTGCCAGCACACTTGCTGGACAGGAGAAAAGAGCAAACAGAAGAGTGCACAGCACTGGAACATCTTGCAACCACTCTAGCAAAAATCTAGGTGAGAAATCCTGCAGAAAGTGAGCTGCAGCAAAGAAACTCACTGCCTTTAGGATGCACCCAACCCACAGGAACATCTTACTGGCCCACTCAGTTGGGCTGAAAGCACATCCCGTAGGCGCGGCAGTCAGCGTCGTGCTGCTTCTCAGCCAGTTTGCCCGAGGCTTTGCATTGCCACGGAGGCAAACGTTACAAGCCAGTCCCAGTGAAACTGGACCATTATTTTTTACTGAGGTTGCGCAAACATTGAAAACTTGAAACTTGGCTGTGAATCCTACAAGGAAAAGGTGACCCAGAAGAAACCAATGAGCTGACAAAGACAACGCGTGCCTAGAGCCGCAGGGACTGACGAGCAGCAGTGGCTGTCACCAAACCGCTCCTCTGTAGCTCTTTGTAGAACAAAGTCAGGACTGTTACACGCAAAGCGCTCTTGAACTTCAACCCACCGAGTCCTTGAGCTGGGATCAATGTTTTAGAGCTGAACTTCAGGCTCTTGACTTGGACGTGTTGGTCTCAAACTCCAAAGGTTCAGTTCTCCCTCCTGTTGCCGCGTGCCCTCGAGCCCACCTCCGGCAGCCCCCGCACCGTTGCTCTGCGCAGGAGGGGACGTCTGCAGCCCCTCCGTTTCCAGTCGTCACTGGGGGTGATCCAGGCAGCCTCCTTCAGACAGCAGGAGCCAAATGGGCTTCCTGGAGTTACTAGAGCAGGCGGATGTAACCGAGCACACCCGAAGAGCAAACCCATTAGCTACCGAAGGCACCCTCCCTGGTGACGAGTTTGGCCATATATTAGCTAAGGTCTGCTGCATTTCCACTGGAGCCCCAGAAGGACCTGGGACTTTCACTGCTACCACTAGCCTAGCAGATTTCTCACCATTATAGCAAATGATTTTACAGGGTTGTCTGGAAGGAAGACATTTAGATGTGCAAAACGTTCATTAATCATGAATAATTAATAATTAACAATTATTATTTAAAATACCAGGGCAGGAAAAATCCTGGTGTGGATATTTTTGATTTGTAAATGCCAAGCTTTTAATTAAAAGAGAGGGAACATAATCATCAGTCAACTGTTTTTAACAACTAGCATTCTGGGGTTTGGCTGCTAGATGCCCGAGACACAAAAGGGCAGCAGCTTTGCCGGAGCAGCAATAGTTTTGAGTCTGAAGGACGTGCCCCAACAGAAACACCCAGTCCCGGGGCTGGGAGCCTTACGGGATTTCTCAGCGCTTGGGCCATCGCTCAGATAACTGCTGCCTCGTCCCTGACGCCTTCCATGGGGCTTTAGTGCCCGCAGGGGAAACGTCCAGCTGGTTGCGCCGTGTCTGGCACACGTCAGTCCTAAAGCAATCTCTGTCCTGGGGATCGGTGGGAAACTCTGGCGTTGTATAAGCCACAGATGAATTAAGGGGTCCAGAAGCAAGGGACAACAGGGAAAGCCCGGGTTACAGTTGCACAGCCAGTTAATTCCAGGAAAAGCAAGGAAAAAGGGAGGTAGGCATGGTAATTGCGCTGGGTCATACAAAGTATTTGGCTTCCTTCTTTAAATGGCCACGTCTGAACAAAAATAAAGCACATGGGACTCGATCAACACTCAGCAATGTTTTTGCTTGACTTGAAAACACCACTCTTGCTGAATATCCTATTTATATGAAAAAGAAAAAAAAACAGACGAACTTCCCCCAGCCCTCCTTAGCCAGGCAGCGAGCTGAAAAAGCTCCCCTGCAGAAAGCCTTTGCTGCCAGGATGGATGAATGCCCTTTCAGAGTCACCCCCTTTAAAAACTGAAGCCCTCACTGAGCAACAGCAGGATGCGTGGAACTGCAGCGGCGCAGAGCTGCCGTGTCCCGGAGTCAGCTTGTGGGGCGGGGAGAAGAGCCCAGGGAAGACAGCAGGTCTTTACCCCGACGTACACCCTCACGAGCTGGTGCAGTCCATCCACGACACAAGGATTCCTGTACCCTGCCTGAGAGCCGTCTCGCTGGTAGCACTCTCCTCCTGGATGCTTCATGGGCTGCTCACCACAGTACTGGAGACCCTGATGAATTTGTTAATACCTACCATCCATCAGCCCTATAACATTAGCCCTATTCAATAATCAAAGACCAAATTTTTATCCACAACATCCATCTCCCTCCATCACCGCTGATCTACCTCCAAGCTCTTTGTCATGCCCTGGTACAGACATTTCACGGTCTTTCAAACAGCCTCTTCAGGCAAGAGGCTAATGAAGCCAAGCCTAAGGGTGCTCGACACCATTTTGTGTGACTGAAGGCAGCAGAGAGACACAAGCACGCAGCTGCAGAGCTTCCACCAAAGCCTGTATATAGGTTATTGGTTAATTAATCAATAGGCTTGATCCTTTTCAGACACTTACAGAAACCTGCCTAAGCCGAGCAATTAGTATTAGGTGGGTTTCTGGTACCTATATTCCCACTTAAATTATCTGTGATTGAGAAGCAGCTGCAGGCTGGGTCTCTTCAGCATGAAGTAGCCTGTAAAAGAAAGGTGGCAGATCCATGATGCTTGTTTTGCAGGTGAACAGCAGCCTCCTATACTGAAAGGTAGTAGAGGTCTTTTATACAGAGAATTCCCACCTGAAATCCTGGAAATCATATAAGTAGACTGCATTAGCTACACATCATAAATATTGATGCTGTTGCTAAGGGGAAGGAGGGCTGGGTTCAATGTTAATGGACTGATGTTGGTATGCTGAAAACACTCTGGGGAGCAAAAGGGACAAAATACCGCTGTCAGAGAGAGAGCCGAGTGTCTCCTGTGGCTGTCGGGCAGGACTCGTACGGCCGGCCCTGGGAATGTGCATAGTTAGGTACGTGCATGGGTCCTTCCTCTACTCCTCCTCCGAATTTTGGGTTAATCATGCGACCTTGTGAAGGCAGCAGCTGGTCTTGCACCTGACCTGGGGTAGAGCACACACCACAGGCATGGGCCATGCATCTTCACGCCCGGACCTTGTGTGCGAAGCACCGGCACATGGCTTCGGTCGTATTCCCCAGGGATCTGCAAGGCTTTGGGTGCACCAGGCAAAAGCTGCCTTCTGCCTGGGTTGTTGCTGAAGGGACTTGATGAGCTTGCGCAGCTGCTTAGGGAGGATACAGCTCTTGCGTTTTCATCGCTGGGCTTGCTGGCACAGGCAGCGTTAGCGGGGTGACGGGGTGCAGTGGAGAACAGCACACTTCTCAGTGACCCGAGGCTGGGCTGCGCATGGAGAGACGGCCAGAGCTAAGCTCCATACAGCCGCAGGACTGATGGAGCAAGATGGTTTTGGAGAGGGCCCCAAGAGATCTGTCCTTGGCGGTTTGTTCTTGTTCCGCAGAGCTGCAGGGATGGAGATGTCCTGCCCCGTGCAAGCAGCCCCTGTGCACGCCCTGAGGGGCAAGAGGAGGACTAATTAAAAAAAGGAAGCTTTGAAGGAGAGAGGCTCCACACAAAATAAGATGATGACTGACCACTGAAGCGACCCAAGCCGCGGCAGTGACCCGTGCTCCCCACGCTGGTGGCGGGTGGCAGGCAGCCAGCGGGCAGAGCCGGCGCTGCCCGCACTGCCGAGGCACTTTCACACCCCGCTGGATTAGTGCCCTGTTTGCCTGCAGCACTCGAGAACCTGAAGAGCCCTTAATGGATTAGGTATCTGAGAAGATGATGCTGACAATCAGTGGCTGAAATTCCCCTCCCTCCTTTCCCCCTCCGTGTTTTTCCACTCCCTGCCTTCACTGACTAATGCAGCCCCTGATGGTTTCCAAATTCCGAGTGCACAAGGTGTTACACAGGCCAGGCTTCCATGGCTGCTTATTATTCACAACAGAACAAGACCTAGACAGCAAATTGCTTTGTTGATCCTGTGAAGGGAATCGATCCTTGCAAGCTTAGTGCCTCTGACATGTTTATTGCTGGCTGGGCGTGGGGAAGGATGCTGACGGCCGGGAGGGGTGGCCCAGCCTGTGCAGCCCCGGTGCTCCCAGGCTCCCCGAGCTCCGGTGCGGAGCAAGCATGAAGGCTGGGATTAACTGATGGGCTTTTGAGGCCAGAAGGCACAGTTCTGGTTGTCTGATCACCTGCGTGGGTATTAACTGTGGTATCCCACCTGCAGACAGCGAGCACCGTGGGTGTGAATGTGAATTAAAAGGCAGGGGGGGTCCAGCTGAGGGTGAGAGGTCTTGGGATGATCCCGAGGAATGGGGGGTTTCTTGCATCGAGAAGTTAGTAGGACCTCTGAAAAGGATTTAGGTGTTAATGCTTTTCATTGCACCTTAGCCATTACATCTTGGGCTTTATGCTGCTAAAGAGCTGCCCACCCTGGAAGAGGTGTCCCTGCTTGCATCCTCCAAAGACCAAGTCCTCTGCTCACCCCCTCACCTGCCCCGGGGCCGCGTGAGGCTGAGCCAGAGGAAACCCCTTCTGTTCAGAGAAACCGAACCGAACCAAACCCCTTCGGTTCAGAGAAACCGAACCAAACCAAACCCCTTCGGTTCAGAGAAACCGAACCAAACCAAACCCCTTCGGTTCAGAGAAACCGAACCAAACCAAACCCCTTCGGTTCAGAGAAACTGAACCAAACCCCTTCGGTTCAGAGAAACCGAACCGAACCAAACCCCTTCGGTTCAGAGAAACCGAACCGAACCAAACCCCTTCGGTTCAGAGAAACCGAACCAAACCAAACCCCTTCGGTTCAGAGAAACCGAACCAAACCCCTTCGGTTCAGAGAAACCGAACCGGCAGCGGGACAGGAGAGGGGCGGGCTGGTTTTTATTCCTGGCACTACACAACACAGTTCAAAGCTCTGAGCTAAAGAAAACGAGATAAGAAGCAAACACAACCTGAATCTGGGCTGGAGAGAAAGTGATTACTTGTTAATGGACCAGACCGAGATGAGGCTGTCCCAACCCTGCAATTCAGGCAGTAAAACCCACCCTCTGGGAGCCTCTGCCACAAACTTGTAAGAAAACCGAGTTCTTCAGAGAGAATAACAGATCATAAAGCTGCAGGACACACACGGATCATTAACGAGATAGCAACGGCTGAGCCTACACAGACAACAGGCATCAAACCCGGGCGGTGTGGGAGCAGCAGCGCCGGCCGGGGCTCCCCAGCACGAGCGGCCCCGGAGGAGACGCTGCCCGGGCACGGAGGTGGGGAACGCGGGCATTGAAGCAACACGAGTAATCGGCAAAAGATGCAAAGTGTAGGCAAATATCGCAGGAAAAGAGCTACTCGTGGATTCCAGTACCCGCACATAAATCTCACCGACTGCAAACGGGACGCGGTGGGGAGGTTGTGCCAGTGTTTAGTCAGCTTCAGGTGAAGTCAGTAAATCAAATAATTTTCCAGCCTGCACGTGTCTCAAAGGCAACTGCAAGCATCCGATGGTGCCTGATTTGACTTTTCCTTTTGCTGATACAGAGCCAGTGCTTTGCCACTCCAGCATCTTTCCCCTGACAGTTCATTGATTATCAAGCTAGAAGGGACAACAGTCATAAATTCATTTGATCTTGTTTACAGTATACATCCGTCAGACTTCCCTGCATCGATTCCCATTTAAACCAGAATATTTCTCGCAGGAAAAAAAAGAAAATTCTGTGCATGGCAGAAAACTCTCCTAAAGCCCCCTCGCCTTCGCTCCAGCCCTCGGTGCCTGGGGCAGACGCCTCGGTCACAGCCAGGCACCCACCAGCATGGCTGCGGCGCGGGGAGCACCCGGGGCTCCCGGTTGCCTTTACTGGTGTGGGCAGGGACGAGTCGGTGCAGGCAGGGATTTGACCCATCAGTCGGTGGGAAGGCAGCAGAGCCACAAATAAACCGGTGGATGGGGAGCAACGGCCCTGGAATCACGGCGGGCTGGGATTTGGGGTTGCTGCTTTGGTTCAGTATCACTGGGGGCTCCTGTTGCTCCAACACAAATACGTTACTGTTTTCACTCCCACGCTTCCCACCTGTGCTAGAGCAGAAATAATGGGTTTTTTTTCTAATTTTGGTGCGTATAGCACAAGATCGCCGGGGCAGGGGCTGTCTCCTAATGTGGGCTCCTACAACCGCAGAGCTTGGCTCTTCGGCGCGGTCTCTGCCTTCCCCATACAACAAACAACAGATCGGGACCCGCGGAGGCCCTGCCCGCGACCCCCCGCCGCGCTCCCGGGGCTCGGCCCCGGCGGCGATGCCTTCCCTTCCCTCAGGGGTCCAGCCAATTAACGGTGCACCCATCGTGCTGCTGTAATTGCACGCTATATTGCTCTAAACAGTAACAAAAAAATAAAAAATGGTTGCTGGGACTAGAGACTTGAAAATCCATTAAAGGATTTATTTTTTATTTTCTATTTTACCCAATACCTTGGGGGTTTGAAAGCTCATCTGCGTGTTACTGCTGCAAATGGAAAACCAGAATAAATGCATATTTGAAGTAATAAAAGCCTTTTCGTACTAAATCTGAGTACAAATTAACAATTACTAGTGCTGTCTAATGCCTTTCTGCCTCAACATTTTCATTTAACAGCCGTTCTTTTATCTTCAATGCTCCAGTTAGGTTTTTTCCTCCAAGATACTTATTGTTAGGTTGGGGAGGGGAATGTTGTTTTGTTTGGGGTTTTTTTTCCTTTCTTTCTGATTTAGCAGCAGGAGGAAAGGATTTTATTTGCTGTTTAGGCAAAAAAAAAAAAAAAAAAGGGGGAAAGAAGGGAGGCACCGCTCCGGCTGCTGGCACGGAGCCCTCGCCACGCTCTGGTGCCAGAGACGGATGGGCTGGGAGCTGCGGGGTGATGCTGCGCTCTCGCAGCACGGCTCTGCCGGCAGGGACTGGGACCAGCATCCTCCGGAGCGCTGCTCTGGGCGGAGGGGATGGTGGTGGGCGCCGGGCCCTCGCACCAGGGCTCTGCCGGCAGGGACTGGGACCAGCATCCCCCGGAGCGCTGCTCTGGGAGGAGGGGATGCTTGTGGGCACTGGGCCCTCGCACCATGGCTCTGCTGACAAGGACTGGGACCAGCATCCTCCGGAGCACTGCTCTGGGCGGAGGGGATGCTGGTGGGCACTGGGCCCTCGCACCACGGCTCTGCTGGCAGGACTGGGACCAGCATCCTCCGGAGCGCTGCTCTGGGCGGAGGGGATGCTGGTGGGCGCCGGGCCCTCGCACCACGGCTCTGCTGGCAGGACTGGGACCAGCATCCCCCGGAGCGCTGCTCTGGGCGGAGGGGATGCTGGTGGGCACCTCCTCACCCCGCAGCATGCTGCTGCCGGGGCTGGGGGTCCCGGCCCACCCTGGGCATCGCGCCGGCTGCTTGCAGAGATGTGTGAGCAGGTGAAATGCTGCGTGGGTGGCACTGGTGCGTGGTTGTCACCTTGATGCGTGCAAGTGTTGCACACCGATGGCCCACAGCCTCCTCTTGCCGGCAGGTGGCAAAGGGAGCTTGGGAACAACCCAGCCAGAGGAGATTTGGGGTGGCTTTGCTCATGAATGAAGAGGTGGAAGGGTCTCCTAGGAGAAGGAAAATCCCAGCACTGAGTATCCACCCGTCAGCAGCATCGCAGCACGGATACGCCGGGGGAAAAGAAGGCGTTCAGGTAAAGTCTGTTGCCTCTCTTGAGGGCTGAGGATCTCAAAGCACCCATGGCAAACGAGCGAAGGGATTAGCAGCGGAGTGAACTGAGGGCATGAAAACAGAAGGTTACCCCCAAGGCCTGCTCGAGCGCAGCGCGTGCTTCCTCTTCACACTCCATTAAGTTTATGGGGAAGCACACGACACAGCTGGGATCCGCGTAACTGCTCTTGATTAGTGCTCTGCAAACAAGCAGGGCTGATGGA
Source organism: Theristicus caerulescens (assembly GCA_020745775.1). NCBI lineage: Eukaryota > Metazoa > Chordata > Aves > Pelecaniformes > Threskiornithidae > Theristicus > Theristicus caerulescens. The sequence continues at coordinate 1,030,274 of CM036578.1, forward strand.
TCTGAGCACAGTGGCTTCGGCAGAGAGGAAAGGATAGTCCATGGGAAACCTCTCAAAATACCGAAAGGGATGCTCTCCGATTTCCAGCTGTCCCCCTGGGACAGCCTACGGATCTCTGCAGGTCACGGGAGGGTTTTGGGCTGTAATGCTGGGAAAGAGCCGTGATGCAGACCTCATCCTGCATAAGGGCATCACCAGCATCGGCACCGACGTGCATGAGCATCATCCTTGTGTGTACAGAGAGAAAAAGAGGGATTCTGAGGAAAACTCAAGTTCTAAATACTTTCACTTGTCTCAAACTTCTGGAGAAGGGCATGAAACGTATCTTTAAAAAAAAGAAACCTATTTGCATATTTTGCATAACTTAGCAGGAGACACCGTGCTTTTGCTCTCCCCCAAGAGCTGTATCTAGCTTCTCTTTGATCTGTTCCTCACACCACCGATAAGGCACAGCATCGGGAAAGCACCACCAGGGACGTCTCGCTCGGAGGAGCGGGGAGCACCACGGGCTCTTACCTTTGCTTGAGACCGCCCTGGGATCCCTCACGCTCCTCCATGGGGGGGTTCTGCCCCAACAGCTGGAGTCAGAGCAAAGTCCAGCTCAGGCAGGGCCAAGCAAGGAAGTTTTGGGGCATTTCCTTGGCAATGGAGAGTTCTCCGAATGGTTGAAAACACCGAGCCCCTTTGGGACTCCTGGGACCTCTCCTGAGGTGCAGTGGGACCCAGTGGCCAGGACACCGGCCAGTATCTCAGGAGACCCAAGGGCCTCTCCTAGCTCTGCTGCTGGTTCATTAACGAGCTCGTGATTGCCCTTTCTGGCCTGCACCCGTGAGATGGGGACAGTGGGATGCTCCCCCACTGCTGTAAAGCACTGTGAGATCTCAGAGAGAAGCAGAAGGGCTTCAACAGCCCCGTGCTGGGGGGTTTCCATCTGGTTATTTGGCCTGTTTTAAATGCAGTTCCTATTAGTTGCCTCTGCTTCTCACTAGGGAGCACAACGTGCTCTTAGCGAGGCTGTATCATGCTTTGAAATTCAATTCATTGCAATCAGCAGCAGCAGCTCCGAGGGCAAATGGAGAAAGCCAAGAACATCATCTCAGTTAATAAGATAACAATTTAACGTGGCGGGGTTTCTTCCCCTCTTCCTCTAGCTCCGTTCAAACAGACCAGCAGACATTTGGAGTTGCCTCTAAGTAATTTAGTAGAAAGGCTACTATGATTTCAATCCCCCATCCACCCTGTTACCATCCAGCAATGCTTCTTGTCACCACCTAACGGCATTTAAAATATTTACAGCCCTGTCTTTTCCCTAGGGAAGGATCAGAATAAATCATTGTAGCCGACAATAAATCAAAAATTAATCTCCCGAAAGTGCGAGGCCTGTCCGATCCCTCAAATAACAAGCAGCGGAATTTATCAAGTAAATTGGTACTGGTGTCTGCATGGCATTGCCGTGGGGCGTAATGGATGGGGTGGAAGGGCAGGCAGCTCAGCCAGCCCGGGGAGCTCAGACGCTGGGCAAAAAACTCAGGGTACGTCTCTGGGGTCATTAAATGCCACCTTCCCTTGTCCCCTGCTGCCATCCGGAAGCGAGAGCTCCTGCGCGTCCCCGAGACCCCAAGCCCTCTGCCCCAGCAGCACTGGCCTCCCCACCGCTGGAGCTGGGAGCGCTGCTGCTGGGATGGAGCCACGGGAGCGAACTCCCACAGCCTTGTTTTCAGCGTGCGTCCCTGCACCCGCGCAGCCCTCGCAGAGCTCGCAGGGACCAGCAGCTCGGGCTGAGCACAGAAAGGGGCATGGGGACGGAAGTTATAAGGTCCTTTACATGGTAATGGTAATTTTTTTTGCCTATTCCAATATGCAAAACCTAAATATACTCATCCTATTGACATATCTTAATGACTAATTTATATTGTCAGTGTTTTGTAGGATATTATGCTTTTAAATCTCCATAGCACTGTATCTGTGAGCGCACACACACTCGCCACAGAGTTTTCTGCTGAGCCCCCCCAACTCGAGCACCGCAGCTGCGGGCTCAGCCCACAGCCCGGGAGCAGCACCCAGACCGCAGGGTCCAAGAGGCTCCTGCAAAGTCAGCAGAACAAACCGCCCCGACCCCGCGCACAGGATCGGCAGAGGAGCCCTTAGGGCAAGAGGAGGAGAGGGCGAGGAGTTTCCTGCTCCTAGAGGTAGGAAAGGTGCGGGCTTGCCAGTGACGGGGAGCAGCTCTCCAGATTTCTGCTTTGGGTGGAAACAACTCACCCTGCAGTTAGGGGAGCTCCAAATAGTTCTTGGACGCTTTGATGTAGATCACACGTGAAAGCAGTGTGAGGCAGGGAGCAAAGAGTTTTGATAAAATTCTCTCTTACAGTCTCCAGAGAACTTTTTCCCGTGGTACGGAGCCCATGCAGAAGCGATGCTGCCCAGGCACGTGGCCACGGGCCCAGCTGTAAAACTCTGCTGCTGCAAGCAACGTGTAAAACCGCAGCCGGAGCTGCCAGCATCCTCGCTCCGTCGCTGCTCTCTCACAAAGCTTCTCCAACCCGCTGCCCTGCTATCGCAATAACAATCAGTCTGCAGCTCTGGCCATTACTGATCTTGAAAAAGCTGATTTATCTGAATACCAAAATAGCTCTTCCCCCCCAGTTCACAGACATTATATCTGCTATTCCTGCAGCGGAGGAAAAATTTCCTTTTGATCCCCCCCAACAAATTAAGACTAAACTCATCTGTAGTAATTGCTCCCAACAGACTTAGTGCAGGCACCTCCTCTTTCTGCTACAGCTCAGGATCTAGATGTTTAGTCAATCTTACAAAAGAGAGAGACAGATGAAGAGATTCGAGGAATTTATAGAGGTGACCCCAACTGTGCACAGGCAGTACAAATATTTAACTGGAGATCATTGCTGGGCTGTGCGCTGGAGTCGCCTGATGCGCAGGGGGACAGCTCTGGCACTTCTTTTAAACTTGCTTTTCGTTAAAGCTTCTCATCACGTTTGGAGTCTCTGAACTGCAGAGAGCACACAGATTTTTTGTGATGTTACTAATACGTGTACGCAAACATTAGTTTTTAAGAAACATGATTTATAAGGTGTCATAGCTGTAAGGCTGGCTAACCTAGGCAGCAAATTAACTTGGGAAGCGCCAGGGTGCATTAGTTTGACTGACAAGCAAATAGCCTGAACCGGGTCAGCAAATTTGTTAGGTGCCTTAGCATTTCCCTTAATGGAATCAGAGAGATCTCTTTAACAATAAATTAATCTCTGTCAATAGCACACATAATAGGGTTTTCCTGACAGACAGCTTCCCAGGATGAGCCTCCGTCCTCTCCTGCAGCTCCCCTCCAGCACAGGACCATTGCAGCGGAGCGCGCTCGCGTAGCAGCGGGGTCCCAGGTCCCCTCCAGAGAGCGGCCGGGGAACCGGGGGCTGCTCCCAGCAGGGCACCCTTCTGCTGCACGGGGCCCCGGGGCTGGTGCTCAGGGGAGGGCTCAGGAGGCTGGGGTCTGCCCGCAGCTTGGCTGCAGGAGAAGAGGCCCCTCCCGAGGTCTGAGCACAGCACTCAGCATCACGCATTTTTGGGGGGCTGTATTAATGCATTTTGTCCATAAACATTGCACTCTAAGAGAAAATGGAATGAAGAGAAAACTTAACTTTGTAGAATAAACTAGACCTGTTATTTCTCCAGCTGTGCCCAGCAATGAGCCCCCAGCTCAGCTCCATGCCAGGAGCCCCGCGTTCCCCGGAGCACTGCGCCTACCTGCCAGGGAGACGGGTGCTGCCGGGGGTCCCTGCCGCTGAAGCACCATCCATCCCTGTCCCTCAGCTGCAATGACCGGTTTGCAGGGTGCAAGCTCAAAAATGGAGGCTGCACAGGGGGGTGATGGCGATGGGCTCCTCCCTGGGTGAACCCCACATCGGTGCAATCCCCAAACCACACTGTTCTAAGCAAAAGCCTTGGGCACGGCCCCGTTGCCTTGTAAACGGCTGCATAAGGTGGTAGGCTTCACAACTCCTGTTTTCTTCCTCAGTGCTAAACATCAAGACAGCAAAGTTTTTATTTATAAAGTTATTCTGAGGTTTTAACAGGATTTTACAAAATTTGTCAACTGCATACACACGTGGGTGTGTGTCGACTTGAGTGTTTTTCTTGTCGTGAGTTACACAGACGAGAGATTACTCCGTTCAAAAGAAAAGTCTCCTTCCATCTCCTCACATCCATTTCTCCATCTACTCATCTCTATCCAGCTATCAATCATATTTCTGTGGCACATCTATCTACCATGTAATTATCCACATATGATTTTTATGGCTTGGCTATCCACCTGTATTTCTATTTATCTTCACATAAACACGAGCACCCAGCTGCTCAGTCTATTGCTCTTTCAAGTCCTCCCCACTCCCCTTCACCTGGAGGTACTGGTTTGCCCAGGGGCCACTTAGCTGTGGTCACACCCTGAGTCTCCAGCAGACCAGGAGCTAAACCTGAGTTTAAACCCAGCTCCAAGTCTCCCCCAGCAGCGGGGAGTGTTTCTCCGTCACCCTGGATGTTACGAACACCAGGTACCCGTGAATGCACATGGCATCCAGGGCCAACCACGCTTGCAGTGGCTCAGGAACAGACGTGCCCCCCGCCCCGCTGCGGAGCGAGCCCCAGCAAGGCCACAGGTACCCACCCCCTTCACACAGACAAATTAACTGGTTTTTACCCATTCTTCGTCGGCAATCAGACCAGGTCCTACCCAGTGGTGCATGTAGCCTGCCAGCAATACTGTATTTATGGTGTTACTTTAGATTTACACTTGTTGGATTTTCTTCTCACCACATCCTTGGTTTATGTGGCATTTCCCCCACTCCTGTTTGTCTCTTCTTTACAGATGGACATGCCAGAGGGGGGGAGATCGGACTTCAGAGCTGGTTGCAGAAACATCTCAATACATCAAACCTGGGTCTCCAGCAGCCCCGCCCAGTGCCTTAGCCAGACTTTCTCCTCACAACAGCAAGTTATTTACAATTATACAAAGAGGCTCTTTATTTACCACAATTACTACCAAGAATGTATAGAAAAAAACAAATTATGAAATGAAAAAATTGCCAGACTGCATTTTCCTGCCAAAATCAAGGCTGCTTTTGGCTCAGGCTTTGGTCTTCTCATCATGCAGACCAATTTGCTTCTTCCCCAGAGGAAAAGGGAAACTCTGGCCCCATTGGGATGTCACTCGCATTTACTGGGATGGTGCTTTATGGTCACCCAAGGAGAGGACGAGCCGGGGGAGGGATGCCCTCACTGGCTGTCACTGGAGATGGAGGCAGAGACAGGAGGACGGAGCACGCTCCCTCGGAGCATCTGAGCTTGTCAAGGCGTGAGGAGCTAAAATTGGTGCCTACCTGACACGCCGAAAGGAACCCGAGGCTGCCGCACAATTACTCTTCCAAATACAGTGATGTTTACCCTGCAGCAATGTTCCATAATTACACTGACGGTACCTGACAGCCCCACATCAGCCACCGCAGGAGCAGTCCCTGGCAGCTGATGTTCTCGCTTCGTTCCTGCTGCCGTGCTCCTTTTCCCCCCTTAGTGCTACTCTCCAGCTTTCTCATTATTTCAATGACTTTTGACAAGAGATCCCAGGTCAGGGAAGTTGAATCTGGATACAGTTTGGCCTCACCAGAGATGAGGAGGAGCTCAGCCACTGGCTACAGGGGGCCAGAGATGCCTCCAGCCGCCCTGGGATGGGTGCGAGCACCAAGCAGCAGCATCTGCAGTTAGCAGCCCTGTGTGTTTTCCAGCAACCATGCAAGCTGGAAGGTGATCAGATCAGGTTTATCCTGGCTCTCAGCTCTGGGGCTGAGCTGTGTAAATCACTGCCAGCCCACTGACTCCAAGGAAAAACAGTAGATTATCCCACGCGGGGTCCGGCTCCCTGCGGCACAAGGATGTTCTTGGCCACAAGGCACATTCCTCCCCGCTCAGTGACTCTTTCAGTGCTCACAAACATCACCTACAGCTTTTACATTTTGTATGGCTGGTGACACAAGTGTTTCTTCTGGAAGGAAGCTCACAGCCTGAGCCGGAGGCGAGAGCTGGATGCGGTACAGCTCCTCTCAGCTCTCTGCACCAAAAAGATGGAGAGCTGGGGAGGCATCTCCCTTTCTGCAGCTGTCCCTTCCCCACGCTTCCCCGTGCAGGCACAAAGATCCAGGCACATCACTTCCACTAGAACTCAGTTTTCTCCACTGGCTCTGGTTGGATTCAATTTTAAATTGCCTTGCTTCCTTTGAAACCTCACTGGGGACTTTCCCATAAGGCTCATCTAAAGTTTTCCATCTCGACTTTCAACTCAATGAAAATTTTCATGGAATTTGCCCTCCTTGGGAAAAAGAAAAAGCCTGTTTTTCATTAGAACAACAAACAAAATAATAAAAGTTTGAATTTCCAGATGAAATGTTTCATTTTTCAGGTGTCAATCAGCTTCTGGCTTTTCATTTTTTCAGGCTGTTGATGAAAGCAGTGCGTATAAAGTGAAAACCCAAGCCCTCAAATCATGCATTCACCCTGGGGATCTTGCCTGTGCAACCTGCCCAGGCCTTTCTCTGGGCTCCGCTTTGCTCAGCTCTCCACGCAATGATGCTGAAATCCTCTCCTGCAGCCCCATGCATCAGTAACGGTTCTCCTGCACCCCAGCCTTCCCTCCTGCACTCCAACCCTCTGCTGAAAACATCGCACATGGCTTTTTCCCTTCTCCCTGCATCCATTATTGATGGCATGGCCATGTTAGACCTCTGCGGAGCATCCTGCCGTGCAGGGCAGGCACCGTGTCTGCAGTACAGCTCCAGGGCTTGCTTTTCGGAGGCGAGGAAGTCCTAACAATTTCCAGTGATGCTGCCAAGTCATCTGTTCTCCTCATTCTTAATTGGAAAGCTGGGCTCCCCCTCTTCCTCCAGGGAAGCCATCTGGAGAAGTCTGGTGAGAGATGAAGAAGAAATGCAGGGGACAGATGTGATCTTGTCTTGAACAGGCTCCCAGAGAGGCTGCTCCGTGCTTATTCTTGATCAGGACAGTGGGTAGCGAGACAGCAGGTTGGGGAATGTAAATAACCTTCAGCCGAGTTTTTAAATTGCCTCACTTTGCTGAATTTCGCTCTTTGCTCCCTGCCTGTAAGCCTGGGATGGGGCACATTCCCCAGAGCAGCAGGCCAGCTCCTCACCACGCCGCTCTGTCCCCAGTACCCCAGTCCCAGTTTGCACTAGCCAAAAATAAGGACCCCCGAGGGGCTCGGTGCCACGGGTGATATAGGGCTGCCCCGGTGGCTTGTGCAGGGAGGTGATTTAGGAGGACACTTCCAGGCTTTTGTCCAGCATTTAAAGTGCGGATCAGCAGGAATTTCAGCATCCAGCTCTCTGTTGTCTGTGTGACTTTGGCTGCCTTCAGTGGGAGCCATGCCGGCAGCAGAGCCTCTGAGCCCCAGGTCTGGAGGGAAAGGGGGAGCACAGGGTGTCCCCAAAAAGCCTGTCCCTTGCCCTCGCCATCCCAGGATGCTCAGCAGGGAAAGCTGTGGTACTCAGGGGGGGACGAACCAGCACAGGGCTCCCGTGCTGGGGCTGATGTTTCTGGATGGAGGGACCCAAAGCAATCATCCCAAACATGCCCTACACACGCCCTCCAGTTCACCAACTGCTAATCAGCCTCAATGCTGCAGGGACCATTTGGGACGATGGGGCCACACGCTTTCTCAGGCAATGGGTTCTGACAGTGTGACATAAGGGAAGAAAATAATATGCCTAAGCCTCAGGGATGTGGTAATGGAAGTTTTATCACCCTAACTACCTCTTCTTCTGACCCCAGCAGCTGGGCAGATAATTGGGTTTCCACAGAGAAATAATTGGGATCAGGATGCTGAGGACAGCTTGCCCTGGGTGCAGAGCCATGCCCACACCTTGGTTTGTGTTCAGTGGCAGCCCTCGGTGAGCGGAGTCGCGCCCGGGCAGCAGGTAGAGGAATCAGCCCTTTGGTTTAGACACTGCTACACGATTTACACAGTGGCAGCTTCTCCATTTGCTTAGAGGACTTGGGGCCTGTCTGCACAGGTTTCTTGGCTGAAAAAAAGTCTTGCCTGGTGAGCAAACAGTAGAAGGAAATCTAAGAGGGGTTCATGGTCCTTCGGGGCTTAACCCAGAGCAAAACGCTGTGGGTCATTGCAAAGGCTGGGGGAAGCGGCAGCACCCACGGGCACGTCTCGGGTGGGGAGGAGGGCTGTGCGCTGCCCAAGCTGATGGAGAGCTGCTGATTTACACCAGGGAGGGACCAACCCAGCTCCTGCTGCTGACAAATTGCCCAGCAGTCAGAGCCGCTGGCCCTGTGCGTGGCATTAATTCACGTCTCCCCAGCCAGGTGCGGGGAGCTGCGGAGCACGCAGGGTCTCGGGGAGAGGGACCAGGCCAGCGGTAATTACTATTCATGCAGGAGAGGATACTTTATTCCCACGTCAATGGCAAAGACGCTGAGCAAGTTGTACAGAACATACATACATAACTAACTGCCTCATTATTTATAATAACCCAGTTTATTCCACACTCAGTCCCATATACAAAATGATTTGAGGCGGTTGTCGGATGAGGATTAAGAGCAAGTTCTTGCACTGAATCAGGAAGCAAGTCCTGTTAGAAACTTGTTCCTAAACACATACATCTGACCCGGGTATTTTGATCAAATTGCGGAAATATCCACATTGACTCTTTTGCTGCTTTTCTGGGTTTTTTTGGTGTTTTTTTTTGTTTGGTTTTTTTTGGATTTTTGTTTTTTTTTGTTTTTATAGTAGCAACCACTAACCCACCCACACACCCCAGTATCTCAGGACCTGTCTACAGGTGGATACATGCATACCTCCAAACCCATTCTTGGACAGCACTCAGACACACACAAGCTTTGAGCTTGTACCCGATGGTATTTACAAGATACACACAGTTCACAGGCCCCCACGTGTAGCGAACTCGCTCACATTGCCCAGAGCGCACCCACAGCCGGCTGCCAACCCATTGCATAGCCACTGCAGGTCCTACACACGGGTGCAACGCTGCACACCCAACGCTAACACACACCTTCACATGCACCACGCACCCACACCTATTCACACAGGCAGCTCTTGTGCCCAGGGTTTAAATGACAACATAACATCTAATATTTAGCACTCATATAGCATGGCATATTCATTTGCTGTATGCACAAACACGAACTAATTAGTAGACTTAATTAGTGTGATGCTGCAAAGTGAAGAAAAATGAAGGAGAGACATAGAGAGGAGAAAAGACAGACCAGAGGGGAGGGATAGGGAAGAAAAAGGGAATACAAAAGACCAAGACAGTTGAGAAAGACAGATAGATAAAAGGTCTATATAAAAATAGAAGCCAACTTGTTCTCCCTTATTTATGCACAGCATGGCTCTGCATATCAACAGCTAAAGAAAGGATACCCACACCTAGGGCTCCGAGGCAGCTCTCCAGGGGAATATCCATCACCAAGAAGGAGCGACAGATGAATCCTTCCTCCCCCCTCCCTCCCCATACAGCAAGCATGTGTCCCCAGGATCGCCTCTGCACCCTGCGGGCACTGCTCCTGCCAGCCCCGGGCTTCTGGCCCGTACACCCCAGCCCCCGCGTTTCTGGCTGAACTACAGTTTGACTGAGAGCAGGCTGGAGAACCAGCCTGCTCATGGAGAGGCTGAAAGGGAGGAGATTTGAAAAGCAAAGAGGGGCTGAAGATATTTGCAAGAGACTGATGTGCTAGAGACAGCGCAGGAGCCCTGCCATCTCTTTCAGCAACTCAAGTTTGAGACCATTCTTGGGCAACGCTTCAGCCACTGAGTCCTGGCCACGTGGTAGGAACATGCACTCATGTACACTGAACGTGCATTAAGACTCACACACAAAAGCCCACAGCACGAGCATGCCGACACGCGTCCATCCTTCGCTCACCAGCACACCTCCTCGCCGTCCAAAGTTCAGTTACAAAGCGCTCGGGGTCCCTGCTCCTCCTCGGTGCCAATCCACTTCTCACGGGAAAGCAGAGCACATTGAGAATAGCAGCACTCAAAACCTTACTTCTCTCCCCCAGGGAGAAGTCATTCACTTTTCTAACCAGCAGCACAGCTTGGGTTTTCATCCTCCCCACTACTCATCCAGAAGATGAAAGAGTTTGAGGATTTCTCTCTGCCTCCCGGTCTGCGTTGGCCTATACCACACACTGCGGATGATAAGGCATTAAGGCTCTCAACTAGAGAATTTCTCAAGGCAATATTGACTAAAAGGTTTCCTTAAATGTCCCCTGATAGGCAGCATTTGATGGGGTTTAAAGGCAGTGGCGAGCTGAGGCTGGATTTAGATCTGCTCTCAGTGCCCCCCAGGCAGCCAGCTTGCAGACACCCCTTTAATTACAAGTACCCCCCGACCTGAAGCACAATGACATTTTAAAAAAATAAGTTTGTCCCTGCATGCCTCAACAAGCCGGGGGAAAAAAAAAAAAGATACCATGCTGGTACGAGGAGCCTGGTGCTTGGAGCTGGGGAGCTGCCATGGACAGCGCAGGCGGTTGCAGCATCAGGATGCTCCTGCTGTTGTCCCTTCGCATAGTCCAGAGTTAACCGACTGACTGCATCTCAAGCTTTTAGGCTAAGCTGAAACTAATGTGATGACTTGCATCTAAATCCAGCCCACTTTGCATGGGAAGATGTGAAGGGCCAGACCCCAGGTGACACCAGCAGCCTGGGGCAGGGGCAAGGGGCTGAGCTCCCCAGTTCCTCCCCTTTTCTCAGTTCTGGGTACGCAGAAGGGAAGCGGGGCTCACGCCCGTCTCCCTTGGTGGGCAGCAAACCCATGGCTGCAAGGGCAGCCCAGCGATGCCAGCAGACACCATCCGCTGCGCCGAGGGAGCTGTGCCCTCCCCTGCCCGCTGGCAGGCAGCGGTATGGGCAGGGACACACATGGGTTTTAGGAAAGCAGAGCTATAGATAGATATCCCCTGACTATTTCACCATCGGCGTGTGCAGTCAGGGCTTAAAGCTGTCTATTGTCAGTCCCGCTCCACTAAACCTGATGCTGATGTGTTTTAAATGTTATCTATCCTGCGCAGGAAAAGAGGCCCCTCGTGGCACAATAACAACAGCTTCCCCACATCCCTCCCAGACCCCATTTCAGTAAATCTTTAACTGAAATTCCTCCTGGTGCCCAGCCCCATTGATTAGCTGCGGGCTGCTGATGGAAGCGGAGGAGCCCAGGGAGGCTCAGCCCTCTCTCGCTGTGCTGCCTTCCCACAGAATTGCATCTGATGGCTTTTTCTTATTGCTTGCTGCCGAGTACCTGGGCTACAGCTTTAACCTGCCTCTGAATAACAGCCTGCGCTCCCAGGCCCAGCCACAGGGCTCAGCAAACTTTGCAATGAGTTTTCATGGGGAAAAAAAATTTATATACATATACACAGATTGAGCTATAAAAACAGAGCAGAATAATGATACTGAATTGAAAACAGAGTGCCAACAGGTCCAGTCCCCAGAAGGGCGCACACAGGTGCCAGAGGCACTGGCCACAAAGCCCCCGGAGCTCATGGGGTCTGGGCTACAAAGAACTTGCCCAGTCTGCCCTAGGTTACAAGACACACGAGCACAAAGTCACTCAGAGAAAGCAAAGCGGATTGGAGTGATCTGTTAAGCTTCAGTGTCGCAGCCCAAAAAAAGACAAAACAAGAAGAAACAACCACATTTAAAAGTCTTCCTTAATAATGCAGCCTGGAAACAGACTGTAGAGCTGGGACTATATATAGATGCTGGCTAAATTCCTGCCTGTTGTCAGATGGCACCGTGCAGCTGCTTTACTCCAGGTGAGGCTCTGCGAGCTGTTTTAACTGAGTGCCTGTGTGATATTTCGGTACATCACCGTGCTGGGCTTTCATCTGAAAATACAGGTACAGGTGCCTGTGCTGCTTGGAGTCTGCGTGGCTGAAAGCAGCACTTCAAATTGGGGACCCAGCTTAGCATCTCAGCCCAGAGCCTCCTGACAAAGCCTAATTAGCTCCAGCATCGGTTGCTCCTGGCAGGACAGATCTCGGAGGAAGATGGCTGTTATCACAAGCAGGCTGCTACCCAGGGAGCTGGTTTAATCTCTCCCTGGTCTGGCACATTTGGGAAGCCGAAAACACTGCTCAGCTGGAGCCAGCACATCGGCTTTCGAGCATCTCAGCAGGCATGCCCTGTCCTGCCCAGCTGAACCACCTGGCCCAGTGGAGGAGCTCCTAAGGAGAATATTAAATACTCAATTTTTGCTAGGAGGTGTTGGCATGAGAGTGGATCCATCCTTTGCAAGCAAGAGCTGTGCTCGAGGAAGGCAGAGTTCTTGGGAAGGGGACTGCTGCAGAGAAGGAGAGGCTGCCAGCGAGCCCACTTCATTGACAGGAAACTCCATTTGGACCCAGTCCGACTCAAAAAGAATAAACACAAATGCTGGAAGCTTTACCCAGCCTCCAAAGTGCTTCACAGGCATTAATTAATTTTCAGCCTTGTGTGGGAGACGATAGGAGCAGTGACTCCTCGCAAGGCGGCACCGGCTCCCTGCGGCTCTGGGTAGCGGTGGTGGGAGTGAGGAGGGCAGCATGGATGGGCTGGATGGACCAAACCCAATGCTCAGCACCAGCCCGCACCAGACGTGGCCCCAGCACCATGAGGGCTTCAGTGGAAAAATCCCTGTGAACTGACTCACCCAGGTCCACAGGGAGTCAGAAACTAAACTGTTCCTTCTTCCTTGTATTAACAATTCTGGATCCCAGTGATTTACATAAAAACAGGGACCTGAAATGTTTATTTTTGCTGTTTCTCCCTTAAAATTCAAGCACCCAGTTCTCCAGTACAAAGAAGAGCCTGTCTTGCCCTCCGAGTATTACACTGAACAGAAGCTGACCATTAAACTCCTCTGTGCAAAGCATTTGAGTTTTACAATCCAGTGTCACTATAACGTTTAAACCTCAGTAAGGAGAGCTTTGCTCGCCAAGCATGCATGCCTCCTAGCAGACATCCAAGGAGCGATGCGCAATACAACTGCATACAGCATCATTTTACTGCCTTCCCTTCCACTTACCGAAGAAAACCATGCAACTGTCCAAGGGGAAATTTGCTGAAGTAACTGTGGGGCTGAAGAGGTATTCCTGGTGGGTCTGATCTCTAAGTGCACAAGCTGCCAAGAAATGGGCCCTGCCATTTGGGCAGATCAGCCACTACCTCTCCCCTTGCTATTGCGCTATGAGGGCAACCGGCTGCTTAAGGTGATGGGGTGAAACGCAGCACAACTTGCATTATTCTGACTAAACCCAGTTGCTGTCAGCAGCCCGAGCACAGTTACACAGACTGGCCTTTCCCTCTGGAATAGTTTATCTGCTTGCCCTACTGCAGACTCCGCTATCTCACCAGGCTCGGAGATGGCCAGCCCTTCAGGTCCGCCGGCTGGGAAGGCGGCTGTACGAGAGAGGGTGCCTCGGAGCGGTGCCCTCACGATGAGGAGGACTAAGAGGGTGAGACAGGCAGCAGCAGTGACTGCTCTAACTGATGGCTGGCTGCCGGCAGAGCTGGGCTCTTACGTCCTTCAGCAGCGACGCTTTGCCGCGGCAGGCAGCCGCACTTTCATACAAAGCACCTTCGTCCCCAGAAGACCCGAGCACAGGCTGCGCAGCGAGTCCCTCCACGTGGCAGCAGCCAGAGCTCTCCTTGCCTCAGGATTACGACACCTTCCCAAATCCCACATTTACTCATTTCCCACCTTGCCTTCTCCTATCAGCCCCCCTTATCTGATAAGTTTGCTGGGGCAGTCAGAAACAGCTGATTAGCGCTCGCAGGAGAGAGCTGACACCTCACCAGAGAAATTACAAGGAACACAAGAGATAAGTGAGGACCCTGGGTACACCAAGATAACGCAGGTCTGCGTTTCGCTGCGCTCGCCCTGCCTAGGCGGCACAGATGTGAGCAGGGACACCCTCGCGTGGTAGCATCGGCGTGTTCGCCAGAACCTGAAGATACATATTTACCCTGACAGATGAATACGTAAGATTCAGCGGAAGAAGCAATGTCAGCCAGCAGTACTTTCTTCTCTGCAAATTACAGGAGACAGGGAAGTCTATAAGTAAAACCCCTTTAAGCTCCCTCGGAGGCACCCAGCAAGACCCTCCGCCGCAGAGGCGATTGCCCATCCCAGAGGCCCCAGCTCAGACCTACGGCACAAGGGAAGAGCAACTGGATTTTACATGTGAGCGTGGTGGACCTGCTGGCCCCTCCAAAAGCCGAGGGACCATGGGGGCACCTCTCCTTTTGCCCAGTAGACCCAGTGCCTACAACACCAAACACCCAGTGCTGGATGAAGCCCTCTGCAGAGGGGGCAAGACTTAGTGCCGATTCATTTGTGCTGCAGGGAGATACGGAGCTTGACTGATCCATGGCTTCTGCAGCAAATTCTAAACCTGTGGACCACAAGATAAATCTGAGGCCCTCAGGACGCAGAGTTTTGTGGCTGTAGTTAATGCGCTTCCCTATCTGTGTGCAAGAATGGCTCAGACAAAGGCATAGAAATGACAAATTGCACACCCTCCTGCAATTATAGTCACAACATATAGGATGTATTTTTGACCTGGCAGCTCTAGCAGGGCCCCCTTTGAACGCATAAAAATCTTTCTCTTTGTTTATTATGTGACACATCTGATGACACCACACACATCAGAGTGGCTAATTGCCTGGAGTATTCCAATGGGTGCTACTCGGCCGATCGTAAACTGTCAGTGTAGGAAAATTACTGATAAACACACTATCTTGCCTCATCATATAAATAATTGGTAGTATTATGAATGCACGAGCCAGCACAATTAGGACCTGAAGGTTGTGCCATATGTCACAGCAAAGCTAATTTCTCCTAGATTTGCAACGAGGCTTATTACTCAATGTCACAAGCTTATTTAGAAGCGGATTCTGGCTTGATGTAAATCAGTATAGCTATGTTAGAGAACAGGGCAGCTCTGATTTATGCCAGGTGATGAACTAGTCCATAACATCCATATGGGTCTATAATTACCCATATGGACACAGATACGGACATTCTGCACAAAATCACTACTGTGCCTGTTACAGTTATGATTTAAGATAATAAAAAAGCCTAATGATGTGTTATATGCCCATCAGAAGTCCCAGGCCAATTGCTACAGGCCCTAAGTAGACAAAATAATGCCCATTTTGTTTTGTAGGTTGGTTGAAGCTGAATTAGTGACAGAGATTAACTTAATAGATATAACACTTCAACACTGGAAATGCCACATGCTGACTGCAGATATGGACACCTTAGTTTAAGGTTAGAACAGGCATTGCAAAGTGTGACTTTGCTGCACGGGAAATGCGTGGCAGAGCAAAAGACCTGAATCCAGGCCCCCCAAAAGCTACTCCGGTGCCTGGACCAGCTTTGTAGCGGTGCTGCAAAGCGCTGATCTCCAGGAGGTGGGAGGGGGCTGCCAGGAGATGACTCAGCCTCCTCCATACTTCACTGGAGACACAGCATGAGCAAGCAGAGGATGTTGTGCCTACCTGCGTGTGTGCAGCCTCCTCCGAGGGAATCCTGGGGAGCGCAGGATGCTAAGAACGAGCACGCACACCGATGCAAGTGTGAACCTCCAGAAATCCCAGGGCTCGGACTACATGGAGTAGGTTTAAGATGGGTTTACAGTAAACTCTAAGCGCAGAGATAGGTACAGGGCAATTCTGTCTGTATTACGCAGATTAGCAAGCAAAGGAGCTGTGCTGGGCTTGATCTACTCGGGGATCTCATCAAAAGTCAGCTGTGATGCTCCCATCCCTGCTGCTCACAGGGCTTTGCAAGACACTGGGACCTGGTTATCCCCCACCCATCCATCAGGGGAGCAGAGCATCACTGGTTTGTATCACTGACAGATTTGTACAGCAGGAATTTTAATCTCAAGCCCAAGGACTACTTGTTTTAGCCAGCAAGGCAGCCCTCCCCAGTGGGTGCTGTCCTGGGCAGCGGCAGGAGGACCACAGAGGTCACCCTGTCCCTTGCTCTAGGCTCAGCAAAGGGCTGCCACCCCCGAGGGCTGCGCCGAGGCTGCAGAAAGCCGTGCCAGGACTCTGCTCCCTGCATCCTTACAGAGGCAGGGCCTGGCTCACCACTTCTGGAGCGGGACACTTGCCAAATTTCAGAGACAAAATGGAGGTCTGGACCATTCCTGAGGACTGATCTTCCTACCGGAGCGAGCTTATTAAAATAGTAACAGCCCACCTACTTTGCTGGCAGCCTTTTCACGCGCTCAGCACTCCTGACGTCCCCATGGTGGGCTCTGCCCAGCATCATTCCCCAGCCCCTCGCGAGGCCGGGATCATTTGCACTCACCCCAGGTCTGACTGCATGAGGTGATGAACAGACGGGTGCCTGTTACAGCTGATTTATCACATCACATTGTGTCTTGAGATTCTTGATGGCTCGCAGGCTATGCCATAGAAACAGGGCTCTTTTCCTGCCTCTTCTAAAGCCATGTGAACCACCGACAGGACCAGATAGCTTATTTTATTCAGAACAGGATAGCAGAGCTAATAAGCACCAGCAAAGCAAGCATTAATAAGGTACTATAAATATCAGTGTCCCTCTCAGAAGCAGCCGGGGGGGCTCAGCTTTCAGTTATATGCCTTGCAGCAAACCTAAGGCTTGAACCTACACAGAAGTCCCCTCTGATCAGTTATGGGCTCACATTATCCACAGCACTAGCTCTTTTAATTTGACATTTTCCTCCAGCTTTCCCAGCCTGATTCAAACTCCAGCCACCGAAAGAGAGAATTTACATTTCCAATTCATAGGCAATACAGTCCATTAGGTTTAACAAGTGAATGAACTTCACATGTAACCTACAGCAAGCGTCAGCTCTGTGGCTATTCATTTTAACTGATTACCTCCTTTGCTATATCTAGGAGCCCCTGGCGTGGCCATGGCAACTGGTTTTGCTTAAATGAAGCTGAACAGTGAAGTTAATTTTAGATTAGGTGAGGAGGAAGCTGGTGCACCAAGGGAAGCTCAGTGCTAGATTTCTCTTCTTGGCTTCTCTAATGGAAATGGCTCTGCCTGCCCGGTCCTTTGCAGTTGGCTGTACCCTTGCAGTCACACACCAGGCTCCCAGTGCTTGCACGTCCCTGCTGGGGATGCCAAGCTTCAGGCATCCCTGCACCAGGCCAACCACATGCGAGTTCATTAGTCATCCATAAGCCCTCCAAGCCACCAGCTCGTCCGCTTAGACTCTGCTGGTGCCATCCCTGTCCTGCAGCCAGCCCTCTTCAGAGCTTCTCCGCTCAGCTTCGTATACAGTCAGTAGAAAAAAAGCAGATGGTGTGGTTTCTCACATCCCGGGGTAGGTCTCTAACCCAGGTGGGCTGACTTGCCCTCTCCCTTCCAGCACTGCCTATACCACTGAGATGATTTCCTCTTGGTATATTATAAGGTGTCAAAAATGTCTTTAAAAACCCAGGCCTGGGGATAATCATGTTCCAGCTCAGTACACTCATCTATATAAGTTGACACGAATATTCATACCTTAGCCAGAAAAACCCATAAATAAGCCAGAAGTGACCTTAAACAGAATTAGTACTTTGGACCTAAGAGGTATGTTTTGGTTGTTCTCATGAGAATGGGAAGTAGGTGGTAAATGGGCATTTCTTTGAAGCAACCTGCTTATTACTCAAGTCCTTCCTCCAGGCCTGCAGGAAGCAAGCAATGCAAGGCAGCTTCAGAGCCCAGCTTCCCAAGTCTCTTATTCCAGCCAACGCTCACCCTGGAAAGCTTTCTCAGGGGCTGGGTTAGCAGGGCTTCCTCTGCTCTTTTGGGTTTTCTGCCTTCTCCCGTGATGCTGCTGGATCCCTGTGCTCAGACTGTGCCACCCCAGGAGCACCCGGTCAGCCCTGGGACCCTGTCGCATACACGTCTCTTCCCTGCCAGCTTGGGCTTCTCCTTTCATCATTTCAGCTATTTTACCCCAGCAGGAGCTTAACCACCTTTTACACATCACCTGAAGCAAGGGCAGCTACTACAGGCACCAGACTGCGTTCAATCCCAGCACAAAGCATGCTCTGAACTCATACAGCACCCAACACACGCGGGCACTCGCTGCTGCCGGTGCACCCAGCAGCACACGCTCCACAGCCTGGCTTACTGCTAAAGAGCAAGTTAACCCCCCTGGCAGGCACACTGCAAACCCACAGGTGGACAAAAGGGTCAAGCACATCTGCACCAACCCAGTGACATGCAGTGCATAGCTATACATGCGATACATGCATATATATATAGTCATGTGTTAGCATTTTTGTTATATATCCATACACTGTATGCAAACCATCACTGACTATTAATACATATATACATATGCTCACATAAGAAAGCAATACTGAAATAAAAACAAGACCAAAGCATGCCTTGCTTTGGCTCCAAACTGTTGCCTAGCATAAAAAAATATGCCTGCCTGCATTTAAAGCATATATTTACCTATAAAATTTTATATTTACTCGGGCAGCAGCTCTGCTGGTTGACTGCAACGTTGAGTCCCTGCAATGCCCATTGCCCGCCATGGCTGGGCTGCCCAGCTCAGCCCAAGGGTGCCAGGGACTTTGGTGCACAGCCTTGCACAGCTCCAGGGCTCCCGGACGGGGCTGAACCAAGCCCTGGTTCTCGCTGCTTGCACAAGGCTTGGTGCCAAGATGAGCATGTTACAGAGTCCCTTGTATTTATGTCTTTTTGGTTTGTATGCAGGCCTCTATCCACCAAGCCCAGGGCTTCAGAAGAGACAAAAATAACCAGGATCTCTAGCAATTCCAGCTAATGCCAAAAACCAGGAGAAGAAAAGCATCAGCTGCTACAGTCTTTTCCAGGAGACAGTTAAAAAAACTTTATACAGAGAAACCTATCGAGATTGATTAACCAACGTTGTGATTTGTAATTTTGCTTAATGCTATTAAAGAAAAGCATTGACCATTTGTTCAAGAGAAAGACTGGTGGGGTGCCAAGTTTTTGCATAATGAATTCAGAGGATTAATCCTATTAGTCTTCCTCCCTTCCCCCAGCCCCTTAACTTCCCTGAAGATAATCGCAGATGCAAAAAACCAACCAAACAGCCAGATATTGGCTGAGCTGCATCTGATATCTCCGAGACCTTTGTGCTTGCCCTGCGAGACAGCAGAATGACTCAGAAGAGCAGCAGTAGGTGAGGAGAACAATGGTGATGTTATCAGAGAGGCTGGGAGACTGTTTCAAAGCCTCCAGCAGCTGAAATACGCAGAACAATAGAAGAGAAAAAAAAAAAACGTGGTTGAGGAGTAGGCACAGGGATATTATTAGCAGATTACAAGTGGCATGTGTGAGGGGGGTGCGTGGGAGAGGGGCTGCACCCCATTGCACGGCACGGTAACACCCTCGATGGCTCACACATCGGCGTGGTCCGGGGGTTCAGCCTCATTGCAGAGGGGCACCTGCAGCCCAGTGCTTTCTGCGGAGAGTGTCATTGTCCAGAGGTCACCCTAAGCCCGAGCCAGGCTTGAGGGTCCTAAGGGCAGGGGATGTGCAGGAGGAGAGCTGGAGGCCCCCCAGCCCTTCTCACCTTCCCAGAGCAGCGCCCAGGGCCGTGTCCCTCCCGCTCACAGGACAGGCGTGCTCACTGCTGCTGCCCTGGTCCTGCAGCCAGGGATGCTCATGGGGGGTTTTCACATCAACTCCCACCTTAGAGCCATCAGAAAGGCTAAACTAATTTTCCAAGCTTCCCCTCCTTTACCTTTAAGTATCATGTTGGGGAGGAAATCATTCTTCCACACCCAGTTCCCTGGTCCTCTAGCTACATGTAAAGCATTGCTAATGCACTTTCCCCCGAAGCCCAGGAGGACATCAGCTGCTTTCCTTTGGTGCAGCATGTCACCTATAGACAACATCACGTTAGCTTCACGTCATTACATGTGACAAACCTCTGCATTAGGAGCCATAAATATTTATATAGCACAAACGCAGACAACAGAGCCGGCACCTCGCACTGCGAAGGGATTCAAGCGTGGAATATTATTTACAGCTTCTCCAGTAACACTTGAGTGTCACCCGTTGAGTGCCTCCCTCCCCACTCTGTGTTATTCCTTCCAGGAAAGGAGGAATATACATCTCCAGGCACCGGGGGTGACATTTCTCAGCTAGAACTGACTGTACAGTCCTTTCCTTCTCCACCGAAGGCATCCCACGCAGTCAGCCAGCTCCAACCAAGGGATCAGAGAGAGCGGAGGAAACCAGGGCTGCCTACTACAGAGACACACAGAAACCCAGCTGCACTAATGGCCTGCCAAGCAGACATTGATTTACCGGCTGTTTTTAACCACCAGGATGATAATCCGCTCATTGCTTCACTTTCCTTAGGAGTCTCTCAAAGCCAGACCTGATAACACCAAACTCCGCCAGTCAGCACCTTCCATTTTGGGGCAGGTTCAACCATTTCAGCAGTACCTGATGGCTGCTGTGCCCTCCCAAAGCCAGCCGCGCACCACAAGCTGGTCGCTAGTGAGATGAATGCTTTGGGAGCTGCTGCTCCCCAAAAGCTCCTGCCTGCACGTGGGCAATGGCACTGCACCCCTTCCTCCCACCCAAAAGCTTTCCCTCCTTACCTTATCGCCCATGCCCACAGGGCAGCCCAGGAGCACTCCCGCACCTCCCATCCTCAGTCTTCTGCAGGAGCAAGTAACACCAAGAGTTTCTGGTTGCAGCCGTATCCCCTAGCAGCCATGGCCACCTCTGCTGGCACCAAGCCTTTCCCATCAGCTATGGCACACTCAGGAGGAGGGACATGCCACCCCGAGACATCACCAGAGCCACACCAAGGCCCTGAAGGTCCAGCAGCAGCACCCAGGGGAAGCAGCCCCTCCTATTTAGCACTTTTATTTGCAGAGCAGCTCTTACACAGGTGCTCAGGGTCTCGAATTTCCAATACTTTTCAGGTGTTGGCCGTCAATCTTGATGAAAGCGGCCAACTGCCAAGTGTCTCCTTTGTGAGCTCGTTGACGAGCACTCAGACTTTGTGTTCTTTTCCATTAATAGTTTACTAATGAATTTCTTGGCACGTGTGGTTGAGCAAACAGCCAAATTCAAAGCAACTTTTAGAGATATTTCCAGAAAGTACATTCAGAGCTCAGTACCACAAACATTCAAAGAGCCATCCCGCTGGGCAGCAGAGTCGCGGGGGGAATAACTGATCCAGAGCTCACCGAGGCAGTTCATACTGAAAATCTCCTGACTGCTGCTTGTGCATTAGCCACCGTTTGAGCAGCTGGTGCAGAAGTTATTCCACGATTGATTTTTAAAAGAAGATCTGGCCGGGAAACTCATAAGCTGTTCACAAGCAAGTTGCAAGCCAAGATTTGTCCAGAAAATTATTTTCTGGGAGGCATTTACTCAGTTCTAGCCTTGCCCTAACAAATCCGATACGGTGCCCGTGACATCCCAGCCCGAAGAGGCTGTTGCCGTCACCCAGCCTGTGCTCCAGCATCGCCAGCCATGAAATTCCTGCATCTTATGCTCATGGTTTGGGACTGAACTGGAGCATCTCCCCGAACCTCCCGCACGGAGAGGAGGGAAGGTGGGCAGCCTCACGGGCCCCGTCCACGAGTCCTGAGCTTCCCGGACACCTGGAGCAGCGTTGCACGTGTGGGGTTGTCTCCGTGCAAGCAATGCTCTGCAGAATTAGCTCTCATTAATCCTCATACGCTGCCAGTTGACCGCAGCATTAAATTAGCATCTGGTTAAGCATGCACAGGAGCTGCAGGAGATCGATCAGCGGGAATGAGTCTCTGGGGGCCATAGATCAGCTGCAGAGCGTTGGGGACACCAGGGGAGCAGGGAGGTCCCACCACTGCAGCGAGGGCATCCACGGGGCAGTGCCCAGCTCCCCCTCCGCAGGAGACATGCAGGACTGTGGCAGGGGGTCCCGGCGCTGGTGGGACCTCACAGGCACCCAGCAGTCGTGTGCCCAAGTCTCCCAGAGGGCTGAGGGGAATCGGGCAGCTCAGTCCCACCAGAGACACAGGGCTCAGGGAGGAGCTGCCACCCCACATCTCGCAGGGGTGGCTCCCCAGGGTGATGACAGCCAGGAGCCACTGGAGGTGGGACAATCCTGTGAAAGGCAGAGCGAGATGGACCTGAAATGGTCCTGATAAGCCCTACATGTGTCACCTGCCAGGACCCACAGCAACGCACTAGTCCAGGCAGCGGTTGCTGCAAGGGGAAGACCAGACCGTGCCCTTGTCTACACTCCTGCTCCAGAAACCTGCCCTAGATGGGTCTACAGCACCATACATTCAACCAGAAACCCCATCAGATCCACCTCCGTGGCTGCTGCAGCACGGCAGGGCAGGGGAGCACCTGGATGCTGCTGGCCGCTAATGCGCAGCACTGATATTCATCGGGGTTTCTGGCTGCAAAAGAAACACCCTAGAAAATTGTTCCTGTCTTGTTTCCTCAAAATGTTTTGTAATGAGGTTTGCAAGCCATAAAATTTTCACTACTACGACGGTTTTGCCCTCTCATTTCAAGCAGCATGTCTCTAAGAATTAGCTGCCTGAATACCTAAAGACAGCCTGTGCTACGAGAGGCTATGAATGCATGGTGGGGCATCCTCCGAGCACCCCGGGCTCCCGCAGGCTTCTGCCCAAAGTCTGCACCCAGGGCCCCTCATCTGCTTCCCAGGATTGTACAGGAGCAACCATCAGACCCTCCCCTCCAAACTTCCCCAGCTTCTTCAGGACGAAACCTGAAGCCGCAGCCTTGGCTTCCAGCGATGGCAGGTTTCAACGTTTGCTTTCTGGAAGAATTTGCATTGGGTTTTCATTTAGCAGAAGCGGTGCAAACCCGGCTGGGACCTTGCACAAGGAGCGCTGCCCACCGCAGGCAGCCTGGGCTCGCGATGGGCTCATGTCCCCCAGCCTGCACGACCCGGGGTTGATCCACTGGGTCCTTTCATCCCAGCTCCCGCTCGCCACCCCGGCACGGGAGGGCATCACCGGGGGGGTGACGGTTTGCGGTGCCCGGGGAGCCCTCGCCACCGGTCCATCCCGTCACCGAGCCGTGGCGGCTGCCAAGGCATCGGGGGAAGCGAGCGAGCACTGAGCATGTTAAGCAATGAACATTGTGTCTTACGCCTGCCTGAAGGCTATTTACACAGTTCCAATTGATTTGTTGTAACCTGTAATTATTTTAGTTGATTTTTTTTTATTTCATGCTCTGTTTGTTTTCACTCTCAGGCAGACAAACAATATTTCTCACTGCTGAAGTGATGCTGAATAGGCCGGGGTGGGCAGGGGTCTAGCAGAACAGCAGATCGCGGGAATGATGGTCACTCACGTGCTTTCCAGCACCCCGCGAGCAGTGGCTGCTCACTCCCCTGCCCTTCAAGCGGGGTAGCAGAAGCATGGCTTCGATAGCTAGCCTGGTTCCTTCTTCCTATTTATCTCACACCTATTTTTATTCTGGTGATATTTTTCTTTTTCTCCTTCTTTCTCCCATGCCACCCTTACAGCAATAAAACGGCACCTTTGCACGGGAAACCAGCGCTTTCTGCCCATACCAGAAAAGAGATCACGTAACGCCAGTACAGCCCAGAGCAAGGCCCTCTCTCTCGAGATGGAGTCTGAACGCATCCCCACCAGCAGTCCCAGTTGGTTATTATTCAAGCTCCATTAGCAGCCAGAGACACTTCTGTGCTTGCACAGCCCGTGCTGGAGCCGTTCGCTCTCACCGGAGAGCTGTGGGGAAATCCTGGCCGGGACTGATCTTCTCGTCCTGGTTTGGGGATAGGTAAACATCAGATTCATTCATTTCCCTGATCCATTTAGTGGGTCACCTTTCTAATTTACCTTGCCTTTCACCTCTTGGTTTCCTGGGAATGCTCTGCTGGTATTGCAAAGGAAAGGCATTATTATTCAGAAAAGAAGTGGGAGAGATGCTATAAATGTAAAGCGCAAGAGCAATCCTTAATCATCCTCATCATTAGTTAATTGCCGTAGCCTGAGTCCATTCCAAGGAGAACACAGAGTGTTAAATATAGATGTAGAAACGGGATCTATTTTTGTGATTTTGTGCTCTCTCTGAAACGGATTCTGCCTGCTGCTCTTCCCGGGGATGTCAGCGCCGGGACTGTCAGAAGAGCGTCAGCCTCAGTCAGTGGGACGTGGGCTCCTACCCAGAGCATTTGGGAATCTGTTTCGCTAGAGTGATGCCTGACAAATGAATGCAATTAGGATCCTGCTATATTTTGCACTTGGCTTTTGGGGAAAACCTGTTAAATACCTGCTTCCAACAGTGCCTTGTCCAAAGCCACGTCAGGAAACCGGTGGCAGAGCCAGGAGCTGAGTCAAGATCGGCTGAATCCCGCCCAATGCTTCAACTGTGAGGCCGTTGGTTTCCTCCACATAAGGAACCATTTGCATCTATTTTTTGGGCCTCAGACTAGCAGAAGTCCTTGCTCTCATTGCACGCTCCCCATTTTCAGAGCCCTTTTTACCTCCTGTGTCTACCTTTGTTCCATGTCCTCTCTGCATTTTCTCTCTCCCTCCCTCCTTCCTCCCATTCAATCCACTCCACTAAACATTTCCTTCTCAATTAGGGTAGTGGCACCCATGGAGAGCAGCTGGCCATGGAGTGGAGAGGGTTTGAAATGCGCGGAGTGGCTCTGTCCTCAATTACCTGTCCAGAGATTTCTCCAGTCCAGCACTCATAAAAACGCTTTGCAGTTAACTCCTCCTTTGCAGGAGGCTTTGCAGCAGCGCTGAGGATGGAGTGAGAAGCTTTTGCTCCAGCCCAGGCGCAAGGCAGGGGAGAGCAGAGACCCGTGCCACCCTCCAGCCGCCCAGATTAGAGGAGCTAAATCCCTTGGCAGCGCTGGCAGCAGGGATGGTGGCTCCGAGAGATAAAGCCCCAGTTAATGCTGGCGGGGAGGCGGGTGCCAGGCTCCCCGTGTCTCACCGCCTCAGAGATGGCAGCGTTACCCTTCCCCTGCCATCCTGCATCCTCGGAGCCTTGGATGCTTCGGTGTTTGGCCACATTTGGGGACAGAGTTGGGAGGGAGGAGGAAGCGCTGCCTGCGTTTCAGCGTAAGGGAGTGGGAGAGGGCAGGAGTTAGGGGACATGCCCGTCCTTGGGCGGGATCTCTGCGGGGTCCCTGGGGCCCAGGGTGGGTGCGTGAGTCCCTGAGCATCCAGGCACGTCCCCGGCAGTGCTTGAATCCCTGTGCTCATCCAGGTTATAAAACACGTGTGACCGATGCGTGTCCGCATGGCACTGTGTGCTCATCACAGCGGGGGACACAAGCCACGATCACGCTGCGGCATAGCTGGAGCCAGGGGATGTGCACGCTTCGTCCCCGTGCAAAGGTGCTGCTGAGCCGGAGTGGCTGGACAAGCAGGAGTGTGCAAGTGTGTGGGTGTCTGAGCATGTCCAAGCATGCGTGTCCTTGAGCAGAGGCTCGGGAAGGGAGGATTAAATGCCAAGTGCTCTGCGGAGCTCTGCTGAGGGCTAATGCCTGATGTATTGAACCTGCTGGCCTGTTGACAGATATCTGGGCTTAGTGGCTTTTCTGCTCTCTAGCAACACTCGTACAGCATCTCATCACTAACAATTCTGCTGCACTGAGCTTAATTGTGTCCAGGGGCTGAGGTCTCAGGGACGCTGTGTGTACATGTATGCACCCCTGGGCAGCGTGCGTCGGCGTGCACGCGTGCTCCTGTCTGCCTGCTGCCCGTGCGGTCGAGTCTGCACACACGTGTTCATGCGTGTGCAGTCAGGTGCATCTCCCTGGTGCAGGCGTCTGCACCCCTGGGCGCTGGAGCCCGCCGGTGCTGTGTTCCTGGGGCATACAGTTACGTTATATATGTGTCCCGTTCACCCTCTGCAGGGCCATGTCTTTGTGTACGTGTGTGGCCCGAACTAAGGAGAATTAGGGGCTTAATTACCAACCTATCTCCTGGCCCACAGGACTGGTACAATGAGGAGAGATGGCCGAATGGGACTCCCCGGCAGACATTCAGACTGAGCTTCAGCAGCAGAGGCTGGGGCTGATCTCCAACACTGATCTCATAGCCTGGGGCCACCTTTGTCCTCCCTGCTCCTCCATCCAAGGGCTGTGCGTCACTTCAAGCCCTTCCACCCATGTGTAGTCATTTCCCCGGGTGACTGCAGCAGGGGCTGTGTCAGCACGGGCTCTTACAGCCCATCTCCAGAGGGCAGCTACCCATGCCAGGGGGATATTTTCTGCTTTTTATGCTATGGATTAATGGATTCACTTGGTTTTGGTGCCTCTGCTCTGCATCTTTCTTGATCCCAGGTGCTGGGGAAAGGTGCTTTTCTCCAGCGTTGTCCTTCACCCTGCCATCTCCAGCAGCAAAGCAGGAGAGGCAGAGGCAGAGGGGCTCCCGCAGGGCTGGGGGACGCAGGGACGAGGAGCAAGCGTGGCACTGCCAGCAGCAGCACCTCACCAAGATGTGGGGCTGCGGTCGCTCCGTCCCCTCTCAGCCAGCGTTTCTCCACCGTAATCCATGTATTCTCTTTTTTTAGGAGACTGGGGCTCTGTGCCACCCCTCTGCTCCTCTCAGCTGGATCTGGCCCTTTGCAGAAAGGAGGGGAGCCGTCCTCACGCCTCCCGGCAAAGCCTTGGTCCCTTCGTTTGGATGCCGATGCTCCCAGGAAAATGGCTGGCAGTGGGGGGGAGATTGGGCAGAGGATCTCAAAGGGGATAGAAAGGCAAAGTCAAAACTTAATAAGACATTAAGACAACAGATTCATTAAAAAGTCATTAGTCTCTGTCAGGAGTGGCTTCAATTAACAAATGCCAGGGACTGCAGTACTGTCTTGTTGCTGCCACTGTGCCTCAACAGTATTGTGACCACCTGAATGCCACTAATTAAATGCCATTTAAAGCTCCCCCAAACCTGGCAGCAAATTTTCAACACTCTGCCAATTTTTCTCCGCAGCCTCCAAATTCACCTCGTTTGTCATTGTCCTCCCCACACGGGGGGTGGCACTTCTTGGAAAACCTTCCCTCCTCTCCTCCCCCCCCAAGAAGGGCTTTCTAAAGGTTGTTTCCATCTTCCAGTTGTTTAGCCAAATCCCACACTTCTGTATTTTTTAAGCTGTGGGAGCATTGACACTGCTGTGTGGCAGCTTGGAGAGCTGAGCTTTCTCTGAAACATGGACTCGCCAGCTCTTGGACAAGGTCTAGCTGAAGATGTCCCTGCTCATTGCAGGGGGGTTGGACTGGATGACCTTTAAAGGTCCCTTCCAACCCGAACCATTCTATGAAGGTGTTCCTCATCTAAGGCTCCTTCAGCATCGCCAGCTCACAGCCATCCTTAGCAAGGGAAGGTCCTCATTCCTCCTCCCACCTGCGGGTGACAGCTCCAGCTGGGACCTTGCTCCTGTGCACGCCCCAACACCGGGCAGCCCGGAGCCTGCAGATGCTCCTTGGCCATCTCAAGGCATCTCTTGATAAGGGATGGGGTTGCTGCTCGGAGGCAAGCTCTGTCAGCTTAATTTATTCCTCTGCATTGCACTTTTACAGAGGCTTCACTGTCAGAACCACACCAGCGGAAAATAAACCGAGGTGCCCGTCTGGCAGCCGCCCCCCATCCCCACGCCTTTTGTAGATGGGCTCTGAGTGCAGCTGCTTTCATTTCGAGCAGAGACCCCGGGGGCTGTCAGCCGTGGGCAGGGGAAGTCCAGTCAAGCTGATGGCCTGCAGTAGCTGAGCAGGTCACCATCTGGAGCAGCACGGCTCGCCCGGGAATATCCAGGAAAACAAGAGCTGCTCAAAGCAATAAAAGAAGGGCAGCGAAGCCCTTTGGAGATGAGGTCAAAGCAGGAGAACTTGTGCCCAAGAGCTGAGGAAGGGGGCTTGCATCGGGATGTCCTCTCCTCCCTTTCCCTGTAACCAGCTGCATCCAAACCCCAGCTCTCCTCTCCCTCTTGGCCCTGGGAAGCTCTGGGGCTGGGGAGAAAGAAGGCATTGCCACGGCCCTTTCTTGACTTCTCATCGTCCGGGGAGACCGGTGATGGTCTGACCATGAGCCGCCTCACAGGAGATACGTGGCCCTTGAGCAGAGCACTGCTCGGGCTCCCAGCTCAGCCAGCTTGGAGTTTGTACCCAGAACATTTCCATTTATAAGTACAACACCTCCTCCTAAACCACCTTGAGCTCCTTGGCTCTGGCCGCCTTTCCCTCGCTCGCTGCCTCCCATCATTGCCTCTCTGAAAATAGCCCATCTGCTCCTTGAGTAATGGGATTTCTTTGTACAATTTCAGGAGCCTTAATACTTCATACTGACCTCTATTGGCAAAATCAAATCAAATCAATTTAACCACAGGCTCCCGATTTCCTTGAGTTTTGCTTTGCTCGTATTGTCCTTAACGTTTCTCGTGATTCTTTGATCTGACAATCAAAGGTATCCCTTTAGCTGCACACACACGCGGGGACGTCAGCAAATGCACGATCCATAAAACATACCGCATCCTCAGACGGGGATTTACATAACAGCGGCACTGAAGGCATCAAAAAGAATCGTTTATTAGAGTTAGGAGCAATTACGGCAATGGCTCCTACAAAGGGGGAGGAGGCTGGAAGCTGACAGCGGGTGACACGAGCAGGCAAACGCTTGGGTCTCTCCCAGCTCCAGAAGTGACACTCGTTCTGTTTTACACCTCGCTGAGAAGTTCCCAGCTACCAGCAACTGCAAACTTCCCCACGGTCTCCTTGTTTTCCATAGCCTGAGTGACAGCAGATTTGCAGAGAGGCATCTGGGACGAGCTCGGGCTCCGCATCGAGCATCTTTACTTTCTGCAAGCGCCATCAGCCCGGCCGC
This sequence comes from Theristicus caerulescens, assembly GCA_020745775.1. Lineage (NCBI taxonomy): Eukaryota > Metazoa > Chordata > Aves > Pelecaniformes > Threskiornithidae > Theristicus > Theristicus caerulescens. The sequence goes on from CM036578.1 coordinate 1,059,204, forward strand.
GGTGGGCTGAGCCCCAGAGACAGCGGACACCGACGGAGTCTTTGCGAAGGAACTTGCAGCTGGGTACGGCTCAAAGCATGTGCGATGCTCGGGTGCTCCAGCAAGGGAGTGACGGAGGTGGTGTGAAATACCATAAATCAGAGTGTCATTCAATCACCTCTCCTGAATTTGGGAAATTGCTTTGGAAAGCAGACAGCCATCCAGCAGCAATTCAGGCCCCGCAGGCAAGGCTAGGGCCCAATCCAAATCTATCTGGACATCAAAATTAACTAATTAAAGAAGCCCAGACCTGTATTGCATGTGCCAGATTTAACAACGTGGCCTTGTGGTGCCAGATAATTGTAGATCTGTGGGAGATTTGGGGCTACAGAGTATCTGAGAAGGCAAATGGCAAATAAACCAGCCCAAACTCAACATTTTTTGTTAGAGTTCATACTTGTGAACTCTTCTTTTTGGTAAAGGTCTCCTTGTTGGAGCTGAGCAGGTGACTTGCAGACATGGCTTTAATTTTGTCTTTTCTGTGATGTGCATTCCCGTGCTACCGAGCAAAGGACTGAGCCCCCACGCTCCTTTCCCTTGCGCCCGCAGCCCGCCGATAGCCCTTAGCCCAGAAGCAAGGCTTACTTTCACTCAGCCAAAACAAAACCGAAGATAAATAACCCGAGAATTTGTAGATGCTTGATTGTCATGGCAACCCCGCAGCCCTCCTCCTCCTGAGCTGCCTGCCAGCCGCGGGGAGCTGGCTGGAGCTCCAGCGGGAGCGTTTCCCCCAGCTCCCATCTGCTTTGCAGGGCTGCAATCCCACCCTTTTCCCTGGATTAGCGCTGGCTCCATGTCCAGCTCACGCTGCCGCTGGGTTTTGTCCCCGTTGTCTGGCACTGGGCGCTGCCATGCCCAAGCCTGATGGCACTAGAGCAGCCCTGGGGTGGCTCTAGGGCAGCTGTGGCTGTCACCAGCACCCCACGCTCTGCCTGTGCTCAGCCCGGCTGCCTCTGCTGCCAGGAGCTGGGAGCAGAGCAGGGCCAAAGGGCTCATTCTGCCCGATCTGGGTAGATATGTGGTGCTTAGGGCCATGGTTTAGAGGTGGACCAGGCTGCTAGGTTAACGGCTGGACTCGATGATCTCAGAGGTCCTTTCCAACCTGAATGATTCTACGATTCGATGATTCTATATCAGCCCCCCTGAGATACGATGAAGCAGCATGAATATGTCTTCATGCACCAAAAAAACCAGGTCCCAGGTTTTCTCTCTCTGCTTTGCACATGCAGAATGTGCATTATTCCCTCTGCTCAGTCCTCTTAATTCTGATGGGTTTTGCCTTCCAGCAACGCAGTGCTTAAGCCAGCTCACAACATGCGGGGAGAGCGATTACTCCCACCCCAGTTCACTGGCATTAATGGGAATTGAGATCAAAGAAATTAGGGGGGGGAGCCCTGGCCCTGGGGGAGCCGGGGTGCAGCTCCGAGGTGATGCACGGGTCCAATCCTGTCTCCAGCGAGGGTATCCCGGGCTGTGCCCGGGCTCTGGAGGCAGCCGAAGCAGGGTCAGGCCCTGCTAAGCACTCCTGCTCCTCTGTGAGGGTCTGAGCCAGCGGCGGCTTTGCTGTGGCATCGCCGCCTCCGGGAAGAGATGCTTCAAAGCCTCCTCAAAGGCAGCGCTGGCGCTCGGGGATTTAATTGCACGCTTGGTATTCTGTTCAGTTCGAGACCAGGTATTATTTATAAAAATAGAAAGCAGGAGAAACAGGGAGAGAGGAAAAATATCAAAGGGCTCTTGAATTTTCATGCTGCGTGTGAGCAAGCAGCCTTTTGGATCAGATCACAGCCCCGTGCCCCTGGGAGGACGCAGAGCGCTGGTGCAGGGAGCTGAGCCCCATCGGCACCGCACTAATGGGGGTCCGCGGGCCAAATCCTGCGCATGGAGCAGCCCAGGCTCTTGAGCAGGACTCACTGCACTTTGCAAAGCAGCTGAGGCTTAAACCTCACCCCGAATCCCTGCATGCAAGGCTGCAGCCACAAGCTGGGGGGAGAGGGGCTGAGCGCTGGCCGCAGTGGGCAGAGGGGACAATGTGGTGGCTTTCAGCTGCGCTGCCGGGTGCCTGCTCGTGTGGCCGTGCTGGGTGGCCCCATCCTGCCAGGACTCAGCCCCCGGGGTGCTGGAGGAACCGGCAGGGCAGGCAGGGCTCACCGCCTGCCCGTGCTGCTCCCTCGCACGCCGGAGCCGCGGCAAGGCAGAGGACGAGGACGAGGGCTGCTCATAGATGAGTCATTCGCCGTGATTAAAAAAGGCTCTTCTTTTTTTTATAAAGGAGCCGTGGAAGGATGCCAGTGAACATAACCTCTGTGACTGCTGGAGGAATCATTCTGGGGAGGAATTAACAGCACAATATTAGTTGCAGGCAAAGAACTTAATTAGCAGATTCAGCAGAGATTCCAATTAAAAAAAATAAGAAGGGAAGCAAGCCCTGCGCTTGCCTCCCGGCTCTTCTGGGGACGAGGGATGGCCCCCCTGCACCGGGCTCCTGGAAAGGCTCTGATAAGAGGCCCCGGAGGAGCTGGGAGGGAGAGGATTAGGGAGGCTGGGGAGCCGTGGCCGGAGCCCAGGGCGATGCCTAATGAGGGATCTGTTTCGGTGCAGGAGGCAGCGCTGCGGGGTCACAACGCGGCAAGGCCGGGGCAGCCCGGCGAGCTCTCTTTGCTGCAAGGCAGCCAGCGCGGGGTCTGCCAGGGGTCCTGCCTGCGAGGGCGCAGGCGATGGGATTTCCAGCCCCAGCACCCAGCACCTCCCAGCTTCAGCATCCCCACCCATGCTGGGCCGTTCGGAGGCAGCCCCAGCTCCCCTCGTGCTCCCGTGCCCCTCGGCTCAGCATCGCTGCCCCGTTCTCGCTCCTGCCTCAGATACACGGCAGCAAACCCCGGGGGCCAAAGATTCATCTCCCGCCATGCGCCGCTCGCCCCAGCAGGACACCGGTCCCAGCCACAGCGTCAGCCAGAGCTACCCCGAGTAATTAGCTCCTTTGCTGGAACCTGCGCTGGGGAAAAAAAAGGATGGTTTTTCTTTTTTTTTTCTGAAATGCCAGTAATGAACCTTTCCCTGGTGACCTGGGGCGGTGACAGCCCCGGCGAGCATCCGAACGGCAGCGATGGAGAGCGTGTGTGCGAACGGTCCGACAACAGAGAAACAAATAAATGCTACATCTCGTAACAGCAGCCCTCGCCTCTGTAGTTTCATTTTATCAGTGTTCAGCCGCCAGCGCAGACACGAAGAGCAGCCTGCTGTTAGTGCTTGTTAGGAGCAAGCAAAGCCTGGAGGCCTGCGGAACCTGCCCTCGAACGGAAAGGGGAGGCAGAGGGAGAAAAGCTCCGTGCGTGTGTGCTCGTGTGCGTGCAGCTGCGTGTGCGTGCATCTGCGTGTGCGTGTGCGTGCATGCATGCAGGCATGTGAGTGCATGAGCATACGTGCGTGCAGGTGAGCACGTGTGCGTTTGTGCACACACGCGTGTGCTGACCGGGTGTGCGCGCGTGTGCGCCCGCATGCGAGCCCGTGCGTGCGCCGGCAGCGGCAGCGCGCCTGCGCGTGCGCGTGCGCGCGCACGAGGGGAGAGAAGGTGGCTCGCGTTGCCATGGAAACGCTGACAAATACAAATACGCCGGTACACACCACTTGCTCTGCCTCACGCCAAATTCCCTCTGAGCGGCGGCTCTGAGGCGAAAAGCATCAAAACGCACGCAGGGGCGGCGGGGTCCGCACCCTGGTCTGAGATATATGGGTCCAGCACCCCGAGCTGCCATGAGCCGCCTTCGCCAGTGCTTTCACTGTCTCACTGGGAGTCGATACCTTATTCCGGGGACCTGGGGCTTTTTGGCCCAAGAGATGGACACGGACGTGCCCTCCCCAGGGGACCCCCCTGGTCTTTGTCCCCTTCAGAGCCCGTAGCTCAGATGGGCCTCACGGCCGGTTTGCGGAGCACCGCGTGGGTAGCAGAGCTCAAAAGCCTTTGACATCGCCCGGAGCATCCCCTCTCCAAAGGATGCTGCCCTTGGCCTTGGTGTGGGCAGAGGAAAGGGGGGGAGGTTTGAGGGGGCTGCTCTGCGACAGTGACATCCCGCGGTCCCCTGCCTGGCCTGGATGCCCACGTGGCTTTCTGGCCCCTCTTGCTCGCCGCCAGGCCAGCTGGGATGGCGGGTGCCGGAGGCCCCCAGCCCGGGGGTAGCAGTGGGACACGGGTTCAGCAGCTGCCCCATTGCCCCGCGCTCCGGGAGGGGACACCGCCACGCCAGCACCGCTCGGGCCCTCCGTCCCAGGCCATCCCTTTGTTCTCCCCTCTTGCCCCTCTCCCCACGTCCGCAGGGTTTCTCTCTCTCTGTGTGATCTGTCGCCAGGTCGGGCTGATGTCCCCGAGCGGGGTCCCCGAGGGGGCTGCAGCCTGAGCCGGTGTGGGGTGGGAGCCCGGCGATGGGGATGGGGCAGACGGCCCCGCCTTGGGAACCCCACTTTTATATCCCTGCAGAATCTCGGAAAAACAAAATAAAAGCACACAGTTAATTTTTCAGTCCAGAAGATGGGAAGGAAGGCAGCGCTGAAGCCTACCGGCGCCATTCGCCCGGTTCATCCTTGCTACCGTGCAAGACTGGTTATACATCTGCGAGGAGGCAGCGGAAGAGATAACTGGTCCTCGGAGATTAAAATACCCAGACACAAAAGGTTTTAATGGTCCTGTCTGCTAACAAATGCAACAAGTTCAGTTGCAACTGGCTGACGCTGCAGCCTTTTAATTACATTTTCATCAGGCAATAAAAGAAACAAATTTGACTCTTAAAGCAGCACGTAATACATGAGGTATCGTTACCATTTTCTTCACTGGTTTTTCCCTTCTTTATCAGCGAACACTGTGCTCTTTAGGAAGTTTATTTCCCCCTGGATCAATCTCCTGCCTGTAAATTTGAGAGCGGGTGGGGGCAAAGACAGCAAGAGAGAAAGGAAGAGAGAGCAATATAAAATTTCTGCAATGCAAAGCGCATTCCATAAAAAAGGCCACATTATTCAGCACGCCTTGCCGGCGTGTTCCTATAATGGGGGACTCCATCAGGTTTGCTTCACCCCTCTAACTTGCTTCCCAGGGTGGCCATAAAGACAACTGGGAGGGGGAAAGATAAACTGAGCTGCTCCTCCTGCCTTTCTGGGGCTGGCAGAGAGAGTCGGTCTCTTTTGGGCTCTAACTATGGTTGTTCCTGCATTTTATATCGCCCCTGATTTATTATCAGCTTTTATGGTAGCTGTAAACCAGCCCCAAAGCAGAGAAATAAAGTAACCAGAAGAACATTTCCCCTTCCCACCCAGCGGGGTCTGTGCAGCAGCGCCGGAGCCGCCCCGCAGCAGCGCAGCGTGGTCCCTCCGTCGCCGCCGCCGCAGCCGAGCGACGGCACGTTGGGGATGTTGCTTTGGTCTGCAATGGCATGAGCGGGGTTAATCAGGGCTCCGCGCTCCTGCCTGCATGAAAAGATGGGGTTTGGTATTGATCTCCTGCAGGCGGTGTGAGGCTGGGGGCCAGCGCTCTTTAATCAGCTGGAAATCAGCTCCTGTGGGTAGGGGAAGGACAGCCCCATCAGTCAGGACACTCGCCTCTGACGTGGGAAGGAGTCCTGAGTCCGATTCCCTTTCCTGCTCCAGACTCCTGGTGTGACCTTGGCTTGGCCGTACAGACCCGGCGCTCCAAACGTATTTAGATACCGAAATCAATTGAGGCTCGGAGGCGGATGCTTAAATGTCTGCATCTGTTAGCCTCTCTGTGCCTCATTTCCCCAGCTCCAGTGCAAGCTCGGACTCATGTCCATGGCCAGTGCAGGGCTTTGCCGTGCCCCAGAGCCAGCACCCCGAGACCGACTGCTTCCATGGCCTTGGGCTCGTCACCTCGCCCGCTGCAGCGTTGCTCCCCCTCTCCGGGAGGGGACCGGGAGTGTCTCTGGGCAGCGTTTGACACGTGGGATTTGGAAATTATCCCAAAACAAGTACTAAAAGACACTATAAAAATATATAAAAATATGATTATGAACATCATCATAATAGCATGTTAATAGTGCCTGGTACCTACAGTGGAAGCGAGGATTTACTGATAACCCTGAAAAAGCTTGGTGTCAGTACATGACAGCTTCAGACGACACGAAGCCTCCCCAAGACTCCTGCCTCCTAAACTCAAATATATGTTACTCCTCCGAAATGGCAATTATTCAAACGTTCATCCTAGGTGCAAAGCCATGCCACAGCCAGCTCCGGGCTGTGCAAAACCTCCCCTGGGTTGGCAGCCGCAGCCCCCGGGCTCTGCGCTGCTCCGCGGAGGAGTCACGGACCCGGAGCAGGGCTGGAGGAAGCACAGGGTAAGCGAGGTCGGTGTTCACCTTTGCAGCAGAGAGAGGGAAGGAGGCAGTAGGAGGAAAACACATAGTAGATCCTTGAAAATCTCTTTTTCTAAGGCAGATCAGGGAAGCTCTGGGGCTCAGGCTGCGCTAGCTGGTTTGTGTTTTACCCAGCTGGTTTTTCTTGGCTGCTGAAGGAAGAAGGCTTATTGATCCCTGCTTGCAGCGATGCACAACGGGAGAGCCCTGGGTGCCGAGGGTAACGTATAGCTGCCCTGCCACGGGCAGCAGAGATGCCGTAACTCAGGAGCAGCCGGAGCCCGCCTGAGTTACAGCTCTGTCCTGCACCAGCGAGAGGCCTGCAATAACTTACTGCCTGCTGCTAGGATGTGATTTGGTTTACTCTGCACAGGGGAGATGTGGGAGGGGAAGGGGTGTCTCCTCTTTGGCTCCGGAGACAGGGCTGCAGGCGGCTTTTCCGAACACCTCTGGGGTTTATGACTCCATCACGCTGCCTGAGGGAGCTGCTGTTATGTCCTTAAATCATTAAAGAATAATAATAACTGTGACACCAAAAACAATTCCCATAGATGAATAACACCGACGTGAGCCTCCGGGAGGTGTGGGTACTTCTTGCCCAGCAGCTCCCATCCCCGCTGGGAGGAAGCGAAGTCAGGCTTGGCTCGGCCGCTGCCTGGGAGGAAGGAGAGGAGAAAACTGCTGCTGGGAATGGATCCTCTCTAAAGCAACCCTGCCATCACGCACCAGGGACTGGGGCATCACCTTCTGCCCTCCAAGCTTTCCCAAGCAGGTGTGGGACCTGCCTGACCCCGGCACAGTGGCTGTGGAGAGGCTGGGATGCTGCTTTTGGCCCCAGGAGATGCTGCGGATGGGAAACCTCATCCCTCCTGAGCCTGGCTTGTTGCTCCAGGTGCAGGGCCCGAGAGCTGGAGGGGTGGGAGGAGAGCAGCCCAGCGAGGTGGGCTTCAGCTGGGGGAAAAAACAGGCAGCAACAGCCAGGGGACCCGTGGCACCCGTGGCAGAGCAGCGTTGTTACACAAGGAGCTACGGTCAGTGCAATGTTTCTTGCTTTACTTTAGCTATTCTGTATGCTGGTGAGTTCCTGATCAGGTCTCGTGTGCTTTCTGTCCCCTATGCATGGCCAATGGAGGCTGGTGGTGTGATGTTAGACCCTGAAGGGATAGGTGGCAAGGAAAGGCACCTAGCGTGTGCTGTTCTTCTGTGGCTTTCTGGTGGCACCTACCCCTTGCTGGAATGGGAGGCACAGTGAAGCAGTGCCGTGTGCCTTGTGCTCTCCAGGGCTTGCACAGAGTCTTTGCAGGGAGCGTCCTCCATGAACGAAGCTCGGCGGGTTCATACTGGTCCAGAGGGGAAGCAGAGGCACCAGGGCCCTTGTTCATCCAGGTCTGTTGGAGCTAAGGCTTGGCTGAGTATGGCTTGCCCAAGCTTGGCCCTCCAAATCTGCTGCTTCTCTACCAGACTGCCTCAGCGCCGCTCCCCAAGGAGCTAATGTTGTGCCTTAAGGGATAAGAAGGGGGACGTGAAGCTCCTTACAACCCTACACGTGTAACTGGCTGTAGGTAAAAGAAAAATCATCCTGAGACTGCAAGCTGCTTCTCCAGCAAGAAAAGTTTTTAACCCCTTGCACCAGGGGAATATGTTCCAGGTGACTTCAAGTGCAGAAGAGGCATGAGAACTGCTGAAGCAGCAGAGAAAATAAATTAGTGCCATCTCGGCTAAAATCCTACACAATTAAAACCTGGATCAGGCTGTACTCATCTGCCTGAAGATAGCATCTTGAGAGTGACATGCATTAGTCATCAGCTGCAGCAAGCTGGCTTAGCGCACGGGAGGAGCCGCTTTACGAGCAAGGTGTTAGACAGAGAGGGCTCCGGGCCACCCGGGGCCAGCTTCTCCCTCCCCGGCGGCGAGCCGCCTGTGCCGGGAGCAGGGGGAAATGCCTGCCTCCATCTCCTTCCCTTGCTTGCAGCGGAGGCAGCTCAGGCTGACTGTAAATGTGTTTACAGAAACGCTTCTCCTGCACCTAAAGCATGCGGGGGAACGCTGCCAACGCGGGCCAGCATCTCTCCCCTCTGCAAGGCAGTAAATGTCACCAGGAGTGAGGTGACACTAGTGTCCCCATCCAGCAAATGGGAAGGGGGTCACTGAGTTAGGGACCTGCCTGAGGCCACGCAGGGAGTCTGCAGCAGAGGAGGAGAAACTCAATTAGTCTTAAGACCAAACAGGCACCTTTAACCCCCCGTAGCTGGAATGAGAAGTGATTAAATGACCTGGGCTTAACGGTGCTGTACAAGCTTCCACCAAGCCTTGGATGAAAGCCCTGTGCAGTTCATCTGGGTTCAGCTGTTTCTATGGCGTTTGCTTGTCGGTCCAGCCCCGAGCGAGGTCTCTGCAGCGCCGGCTGCTCCGATCGATGGAGCTCTGGCAGCTGGGGAGGGAGCTGCTGCCACTCCACCTCCCCCAGGCCCATGTTTTGGGGCAGTGGGTGCCCTGAAAACAGTCCCCAGGAGCTGCAGGGTCTTGCAGAGAGACCCAGGCAAGCGCAGGAGCATCCACCCACATGGATGCCACCTGGCCAGGGCAGGCAAAGCTCTCCCTGTTCCTCCCGGAGCTGAAGCCAGCCTGCCAGCCTCTCCAGCAGCATTACGTGGCTGAGCCACAAGATTGAGCCCTGGGGCAGACAGGTCAAGAGCCACCATCAAGTACTGAGTGATTACCTGTGCCCTTGGGAGCCACAGACTGCTCCGTGCAGCAGCTTGGGGTGGGCTTGAGGCACCTCCTGCCCTACGGAAAGCCCAAGGCAGCTCTTCCCCCTCGCTCGCAGCGATCTGTGCACGCCGTGTTGCAGGCGTACAAGGCTGCAGCACTGGGGATGGGCACTGAGCGGTTTGCAGTGGCTTGGTGTGGCCAGGAGTTCAGTGGGAGGGTGCGAGGCGCTGGCCCTGCCAGCCCCACAGCACAGGGGGGCTGCAAACCAGAACCAGTCCCAGCCCCTGTTCCCTCTAAGGTCCTGGCAGCAGCAGCAGGACGTGGGCACCGGCACAAAGACCGTCTGGAAGGGCTTCTCCAGCTGACTGGGAGCTCCATAGTCTCATGAGAGAAATGGCTTTCATAGGATGCTTATGGGGTTTTTGCAAAATGAAGGGGCATGGCCCTGCATGCCCCGGGATTTGGATAAAGCCTCACATTTCACCCCTTGCTATGAAAAGCCATGAGGAGACCTTCCAGCTGAGACCCCTCTTTGACTCTCCGTTTCTGCCGCACGGCATGTAAGTGAGGCTAACGTTAAGCATGTGTTCCTATTAAGTATCTGCATAAATGCTTTGCTGAATGGAGGCCAACATGCCAGAACATCACCCATTTGGTTTGGGCACATGGGCAGGGATTTTATGTTATTGAAGTCCTGCCAATTAAATCAGGTCACTCCAATCTCTCCTCTCCTGCCTCTCTGGCTTTCTCACGTGTGTGCACGTCTGTTCTCCATCCCTGTGGTCCAGCCCACCGCCCCAGGCAAATGCTCTGGGAATGAGCCAGACTCCCAGCTTGGCTCATGCTCCTGAGCATGAAATGGGGATTCAATGGCCACTGTCACTCCCGGGGCGTGTGGCATCCGCAGGGCTCTGACAGCCGCTGGATGGGGCTGGGAAAAGCATTTCTGGGGAGCGGCTGCTGGAGAGCAAACAAAAGCTGGGGCTGCTCTGCTGCACCCCCCCGAATCCCGCCTTTGTCAGAGCCCCACGACTGCGCCCGACTGTGACGCTTCCCCCGCGTCGCGTTGGGCGCAAAGGTGGATGGGGTCTCCATCCTTCCCCTCTTAAGATGGGTGACAGGCAACTGGGACCCCAGCTCTCTCCATCTGAGACACAGCAAAGCAGAAGGCAGCTTTTCCCCGGTGTTTTTCAAGGCTAAGAGTCTCCGAGCGTCCCTTTCCGAGGGAGGTGAGCCACCGGCAGCGTGTCCTGCTTGGGGACTCAGCCAGCACCTAGCCAGAGGGGCAGGGGGAGGTGCCGCAAAACCCTGTGGGGCATCTGCGTGTCACCCTGGGCACACTGGGACGGGGCAGCACCTTTGGGTGCTGGTGGGCAGGAGGAGATTTGGGCCACAAGTCCACCCCGTCCTAATGTGGGGCCATGCTGCTCCGTGGGAGACCCCCCCCCGGGCTCAGTGACCCCAGTGGGGAGGGGACCCCGGTGCCGCAGCGGGCTCAGCTGCAGCGGGAGCAGGATGCACTGCGGATGCCGAGGGGTGCGAGCAGCCGGCTCAGCCTTTGCAGGAGCTTTTTATATCTGGTCCTCGGGAGCATCACCCCACGGGGCTGGGGGTGCCAGGGCTGCCCCTCGGGTGCTCGCCAGAGCCGCAGGAGTTAAGCGCGCAGCCGGCAGGAGCTGATTCAGGTGGGTGGCACGTCGTGGCGACAAGACTCGAGTGAGGAGGAGGATGGGGAAAGGGAGGGGAGAAGAGAGGAGGAGGAGGAGGAGAAGGGGGGAGCGTTTGCAGGCAGCAGGGAGCGGCGGGTGTGCGGCTGCAAAGGAGCCGTGCGAGGGAAGGATGAAGGTCTCTCCCCGCTGCCTCCAGACCGGGCGCTGAGGGCAAGCGTGGGGGCAGCCTGGCAGGGGGTGGCCTGCTGTCCCTGTCCCCCAGCCCCAAAGGGACAAGGACCCCCCCAGCTTTGGCAGGTCCAACGCAACCCCGGCCCTTTGTCTGCCGGCGGGGGCTCTGCCCGAGCCAGATGTGCGGGCAGCTGTGGCGGGGAGCAGGCAGGCGGATGACAGCGGCGCTGGGAGACGGGAGGAGAGTCCAAAGGTAAGTTGGGCTCCAGCCCCGTTACCCGTGCGGTCGCTCGGTTCTGACTTTTGGGGGAGGCTCCTGTGCCTGGGGGCTCTGCAACACAGAGCTGGCTGGGTTTGTTTGGGGTTTTTTTCCCTTCCTTTCAGAGCTTTGCTTTCGCTGATCTGGCATGGAGGATAAATGGTGTATTTGAAAATAAAAGAAAGAAAAGCGGGTGAAAATAGGAAACAAACACAGCATCGGTGCCTCGCTGGTGCGTGGTCCAGGAGGGGGCAAGGGTCCGTGAGGCAGCCGGGGGAAAGGAGGTTTCCCTTGGCACTGATGTCGGGAGCTGGGTTCCTGGTCTGGGAACCTCCTCTGGGATCGAGTTGATCCTCACCCAGGCTCCAATGGGAACGTGGGGTAACCGTGGCGAGCCCCGTGGCGATGCGCTGGGGTTGGTGCTGCTGAGACTGAAATGCAGCCTTGCACAGGGATGCTGGCAGGCTGCGATCCAGCCAGGAGCAGCGCTTTCAGTGCATTAACCCCTCTGTGCCTGAGCTCCGTGGAAAAGGTTAACGGAGTGGAGTGAAGTGTAGAAAAGAGGCTGTGTTAAAGAAACCAGCCTGGTCCTTTGGTCTCCCTCCCTCCTTCGCAACCCACCTTCGCCTGCCAGCGCCAGGCTCAGCCCACCCAAGGGAGAGGACAGACTGCCCAGGGGGTGGCAGGCAAAAGATGATGGCAAAGCAAACCCCGGGAGCAGCTGCCCTGGGCCCACGGTGTCATTTTAATGCTTTCTGTGCTGGTTCTGTGTTTACCTCGACCCTTCCTATCCTTGCTCCTCTATGCATGTGCCTTCCTGAGGCAGCCACACCGGAGACACGCACCCACCCGCAATCTCCGCGCTTGTGCCTCTGGGCAAAGTGGCCGTCCCCTCCCGCTGCGGTGGGGTGCGTGGCTGTGCCCTGCCAGCCTGGGGAGCGATGGGCACCGGGGCTCCTGGGGGTCTGCGTGCAGGGAGGGACCCGCTGGAGGGACCCTTGCACCCACCTGTGCTGACCCGGTCTGGGAAGGGTGCTCGGGACTGGGAAGGACCCCATGGCTCCGTGTGTGGCTGGGGCATCGGCTGCCCTTGCCTCTCCCTGATGCTCAGGCAGGCGCCGGGCCCTCCTCATCTCCAAATCCTCCTCTTGCTTCCTGCCAGAGCCTGAAAAAAGGGATCTGCGAGATCTCAGCAATGCCCCTCTCTCCCATCAGTGAGGAGGGGGTGAAGCCCTTTGCTCCCCAGGGCTTGTCCCAGCCTGGCGGTGGGACCCCGGAGGGGAGGAGGGGGTGCTCAGGACTGGGCGCTGCGGGGTGGGAAAAGGACCCTTGGAGCGGTGTTGCCAGGGAGGCTTTTGCTGGAAGTTGCAGGTAGGTACTGCCATCACCTCTGGGCATGAGGATCTGGTTCCTCAAGCCCTGATCTAATGAGGCTGGGAGGTCAGAAGCTACGTGCGGATGCTGCCTGTCTCGCCCGCCCTGGGCTGCTGTGCCGGTGCTGAGCCAGGACCCAGCCCCTGCCATTGCTTTGAGGATGAGCAGCCCTGATCCCGCAGCCTGGATGCAGGCAGAGCTCGTAGCAAGGCTGGGAAGCGAATGTCTCATTTCTGTCTCTAAAAGCCTGAATGCGGTGTGGCCATGGGGTGATGGGATGTGGCTCGGTGCAAGTTTCCCGGAGCATTGACTGCTCCCTGCCATGGGGTTTCTTCTCCTGCGGGTGTCCATCGGTCCCTGGCGCTCACGCCTGGGACATGGGGCACCGTCATCCAGCTCCCATCCTGGCTCCCCATGGCAGAGGACCCTGGTCCTGCTGGCCCAGCCTCTGCTGGGGACACGGCTCTTCCCGGTGCACCTGGCTCTCCATTCCCTGGTGCAGAGCCAGCACTGAGCGCGGCTACCCCAGCACCCTGGGGCCTCTCCGTGGGCAGTGGGGGCTGGTTTGGCACCCAGTTGGGGCTGGCGTGCAGAGCAGAGCTGAGGGCCAAATCTGGGGACGAGTCTGCTCCTCAGCCATTTTCAACCCCTTCCTTTGGGTGGGATCGTTTTTATCTTCTGCAATGTAAAACAAGGAGCTCGGCACCAGCTGCCAGGGCTGAGCTGTGCCAACACCCATCGCAGAGCCTGCAAAATCCCTCTGGTGCAGAGGAAGGGGGTGGTGAGTCAGGCAGGACCCCGACCCAAACCCATCCCGCCTCGCTCGGGGTGTCGGAGCACCAGGGAACCACTTTCCCCACAGCGCTGTATATTCAACTGCGTAATTGCCTCCCCAGGGAGCCGGGGCAGCCCCTCTGCTCAGTGCTTCAAAGGAGCCATGGAGGCTCCGATTCCCAACGCAGAGCAGAGCTTCGGCTGCTCCTTCAGCCGCGGCTCCTGCTTCGAAGAGCCGTGCTGGCTCACGGCAGCAGAGGGTTCGTCCCCGCTCCTCGCTGTAGCTGATCGCTGATGGTTAGGGATGCAATCCTGAATTTCCTGGCTAGGACAGGGATGGAGGATGCTAGGAAGGTCCGGAGTTCGGTCCAGGTGGGTGCCTGGAAGTCTGGGAGCTTCACCAGGCTGCCAGCACCTTTCCAAATGCAGGGAAGTCCGAACACAAGGCTCTCTCCCTTTCTTTATTCCCAGCAGACGATGTATCTCCTAAATCACCTTCAGAGTAGACCCTGGTCACTAATGCCTCTTCCCTTCTGTCTTAAAAGCTACCCATGGGACAGCGTTCCTGTTGGCACGTGGCTGATTTCTCAAAGAGCAGAGATGGAGCCCAGGGCCCGTGTGATCCCCTCCTTGCACGCAGAAACTCGCCACCACCCTCCCTTCTTGCTCTCGCACCCTTTTGGGCAGGAAACACGCCGAGGGGCCATCTCGCTGCCCTCTGCCAACGGCGAGGTGCGAGGCCCCGGCGCTGACGGATGGTCGCTCTTCCTCCGCTCGGCCTGCGTGGGAGGTACCCGTGACGGTGGTTCTCCTCCTGGAAAGGAAATTGTTGTTCTCGGGGCAAACGCCCTCGCCTGTGCTCTGCGTCGAAAGCTGCAGCTCTGCTGGGGAAAGCCACGGGAAGGAGAATTTCAGCTGCTGCCGAGCGCAGGGTGCTGTCTGCTGCTGGCTGGGAGGGCATCAGGAAAAACATTAAAATTAGATGAGTTTAAAACTTCTCCTTAAGAAGGGAGATGGGCTCTGCTGTTGAGGCTTTGCACTGGGACTTTGGGGTTGAGTTTAGGGTTTGGTTGTTGATGCTTTTGAGTCGTGAGCTCCTCGCGGAGCCCAGGGCATCCCCCCTCGCCCTCCTGCTGTGCCCTGGCCACCCTGGACTTTTGCTCACCGGTCCCCACGTGTGTCCCTTCAGCATCCCTCCTGTGCCGGACCGGGACGGCTGCTGAAATGCCCGACGCCGTTCCAGGACATCAGCCAGCTCATAGGCGGTGAAATATCTGTGCAGGCTTAGCGGTTGTTGATGGCAGAGAGTATTTTGTGATAAATATATTTATAGTGGGTTTTGTAAAAGGCTGTTCCAATGGGTGGGTTTTAGGAAGGCAATAAATGGCTGAGAAAATTGCTCCGGTTGCACCTCGGAGCAGGGGGGTGGCAGCCCCGGCACCGCTCACCTTCCCCCCCCCACGCCCCCGGCTCCTTGATGTGGGAAACGGGGTCCCACAAATGGCACCAGCCCCGTCAGGGAGGGATGGGGGCCTGCGTAACCCCGTGCCCCCTCGAAACGGCTGGAGTCCTCGCCGCGGGTGCTCCCCGGGAGCTGTTTGCAAACACTCTGCAGAGCAGGAATTATGTGTCAGCTCTGTTTGGTGTGTAATTCTGAATAACAAATAAATATGGGAAAATTGGGATCCGTTCCCAGACAATTCACAAAGGGCTTAATTGGGACTTAAGTGGTGCCTAAGTCTTGTGCTGGCTCTCTGCGCTGGGGTGCTTTTCACCCAGACAGGGAAAAGAGACAAACTTAGTCAATAAATTACTTGTGATAAATTATTCACCAACTCTACTCAGAATTAATGCCAGCTTCCCCCTCCAGCAGCTTATAAATGCTCTGATATCTCCTGACCCTATCCAGGCTCCAGAGCTACCCATCAGCTTTAAAAGCCTATCCCAGGCGCTATTATAAAACCATATTTTGTGGCATTTATAACAGTCATAAAAAAATCACTCCAAGATTAAATTTGGCGTGCGAGGTCGCAGCGTGACCGGCTTTGTCCTTCCTGTTGACCAAAGCTGAGCCGAGTCTGTTTTCAGGTTCAAGCTGAGAAAATTGTTTTGCATGAAGACAGGCTTCTGTGAGACTTAATAACGCTTGCTTTGAATTTAAAAGCCTTCATCAGTGAGGAATTTGTAGTCAGCATAAAAGGAGTTTTGCATTTTAACCAGCCTTTCCCAAAGGCAGAGATGAACTAACTCCAGCTCTCTCATTTGGGGGAAGAAAGCATCTTTGCCCCAAAGCCCAGGGAAGCTCCTCTCTCTGCTAGAGAGATAGAGAACAACAGCCTGGAAAAACAGAGGAAAAAAATAATACTGGCATTTGGTCACCTGAGAAGGAAAAAATGGGGTTTTTTCCTATTTGTGAAACATGAAAAAAATGAGCCAATTTGGTTTGTGCTGGAATGAGCATTTCAATTGGGTGTCTGTCACTCATTCATCGTATGATTATTAAATTTAATTCAGCGGTTTGGTTGTTCAAACTGCTGTTTGGCAACGCATAATCAAAGCCACTCCTTGACTTGAAAAGCCCATTTGGACTTCAGACACGCTGGCCCAAAAAGGGTCTGCGGTCTTTGATCCGAATTTGCAAATCGCTGCGGTTGATCAGAAGCCGCGTTTTTCAGCGAAGGCTTTTATTCCCATGGAAAATTCTGCCGAGTCCTATTTCTGAGTCACTTTTCCTAACTCCTACGTGCCGCCGCTGCTGCTTCCAGCCAGCGACGGGCCGGGGCGGGCTGTCCTGCAGCCCGAGGGCTGCCGGGCTGCAGCGCTGTGCAGCTCCAACCTCAGCAGCAAGATGCAGCTCATGCAGTCAACGAGTCCCCCGGTTCCCGATGTGCAGCAGGATTCGTCCCTGCATCGAGCCTTTGAAAGGACCGAGGGGCAGGGCCAGGGTCGGCTCCGTCGCGATGCTGCTGGGTTTGAGGGCTGCCCTGACGCCCGTCCGTCTCCCGTGCCCGAGTCCTGTTCGGTGCTGAAATCGCCTGTTGTTCATTCCCTTCCATGAAGCTATTGGTAAATAAGACAGGAGGGATTTCAGTGACACTCTCCAGCTAGCTTTATGGCTTTTTAATATTTTGTCAACTCCCTCTTTGCTGGTTAAGCCCTCCTGGGAGGCCGCAGACGTACCCCCTTGTGCCCACTTCCTTGGCCGTGGTTCTCCTCCCTGGCTTAGCGCACACATGCATTTTCCCTGTTTTGCTCAGGTTTGAAAGGAAATTAAATGAACAGGGCTGTTTACATCTGAAAGCCATTGCTTATCGCATGGAAATCTCTGCTCGCAGGCTGGCAGCGGCAGGACTGCTGCAGCTCTGCAGCGCGGGGGCCGCGGGGAGCCGGGGACCTCACCGAGAAGCCGAGCAGCCCGATGTTGCATTTTCCTTTGGTTTATATTTTTAAGGGTGCGGAGTGGGGATGGCGGGGGGAGAGCAGCGTGCTGCCAAAGTCGTTCTCTCCTGGGAAATCGTGGGTGCGCTGGGAAAGGGAAGGGGCAATGCGCTACGGCCTCGCGGAGCAGCCGCTCCCGGCACACGGCATCCCTCTCCCGCTCAGCCGGGGCGGCCGGACTCCGGCCCTGCTCCGGCAGGGGCTGCCGCAGGGCAGAGCTGGGGCCCTGCGTAGGGCTTGGTGCCATCTTATTTTTCCTGGTGTCCTTGGTGCAGATGGTCTCCTTGGGCAGCGCCTGGAAATAACAGAGTTGCAGGGCTGAGTGGGCTTAAAAACCACAGCGAGGAGGGGGGGGAAGTTCGCAGCCGGAGGCAATGGAGGGGGCTGATGTGGCTCCTGCCTCCGAGGCTGAATCCTCCCTTTGCACCGGCTGCAGAGGGGGTGAAGGCAGGGGGTCACCCCGCTGCGCTGGGGGCCAGGCAGCCCCTCGCCCCCCCTCCTGCCCTTGGGGCTGCCTGCAGCCAGGCATCGCCCTCCCCGTGCTGCTGCAGGACTGCCCCGCGGTGCAGCTCCCGACCTCTGCAGCAGCCCGGGATGACTAAGAGGCGATGAGCCGCTCATGGAAACTCAGAAGAGATCTAATTGTGTGAATAAACCGAGGATAAAAAAAAAAAAAAAGGAAAAAGATCCCCGGGGGAGACGATGTTTGTGAATTAAAGACAAAGTGGGTGACATTTCCGCCAGCCATGTGCAGCTGCAGCGCGGGGAGGGGGGACGCGCGTGGGGCCACCGAGGGCTGTAATTCCCGGAGATGATGGGAGAGCGGCAACTTCTCACACTCTGCCCGCGCTCGGCGGAGTGGCACCGGGCGATGCGGTGGCTCAGCGATTGCGGGGAGCCTTGTTCCATCGGGTGACAGCCAGCTCTCGGCGTGGTGAGGACAGGAAGGAGGTTTTCCTGTTGCGGATGCTGGGGAAGGCAGGTCTCCAGGGAAGGGTGGCACTGGTGGGGGCAGAAACCCGGGCACCTGGCAGGATGCTGTGGGTGGAGGGAGGGGGCAGGAAAGAAAGGCGGGGAGAAGGGGAATGGGGAGAGGTTGCGTCTTTCTAAAGCATCTGTCAAAACGAGCTGTGGAAAATGAGCAGCACGGGAGGCCGGGCACTGCCGGGCACTGCCAGGCACCGGGCTCCTCTGGGCTGGGTGCAGAAACGGTCCATCAGCACCGCGTGGGTGGGAGAGCATCACCACCCCAGCGTGGCCTTTCCCAGGGTCTCCCCAGCTCCAGCCCGGGTGCTCCAGGGGTGGTGGGGGGCACAGCAGCCCTGGAAACTGGGGGCTTTGCAATTACGATGAGGGGGATGAGTGCAGGAGCAGCTGGGATGCACCTTGGATCCTAATGCTCTTCCTTCCTGCAGCCCCTCCAGGACACGTGGGACTTCAGGGTCACTTCTCGGCTCAAAGCCTCTGGCTCCAGCCCAGCATCCTCCAAACTCATTAATGCCAGCGGCCAGGTCGCTCCGGCTCATCTCAGTCTTGCTCCTACAGGCTAATTCCCTCTCCGCTAGTGATTCCCTTCTCCCTTCCTCTGCCCCCAGGCTCCCAGCGCTCAGTTAAATGACTTTATTTAAAAGAAACTGGAAGTGGATTTTGCCAAGAATAAGCACAATTCCTCACCCGTGAAGGGTTGTTCCATCCCCTTCGGTTTCAGGAGGGACCTTTATCAGGCACCGAGTGCCCCGAGGTTGGGCCTCGGGCAGGGCAGTGCCCGCCGGTGTGAGGGGCACGGACCCTGGTGCAGAAAACGTGGTGATCTGAGGGCTGGGTGTTGGTTCCTCCCCGGCGGGTGGGTGCAGGGGGGGATGTGCAACCCCCCTGGCTGGTGATGGCAGAGTCAGTCCCATGGTTCGTGAAGGACCAAGCGGTCCCCATCCCATTGGAAAACATCTCTGGGCTCTCTGCTGGTGGCAAAGCCCCGCTGCTCCCCGGCTCAGCACCCCCAAACCCCATAAGGGCGATGCTGGTACAGCCACCCCCAACTCGCCAAGCCCTTCCCAGCTGCGGAGGCTCCTCGGGGCACGGCACAGGGCTTTGCCTCCATCCCCACCGAGCTGCTCCACGCCTGAGGAAGGGGTGAAGCAGCCCCAAAGCTGTGCCTGGCAGTTGCTATGGCAACCGTACATTTTTCTTATGATTCCTAATGATTTATTGGCATTTGCACTAATCTACGGCGTTTTTGGCTGCCAGAGGTTGACTCGTCTCCTCTCAGCCCCTAAGAGCAGGTGGCTCCCATGCAGCGCTGGAGCCCGGGTTGGGCTGGGGGGGCTGCCCTGGTGCTGCCCCTCGCTCGGGGCACAGCATCCCCGGTGCTTCCCCGGGAGCAGCACAGACAGGAGCCACTGGCCAGCTCTTTGCAAGAGGCAGGTGCTAAAGCATGGCTTGTTTTTTCCCCGGCAAGGCTGAGCGGAGGCTAGGAGGGGCCTGGAGAGGAATGGCTCTTACCGGGCGGGAGCCAGACGGAGTGGAGAACAACAGCCCCGCGAGAAGCAAGAGGGGTCCTGGGCTGTGCAAGCCCCCAGACTGGTGCGGGGTTTGATGGGGTCTGAGATGTGACTTCCGTGTCGTAGTTCCAGCCGTGCTGGTAGGACATCCAAGCTTTTCCTCAGTGAAATTCAGCACAGAGAGAAAATCAATGCACCCTTTTTTAAATCCATGTTTAATACCAACAGGAATACCTCGCCCAGAGTTATTCAGGTGGATTAGATACTTCCTAGCTGCTCATGAGCATCACTGAGCAGTTTGCGAGGCTGGAGCAATGCCCCGCGCAGGGCTGCGCGGCTCCCTCTGGCTGAAAGCAGGGCTCGGACCCGGGCATGGCGAGGGCTGGCTTTGCAAACCTTTGGAGGCTTTTTCAGAGATTTGGTGATGCTTTTTGCCCTCACCTGGGGGCCCGTTTCTGGCTGCTGAAGCTGCGCTTGGGCCCTGCGAGCAGTGCAGGGCTTTCAGCCCGGTTCTCAGCAGGCGAGCGCGTGGCTCTCAGCTCCTCTGCCCGGTTCCTTCAGAGGCAGCAGCCGTGCAAGCCACCCGCCTTGGTTTTTTCCTGCTGAGAGGCTGCCGTGTGTGTTGCACGTGGGAAACAGCATGGAGGGCAAGCAGAGACCGGGGGGGGACAAAGTTACCGGCGTGGCCAGGAACAGCTTCACATCCAGCCCTTTAATGTCACCAACGTGCTCTTTCTGGCTGTCATGTCCTAATAAGCTGCTGAAACATTGGGTTTGCAATTACCGGCTGAAATATTTAACCCTGAGCAGGAATCTGCATGCAGCGAAGCTCAGATAAAATCATGGGAAGACGTGGGGGACTTCAGGGTCAGTGACGAGCTGTTGCAGCACAGGGGCAGGGGGTTGTTCCCCTTATTTGATGGGTTGTCACCAGCCTGGATCTGCTCTTTGTCCTTGCATTTTTATTGCTGGAGCTTCCCTCCTCCTCTCCCTGTCCTGCGGCCACCGAGCTCGGCCGTTGAATGCAGCGAGGCTGCTGCTGGCTGGCAGCACGGGGAGGGGAGACCCGAGCTACCTCTCGCTGTCCCTGGGCATCGGCCAGCCCAGAGGGGTTTGGTAGGACCTCGTGTCCTTATGGCATCGCCAGGGGCACCGTGGCAATAGAGCAGCAGCTCATCAGGATGTGGTCCCTGGTGGGACGCAGCGGGGGAGTCCAGGCCTCTGCAGGGCAGGCTCGGCCCTGCCGGGAGCATCGCGCATCCCTGCAGACACTGCCGAGATGCTCTTTTGTGTCACTCGGTGGGGTCACCGAGCCCTCAGGAGATGCTTTGTAACTCCAGCCCTTATCGCAGCCACATGGCCCAAGGAGGCCAGAATGTGCCAGCAAGATAACAGGGAGAGACTTCCCCCGTAATTAGAAATTAGCCTGATTTCACGGCACTTACAAGCAGCCGCGTTGCCACCCTGACCTTTCTTCTGCTGAAGATCAAAGGGAGCAGGGCTGGGCTCCAGCCGCGGCTGCTCTCGCCCCGCTTTGCGTGCGCGGTGCCACCCCGTTCCGCTGCCCGGCCACTGATGCTGGAGTCACCTGCCCGTCGCTTTGCTGGCACCGGACCCTGCCTGCGCCCCTGCCCGGCCCCTGCCCAAGCCACCCCCACGGCGTGGGTGGCCGGCGGCCCCTGCGAGCTCCTGGCTCCCTTCGCCCCTGGAAGAGAGATTCAATCCAGGAATGAAGAGACAAACAAGATGGAGATGGCAAGGGACCAGCTGAGCCCCCGGTACAACGATGGCTGAGCAAGGTCCCCCGTCCCCTGGCCCTCGCCACTTCTCTTGGCACCATCTGTGTAACATTCCCTGCCTGCAGCAATACTGCTTAGCTGAAGAAATATTGTTTCCAACAACAGACACCTCTAGAGAAATAACGGGAGACATCCCATCATGGTGTAGATTTTAATTACACTCAGGAATTCTTTCCTTTTTTTAAGCTTTGTTTAATAACGTGTTCCTCCCCACCCGCCCCTCCCCTCATGTCGAAAGTTTAAAGAGCCTCGATTTATCCCTCTGAAGGGACTGACATCAAAACACTGCGGTAGCAGAACATTTCTTCCTAAAATACCCCAGGGGGACAGGCTGGAGCAGCCCCTGGCTGTTCCCGGGCTCTGGACTGGGACAGGACCACCGTGGCCAGGGGCTGCACGGGCGCTGGGCAGCCCCTCGGTCTGCACCCAATGCAGCACCCCGAGCTGCCATGAGCCGCCTTCGCCAGTGCTTTCACTGTCTCACTACCTTATTCCGGGGACCTGGGGCTTTTTGGCCCAAGAGATGGACACGGACGTGCCCTCCCCAAGCGACCCCCCTGGTCTTTGTCCCCTTCGGAGCCCGTAGCTCAGATTGGCCTCACGGCCGGTTTGCGGAGCACCGCGTGGGTAGCAGAGCTCAAAAGCCTTTGACATCGCCCAGAGCATCCCCTCTCCAAAGGATGCTGCCCTTGGCCTTGGTGTGGGCAGAGGAAAGGGGGGGAGGTTTGAGGGGGCTGCTCTGCAAATGAGCCAGCCTTAATGGCCACCCCCCCGGCCCCAGGCTGGGCCGAGGGGTATCGATCGACCGTTCCTGTTTGCAAGCCGATCTGCTAGGGAAGGTCACTCGGGCTGATGCAGCACCGGCAGCAGCTGCAGTCGTGCTGCCACGACAGCGGTTGCCCTGGCCATCGGTCCGTCGGTTTTAGGGCCTGAGGTGCCCACGAGCTGGGACGGGGACCAAGCCTTTGTGCTGGGTGGGATGGGGACCCTGGGCTGTCCGAGCAGCCAGGAGCAACACGGAGAGATGGACACTTTCCTCTGGGCTTTAACATCTCTGGAGAGGAAGGTTCCAACAGCCTCTGCCTGCCTGCTGCAGCTCTAGGCATGCTACTTGTTTGTTTGATTAGAGAGACGAAGAAATAAATGGAAGAGATATGAGCATCCCTCTTCACTCCCGGCTCCTATGCAGTACTGGCTTGATTTTTCAAAAGGACTCAGTGTCCAGAGCTTCAGAGCTGTCTGCATCATTTAGATGGGTGCATGGGAGATGAGCCCTTTGAAAATCTTGTCCCAAATGGTTAACAAGGAGCCATTCTTCCCCGCAGGCTGGCAGCGCTTCCTCCCACCGTAACGATCCGTGGGGTCTTTCCCTCTATCTGCGATGTACAACAGAGGGACATGCATGTCATGGAAATGTATATCATCATTCCCTGGCACGCACCTGTCTCTCCGGCGCACACACTGCTGCAAGGCACAAACACACACTCGTGTGGATTATGAGCTGCTATTGCTGTCATGTTGTCGCAGCTCAACAGGCGTGTACAGTCACCGGAGTTATCACATCCCAGTGCCCGGCTGCTGTCAGCCCCTGGCAGCTGCCGCGCGCCTCGCTCCGTGCCGACAGCCTCCCCCGGGCTGCGGGAGCTGCGGGAGCCCTTGTGTCTCAAAGCTGCTTGGGGAAAGGACCCCCCACGGCTCGCAGGGACCCGGCGCAGAGCCTCTTGGCAGGGAGAGGAGCTGCGGTCCGTGGAAGATGCTTTAGACTTGAATTGTCGGTCGTGCCGGGGTGGCACTGGGCTTGCAGAGATGCCAAGCTGCCTGCTGCTCTCCCTGCCTGGCCCACAGCCTGCCTGCTGCTGACAGTGGTAACACGGGAGGGAAATCAGGCTGAGCTGTCCCCTGCTACCGGAGACACGGGTGAACCTCGCAGCTAATTAGCAGCCTGGGGAGATGGAGAGGGAAAAGGTCCCTCCGCTGGGGCACTGCCTGATGGAGGGGGATTGCAAAGGGCCCAGCTGCACGTTGCAACGGATGCCATCCCGTGGGAGAGCTCACGCCGCGCTCCAGCCTGCATCCCCCAGGCCACGGGGCTGATGTGAGCCCAGGCTGGCTCCCACGCAGCGAGCGTCGTGGACGGGAAGCCTGCCAGAAACCCAGGAGGTGGGAGAGCTGGAGTGGAGGCAGAAGCTGGAGGTCTCCGTTTCCGCTGAAATCTGGCACCTTCCCCCTCTCTGGCAGCCCCATTAGAAGCTATAATTATATCCGAGTGTTCACAACACCCTTTCCCGAGCACCCTGGGGATAGAAATCAAGCAGGATGCTCTGAAGAGGGAGGCTTGATTGATGGGAGCTGGGCTTGACACACCACACTCAGCGCCGGATGGATGACGGAGCAGCGATGGCTGCAGCGCTCGCAAGCGCCAGCGGGAAGGCAGCTCCCGCCCCGGCTGGGTGGGCAGGGAGGGAGGTTTGCAGGCAAGCCCACCGTGCCACCGCGCAGGGCCAGGGCGATGGGTGCTCCCGTTGTGGAGGCAGCAGGTCCCAGTGCTGCCATCCCATATGGCCAGGCGCTCGGGTCCTTAACACAGGGGTGGCCCCGTGGGCGTTCTGCTCCGCTCCAGGCACTGAAGCCGGAGGCAGCGAGGGGCTTTGGGGTCTCCAGAGGGCTGGCACACACCCCAGCGTGGCTGGAGACCCCTGGCAACGCAGCCTGCAGGAGCTCGTCCCCGGGGCTGGCTGGAGAGCAGGCAGCATCACCAGCAGGAGCTCCACTTCTGCAGCAGGGTTCAAAGCCAACCCACCTGGGACTGCGAACAATTAATTTTCCCAATCTGCACAACGATCAGCTTCTGAGGCGAACAATTAGCCGGTCACAAATTGTAATTGTCATCTCACTTCTGATTTTAATTTGGCCTAATGAAGGCTAAGTGATTCCGTCTCGCTCCTCCTCCCCCGGCCCCACGGCCCTCTGGCATCCCCGGCTGCAGCGGGGCCACCCGGGAAGGCAGCGCCCGGCCCGCAGCCGTGGCCCTCCCCGGGACGGAGAGTGCCGGGGGAGGCCGGGGAAAACCATTAATCCCTATTGCAGGCTGCTTGTTTTCAGATATCATGGCCAATAAAAGTTTTATTTAAGGGAATTGGCTGCCTGTGTCCATGCATTCTGGTTTGTCACAGCCTGTTAGCCTCTCACACTTGCCCTTTGAAGCAGGGGCTGTCATTTAATCTTCATCTAAAATAATGCACTGATTTTTTTCCCCTTTCTGATTTTACCTCACTGCTGCTTGTACGTCTCCGTCTGCGCCCTGCTCCCCCCCGCCCCGTCCCCACCTCCCCAATGGGTTATCATCTGCAGCACCTTTTGGATCTCGCTATGTTTTCTAATGACTTCATGGTCTCACTGAATTGCCTTTCACTTTAATACTTAATTTAGATTGAAGAAGGTGGTTGCTGGGTCTCGCATACCAAGTGAGTCGCTGGTGTAGCTTTGGCTGGAAGTTGCGTGATGCCCAGTGGGGTCGGGATGAGCAAAGCCATCCGAGTTTGGTGAACCTCGCGTAACCGCCCTGCTACTTTCTGAGCCTTGCAGCCTCCCTTCTCCTCCGTCCTCAGCACAGAGCAGACGAGTTGTCCTCAGGCCACAGCAGCCCTAGGCTCTGGATCTGTTGGCACATCACATCATCCACCCCCGAGCAGCCCAGCCCCGGCCCCCTCCCGCTCTGCAGCTTCTGTGCATCGTTTAATGCAGGGCAAAGCGGCAGCGAAACGCTCCCGAGCCAGGGAGCGGGCGCTTTGCCACACGCGAGGCTGCACAGCTTTCCCTCCTCCCCGGCCCCAGGCATCTGATCATTTTACCACGAGCAGTAAGGAGGGGGCTCCTTCACCCTGATAGAGACCGAGCCTCTTCTGGGGTGAAGCACTGCAGCTCTTTAACAGCACCAATTAAATCTGCCGGGGAAATGAGGCGTTGGCAGGCAGTAATCACCCAGGCTAGAATATGGCCTGAGCATGACTTTTAATAGCTTTGCTTTAAAGGGAAAACGTACTTTCTGTGACCCTTGGATGAAAAGAAACCTGGTTTCAGAGCTTATCCAAAACCTGCGAGGCTGAGTATCAGCATGGCCCCGAGCCCCACGCTGGGACGCTGCTGCTCTGCTGCATCCCACGGCCCCGCTGCCCTCTCCTATTAAAAGCAGCAGGCAGCGAGCTGTGAGAAGGAGCGGGGCGAAGGGAAGAGGAGAAATAAGTATATGAGCGAGATGAAGATTCAATGCCGGCTACATAAGCCGATCTCTCAGGGAAAAGTGTCATCTCCAGTTTGGGGCGAGGGGACGGGTCGCAATGAACTTGTGATGAAGATGAAATGTCTTCCAGGGCCAGTTAAAGTCGGTGAAATCCTTCCCTGCTCACCCCCTCTCTGCAGCCCAGCGTGCCGCCAGCAGCAGCAGCCGGCCACCTAACCCGCACGCGCCCTGGCCAACGCGGGAGCTCGCCCGGCAGCCCGGCAGCCCTGCCTGGCACTGCCGCCAGCTCCATTTGCTTCCCCATGTTCTCGTGCCACCTGGGGAGGACCCGGAGGCGATCCTGCCCCAGCCATGCCCCTGCCTCGCTCCGCAGCCCTCGCCCGGAGTTACGGCTAATGTGCCCTTGGGCTCAGTTAGGGCTGATTCCATCAGCTGTTTGCACAACTGAGGTCAAAGCCCATCTCGTCTGGAGCTAAAAACAATTAAAATCACTCCTGGAAGGCCCTAAGCACGAATCCAGCTGGTGAAGCCCACCCAGCCGCGGCACAGCCATCTCAGTGTCACCAGCGCTGGCTCCCGCTGTCACTGGGATGGAGACTGGCAGCTCGTGGAGTCGTCGCTCACCGTTGCTCCAGGTGCGGGAGCCTCCAGCTGGGGTTGCCAGCAATCACGGAATGATGGGGCCTCGTCAGGGCCAGGAGGATCCCGTTCGAGCCATCCTGGAGCTGCCTATTTAATTGGGCAGGTGCTGGGTGCTGTGGGTGCAGGGGGGTGCTTTGTGGTGCTGCTTTGTGGTGCTGCTTTGCGGTGCTGCTTTGCTGGGGAGGTTGGGGATGCAGAAGCTGGGCTCTGTGCCCATTAACTCCTGGTCTTAAGGGGCTCATCACAGATATTTTGCAGGCAGCGGGAGGATCTCGGTGGCTGTGGATGAGCAGCGTGTCTTTTCTGTGCGGTCTCTACAGTGCGTCCCTGTATTGGTTTGATTTCTGAGAGCCTCGGGGCTGTAAATCTGTGCCCCATGCACCTTTGGAGAAGCCTGGCCCAAAATTTGGCCCCTCAATAGTGTGTTTGAGCTCTTCCCTCCTCTCCCTGCTGTGTTTGGTGTGAATACCCTGGAGGTGGCTGCAGGGGAGGCGTTGGAAAGGTAAAGTCCTTTATTTTGTTCTGCATTTTGAGGAAGAACAATTTAATGTGTTGCTTTTGTGTATGTTGCAAACACTGTAGGCTTTTGCTTCAAGATGGCTCTTGAATTTCTCTTTGCTCTTACTACACATACATATGCACACATATGCCTACATCCTGCGTCAGGTTTATCTTTTTTTTACAGTCCTTTTAAACCCATAATGACACATCTGAAAGTTCCTCTAAAAACAGCCCCTCTGCGACACGAATGGATAAAGATCTGCTCAGAGCTCAGTCATGTGGAGAGCAGCTTTGGTGGTTTTTTTGAAAACAATATTTTGTCGGTTCCTCTGAAGACAAGTCGGTGGCGGGCTGTCTCTCCCCCCACGCCTCCCCACGCCTCCCCACGCTGCTCCTGGGTGCTCTGCCTGCAGCATCACCCGCCCGGGGATGCACCCGCCCCGGGATGCACCCACCGGCTGCAGATGTGCTCCCGGGGACCCCGTGGCCCTGCCCTTGCTGGCGGCAAGGGGACGGGGCTGGCTGGGAGCGGGCTCGCAGCCCTGCCCTGTGCTCAGCTCGCTCTGGCACGGGGGATGCTGCACATCCAGGCTGTCCGTGCCAGGGCTGCGAGCTGCCCCGTTGCCTGCGGAAGGCTCTTCCTGCGGTGAGGCACCACGTCCAGCCCTGGGCAGCTCTCACCTTCACCCCCGCACGGCTCCGAGGAACCGCGGGTGCAGGATTGCCTCCGCAGGCTGCAGGGCGTGCGGAGCCCGTCCTGCGGGCAGGGCTCCATCGGCTCCCAGCCACGAGGGCCGGTGGATGTGGCTGCCTGCAGTTCGACATGGCCCCAGGTTTTCAAGAGGGACTCTGTGTCCCTTGCACATTTTCCTCTCCAGAAGAGCAATAATACACTGCAATATTATCTTATTTAAGTAATTCAAGTGTATGCCGAGTGCCTAGAGGAAAAGGCAAGGAGAGACAGCAACACGCTCCCCAAAGGCAACTCCATGAAGTGCGAACGGCTCTGCCTGTGTGGTGCCCTGTGCTGCAGGCGCTGCCCCGGGAGCCGCTCGAGCGGCAGCAGCAGTGCAGACCCGGGCACAGACCGCAGTGGTCCGATGTGCGGCGTCTGCATGGAGATCTCTGGTGTTCAGGTGAACAACGCCGTGTCGTGAGCATCGGAGCATTGCAGCTGGGTGTCCTACCAACACACGTTTGGATGCGGACCAGCTCTGGCACGCCGAAGGTGCCGGCTGCGCCCAGGCAGGGCTGCTCTCCTCAATGCCTCCAGTGCCTGGGGGGTTCAACACCCCCCCGAAGCCTTCCCCAGCTGCCTGTTGTCACAAAACTTGTAGCTGCCTCATTATCTTTGAAATTGGGGAGTTTAAAAGCCATTTGAGCAAAAGGACACGGGGACACGTGCCCCCACGTGCTGGCTGCACGACCCCCCTCCATTAGCAAGGCGGCCGGCAGCTGGGGCGACCGCCTCCTGCCCTGCCCCGGGGACGAGGGCGCCGGGGCCGTCTGTCCCTCTGCGCCCTGGCCGTGGGTTGGATCTGGAAGGGAAATCTGGGCTGTAGCTGTGCCTCAGCAAAGCGTTGCTTCTGGAGAGGGGATGTGGCCGCTTTCCCTCCGACCATACGGACTCGCCCATCTCTGTGCACGTCCCTCTCGACCCACCGGTCGCCAAATTGTCCTTCTGCCAAGCTGGGAACCCTTAAATAGGTGGGACAGAGGCGGCAAACGCTTTCCATTTCTTTTCCTGTTCCTATCTGGGTTTTTATTATTATTATTATTTTATTTTAGATCCCCTTTGAATGACAACTCTATCAAAACAGCTCATTTGGAGATGTCAGGTCCATTCTTGATAAGTCATCAGTCATTGTGATTGGTGCTGACAGACGCCCTGCAACAGTGCTGTGGTATCTCATATACTGTGCTGCAGTCTTTTGTAATATCACATTATTTTATTTATTCAGCATGGCACGAAATGTCTCCTTTAGGAAAAGGGAAGGCGGGGGGAATTAGCACTGCTAGCAGTGCTTCCCTTTCTGGATGGTCCACGCGGGAAGCAGCAGAAATCAGGCTTTAACGTGGCATTCGCCTAGTTTAAGGCTCCTAATGTCACTGGAGTTGAAGCAACTGCAGGATCCTGAATCGTAGTCTACTTCTGGCAGTACCGGCTCGACGAGAGCCGACACTGGATTTCACAGCGCTGAGACACGCGTCCTGGGTGGGTGCAGCCCCTCAGGGTGCACAGCACCCTTCTCCCCTCCTCGCCCACGGGGAGGACCAGGACACATCAGGTCGAGTGCCGCCTTTTGCTCCGTCAGGGCGATGGCGGGAGCTGCTGCATCCCACCTGGCTTGTGGCCGTACCTGCTGCCCGCCAGCGGGACAGCCACGTGCTTTATCCCCTTGGCCAGCAGCGAGCATCCTGGGCAGCTCTGCTGCCCGCCGGCCCTCCCTCCGCACTTGAAATATATAGGAGGAGTGGAGACGGTGATTTAGGCTCCCCCTTCACCTTCCCTTGTATTTATGTGGTGCTCGCTGCACGAAAAATACGGCCCCTTGGCATCCTGCCTCCTCTCGCTCTGGGGGGAGCGGCGGCAGCACCACGCTGGTCCCTCCCCCAGCCCTGGGGATGATTTTGGGAGCTCCAGCCTGCCCGACTCCCTCCCCAGCACCCACTCAGAGCTGCTGGGGGGGGATCGGGGAGGGCTGAGCCCCTCGCTGCTACCCTCCAAAGCAGCGTTTCAGCCTCGTGGAGCTGCCGGAGGGCAGAGTCCGGCCGTGGTCCCCGGGATGCTCCCGGGGGTGTCCCCCAGGAGCAGGATGGCAAAGCCCACCGGCTGGGCTGGCTGCGGCCAGCGGTTCCCATCCTGGGAGCTGCTTTCCTGCATCCCCTAATCTGCATCGCGGAGCCTTTGTTTGCTCTCATTAACGTGTCTGCAAAGTGCCTGACGTGTGAAATATCCTTTTTATTAGCTGGAATTGGCGGGGCCGCCTGGGACTCGTGTCTGCTCTGCTTTCAAGGCCAGGACTCTCCAGACAAGCCCGTGTTGGTCTTGCACAGTTTCTGGCTTGCTGTGGGCGAAGGGCTCGGGCTCAGCTGGCACTGCGCCAGAGCAGCTCTCCGGAGCTGGTGCTGCTCACGGGGTCTGGTGTGGTTCCCCGCAGGCACCCGTGTCGCCGTGCCACGGAGCGAGGCTCTGGGGGTGGAAGGGGTGCTAGAGGGAGGCTGTGCCCTGCTCCACCCGCGAGCTCCATGCAATGCCCCGGCACCCAGTCCCGTACCCGGGCTTGGGCCGTGCTGAAAGGCGTTGGCTTTGAAAGCACCAGCAAGCAGAGTCCATCTCCCCATGGGGGACTTTGCTCCAGGCTTTGTTCTGTGTTGCAGTGACCATTTCTGCCTCGTTTGAATCTGCCTGGCTTTGGCACCGCTGCCTGTGCTTCGTGGCTCTGCTGCGTGCACTGATGCAGCTCCTGGTCTGCTTTGCACCAGCTGGGACGTGGCCCTGGTCACCTCCCTCCTGCTGCGAGATGCTCGTGGTGCTGCATGCATGGCCCAGGAATCCGGGGACCCGTCAGCCAGCCACGCCACAGCGTTTGGGGACACAGTGGTGGCCTGCGCTTGCTTGGCGTCTGCGTGTTGGTGGAAGGACTGGTGCTCCCTGCTCCTCTAGCCTTGGATGGCGGGTCCGTAGCGAGCTCATTAGGAAAGACCTGGAGGTGTTTTCCAGGCAGTTGAGGAGCTCACCTGAATTATTTAACATGCCGCTGCACAGCACGGCGGGGAGGAGGAACGGGGGGGAGCTCATTACCGGGCCGGAGCTGTTTGTCTCTTGGCCATGGCGCGGCAGTGCCAGGGACAGGCTACGCCTGCGGCACGGCTCCCTGCTGCCGGGCAGCGCTCGCCGCTGCTGCGCACGCCAGTTCAGGGAAGGGAGCTGCGCTTTCTGCCTCCGACCCGGGCAGGCTGGAGCTGTGCCTTGCCAGGAAGGTCCTGGAGCAAGGACGTGGTGCCTGCGAGCTGGGGGTCACTGCGGAGCTGGGAAGTGGGAATCGAGCACAGCAGAAGGGAAGGGTGAGGGTTTCAAACGGGCTCGGGGTGCTCGGGGCATCCTGGCACGCTAGGACCTCTGCGTGGGTGCTGGCGTTGGGGCACGCAGCTCCACACGTGCCGGAACCGGGAGCTTTGTTGATCACAGCATTTTCTAAAGCCTCTGGGTGATTAAGGAGGCAAATGGCATTTGAAAGCCTGTGCTAGGCTCTCAGAGGCTCAGCGATGGCTTTTAGAGGCTGAAGGGCTCTAAATTAGCCATTGCCACTCAGGAAGAAGATCCTGGAGATAGCTCTGGCAACAGTGACACAGTGCAGCAACGGTCAGAAAGGGCAAATGGCAGGCGGGGGATTATTAGGGAATAAATAAAGCAGCAGACCAGAGCCAGCGATAGCCCTGTGGTCTGGGCAGCGCCTGCTCTCCTGCCTGGATGGGAAGGGTCTGGGCAGGCAAACGGTGACGGCCGGAGCTGTGAAACAGGCCCCGTGTGAAAAGCAGAACAGGTCAGGGCTCTTCAGATGGCAAAAGAGACGGTGGCAGGGGGATGAGATAGGCGCCTACAAACCCAAGCATGGCAGCCCTCCTGCTCTCACCGAGCTCACCGGCGCCGGCCCCGCCTGACCCCTCTCCCCCCCTTCTCCATCCCCTTTCTGCCCAGGATGTTCTTGACTTTGACATTTGAAAGGAGACCACAAGGGTGCTGGGGAGGGGGATCTGCAGGCGCGGAGTCCGGCCGTGCGCAGCGGGAGCTCAGCTCCTGCTGCAGCCTGGAGACGGTGCCAGTCATTAGAGACGCTTCCAAAAATGCAGCGAGCTGCAGTCCAATGCAGTGCGGGTTTTGTTAAACGACACAAATTTTACAGAGTAAAGGACAATTCAGCTACAAGCTGAGACCGAGACTCCATCTTCCCAGCCCCTTATTTCTTCAGGCAATCCGGAGCGGAGATCAGCCAGCTTTTCCAGTCGACTTTTGCAAGACATTTACAAATGCACCAGTTAACCCCACAGCCTGGAGATCAGCCCTGCGATTCTCAGGGATAAAATGAGATGGCCCCAGGGCTGCCCAGCCAAAAAGTAATGGATTTGAGGCTTCCCACAGACGTGAGCATGCCGCACGCAGGACACGGGAGAAAACCTGCTGCCTTTAGAGCCATGCCACCAGCTCGGCACCTCCAAAGCCGCCTTCCCAAGCAGGGTGGCACAGATGGATTTACCTCCTGGCCCCTCTAAGGAGCCCGGCTGCGGCTCTGGGTGTCTCAGAGAGAGCCGGGTGCCATCTCAGCATCCGTCCCCACTGCGGTGCGTAGCCACCCAGCCCTGGCGCTGCTCCCCAACAAGGTCTCAAGGTGTCAACTTTTGCAATCAAAGAGGACGAGGGAGAGTAGAGGCAGGGAAGGGCCCTGGTGATTATCTCCAAGAGGAATAAACCTTCAGAAAGCCTGAATGCTGCTGAGCCATGTTTTGGAGAAGCTGCTCTGCAGGGACCCCCAGCCCAGAGATGCCAGCTCCTCCCTGAGCATCTCCCCGGCCACCGAGGCACCCGGTCTCTCGGCATCCTGGCGGGATGGGACCATGCTTATCCCCAGGCAATGAGTGTGGGACCAAAACCAGCTCTGGGATGTGCTCGGCGCTGCGTGGGCAGTTTGTGGCTGAGCAGGGCCAAATCCTGCACGCTCCAGGCTGAGGCTGTGCCTGAAGCTGGCAGCAGCATCTCTGGGAAGCCACAGGGACCTGTGGGAGCATTTTGGAGGCAGGCAGAGCCACCGCAACCCTTCCAGAGCCCGAAAGCAAAAGAAGAAGAAGAACAGGCTTATTTCCTAACCCTCCTCATTAAAAAACATCCGAAGTGGAGGGAGAGAAGCATCCAGATAAGAAGCGGGCACCGCTCCTGCCCGCCAGCTCCTGGTGGATCAGGCAATAGCGAGGTGCAGGCAGCCGAGCGGTTTGCTTTGCACGCTCCCAGCAGCTTTTTATCTCCTGGCTTCCTCCTAGACAAGCAGAAATAATGCTGTCACCCTCCCTGCCAGGAGAGATGCAGGAGAAGGTCCGCAAACAACATCCCTGGGTCTCTGCACAAAACAAGGCTTAAGCGAGGAAAGAACCCACCAGGAAAGGCGGCAGAGCAGCAGCCCGGTGCTGCTGGTTTTGGAGGGGTCTGTTCCCTGCCTCGTGTAAATACTTTTCAGGGGATAATGACCCAAAATTGCAGCTCAGGGCTGGAGCACGGCTTTGCTGCCATGGTCCCATGCATGGGTGCAGAGGACACACGTGGTGGGACGCAGGGACCCATGCCGGGGGTCCCCGTGCTCCGTGCCGTGCCACCCCGCACGCCTTGGGCTTGTTTGTTTGCTTTAGCCGGGGGCGAAGCTGCAGAAAGGCTGGGGCGGGAGCATCTCCCATCCCTCGAACCAGACAGCGAAGACGCAGAGCTGCATAATACGCCGGAATTTAATAAAACGCCTCAAACAGACAAAGTTTTTCCTTTTGCCAGCTGCTTAATTAAATTGCCTAATGCTGTTTGCGATCGCAGCACAAACTCCTGTGTTTAAAGACCACGGTGTTGCCATGGTGCTCACCCGGCGGATGGTGCGGGGCTGTGACGGAGCATACAGATGAGGGAGGCTGCCGTGGGTGCGGGGGGAGCGGTTGCCACGCTACGGGGGGAGATTCGGTGTCTTTATTTATTTATCTGTTTGTTTTCTGACGTGGTGGCAAACTCCCTGCCAAGGTTTGTGTCAGGATCTTTGCTCTGAACGGAGCAGCTGCTTTTCCACCCGGAGACTTTGGAGCCACTTGCTCAGAGATATGAGCTCCCCAGCAACGTTGCTGGAACATCCCAGCTCCCGTTTACCAGTGGGAGGGAGTGGATGTATTCGGCTTCCGATGATACCGAGCACTTGCTTTGCCATTGCCTTGCACGCCGGGCAAAGCAAGGCTGAGCCACTTTGCCACAGTCCCAGCGCAGGTCTGAGATGGGGATTGAGCCCAGAAACCCTGACCCATGGCGCCGGGGGTACCCTGGACACGTCTGGGCATGAAGGAGTTTCCCATCAGCCACAGGAGCAAATGAAAGCCCAGACGTGGGAGACTTGAGCCCAGCCGAGGCCCCACCGAGGTCTCCAGCTGCACTGAACTCCTGCCGCCCCGTTCCCCGCCTGTGAATTTTTCCTTCTCACGTTGTGCATCTCGCCATCTCTCCAACCGCTGGACATGTTGGAGGTCCAGGAAGGAAAGTCAGACCTGGCCGGGGCTTTGGGCTTCGTAGCCGTGGGCAAGGCGAGGAGACCTGCCAGCCAAGGACGGCTGACTTGGAGAAACTGTTGCTTCCCAGGACAAAGTGAAGCTTCGGGTGGACGCTGGGCCATGGTGCTTGAACAGGTTTCCTCGCTCAAGCATCAGGTGTCTCACACAGCAATTTCTGCCATTTTCTGTCCCTGTATCAGCTGCAGCGAACTCAGGATGGCTGCAGAGGCATCCCTCCGGCTGCCTGGCTAGTTCCCACCTCCCGTTTCCTCCCCTTGATGGTGCAAATGGAGAAAATCCCTAGAAACCCATGAGCTCAGGGGTGAGACTCCGCGGGGACAGGGAATGCCCCCGGGCACGCAGGGATGCTCAGCCCAGGGCTCATCCCGCATCCTGGAGCCTCCTCATCGCTGCTCCATCCCCGTAGTGCGCGGGGCACCGGCTGGTCCCTCCACCAGAAAACCCTTTCGAGAGCCTATACGGCCCTTGAAGGATATATTTCCTTTTCCTGATACCCAGAGTCACGTCTCTGCATCACCGCTGCCACCATTAGCCCCAGATAATGACTTGACCTCCGCAGCTTAACTGAGATTTAATACATCAGTTATTGTATGCTAAACAGTGGATCATTAAAAACATTTATTCAAGATTAACAGCTATCTAATAGATACCATTAGTATCATAGTTGTATAAGTGGCTAATCCAGAATGCATGCGATTTAATGATCCCTTGGGATGTATTTGCCATACTGTAACTGTACTTTTGGATCTAGACCAGGCTGGCCTGACCCTGCGCTCCGTGGCGGGGGCAGGCAGTGATGGGGACCCAGGGCAGCGTACGAGGTCCATGGGCAGAGCTGTCCCGGCGCGAGCGGCTGGCCCAGGGCGGACGCGTCCGCAAGGTGCCTGCGCTGGCATCGTTTCTGCTCGCTTTCCCAGAAGTCACGAGTTACCCAGGGGGAGGAAGGGGCTTGTTTTGCATTTGCACTAAGGCTTTTACCGCTATAAAAATGTCATAAATAAGTCACGCTCCCAGCTGGCATCGCGACGGCAGCAGGGGCAGGGCTGCTCTGTTGGGACCTCGGACTCCACGCAGTCCCTCTCCTCTCTCCCCCCAGCCCGGATTTCAGCGTGTGAGCCGCGCACAGCTGCCTCCAGCTGCCAGGCACACCGCGGGTGCTCAGCGCTGCTGCAAATAGGGGTCCCGAGGAGTTTTTATCCATTGGGGGGGGGTGGTTTGGAGGAGATGTGCCGGCTGCTCCGGGGCAGGGGATGGGGACAGCCCTGGAGACAGCAAGACCCCAGAGCCAACCTCATAAACTGGCCAGTGCAGCGAAGCCCTGCAGGATTTAATACAGCCTCTCCTTCCAGATAAAAAAAGTGATATAGGAGTGTTTCGGATAACAGCAGAGTTCCCTATTTCTAAGTTTTACAAGTAATTGATACAGAATCCTATTTAATTCTTGTTGGTTTTATCAGAAATAAAAGCAAAGCTTTTACAGGGAGGTGTAAACAGGGGAGATGTGACCTGAGGGGACAAACTTTGCTGAGTGCCACCACGGAAAGCCCTGGGCCCAGAGCAGCTGGGGCTGCGAGCTGGGCGAGGTGATGTGCCAAAAAAATCCCTTTTCTGGGGATGCGGTGGGGCTGTGCAGTTTGGTCTAGCATGGTCTCAGTGTGCCGAGAGGCTGGGCCAGGCTGGACGGGCAGCGTGTGCGTGGCTCCGGCTGGAAACCCAGCAAAGCCGGGGGGCGAAGCGCCCGGGTCGTTCCCATCCTCCCCGCCGCCGCGTCTCCTCCTGAGAGCTGGCTGCAGATTTGAATCACGCCGTCAAAAAGAGCAAAAGGCGGCGGGGATGGGGATGGGGGGGATTTTCCCACAGCATCTGACTGCCACTTCTCATCTGCCTCCGCTGGGAGCTGGCAGGGCGGTGACAGGGACGTGAAGGCTTAGCAGCCGCCGAAGTGCGGCAGCGCTGGAAAGCTTCGAGAGCGATGGTTGTGTCGCAGGCTGTTGTGTGCGCTGCTTGCTTAAAGCCATCACCCAGAAAAGACAGGGGCTTGGCAGCTTTGAGAGCGATGGCCACGTCGCAGGTTGCTGCGTGCGCTGCTTGCTCAAAGCCATCACCCAGAAAAGACAGGGGCTTGGCAGGAGCTCGCGGCCCCTGGGGAGATGCGGCAGGGGCTGGGGTGTCTGCTACCCCTCGGGGACATCGCCACGGGAGAGCTGCTGCCTGCAGAGAGGAGCCGCG
This sequence comes from Theristicus caerulescens, assembly GCA_020745775.1. NCBI lineage: Eukaryota > Metazoa > Chordata > Aves > Pelecaniformes > Threskiornithidae > Theristicus > Theristicus caerulescens. The sequence continues at coordinate 1,095,211 of CM036578.1, forward strand.
GGCTGAGCGCGGCCCCGCTCCCGGCTTTCCCCAGCCAAGGGACCCCGGGAGCTGTCGGGGTGCTCCCGTCCCCCTCGGGGTGCAGGTGCTGTCCATCGCCGCCCGCCCGGCAGCAGGCTGGGGGAAGCGTCGGGCTCTTCTGGCTGTGGGGAGGGAGAGGGAAGGGCAGGAGAGCCCAGAGCTCAGCTGCAGCCATTTATCTCCCGAAGCCGGGCTATTAGACAGATGACAGAGGGAGAGAGGCAGCCGGTGCAAGCACTGAGACCAAGGCTCCTTCCACTGGGTGATTTATCTCCTGGCTTCATCCAGCAAACTTGCTGATGAAAAGACTCTTCCCTTCTCTGTGCCTCATCAATTCTCATTCTCGTTGCTTTTCTATTTTTTTTTTTCCCCTCCCTGGGTTTCTGCCGCCTGTTCCTGCAGCCGCGCTCCCCTCTCCCCGGCGCGGCGCACCCCGTCTCTCCTGCGCTCCCCGTCTCGTCTCCCTCGCCTGACCTCATTCTCCGATGGTCTTCTTCTCCCTTTCTTTCTCCTTTTCACCTCTGGTCCTCCTTTATCTCCTTGTGGTGCTTTCATTCCCCCTTATTCCTTCTCCTTCCATATTTCTCTGCTGTATCCTCCTCTCCGTCCCTGAGCACGTCTGGCTGGGGTGGAAAGAGATTCCCTGAGCCCCCCATCAGCAAGTGACACCACAGACGATGTCGTGGCCTTGTGGCGAATTCAGGCTGGTACCATTTGGGGCAGTGCCATGGACCTCAACCAGATAAAATGTTTACCAAAGGCACACCGGGGCTCCAGCTTTGCAGTCACACTTTGCAGTAAGCTGTGTGGAAGGGGAGATCGACATTTGTATCTGGGAGAAATCCAGCCTTGAAGGCAGCAGTCACAGAAATGCCTTAGGGAGACCAAGGAATTGGGTAAATGCTGGGAAACCATGGAGGAGACAAGTGGCATCCCTGGTGTGGGGACTGGGCTTGGGTCCTGCTGGGGCAAAAAAGGAAACTGGGGGTATTTTCCATTTTCTGGGGTTCAGGGCACTGCAGCAAATGCTTCAGCCCCCTGGCTCTACATTTTTTGAAAAAAATAAACTCTGAGCAGAAACGTCACCCGGCTCCCTGCCGTCACTCTCGCTGCGCCGCAGCCCACGCCGAGGAAGAGCCCAAAATAGCAGCCGGGGGCTGCGGCGCTGGAGGGGAGCATGGGACCCGTGGCCTCGCCGGAGCCCAGCCTGGCCGCAGAGGGGGTCCCGGTCCCCACAGACCCTCCAGCAACCCACGGCCCCGCTCCTCCTCGCTGCTTTTACCAAGGCTCCCGTTATCTGGAGCAGCGTCTTCCCAGCACCTGCAAAGGCAGCAAATCAGTCTGTCTTGGAGAGGAGATGAAATCTGGGCTCCCTGGGAGACACCACTTAGCCTCCCAACCTCAGCTGCGTCTCGAGCCTGATCTCTCTATTTGTTTGCCTCAAATCCCGGTTCCCTCGGCTTTTCTGTCTTGTTCTGCACCCTGAGTCTGTTTGGGGGGAAAACAAGGGCTTTTGGGGCACGGTTGGCGCGTTGGTGCTGCTGGGGAGTTGCGGACGGACAGGGCGGGTGGGAGCTCAGGGTACGTCTGCGCACATGAACCGCTGCAAAGTCGCACACGGGGGATCGACCCCGCCGTTCCCCTGCGTGAGCCCCGCGAGGTCCGGGTCTCCCCAGGCCAGCTCCCTCCCGGGACCCCCGTCCCTCACCCTCGCCAGCCCTGGCTCCCGCACCGACTCCCCGGCCTGGGGGAGGCTTTTGCACCCAAACACAAACTGATAGAAGTAAAACGGTGGCCGTGGGAGCTGCGGGGCTGCCTGGTCCATCCCACACCCGTCTTTGCTGCAGCGCAATAAAGGGCTAAATGAGTTTGCATGCAACCTGCAGGCTTCTTCGGTGCCTAATTAAGAAATAATGAGCCTGACTTCACTGGGTAATGGAGAAAAGACAACCAGCAGGCTCCCACCCTCCCCTTCCCCATCTCCCCCCCTGCCCATGGCTGAACTGCGAGAGTTCACGGTGCAGGTCCCCGGGGTGTCACTCCTGTCACCGGGGAGCGGGGCTGTCATGGCAGAGGAGGCTCAGCTCCGTCCCTCGCAAGGACTTTGCACCCCGCAGCGGGGCCCACGTGCTGCCGGTGCCCTCCCTGGTCAGTTTGCTCCACGCCACTTGAAATCATGAAGTCTGAAGTTTAGTACCCAGAGTTTCCAAAAAATGACATTTTTCTGCAAGCTCTGATCCTATTACTTATACAAACACCTGGAGTGCTACAGCATCATCTCGTATGCAAGGCTTTCCATCAGCGGTGGGCAAAAGTGATAAAACCTGGTTACAGACACAAACTCTGTAGAGATATCGCCCAACAGCAGAGCTGGGGAGTCTTCGCCGGAAAATGGAGTTTGAAACAAGGTGCTTTTTCTGGGCTCTTCTTCACAGCCTTAAGGAAATAAAAATAAAAACATTCCTCCATATTATTTTTTAAAGGAGAAAAGATTCTATAATATTTTAATGGCCGGAGAGATTTATAGTCACAGAAATGCCTGTGCACTTAAAAAGAAAGATGAGGGTCTGTCAGAAGGATGCAGAAATCAATACAGCCTTCCTCTTCTTTAATGCTGTTTCTCCGGGAGATGGTTTAAAAGCCAATGCCCTCACAGCAGGCAAGAAGGGAAGTGCACGGGATCAATTCTGGAGCAAGGCTTGGATGAGTCGATGCTGAGCAAACTTTGGTTGGAAGCCCTTTACAGGGAGAACAAGGGGGTGATAAAATAGAGCTGCTTGGAGGGAAACTTTCTTTTCCCACTCTGGCTGCTTTTTAATGTTTTTCCTGCTGCGTGAGAGTCTTTTAAGACAGGGAGAAGCTTTGGGGCTTGGTTTGATTTGTGTCAGCGTGGGTCAGGAGAGCTGCAGCAAATCAAAAAATCAAAGGTGGGGTGGTGGCTGGCTCCGGCTCCCCCGAACCCCGCAGCTGGATGGGGAGAGGGGCAGGGAGGTGCCGGGGGCTCGTGCCCGCCCCAGCCCCTTGCCGAACGCCCCGCCGAGCCCCCCCGACCCCTGCTCCCCAGAAAGGGTGCAAGGTGAGGGGCCCAGGCCAGCGTTGCACCCAGCATGGCGGGGGTTAAGGGGCTTCTGCACTCCCCCAGGAGCTTCTAATGAGCCCAGTCAGGGTTTCCAGCTCCCAGGAAACTGCCCCCACCCCGGGGCAGTGCTTTAAAAGGAGCTGGGGGCTTTGCTGTGGAGGGGAAGCTTTGTGTAGGGTTTGTGGGGTTGCTCTGGGTGCTGCAGCCCCACGGTGCAGGGGGCTGTGCTTCCTCATGTCCCGCTCTTTCCCTAAAAGCTTGGCTTTCTGCCCAGCATCAGCCCCTGGGAGACCAGTCCCCCCAGTACTGGCTGCTTTAAGCCCTGAGGCCTGAGTTTGTGTGGAGGTAGGTGTGCTTACTGCTTTGCTAGTGTAGAAATAAAAGGGATGAGATGGGTCTGGGGTAACCCGTTCCAGTGCAAAGCAAGCTGAGCTCTGAGCCTGTGGTCCCTGTGCTGCTGCAGGGCTCCTGCAGGAGATGGCAAGAAACAGGTCTGTGCTCAGGGGCACGTTCCTTCCCTAAACCCAACGCCTTAGGGGTCTGCCAACAGGGCTGGGAGCTCCGGGATGGGGGCACGCGGTGCTGCGCAGGATAAGGGGCAGAAAGCAGCGTCCTGAGAGCCCGGAGGAAAGTTACCCCCATGGAGACTTTCTCTTCCCAGCATCTGCAGCTCTGCTCATGGGAAAGCCTTTGAGCCAGGCTGGCCTGAGGTCCGTGGGCTGCTGGTGGCCCTGGGCAGAGCACCCATGGGCTAATTACACCCAAAACCTCTTGGGCTGGGAGGGAACCATGAATGCTATAGATATAAAACAGATTAAACTCTGACCCACTTGTTTGCCATGTGCATGAGTTCTCCTCTAACACAACTTCTTGTCTGGCCTCTTTCAGGAATGACCTTGAGGAAGAACCCGAAAGATGCAGCCGAGTACAAAAATGAATCATTTGGGGAGGAGGAAGAGGCCAAGCTCTGACTGAAGGCACCAGCCCTGGTTGCGGGTGTTATGTGCTCTCGGCGGGGGGGGCCAGGCAGGGCGGACGGCAGCAGGGGCTGATTGGTGCCAGGGGCTCGCATGGAGCATCTTCTCCCGTGGGTGCTGTCCCCGCCCGGCTGTCGCCCCTTGCCCTGCTCTGGATGCGCCCCGTGAGCCTTTCCTGCCTGGGAGAAAGCCGGTCCCACCCGTCGAAAATGAGACGCTTCCAAACCAGCTCGCTTCTGCTCTGCGTGGTGGCTGCCACCGCCATCCCCATCGTGCCCTGGAAGGTCAAATGCCCCCCCGCAGTGCGTCTGCCAGATCAGGCCGTGGTATACCCCCCGCTCGGTGTACCGGGAGGCTGCCACGGTGGACTGCAATGACTTGTTCATCTCTGCTGTGCCAGAAGACCTGCCGGAGGGGACCCAGACCCTGCTCTTGCAAAGCAACAATATCGCCAGGCTTGAGCAGAGTGAGCTGGACTATCTCAGAAACCTCTCGGAGCTGGACCTGTCGCAGAACAGCTTCTCCGATGTCTGGGACTTTGGCCTGAAGAGCATGCCCCAGCTGCTCAGCCTGCACCTGGAGGAGAACCAGCTGGCTGAGCTGCCCGATGGCAGCTTTCCCGGACTGGGCAACCTGCAGGAGCTCTACCTGAACCACAACCAGCTCCGCAGGATCGCTCCCCGCGCCTTCTCCGGCCTCGGCAGCCTGCTGCGCCTCCACCTCAACTCCAACCTGCTGAGGACAGTCGACAGTCACTGGTTCCAGATGCTCCCCAGCCTGGAGATCCTCATGATCGGAGGCAACAGGGTGGACGCGATCTTGGATATGAATTTCAGGCCCCTGTCAAATCTGCGGAGTCTGGTTTTGGCTGGGATGAACTTGAGGGAGATCTCGGACTATGCGCTGGAAGGGCTGCGGAGCCTGGAGAGCCTCTCTTTCTATGACAACAAGCTCGTGAATGTCCCCAAGCAGGCACTGCAGCAAGTTCCTGGCCTCAAGTTCCTGGATCTGAACAAAAACCCATTGCAAAGGGTCAAGCAAAGCGACTTCACGAACATGCTGCACCTCAAAGAGCTGGGGCTCAACAACATGGAGGAGCTGGTGTCCATAGACCAGTTTGCCTTGATCAACCTCCCCGAGCTGACCAAGCTAGACGTGACCAACAACCCCAAGCTGTCCTTTATCCACCCCAACGCGTTCCACCACCTTCCCCAACTGGAAACCCTCATGCTCAACAACAATGCCCTAAGTGCCTTGCATAAGCAGACGGTCGAGTCCCTGCCCAACCTGCAGGAGATCAGCATCCACAGCAACCCCATCCGCTGCGACTGTGTCATCCGTTGGGTCAACAGCACGGAAAACCACATCCGCTTCATTGAACCCCAGTCCACGCTGTGCGCCGAGCCCCCCGACCTCAAGAGGAGGCACATTCGGGATGTCCCCTTCCGGGAGATGACGGACCGGTGCCTGCCTCTCATCTCCACCAAGAGCTTCCCCTCCCACTTAGAGGTGGCGGATGGTGACAATGTCTCCTTGCATTGCCGAGCTCTGGCAGAGCCAGACCCGGAGATATACTGGGTCACCCCTTCGGGGGTGAAGCTGATCCCCTACACGGAAGATGGGAGGTACAAGGTGCATCCCGAAGGGACGCTGGAGATTCATGGGATCTCAGCTCGGGAGGCCGGGCTGTACACCTGCGTGGCTCACAACCTCCTCGGGGCAGATACCAAGAGCGTCAGCATGATGGTCAACCACTCCTTCCCGCTCAGCGAGGACAGCCTGGAGCTGGTGGTGGCAGACGTCCAGGCCTACCACATCCTGGTTGCCTGGAAGCCGCATCTCAACACCATCTCCTCCAACCTCACCTGGTCCAGCTTCTTGCTTAGCTCCAACTTGGACATGACCAACGTGGCCCGGATCCCCATGGGGACCCACACGTACAACATCACCCGGCTCCACCAGGACACGGAGTACTGGGCTTGCCTCCACGTGGCCTTTGTAGACTTGCAGGCCAAGGTGGCTTGCGTCAACGCCAGGACTAAAGAGGCTGCCCACCGCTACCGGCTCCTGGAGGGCAGGCAGAGCCTCCTGACGGTGCTGGTCCTCTGTCTCCTGCTCCTTGCCGCCAGCCTCGTAGCTCGCTACAGCGTCGGGGGGGAGCTGCTCCGGGGTGCCACGGCCGTGCGTGTGGTCTATCCCCCCCTTGCCCAGCCCTGGGCTCGGGGGCAGCGTGGGGGGCAGCTCCTGGCCGTGGAGGTGCAAGCAGCCCCCCTGGACTGCTGAAGGCTGACGCACTGGTAGGGCTGACTGTGGGGTGGGGTGGTTTGGGGTGGGGAGGGAGAAACTATTTTTTACCAAAAAAAAATAACTAAACTACAAAACTGAACAAGAAAAAAAAAGTAATTTCGTGGACTTGACAAAGAGTCGAAGCGCCGTGGCAGATGGAGAGGAGCAGAGCTGGCCCACGGGGCTTGCAGAGCCTTTTCGTGGTCCTGGCAGGGTCCGGATCCATGCGAGGGTCTGGATCTGTGCGTGGCTCCTGAAAGCACCCGCTGGGCAGCTGGGCGGGCTCGGAGGGGCCCGGGCCCGAGGGGGACGATGCCCTGAGCGGTCGAAGAGCCATACGGATGATCAGCAGATCACTCCTTCCCCATGTTCCCTGGCACCATGAGACACCTCAGCGGTGTCAGCTCTGTCGCTGGACAGTCCCTGTTTTGGAAATACAAAAAAAGGCCTTTCCCTTTGGGATACATGTTCTATTTTGTTTCTTTTTCGGTTTGGTTTTTTTTTGAGCACTCAGATAATCAGCCACAAACCCACCCCCAGCGCCTTCCCGCTGCCCTGTTGTTTGCTCGCTGCCGTTGGCCGGAGGGAAGGAGAGGGGAAAGGAGGGGACTTTGGGCAAAAGAAACAGAAATGACGATGCTGACACATCTCTTAATTGGCATCCCTGCGGGGCTGGCCAGCTTCTGCCAGCGTTGATTAGATCCTGTATCCCGCAAGCGTAATCTCAAGGCTATTTTGTAAACTTTTATGGATAATGTTAAAAAAGAAAAGAAAAGGAAAAACGGAAAGAAAAGGGGGAGGAGGAAGTCCTTGCTTTTCTGTTTTTGTATTAAAAAAAAAGGGAAGAAAAACAAAAGGAAATCCTTTGTATACTGGTGTGCAGCTGGAGGGCTTCATGGTAGGAACCCCTTGCTTCAGATGCAGGAGGGGCTGGGGGGCTTGCGGGGGGCCCCGGTGCGGGGGGCCCCAGTGCACCCTGTGCGTGTGGCGGGAGGTGAAGGGGGGGATGCAGAACCTGCCCTCCTGGGCTGCTGCTGCTTCTGTCTCTGATAAGCAATTAAAATTGCAAATGAAAGGGAGCGGTGGGCAGCACCAGTGCCCCCGGGTTGTGCCAAACCAAGGGATGCAGTGAAGCCGAATCAGTGAGGCTTGAAGGAGCCCTTCCCCTCCCACCCAACGGGCACGGATGCTGCCGGCAGCGGTCCCCTCCCTGGTTAGTGTGAACAAGCCATCCCTTTGCTTGGGCCTAAACCTCATCCCTGCTTGTTAGAGGAAGGACTTTGGGGTCGGTTTAACTGCAACCCTAAACAAAACGTGCCTTTACCAACAGACGCGCAGCCCCAAGAGACCCCGGTGCAGCCCATGGGGTGGGCACGGGTGCATCCAGAGCCCTGCCAGCACCTTGTTTGGGGGTCCTTCTGTGGGAAAGACCAAGACAAAACATCCCAGCCAGACCTGGAGGGCTGATGGGGTGCAGGTACCCCAGGAGATAGTGTCTCCATGCAGCTGTGGTGCCCCTTGGGCAAAGCTGGTTGTGCCAGCGCAATTGCTGCGCGCACGGAGCTTTGAAGGGACCAGAAAACCTTGACACAGTAAAAAGCTGTTTGAACTCCTCATTCATCTCCCAGCCAAGGCGAGATGGTTCCCCACTGGATAAGCTCCGCGCTCAGCCAGGCACGCGAAACGGCTTCTGCGCCTTCGCCGGGTAATTATTTCGGAGGGTAATGGCTCTCCCCAGTCCCCGTTCAGCGCACCATCGCTGCTCACCACAGCACCGCAGCATGTGTTCAGGACCCAGCGAGGCCTCCGGGGGCCCTAAGCACAAGCTGAAAGTTAAGTGCAGGCTTAAACACTTTGCTGAATTAGAGTCGTGATCCGCTTTGAATATTCGGCTGCGGAGCCCCAGCCCCGCCGGCTCCGCTCAGGTGTGCAGCTCTCAGCGTTTGCAGGCTCTGGGCCTGAAACAGCCTTTCTCTGCTGCCTTTTGTACAGTGGGGAAACTTAAATGCAAAATATATTCCCTGCGGTTCAGCTAAATTGGTGCTGGAACATGTGGAAATAGTTGCTGAGAAATTTCCCGGGTGTAAACACGTCCCTGATTTAATCCTGCTCATCCTGCGACGCATGGGCTGAGCCCCAGGCAGCGCCTGCATCTCCCCTCCCCTCCGCCATCCCCGTCCCTGCAAAAAACATCAGTTCCCAAACAAAGCAAAGCCTGAGCCCCTTAAAGGCTGTAATTTTGTAGGTGTAGAGAAAAAGGCTCTTTGATCACGGTTATCGTGGCTGCTGCCGCCATGCTGGGACGGGAGGCGAAGGTTCAGCCGCTGCCCGAATTGTCTGCTCTCATCTACAAGCGATGCCTGCAAACCAGAGATTAAAATCCAAGATACATGCAATTAATTTGATTTCCTTTGAAACCGGAGCGACCTGAGGAGCTCTGTGCAGTGCATTCAGAGAGGCACCCGCCGCTGCAGGAGGCGTTTCCCAGAGGGTCCCCGCACCCAGTGTCCCCAGGTGGGGGCTCCAGCCCCAGCTCCCCCCGTGCCCCAAAACAGGAGCTTTGCTGTGAACCGCTCCCATCCCCTCCCGTCCTCCCAGGACACCAGCGGAGAGCACCGTCGGTGCCTCCTGCACTATTTATTGCTGTTGTTATTTATTATTAAAGCACCAGCCAGCTTTTCCTTGGCACCGTGCTGGAGGAAACGCTCCGTAAACTCTTCCCTGTCCCCCGTGCCCGAGCCTGGATGGGGCACATGGAGCCGGCATGGCTGCGGGCAGAGCCTCACCAGCACCGACCCCTGCCACCCAGGGGGACAAGGTCCCGTCACCCAGGGGACAAGGTCCCAAGCCTGGATGGGGCACACGGAGCCAGTGTGGCTGCGGGCAGAGCCTCACCAGCACCAACCCCTGTCATCCAGGGGCACAAGGTCCCATCTGCTCGGAGACCCTTCCTCTCGCAGAGGCACAACCAGGTGCCTCCAAGGCGGGCGGCTGAATCACAGCCGGCCCTCGCTGGGGGCGGCAGGGGAGAGCCCAGCGTCCCCCGCCAGCCCCGCAGCGTGCGTCACCCTCCGCACCCTGCGGCGTCCAGCATGGGTTGCTGGGGAGCAGCCCCGGCTGCCGCCCTCCCCGCGGCACTGAGCCCCCCGCACTGGGGAGCGATGCTCACGCTCCTCATCGGGAGGTATCCCGCCAAAAATGAACCTCCCCGGGTGAATTATAGCGGCTGCGAAGTTTTACAGGGCTCACGATGGGGACTTACAGCTCACCCCCTGCCTGGAGGCTGGATTCTACACCCGGGGAGGCTTCGCTAGTGTGCATGAGGGTTATTTTGGGGTGCCAGGCAGGGGGGACGCAGCTTTTTAGGCACAGTAAAATCTAATTGCATCTTAAGCTCCCTCCAAGGGGGAGCAGCCCCCCGGGCGCCGAGGTGGGCTCGCTCTGCGGGGTCTCGTCTCCCAGCCCAGAGAGCAAGGATGGGGCAGGAACCAGAGATGCTTCGGAAAGGAGCATCTGATCCAGGATGCTCTCGACTCAAGGGCTCTTTAATCTGCCCCCCAAAGGCATGGCAAGAGCCAGGGCACCTCAAATTAGAAACAAGATGTTGGGGTTTTTTAAGCAGCAGCAGTAATTAACCGCTGAAGCAGCTTTACAGGTAGCGGAGGACAGCAGTCTCCGTTTCCGAGCACCACGCAGGGATGCAGCTCTCAAAGAGATGCTCTAGTGAAGAGGCTCCCAAGTTTCTCCAGCCCAAGAGACTGCCACCAACACCTGACATCCCTCCGGCTGCGGCAGCCGAGCCCAGGGGGGCCGGGGCACCCATCGGGGTGGGGGAGGCGAGCAGGGGTGGCCTGCGTCCCCCCAGTCCCCCCATTCCATCCACGCAGGATGGCAAAGGCTTGCTTGGGAAATGCTTCTCCTCCAGCCTGCCCCATCAGGGCTCACCCCCCGGGCACTGGTTTCCCTCCCGGAAACCACTCTTCCTTAGCTGTTCGTCAGGTTTAATTTCTCTTTTTTTTTATTATTATTACTTTCACTTTGAGGATAGCAGTAAAAGTCCTCATTTCTGCTTCTTCTGCCCTCTACCCCTCCTCCTCTTTCTCAGCGCAAGCAGCATTGTGGATCTCACATGCAACTGAGCTTCTCTCGACAAAGCCAACCGAGAACATTGCGTGCCAGGCGCTATTTTAAGCATCTAATAAAACTGATTTTTGGAGTGGCTCCATCATCGTGTCCTTCTTTTGCAGAGCCCCGCGGTGGAGGTGCCCCGTTCTCAGCACCCATCACTGGGCAGCAGGGCTGGCTGGCTGGCTGGTTGGCTACCTGGCTGGCTACCTGCCTGCACCAAAGGCTTCAGGCTCTGGGAGGAGCGCGACAGGCACGTATTTATTAGTTCGTTAGAGAATCAAAGCAGGCCTCTCCTCTCTCCAGCACTTCCTCAAAAATGATTTAAATTAAAGCACCCGACCTCCCTGGGAAATGTCAGCCGTGTTATCCATATGTATGATGCCATTATGATGAAGCAGGTGCAGCTTTCAAAGCCTTTAGGAGAAGCTAGCTGTCAATCTCCACAGCAAGCAGCTCTCCTTCCAAGTGCTTCATCACTTCTCCCCCCCGCTCCTTTACCACTGATCTACAGGTGGGGAAACTGAGGCAGGGAGCCGCTCAGTGGCTTATGGTCCTTGGTCCCTTTTCCCCTTCCAAGCACATGCTGGGGTCAGAAGACAAGCGCTTCTTTGGCCTTTCCATCCAGAAGCCACCTAAGAAAGGAAGAAGCAGCGAAGGCAGGAGTCACGGGGGAGAAATGATTGCAGCTCATTTATTTCCCCTTGCCTTTTCCAGCCTTTCAGAGCTGAAGCAGCTCCTGCCCCCTGCCAGAGCAGCCCAGCCGGCCCGCGTAAATGGATTCAGCTGCGTTCAAGTGGGCAATTGAGGCTAAAATCAGGCTGATGGAAAGCAGCGGGGCAGGAGAGGTGGCACCAGGTCAGTTTGGAGCTGTTTGAGGCTAGAAAAGTGCTGGCCTCTCCAGGGGCTGGTTTGCAATTAGCTGCCCTGCCTGCTTCCACGGCCCCGGCTGGCTGCTCGCAGCTCTCGCCTTCCCTCTCCGCTGGGCGGTATTTTGGGAAGCCCAGCTCCATTCCCAGCCCTAGCTCCTCTCCCAAGGGCTGGGGATGCTGTTGGGGATGAGGCCAGGGCTTGAATTTGTCCCACAGCGCAGGGGGTCTCCGGAGGAGCGAGGACTCGGGGATGCGCAGCAGCGCAGGAGACGTCAGTGGTGCCGACGGACCATGGATGCTGCGGGTCCTGGTGAGAGCCGGGTGCTCGCTGCGGGTCACTGGGTCTGTTTGTGCTGCCGGTGCCACACGGGCTTAAATAATTAATTAATAAACTGGTGTGCACCCGGGTGGTACTTTGGGGTGTTTGGGGGTGTGAACCCCAGCGAGCGAGGGTGCAGGAGGCTGTGGCCACCCCAGGGCAAGCGGCAGAGCACCCTGCTCCCGTCCTGGGGTCTGCGGCCAGCGGGATGCCTGGGGCACCCCGGGACCCTCGCTGCTACCGAGTCATCCTGGAACCATATTGAAGCTTAATTAGGTGGGGAAAGGGGAAGACTTGATTTTGGGTTTGCATGGGGCTAAATGGGACGAGAGCCGGGAGTCACGCTGCTGGGGAGCGAATGTTAACGGGGAATAACAAGGCAGAGTCCAGCGCGGTGGCGGCAGGAGCAGGCGGCGAGCGCAGGAACCGGTGGGGCCGTCGCAGGTGAGCAGGGCCCTTCTCGAAGCTGGATGGGCTGGATGAGGCCCCGAGGAACACCAGGTTTTGGCAGGGACGCAGCTGCGTCAGCAAGATACGGGGAGACGCGGAGGGGGGCAGAAGCTCCCACCTCTGCGATGAGAGCCAGCAAAAATGGCTAAAAGCAGCAGCAAAAGTGACCAAATGTAAAGGGGAGGTCTGCACCGTCACCCGTACCGGGGTCCTGCGGGAAACCTCCGGAGGGCTGGGGGTTTCTGGTGTGAATACCAAACAGCTTTGATCTTTGCCAATTCTTTCTAAATCTCGAGCAGTGTCTTGTAAATCTTTAATTACAAGAAAATTGCAACCTTAACAGTGAACACACAAACTGTGTTGATAAATATTTAAAATTGCCACAGCTACAGATCTGAGGGGATTAAGAAAAGATATATTAGAGTGACAGTTATTAAACACTAGATCCCAGTAAATGTTACCGAGCAGATAAATAATGCAGGTCCCCGACAGCCGCTCGGCCGCTGACAAGGCGGGGGGAACGGCTGGTGATGCCGAGCCCCGGGCTCTTCCCAAAAAACGCGCGGGGGGGGGGGGGAACTGGGGGGTAAAAGCGTTTTCTGTCCCGATTGGCAATAAAATGCAGTGTTGTGAGACCGCGGCAGTGCTGAGCAGGGTGCACGCGTGGGGCTGCGGGTCCTCCGGCTCCTTCCCCCGCATCCCTCCGGCATCGCCGCATCCCTCCGGCATCCCTGCTGCCAAAGCCGCCCCGGTTGGGCTTCGTTCGCCTGCTGTGCCACCGAGCTCCACTTTGCGCCTGCTGCTTGGCCCCGTCCGCTTCCCTCACCTTTTTCTGTAAGTTTTGAGGTCACTGACTAAATTTCCATTATTACATTTCCAGCTAGCATTAAAAATGTATTAGTTCACTAAAGGTAACTAGCAAAAAGTTCATTATTCCTAATAGCCCAGGCTTCGCTCACATGGAGGGAAGATGCTCAAAGCGTGAATTACCCCAGCAACCTTCCCAATAAAATATTGATCTAAAAAGTTGGTTAATTATAAATTTACAGCAGAGTGATGAGAAAGTCCCCTGTTTCTGCCTGTTTTGCCGTAAGCTGCCCTGGCCTGAGGATGGGTACCAGCCCTGCCTGGCAGAGCCCTCTCCTCCAGCTCTCGAACAGCCCAGGGCTGCGGTGGGAGCGGTGCCCAAGCCAGTGCAGCCCAGCACCCCCGCGTCCCCGCCGCAGGGCTGTCCCCAGCACCCCCAAGCCGCCCAGCATCCCGGGGGCAGCCGGAGACCCCTCCGGGGCCAGGCGTTGGCCCGTCCCGCTCCTCGCGCCCTGCCGCTTTGGGGCTCAGCCCCGCGCGGAGGAAGCCAGGCGCTCACGAGTTTAGGTCTCATTTACGGTCTGCTGGGCTGAACTATGATAACGAAGCACTTCCAACTCTAACGGGGGGGCTGGTTTGTTGGCCTTGCAGAAGTGCTGATGCCCACCTAGTAAATCTTTAATTGAAAGTGGAAGGGAACTGGGAGGCTCACCAGTACACAGAAAACAGTAAATATTTAATTTGGGCACAGTGATTACACAAACAAGGCTAAGGGAAAGGGGGGAGAAGACAGATAAAAGTGGCACCTATAGAACATTAAATCCAGATAAAGTCACCAAGGAGATAAATAAAATATCCCCCTCCAGCAAAGGCAGGAATAAACGGCTGCCTCCAGGCAGCTGAGCCCAGCTTGCGGCAGCGCTGGGAGAGCAGCCGGGGCAGGCACCAGCTTTCTGCCCTGGTGTCTGGGAGCCGCACGTGGGCTCCTGCAAGGGGCGGCGGGGTGAGCAAAGCTAATGGGAAACCCAAAAAAGAGAGTTTGCAGCCGGGGGTTCAGCTGGGCACCACGGCAGGGGGAAAGCCCCTTGCAGAGCCTGGTGACGCTCAGCGGGGCCGGAGGCGGGAGAGGCTGAGCAAGGCTGCGCCCATCCCTCCACGGACAGCGGGCGCCCAGCGGCAGCCCCCCACGCTTCCCAGCTTGCCGGACAAAGCCCAAAGCACCTACCCGAGCACACGGGACTTGAAAGCACGTGCAGAATCGGGGCCGGGGAGGATACCCAAACGTTTCCACCATTAATCCCGCTTCGGGTCCCGAAGTGGCAGCAACCCCCGGCTCCTTCCACGGAGCGCAGCGGCGCGGGGTTGATAGCGAGGGACGCGGAGCCCGCTCTGCCGTAGTGCGGCTGATGGATGGCGAAACGCTTGTGGACTTGTGTTTGCAGCCAGAGCAATGTATTCTCTGTGCATTCAGTTGTTTGGGTTTTTTTTATTATAAAGGCCTGTTTGCAACATGTTGTATTTCTAGGTATGAGCAGAAAAGGCCGTTTTGCAAGCAAGGGTCAGCGGACGGGTGCTCTCTCACGATGAAGCGCTGCTTTGTACCAAATGAGAGTAACACCCAGAGCTCGAAGGACTGTGTCAGCGTGGGTTACGATCCTCCCTGCTCATGGCAACAGTAAGAGGATTGTAGCAAGATAACTAGCTTGCTCACACGTTCTTCTTTGTGATATTGATTTTAAGGAAACATGGTTTGCAAAGCACAATAACAATAGGTAGCCCTTGTAAAGCTGCTGCCATGCTCAAAGCAATATGCAAACATTTACATGCCATTTAAAGCATCTCATTAAACCACTCCGGTAAATAATCCTTCCCGATTTACCGCTGGCTGCACTAGAGGATGCAAGCGCGTCCCCAGTGGGCACCGGGGCCCTGCTCCGAGGCGAGCACTGCCGTCGCGTTACGCAGAGCGACAGAGGCGACGCGCAGAGGGGCTGGCTGCTTTCCAGGAACAAACGGCGTGTGCGGATCCCAGAGCCCCCATCCCTTGCGCGGGAGACGGCTCGGCCCCCGCAGCGCTTCCCTCCGCTGCCCCAGACCCCGGCGCCTCGGGCTCGCACGCTGGTTCCTTTCCATCCCCGCTCAGACCCGCGGCTGCGACGCCCGTTTCCAATCGTGTGGCCATTTCAATCTTCAAATTAATGAGGCTTTAGCTGCTACAAGAAAAAGCTGCTTTTTTTTTTCTTAAAACCACCCTGGTTTTTGCGCGCTGGCAGCTCACAGCTGCGGTGCTGAGCCTGCTTTGCTGGCGAGGTGTTCGCCCCAGTAAGCTCCAGCTGGGGACCCCGAGACCTTTGGGGGGCTCCCAGCCCGTGCCGGTGGCTGGGACAGCAGCGGTGTGGCTCCCATCAGAAAGACTGGGTTTCAGAGAGCTCTGGGGTCGCTGACAGTTCTGGGGAGGGTGTCTGGATGAAGCAGGACTGTGTATTTTCAGCGGGCCGGACCCTGCGTTACCCCAGGCAGAGGAAGAAGTGCTGCTGGCTCCCAGCAACCGACCGAAGAGTGCAGGTTTGGGAGGCTGCTCCTGCAGACCTGCAGCTGCCTAAGGGAGTTTGGGAGTGCCACAACCGCTGCCCCAAAATAATCACTTTCCTACAAAAGAGGAGAGAAAAAAGAGGCACGGTGAGGTGGAGGGCCTTCCGAGGGCAGAAGCCGAGCAGGGCTGGAATACCCAGCTCTGGCTGCTCGGCAAGGCTCCAGCAAAAAAGGATCCTTTCTTTTCCAAGGTACAGAATAGTGTTTCTTCCCCACAGAAACACGTCGTGGCTGGACCTGCAAGGAAGATGAAATGCTGCCGTTTCCCGTACGAGGTGAACAGCCAGCTCCCTTCAGCAGCCTCTGGCCAGCCTCCCCCGTTGAGAAGTCCAGCTCAGAGGTGAGCAACCCCACCTTGCTCCTGCACCTTTTCCGTTAAAGCCGGGAGGATTCGTTTTGCCTGCAGCTGGCAGAGAGCTGCTGCTGGCGCGGGGCGGGCAGAGCGAGGGCGCGGGACCCCAGCAGCACGGCGCAGCCCCTGGCAAACGCGACAGGCGCAGATGCTCTGCTTCGTGCAGCTCCTGGGCGCGCTGGGACGGGTTGGGTTTGCTGGCAGGGTGCAAGGAAAGGTTACGCAGACAGAGGACCGCAGGGACACAGCCAGGACCTTCCCTGCAGGGTTAAGACTGGCAGAGGTTACCAGCAGGTCTAACTGCTGCTCTTAGAGCTGCTGCAGGACGGAATGGAAGCGGCTGCTGGTGCAACCCAGCCGCCTGCCAACAGCCGATCCTGGACCCCAGCCCTACCTAGGCCTGCTCATGGAAAGGCAGGCAGGGAGCGGGCAGGGGCAGCTGGGCAGGACCATAAATACAAGCAGCTCTGCCCTCTGCCAGCAGGCACCCTCCTGTCGGGGACAGGGAACCGGCTCTGGTTCTGTTCTGACGCCTTTATTGTTTTCCTACAAAGCAATCAAGATGCTCTTCATTATGAAGCAGCATCTCCTCCTTGGCAAGCGACTAGTGATAAATCACGGCTGGGCATGTGTGGGGCTAGTTTACAACACAAAAGAGCAGCATGTGCTCATCTGTTTTCCTCCCGATTACCTGCAGCCTGCTGGTCTCCACCAGCACCGTAAACCAAGAGGCACGTAAGGAAAGGCGACCCCCAGCCATGGGGCTCCTGTCCCTCGCTGCAACCTACTCATGCCAGCCGTAAAGGTTCAGTACGTACGGGCTGGAGGCGAGGAGAGCTGGAAGGCACCTGCCAGCGTCCTGCTCGGTGCCACGCACGGCCGGCGGGTGCCCTCTAGTGAGCTCTGCTCGCCGCCTGGGCCAGGGCTGCTTCCATCCATCCCACTGCAGGCAGGGCAAGCGGCAGCACGGGCAGGGCAAGCGGCAGCACGGGCAGCTGGAGAAGGGCTCGGTAACCTCCTGGCACCACCACAAGCAAACGATGCCATGGTTGCCCCTCCTGGGAACCTGGAGTGGCTACAGCTCCTGGTGGCAACAGGACCGGGGAACCAGCTTAAAACCACCACGGCGAGTCCCTTTTCAAGCTGGCTCAGGAGATGAAGCCCAAGCCGTTCCCCCGCTGCCATTCCTGCTGGCGTTCGCACGCACATGCGTTCGTGCTACGGCCTCCCCTCCCAGCCACAAGGCAGGCGCGTCCTGGGAGGGACGGGGGTCTCTCCCCCGCGAACGGGCACACAGGAGATCACAGCTGCTTAACTGGTAACAGGTCTTTACTTAAAGGTTTTCCACGAAACGCAGTACAAACGAAAAAATAAACCTACGTTAGCATAGAATGCGCTCAATTTAATTAAATTCATTACGCACAGGACACAAAAAACACATCAATTTCGTGATACATGCCTTTTTTAAGTAGTGCAAACACACAGATGTTGTTTAGTAAGCGCTCCTGCTCGTTACTGCAGTGACTGTGTAGGTGTACGCGGAGACGTGGAGTTTTTCTAAACACGAAAAATGCGTCTGGGAACAACGAGCTGCAGGGAAGGGTGCTGGGGAGATCCAGCAGGAAACCACTCCTTCCAGAACAGCAAGTCTTTATCTTTGCTGGAGGTACAACACGTTCCTGCCGCCTTCGTGTATCTCCTCAGGCTGATCTGGGACGCGGGTATGCGTTCTAGGAGTCGGAGACTCCGAAGAGCATCGCCGAGTTCAGGGGGCTGCATCTTCCTGGAGCATCTGCTCAGCGCGGCAGGCGTGGGGCGTCCCCGCGGATGGGCGGGCACCGAGCGCACGTTACCGGGGTAGAACAGCACAGAAACCCAGGCCTGCACTCACAACAGCTGCCTGTACGGATCATCGTAAGGTGCAGAGAGCAAGCTGATGGGATGCGTAACCCAGGTTGCGGCCGACCGTTCTGCCGGCCAGACACGACCGTGTAGTCACAAGCAGGGGCCTCACTTGTTTTCAAAGGAGCGAGCAAAATTCCAGCCGTTGTGGACAGACAAGCAAAGAAGGATTTCCAGAGCAGAAATGCTGCTGTCCAAGGGTCGTCTGTGCTTCGGAGCTACTCCAAATACAGTTTGCCACCTCCGTATAATTTGTGGGTCTCATCTTGATAGCACAGCCTCGCAGTACCTCCTTTTCAAGGATCCCGACGCTGCTTGCTGATGTCCAGGTGACCAAAGAGCATGCACGGGACTCAAGGAGTTCCTTGCTCAGCTTATGGACAAAGACAGAACGGAGAGCAGTGCCCTGGCTCTTTCTTCCGTTGCTTAATCATGGCACCTTCCAAAACGGTCGGCCTTCACTGAAGGCCTCTAGTGAGAGCATTTTGCTTTTTCTTCCAGGACTGGAAGATGAAGCTCAGAACAGGCAGGCTGTGAGCAGGCAAAAGCAAGCTACCCCGATGGGTTTTGAGACACTCGGTTTCCACTCCCTTTCCACTTCCATTTATCCGACAGCCACTTCTCTGCAAGGAGAGCTTCCCAGTGGCAGATACAATCTATGTTGGATGCAGAAGGATGGAGCAGACCCTGGCAAGCTGCATTATCGTTTCCATCACAGTCATGCACCATAATAAATATATAACACAGGCAGAACGTTCACAGCTGTCTCTGTGGAAACCCCCACCGTTCAGCACTCTGGGGTGTTGCTCCAAAGGGTCTTTGTAATTCGTGTAGCGGCTTTGTTTAGGCTAAATTGCCTCGATAATACATCTCAGCAGAGGAGGGACACAGATTTTTGAAGAGCGAGCTGAAGAAAAGGTTGCTGTGCTGCGCGTGTCAGTACACGAGTCACTGAGAGTAACTGAGAAGAGGCACTTCAACTGGAAAGGCTTTCAGGAGTAAATGCAACGCGTGTACCTCTGGCTGCCGGCGCAGAGTTTACGTACGTGTACGGTGTCACGCTGCAGAGCACGACAACGTGCTGAACGGCACTATACAGTTGTGAGCCTCGTGGTTCCCATGCTGTATTTAAATACCCACCAAAGTAAGAAATCTGCTGGTTCTGGGGATAACTGGTGCCAAAACTTCTGGCTGAAAAGCTGAGGGATCTAGTAAATGAAAACCTGACCTCCAGGAGACTTGTGCTAGTGAGACTTCAGCAGGTTCCTGAGGAACAGCAACCAATGTCACTGAGGAAAAAGCAGTGAAACAGAGAAACCTTTCTAGTCTGGGCATCAAAAGACAGCTGTGCTCCACGCTTCTCCTAACAGATGGGCAGCAATGACCGCTACTGATTCCTAAGGACCCCTTCTCTCATATTGCACTTCATAGTAAAACCACCGTCGGGGAGAACTGTCACCCGCTGCGAGACACCGATGGCGTTTTCAGAGAACCCGAGCGCGCAGCCATCTCAGGTAAATGCTCAGCTCCCCCAAAAACCAGGTTTCTGAGTTAGGACTCCACATTAACTGCTGCATCTGTAGAAAAGGGAAGTAATAGCATCGCCCGGCCGCTATCGCACCGCAACCTAAGCATTGGAGCCGAGTGCTTTGAGCTAGGTCCTCAAGCCATACCACAAGTCTGCACTTCCTAAAAAGCGTCAGAAGAGCAGTTCTTGGTAAATTCCTACTTATTTAGACTCAGACTTAAGTTAAAGCAATAAAACATCCTTCTCCGACACCAAAACTCCCCCCTCCAAGCCCCAGCTGCAGCCTGGGCAGTTACAGCTACACCCAACGTGCTTGCACTGCAATAGCTTATTCTTCTATAGGAAGGAAAATCAACTGTAACATAGCGATACCTTATGTCCACTATTTCAGTTAAAAAAAAATTAAGAACTTGACAAATGCATCTTGTAAACACCGTGGTTATGCTGAACAAGAAGTCACAGATACAAAGATCGTTACAATGAAAGTTATCCTGCAGATTCGCTTTTTATCACAAACTGCCACACTGACAACAATTTTCATTTAATAATGGAAGCTGCATTCAGATCTCAGTAGGATTTTGGTAGGGATATTCAACCCCATTACTGGAAACTCTCCTGACTTTTTTTTTTTTGCCAACACAAATTACCTGCTTTTCAGTGTGGCCAGATCTGAACAATTCAATAAAACTGCTTTTAGCAAAACATTTAGTTCTTGGAAGCAATCGGGGCGAGGGGGAATTCACAGTATTCAGAAGTGCCACAAAGTGCCACAACGCACCCTGCTGAGCCCGAAACCCTTAAAAGAAGAAACTACCTGAAAAGGGAAGAAACTACCTGGCAGGAACTCCCTTCTGTATTCCAGACAGATGCTGCTGAACTTAGCATGATTAAAGTGCATCACCAGCAATTTAACAGCCTTCTCGTTAAGGAAGCAGTAAGTCAGCTTTTCCATGTGGATTGATTCCCATGGACTTACACATAGTGCACCAAAATACCAGACGGTGATCCTCCGATTTTTAAAATACAACTGTAAATAACAGCCCACAATAATAGTCTAAATTATAGCCAACATATAGAAATAATCACAATACTATGCAAAATACAAAGTAGACCTGACTTTTGGCAGTGATTGTATATAGCACCTACTCTGGTATCTTTGCAGAGAAACAACAACTTTGACGTCGCCGTTCGCTGGGACCTTCTGCTGGGCAGGTTCTGGGGCCCACCACAGCACACCTGACCTGCGGGGGCTGGACCAGCACAAGGAGCGTGGGAAACGAGGGGGAAACAGCCTAGAGAAGCATCGAGGTACGAGCACTATCTTCTCTATTTTTCTGGCTTCAGGTGTACTTCATAGACCAGAGGGAATTATTGAGCAGATGACAAAACAGGGTTTATTCTACCCACTGTTCTGAATTCACATGCCTGTACACCTGAAAGGTGAAGGCACTGTTGCTACTGCTGCGCGGCGCGGGCCCTCCAAAGCCCTGGGGAACAGGAAGGCTGAGGAAGATCCGCGCATGCTCTAGGATATGAGCTCAGAAACGGGTTAGACGTTTTTAAACTGCAGGTTCTAGCTGAGTTTTAACAGCAGAGCAACGATGCACAGCTCTGAAGGACAACGTAAATGCTGCAAACAGATCTGAAGCGTTAAATCATAGGGAAAGAAAATCAGAGAACATTAAAAAACCTAACACCAAGCACAGCCCATAGGCTAACCAGCTGCAATCGGTGCTTTACAGGAATTATTTTTTCTTCCCTCAAAGGCCCATACCCTGTCTTTAAAGCCACATCACACTCTAAAGTGAGCATCTTCTATCCAGACTGGCCTGATGAGACAAGGCAGGTAGAAGCAGCAATGGTGCTGTAAGCACAGAGCTATGAGAACATCCCAAAACATGCACAGAGCTGTTCTAACTTAACACTAATCCAGCTGGCAGACCAGATTCTGAGCTAACGCTGGACAGGCTTCATCAAAGCCTTGCAAGATGACACAGAACTGTATTTAAATGAGAAAAAGAAACAATAGAAATTAAAATAGAAATTAAAAGATCCAATAACAAAGCAAAGTATTCTTTTGCCATCTGATACGTGACCTGAGATAGCTACAGATTAAACGCCTGGGAGGACCTATTCCAAGTCTGGGAGCAAGAGGACCTTCACCTTATCTAACAAACCTACATTAAACAAAAAAAAAATTCAGAAACTAGGTTATTTACTTCTCACTGCCCTCAGGAGAATTGATCCTTGGAGAAATGGCTTATCTAAATTGCAGACACCTTGGTCTACCCTCCCCTCCCACCCCCTTTCCCACCCCTGCATATACACAGCTCAGAGGCAGACCCCCCCTTAGAAGGCATTGCACAGGGTTTGACTTACTGGAGAACGCTCCAAAAGCCAAAGTTATAACTCTTTCCAAAACTTGTTTTCTGCAAGGACCAGTTGTCAGAACAGAGAATACCAGTGACACCACTCAGCTGAAATTAGAAAATTTAGACAATTTCAAAGCTAGGGCATTGATACCAACATGCCGGTCGCTCTATGCTCCCTACGGGCTTTAATTGAAATGGACATCGAAAAGTGGATGCTGCTTCATTTAATGCAGAGAATTCCTCAGTGTTCTTGGTCAGATTTGAGTCTTAATTCTCTTTGGTATTTACCGGCCAAGCTCTGAAGTTAGGCTTTGTGAGAGTGCAAGAAAACCTGTGTGCTCTCTTTTGGTGGAGAAGGCCTGAACTGGCACAACTACCCCATAAAGATCCTGATCACCATCTCAATCTCCTTCCTGCACACTGGGCAAGGTGATCGCTTTTTCTTCAACATCTTTGCACACCTGAAACAGGCCACAAGGTGAGCAGTTCTTCCATGGACAATATTCCCATCCCGTGGTCTGTGATGGCATAAGAAGCAAGGATTCAGTAATTTTTTTATACTCTCTAACGACTGTATTTCTTCCTCCTTTTTATGCTCAGTGAAATGCAACAGAGACTCCTTGCTTTCACATTCTTGTGCCAAATCCAAAGACTCAATAGAGCTGCAGGGATCTACACGTGATTTGTTTTCTACCATGTACAGGTCTTTGGGTTGGCCAACTGGAGCAGAAATAGTCCTTCGGCAGTCCGGGACATCTATCCCGTCATCGTCATTTTTGTTTTGCATAGCATCAATGTTGGACAGAGAAAGAGAATGAGCCAGTTTGGGACAATCTGAGTACCAGTCTTTCCGTAGGGCCCAGCAGCGGTAACAGTACCGTTTGCCTGGAGAGTTAAATTTCTTGCATTTGGTGCATTGCCAGCAGTCCTGAGGAATGATTGAGGCAGACAAAAACAGCAGCAAGTTAGTGTATCCTTGCGTACGACTCGTTTCCTCTACATAGGAAAAGCAGCAAAGAAGCTTCATCAAAAAAGGACATTTATTACCTCGTATAAGCTTGCGAATGCATGATCGCTAGTTTGATTATCAGCACCTCAGAAAGCCTAAAGAGAATTTTACTCCCCCTGTGCATTCTACTGATGCAGATCCCTTAAGCATTAAAATCTGTCCTTCCCTCCTCCCAGCCTTCGGCACTCTGGAAGAATACAATGTTCTCAAGCTGTGCAGTTTATTGAATTTTCAGTATCTCACTCTAAATTCAAGGGTAGAGCTCCTGGAATCAGTCAGGAATATATTTCCCAGACTCACTAATGACTTTAGCATCTGTTGAATCTGCACAACTAATAGCAGCTTGCTTGATTACCCCACAATAGCAAGGGCAAGAGCTGCCCAAGTTCAGAGCTATGACTCAGCTGTCCAAAGCCAGGGACATCCCAATTTGTCAAGCGTGCCGAGTCTAAAAAATAATGCTAAAAAATTTTGGTGCCACCAGCTGCAAAGAGGATCATGATACACTTCTGCCGACTTACAACAAAACCTCGAAAGGCAGCCTGCAGGACTGGGAGGAAAAAAGGGCAGATGAAAGAACACAAACTTGATGTCCCTCAAGATCTATCACGAGGGAATTCAGAAGAGGAATGGGGTGACAACCCAGTAATTACTGCTTATTCTCTCTTTCCACCTTCCTTTTTCATTTAAACAGGGAAAGAGCTGTGGTCTGTCCTTAGAGAGGCACTGCAAGGGCAAAGACATTACGCCAGCAGGTACGCAGCTCTCCTCCTGACAAAGGCCATACAAGTATCTCAGAAAAATGGGGTGAGACGAGAAGCAGATTCTCTTCTCATCCCAGAGACTACCACAAAACAAGTGACAGCTTCAGAGCGGGCCTGGGCACCCAGGGCTCAGTGGAACCCTGATCCTGATCCAGAAATTTCCACTGACAAGTTTTTTTGGAGTATGAGCACTTCAGTGGTTATGAAGTGCTTTAGATTTCTGAATCTCTGCCAAGGACTGTAGATTTCCTTTCAGAGGACAATACAGAATTAACCTTATTAAAACACGCATGGATATTGTTAATACTAACTTCATATAGCATTAGACTGACCATGCTGGAAGCTGAGAGCCTAATCTTCATTCACTTCCTGGGTGTGTGAAGGGACAAGTTAAATCATGAGTAAAAAGCCAGTGGCTGCCCATGCTGACACTACATTACCCTGCACAAAAGGGACGAACAATGTAGAAACAAGGACCCTAATCTCCTAGTCAAAAAGCCCTCCTAGCTAGAGCACGTAAAATTCTCTCACATTGCCACAAAAAGCGGCCGAAATCACGTAAGTTCCAGGACTGCTCTGTGGCCAGGAGAGACACTGGGTGTCTGTGGACTGGGTGGGTCGGAGCATTCACGGGCTGCCAGTGCTCAATGCCCGTCCAGTTCAGAATTTAACAGAGCCCTATCCAAAACAAACCAGACCAGGTCAAGCCAACTTCTCTACATTCTTTCACATAGGTTACAAAAAAGCTTCTTTGGCTTGACTTTTCGCTTTTTTTGGCCTTTGAAACGCATACAAGAATCAGCTTCTCCTACCACAACCAGTAGTAGCTGTAGGATGAGTTTTTCCAACTACAGCTAGGACTGCAGCACGCTCCGAGCAAGGAACGCTGACCTAAAGGATGCCTACCTCAGAAGCAGCTTCTGTATCTGTGTCATCACTTAAGCATTGAGAATCCTCAAGGTCATGCAAACATGCATCCTCGGTCACCTGGAAAGAGTGGATGTGTTGTTAGAGCGGCACAGTAATCTGTATATATCATGTGCCTGGCACTGTACACCAAAACTAAAATGACTACGTCATCACCCTGAGAATTAAGCCATTTCTAGAAGTGAATGAAAAGCCCTTTTACGTTCTGTATCTATTCCAGAATGATGATAACTGTTGCTGGGCTGGGTTACAGTCGTATTTGCCTGTGGTCAACTCGTATCTCTCTCTGATGCACACAAGAATCGTACAAATACGAACACATACACACCTGAGCAGTCCTACTAATTTCCATGGAAAATCATGAACTCAATCCTTTTAACACACATTTGATTAACTACTCTTGTGACCAATCTTACTACCACCTCAGCTAGCGGAGTCAGGCCAGCCTACCTTACACTGAATGCTAACAAAATGTAAACTGAGATTTTCCTCTTCAAGTCTTTTCATTTATTAGTCTTGCAGATATTGCCTAGAAATATAGTAAAGTCGCTGCTAGAGTTTTAATTAATTTTGAATTAATTTTGTGCCTTGAAAATACACCCATTTAAACCAAAACCCAAGCAGACTGACTACAGAGGAAAGCTCCTCACCCCATGTACGGAATGGTGACAGCCTTTCTAAACACAGTTTAAGCTCTGGGTGGTTATAGATCTAGCTCCTCCAAAATCAGCACAGCACCATGAGATCATGCCTGGGGAACACAGGCACTGTGGCTCTTTGAAGAGGTACCTTTTTGTCACCTTCTTTCACTTCCTCGCAGTCAACCGTTTCCACCTTGACTGCAGCACTGCTCTGATCCGACGGGCATTCGTTGAGGAACCACAGGTCATCAGTAGTATCTGAAACAACGGCAGTGTCTATGTCCTGTTGGAAAAGAAACAGGAGAGACCACTTAGAGCTCAGGTTAGCAGCAGCAGGAGTACCAGCACCGCAGCCATCACCACGGCAAATGCCTCTCCCCTTTTCCTCACTAACAGCCTTCTCAGCCCTGGGCAGCTTCTCCAGTCACCCCTGGGCGAGACAGGGGCTCTCACTGCTCTCACGAGACCCCTTTTTGCAAGCAGCACTATGCTCATTCCCCTTGCCAGCTGGCCGTACAGCAGCTGGCCACCACGCTACAGCCATCCGCACCGCGTAACAACTTTCAACCCAGAAGAGGGGCAGCTCCTGAAATACAACCGATGCTCTGGAGCACAGAAGGACCTCCAACGGCTGAACACAGCCTTCAGAGAGCGCCTGCTTTATTTAAGAACACTAAAGGTAACCAATCACCTGATGTGAAAGGCTGGGACAGGAACACACAAGGGAGAGGCTGAAAATCCTGGAGTGGGAAGGGGAAAGAAAGAACAAGTATATTTTATTTACTTGGAACCCAAAAGAGGAGAGGAAGAGAATACAGCGCACCTATTTAAAACGTCTACACACCTGGTTAGTCTGAATATCTGTTGATCCATTACTTCTGGACTTGTAATTGCTTCTGAGGTTGCCTAAAAACCACCATGGAAGACCAGCTACATCCCATTCCTCAAACACTAGGTCCAGTTTAGGCTTCTTGCTTTTAGAGAGGTTTTCTATTAAGTCTTTGTCTGTAAGAGCCAAGTAGAATCTAAGTCATGCCACACCTACATTATTTAAGAGACTAGCAGAGAAAAATTTGGCCCCATCCGATTTTAGAAATCTTTCTTGCTCCTTCTTACAGCCAGTTACTGCTAAGAGCTTTGGGGTGCGAATGAGTGTACCGGGATGTTAGATCTGCCGCACAGCTGTACTCGTGTATCTGCCCAAGTGAACCTGGCAAAATAGTCACTGCACAGCCATCAGAGGTCAGAGAAGCATCCCAGCATTCCCAGCGCCTCTATAATGGTACAGGTTCTCTTTAGCTTTACCTTACTTTTAAGACTCAGTACAGAAACGCAAACACTTCTTTCAGAGCTCTAACCAAGTTCAACACTGAGTAAATTTCTTGAGGACTTAAGATGCAGAAAGAACTGGTTTGAATTTAGTTCAAACTTCCAGGGATGGGAGCTCCTGAATTCCCAAACCAGGTTCAAAATAGGAAGCAGGAAGGTAAGAATCCATCCTCCATAACCCCACGCTCCAGCCTCCTTTTTAGCACGTGCAGTTTAGTCTACGATCCTAAACTCAGCGGTCTGAATTTCAAGATAACCTTGAATCTCTCTCTCTTCAGTGCCAAGAGTTTCAAAGGCACAGACAAGGACTGTTTCTGCCTCTTTTGTACATGCAGCCAGGAAAATATCTACCACTCTCATTTGATCTGGAAATACCCACACTTGCAAAGAAGATTTGGGTTTACAAATTAGGTTCCTTGATATGAGAACGACATGAGAACAGAAAGTAGAAAAACAGGAAAATTGCTCCCGTAACATCAGAAATCCGTATGAGTGAACCAGCAAGAAATCCCCAGACATTAAAACAAAGGAAATGTCTAAATATGAAGGAGCTGTATTACACTTAAGCTGGATAGAAAAAAAAATTCCGTTGTTATTCAGTTCCCTGATTGGTTTGCAGGTAACGACTGCAGACAGCTCAGGCTGTGTTCTATGTAATCAGAGGAGAGAGTCCCTTGAGAAGATAAATAGATACAAGTATAATTTCAGCATTTAAAATACCCTTCAGCAAGGTCTGTAAGATTTTTCATGGCATTGTTTAGTGATAGATGTGCTTTTGAGGCTTAACCTCCCATTTTATTCAAAGTGTTTGTTTATTTATGAGACCAAATATCCAAGGTAGAAAACACGTCTATCATAAAATACCTTTGGCGAACATTTGCAGTTCTCTCAATCTTTAGCATAAAACGATGATTTTTAAAGATTATATTCCACAACAGGTTTTTATTAGTCTCCCAACACCCTCCTCCAGCATTTTGCTGATGCAGAGCTCAACGTGTCACACTGGAGAAGGGGCAGAAGAGCTTGTACACATTGTGTTACTGCAGAAAAGCTGGCACTCACCTTCATAATTCTCACATTTTTGCTCTGAGGTAGACAAAGCAGAAGCATTGCTTTCACCCTCCATGATGGCAGTGTCGGAACCTTCTTGCTGGCTAAACTGCATGAAGGAAGGAAAAAACAGATGTTAGTCCACCAGAGCTTATAGGGACAAGGGGATGTAGCACTTCCATTCCGAGTCACCAGCTGCAGTACAAGACCAAGAAGTTATGAAGAGAAATAAAAGTTTCTGAACAAAAACTACA
Organism: Theristicus caerulescens; assembly: GCA_020745775.1. NCBI lineage: Eukaryota > Metazoa > Chordata > Aves > Pelecaniformes > Threskiornithidae > Theristicus > Theristicus caerulescens. The sequence goes on from CM036578.1 coordinate 1,122,867, forward strand.
CACTATTAACCCTTTAAGAAGGCTAATGCATCTGTAATCAGCACAAACAATATACCTGCAACCTAGGAAAAATCTTAAGATCGGCAAAAATCCAAAAGTTGCCATCTCTAACGCAGCAATACTGTGATTTTTGTGACTCTCTGGCCCCCAGTGTGAACAGACACCTCCCGGATCAGACTACCTTAATCCCAAAATATACCTGGAAACAACTTTGAAAGATTTTTCCTAGGTTTCAGATTCTGCCTGAAAGCTTCTGAAAACAATCCTACTCAACACAAAACTTGTTCACACATTTTAGAAAGCTTAATTATTTGGCAATTCCTACTCAGAGAGGGGATGGGAGAGAAGGGGGGGAAAGACATGAAAATACAGAGCACGCTGGAGGAACTGAGGACTAGAAGTGCTACACCCCAGAGAAACGCGCTCAGAGACTGGTACTCTGTTATGAAGAGAACAGAGAAGGGTCACTCTGTCCCTGCTCTGTGGACTCCAAGAACTTTTCAGGAAGGTGAGGACCTGGCAGCCAAGCAGCACAAAGTTCTGGCAGTCCACCATGCACAGGTACAGAGAAGGGGCACTCTGTACAACAAAAGAAACCACCAGGCAGTGGGTTTACCTTCAGCTGGTCTTGGCTTGGCTTATCGACGCTCTGTTCCTTTGCGAGATTCTGTGCAGCATCTAGATGGCAGGTAAAACAAAAGAAAAAACCTTCCCTGGTAATAACCATTCTCACAACACAGAGGGTCTTCAGCAAGCAACCAACGAGCCAGGCTTGGCAGACCTCTAAGTAACCCTTTAAGAGAAACAGAACCCTTTCTTCCTTCGAGAGCTGGCCGTTTCCTAGAGAGGCATTACTCCAGGATTCCCTAGGCTTTGCTAGGTGCATATGGAGGCTTTAGCCTATGGAATCGAGAGGCTGTGCCTCCTCAGAGATGAAGCCTGATGAAACCTCACAGCATGTAAGAACCTTCTGCCCAATGTGAAAAACTATCCTTTTCCCTCCAGGCTGTCCTCCCATCACAAGGTCCACGTCCTTTACACAAGAGGTTTGCATGGAGGCAGAAACCCAGAGCAAGAGCAGAGGGTGGGGACTCTCACTTGAGGGCTGGATCAGCTCCACGCTGAAGAAGGTGAACAGAGAAGAGTAAGGTTTGTATAAATACCTGAGGACACCATCTCTTTCAGCTTATGCTGAGACAGGAAAAATGTCTTTCTTAAAGGGTGTGGGCACGAAGAACAGTGACTAGACTAAAGGAGGGAAAATTCCATGCAGGGCAAGCTCTTTCCTGGGTAACTGTGTACACATCCATAACACAATTTAACTCAGGCGATTATGCTGGCCCCAAGAGTTAATTAAAAGGCCAACCTAAATAGCAAGAACAATGAAACGAACAGAAATCTTTCTACATAATAGGAAAGATGCACTTAGGACGTCTACCCTTTAAACAGAATGACTTGCTAGAGAACAAAAGATGCAAGGATGGCTCCTGCTTGCTCCCCTCCCAATTCAGCAGAAAAATTCCCTGCTGAATGCCAGGCAGACATGAACAGTCCGATTCACGCCACAAATCATGGCACTGATATGAAGACACAGAAAACTGCTGCTATAGGCAGAAAAGTGGACCACAAAGTGGTTTGTAAAATGGGCCAACACACAGGACCACAAAATGACATGGCTCTATCTCATATTCTTTGCCCTCCGTGCATTGGTTCAGCTTTCCTTTCATCCCTTCCATCACCCTACACTCACTGATTATTTAATACCTGAAAGAAAACAGAAGCCAACTGGCTCATCCATAATTGTTTTGGCTCTGCAGGGGCATTAGAAGAGGTGAAGACCTACCCTCCTAACACTTTATAAATAATGCAAACTAGCCTTAAACACTGTGTGAAAAGACAGTCCGCTTATTGGAAGGCTTCCTTTTCTGAAGCCCACCTGTACTACACAAAATGTCCTTAAGGTGAGGTATTCCTAAATACACCTCATGTGAGCCACGCTTAGAGTGAAAGCTAGCCAAGTAAGGACACCATCCGATAAAGGGCATTATGGGAGAGCTTAGTCTTTGTTATCGAGATGTACTGCAGTCGCTTTTCTTTCTACAAGTGTACTTAAAAGAAGCGGCCGAGATAACCTGCAAAACGATGTGCTGATAAGCACTGATTTGGCTAATGAATACAAGCAGCTATTACAAAACATGAAACATGAAGACCTCTTTAAGCCCTATGGCACTTCTAGTTATTCCTACGTTGCGATGAAGGAAAAACTATACCTAGAGTCATCCTTCCTATGTATCTGTCAAAGGTCTGGTCTGCCAAGCTTGTTTCGTTTTATAGTCACACACATACACAAGCAGACACGGCGGTATAACTCAGTGACCATCTCCCTAAAGGAACAGTATTTCCTTTGGCAGGTTTAAAAATAGTTACACCATGACTGGACCAGACAGGCACACGCAGCCACACGCACACAGGCACAGGCACACACCACGGAGAGGGGACAGGGCAGCAGAGGAGAGAGTGTTTCGCTGGGATCCTTCGCTCTCCACATACACTGGCTACGGGGAAGAGGCCAGGGCATCACCAGCGAGGGAAACAGCACTCACACAGTTATTCTGTAGGCAACGTGTTTAGAGGAGAGTCCGCTTAGGAAGATCCTTCTACAGAAATAGAGAAAGGAGGGGGACCTCAGAGGCACCAATATATGGCTCAAAGCGGAGGACTAAGCAGTTTAGGGCTATGTTTTCTCAGTTTCTAAATTTGCACAAGCTTTTATGTAGGTGTGCAAAGACAGACTAAGCCCTTATGAAGAACTAAGTCCATATTATCTACTTAGAGACCCCAGGAAGACTCCACAGCTCTCCTGGTGCAGCTCCCTCGTGATTTGCACACTTGTAGTTTCATCAGAAGTTTTTTTTTCAAATGAAGATTACCAGCCATACAAAGGAAACTGGCTGCAAGGAAGCCATCAGCTGAGATTAATTTAAGAATAAATTTTAATTTATGACTGAAGGGCTTCTGATGTAGATAGATTTGATTCCTCCTATGAGCTGGGAAAGTAACAGTGACCTTTAAAGGTTCAAGTGTTTGATTAAAGCCCAGACCTCTCTGGCTTGCAGAACTAGGCTGGGTTTCCAGCACTCTGACATTCAGTCTCAAGACTATGAAAGTATAAAACGAGGTGAGAGCAAGAAGTTGCAGCATGCTATGAAACTGAGAAAAGACTGAGAAATCAATGATTTGGGTGGGATACTTCAGCCACGTTGATTTGTACATCCGCAGCATTTAGCTCTGTCAGCGTGCTTCCAGACAGAGCGTGTCTGCTGCTCCAAGGTTTGGCCATTGGTCATAGGCAGCCCCGTTACTCAAAAGAGCTAACTGATTTCGTATCACAGCTAGTGATGGTGGACACACAGAAAAGACACATACTCAAAGCGATTGTCTTGTCAAAGCCTTCATTAGCAGTTTGTTCCAACTTCAGACACATTTCTCTTTTCTGGTTATCATTACTTACCCAAGTTACATCAACACTACATTGAATATACTTGCCCATACTGTGACAAACCTACCTGCCATTGCAGCAGAAGTCAGGTTCCGTTTCAACATGTCATAGACTGGGCTGTGGGAAAGAAGGCGACGGTTGAGTATGCTCACAAAACCAAACAGCATTACCCTTTTAAACCAGGGACAGAAATTCTCTTTTATTATCCAGAGAGACACTGGAAACTGCAGTGGGGGTTTTTCTGCCACTCCTAAATGCTTGCTACAGAGAAGCCTAGCTCAGAACTTAACTGAAGGATGCAGATTTTTGCTTAAGTGTGAGGTCAAGGGCCTGAGAAGAACACAGAAATAAAAGGGGGAAAAGATGTCACCGCAAGCAGCTCACTGCCTGGACCATTCAGACCTGGCTCTTCAGAACAAAGGAGCTAAACTCAAACTTGTCAAATGCCTTACCGATATGTCACCGAGCAGGGCACTTGGTATTCAGGGAGGTTGATGTGGCAGTGAACAGAAACAGTGACACCAAGAGTCTCCTCTCTTGGCAACCTCTATAACACAACATACGTTAAAGGTCACGTTTTCCTACCTTGGATCTTTTACAGAGAAGCTCTCCAGTCCCAGCAGCTCTCCTAGCTGATCTCCTCCACAATAGACCATGTGCTGCTGTCTTTTGTCATATAGCTGCCTCACCATTATATACTGTCCTAGGTAATGCATAACCTGTGGACACATAACATACCATTAGCCATACCTGCAGTTGAAACCAAACCACCAAAGACCCTGGAAATCTGCTGTAGTTTATGACACTTGCCTCCTGCTAGCCTATTCAGTCTGAATCAAATAGTACCTGCTTATTACGCACATCTGCCATTCATCGATGCCTCCCAACCGAGGGAGAGTTACGCTTTACCATATTGTTATAAGGTTTGTAACTATTAACCCTTGACAAGAAGGAAAAATGAGTCGAAGATGGATAAACAGAAGTCACTCTGCTACCTCACATTAAAACGAAACACAACATGGGTGATAACGCTTTTATCTGGGCAGGCTCCCTCAGTGAGAGCGCAGAGGGAGACTGCTGCTGTTCAACTCGGAGTAAAGAAGAGGAGACGGGTGGGGAGGAGGCAGAAGGTACCCCCAGTTAAAAGAATAAGCTATTACTAAAGGATGACCACAAGTTACAGTGCTGTCCCTCAGGAGACAGTCTGCAAGATGCCAAAATAAGTGCATTAGTAGGATGGAGAAGGAAACACCCTCTGAGAGCTAGCGGACGCCGCCAGCTACAGTGAGGAATCCGGAGTACAAGAGGAGAAGGCAAAGTTAAGCATAATATAGGCAGGTTCCACCCCCCATTACCCACCGAAGTGACCCTCCGGAATGACAGTGTCACCAAAAAGTTGTTAACAGTCCTCCACTCACTGCAAAAAACCTGACTTAACTGAGTTAAAATGTTAATCGATACAAGTAACCTGCATTTAATACTCAACTCCCCCCCATTTAAACCATTCAATTTGTTTTTGCAAAAATCTTTAGAAGCTAAATAAGTTATTTAAATGCATAAGTGTTTAAAGTAAGTCACAGGGCTCTGCAGGAATATTTGACACATTCATAATGAAAAACCACTGCATTTAATTCTTTGCAGACAGGACACTCTTGTAAATCACAGTCAGTGTCATTTTTTTAATCTTGTACACATATTGCATTTTAATCTTAAAATAAATGAATTCACAGGGTCTCTTAGGTTTAGCTGACAAGCCATTTTGAAAGAAAGTTAAAAAAAATCAACTAGAATTCAATTTTTAAGGCTTTCATGCACTGAGCAGAGAGCAAGACAATTGAACAGAATCTCCTACACGCTCTCAGGAATGTGGCTATCCCATCTCTCCCTTCTCTGAAGAGGTTTCTGATTTTCCAGGATAAATAATTTTCTTTACTATTTCACACTCCTATTCCATTTCCTCCGAGGGCTCTCAAGACGATTTATGATCAACCAAATCACAACAGCCCTATGGGTAAGGTATCCCTATTTTGCAGCTAGGGCTTCAAAGTACAGAAAAATTAATAGCCAGTCCCATCGCTTCCCCACAAAGAGCCATCTCCCAGAGAACCAGGGACAGGCACGGTTTCGGTGCCTAGAAACTGAGCCCACCTCCTTCAGCGTGAAGGTTTCGCCTTGGGCACCTGCAGCCTGCAGAATCTTCAGAAGCGGCAGTTTGGGTCGCACCTAAAACACAAAGCACAGTTTTATCTGAATGACACGAAAGCTCCCTCACCCTGGCACGCACGCCTGCCTACCACGGCTAACGAACCCAAGCTGCCCGAGTCAACCTGCGTAAGGCTCGCACCAAGCACGGAGCTGACAGCCCTGGTGTGAGCTGGAGGTGGTGGGGAAAGGCTGCTTGCCTCAGGCCAACCTGCTGAAGGCTGGTGTTCTTTTTTACAAGTCATCTGCAGGGACAATCGCTTAAAAAGAAGTTAGAAAGACTGAAAATCAGCACAATCATTCTGACTCAAGTGCAAGACAAAAAAAAGCCAAGGAATTTGGGCAGCCAGCTCTAAAGGCTTTAATCACTCACATTCTCCCATTAACTTTGATGTCATTCATCCTGTGTGACTGGAAACTCAGACCCTTGGTATGGAGTCCCAGGCAGTGATTAACCAAATGTACTGAGTCATATATTTAGGAGCAATGATGGTGCATTCAGACTGCCACTTCGGGAGCAGCATGCCTGAATTTTCTCAATTAGCGCAGTGAACAAACGGGCCTGCTCTGCACAGACCTCAGGGAGTGTGTATTTATTAGGATCCATGAATAGGCACATAATAATAAGACTGCATTAAACACAAGGTGTGGTTAATTAACGGCAAGGATCAGAGCCTGTATCTTCTGTGGATCTCACTCATCAACCAAAACCTGTATTATATAAAGTATAAAGCACTCTGGGAACGATGCACCTGCTCCACAACCCCTTTAGGTCTCACCCACACGCCCAAGCAGCTCTGAGTAGCAGATGAGACAGATGACGCTATATAAAACAGTAGCAAGTTTTAAATAGCTACTTCCCCCCCACGTTGCTACTTCATCTACTCCACAAGAATTTCAACAATTCCTAGGAGAGTGCCACCACATGATCGGATGCCTTGTGTTCCCTAAAAATGTCAGAAAGCCCTCACTGTTCTCCGAAAGCTATGTGATTGTGTACAATATCGTATACTAATGCACATTTCCCACACCGAATCTCTTCCTCTGTTCTCCTTGTCTATCAGATGCTAATGCAGTAAGATATTTCAATCTGTCACAGCACAAAAAGTCCAGTCCTCAGCACGTGATGTTCATTGCTGCTTCCCCTTTGACAAGGCTTATGCTTTCTCGAGGCACGTAACCCATGCTAGGCAGGAAAGGCCCTTACCCATCAATGTTAGGTGGGTTCACCTGTGCCTCATACCCACCCCTCCTTTCTGCCTATATAAATGCAACTGCAATCCCCACATCCTTTCCCAAGGAGCAGAGCCTGCTTGCAGCTCTGCAACACCTCCCCAGGAGACAGCCTGAGCTGCAGCACCGCTTTCCTGCGCAAGGTAAGAACAGGTTTGGGTTGCCTGTCACGAGTGTAATTTGCCACTCAGCTATCTGATGGTATCTTGGCAAGGTATTTGTTCCACTGTTTTCTAATATTGTAAAAGAACTAGCTCCTCTGTGAATGCGTCTGGTCTGCCTGTTTTCTCATTACTGTGTTTGTTAAATGCATTTTCAAGCTCAAACAGAACAGCTCGTGTCCAGCCCCAAGTCTCTTTTGAACAGCTTTTTCACTAGGAAAAAGCTCAGCACAACTGAAATAAGTGCTTGTATCAGCACATGGCTTTTAATAAGATAAAATTATGTGTTTACATTCATTCATTTCTCTAATGACCACTCTCAAATGGGTTTTGAAGTCACTTCTTGTACATCTCTTTTCTGATTAAAGAAGTAACCTAGTTAGCTTGATCATTTTAAAATGGGCCCTTAGCTACTACTGTACAGCCAAAATGGAAGTGTTTATTCTGCACTGCCTAGAACACCGAGTGTTGACAATCAATATTTTGCTACTAATATCAGAGCCTATTTACTTATTTTTTCATGCAGAGTGAGTTGAGTAAATAACCACATACATCAGTTCTGCATAGGACTTGGCTACATTTCAGAGCTTCTAAATTAAGCTTCAAATGGGTTCTAAATTAAGCCTCAAATGGGAGGAACTCTCAACTTCCTTTCAGCTTATTTCCACTCCTACCACATCCCCTCACATTGTGGAGATACTTTTTCCAATTAACAGGCTTGGGAAGGTTGGATGCCTCTCTTGGAGAAACCTTCCTGACTTTTAGACCAGATTTCTGCTGTTCTTGTTTGCAAATTTCTCTTCTCTGACTGGCTGTCAACATGGTGTTGAGCCATACTCAAACCACACACCTGCCACGTTGGCCTTGGCTCGCAGCTACAACTGCCTTTTGTTCCAGGGACGCTCTAGGAAGAGTCAATAACGTGAGCACTACATGTTTGATACTTACCTAAGTTGACTCTGAAAAGGCACGGGGATGGTTACTGGCTGGACAAAGTTCAGCGTATGAGGTTACAAAGCTCCAATACAACTGTCACAAATAGTCCCACACTAAGAGGAATGCTGTACCTGGAATGCTTCAAGTACAGGTCCAGCACAAAAATATGCATTATACAACTTCTTGTATGGCCAGTTTTAACTGCTTTTTCCCCTCTTCCCCCTTTAAAATGTTCATTGACCTGATAGTGAAAGCTACCACTCCTCAGGATAAAAGCCCTATTCCATTAGGCTAAATTCTTCTTAAATGTACTCAGAGAGCTTTGATTTGATGGAAGAAATCACTGCTTTAGTGAGGAGAAAGCAGTGAAGGTAAGTTGGAGAGATAATTACCTGGTTAACTTGTCCGAGTGCGATTCTGTGGGCATTCTCAGCTGCTGGATGCTGGGCAGAGGTTGGAGAGGTCATTGTGGTAGGGATTAGCTGTTTATAGCACAAACCTATAAACGAGAAGGTTCATGCACCAGTTAAGCTGAGAAACCTGGTCTTGAGTTTAACCACTTCCACTTCTTAGAAGCTTCAGGAAACCAGTGTTTAAAATTAGCCCTGCATGCATATCTTAAATGACTGCTGTATAATGCTAATGTTTCTGTGCCCCTCACCTGCTCTGTCCATGCTGCTCTGCTTTGTCCTACCCAAGCTGCATCCAGCTGCCCAAGGCCTGACAAACAGCTGGGACAGACTTGCTGAGGCACCAAGGATGCTCTGACCCTGCCCATCTCTAGGAGTGGCACAACGTGGTGAGGAACTTGGGGACCTGCCAGCTCAAGGGAACTGCCAGTCTCCATCAGGCCCTTGGCAAATTCTTAATATGGTGAAATCCTTGAATCGGAGGTGGGGAAACAGAATGTGAGTCACAATCAACCACAATGGAAATCTTCACAAGGCAGCACCCCCCTGATGGCCCAAAAGGAGGAGCAGTCACTGCTGATGGCAATGATTAACACATTCCCCACCTGCTTTTCCAAGATTGAAAACCCGTGAAAGCTGCTGCAGCCTTCATCCCAAATGCCTAGATGCAGGGTACAAATTAACAGTTTTAACAGCACTGCTGGGTGGGCAGGTGAAATGACCCTTTCCTGGAAAGGAACAAAAGGGGAAGTCCTGCAGCTATTTGAATTTGTCAAGCCCTATCAGTTCAGTACCCACCCAAAGAGCACAGCTTCATATGCAGAATGATCCGTAATGACTCATGTTCACAGCACAATCCAGTCTAATCTACCCCACACAACAGGTTTGAAAACTTCTTTATATTTAAAGAGAAAGGATGGCATAAATTAACTAGCCACTGAAAAAAAGTAACTTGAACCTGCTGGAGAAGGAACTTGAGTCTTGACCTCTTAGTCTCAGCACTAAAGCTCAGACCAATATACTGGTAAAATTGTGTCCCCCTGGACACACACACAAAATCTCCATTTCCATGGGAATCTAGTTGCACTTCTGCAGGCAATACTGGAACAAGCCCTGCAACTGCCACTTTGGTAAACTTAAGGCTAGAGCATGAGATGAAGTAAAAAGACTGGCTCCTGAATTTGCCTACAGAGATGCAGCTTTGGGAAAGTTTTTACTGTGTGGAATCTGGAAGAAGTGTCAACTTTTAACCCATGCAGCAGTTTAAATTAGATTTGAAAATGTGGAGCCAAAACCTTTCAAAGCAATATCTAAATTGTCTTTCACAGCATTTTCCAGATATAGTAAATGAATGTTACTACTACATCAGTTATAAAGAATGTGAGCCAGTATGATTAGCCACATTAAAAAGTGAATACTAGCAAAATAACCAGACTTATGCCTGAGGAATGTAACCAAACATTTTAGATGTAGACAAAACAGGCTGAACATCTATCTAGCAGGCAGTGCAGAAACCTCAGTAATGACAAAAATCTGAGCTTTAGCACCAATTCAAGTCACTGCCTGCTGGTAACCATTCAACTCCTATCCCTCCCCTGCCCCATCTATTAAAAAGGACTTATAATGACTTTGTTGGAGGCTTCTGATAGCTCTTATAGCATTACGTTTCTCTGAAGGCACTATCAGGAATAAAATAATTCCCAAAGATCAAACATATCTCTAAATATTTAAGAAAAGCTTGATTAAAGCATATCAAATATTCAAGTTTGGTAAATAACATCATTAGTGAGAAGATCTAGGTAGTAATTCAAAATAAGTGACTTACAACAGCTAAAACCACTTCCACATTATCAGCGTCTTAAATTTTAACTAAGGTTTCTACTTGATAATGCCAAGCACGTTGCAACACCAACTGCCCAGAGGATCCTTTACAAGCTGAGCTGTACTTTGTACCAGCTGCAGACTAACTTACCAGCCTTGACCTTCTCTGCTGGAAGGAGTATCGCTAGGCTGGGCCGGCCGCTGCCTCGGTTCCCCAGGTAGTCCCTGGCTCCTGCCAAGAAGAGTCTGCGGTCCTTGGGCGGGAGAGCGAGGCCGGCAGCCCTGCAGGCTGCTCGGTGGAGCCTCCCCAGCAGCTCTGCCACCTCTGGCTGTGCTCCTGCTCCTGCTGATGCTCTGGGCTCTGAGTCGCTCTTTCAAAAACTGCTCCTGCCTCCAACTCAGCTAGTCAGGAAAGGGAGTCACTAAATACTTCGGCTTCTGATAAGAGCTTAAGTTGGTGTGAAAAACGGACAAAACAGGAGAGAGCAGTGGATTTCCTCTCCACCCCCCGTTCCTGGAAAGGGGCTCTGCCACCCCTGGGTTAAGAGTCAACTAAAGATCACTTTAACTGTTTCAATACTGGTTTTATTAGAGAAAGGCAGGCAAGTTAGTGCCTCGCCTCCAGTCTTTACAGATAAATTGTATTTTTAGTAAGTTTGAGTCTTAGCAATACTAATTTCCTTTAATTAGAAATTAATCTTGGGATTACTGAATGCTATCTTCCCAAGCATACAAGCTCTAAAACACGTCTTGGCTGCAGATACCCACAAGATTTATGGAGGCAGCCACCAGTCATTGCCCTGCCAAGACAGAAAATCTCACTTATGTTACTACCCTCTGTACACAGCCTGGCCAGAAACACAAATGGTGGAAACTCCTAGAGAACTGAGAAGCTTCTTTCTCGGTGAGCCCTATTTAACCTTCCCCTGCAGCTCCGCTTTCCCACCTATTTTATGCCAAATATTTTCCCTCGCAACCCTGGAAGCGTCTAAATTAACTTGCAGCCAACGGAACAAAGCAGCAGCGGACTCACTGCTGCTCCCCTCTATAGCTTTGGAGCTACGTATATAAGAAAATGACACTGGACCAGAGTAACGACTCGGAGGAAACCATGAATCATGAAGGAGTCATGAACTAACCATTTTTTCCACTTGAACACTTTATATGGTCATGCACACCACAGGAACAAGTCGTCTGCCTGTTTTGTGAATACAAGTTCCTAGTCTTGAGATCAAAACCCCACCAGACCACAGCTTTTGATGCTTGCAGAAGGAAAGGCTTGAGAAAAAAGATCTTAACAGACCCAGGAGAGCGCAAGCACAGGGTGCATGGACATTTCTTGATGGCAGTGCCTGAAAAGTTGAAGCTAAACTTCTAATTCAAGTTCAGTTTTTGTTTTAAAATCTTCTTTTAAGGAAATAATACAGTTTCTAACTTTTGTGAAAAGTGAAAAAACAGCAGGGAGCGTAAATTAGACATTATTGCTCAGTGTGCCTGTGGACTCTGTAATGGCTTACTTCAACAGCAGGTTAAGGTCTCGCCCTCAGTTAGCATCATCCTTTTTCATGCTTTCAAATAAAGCAAAATTTCTACTGAACACAAACTGGCAGTCTCATGTACAGCATCATGTAGAGAGCAGCCCTGGAGGGGAGGCTTTAAACAAGCACTGATCTGATAATTGAGTCAGAGCTAATTAGGTTTGGCCCTATCAGGGCGATTCCCTGGGAGTTTTCATGCTGGCAAGTCCTGCCCACCGATCTCACCTGCTTGCCACAGAAACACCGTTACTCCTCCCTGTAAACCATGCCTCACTGCATCCTTAGCTCCACCAATGCTGTCGGAGTGCTGCTGCCCTTCTCTGGGCCATACATTTCACCTGAGCACATCGCTGTGTTCCCAACAAGTTCATACACGTCCTTTGAGAGCTGCACGATGCCAGCAAAGGAAACATCAAAGCTGCCCTTCCACTGCCACCTCCCAACAAGCGCTGCCTTGTCACGATTTTACTCCGTGAGACCTTGCAAGCGTTGGCTGGTTATCTGGGGGCTTCTGGCTGGGGAGTGGCAGCAGGAGGAGAGAAAACTGGGCTGTGAATTACATCATTTAACAGATTTCACACTTTTATAGACTGCTTGACTTCAATTTTTGCTGTCCTGTGCTCGGTTAAGTGCTCTAATTCGTTGCTTTGATATTGACTTGGCATTCAATCAGGAAAAATATCCTCTGCTAGGAAAAGTATCCAGAGAAAAGCCCAACTTCACTACGGAGAAGTCCGTTAATGCACTACTTACGGCAACAAAAGGCAGGGCTACTATTTTTAATATTTAGCTGAAACACTGTTTTTTAAAGAGTGCCTTTTTGGCAGCTGCTCTGCAGTAAAATCCAGATCTGCTAATACAAAAAACGTTTTCATTCTGAATTTCAGCTGACAGGAGTTTTGTTGCTGGCATGATGCATCTGCCACAAATTGTGTGCTGCTCCCCAAAGGTCTGCCAACAATGCACTGAAATCAGCCAACCTTTGACAAATGTTAGTAGTTAACAGATACAAATGTTATGCAACACTCTCTTTATTGCAAAACATGTTAAGTAGGAGGAAAAACAAAACTGACCCTTTCAATTGGTAAAGGTGCACTGGCAAATTGCTCTGCAAATGTCCCCAAATCAGCTGCTGCTGCCAGTATTTGTTGCTGGTGATGTCTGGAACGGGGCAGCGCTTCCACCGCACCGCACACACCCTGGTTTCCATTTACCTCTATTTTAACAGATGAAATTGGGCTTTTCTTGGGGTCGCTTTTCCCAATAGCAGATATTTCCTTACGCGAATGTCAAATCAATATCACTATTTTAATGCATTCAACCATAGAGCAAGAAGTAGTTAGGTCATGAAAACAAGCTTCTTCAGCAGGTAAGGGCTATATAACGCCCTGAAGGGACCGTGCTGACTGTTCCTGTCACAGAAATCTACAGTTGAGCTGTAGATTTTTCTCTCCAGTGTTGAGCCAAGTACTTTAGAACTTATGAGTCAAGCTAAGCTAATAATCGCCTATTTTTTTGCAGCAGTGAAAAATGAGAAAAGCCCTTATTTTAATCGCATCTTCAGCAGGGCTAGCTGCGTGATGTTTCAGGTAGGAGTCTGTGTATGGCTGAGCATCTGGGTGCTTTTGCTCTGCTCCTGACAGAGCTGCTAAAGATATAGGCATTCACTCAAAGTCCTGTTACGTGTCTATTTGCTACACAAAGTCCAGAGTTCGCTTCTGAAGAAGCAGGCGCTTGGGATGTGAATTTTAACCCTTTTCAAGCAGCGGGTTTCCCGTGCGGTCTCCTAGCAGTAGGGGTAAGGCAGGGCGGTGCTCAGCGCCTGACCTGCCTGGCAGAGACAGCCGATGCTGCCCTGCTTGGAGCAGGGCCACCCCCGCTGGCAATGCGGCACCTTGGAGCTGCTGGAGAGCATTAAATGGACAAATACCACAGCAGAAAGAAGTGCAAGTTCTTGTTACAGCCCTCAGCTCTGCACTACCCCAAACACGACGTGTCAGAACTGATCGGCCTAGAAACTAGCGATCAGCTTTTAAAGCCCATCTGTTTAATAAGCATGAAACATGACACGTCTCATCTTTGAGTTATTAATCCCTCCCTGAAAATACTTCCTCGTTGGTAATACTGCACTCAGCAGAGCAGCTACTTCCAAGCGTTGGACTGCGGAGCTTCTGGCAGCGTTCTGCCCTGGAAAAGCATGGCAGCGTGGCGTGAAGGATGACACATGGCAGCCAGGAGTCCCGGTCAGCGCTCTGCTCCGGTCCGGTCATATCACATCTCTCTGACACTTTTACTCTAATTGCTGACAAAGTTTTCAGTGCTGCAGATCACCATTAGGTATGCAAAAGATTAGGAAGCAAAAAGCGTGCTCTGGAAAAGATGCAATAATGCAGAAACACTTGTCGTGTCTCCTTTTATTACTGGCACAGATGGTGTAAGCATCAGCTAACTGCACGCCATAAGCTGTCAGACGACAGCAAGATGTCCTTAAAAGTGTTCGGCAAGAAATATAATCAGAATAACACTCAAAGTTTGGAAGCGTGTTTCTGAACGGCAGCGGCCCCGCTCTCGGAGCGTGGCTTCGTGAAGCGGAGCGGGATGATGCTACCGCAACGCGATTTCTTCCGTCCCACGGGAAGGGCTGGAACTTGGTTTTGACACTTAATTTCTTTTTTTATTATTATTTTTTTGCTGCCCATGAAGATAATTTTCAAGCAGAACCTGCTCCTCCGGCTGCGGATGCCCGCGGGCAGCCCCCGCTGCCAGCAGCCGGGTGCGGGGCTCCCGCTCCCCTCCGGCCCCTTCCCACCGCCCCCGCCTTCTGCCGAGCCCCCGGGCCCCCCACCGCTCCCCAGCCGCCTCCACCCGGCCCTCGCCGCCCTCCCCGCTTCCCCCGGCCCGCTCGGCACCGGAGCGCTGACCCCCGAGCCCCGGCGCTCACCCTATCGCTGCTCCATGGGCCTCAGGTCGCCCCGCAGCCCGGGGTCGGGGGGGTGGGGTAGGGTAGGGGGGGACCCCTACGCCCCCCGAGGGCTCCTCTCCTCCATCTTAGCGGGGCTCCGGGCCGCCACTTCCCCTCGCAGGCAACATGGCTGCCCCGGCGGGGCCGCGCCATAGAGCGCGCCGGAAGCTGCTCCTAGAGAGGACGGCGGCTCTGCGCGGGGGGCGCGCCCGCCCCCTGCCGTGGAGGACCGCGCTCTGGGACGGAGCTCGCCGCCCCCCGGCCCGGTGCGAGCCCCCCCCGGCCCGGTGCGAGCCCCCCCCCGGCCCGGTGCGAGCCCCCCCCGGCCGGCACCGCTTCGTAAGGCACAGAGCTGCACCCCCGCTCCTCCAGCCCGATGCAAGCCCTCCCGTGCCTCGCTCTACCCGGCCGGTGCAAGGCTGCGCCCTCTCCCTGGCGCCGTACGAGCCCTCCGGTGCCTCCCCCCGGCCCGGTGCCTCCCCCCGGCCCGGTGCAGCCCCCCGGCCCCAGCACGGCGCTCCCCCATCGCGGCGCGCGGTGATAGCAGCGGCCCGGGGACCCACCATACAGAGCCCGGATAGCTCAGTCGGTAGAGCATCAGACTTTTAATCTGAGGGTCCAGGGTTCAAGTCCCTGTTCGGGCGGATTCACTTTTTTTCCATGCACTCCTCAGTTTTTTTTTTATTTCCCTCCCTGGATCCCCCGGGGGCGCAGCCGGGACCCCCGGCGGGAGGGTCCGCTCCCTCCGCGGGTGTGAAAGGCTTTCGAGGGGGAAAAAAAATCACGGGAAAGGGAAAAAGTTCAATCGCCCGAACAGGGACTTGAACCCTGGACCCTCAGATTAAAAGTCTGATGCTCTACCGACTGAGCTATCCGGGCTCTGGCAATGCTGCCTGCTCTGCCTGTACATCGCGCTGCCTGCACCCCGCTGCCTGCACCCGCCTGCCTGCAGCCCCCAGCCCCACGGACGCTCGGCCCCCGCTGGGCGCTGCCGCGGCCCCCGCACAGCCCGGGGCACCGATGAAGCGGGGGGTGGTCCCGCACCCCACCCCGACCGCAGGGGGCTGCGGGGCCGCGGTGCCTGCGGAGGGACCGGGGGCTCCCCACCGCCCGCCCCGGGGGTCCACCCGCCTCCCCCACCCAGCAACGCTCGGGACGGGGGGACGCAGCTGGGATGGAGAAACCCGGGGTGATTCCAGGGAGCACCGTGCGACGGGAAGAAGCGCCGGGAGTGGGAATGATCCGTCCCAGGGCAGGGGGAACCGGGGTGCGTTGTTTAATTAGCGGGGTTTCTGCAGCCGACCCGCAGCCCCGCTTGCAGCTTGTCCCCACACCGCGGGTGACGATTCCTGCCAGAGGGCGGGTGCAGCCCGTGGGCTTCTGCAGGTGGCTGCGGTGCTGCTTGGGGCCATTTTCCCACCAGGGCCTGGTGGGAGATGGGGCCTGGGGGTGCCCAGCCGCACCAGGGGACCCTCGAGCCCTGGCTGCCCCCCGCACGGCGCGGTGAATCCCACAGCAGCCTCCGTCCTCTCGTCTCCTGAGGATCTTCAAGGCAGCAGGGAGGCTGGGATGATCCTGTGTCACCACTAAACCCAAACCACAGGCGCAGCGGTCGGCTGGGCTGCGACCCGCAGCCCTCCCAGTGCGGCTCGCCGCTCTCGAGCGCAGCACTGGGGTTTCGGAGGTGAATATTACCCCTGCCTGCGAGAGCCTGGCAGGGCCAGCTGCTTGCAAAAACAAATTACAGCTACCGCTGCGACGGCTCCAGCGCATCTGTTGCCCACAATGTGTTTGTGCAGCCGCTTCTGCCCCTGCTCTCCCCGGAGCTCGGGGGCTGGCTGCTGCGGGTGGGAGCGTGTCCCCACCAACCTGGGGGCTCTGGGGACCAGTAAGAGCACCCCGGTGCTTTGAGGTGTCTCAGCACCCTCCTGCAGCTCCCTGGAGGGGTACGGAGGGGCACCCGCACCCCCGGAGGTACCGGCCCAGTGGGAAGCAGCGGGAGGCGGGTGCTGATGGGGACCCCAGTGCTGCCCCCGAGGATGGGGCTGCAGCGTTTTGGGGAGGCGGAGGGGGCCGGCGCTGCGGCCCGGGCGGAGGAGCAGGAGTAGGAGCATCGCCCACCGACCCTCCCGCCAGCAGCGGGATGGGGGGATGCGGGGGGCATCCCGGGGGCTCCCTGGGGGGAGCTGGGACCGTTCCGGGGAGACGTAGGGGGCAGCCGGGGGGGGCACCGAGTGCTCGGGGGGGGGCAGCCCCGCCTCGCCCCCGGCCCCCGGCGCCGTGCAATGCGGCGGGCCGCCGGGAGATGGCCCCGCACCGCGCTGCGCCCCTCCATTGTCCGCCGCCGCCGTGCTCCCTCCCTCTCCTCCTCCTCCTCCTCCTCCTCCTCCTCCTCCTCTCCTCCTCTCCTCCTCCTCCTCCTCCTCCTCCTCCTCCTCCTCCTCCCGCCGCCGCCGCCGCGGCGCGGCCCCGCCGCCGCCCGGCCCCCGCCCGGCCCCGCCGCCGCCGCCGCCGCAGCCCGCTCGGAGCAGGTAGGGCTGCGCCCCGGGGGGAGCGGGCAGCCCCGGCGGGAGCGGGGGGACGGGCGGTGGGAGCAGGCCGGCTCCTCCAATGAGCGCCTCGTTCCGGGTTTTTCCCCTTAAAAAAAATAATAATAATTTATATATCTCTCTATATAAATCATTTCACCTCCTGGGAGGAGAGGTGGGAGCTCCATCGGGGCGCGCACGGGGTGCTGCGGGTCGCTTCCCCCACAGCTCCAGCCCAGCTTTGTGTTTTTCCAGGACTGAAAACCCCAAAAGCCCCGGAGCGGGGGGGGCCCGGGCGCTGCACCCCCGGCGCGGAGCGGGGTCTGCTCTCCCGCAGCGCCCCGGCGGCGGGGGGCGGAAAGTTGCGTTGGTTTTAGGAGCAGAACAATGAAACGCGCCCCGTCAGACTGCAAAGTTGCCCGTCAGCAAAGTAAGAGAGGCAGGGCTGGGGTTTCTGCTCTGCCCCATCGTGTCAGGGTCCCCCCGCCGGGACAGGGATGGGGACAGGGATGGGGACAGGGACAGGGACAAGTCTGCGGCCGGGAAGGGTCAGCTCGTCCCAGCAAAGCCACGGTGCAGGCGTGGGCTCTGGGTACGGTGCGTGGGGGCAGGAAGCCCTTTGGAGGATGCTGGGCGTGCTGCAGCGAGCTGCGATGCTCCCTCTGCTCCTGCGGTGCCCTGCTCTGGATCCTGAACTCCCAGAAATGCTCGTGCCTCTATTTAACAGTAAACTCCAGAGATATGCGAGCTATTACCCCTAAGCGAAGGAGATACATTGACTTAACCACAGCTATTCGTGTGCGTAAGGCCAAGCACGAATGTAATTGTTCACGGGATCTGGGTCGGAGCGAACTAGCACCAGTGTGATCAGAAAAATCAATCTTTTCCTCCCAAAGCGGGAGGGACGGGGTAGTGGGGAGCTGTGGGGTGAGGGAAACCTGCCTGGCAAACGGGGCACCCGGCTCTCCCGGGCCAACCGCCCCGGCGAGGTGCTGCCCCACCTTGCCTTAGGAGCACCCTCCTAAATACCAAGCGAAGCGAGGTCGGGGAGAGGATCCGCACCGCTGCCGGGAGCCCGAAGGAGCTGCCTTCCCAGCCCAACAGCCATGCAGCCGGGCGCCAGCCCTCCTTGCATGCTGCAGTGTAAGTAGGTGCTCTGTGCGTGTGCAAGCGTTGCCTGGATGCACGCTAAGGATGTGTGCGCAGCCGGGGCACGCCGGCACCCCGGGCTGCGGGGCAGGGGAGGCGGGTGCGAGGCCGGGGTGCTGGGGAGGCCGGGGTTCCCGTGGTCCTGAGCCGTGGGGAGGGACCACCGGGGTTGTGGCAGCAGCAGCAGCAGCATCCATGGCCCAGTCCCGAGTGAGGTGTTTCCCTGCGTGTCGGGTGCTCCGGAGGAGCTGTGTGTGTCCAGCCTGTGCCTGTGGTGTGTCCTTGGGCTGCGGCTCTCTCCCACGGCATGTAAATCCTGCAGGCAGAGCAGGGCTGAGCAGCCTAAGGAGTTGGTTCCCATTGCAGACTGGGCTGGGTCTGGCGTGCAGCGTGGGGCCAGCTGGGACCCCTGCACCCCAACGGGGTGCTGTGGGCAGGGAGGTGCACCCCGGCTGCTGCCTGTCCTCAGTGCACGCCGCCGGTTCAGCTGTGGGAGCGTCTGGGTTGGGGAGAGCCCCGTGGCAGCAGGGAACGGCCCTGCGGAGCTCGTGGCGTGGATACAGCAGCAATCACAGCAGCAGGATCCGTCCCCTGGGGCTCGCCCAGACCGCTGGGCTGCGGGGCAGAGGGCAGCACGGGCAGGGAGGGTGGCACGCTGCCACTTGCCAGCCCATCCCAGCTCTGCCGCGCAGGCAGGGCTCTTCCCCTGGGTGCTGGTGCAGTGGGATGCGCCGAGGCCGGGGAGGTGCTGTGGTTTACATTGCTCAGCTGTCCAGAGCATATCTAGGGCTGCGGCCCCCCCTTGCCTAGCTGAGCCCCAGGCAGGCTGTGCACGCAGGATCGCTGCTGGCAGGCCGGTGTGCAGCTGGGTGCACGTACACCCGCGCCGTCACGCAGCCAGCCACACCGTGCCGGGCGCTCGCCGTGGAGGAAGCCAAGATTTGCATAGGAACCGAGTGCCAGAGCTGCCGTGCCGGGGAAAGCCTGACCGCCAGCATCCCCCGGGGACGCCGAGCGCCGAGCAAACCTGGCCCTGGGGGTGGGCGCTGGGCGCTGGAGCAGCGAGGGTTGAGTAATTTGGAAAGTCCGTCCGCGGGCGTGCCCTGGCGGTGTCTTGGCCCCGTCGTCAGAGCTGCTGTGGCGCCCGGAGCTGCCGTGTGGCAACGCCGGGGAGGATGCAGCGGTGGGTGGCTTTGCGGAAAGGTCCCACCCTCGCTCCTCCCCACGCCCTCATCGCTTCGCAGGTGCTGGGTGAGGTTCAGCATCTCCTGTGCAGCCGAGCATGTGGCTGACGCACCTCGCTGCAAAGGGGGGCTCTGGCGTCCCCCACCCACGCCGCCTCCTGCCCCGCACCTGGCTGGGACGCCCCGTTGTCCCCTCGCTGTCCCCACTGCGGGCTCGGCTCCCACCGCGCAGGGCTCTGGGTGGTTCCTCTGCAGAGCTCCCTCCTTCGGCTGCCCCGAGTCGGGGGCTTTCCCATCCCAAACCCGACCCATCTTCCCGGGGCAGGATTTCCTCCCAAGGGTGGAAATACGTAGAAAAATGATGGAAGAGCTTTTGGCATCGGCCAGCTTCACATCCTGCCTCCTCCGGAGAGCTTGGACTGGACTGGACTTTGCTCTGCTATTAATAGGAGACATGTCGGCTTGAAGAGGAGGAAACTCCTCCTGCTGTAAGGCAACAGGTTGGAAGCGAGTGGCACCGGTTGTTTTCAAGGTGTTTGCTCAGCCTGGTGTGTGCAAGACGGCAGCTGCCGCGTTTTATTTTGCTGCACATAACGAACTGGCTGGATCCTGCAGGTCTCCACGTTGCAGTGGCGAGTGCTGCAGATCTGCCCCGGCGATGGGAGGCTGCGGGGTCCGTGGAAGGAGCCGTGTCCTTCGTGCCCAGCCCGCGGCGAGGGCGGCTCCTGGGGAGTGAAGCTGGCCCAGAGCCTGGTGCAGGGACCCCGGCCGCGGGGCTGGGTCCTGGGGGACAGGGATGAGCTCCCTACTGCCCTGCCGAGAAATGCTGGGGACAGCTCCTGGGGGGGACCCAGCTCCAACCCCCCCCTGGAAACCGGCCGGTCGGCTCCCCGGAGCGCAGCCCCTCGGCTTTCGGAGTTCGGCTTTTTGTCTGTAAACTGGGGAACGCAAATAGAGTTCCCTGAAAATGTCTGTCGGGATCGGTTTTGGAGGGGACTCACGCTGTTTTCACTGCGGGCACCTCTGGAGCGTTAGTTTCGCTGGGTTTTGGGTTGACGGGTGGTGTTTCGGCAGTGCTGAGTGTGGCTCCAGGAATGAAACGCTCTGGGTTTCGGTTTCGTTTTTCAATGACCTTTGAGACCAGGTTCCCTTTCTGGAGCTCCAGTTCCAAACTGGGATGAAAATCCTGCGTTTTGCTGTGCTGAAACACCACCCGGAGACCCACCCAAAGGGCTTTCCTTGGTCATGACGTTGCCCGGGAGGTCCCAAAAGGCCCCGTTTCCCTCCCATTTTGGAGGGGAAGAGGAGAATCGAGACCAGGGACTTTCTTCTGGAGCGGGGGAGCTGGGTCCCACCTGCTCTGGGGGTGCTGGAGCTGGTAGGGGCCCTGGGAAGCTGCCCCTGCCATGCCACGAGCTGCATGGGACGAGGGGCTGGCTCTGCCTCGCCGATGCAGGAGCATCCCCACTGCCGGAGGGCAGCCCCGGGGTCCGGTGTGTCCGGGGAGCTTTGTCACCCCACGATGTGCTGTGACTCGCAGTGGGAGCGGTGGCACGTGGCTGGGGATGCAGCCAGGAGCAGGCTCCGTGTCCCCAAGGCAGGGACGCCCCCGCCATCCTCCTGCCCGGGCAGGGGCCACGCCGGCGGCTGGGAACGCAGCGGCTCGCCCTGTTCAGCGGGAGCAGCAGGATGGATGGATGGACCCGCAACCCCAGAGGTGAAGGCTGGTGCTTTATCCTTCTCACGGCCGCTCCTCCCTCCGCCGGATTATAAATGGGTGTGAATTGTCTCCCCTGATAGGCATAACCTCCATCCCCGGCTCCCACACCCCGGGGAGGTGCCCCTCCAGGGCTCGCTTTGCTTCCTCGCCCTCAGATGTTTGATGTCTTCCCAGATGCTTCGGACGTTTCTATCTGCTCCCAACGCAGCTGCCTGCGAGGGGGAAGGGAGGGATGGGGAGAGCCGGGGGTGCGCAGCGAGCCCCCGCCGGCCGCGGCGGCTCCGTCCCGGGCTCCCGTCCCCGGGCACGGGGAGGCAGGGCTGGCTGCGGCGGTCGCTCCGCCGTGGGATCCCGTAGGACTGTTTTCTGCTCGGCTTCCCTCGTCCCTCCCCGCGGCGAGCAGGTGCTGCTCAGCTGCCAGGAGCAGGGGCAGGCGCGGGGTGGCTGCAGACGGTGCTGAGCCCCCCGGGTCCCCCCCGGTCTGCCCCAGTCCTCCTCGCCCTCCTCCCAACCTGATGCTCGGCTCTTTGCACCAGGGCTGGGATCGTCCCTCCTTGTCCCACCGATACTGGGTGCGGGGACAAGGAAAGCCCTATGGGGAGCCCACGCATCCTCCACCCCAAAGCCCTGCAGAAAGTCTGTCCCCGAGAGCCACCGCAGAGCGGGACCGGCTGGTGTGGAGGGATTTTGAGGGCGCTAACGGAGCCCTGAGCCCTCGGCGGGGGGACCTGGCCACTGCCGTTGGGCTGGGCTGCTTCTGGGTGGATCGACTGGTTGGTATTTGAAAAATAAACTCTGCAAGATCTGCCGGCACGCAGGCATGAAAGCCTCACCCCAAGCCTCCCTTTCCTTCCCATCCCGGGAGGGTGCCCCAGGGCGTGCGGAGCTGGCAGGCAGGGTGCTGACACTGGGAGCTGGACGAGGGGCCGTGCTGCAACCAGCAGATGCTCTGAAATCACATTTAAAAATGCAAGAGGTTCCTGAAAGAGGATTTGGAGCTGGTTTTGCTGCCCTTTGGTCTCAGCCCTGATGTTCTCGAGGGCTGTCCCCAGGAGGAGGTTGGCTTCGTGCACCTGGGCAGTGCATCAGTGAGGAAAGGTCCCTCCTCTCTGCTGACAGGGCCACGCGGAGCAGCGCAGCGGTTGCTGGCGGGTTCCAGGAGGGATGTGGTGCCTGTGCGTGGCTCCCTGCAAGGCTGCAATCTCCCTTACAGGGCCGTGCTGGTGCAGACTGTGCAGAAAATTGTGTTAAACCATAATTCAGGGCTTAGGGCAAAGGGTTTCCAGTGAACAAGTGGTTTTCCCTCCTGTGTGCCTCCAGCCGAGCCGCGTGCTGCAGCCACAGTAACTCAGCACAGCAAAGCATTTCTCTGAAAGGTGGGATCCCAAGCTGGACGGGTCTCCTGAGGCTGACGTGACCATGGCAAATGCCAGGAAATTTAAAGTCAGAAAATTATCCCTATGTTATTAGCAGTAGTATTTTAAAGAGGAAAAAATCTGCTTGTCTCTGCTCCTCTGGAATTCGGCTCCCGCCTCGGGAGCTCCCATGCTGAGACCCAACCCACGGCTCGCAGTCCCGAGTAATTTTTGTAACAGGCTGCTGGGGGGAGAGAGGCATTCGGTGGAAACGCAGGCGGCCGTGCACCAAAGCCCCAGGAGCAGGAGCCTGCGGCGGGAGGTGCTGGTTGAGCATCGGTCCTGCCCCGGCTGAGGACTTGGAGGGCGACCGGGAGAGTTTGGGTTTGGGTTTTGCATGTGGGTTTGCATCGCCTTGGTCCAGCTGCTGCGCCGGCTCGGGAAGGAAGGGGCTGAGCCGCCTGCTCGGGGGTGCTCATGGTGTCCCCAGCCAAGGTGACGTCCCCCGGGTTGCATGCAGCCCCCTCCTGCATGGCTTTTCTCCGGCTGATGTTGGCCCCGTGGGGTTGCCGTGCCCGGTGTGGGCTGAGCCTGCCTCCCATCCCTGTGTCCCGGCTGCTCCGACGGTGCCCACCCGGCTCGCGGCGAAGGCAGGACCAGGTTTGCTGTTGCTGCCCCGGTGCGGATCCGGCTGCATCCCCCCGGCACACGCGGGAGCCTCGGCTCGGCCAGGCGGGAGCGTTTCTCTGCTCAAAACGTCAGCAAGATGCAGATGCTTCACTTGGAGACGAGACTGGGTTTGTGGCTTTGTCAGCCACAAAAATCGGTTTGATTTTATTGCTTTTGGGTTAAAAGCAGATTTTCTTTGTTCAGCTTCCAGAAGCCCAGGACTGCCAGCTTTTGGGATTTCTATTTTTCCGGGAAAAGCCCACGGCTGCCGGCAGGGTCCAAAATGCCAGGGAAGGGAACGTTTACAACCTGTCCCCCCTCTGAAGCCATTTTTCCAGATAGAAAGCACAAAGAAGCTGGTTGAGTGAGGTGCTTGGCCAGCCTGGTGCTGGGGGGCCGAGAAGGGACCCGTGCCGGCGAGGGGCTCGCAGGAAATGTGTTTGCAGCAGGCAAAGCCTGGGCCGGGCTAATTAGCAGCCATCTGGTCCTGCGTGGCCCCAGGGTCGGGAGGGCCCGGTTGTGGGTGGGGAGGGGGTGACGTGTCTGGGGGGGCTGCCGCGGGCGATGAGCAACTGGGCTGGCAGGGGATGGCGGGGACCGGCCTGGAGGCGATGGTGATGCTCCACCAGTGCTGTGTGCCAGAGGAGGGTGGCCACTGGCGTAGCCCAGGCTGGAGGTGCCACAGGGTGGGATGTGGGGGGCACATGTGGTGCCCGATGGGCTCCTCCATCGCTGGGGGTCAGAGCAGGCAGCGGCGGGGTCTGCCAGTCCTCTCCCTGCTCCCCCTGCCACGGGCACTGAAGGAAGGTCCTCGGGTTCAGCGATGCCTGCAGTCCCCAGCAGCGCTTTCCAGCAAAAACACTTGCAACCCCCGGGAAGGGGCAGTTGCACCCTTTCGCCCTAAATCAGAGCATCAACCAGAGCCCTGCGTGGTGCAGAACGAGCGGTGTGGGGCAGAGGAGAGCCCTGGGCGGCAGAGGTCCCGTGTCCTCCCCGTGCTGAGGCTCGTGAGCCAGCCCTGGCCAGAGCCCGAAAACACTCAGCTGCCTCTCAGCTCTAGAGATTTCGAGTGCCGGCCGTCTCCAGAGGCTTTGGGCTCGCTCCACTCTTCTGTTTAACATCCACTTCGTTATTTATTTTCCTAGGAAGGGAAGAGGAGGTGAAACATCCTTCCCTGGGGAGCGTGGTGCTGGCTGGGCAGAGCAGAGCCCCCGCTGCGGTCACCGCCCTCCACGGGTTTTGGTCGGGGGCCAGGGAGCGGTTTCCAGCCCGGCTGTTTCGCCTCTCTGCTCATGCAGCTGGATGCTGCAAAAAGCTGGGTTTGGAGGCTGTGCAGCGCCGGGCGCTGCGGAGAGGCTCGGAGGGACCCGCCGGTCCGTTCGAGGGGGCTGGGGCTGCCAGTGGTTCTTAGAGCAGAGCGCGATGCCCCGGTCCCCATCGCCGTGCCCCGTTTCTCGCTCGCTGAAGCAGCCCAGGCTGGTCGGTGCTGGGGAATAGCAATGGGAGCTGGTGAGCAGCGGGCACTCCCGGCTGTCCTGGGCCATGCACGCTTCCCCCTGCTGAAATGGGGTTTGGGGACGGGATGCTGCGGCCCTCAGACGGGGAGAGAGCAGCGTGCTGCCCAGTAAAACCCTCGGGACCAGTCACGGGAGGTTGGTGCCTTGCTGCCCCAGCTGCTGCAAACCGAGTATCCTCTTCCCCGCGGGCACGGCGGGGGCGAGGGGGCAGCACCCTGTCTTGTCCCTTCCTTGCCCTTCTCTCTCATCTTTTCCCTTCTGCTTCAAAAAGCCCTAGTTTTGCTGGTGGAGGCTGTCTTTTTCTCAAAGCTGCGATGGTTCTGAGATGAGCAAGGCAGCTCAGAGCCATGTCCTAGGCACGCCGCCGGAGCATTGGCACCGCTGCGAAGCCCGTGCCAGGGCAGGCTCCCTGCGGCACCGGGCTCGCAGGTTGAGTCAGCCCCAGCTGCAGACGCTGGCCCCACTGCCCTCCCCGCTCTGCTCTTATTTTGTCCTCGGGGAAATACGTCGGGCTCCAGCAATAGCCCCAGCAGCTGCTGCAGGGCCAACCAGCCCTGCCTGCCCTGCCTGCCCTGCCTGCCATGGGGTCCTGGGGGGGCGGGCAGCAAAATCATCAGCAGCAAAATCTTTATTTAACCTGTCACAGTGCTGAAAACGTTTCCTTTTTTCCATTGCAGAGAGGAAGGGCTGTACCACAACCCTTGCCTGCCCAGCCGTTAACCCTTGCCTTTCCCCTCTGCCCAGGTGGCCGGCGGTGCAGCATGCCTTTCTCCTGACCCCTGAGCCCGGGAGGAAGAGGTCCTGGTCCCCAGAGCGATGTCCGCCACGCGCGGCAATGGGGAGCACTGGAAGTCGCTGGAGTCGGTGGGCATCAGCCGGAAGGAGCTGGCGCTGGCGGAGGCGCTGCAGATGGAGTACGACGCGCTCTCCCGCCTGCGGCAGGACAAGGAGGAGAGCCGGGCCAAGCAGCGGGGAGACCGGCCCCTCATCTCCTGGGATGACCCCGCCGAGAGGAACGGCTGCGACGGCATCAAAGCGGCACGTGGCCTCTCCGGCTCCGACCCCACGCTCAGCTACAATGTCCCCGTGGCACCCGAGGGTCCCCCCGTGCCCGGACCCCCCCCCGGCCCCAGCCCCCCCCGGCCGGACCCCCAGCCCTGGCTGAAGAGACCCCTGGCCGAGGACTACCTGTACATCTTCGAGGGCTCGGGGGGGGACTTCCTCGGGGAGCCGCTCAACGGCACCTCGCCGAATGACAGCGGCGGCGGCTCCCCCAAAAAGCTCTCGCCGCCCCCGCTGCCCCCCCGGCATCCCCTCTGGAGCTCCCCCGAGGGGAGCCAGCGCTCGGGGAAGGGATCCCCCCCATCCTCCAAAGGACCCCAGCCCAGGGACATCAACATGTTCTCGGCAGCCCACGAGCGGGCTCACGGCAAGCTGCTCGGCCGCCGCATCTCCGAGGAGGACCCCTACGGCATCGCCGACTACGACGGCATCAACGACGCCATCACCTGCCTCAACCTGAAGTCCACCTACGAGTCGGAGGTGCTGCGGGAAGCTGCCCGCGGCTGGAAGGAGGGCAGGAGCATCTTGGAGAAGGAATCAAGCGGCAAGCCGGTGGCACGGAGCAAGACCATGCCCCCCCCAGGTCCCACCGCGGACATACGTCTCCCGCTTCGGCAACCGGAAGAATCTGGCACCGAACAAGAACCGCAGGATCTCCATTGACCCGGTAAGAGGCTTTTCTCTCCCTGTCTTGGAAATGGGGCTGGGATGGAGCCGAGGTGCGAGGGAGAGCTGGAAATGCAGCGCTGGGGTGCGAACGGGGCCGTGGGTGCCTGTGGCTTTGCTGAATTTCCTTTGCTCTGGGTTGGTTTTATTTGTCCCATCACTGGGGCTCCTCAGAGTCTTGCTTGTGCATCACGATCGGAGGCATCCGTGCCCTGAGACGCCGTCCCTGGGGGCTAATAAGACCTTTCCAGATTGCACATCTCCCTGAGGGGTGTGGGATCACGTAGTCATGGCCAAAACCCTCCAGGGCAGGTGAATCGGGGTCGGGAAGCCAAGCAGACGGGCAAGTCCCACCTGGTCATCACCCTGCTGCCGCCGAGCAGGCGGGATGCTCCGTGCACAGCCGTCCCGAGCACTGCCCCCTCTCCGCACCCTCGTGCCCAGACACCGCTGGGGCTGCCCGCAGCCTCGGAGGGCACCTTGGCCATCGCTGTCACCCCACAGCCAAAGCCCAGTGCCCACAGGAGGGCACGGGCAGTGCCCGGCCCCGTGGCTGGCTCGGCACACGAGCGCCCTGGAGCTGCCGCGCCAGGGATGCAAGCGCCGCTGTCTCTGGAGGCCACGCTGCAGGTGGTTTGCAGCGGGCTGGTGTCCCGCCAGCTTGCAAAATATCACAAGATCCTCCGGAAAGAGTCGGGAGTCTGCTCCCGAGAGCCAGGCGATCGCTTTCCTGTTCAGCTCGCAACGTCCTTTCCGATCCCAGCTCCCTTCTTCCCTCCGTCGAGCAGTAAGCGGGATACCTCCCCTCTGCACACAGAGGCATTGGGGGGCTGCTGGCGCTGCCGCTGTCTCTCTCCCGGGGCTGCCAGGTCCCTTGTCCCCGCCGGTGCCCATTGCAGGGGCAGAGCCCTGGCTCTGGTGTGGCTCATCCCGCCTCCGGCAAGGGGAGGAGATAAATAACTGGAGAAGTCGCCTTCCTCGTGGGGTGCCCCCTCCCCGGGGAGCAAGGGATGCAGCCGGGGACCGCCGGCAGGGGCTACGTAAGTCACTCTCAGCTTTCTTGGTGCCAGAAACTAATTATAAAAGAGCATTAAAATTGTCTTTAGCGGCTGCTGTGTTCTCTGCCTTTCTCTGCCTCCCGTTAGCTGTTGGCTGGGTTAATTGCTCTGACAGTGGGGCCATTGTGCACTGTGAAAGAGCGATGGAGGCCCAGGGACCCCCACGCGCAGGGGGAGCCTGGCACGGCGGTGCCGCCTGCCCTGGTGCCGCGGCGGGAGAGCGGCGTGCGGGGCCGGGCACGGGCAGGGCTCTGCAGCTACACCCCGGTGGCCTGGGGATGGTCCCTGCCCATCCTGTGGCATCCTCGGGTCCATCTCTGCCCATCCCTTGTCTCCGCTGGGGAATCTCCCCACTGGGGCTTTTGGAAACTGCCTGGAAATGGCCAGTTTTGTGGGCAGGGGGCTCGGGGCAGCGAGACCTTGGGTCTCCCTTCTCCCAGCCGTGGGGAAGGTGCCGGTGCAGACATGGGTGATGCGTCCTGCGACTGGTGCCCGCCTGGCTCAAACCCCTCCTCTCTTGGACCACGTCCCCCCGGTGCCACTGCAGAGCTGCCTGTCCCCCAGCCGCAGCAACGCCGGGGCGAGCAAAGGCTCTCGGTGCCCGGTGCTCTAATGGGGGGGATCCGGCAAACCCCGTCCCGGGCGGGCGGTGGGCTGGGGCCCCCGGGGACACTGCAGCTGGCTGATGGACCTGTGCTCTGCCCCGTAGGTTGCCCCCCGGCCGCACTCCTTTGCCAACGGCTATGAGCTCTTCGAAGTCTCCGAGGAGCGGGATGAGGAGGTGGCTGCTTTCTGCCACATGCTGGATGTGTGAGTACCCGGCCGTGCCCGAGCCCTTCCCGGGGCTCTTGGTGCACCCCAAGCCTGGAGCATCCCACTGCAAAATGCCCCAAAACAGGCGGTTTTAGGGGGTGTGGGGCAAACCCCAAAGCAGGGCAGCATCTCTGACCTGTCCCTGCCTCCACAGGCTGCGGTCCGGCTATAGCACCAAGGACTATTCCCTCACCGGCTTGGTGTGGAGCGCCGTCAACCTCAGCCCCGAGCAGCTGGGCCATGGCGTCAGCCTGAAGGTGACGGTGGTGTGTGACAGCCTGCGGGAGCCCCTCACCTTCACCTGCGACTGTAAGCATCCCGTGCCGCGCAGCTGCTTGCCCGTCCCCCCTTGCAGCAATCGAGGGGACCCGGGGTGATGTTAAGCAGGGACAAGACCCCAGCAACACCTGGGTGGGGGATCTGGGGGGGGTCCCACCATCCCCAGGGCTCAGGACACTGCTCCCTCTCCCTGCAGGCTCCTCCACCGTGGACCTGCTCATCTACCAGGCGCTGTGCTACACGCACGACGAGCTGCACGCCATCGACGTCGAGGACTTTGTGCTCAAGATCTGCGGCTTGGAGGAGTTCCTGCAGAAGTGAGTGTCAGGGGTGGGACACACGACACAGCCCAGGCATCCCGGGGCTCACGCGCTCGGCCGTGCTTGCCCGGTGCGTGGCCTCGGCCGGGTGTGATGGATGGT
Source organism: Theristicus caerulescens (assembly GCA_020745775.1). Taxonomy (NCBI): domain Eukaryota; kingdom Metazoa; phylum Chordata; class Aves; order Pelecaniformes; family Threskiornithidae; genus Theristicus; species Theristicus caerulescens. The sequence goes on from CM036578.1 coordinate 1,152,051, forward strand.
CAGGGCTGATCCCGGCGTGCACAGCGGGAGCCTCTCCGCTCCATTTCCTGCCTCCCAAGCCGCGGCGATGCTCCTGCCAAAAGCAGCATGTTGGAAGCATCTTTCCCGGTGGCAGGGTGTCCGTCACGCTGACCCCCACGCGCCTGGAGAAAGGCCTGAAAACCAGGGAGCTGCCAAAAAAGCTCTTTGGAGGAGTATTAATAACGGCTGTGTCACTGAGCGGAGCGGCAGAGCCCGGCTTCTCCAGCCTGCTGTTTAAATTGCAGGAGAAGGTGGAAAAGGGACACGTTGGGGGGCAGCGGGTGTGGGGGGCACGGGAGCATCAGGTGGGCTCCCTCGGCTGCAGAGCCGGGGATGGGTGATGGGGACCGAGACCTGTGCAGATCCCTCCTGCCCTCCCTTGCTGCCTTTCCCGGAGGAAGGCTGTGTTTCCATAGGGGTTTTGGGGTCTGACGGCTCGGGAGAGCTCTCTGAAGATGCAGCAGCCATGCATGCACAGGCACATGCCGTCCTTCCCGGCGGCTCGGTGCAGCGAGCCAGCTCCCGCTGCTGGAGAGCTGCCCTGGGCCTGGCCCTGCCGTGGGAAATCTGCGGGAGCTTTGCCATGGTCTCCAGGAGCTGCCAGTTTAGGCCCTAAAGGGGCGGCTGGGAATTGCTCAGCCCGGGAGAGCCTGCGCGGCATCCGTGCGGAGGGCAAGCGGAGCCCAGCCTCTGCTCCTGGCTGCCCAGCACGGCCACCTGAAGGGGTTATTCCCATCAGTGCTGAGCCCTCCTGCTGCTGAGCAGCCCAGTGCACGTGTGTGCACATGTGTGCGTGTGTGTGCATGCGTGCTTGCATGCAGCAGCGGTGCAAGCTGCTAAGTAGCCATGGGTACAGCAGCACTCCCATACATCTGACCTATACAGCAAACCTCTGCTGTGGGTGGCCCAGGGCTGCCAGGGAGCACCCAGCTGTGGGATGGATCCAGCCACCTTGGAGGATATTTCCCGAAGGGATGAACCTCCTGCTTTTTTGGCAGGGAACGGCATCCCGGGCACGGAGCGGGACAGCCTGTCCCCTCCGAGCGTTTCCCCAGGAGCCAGTGCGGGCAGGCGCTGCCGTATCTCCCGGGGCCCTCAAAGGACCTTTGAGAAAGCCCTGGGACATAAAGCCCTTTTGTCGCCGATCTTTTCTTTCCTCGTCTTCCCCCAGCGGAGGAGATGCTGGAAGTGCCAAAACCCTCTGTGCGGAGCCAGTCGCGCCCTTGAGCTCTGCAAACCAGCCCGAGCTGCCCTCACTTGCTGCCCGTTTGCTTTTGCACGGCGTGCGGGGAGGCAGGACCGGGCAGGGGTGCGCAGGGTGCCGGCCCGTGGGCACGTTGCTGCCTGTGGGCAAGGCTTCCTGCGGCGCCTTCCCCACGCGCCTCCTCCCCGTCCCCCGGCCACGGGGCAGGACGTGGCACCGGTGGCCACGCGCCGATCAGACTCCGTGTTCCTGCCCCACCGCATCCTGCCATTGCAGCTCCATCCTGCCCGGAGCCTCCCGCACCCCCTCGGCACCGTGCCCATGGCTGTGCCGCGCCGGCCAGGGCTGAATCGGCTCATTCTCCCCTGCAGCCGGCAAAGCAAGCGGGTCTGGACGGCGAGCTCTGCGGGTTCGCCCCAGTCCTGCTGTCAGCCGGAGCATCCTCCGGCTCCTCAGGTCCACGCTCTGCTTCCCACGCATCGGCGGGCAGGTTCAGGCATGACGGTTTCCTCCGTGCCCGCTCCCAGCTCCGTCGCGCCGGCTGGGCCAGGCACGGCTTTTTGGAGGGCTCAGGGGAAGGAGGGAAAACAATAGCTTATTCTTCAGGTTTCCTAGCGCAAGCAACCCGGTGCCATGAACGTCCGTTTGCAGGCGAGGTGGCCGCAGCCGAGCCCCAGCCAACGCTGCCTGGCCGCAGGGCACTGGGGTGGGGCATCCCGGGTTGAATTTTGGGGTGTCGCACGGGCTGGAGAGGGGCCGCGGGCTCAGCGTGCCGTTTCTGTCCCTGCAGCAAGCACGCGCTGGGCAGCCACGAGTACATCCAGCACTGCAGGAAGTTCGACATCGACATCCGCCTGCAGCTGATGAAGAGGAAGGGGGTGCGCAGCGACCTGGCCCGGACGGTGGGTGCCCGGGAGCGTGGGCCAGCGCGGGGATGCCCGTGCCACCTCCCTGCTGCGGGAGCACCCGCACGCAGCCGAGCTATGGCACAGCGTCTCTCCATCTCCAGGCAAACGATGACCAGAGCCCCTCCACCCTCAACCACTACATCCACCTGCAGGAGAGACCCATCAAGCAGACCATCAGCAGGTAGGGGGGACACGGCGGGACCGGCCCCCCGTGCCGGGTGCCCGCCTGGCCAGGGCTGAGCTCCGCTCTCTGTCCCCTAGGCAGGCCCTGAGTCTCCTCTTCGACACCTTCCACAACGAGGTGGATGCTTTCCTGGCCGCCGAGGTGAGCATCAGGGATGCAGAGGGCATTTTTAGGGCCACCTTTTATTTGCTGCAGCCTTTTTCCCCTTTTCATTATGGGGCTCTAAGGATGCATCAGAGAAGGGGAAAGGCCGTGAAAGTAGGGGAAACTGAGGCACGGGCTGGTGCACCTCCCCGTGCATGGTGCGTGGGCTGCGGGGAGCAGCCCCTGCCCCCTCGGCTGCCCCGGGGTCCCGCGTTAGCTGCCCGTCTGCCCTCCAGGGAGACTTCCCGCTGAAGGCGGAGCGGGTGATCCAGTCGGTCATGGCCATCTGCAACGCCCTGGCTGCCGTGGAGTCCCAGGAGATCACGGCAGCCCTCAACCAGATGCCCCCCTGCCCCTCCCGCATGCAGCCCAAAATCCAGAAGGTGAGCGATGGGCGCGGGGGGCTGGTCCCTGGGGGGTGCGGGACCGGGGGCTCGGCCGGGAGGTGCAGAGGAGAAGCACATTTTCACATCTGACTTCTTTCCCTCCTTCCTCCTGCTGTACCACGTGGAAAATTCCTCAATAGCTGGGAGCAGGCAGCTGCCTGGCCGCGCTGCCTGCTCGGGCAGCCGAGGAGCCCGGCCTGGTTACGTAAAGCGGCTGGCTTGGCGAGCTGCTCCCCGCCGACAGCGCGGGGCTGATTCTGATGTTGCTATTGTGGTTTCTTTTTTTTTCCTCAACAGGATCCAAATGTTCTGGCCAAGAGGGAAAATCGAGGTATTTCTGTTCTCCTCCTCCCCTTCTGGGCTCAAGTTCTTGGTGCTTTTAATCTTCAAACCCCTCCCCCTCAATTATTAAGGCCAAAAATGTGTTTGAAACCATTCTGGTTAAGAAAAGAGGGTTTCTGGAGGCGATAGCTGTTGTTCCTCCCCATGAACTGAGCAAAATGGGAAGCCTGAAATCCTCCCTCTCACCCGCTTTGTCCCGGGGAGACCTGCCCGCGGTCCGGCCCCGGGGTCCCTCCAGCATCCCGACCCCAGCCCAGAGGGATGGCGCGGGGGCAGCGGGGCCGGCAGCCGCTCTGTCTCACCCCTCTCCCACCTCCCCTTCAGAGAGGATCGTGGAGAGCCTGACGGCCGCCATCCTCAACCTGGTTGAGCTCTACTGCAGCACCTTCAACGCCGACTTCCAGACGGCCGTGCACGGGAGCCGGGAGCACGGCGTGGCGCAGGAGGCTCGCCTGCTCTCCTGCCCGCTCTCCTTCACCGTCTATGCCACCCACCGCATCCCCATCACCTGGGCTGCCAGGTAAGGGCAGCTGCCTGGACCTTGCTCAGCCTCTGCCTGCCCGTCCTGGGGCTCACACCGGTGTTAAATACACCGTAGCAGGGATGTCCCTCTCCTGGGTGGCTGAGTGTGTCCCTGTCCCAGGTATTCAGCAGGCACAGAGGGAATAAGAGCTAACCCTCCCCAAGCCTCCCAAAGGGCAGGAATATGGGGATGCTGGTGCTCAACGGGCAATGAGGGATGCTCAGAGCCAGCTGATGCCGGAGCCTCTGGGTGCGAGCGGGTGGGATGGGCTCTGCCGTGCTCTCCCATCCCAACCCCACGAATCCCCGGGGCTGCAGCATCGCTCCTGGGCTCACAGTCACCCTGGGGATGTGGCAGATGGCCCTGGTGCAGCGGGGCCGGGCTGCCCTCGCCCCACATCGGCGGCATGCTCCTTTGTTAGGTGCCTCGGTGCCCGTACCCGCTTTCGGCCCCGCGCGGGGGGACGGCGGGGGTCTGGGCGGGCGGCAGGAGCCCGCCGTGGGGAGGGCACGCAAGGCAGCGGCGCCAGCAGCAGCCGCCCCGCCGGGGACCCCTCGCCTTTGTCCTGTCCTTAATGTATTCCCCCTGGTGACTGGCTCCGAACAAAGCGGGTAGCCTGGGAAATGCCGGCATCCCCTGACCTCCGGCGCCCCGCAGCCCTCCCCGGATTGTCGCTCGGCACCTGCCACATGGCAGGGCCCCCTCGGCAGCCCCCCGTGTGACGGTATGCACGGTGGCATATGGTGACGGGGACGGGGGCTCCCGGCTCTGCGCCCCCTCCCCGGCGCAGCCCCCTTCCCAAGCCCAGCCTGGGGAAGGCGCAGAGAGGCAGCACCTCCATCCTCCCCACCCCGCTGGTGTGGGGTTTGCCCCATGGCGGGGTGAACCCACGAGTGCCGGCACCCCTGCCCCAGGCAAAGCCCCCCTGGCTCATGGCTCCCTCTGCTCCCCTTGCAGCTACGAAGATTTCTACCTCTCCTGCTCCCTCAGCCATGGCGGCAAGGAGCTGTGCAGCCCCCTGCTCACCAGGAAGGCCCACGTCTACAAATACCTCTTCCACCTCATCATATGGGACCAGCAGTAAGTCAGCACCCCATCCACGGGGCAGGCAGGGGGTGCCCGGTGCCTTCCCCTGCCTCCTCCTCCTCCCCTGCTCCAGCGGCTCCTCTCTGCACCTCTCCCCGGTTTTTGGGTGTTGGAAGCTCTTGTGTCATCCCCGGGAATAGCACCGGCCCCGGCGCCAGCCCTGCCCTCCCCGGACCCGCGTGTTTGCACCCGGGAAAGGGGATCTGCTCCAAAAATAGCCCTGGGAGCAGGCAGGGAGGCTGTGCCGAGCCCTCGCCACGCCTGGCATTCGCAGTGGCCCGGGGAGGTGGGGATGGGAAGAGAATAATTTTAGAAGGCGCCGGTGCCCCCAAGGACAGGGGCTGAGCGGCCGGCGGGACGGCAGGGAGCAGAGTCGGGCCGGTCCCCTCCGCGGGGCAGTCCCCTGCCCCTGCCCACCCATGGGTGGGATGTAGCTGCCGCCCTGGGCTCCCCAGGAGCGTCGGAGAGGAGCCTCAGCCCCGGGGTCCCATGCAGCCCCCCCTGGCCACGGGACGAGGTCAGTGTGCGGTGGGGGTCCTCCATGGTGGCCCCCCTGCCCCGTGGTCACCTTCCCAGGACAGAGAGCAGCAGGGATCCCCAGTGCCCGGAGAGGATGGGGGTACATGAGCAGCCGGCTCTCCCCAAATCCAGCTGTCTCCCACGGGGTGTCTGCCCATGATGCGGGACCTCCGTCCCGCACCGGGGGGCACGTGGCACCCCCGGTGCCAGCAGCAAAGGCGCTTGTTGGGCTGGGCTGTCCCAGGGCACGCTTGGCATCCCAAGGCGGGGGGCTGGCTGGTGCCGTGGGGCGCTGGCAGCGCCCGTCCCCGGCGTGGCTGAGCCGCTGGCTGCTCTCTTGCAGGATCTGCTTCCCCGTCCAGGTGAACCATCTGCCACGGGAGACGCTGCTCAGCGTCACGCTCTTCGCCGTGCCCGTCCCGCCCCCGGGGAGCTCCTCCGACGCCAACAAGCAGCGGCGGGTCCCCGAGGCCCTGGGCTGGGTGACCACCCCCCTCTTCAACTTCAGGCAGTACGTGGGGTGTCCTGCCACGATGGGCACGGCGAGGGACCATGCCAGCATCCCCAGAGCCGGGCAGGAGGGTCCCCAGCGCCTTGGTTCAGCATGGGGACAGCATCACTGCGCGGTGCCACCCTCCTGCCCCATCAGAGCAGCCCCCAGTGCTGGGCTCTCACCCTGCCTTCTCCTCCAGGGTCCTGACCTGTGGGCGAAAGCTCCTGGGCTTGTGGCCGGCGACCCAGGACAACTCCAGAGCCAGGTCGAGTGCCCCCAACTTCAACCAGCCTGACAGTGTCATCCTCCAGGTGCGTCCCGGCGGCAGGGGGTCCTGGGGGGGACACACATGCACGTAGCCCCCGCTTACCCCCTGCCTCTGCCCCAGATCGACTTCCCTACCTCTGCCTTCGAGGTGAAGTTCACCAGCCCACCGGCGGCTGAATTCAGCCCCAAGTACGAGTTCAGCAGCCTGGAGGAGGAGGACCAGCGCAAGCTGCGGGAGGCGATGCAAAAGAAATCACTCTATTGGTAAGCAGCCTGGGGTGGGGACACGGCATCACCCTGCCGGGGGGACTCTGCTGAGCTCCCCCAGCACTGTCCCGGCATGCACAGGGGGGATCGGGGGGCCTGACCCTGCTTCTGGCTGCCAGCGACTGGGGATGAAGCTGGAGCCTGGCGTTTGGCAGAGCTGCCTGCCCATGGCTGCCTGGCGTCGGTCCTCCTGCGCTCTGCCCTCCCCGGCTGCCCCTTGCTGGGGAGGGTCTCTCCAGCCACATCCCCCCCTCAGCGGGGACAGCTGCCCGGCCCCTTGTCCAGCCCAGCACGGCCGAGCCGGCCGGAGTCCTCCAGCGCTGGCTATAAACGGGAGGATCAGGTGTCGGCAGCTGCGCCGGGATCCGCTGCGCAGGACGGTGCTGACGCTCCTTGCAAAACGCCTGGGGTGCATGGCCAGCCTGGGCGGCTCGGGGGTCCCCGGGCAGGGGCACAGCCAGGGCCATCCCTGCAGCAGCTCCGTCACCCCTGTGCATGGGTGCTCAGGTCCTGGAGGAGCGGGATGCCCTGTCCCCAACCTGCCAGCCCCATCCCATCCATGCCATCCCCTCCCTTGCCCCGAGCCTGAGCCGTGCTCCCCGTCCCCCTGCTGCAGGCTGATGGACGCCGACCGCAAGCGGCTGTGGGAGAAGCGCTACTACTGCCACGCGGCGCCTGGCGCGCTGCCCATGCTGCTGGCGAGCGCGCCCAGCTGGGAGTGGGCCTGCCTGCCCGACATCTACGCCCTGCTCAGCCAGTGGACCTACATGAGCCACCAAGATGCCCTGGGGCTCCTGCACGCCACGTAAGCCACCGGTGGGCTGCGGGTGCCACGGGGATGCGTGCTCGGGCACCGCTGCCCTCCCCATGCAGGCAGGGAGAGGACAGCGGTGGGAATGGTGAGGGGGATGCTGAGGATGCTGTCCCCATGATGCCTGTCCCCGCCGCAGGTTCCCGGACCAGGAGGTGAGGAGGACGGCCGTGCAGTGGATCGACTCCATCTCCGACACCGAGCTGCTGGACTACCTGCCCCAGCTTGTCCAGGTGCGTGGTGGGACCGGGATGTGGCATGGGGTGCATGCCAGGACCGGGATGTGGCATGGGGTGCATGCCGGTCCTGCTGTGCCCCAAAACTGTCCCCCCTCCAGGCCCTGAAGTACGAGTGCTACCTGGACAGCCCGCTGGTGCGCTTCCTCATGAAGCGAGCGATCTGCGACCTGAAGATCACCCACTACTTCTTCTGGTGAGTTTGGGGGGGCCGGGAGCAGCGGGGGGGACCCTGGGGCTCGCCTGACCCTGCGTGCCCCTGCTCCGAGCAGGCTGCTGAAGGACGGCCTCAAGGACTCCCAGTTCAGCATCCGCTACCAGTACCTGCTGGCAGCGCTGCTGTGCTGCTGCGGGAAGGGGCTGCGGGAGGAGTTTGACCGGCAGTGCCTGCTCGTCAACACGCTGGCCAGGCTGGCCCAGCAAGTGAGGGATGCCGCCCCGTCCGCGCGCCAGGTGGGTGCCGGGGCGGTGGGAGGGGGTGCAGGGGGTGCCGGGCTCTGTCTCAGCCCCCTGTCCCATGCCCACCCCATCCCATGCCCACCCCACAGGGCATCCTCCGCGAGGGGCTGGAGGACGTGAAGCAGTTCTTCAAGGCAAACGGGTCGTGCCGGCTGCCGCTCAGCCCCAGCCTGCTGGTGAAGGGGATCGTGCCCCGGGTGAGTGCCGGAGCCGGGGACGTCGGGGGGCTCCTTTGCCCGCACCCGGCTCGCCTTGACGGGCTCCACCTTCCTCCCCGCGGCAGGACTGCTCCTATTTCAACTCCAATGCCGTCCCCCTGAAGCTCTCCTTCCAGAACGTTGATCCCCTTGGGGAAAACATCCGAGTCATCTTCAAGGTGAGCCCGTCCTCCCAGCGATGCCCAAACCCCCGGCACGGCTGCCCCAGCCCATGTGGGGCTGGCTTGGCTTTGCCCCCGCTGCCCCCCAGCTCTGACGGTTCTCCCGCTGTGGCTCGCAGTGCGGCGACGACCTACGGCAGGACATGCTGACGCTGCAGATGATCCGGATCATGAACAAGATCTGGGTGCAGGAGGGGCTGGACATGCGCATGGTCATCTTCCGCTGCTTCTCCACCGGCCGCGGACGAGGTAACCCAGCATCGGGGTGTCCCCCGGTGGCATCGGGCCTCAGGTCACGATGCTCTCGGGCCGGTGATGGCGCAGGAGGTCCTAGGGCTCTGCTAGAGAGGAGCTGCTGTGGGTAGCTGTGATCCACCTTTGGGTCTGATCCCACCAGCCCGTCTGTAGGAGCGTGGCTTTGCAGGCTGTCACTCAACGGTGACAGCTGGGGAGCGGCTGGGTTGGTGGCAAAGGGGAGCTGGGCTCTCGGTGCCCCCCAGGCAGGATGGATGGGTCTCACCCTGCTGTCTCGGCTGCCAGGCATGGTGGAGATGATCCCCAACGCCGAGACCCTACGCAAAATCCAGGTGGAGCACGGCGTGACAGGCTCCTTCAAAGACCGGCCCCTGGCAGACTGGCTGCAGAAACACAACCCTGAGGAGGATGAGTACGAGAAGGTGAGGAGGAGCCTGGCAGGGTCCCCACTCCTCGTGCCCCCCTCTCCAGGGACGAGACCCCTCGCTTCCCAAGGTGTCCAGCCTTTCTCCACGCCTGGTTGCTCCTTCCCTCCCTCCCTCCTCCCAGGCCGTGGAAAACTTCATCTACTCCTGCGCCGGCTGCTGCGTAGCCACCTACGTGCTGGGGATCTGCGACCGGCACAATGACAACATCATGCTCAAGACCACCGGCCACATGTTTCACATCGACTTTGGCAGGTTCCTGGGCCACGCGCAGATGTTCGGCAACATCAAGAGGTGAGAAATTGCTCTGGCATCCCCTTCCCTCTTGCCTGGGCTCATCCCTGTGGGGCGATTTTGTGGGTGAAGCCCCCTCTCCTCATCCCAGTGGCGGGTGACCCCCGGCTGTGCTCACTTTCTGTCTCTCCCTCCCCGGTGCAGGGACCGGGCGCCGTTCGTCTTCACTTCGGACATGGCGTACGTCATCAACGGGGGGGACAAGCCCTCCAGCCGCTTCCACGACTTCGTCGACCTGTGCTGCCAGGCATACAACCTGATCCGCAAGCACACCCACCTCTTCCTCAACCTGCTGGGGCTGGTGAGAGCCGGGGGGCCGCACGCCCGTCCCCCCCAGGCACGGCAGAGGGGTCCTCCTGCCGCCGCCTGCCCTCACCCCCTGCCTTGCCTCCCAGATGCTGTCCTGTGGCATCCCCGAGCTCTCCGACCTGGAGGACCTCAAATACGTCTACGATGCCCTGAGGCCACAGGACTCTGATGCCGATGCCACCACCTACTTCACCAGGTAGAGGACATGGGTGGGTGATGCAGCAGGAGAGGATGGAGGGAGCCCATGGAGGGAGACGCGGGCACCGGCTCGGCACGCTGATGGGCTCCTCCGTGCTGAACACCTGGTGGCCATGTTGCAGGTTGATCGAGTCCAGCCTGGGCAGCGTGGCCACCAAGCTCAACTTCTTCATCCACAACCTGGCGCAGATGAAGTTCACGGGCTCTGACGCCCGCCCGACCCTCTCCTTCGCCCCCCGCACGCACACCATCAAGACGTCCGGCCGGATCCGCGATGTCTTCCTCTGCCGCCACGAGAGGGTCTTCAACCCCAGCAAGGGCTACGTGAGTGGGGACAGTTGGGGACAGGCAAAGGAACAACTCGGGCAGTTCTGTCCCAGTGCTCCTTCCTGGCCCCGTCAGGGCTCGGGGCACCATGTGGTCCCCATTCCACATCGCAGCCCCATCTCCCCGCAGACCTACGTGGTGAAGGTGCAGCGGGAGAGCCCAGGCGAGGTGGCCTTCGTGCAGCGCACCTTCGAAGAATTCCAGGAGCTGCACAACAAGCTGCGCCTCCTCTTCCCCTCCTCATTACTGCCCAGGTACCCCGCAGACCCCTGGCAGACCCCCGGGGCTCCCCGCCACCCCAGGGCTTTGCTGAGTGTCCGTCCCCGCAGCTTCCCCAGCAGGTTCGTCATCGGGCGGTCGCGGGGCGAAGCGGTGGCCGAGCGGCGGAAGGAGGAGTTGAATGGCTACATCTGGCACCTCATCCATGCGGCCCCCGAGGTGGCGGAGGTGCGGAGCTGGGGGGGTCCTATCAGGGCAGGGGGGGCTGCTGCTTCCCGAGAGGTGGGGATGGTGCTGGGGATGCCGGGGAAGTGGGAAAGTGCTTGGGGGCCAATGCACCACATATAGCATCGGCACGTGCACCGTGCACCGGTCCCGAATGGTGAGGGACGTCACCACCATCACCGCTAACGTCACCTCCTCGCCCTACAGTGTGACCTCATCTACACCTTCTTCCACCCCCTGCCGCGGGATGAGAAGGCAGCTGGCACCAACCCGACCCCGAAGCCAGCAGGTAGGGGGCTGGCAGCAGTGCTGGCAGCCGGCTGGCGCCGCGCAGGGCGATGGCGGGTGGCTCCCGTCCCACCCGTGCCCCTCTTCTCTCCAGATGCCACGTGGGCTCGGCCCCTGGGGAAGGTCGGCGGGGAGGTGAAGCTCTCCATCTCCTACAAGAACAACAAGCTCTTCATCATGGTGATGCACATCCGGGGGCTGGTAGGTGCGCGGCGCCCGGCGGTGGCAGGGTGGGGGTCCGCCCCACTGCCGGGCTCACAGGGTGCCCCCCGCTCTGCCCCACAGCCGCCGCTGCAGGATGGCAATGACCCCGACCCCTACGTCAAGACCTACCTGCTGCCCGACCCCCAAAAAACCACCAAGAGGAAAACCAAAGTGGCCCGAAAAACCTGCAACCCCACCTACAACGAGATGGTGCGTGGGGCGGGGCTGGGGCCGGGGGGCTCCGGGGGGGCCGTGGCTGAGGGTCTGCCCCATTCTGCCCTGCAGCTGGTCTACGACGGGATCCCCAGGGGGGACCTGCAGCAGCGGGAGCTGCGCCTGAGCGTGCTGAGCGAGGAAGGCTTCTGGGAGAACATCCTCCTCGGGGAGGTCGGCATCCGCCTGCGGGACCTCGACCTGGCGCAGGAGAAGATGGGCTGGTTCGCCCTGGGATCCCGCGGCCACGGCACCCTCTGAGGTCCCACCGCTGGGGCTGGGGACCCACGGCACCGCTGCCGCGGCTTTGCCCGCCCTGGGATGTGCCCGTAGGGACCGGGCACCGACGGCAGGCCGCAGGCGTCTTCTTTTTTAAGTTTACCTTGTGTCAAGGGAGCAACGCGGGGAGGGAGGGGTAGGGAGGACCGGTGGGGTGCTTCGGGGGGGGTATTTCTTCCTTTGGGATAACTGTATTTTAATTTTTTTTAATAATGAGTAGCATGCGGCCGGGCACCGGGGCGGAGAGGAGAGGGGAGGCGTCGCGGAGGTTCGCTGTGGGCTGGGGGTGCGTGTACCCGCGGAGCCCGGGGTCCATCTCCAGCCAGGAGCTGCCTGCCTGGATCTGGGCAATTCCCGTCCCAGGGAATTCGCTACCAAAGGAGAGCGGTGTGCCGGGGCCGTGCATGGAGCCGGTCCCATGCGGCTGACCCCCCGAACGCCATGGGAAGGGGACCGCCGGCCACCCTTCCCGTCCCCATGCCGGCAGGGACATCCGTCTCCTCGCCTGCCATCCGGCCCCCGAGCCGGGGACGCCTGCACAGGGGTGCGGGCTTGGTGCCTGTGGTGCTTTGTTTACAGCGAGAGCTCCGTAAACGGACGAAATGTTTCTCAGGATCGAGAATAATGAACTTAACCTTTATATTAAAAGTTTTAAATATTGTACCTAGCGGGAGGTGGAAGGGGGGGAGCAGCCTGGCCCCGCCGGCGCTGGGGCTGCAGGAGCTGGCCCCCTCCCGCGGTCGGGACCCTCCTGCCTGTAACACGGTGGCGTGAAAATAAAGGAGATGAAACGCACGGGGCGGTGTGTGGGCCCTGCCTGCACCTCTGCCCACACCTCTGCCCGCACATCTGCCCGCAGCAGATCCCAGGAGGCCAAGTCCTGGGGGGGACGGGGACCTGGCTCCCTCCGTCCCCAGGCACCGTCCTGCTGGCACCCACAGGGACCCCGGCCCCTTCCACCTCGTCTCTCGGCCATCGTTATTCCCCGTAGACTGGCAAAATTCCCCGTGGACTGGCAAAATTTCCCATGGACTGGTGAAATTCCCCGTGGAATACCCGGGACATTCCAGTTCCCCGTGGACTGGCGGGGACATTCCCGTTGCCCGTGGGCCGACGAAACGCACCCACAGATGCCTGGTGAAGGCCAAGGGGGGGTGGGCAGCCGGCTGGAGCGGCCCCGCGAAGCCGGTGGCTACCGGCCCCCCGCCCGCGCTCGCCGGCCCCCGCCGCGCCCCGCCGCGCCGCCAGGGGGCGCGCTGGCGCCCGCCGCCCTCCGGCTGATGCAATCCCCGGGCGGTGGGAGGGGCGGGGCCTCGGCCGCGGCGCTGCCCAATGGGAGGCGGCGGAGCGCCGTGACGCTGCGGGGGCGGGCAGGCGCCTGCGCGCTGGGCGAGCCCCGCCCCTGGGCGGTGGCGGCGGGAGGGCTGAGGCGCCGCGCTCGCCCCCGCGCCGCCATTTTGTGCCGCCGCCCGCAGCAGGATGGAGCCGAGTACCCGAGGGAAGCCGCCCGCCGCCGCCCGCCGCCCCGCAGCCCCTCGACGGAGCGCCGCTCCGCAGGCACGACCGCAACGCTGGGAACGCTGAGGAGCCTCCTCTGCCCGCCGCCGCTCATGGAGCCGAGCGGTCGGGAAGGCCCCGGCCTGGGGCGGGCCCGGCTGGGCTTCGCAGCGGCCTGGCCTAAGCTGGCCGGGCCCAGCGCGGCCCCCGCCGGCGCCTCGCCCCAGGCGAGCCCGCCCTTCTCTTGGCTGCGGCTGATGTCGCAGCTCCTCTCCCCGCTGCCCGCTTTGCTGCAGCGGCTGCTGCCCGGCCCCGCGCTGAGCGGTGCCCTCTTCCCCGCCGCCGGGCAGCCGCCCGCCAAGGCCCCCCCCGCTGCTGCTGCTGTCGGAGCCCGCCGCCTCGCTGGACTGGGCCGAGGAGACGCTGGAGAAGGGGCGAGAAGGCGACGCGGAGCCCCCGGCGGGCCTCTGGGGAAGCGGGCCGGTGCGGAGCCTGGTACCGCATGTGCACTTCTACGTGCTGGACCCGGAGCAGGGCCAGGGCTGCTGCTCCGGCAAGAGCCATCTGCCCCAGCCCCTGCGAGCCGAGGTCCCCGCCGAGGCCTGGCGAGGCTGCCCCGCCCGGGGCGGTTTGCCGGAGGCCGAGTTCCTCCGCAACAAGCGCTTGGCCTTTCTCCAGCGGTGGCATTTGGCGAGCGGTGGCCTGGCCGTGCCAGACCCGGACCACGGCTATCATAGCCTGGAGGAGGAGCAGCAGCAGCACAAGGGCGTTTGTCAAGAAGAGGTAGGGCGACGGCGGGAGCAGCGGGGCGATGCCGGGGAGCTGAAGCAGCCCGAGGAGCCGAGCAATGCAGGGAGACAACCTGGAGGTGACCCCTTGGAGCAGGAGGGGATGAGGGGCTCAGCGGAGAAGGGGGCATCTGAGGGGGAAGCCTTGACTGAGGAGGATGACGAGGACTCCGAAATAGAGCAAAACGTTTCGGTTTTGACCAGACCTGCCTGTGCGAATAAATTAATAGACTATATCATAGGGGGAGTTTCCAGTGGAGAGGAGAGTGCGGATGACGAGGAAGACTGGGATGATGATGATGATGGGTTTGACAGCGAAGGGCTCCCCTCGGATTCAGACGCTGATAGCGAGGATGGGGAAAGGCGTCATCTTTGGAATTCCTTCTACAGTTTGGATCCGTACAACCCTCAGAACTTCACAGCCACCATTCAGACATCTTCCAGCGATCCGGGAAAGGATATGTCAGATAGGGAGGAGGAGGAAGAGGAGGAGGAGGATTCTTCGTGGGCAGAGGAGTCTTCAGGCTCTCCTCCCCCTAGTTCTGAAGAGGAGGATGAGTGGGACTGTAGCAGTGTGGATGAGGCAGAAAACTTGAAACTTTGGAACTCTTTCTGTACCTCAGATGATCCATATAATCCTTTAAATTTCAAGGCAGCCTTTCAAACAGCAGAGAAAAAAGGGACGCCTGGTTTAAAAGGAGCCGAGAGGTCGAGTTTGGTCGCTTCTGAGCGCAGTCACTTAACTGTCTGTCGGGTGCAGTTGGAAAAACATAACTGTGGGGTCACTGACTTTGTGCAGCATGACGTTCTTTCTGGTGAGAAATACAGAAGTACCAAGCGGAAAAAGGTATATACTTCGTTTATGTTTTTGTGTTTTGGGGATGCTTAAAAAAACGCAACAACAACAAAAAAAACCCAAACAAACTCAGGTTGTGCCAAGTGGTACGTGAGTGGGTGAGGTCACTCATGCCAGGATTCCAGCCACGGCGGGAGGCAGATCATGCCCCCGTGAGCTTATGCTCTAATTATTTGACTGAAATGAGTGTGCCTCATCCTTTGCACGTGATGGTAGGTTTCACAATTCGGTGGCGCAGGGCAGATAATGTCTTTAAATTTCTTTTCTAGACTTGAAGTTAAATTTTAAGATGTAGTTTTCGTTCCGTATTTGCGCTGTGACATAGTTCTTGTCGTCAGGGAAACGCATGAGAACTGTGACTTAAGTTTTTCCTCTGGAAAATACCCGTTTCTGTTATGAATCACGTTGATGAAGTGTTTTAGGACATTCGCGTGCACGTAGTGTAATCGAGACTTAAAGCGTTGTAAACATTTTAGGACTTGTGAGAAGCCTGCTTGAGTTACAAATGTCTTTTGGAGTAGGAAGAACTCTTCTGTTGTGGGTTAACGTGCTCCAGTAAGCCACTGGAGGTTCGATAGAGAGCATAGTGATACTCCCATTTCCATTTAAGAGACTGTTAAAATTCAGCAGTCGTTTATTAAAAGGATGTAATCTGGAAGTGGGCTTTTGAGCACAAACTGGAAGTGTAATGTGTTTATGAGGAATGAGTGCATTAAAAAACTTTTTTATACATGTGCTAGGATTCGGGTAAACAGTAATAAACAAATTCGTCTTCTCATGAGTTTTATGATGCTACAGATGTACGAGATGGCTTTTCAAGCATAATGTCTGAGTCTTGCCTGATATTTCAAACATTTGTGTGAGTTGTGATGCCAAGTCCCAGGGTAATAGGCTGGTTTAACAAGTTATCAAAATAGAAAAGTTGCATAATGCTAGCTTTAGCCTTCTTGCAGTGGAGAGATTTGTTTGCTTTTTTAATCGGGAGCTTGACTTGGAGGTAACTTTGTACCTTTTTTTGCTAGGGCAAGTGGCCTTTAATGGTTCACAGAGGATAAACTATTATGTTTTAATCTAAGTGGAAAATAAACAGTTTCTGCAAGGGGTCCTTTGTAACTGACCGCATCTGTTTGACATGCTGCGAGGCAGCGCTGGGGAGCCCTGCTGTAAGTTCATGCTGCTGTGACCTAAAATCTTGCTGCGTGTCAGGGATGTAGACTTAACGGTAGCCATTTTTTTGACTAATGTGTTGTGTGACTCTGTGTAATCTATTGACATGGTGAAAGAATGATGATCTAGATGCAATATTTAGCACGATGTTACAAAATCCAGTAATTGTGCCCAAGGGTGGCTTGGACTGATGTAAAAAGGATGTAAGGTAGGAACTCGCAAAGGGATAGGCTGATGTAACAACTCCGTGTGCTGGAAAGCAGATCCTTAATTAGGCCTGTCTGCAAAACAGAGCAGAGATTGCCCAGCAGTGACCGAGGTGTTCCTGGGAAATCTTCAAGTCATTCACCCTGCCGAAGGCTATTTTCTATCTGGCATCCTGCAATCAAACAGCAGCAATATTCATGTTTGGAAAGTCATAAAACCTGGGCACCTTTTGTTTCACTTACAAGTTAGCAGTGCATTGACACTGTGCGAGGGCTTGTGGGGTCTGATGCCCTTGCTTTCACAGGCAACTCAGCAGTAATTTGGGATCACTGCACTAGAATTAGATGATTTCTGGAGGTTGCTTTCACACGGTTTCTTGTGGCTCTGTATCCTCAACTGCTGGTTATTCCCGTAGGTAATCTCTTCCGTAACTGTTATCTTCATGTTTTCTGTGAAGGTTGGAAGATGGCTCTACCACAAAATGCAGTCTCACCCTACACTCCTCATTATGTTAGCGTGAACTGGGTGTGAAACTAGGGTTCTGTGTTAATAAAACGTAGGAATGCAGGAGGAAGTTTTTTGTACCTCCCCACGTTTTTTCCTGACCTTCCAGAAGTCCTGCAGCAAATCCAGTGGAGTCGTCTGTAACGACAGCGTTGGGCTTGTCTTCAAGAACTGGTGCTAGTCTGAGAGCTGACGGGTGCTGGCAGCTAGTTAGTTTGTCCTGCAGTTTTGTGCCTTTCGTGTAGCTAAATTAAAAGCAATACATAATTCAGTAGGAGCCTGAAATAGTCTGGCTTTTTCTTATCGCTTGATAACAGAAAGACTTAAATCCTTAGTATAGTAATAGTTTAAATACTGTCAAGTTTAGATCATGAGCCTATAAGTTTCTTTCTTTTCTTAAAATAGCTTAATAGTTCGTAAAAATAGCAAAGAGTGAAAGTTTTCATACGTATTTTAAAGTGCCATGACTGTGACTTCATTTCATTGCATGACTTAAATACACTGGAATTTGATACCAGCTCTAAATAGCTGGGTTTGTTTCGTTCCCGTAGTGATGAGTGTTGCTTCCTTATATGTAGCATAGTGTGATTTTTCCTGGTGCCAAAGTACAAGCTGACTCACATGATTACTTACTCTACAGAACAATGATTCTCCCTTATTTTTTATTATGTAAGCTTCAGTAATCAGAGCTGTTGGCCGGTAGCGTATTTCTAGCCTTAAGTGAGTGTCCTGGCATGTCCTGCTGAGTAACCTGCTTGAACCGTATCCGTGCGAGGTTATAACCCGGTGCTGAGGTCAGGGGGGTGGAATTTCACAGGGAACACTGTGTGATCTGCCGTCAGCCTAAAGAGGCCCCTTAGGCCGCAGTTTAGAAACTGTAGTAGTTTGAGCACTACTCTTGGGAGAGGGAGAAGTCAGCAACGGGTTGCTTTTAAAGCCGAGAGGTGAAATATGCTCTGGCCTCGGTGGTGCAGAGACCTAGCGTGAGCGGGTAGCATATCTGAGGATTTTTGCTATTTTAGGCATTGAATAACTTCTGATTAAAAAAAAAAATCATATGTGCAAATAGATATTAAGCTCCGTTTGCATGAGCATTTGGCTAATGCTTTACTGAATGACTTGTCTTTTCCAGGTAACCTTCCTTGAAAAAGTTACTGAGTATTACATAAGCAGTGAGGAGGATCGTAAAGGACCCTGGGAAGAGCTTGCACGAGATGGATGCAGGTTCCAGAAACGTATCCAAGAAACAGAAGAAGCCATAGGGTACTGCTTCACAACAGAGCATAGACAAAGAGTATTTAACAGACTCCAAGAAACCTACTACAAGAGGGTCGATCTCTTCTAGTACCTTAAAAGACCTGGTAGTTGTGCGACCCGAAGCACTCATGAACGTCAAAACAAGAAGTGGCAGCTGCATGTGCTATTTTGAAATGGGGAGCGAAATGGGATTTTAACACTTTTTTCCCAGTTCAATATTCAGCCAACAAATACACCTGTGTGTCCCATTTTGACATCCAGACAAAACCTTTTGAATATCATCAAGGGTAAGGGTGGTGTAATTGCATTCCTTTTGAGTAACACTTGAGAAACAGACTGCTTTAGGTTAAATCCATTCCAAAAATGCCTTGTCTGCCATATGTTGAGAAGTGGTGACTATTAAGTTGGATTTTTGCACTTTGAAAAAGCAAAACCTATTTTGAAGGAAATATTTATGGGGCTCAGAACCTAGTTATTGCAGTTTTGATTTAAAGTTTCTAGAGGTACATGCTACTTTCTTGTGGTTCTCCATTTTCTCTAACTTGTACAAAAGTCTCAAATTTTGTTAGCTAATAACGTTAACTTTACCGTGCAAAGCAGATAGTTTATTCCTTCCTTTTAAGATCCCAGTTTTGCATGTAATCTGTGTCTGAGTGTTGATGCAACGCTTTGATGTCTTAATATTTCGGTCTAGCACACTGGGGGATTCAGGGGAACTCTGGTGCACTACAAGCCCTTTGGTTTGTCTTTATTTAAATAATACCTTTACCCAGTACTGTTCCAAAGGGTGTTGGCTGCTTGTGCACCAAACCTCCTTGCTTTCAGGGCAATAAAAGGCCTCATCCTGACCAATAATTAAAGCTTCAAGGTATGTATCAAGGCTGTGGCTGATAGCTTGAATTTAGGTAGCCACGCAAAGGGAACTAGGCCCTAGTTCTCAGTTAATTTTAGAGTAACTTTGCTGTAATTGATTCTGCTTTCTGAAGATGGATTGAAGTGGAGAATTCTTCATATTTCTTGTATCCAATATGCTTGTTCTGGTAATTGTAAGGAGAATTATCTTTGACTTACTGAAATCCAAGGCTACAAATAGCTGTGTTCTTTACCAAAAGCCAGTATTAATACCTCTATGCGTCCGCACTTTTGTTCATCTGGTACCAAAATAACATTTCACGTATGGGGTCTGAAAGTCGAGGTCCTCGGTGGAAGGAAGACACTCCTTATTTATGTTCCTAACTTAAAATGTTTAATTGTTGTTTCAGTAAAAATAAAAAAGCAGCACCATTGGGATATGTGTTTGGACCTGAAGGATGTTGTGTGGCTGTTACCCGAGCAGGTATGGGGTCATGCAATAAATGCCAAACATCAAAGAATTCGTATCTGTTTGCACGAAGTTGTGTGAATAAATTATTTGCTACTTGGTTCCTTCAGCTGACTAGAATTGCTTCCCTTTTTTAAGGGAGAAACCTAAAACCACTTCAGATTTGTCATCTCATTAATGACTTCAATTTTTAGTTTGAAAGAAAATTACAGATACAGAGGAGCTTCACAGAGCTTTACTGAATTTTCTACTTTATTGTGCCATATTTTCGGCCATTACTTTTAATTGTCTCAAAAATTTCAGAGTTTTGGGGGTTATACTTTATTCTTGTTGCATGAAGTATGTTCCTTGAATTTAAAAATTACATTCTCTGCTACAAGTTGGAAGTGCTACAGTTACAAAATTCAGAGGGTTAACTGTGAACTACAGTAGAGTTGTCGTGTAAACTTAAAATGCAGATGAAACTCAAGCAGCCTTACAGGCTGGCTTCTTGGAAGCAATGCAGCAATGTTATTTTTCATCCCCGTGGCATAAAAAAAATTGGATTCTCCTTTCCTACAAAAGATAATTTTAGTTGTGAAATCGTAATTCTAATCATGCCCTCAAATCCTGTGAAATAACTTAATTTTCAGGAGTTCATTTTCCTGTATCAGATTTGATCACAGGTGTTCTGCTTTTTAGTTTAGAAAAAAGCTTGCAGGATGATAAATGTAGAATGGCAATAGAAAACTTATGGTCCAAGTGTGACTGATAAGTAAAAATGCTGTTCATTGCTCTTGGTAAAATATACTATAGTGATTTTTCCATGACTCTCCTAGTTTCTTCGATTTCGGAGAACTCGTTGGTGCTTCAGTTACTCTGGACAACTCACTTGGTTTACTGGTGCTTGTAAGAAGCTTTAGAGTGGTGTGAATTAACACCTGCAAATACCGATCCGCTGTTTGCAGAGGCTTGGAAAAGGCTACAGCTGGAAATGACTGGAATTGACAAATTGGATGTAAACTAGATTAAAAACTGCTACTTCCAAAGTGCTTCTGACATTTGAGAAATGATTTTTTTCCAACCTGCAGTGTATCAAGCGCTCTGTTCTAACACTGCTGGTTCTCACCGAAACATACCTGCTTGGGGAAGCTTCCCCCCCCTCAAACCTCGTGTTTTCGAAGTATCCAGCGTAAGGTGATAGGAAATTAACACTAAATTCATCACTGTAACCATCACCTGAAAAGCAAGCTAACCTTGGTCGTCACCGTTTTCCCTGTAACGTATCTTAAAATGCTCATACAGGATGTGTACGTGTCTAAGTGCTTTGAGTGAGACAGTAAAAATAACACTTGTTGAACTTTAAATCAAAACTGTAATTATCAGATTTTATTTTTGTATAATTTAGAGAAAGTTAGAAAACCTTCAACATTGGCTTTATACAGATTTTAATTGATTTGTGTCGAGTTTGTTGGGTTTTTATATCTAAAGTTATATTTCTGTACATAATAAAACTATTCAGAACTAATCTGTGAATTGTAATAAAGATATTTGCAAGATAACGCCAAATTGTTTTCTTTGAAAGAACTGGAAGACGTCAGGTAACTGCAAAACCTACGTTTAGCTCTATGAGAATATTGAACGGGTTTTATCACGTTCGGTGTTTCAGAGGAGCTTATGGTGATTTAGAAGCAGGCGCTCTCTGAATTTCCTTCTACCAGTCACTGTGATCGTAAGGGCTCCTTGTAGTGATGAAGCTTTTAAGCTAAGATATGGTGTGCGATTACTTGTATTCAGATTAGGCGTTGGCTTGGCGTGAGCAGGGATGGTAATGTTCTGTTGCCCTAATTGAAGTACTGAGATCTGGGGTTTGCTGGCTGGTTAGCGTAACTTTGCATTTGAATACTGCATGGTTTCGAAGGTATTTCAGGGGGTTTTTGAAGTATTTTCCGGCTCTGCACTGGAACAAATTTGAGGCGTCGCCGCGTGAGTAGCAGTGACACAAAGGTGCCAAACATCTGATCTTTCTGCGATTCCCTCCCTCCCTCCTTCCCCTAGCGTTGCACGGCGAGCACGAGGCCCCACGGCGTGGGATAGCCCTGTGGCCAGTCCCTGTGGCCAGTCGGGGTCAGCTGTCCCAGCCGCGTCCCCTCCCAGCCTCTCGTGCCCCCAGCTGCTCGCTGCTGGGGTGGGTGAGGAGCAGAAAAGGCCTTGGCTGCGTGTCAGCCCTGCTCAGCAGGAACGACAGCACCCCTGTGTCACCAGCACCCTCCCAGCACAAAGCCACATCGTAGCCCCGTGCTGTGAAGAAGAAAATTAACCATCCCAGCCAAAAGCAGCACAAAGGCAGGGAGTTACTTGTGCCCTTGTTTGTTTTAATGAATTGGAGTAAAATGTTCGGTAAGGAGCTCGGAATACGCGAGAGGTGGCAAGGCCCAGTAATCCTGCGCAGCATTTTAGGTTGGATATTGGGGAAAACTCCTTCCCCAAAGGGCTGTCAGGGCCTGGCACAGGCTGCCCAGGGCAGGGGCTGAGTCCCCGTCCCTGGGGGGATTTAAAAGCCGGGGAGATGTGGTGCTTAGGGCCACGGCTTGGCAGCGCTGGGTTAACGGTTGGATTGATGATCTTAAGGGTCTTTTCCAACCTTAACGATTCTATGATTGTCCAGCATAATTAAAAATAATTATTTTTTAAATGCCTTTTTTTTTTAAAATGAAGGGTTATTTTTTAATAGCGAAGGATTCTTGTGTTGTGTAAAGTCACGTCTATCACTCCGGTTTTTAGGCTAGGGAATGCCGTGGGTTTGGCACCCTTCCCCGAGGGTGAAGCCGGCACGCCGTGCAGGAGCTGGGTGCTCTCCGCAGCGCTGTGCCCCCGGGCTGGGGCCGGCGGCTCCCCGCTGGGTGGGAAGGAGGAGGCTGGAAGCGGGCGCAGACCAGGGCGGCAACAAGACGTGGGCTTTGTATCTCAGCCTTACGGGGCGAAGGTGCCTGGGGTGGTCTGCAGGCGCAAATCAGCTTTCCAGGCGTTCCCGGGAGCGTACTGGGAAGTGAGGCTGGGCGCCAGGATTTTGGCCTCGGCCAAAACCCTGCTGACGAGCTTCCTCCGGAGCAGCGATGCTGGTGACGAGCGTTACCGGTAGCTCTGCTCCGCGTGTGACGTGGTCACGGCGTGGGAACCTCTGCAATGATTTCAAGGGCCGTGGGTTGGTCACACCTCTTGTAGAGCGACGTTTTGGGGGGAGAGCTTTCAAGTTACTCGTTGTTTAGTTTATTCCTTAAAGAAAAGTGCTGCTTAGAGCTCAGGACTGGGATGGTGCTATGTACTATTTGCTCCTGCCTTGCAGCACAGGCCGTGTTTCACCCTGTGCTCGCGTCTCCCAGCCACCGCTGTGCGGTACTTGTTTCTCTAAGAGTGCAATGGGTAGAAAACTGCTGGGCTGGGCAAGGAAAGACGTTGTCTGAACTTCCCGCAATACTCTGTCTGAAATAGTGAGCCAAGCCGAACGTAGTGAACATAATAATTACGAACTGCAGTGGTTTTTGAAAGTCATATTCACCTGTTCTGCTGGCTCTAGGATCTGCCTTTAAACGAGCGCTGTAATCGGCGAGATGGCTTAAGGAGCTACAGCTCGTGTGCTAACCGAAAGCTGCTCGGTATCTGGCGGTGCGTCCAGATGCCATCTGGAATGTAGAAATCCTGCTGGGATTTCTTTATTCTATCAGCACTGAGGTCTGCAGTTGGAGTTGAGCTGACAATTTATCTCTGTTCTTGCTCTGGTAGCTGTGTCTTCTCCGCGGGACTTAAGAACTTGTTTGTCAGCAAAGCGCACGGGGAGTAAATAAGCTGCTATTTTTGTCGTTGCTACTGACTGCGGCCACTAAAATGCCATTTGCAAATTAATATTGCTGCGGAGCTGGTTTGGTCCCACAAAAGCAAGTTTCTTCTGAAACTGGCAGGCAGGAGGAGGCAACGACGCAGTGAACCACGCCGCGGTCGCGGTTCCAGGGCGCCCGCTGCCTTCCAGCCGCGCGGCCTGGGCCCGATGGGCTGGAACTCGGCTGTAAGCCGAGGTTTGCTGCAGCGGGGGCGGTGGGGAGATGAAGTCTGGTAAAAGCTGTCCATTAGTCGTGAGGTATGAAGTCTTAGAGCCCATTAGCAGGAGGCATCCATCTGCCCCTCCTGCTAACGCTCGCGATAAGACTGGTAGCAATAAAAACGCTGGCTGCTGCGTAGCCGCCCCGGCTGCAGGAGCACATGGGATATTCATGGCTTCCCTTGCCTGCCTGCTGTTTTCAGGCCGGCATGCGGCCTTTTGCCTGACATGCGAACCGTCTTCTCCATTCTTCCTCTTGCAATCACTAGGTGTCTTAGTTCCCGAAAAAAAAACCCAAATCCAACCAAAGCCCTGCCTGTAGAAGCGCACGGGTTGGGGTACCAGCTCCGGCAGGCTGGACTCAAAGCTTTGAAGCGGCTGGGGGGAAGGAGATCTTTCTTGGCACCATTTACTGGTTGAAGGGCCAAACCTGGTTTGCGCTAGCCTGCCAGCTGTACAGCGAAGCTGCTGAAGATAAATTCCTGCTGTCTGATGCAGGCCGGACAGCTCTGGATGCTGCTATCTTAAGCTCAGTCTAACAGCCTGTCTTTAGGGAAGATAGCTGCCACAAAGAACCGATTCATGCAGAGCAAAGAAAGGTCCCGCTGGGAAAACAGGGCTTGGGCGCTCGATGGGGCTGCGGAGGTTTGTGTCGTGGAAGCAGCGTGTTCAGCGTTGCTCTGGAGCCGCTCTTCCCACCCCGCTGCTGCGCGGCACCCGGCGTGAGCCGCTCCTTGCCCCGCGGCCAGCGCCGGCTGGCTTCCTTCCCCCTCACCAGGCACCTCGGCAGGAACAGAAATCGGCTCCCCGCCGCAGCCCCTTTGCATGCAAAGAGCAGCCCGCGGCTGCGAGCAGCCGGGATGCGGTCCCAGGTCTCTCGCAGGGACTTTGTGCTGAGGAGGAACAAAGACCCAGGGGGGACATTTGGATTCAGCACCTTCTCCCCTTCTCCTGCACCAGGCTCCTTGGTTTAGGCTTGCTGCAGGTTGCTGAGATCATTTAGGCCAGATCTGAGGTTAAGCAAGGCTTCTGGCGAAGGGGAAGCAGGAGCAGGTTAAAAAGATTTCACTTGTGGAGCTGGGGGGGATGTTACGCTGGCACCCTTCCATGCCTCCTCCCGTGCCGGCTGGTGGGAGCTATGGTAACGAGGCGTACGTGGGTTTGGAGTTCTCGGGGTGGATGTGGGAGCGGTGGGTTGCTGCGCCTGGTGGTAAATGTGTTACTCAGATTGGTGATAAAAGGCTGTTAAACATCTGCTTGCAATCTGGGTGTCTGGGCTCCAGCGTACCAGCCCGGTAGGATCCGCTGAGCTGCACCCCGCAGCGCTCCGACGGCGGCCTTCCCTGGCACCATCTATCAAATTACAAGCAGTTTACAACCAGACATAAAGAATATGAAGCAATTAGGCTTTTTGCTTAGCAACTCCCTCTCGCTGGAGGTGATTACTGGTCCCCGTGCTCAAGCTGGGAAAGCCAAGAGGGAGCAGGGTGCTCCTGCCTGCCCCGGTATTGCGAAGCGCGGTGGTGCGACGGCCAGCGCGTCCCAGCCTGGCTCCCAGGTGGGGCCTTTGAGCAGTTGGACGGGCTGCGTGTGGAGTGAGGGGAGGGAGGAGATAACAGCTTACGGGGGGCAGAGCGCAGACCGTTGCGTATTAACAGGCGGGGAAGGGGCACAACGCGCATCTCGGGGTGCATCAGGTTGGGTCCGGTGGGAGCGCCCGGCCGACTCGCTCTGCAGCTGCGTTGCTGGTCTTGTTTCTGGGGAAGCTTTTGTCCAGGAGATGGTGCCAGAACCGTACGGCAGCGCGGGATGCGCAGCCGGGAACGCTGCCGGGGCCACCCCAAGGCACTCCTGGCCGAGTGGGTGCCCGGCTGTCCCCGCTGCGGAGCCCGCTCCCACCCACCCCTCCGCGGTGGCCCGATGCTCTGCCGCCTTGCTCCGGAGCGAGCATCAGGGCAGGGCGGGCGAACGTGGGGCAAGGGCGATAACCGCCCCTTTCTGCGCAGAGACGCCCGGTTCTGTGGCATTCCTCACGCCTGACCCAAAGGGCTCCGCGCAGGAAACCCCCAGCCTTCGTTCGCCTGTCTCGGCAGGGCAGGTCGCCCACGATGGGCTGGGAGCCGGGCGTCAGGCAGCCGGGGACCACAGCTCCGCCGCAGCGGTGCTGTGTCACGCCGTTGCTCACCCGGCGCAGCCCTTTTCCGCGTGCTTTGCCTTTTGTTCTCCGTGTGGTCGCAGCGTGGCTCGAAGCGAAGGCTGGGCGCTGCGTGGATGGAAGGAGGTGGCTGCCCGTGGCTGCTCCGTGGGGACCGTGGTGCCGGGCTGCTCCTGGCACGGTGGCAAGCGAAATCCTTCTGCCCAAACAGCGTCTCACACACAAGGGTGACCTGGTGCTGCTGGAATTGCCAGTGGCCACGCGTCTCCAGAGGAAGGCTGATGTGCTGGGACTGGGTTTTGCTATAGCAAATACATCTGCTGAGCTTCTCCATCTCCTCCCTGTGCCCGGTCCTGACGCAAATCCATTTCCCCACTGGTGGGCTTCTGCTCTCAGCATGGTCCCGTGGGAGACCGGTGGCTTCCCCATCCCCCTGTGTCCCCGCTAAAGGAAGGACACGGGGCAGAGGTGGCGGTGCCCGACGCTGTGGGACCGTCAGTAGAAACACGGAATCCAGGTGGTTTTGTGAAGAAAACCTCGGTGTGTGCCTGCTTGCTGTCCCCTTCCTTCCTAACCTGGGTGGTTGCGAACAAGGAGCTTTTAAAGGGATTTTAAACCAAATGAAAACAAAAAGCCCCGCTGGTATTTCCCCTTTGAATTTCCATTGGATTAAGATGTAACGAAATAGGGAAAAAAAACTCTCTTGTGGAAAGCAATAAAAGTTGATTCATTTACCTGGCAGGAGAGAGCCTGGAGCTGCTTGGGATTCTTGGCTGAAGGTCCTGCAAAGCCCTCCAACAGCCTCCGCGTTGCTTACCCCGGGGGCTGCCCCGGCTCCTTCGCCTTTCTGGTGCTGGCGGCTGCCCAGTCCGTCCCCTGTCCTTGCCCCGGACAAGGGGGGGGACCCTGAGAGCGAGCGTGGTGAGGGAAGTGCATCCCGCCCCGGGAGCTGCTAGAGAAGGAAGGAAACCTTTTAGGCTCAGATGAGCTTATCTAGCGCGGACCCTGATCCCGCGGACCCTCGGGGTAGGTGTGAGATTAACTCTGCAGTAACGGGGAGGTTTTGCCCTGGGTGGGAAGGTGAGGGCCATGCACAGTGGGCTCCCAACCCTGGGGCTGCAGGGCGGGCTTGCTCGCTTCTGTTCTCTTAAGGTTTCTGTTTCATGGCTGTATAAATAAATTGGCATCAGTTTCGAAAGCTCTGTCCTGAAAGCTGTACGATGGGGAGATCTCCGGAGGAGCCTCGGGAGCGGTGCCTGGAGCCGCTCGCAGAGCCGGGTCCCCGAAATGTTTGTGCTGAGGAGTAACGGCGTGCGCGAGCCGTGCCCCGGGTTAGAGCCCGCTCCCAGTAAAGAGAGCCCCGTCTGCGAGCGGCGGTGGAGGCAGGGTGCCCCGGAGGACCCGTCGTTTCCAGGAGCACCGTGGTTATCCCCGCAGTGCCTCCCCCAGTGCTGGAATAGGATTAGGGCAGCTTAGGACGGACCTCTTGCCGCGTTTGACTTTATAAAACTATTTCTGCCTTGAGCCAGCACGTGCCACAAGCCATCTCTCGGCCAGGGCTGGCTGCGGGGATTCCCCCCCAAAACCCACGATGGAAACAGTTGAACGTGGCAGCTTTGCCCACGGATGCCTATTTTAGGTGAGGGGTGGCGCGTCCTGGCTCCCAGACTGAGTTTCCCCGGGTTGAAGCACCACCACACCGAGCTGCTCGTGCGCTCCCGAGGTTTGGCCACGAGCATTAAGCTCCGGGATTTCTTCGCTGGGGTTTGGCTCCGGCGTGCAGCCCCTGCGCGGCCGCGGAGGCAGGGGAAGCAGAGCTGCCTCCCTCGGGGTCATGCCCTGACCTCCCCAATCTCGGGGCGCATCGCGGCATCAAAGCCCCGGGAGTTCCCGTGGTCGTTAATCGGGCGGTGATTGATGTTTCGCTCTGCAGCCGGGTTCACAGATGGTAACGCGATAAGGGTGGCAATTCCCCGGCCGCCCCGGCGTGACCGTAACCTGACTGGGGCAGGCAGGCTCGGTGTAACGCCATCGCGTCAGCCCAAACCCAGGCAAAAAGCCCAGTCTTTCAGAAAGCCAAGGTATAACGTAATCCTGGGGAGCTGTGCTCTGAGCCCCCCCCGGGGCTGCAAGCGCGGGGGTCCGAGCATGTCCTCGCCTGTGGGGTCCTCAGGCCGCATCCACGGCACAGGCAGGGCATGAGCTCGGTCCATGGTTTGCAGCCAAGCATCTCTCCCACGAAATGGAGCTTCCCCAGGTGAACTGGTGCCCAGGACCGTGGCATCGCCCTGTGCCACGCCAGGGTCCCATCGGATGCTCTCCTGACGGACTCACGGGGACTAACCAGACGTGTTTTTCCTACCCAGTGGTTCAAAGAACCATAGGAAGAGCCCTCCCGAGGCTTCGGGTGAACTGGTTTCCCTAAATCATGACAGAGAACTGCTCTGACATGGGGACTGCACTTAAGCTCGGCAGGGCAAGCCCCTTCCTCCCCGCTTCGGGGACCAGCTCCCTCCTTTCCACCTCTCGGGCCTCTCCTGAACCAGCCTCTTTCTCCTGGTGCCATGAGAAGCTTTGCGAAGGCGCCGCTGAGACACGAGGGCAATTGCCTCCTTCACAGTCACCCAGCCCAGGTGCCTCCCAGACCCCACCTTTCCCCTTAAAAGACATTTAATTGATGGCTAAGAACGAGCAGAGAGAAAATACCCACTGGGCAGCTCGGAAAGCGCTGCAGATAATCATCAGGGTGCCCTACATACTGCCTCGGCTTGGCTGCGAGATCAGACGGGGAGAAGAATTTGACATTGTTTAAAATGAACAGGAGAGGGAAGTAACAACTCCATAATTACTCACCCCGAGTTAATTGACGGTAATTACACTGAGTAGGCAGCGGAGGAAGCTGTGACGGGCTAGCCCCGAAGAGTCATTTGGAGAGCCGTGCCGTGGCGCTGGGAGGATGCCCTCTGAACCCCGTCTCGCAGGCGGGGTGGCAGCCCGGCTCCGAGAGGGTTAAGTTGATGGGTTTGGTTGGGATTTTTTTTTTTTCCCTCCCTCCCTGGTTATTTGCAGCAAACAGAGTCTGGGTGGAAGGTCTGAGCCGAGCAAGTGTTCGCTCCTGGGGGGACCGGGAGTTGTTGGGCGCTTCCCGAGCCGGGCGCCGTCCCTCCTCGCAGCGCGGGGCTGCTCTGCGCCCGAGCCCCCCGCCGCCGCCCCCATGGCGGATGACATCGACTGGCTGGACCTGCCGGGCAGGTGGACCTACGGCGTCTGCGGGGACGGGCGCGTCTTCTTCATCAAGTACGGTCCTGCCTGGCAGCTCGCACGGAGCGGGGGCCGCCGCGGGGATGGGGTTCAAGCTGGGTGCGGGGGGAGCCGGGTGCGTGGCGGGGGGCTGCAGGGGCTGGGGGGCTTGGCCTGGGCTGGGAACAGGGGGTCCCCCCTGCTGCAAGCCTCCGCATCTGCTGCTTTCCTATCACACGCGGTCATCTCTCCTTTCCCCCACTTCTCTCTCCTTGGGGCTCACCGCTGTCCCAGCCTGATGGATGCTGTTCCTCTCTTTCCCTGAAATCCCGTCCTTCCCTTCCTTTGGCTGGAAAAGTCACCTGTGTTGCAAAGACCCTTCCGCGGCGGTGGGAAGGGGCTCCCTGGGCCCTGCGGGTGCTGACAGCCCCACTCCTTGTCTTTTGCAGCGATGAGACCAAGTCCACAAGCTGGGTGCACCCCAGCACAGGCTACTCCATCCAGAGCGGGCACTTCTCCTGCGCCGGTAAGGGTCGGCTCCCGGCTCTCCGCGTTTGCTCTCCGCCCTCCTCGGACACTGACCAGAACCTGGGGGCGTGGAGTGAAATCCTCCAGAAATGCAATGGGGACCCCGAAAAGCTGAGCGAACAGGAGCTGCCTTGCAGCTGGGGAGGGTCGGGGGACTTTGAATGATGCGCGAGGCGATGCTGCATCTCTCGAGCACGGGGTTTCTAGCTGGAGGGATGTTCTCGGGGGGGCTTTTAAGAGTTCCCTTCTGCAGAGAGACTCCCTACGGTGTCTGAGACCTGTCACTGACGGGGAGGGCACCCAAGCTGCTTTAAAAATGTGGTTTGAGCGTATGAGAGCCGACCACAGCAGGACGCAGCACCCCACGAGTGTCGTGACTGTCCCACGGCTCCCTGCCCGTGTGCTCCTGCCCTTCTCCAGTGCTGCCTCCTGCGAGGGCGGTCTCCTCCTGGTGAAGTGGGGCCTCGGTGCAACACCGGGCATCGCTGACCATCCGGCAGCAGACCCTTCGGGCAAGCGCTCTGCTCCGGTGCAACACCGCGGCCCGCAGCAGGGGCAGCGCGGGGCGAGGGAGGGTAACCGCTGCTTCTGCCCTGTCCTTCCAGGGCTGCCCCGCGGCTGGGAGGTGGACACCACACTGCACGGGGGCTTCTACTTCATCAAGTAAGTGAGCAGGGACTGGGGGGGAGAAGCTTCTGCCTCCTGCTCGCAAGTGCCATTGCACCCTCGGGGGATGCTGCTCCCTGGGCTCGTCTCTGCCCAGAGGCAGCTGCTACCAAAACGCTTGCGAGCGCAGCGCGGGCCGCTGTACTGCAGCCCCGTGGAGGACCAGGGCAGTAAAGATGCAGTCTGGGAGGCTTTGGAGCGCAGCGGTTGCTAGAGGATGGGGCCGGGGTCTGTGCTGCTGGTGCATGTCGGGCTCAGGCGGGTGGGTGGGTGCCCACGGCCCCGCTGTGGCTCGTCCCACGCTGCTGCGGACGTGGCTGTGACGGTCCCGCCGTCCCAGCAGCTGAACAAACCCGGAGCTGCCGCTGGCGAGGCAGAAAGCAGCATGTCGGGTTTGGTACACATGCGCGGGGCCGTGTCTCAGAGGCTGCTTGGATGCTGCGGTGAGCGAGCCCTGCGTACTCAGGCACGGCGAGCTTTAGCAGGGGGGCTAAAGCTTGGGCCAGCACAGCACAGCGAGGCCGGGCTGGAGTTACCTGTCCCTGCGTGGCCGTGGCGGTCCCTGTTAGCAGGGACCAGACCCAGCTCCGGGCTATGTCCTGCACCTGGATCCCGCAACCCGCGCTGCTGGGACGGGTGAATCTCGCCCGTCCCTGCGCGCCAGGGAGCTCCTGTGCCAAGTTTCAGATGCAAATGTCTCTTCTGAGGGCTCTGGGAGCTCCGGGGCGGTGTGGGCGAGCCAGCCAGCCCCCCGCCCTGCCCCATCCCTCAGGAAAGGTCCCCTGGAGCCCAGCGGGGACTTTCCCCAGGGCCCTGCAGCACCCAACCCTTGTGGGAGGACGCTCAGTGGTGCAAAGGGTCCCCGGGGCAGGCGCTGCCCAGTGCATGCAGTGCAGAGCTGGCTGTGCTCCTGGGGAGAATGCAACAGGAGCGTAACTTGGTGAGGATCTGGCCCGAGGCGTTGCTCCGAGAGCCTTGGTTCATCCCAGCGGGTTGTTCCCCATTGCCTCGTGCCCCCTCCCTGCCTCCAGTCCAGGAACCGGGACCCTGGCGGGGTGCTGGTGGTGTCTAGACAGGCTGAGCTGCAGGCTGCTGCCGCCGCCTCGCCTCGCGTGGGGCTCCAGGTCCTGCTGGGTGAGGGTGTTTCAGACAGGATCTTTGAGCCCGTCCTTATCTGGCACGCACGGAGTTTTCTCTGTGTGCTCAGACGGCAATAAACCCGGCGAGAGCAAAGATCCCAAGGTGGGCTGAGGGTTGGAGCAAAGCGCCGGGATTATCCAGTCTAATCTGTTGAGCAGAACCAAGGTGTCCTTGAATCAGCCCTGTGTTTGAGTCGTGCACCCACAAACATCGCCGGGAGTGGGGCTGGCTGGGCGAGGGCTGCGGTGCTGAACCTTCCGGTCAGGTTCGAGCTGCGTGCCTGCAGCACGTCTGCAATGCTTCTGCATGGCAGGGACCGTCTTCCCCCGCAGCTGGCTGTTGCTGCGTGCCCAACATATTATCCATGCTCGTGGTTCCCTGTGCCCCAGGCCGGCTGGGAACGCCGTGGCTGAGCAGGGAGAGGGTCGGGGCTGGAGATGGGGGGCTCTGACCGGGAGCTGCTCCCCCCAGCCATGGCTGTCGTGGGCTGCGCTGGTTCCTGCCTTTGCGACAGCACCCACAAGGTGGCATTGAGGCTGGCGCAGCGGTGCATGCCCTGCACGTTGCTGCACACGTGTGCAGGGCCCAGCTGCGGAGAAGGGGCCCGCTCGCCTGCTGGCTCCCTGTGATGCTGGGCACCCTCCCGCCTGTGCCGCGCCGCAGGGAAGCACCGCTAGCAAATGGGCTCTTTTCCACCCCACTCCTGCCTCCGGCTCTCTGCCTGCAGAAGAAAAGGCCCCGCTGCGTCTGTGCCTTCGGGCTGAGATGCGGCTGGGAGCCGATGTGGCAGCACCATGCACCTCTTGTCTGTGCAACGGGGTAGGAACAACCGGCCCCCCGCCCGGCCGGGGTGCTTAGGGCTGCCTGGCTAGGCTGGGGGGGTCCCCGAGAGCTGCGCAGCTCCCCTGCTGCTCAGGGGCCTCCTGGGCTGTTTCGCAGCTCCCAGGGCTCTCCTGGGCAGCAGGAGGGCAGTGGGGTGTGGAGCCGCCCCAGCGGGTCCCCACTGCCCGCGGAGCAGGGGAATGGCTGGGGACAGCGACCTTGGAGAGGGAACGACCCGCGGGCACAGCGTGGGGATGCGGGGGTCCCTCTGCTGCGGGCTGGCGGGGAGGAAGGGTCTCGCATGTCGCTGGGGGGGGAAGGAGGGAGCGATGCAGGATGCAGAGCATCCAGTGAAAGCCAACCCCCCCCCAGCCCCTGATGCCCTGTGGCTAACGGGGGATTACAGGATCAAAGGCAGCCGCTGGTTTTTCCTTCCTGGAGAGCCCGTGTCGCTCCCCACGCCAGCCCGTGTCGCTCCCCACGCCAGCCCGTGTTGCTCCCCATGCCAGCCCGTGTCGCTCCCCACGCCAGCCCGTGTCGCTCCCCATGCCAGCCCATGTCGCTCCCCACGCCAGCCCGTGTCGCTCCCCACGCCAGCCCGTGTCGCTCCCCACGCCAGCTCGGCTGCAGAGGGTGAAGGGTCCCTGCGCGCTGCAGGGTCCGAGCCCCCGGCCGTGCGGGCTGGGTGCAGGCAGGGTCCCGGCCCTGCTGCCTGGCAGCTCTGGCAGGCAGAAGTAGGGCAGTGCCATGGATCAGGGCACGGTGCCATCGCTGTAGGGCTGGAGTTTGCAGCTCCCCAGCGCCTCTGCGAGCGCCCGGCTCTGCAGAGCGGGAGTCACCCTGCCACTGGGCCAGGGCTGGGGGCCCGAGCAGGGCTGGGGAAGGGTCCTGCCAGCCCAGCCTGAGCCATCGCTGGCCCTTGGCACGGCCCGAGGGACGGAGTGGTGGCCTTTGTGCTCCAGAGAACAAGCTGTGGTTGTTGGGCTGTTTTGCTGCCCGTCCTCCGGGTGCTGCATCCTCTCCCCACCGGGGTGCGGAGCCCGGGGGTGCTGCCTGACCCCCTGCCGCGGGTCCCGTGGGCCTGGCTAGGACCGAGTGGGCTCCCAGCCCAGAGGGATGCGGGATGCGGGGGGCAGCGCGCTCCGGGCTGTCCCCCTGATGCTGGGATGCAGGGGGGAGCTCAAGTCCCGGCTGCAGCCCCCCAAGGGCTTCAGGCCGGCAGCACGGTCCCGGCTGCTCCCCCAGGGATGCGGGGGGGGTTGGGGGGGGCGGTGTGGTCCAGGCCCCCCCCCCAAGCGCTGCAGGGGGGCGCAGCCCGGCCGCGGCTCCCCCCGAGCGCTGCTGCGGGAGGGCGGTGCGGTCCCCCCGCCTCCCCGGGGTGATGGCGGGGGGGGGCAGCGCGGGGGGGCGGCGGGGCGGGGGGCGGCAGCCGCGGCCCCCCCCGCCGTGCTCGGTGCCAGCCCGGCATCACGTGCTGCTCGGCGGCCCCCGAGCATGCCCAGCTCCGGCTCCGGCTCCGGCTCGGGCTGCGGCTCCGGCTCCGGCTCCGGCTCCGGCTCGGGCTGGGGCTGGCCGGGAGGATGCTGCGCCCGTAGGCAGCGGGGGGACCCTGGCCGCTGCCCGCCCCGCACGGTGAGTGTCCCCGGCGCGGCTCCCTTCCTCCTCCTCCTCTTCCTCCTCGTCCTCCTCCTCCTCCTCCTCCTCCCGGGCGCTGCGGGGGGGCGGCGGAGCGGCGGAGCATCCCCCCCCATCGGGGACGTGTGGCATGGGGCAGGCGGGAGGGGAGCGAGCCGTGCAGGGGGGGGGCTTTCTTGGGGGGGACCTGTGCTCCAGCCGCGGGGGGTCACAGCCCCCCCGGGGTGCCCTGAGCGCACCCCATGGCCAGAGCAGGGTGCGCTGCGGGGGCCAGCACCTCCCGGCTGCCCGAGGGGCCGGGGGCCAGGCTGCCCCTGCACCCCCCCCGCCCCTCCTGCCACGCTTTCGGTGAGAAGTGGGGACCCCCTGAGCTGTCCCCGCGTCTGTTTGTGTGCTACGTGCTGGCTCGTGTCCCTGGACCCCGCAGCTGCGGGCTGAGGTCCCCCGGCTTTGGACCCGGCTCTGTGCACAGGTGGGCTTAGGGAGAGAGCCGGCTTTTGGAGCCCTGGCTCAGCACCCCAAACCCCCGTGATCGTGACCAGGGGCTCGGATGGGCCAGAACCCCCCAGCCCTGCATGCCAGGGCTGGTCCCTGTGGCTGGGCGCTCTGCTGAGGTCGCAGCCAGGACAGGCTGTGATGGATGGAGCCCGAGATGTCGTCTGGCGCTTCCCAGGGATCCGAGCGCTTCCCTGGGCTTCGTGGCTCCCGTCTCGCTGCCTGCTTGTCAGCGGAGAGCCAGCCTCCCCCTCCTCGGCAGAGAGCAAGAGCGAACCACCTCGGGGATGCGTCGCCTGCGAGATGCTGTGCTTGCTTGGCCCCCCCTGCATCGAGGTGTCTGGCAGTGCCGGAGACGGCGCGTGAGCCGCAGCCGCTACCCTGAGCAGTCAATCGCAGCTTTGTTGCGCCGCTGTTAGATCTGAGGGAACAGGGTCTGATTCATCACATGATGGGGCATGTTAAATACGCCACGAGTCTATTAAACCCCAGCGGAAGGGGCTGGACTGGCCGCCCTGGGCCGCCCTGCCCCAGGACTTGGTGGGGACCCCAGCTCCAGCCGCGGTGCCCCTCTGCAGAGGGAGGTCCAGCCCCTCCATCACCTCTTTGCAGGGTCTTTGCCATCCTCCGAGGGCTGTGCTGTGGTGTGGGAGGGCCGAGTCCCGTCAGCACGGTTCGATCCGTACCGCCTGGCCCCGCCATCCCGCCCGTGACGTGCGCCGCGGTCCCTTGGGTGCGGGGGGCCGGCTCCCCCCTCCAGATGGCTGCTGGAGCAGCTGTGTAATCCCTCCGTGTGGGGAGGCGGGAGGGAAGCTGCAGCGGGGAGGGGGCGTGTGGCCATCCCGGGGTGTGCAGGGGTGCGGGCAGGCCTGCCAGGGAACGGGCCCGGAGGGGACCAGGGTGGCATTTGCTGGGGGAGACGTCCTTCCAGGCAGGCGAGGCTGTTTGCGGCGCTGCGTGCTGCTCTGCAGCTGGGAATCGGCAGCACCCGGTGGTTTCTCCCACTTCTCCACGTCAAGAGCGTCTGCATCCCACTGTGCATCCCGCTGTGCATCCCTCTGTGCATCCTGCCATGCATCCCCGGGGCTGAGCGCAGGGCAGGAGCTGGGACCGCTGCTCCCCACACCATCGCTCCCAGTATGGCTCGTCCTGTGGTGCACAGCCATGCACACGCGTGTGCACACATGTGCACACACACTGGGCTGTGTCTGTGCATGCAGCCGCTCTGATTCCTTCCCCTGAACCCTGCTGGCATTTCCTCACGGGGATGGAGAGCTCCAGTCCCGCTCCGATCTGCACTGGTCCCTTTTGTCCCTTTCACTCCACCAGGAGAGGACGAGGCTTCCCCGCGTGGCCCCGAGGGAGCCTCCTCCCCTCCTCTGCCTGGCAGGAGCCATGGCTGAGGGACACCCGGCCCCGTCGCCCACCCCGAGCCAGCCCCTCGGGGCACCAGAACCAGAGCCAGGATTAGGACTCCCAGAGAGAGGGTGGCCGAGGCATTAAAATTCTTGAGCGTCTGCTAAAAATCACATGGCGAGCGCAAAGCTGTCCCCTCTGGCCCGGTCTCTGGCTGCCGCGGCTGGAGCCTGCCTGGGGGGGAGCAGCCCCAGCACCCCCAGCCCACGCTGGGGAGCCTGGCAGGCCATGGCACCCATCCCGCTGCACCGGGCCACCAGCGCCATCCTAGCTCTGAGCACCCCATCACCCTGCCTGCATCCCTGGCTGTCCCCTTGGGGGGAGGGGCTGTGGCGAGGGGTCCCTGCCCTCCTGGGCAAGGCCAGGCGCAGGGGTCCCCCAGGCAAACCCCGTGATGGGGCAGCTCACCGCCTGGGTTTGGGCTGCTGGGGCCAGCGCTGGCCTTGCTGGAAACCATGTTTTCCTGCCGAGTTCCCATAGAAACCAGCGGGAGCAGCCACCGGGCTGGCGGGACGAGGGAGAGGAGGGACGGGCAGGAGCAGGCAGGAGGGTGAGCTCCACGCCTGGCGCTGCCGGGATGAAGCGACTGCACCGGGTGCCGGCTGCTGCGAGGGTGCCGGCAGCCATGCCAGCCCCGGGCTGCTCCCCACCACGGAGGAGATGCACCAGCATCACCCCGTCTGCAGGCCATGGCTCGCCATGCCACGGGGTGCGTGTGTGTGTGTGTGCGTGTGTGTGCACACCCGTGCACGCCGCTGCTGCTCTGCGGCCAGGCCTGGCGTCGGGCGCAAACACCAACCCAGATGGGCAGCGTGGGGCTGAACCCCCCTCGGGGCTGCCGGGGCCGCCTGAACCCTCGGCAGCCGGGCAGGGTCTTGGGTTGTTTTCTGCTCCATCTGTGCCCCTGGGAATCAGCGGGGCTGGGGATTTCTCCTGCCTGTCTTTGCTCGCCGGAGGGGAAAGCGCAGCTCTTTAGCTGCTCCGCTCTCTCAGGCATTTGTAGTAGCATCCCCCCCTTCTGTTTTCCTTAGCTTGAAACACGATAATCCGCAGCAGGCAGAAATAGTACATTGAGGAATGTGCCGTCTCCTCTTTAGCCTCATTTTTCCCTGGGATCTGGCAGCTCCGCACCCGCCCGGGGAAGCCCTGCTCCGGCGGCAGCCCCTTCCCACCGCCGCATGGGCAGCACCGCGGTGCGGGGAGGGGGGTGCCCTGTGCCCTGCCAGCCCTGCTCTCCGAAAACACCCCTGATTTCATGGCGCTGCTGGAGAGCATCCCCCGGCATGGGACAGCGGATGGAGGGGAAGGCAGAGGTGACCTGCAGGGAGAGGGAGGGGGCACATGCACTCCGACCCCCCAGCCGTGCCTGCTCCTTCCAGCATCCGAAGCTGGAAAAAAGTCCTAGAAATGGGTTGTTTATGTGCAGGCAGGTTGGGGCCCTCCCGGTTTCCAGCGCGGTTCTGGTTTTATTTTGGTTTTTAGTCTGCAGCAGCGCAAGGAGCCCGGCGAGAGCCCGGCGAGGGCTGCTCCGGCCGTGGTATGCAGGGGATCAGGTTGGATGATCCCAGTGGCCGGTTGTGCCCTTAATCTGTGAATTCACCAAAGCTCTTTAATAAAGATTCAAAGTCACCAACTTCTCAATTAAGGGATGAGACAGCTCTTGATCCATGTTTCTGGGTCAGCTGGAGAAAGGCCATTTAAGACCTGGGCGATTGCTTTCCTTTGATGTTTCTGAAGGAGATGACTTCTGAATAAACGCCTTGCCAGCGTGTGCTGGGCAGGAGGGCGTGTGGCTGGGCCACCTCCGCGGCAGGACCCGCAGCCTGGAGTCCAACCCCAGCCACTCCCAAGTCACGGGCCGAGCTCGGGAGAAGGTCTCTCCTCTCCCTGCGGAGCACGGGTGCTCCGTGCCGCGGGGTGCTCCCCGGGATGCTCTGGGCAGTGCCACCGGCCTCGCAAGGTCCTGCCGCTGCCGTCCTGCTCTCTGCAAGGTGCGGGGCAGCCTTGCAGCGAGGGCGATCGCACCCTGCCCGGCCCTGGCAGGCTCCCCCGGAGCAGCCAAGGGGTTCGGGAAGATGGGTCCGACCCTCCCGGGCTCAGCACTGGGGCCACCTCCTCCTCCGTGCACAGCCGTGGGTGGTCTGCACCCTGCCAGGGCCCCCCCCGTCTCTCTAGGGTGCTTCTAACCCTCTGTTTACCTCAACAACAGCCGCTTGCATGGGTGTTAATTGCAGGAGCTGGCAAGGCACTAATTAGGGGATAATGAGACGGCTTTTGTGTGTGCCTGGCATCCTGTCACAAACGCCCTGCGCCGTGTCGGTGATCCCCCTGCGCCGTGTCGGTGATCCCCCTGCGCCGTGTCGGTGATCTCCCTGTGCCGTGTCGGTGATCTCCCTGTGCCGTGTCGGTGATCCCCTTGTGCCATGTTGGTGAACCCCCTGTGCCGTGTTGGTGATCCCCCTGCGCCATGTCAGTGATCCCCCTGCACCGCGTCCTGCTGGCCCATCTCCCTGCCTGCCCCGCTGCCTGCCCCGCTGCCTGCCCCACTGCCTGCCCCGCTGCTCCAGCCTGGCAGACCGGGGCAGCTCGGGGTTTTCTTCCACCACCCTGCATCCGCACCACGCCAGGTCTCAAAAGAGCCGCTTGATGCTCCTCTGACTATTTAAAGCAGAGGCGTTCCTGTCCCTGCTCTGCAGGACTCGGGTGGCAGCTTGGCTGCTCCGAGCCCCCGTGTCCCGCTGGTGATTAAGTGGCCACCAGAGCCTTCGCAGCGCAGCCCTTTGTTCTCGGAGCAGGGAAGCAGGATCCGGCCAACGCGGGGCTCGGGTGGCCCCCTCCACTGCCACCATCTCCCCTGGCCAGGTACCATCCCTCCCCGTCCTCGCAGTGTCCCCAGCCCCTCGGGGACTGGGGTTGAGGACTGGGGTTCAGGACTGGGGCTTGTCCCCACAGCTCGCTCGGTGACCGAGCAGAGAGCATCCTCCCGCGTCCTCCCACCACGCACCGCCCCGGCACCCATCTTCCTCCCGCTGCCGCCGCCGGCAGGGCCGCGCGTGCCTGCCGAGCAGCGAGAGGCTGTTGTTCCTCTCCGCCTGCCTGCAGTCGCCGGGGACTTGGAGCCAGCGCTCGCCTCCGAGGCTTCCTTACGTAACCGCCGGCAGCAGCAGCGCGGCCGTTTCGGCAGCACAGGCAGCACAGGCAGCTCGGTGCTGCCGGGGCCTGGAGCCTCGCACCGGCTGCTGGCAGCCAGGTAAGGGCCATCCCAGCACCACGTTGAAAATAGGCGCATGACTGCTGACTGCCTCTACCGCGCAGTGGGGGCACCGGCATCACCGGGCTCAGCTGGGGCTGGGCTGAGCGGGAGCTGCCTCTCCGGGTGCAGCCGGGGCGGGAGTGCCACTCCTGCCCCAGAGACCCGGGGGATGATGTGCCGTGGGTCGGGCTCCCGTCCGTGGCTGGCGCCCGGCAGAACAGCCAAGACCAGTCTGGCAGCGCTGGCGGCACCGGCCGCCTCCCAGCCCTGCTCAGCCGGTTCTGCACCAGCCGGCACAGCGAGCCCCGCGCTCACCATTTCCCGGGGCACCGGCTGGGCGCCCGAGCGGCGGAACTGCTGCACACCTGGGCGATGCAGTGGGTGCTGGGCTCAGCACCCTTCCTGGGGTGCTGGGCCCCCGGGGGGGACCGTGCTCAGCGCCGGGTGAGGATGGGGTGTGTGTGCCCGCGGCAGAGCCAGCGCTGGGCACAGCATCCCAGGCTGGAGTGGGGAGAAACTTAAAAACTCTGTCCCAGTGGCATTGCCCCCAGCAGCCTCATGTCCCCTGCTCTGGGCTGGGCACCCGGAGGGTTTGGAGGGACCCAGCTGGGGTGGGAGGTCCCGGCCCCTCCGTGGCGGGTGCTGAGCTGCAGCCGGTGGGTGGGTGGTGCGGTGCCTGTGATCCGGCGGGCGAGGGCTAATTACAGCCCAGAGCCGGCGGGGTTCAAAGGGCTCTGCCGGCGCAGGTGGGGCTGGCAAGGGCGAGCCCAGTGGCAGGTTGCTTGTGCCGGTGGCTCAGCCCAGCCTCCCCTCCTTCACCGCCATCTCTGCCCCTCGCTGTGGCTGCGGGAGGTGAATCCCCCCTGGCTCTGCAGGGATTCACTTCCAGCCATGTAAAACCCTCGGGTGATTCGGCGGCATGGGTGTTGTGTGCTCCCTGGGGCCCGGTGGATGGGTGCAGGATGAGGCCAGGGTGCGTGGGGCAACGAGACAACGCTGCCTGTTTCCAGCCATGCTGGAGAGAGCGGCTCATGCGGCTTTAGCATCCCCGACCTGCCGCGAGTGCGGCCGGAGGCGGCTCAGCTCCTGCTGCAGGCTCCTGCTCTCTCTTTTCACCGCCATCCTCAGTCCCTGGAGTCACCATCACTTGTCACTTGTCCCCGTGTCCCCCTGCGCAGCCGTCCTCGGGGCCAGGCTGGCTGCAGGGGTCCCGCGGCTGGGAGCTGCACCCCAGGGCCCTGCAGCCCCGGCGGGGGACTCAGCTCTGCCCCCCTTGCAGGGGGACGCTCGGGGGGCGGGAGGTCCCCCAAAGCCCCGGCCATCTGCTTGACACAATGAAACTAATTTTCTGGCCTTTATTCTTCCAGAGAATTTGAAAATGCGATTGCACCCTCAGGGCCCAGAAAGCGAAAGCAAATCAGGAGATATAACTCTGCTGGGTTTGCCTGTGTCTGATTATTTTAAAGCCAATTGCATGGTGCCAGCCTGCCAAGTCCGGGGTGCTGGGGGCTGGGGGGACCCTGGGCTGGGGCAGGGTGGGCTGCTGTTCGCCGGCTCCTCCGCCGTGCCGATCTTCCCGCAGCGTGTTTGCCAGATCTGCTGTGTGAGCATGGGATTTTTTTTTCCCTCTTTTTTTTTTTTAAAAAAATGCATGTTTTGTGAATGTGCAAATGCAGTGACCTTTCGCGGGGGCCACCCGGAGCTCCGGCTCTGGCTGCCGGCTGCTCGCCTGCTTGTCAGGGAGATGAGGGTTTTGAGAGCTATGTGCAAACTGCAGGGCCTCTGGGCTCCGACACTCAGTTGTAATCGTGGTGATGAGTTCCCAGAGGGGAGGAAAGAGCTCGTTTCCCATCTCTCCCCGTGTGCCCGGAGATGCCAGGCCCTTCACCAGCCACCAGCGCTGCTTCTTCGCATCCTGTCCCCGTCCCCCCTGCATCTCCTCCCTGCTAGCTGCAATCTGTTATTGGCGTGACCTTGTCCCCTGCTGCCGTCGCAGGAGGCTCCGGTGGCAAAACGTCCCCCCTGTCCCCGAGGGTCCCTGGCAGCGGGCAGCCCGGGACGGGCTCGCGGTGCCGCGGGGGGACGTGGCAGAGCGCGGGGTGCCGGTGGGGAGGGTCCGGCTCCTGCCTGTGACCGCTGGCCCCGCACGCTCCCAGCGAGTTGTCCCCTTCCCCGGCGTCCTTGGGCATGGCGATAGGGCCGGTGGCCTCTCCGGGCTGTGGACAAGCCTGCGCTAGCCCTCCGCAGATAAGGGCTTTGCCGGCGGGGAGCCAACAGGAATGTTATTTATGTGGTTAAAGTTCACCTGCTGTTAGGAGCCATCCTGGGCACATGCTCACAGCCGGTTTGGGGTGGCCGAGAGCAGGGCTGCCCTGTCCCTGGGGTGGCAGGGTGGCCCCAGTCCAGGTGCCACCATAGCCCTGGCCCCGCTGGGAGCAGGCTCTCGGGGCTGCTCTGGCTCCGGGAGGTCAGTGGGGCGGCACAGACCCCAGCTCCCAGCCCGGTGGGACCGGGGCTTCGTGGCAGCATCCCGCTGCCGGTGTGAGGCCAGGGGAGGGCAGCGGGATGGGGCTGGTGGGATGGGGATGCTCCTCACCGAGGCAGAGCCACGGTCCGTGCTTTTGGGGCAGGGCAACAGCTGGGAGCGGGATGCCCAGCCACAAGTGGGGAAACTGAGGCACAGAGCCAGCATGGTGGGGATTTGAGCCGGGGAGCTCTCTCAGGGCAGATGCCTCCCGTGCTGCCTCCGCTCCAGAGAGCTCCTGAGGTTTCGTGGGGTGAGTGTGCGTGTGTGTGCGCCTGTGCACGCGTGCACTATCTGGCACCCAGCAGTCCCATTTCCTGATCGGGGTTTGGGTGTTACCATCATATAATTAGTCTGTAATTGCTCTGTAATGAGGGAGCAATCCTGCGGCGGGGCTGCACTTAAAAGGAGTTCCCCCGCCCTGGGCCGCTCCCTGCAGCCCCCCGGCATCGCACCCCGAGCCCCGTCCTCCTCTGCAGGGTGCCGGGGTGGGTGGGTGCCTGCCCATGGGGTCAACACTGGCTCCACTCCTCCCAGGAGCGGGATGGAGAGATTTGGGGCAGGATGTCCTGAAAGAGGGCTCTCCTCTGCGCTCGCCCCCCTCCCGCTCTGCTCCTTCCAGCGGGTGGCACTGGGGGCACTGGGAGCTGGCATGTCCCCTGGCAGGCTGCCCCGGTGTCTATCAGCGCTGCCTTTCACTCCCTCCTGGCACCCGTCCCGCTGCCTCCAGGGCCCTTTGGGGATTTCCTCTGCCTCGCCCCCGCTTGTCCCCGCTGGCACGGCCACCCCGCTGGCACGGCCACCCCGCTGGCGGGGTCCGGCTTGCCCGACCTGTGGCCACCGTGCCCTGCTCCCACATTGCCCTGGGGGAAGAGCCACCCCATCCTGGCCCCACGTCCCCCCCCAATGCCGCTGGGTGAGGAGGGGGCTCCTCTCCCTTCCTCCCACCCTGCAGGGCCGTTTCCCTCCGGTCCCATTTAAACCCCCCCAGCCCGCAGCCGGAACAGCGAGTGCCGGGTATTAATAGCCTGGCACGGATGCTGGGAGGCAAACATGCGTGGAGGGGGGGGTTGTTTTGGTCTTTTTTTTCCCTCAATCCTCCTATTTTAAAGGCCAGGCTGGCTCTGCCGGAGGTGGGGGTGCCCACGCGCTGGCAGATCCCCTTTGTCGATCCTGGGAATGGGACCAAGCGTGCCAACCCACCCCGTCTCCTCCCCTCACCATGCCCAGGCGCGGCTGGCGCTGAGCTGGGTGGGAGGGAAAAGGGGCTGGGTGTGGGTGGGCACCAGGGGAGAGCCCGTCTTTTGGGGTGGCCCCAAGAGCCGCTCTCCCCTTTCCCAGGGTGGGTTTGCATCCTCCCGCCCTGGGACGTGGCGTTGCCCTGCGAGGGATGCTCAGTCCCGCGGTGATGCGGTGAGAGGCAGTGAGGAGGAGGAGAAGTCGTCCGAGGAAGGCTCAGGTGTGTGTGCCAGCCCCGGGTGAAGTCCACGTGCCCCACGCTCGCGTCCTGTGGGTTTGTTTTCCTCGGCAGCATCTCTTCTTTCAGGTTGGCTGAGCAGCAATGATTAACAATTCCGGTTTTTATTGCGAGCCTAATGCCATCGGGTTGCGTGCGCCTCTCCCTCCCCGTCACCTCCCGCCTGTGCTGCCAGGTTTCCCCAGACAAATTGTTTGATTTGATGTGTGGTTTTTGTTTCTTTTTTTCCCACCCCCTCTTCCCCTGAATCAAGCGGATTGTCTGATTCGGAAACAACAAGCAACTGTTGTGTGTGAATGTAATGAATCTTTTAAAGCTCATCAAAGCGAGAGGTTGTGTGTGTGTGCTGGGGGGTGCTTGGGTGGTGCAGCACCCCTCAGCCTTGGGGCGCAGCGCTGGAGGAAGGGCTTGTGATAGCAGCGAGGCTGCGCAGGGCCTTATCTTATCCTTCCTGCGCTGGGCTTATCCCCAGACATGCTTGTGCTGCAGATAAGCAGGACCTTGGGTTCAGGCGCCGGTTGGCGGCGGGGAGCGATGCTCCGGGCCCCAGCACGGGTGGGCAGCAGGGATGCACCGTGGCGACTAAGTCCCCCCGCTCAGGGTGGGGGCACCGGTGCAGGGTCCCTCCGTGGCTCGACTCCCCAACACCTCGGTGTGCCGGGGTGGGAGCACGAAGCAGCCCCCCGCGGCTGCCACACTCCCGCCGGCGGGTGGAGGATGCGCTTTTGGATGGTGCAGAAACTGGGGCTGGGAGCTGCATGTCAGGTTCAACCCCGTCCCTTCTTCTCTTTAAGCGAAAGAAAGTGCAAAAAAACATTTTTAGGCCAAGAAGATGGCTGTGGGCTGCTTAAGTAGAAGTGGAGTATTTAAAATACCTGAGGAGGAGCCCCCAGCTTCTCTCCCCAAGCCCCAAAATGTCAGTCTGTGCCAGCAGGAGCCCTGGACCTTGCTGGTGGTCTCTGCTCCGTTCCCAGTGGATTTATGGTTTGCTGGAAGAAGACAGTTTTGGGTGCTGCTGGGCCATGTCGGCGTGCGCTGGAGGAGCTGGAGAGGGGAGGTGTTCATGCAGAAGTGCTGCCCGGTGCCAGGGCTGCTTGCAGGGCACGGTGGGTGCTGTCCCGGCGGGGCAGGAGGACCCGCCGTGGGGCCGAAGTCCTGCGGGGTGGCCCTGGGGAGGAGATCCCCGCCCGAGGCCATCTCATCCCCCTCGCGCCCAGTCAATCCGGGCTCTCCGAAGGCAAATTTACTCTTCCAAAGTACCTTTGCAAGATGCTGGGGGTCAGGGTGGTGCACAGGGCAGACCTGCTGTGCCGGTGCCTGTGCCGGGAAGGGTCCTCATGCTGCGGTGGCGTTTCGGTGGGGGCTCCGGTGGCAGCCCCGGGGGGAATGAACGGCAGAGGGTGCCCGGGGAGCCGCGGGCAGCGGGGCTGGGGCTCAGCGCGTCTCCCGCTCTTCCTCCCCGCCATCAGGCGGGGCGATAACAGCTCCAGACGCAGGTGGCTGGGGCGATGCCCTGCCTGCAGCCGGGGCCTCGTGCTGCCTGCTCGTAAACAGGCTGTTATTGTTTGTGCACTGCCCGGCAGCGCCCCAGGGCCGCTTGTGCAACCAGGGCGGGGAGCTGGCTCAGAGCACCGTGGGGCTCATTGCATCCCAGATGGAGACACCTCGCCGGATCCAGCTCCAGGAGCGCAGGGAAGCGCCGGGCTGTGCTCATGCAGAGCCGGCAGCCCCCAGATATGAGCTGGCCCTTCTCAACGCCAAGCTCTCCGGCACGGGGATGCCACACGCAGCCGTGCAATGGAGAGGTCCTCATGGATGTGCCCACCGAGACCCTCTCTGTGCCACAAAGCGGCTTCATCCCCAGCAGGCAAAGCCGTTTTGGGACTCCCCTTTCCTGTGGGAAATGCTCGGGACCGGCCCCACGTCCCCGAGCAGGGCGCACCGCATGGCCCCGCTCGCCCCGTGGGCTGGAGCTGGGGTGAAGCAAGCAGCCGTGGTATGTGGCCGCCCCGGTTCTGGGCTGTAGGTGAGCCTGGAGAATTGGGAAAAACAGGGCAGGGTTTTGTCTTCTTGAGTGTTTCCTCCCGCTGGAGGAAGCGCAGCCATGGCGGCGCTGGCACGAGGAAGTCCCCGTGGTGGCACAGCACAGCCGCGCTCTGGCTGTCGGCCACCATGGCCCTGGCGAGCGGAGGGGCTCAGCTGTGTGCACTGCTCGGCAGGGACGGTGACAAGCGTCCACCACCCTGGGTCATCACCGTGGCATCACTGCCCGTCACTGCTGGGCGAGGGGGACCAAAATTGTCTGTGACCTCAGGCACCCCGT
This sequence comes from Theristicus caerulescens, assembly GCA_020745775.1. Classification (NCBI taxonomy): domain Eukaryota; kingdom Metazoa; phylum Chordata; class Aves; order Pelecaniformes; family Threskiornithidae; genus Theristicus; species Theristicus caerulescens. The sequence continues at coordinate 1,196,862 of CM036578.1, forward strand.
CAGATGATCCAGCATGGTGCTGAGTCCCTCTGACCCATTTTATGAGGTTAAAAAAGACATTATTTGGTCTTCCCATGTTGCTGTTTTTAGCACCCAGGCAGGTGGTGCCCGGCCGGTGCCCACCAGTGGGTCCCCACTCCTTTCCCAAAGCACAGAGCCCGCTCCCACTGCCCGGAGGCAGAGCCAGAGCTGTCTGGGGAATGAAAATACATCTGAAGTGTGACATAAACCAGCATCAGGCTTTGCTTTGAGCCAGTGCCAGCGCGTTTGGGGCCAGGACCGGCAGCAAGGGGCTCGGGCAGCAGTGGCCGCCGGCTGGGCGGCGTGGCCGTCCCGGTGGAGGGCTGGCGAGTGCCTGGCGTGGCCGGGAGCAGCGGGAGTGGCGTGAGAGCCGGCGCGCACGGGGGTGTGTGTGTGTGCGTGTGTGCGAGAGCCTGTTTATATAGGAAGGAGCCAACCTGCAGTTTCAGATTTCAGACCTGGTTTATCAGCCGGGCCGTCCCTGCCGCGCTCGGACGTGGTGGCTCTCGGAGGCGGCCGACGCTTCTCCCCCTTCCCCACCAGCCCAGGGCTCCCCGCCTTGGCACCGAGCCCACCGCCCTCCCCACGGCGTGGCCCCGGCAGCACCCAGCGAGCAGGTAGGCTGTGCCGGCTGTGGGTGCTCTGCTCTCGCAGCCTGGCCCATGGCAGGGACAATGGGGAACCAGGGGGATGGAGGAAGAGCCCCCAGGGCTGGAGCGAAGGGGATGGAGATGCTGGAGGGGTTTGCACTGCGCTGGGGCAGCCAGCGAGTCGGGCTCTGCTGGAGGACGGCTGCAGGGCTGCTGGTGGGGCAAGGGCTCACGGGGAGAGGGGCTTGTGGGCGCAGCCCTGGCTGTCAGCACGGTGGAGGCATTTGCACCGTGCCCACAGGCGAGCAGCGCATCCCACCAGGCACGGGCATGGCGCGCAGGAAAGCCCGGCTGCGCTCTCCCAGGGGTTAAACTCCTTGCAGGGAGCTAAATGGAAGGTGTGGCAGCACGATAAGGCTGGCAGGGCTGAGAGTGGGGCAGAGGCACCCAAGCCCGAACACACAGCTCTGCTTCCAGCCGGGATGTGGGGTGGGATCCTGCCCACCCGGGGTTCATGGCTGGAGGGGTTGTGCCGGTGCCCTGTGCCATGGGCTGGCTCTAAAGCTGGGGGCCGCTGCCATCCCTGCCTTTAGCTGAGCTGGCTGGGGAATCATGCTGCGATCTCCTGGAAGTGCTGCTTAAAATCACCTCTCCTCCTGGGGGAGAGACCCAGCTGCATGGCCTGCTTTGTTCTGTTTAAAGGGATGTTTTAAGAACAGCTTTTTTAAAGCAATGCTCTGCTGTAGCCTGCCATAGCCTCTGCTGTACCCTGCTGTGCCTCCCTTTGCTTTCCTGGAGCCTGGAAAAGCCCCTTCCTCCCCAGACCCTCCAGCCAAGCTGCTGCCGTCTTGCAGAGCAGCGAGAGGGAGGGTGATGCCAGCACCCTGCAAGCACCAGAGGATGCTCCAGCACCGGGCAGCGGCGGGTGCTGCGGCCCCTGTTTGGCAGCTGGCAGCAGCGGGTGGCTGTTGCAGCTCTTCTCTGGTCTGTAGCGTGGGGTGGCTGTGGTTTCCATCCCGTTGCTCCCAGCCATCCGCGGGGACGCCCGGGAGATGGGAGCGATCTCCCCACCTCTCTCCAGCGCTGACGGGGCGGTGGGTTCGTAGCTGAGTCTGATCCTGGCACCACCCTGCTCCTCCCTCCCTATCGCTCCAGCGATGGTGGGTGAAGAACTGGGCTGTGGTCTGGCGCAAAGCGCTCCCTCCTGCCGGCAGCATGTCCTTCACTCCATCCAGTGCTGCGAGGCCACTAATTAATTCTGTGACAAGAAGGGACCTTTAGCAGCTTCTGGCGATGCCCAGCGTAGCACAGAGCTGGGATGTCACCTCTGCGGTCCCTGCGTGGTGCCTGCTCTGTCCTGCTGGGGCAGGGAGATGTATGGGGAAGGAGAACACATCGGGGCAAGTCAAGTGCATGGCTGGCTTTTTTCCACTTACTGGTTTCCTAAGGAGCTGAGGTTTGTGATTATGCTCCCTTGTCCGTTCCCTTGATTCCCAGTGACTTCTGGGCCAGATTGGGCTGGGGACAGTGGTCTCCATGCATGTGGAGAATTCTCCCCTGACCCAAACCCACAGGAAAGCAGTAGCCACCGTGCCGCAGGCACCCGGCAAACGGATCTCACACCTCTCTGGCCCCCGACTGCTCTTCCCATGGGTATCCAGCCTACCTCTGGCCTCTGAAAACTCGGCACAAGCCCCCGGCTCTTCCCGGCGCCAAGCGAACTGGTTCCTTGTAGTGGGCAGCCACGGTGCTTGCTCACCGCGACTAACCCTGATGCAGCTCCCCGGTCCCGGCTGCCTGCGAGCATCCTCGGGGGGACGCTGAGGGCAGGAGTGCTGGCGAAGGGCTCATCCAGGCTGCGCCGGCAGCGGCAAAGGCATCGCCAAGGGCCCTCGCCGGGCTGGGGCTGGCCCAGCTCCAGCCCAGCTCAGCGACTCCCGTCCTGCCGGCTTCCCTCCCCAGGCACGGCAGCGGATGCGGGGCTGGGGCCGGAGGCTGCGTGGCCGGGCTGGCTGGGCTGCAGCCGGAGCCCAAAGGCTGCATCTCCTCGCCGGCGCGAGGGAGGGCTGGGGCGGTGTTTACTTACGTGATGCTGGGGGAGAAGGGGGAACCGGCAACAGGCTCGCTTGCAAATGGGATTTCTGGGAAGTGGAAAGCTGGCGTGCGTTCAGCCTGGAACTGTCCTGATTTCCAATTGGAAACATCCCACGGTGACTAAACTTCATTCAGGGGAAGATCTCGTTCTGCAGAGCCGACGCCGCGCTACTAAACTCGCCCGCGGCGTTTGCACTGTTGCGGAGGTGGCTGCAGGGAGGGGGACGGGGACGGGGAACAAGACGAGGGCCGTTTGGTGGCACAGAGGCATGCCCCGTCCCCGCGCTGGCTTTGCACCACCCTGGGAGACTCTGAGGGTCCGGTCTGGAGGGGTGCGGAAGGTTTGCAGCTCCCTCTGCTTTTCCCTCAGCAAATTCCTTGCTTTTCCCCTGCAGCTGCCCCCTGGGGCTGCTCTCGGCTTCGTGCAGTAATTA